>CM072768.1:159884367-161164367 GCA_036936925.1 Cenchrus fungigraminus | reverse complement strand
TGCTGCTGGCTTGGTGAATTAGCTATTGAAAGTTTGATATTACTGCAATATAAGCTGAACATTCTTTGTTATAGTCCTTGTGGTTGCCTATCTTTCTCAATTTTTTTAATTAGTTCCCTAATTAACATCTGGATATTAATGTTTTGCAGTCGGTGTACATCTGTTGCATGGGTGCCAGAGCGTGAAGGCATTTTTGTCATTAGCCATTCTGATGGAAATTTGTATGTGTATGATAAAGTGAGCAGCTTCTAGTTATTGAATCTGATAATATCTGTAGACTTTTGTTTTGGTTCATTTTGAATTGACGTTCTATCTTCGTTGTATTCAGAACAAGGATGGGAACGCAGACTGTACATTTCCAGCTGTGAAGGATCAATCTCAGTTTGTGGTTGCACATGCAAAGTCCAGTAAGGTATGTAGGTTCTTCGTTGACTTTGCCTAAATGCATTACTTTGGTGAAGCAAGATGCTTTAGCATCAGTTAGCACTGTAAAAGGTTCTTCTTTTGGCTATGTTGGCTTGAATTTGTAGACTGTCTAGCTCTTCAACTAGTCTAACTTCTACCGTGGAACAGCGTTCTATCTTCGGATTTTATTAACAATGAACACTCTTATTCCTCATTACTGAAGCATGGAAATAGCAATGCCCATATAATTTTCCTAATCATTCGAAGTTGCACATAATCACAATGACAAAAATCTCGAACTAAAAGAGCACTCAATCTAAAATACTTTCTGGTGCACATTACCTATGCTTAAGTTTCTAAAATAAAACACAGAAAATATCCTTAAAGTGCTAGATTTTTACTTAACTGATTTATGCTTGCATTTCAGAATTTGCTTCTAGCATTGATCATACTTTTTGGTATATATCTGTAAATCACCAGCACTATGCATTTGTACTGCCTTCACCTGTTCACTGTTATTGGTTTTAGAATATGTTTTTCTACATGAACTTTAGTTCAGGGTTCTACGAGTTTGTTGTTAGAGTATATTATATAGTCCTGCTTGACATTTGGACTAGAAGAGTTTTGATCAAGGTATATGACATGATTGGCCTTGAAAATGTGACACCATAATTAACTTGGAATTATATCGTGAATAACATTGCAGAGCAACCCAGTTGCTAGATGGCATATCTGTCAAGGTTCAATCAATGCGATTTCCTTTTCACCAGATGGTGCATACTTGGCGACTGTTGGGAGAGATGGTACTTGCCTTTTCCTTGGCAAATTTTTTTTTATATCTCATCATAGGATCCACTTTTTTATCATTCTGCTTAATCTAACATTGATAAACAATGTGCAGGTTATTTGAGAGTTTTCGATTTTTCAAAGGAACAGCTAATATTTGGTGGAAGAAGTTATTATGGTGCGCTGCTGTGTTGCACTTGGAGGTAAGTGTGAATGACCTGTGCAGTTTAATTGTTTGACATTTATACCCACATGCATTTGCTTGTTATTCCACTTCTACTATCATCATGTATCTGCATCATTTGCTTGTTGTTGGCTATTTTAAACATGTTAATGAATTTAGTCGTCATTGCTCTTTCTGATAAAGACTTCCTGAACCATATTGCTTTTAGTCTCAAACAAACATACCAATTGACTAGTACAAAGAAGTGCCGTTAGTGTGTCTACTGTACCTTATATATGTAATTAGATATTCTTTATCTTCTATTCGCTTATTTGATGCTTTGTGGTACTTGCCCATCGTGCCTGTTCTGCTTGGCGACTGAATTTGCCGACAGCTCCTGCTCCGCCTCTATTCTCATAGCTTGAAATATGTTGCTTCTGGAACATCGAATAATCATTAATTGACTCCCATCAGCCATAGATTGTCCATGCTTGTCGTAGTAGGTGTCTTGTGATGTGATCTGAAACAGTTATGTATGCCCACTTTTCTTCATATATGGTCTAATTACAATAATGCACTGTGAATCATAACAATATTTTTTTAGCATAATTTCTTTCTGCAGTTTTTTTTTGCTTGGTGCCATGGTTAAATATCATAGTTCAATGAAGTTACATCTTCCTTCATTCTGTTTGATTATTTCTGATCACTGATTTTTATCTGCAAAATGTTTTTCACTGTTATATGGTTTGTCACACAAAAGAACATTTCAGCCTCTGACCTAATTTTATGTTCTGCGTGTCTACAGCTCAGATGGAAAATATCTATTAACAGGTGGTGAAGATGACCTTGTGCAGGTATGGAGCATGGACGACCGAAAGATCGTTGCGTGGGGTGAAGGACATAATTCCTGGGTAATGGTTTCACCTGCATTAAATTTTCTCAATGTGCCTTGTCAAACTTGTTTGTTGAGGATGGGGCTCTTTTATCCTTATGGCAGGTTAGTGGAGTTGCTTTTGATTCATATTGGTCCCCGCCAAATTCTGATGGAAATGGAGAAAATGTCTATCGTTTTGGTTCTGTTGGTCAGGTATGTCAAGTTTATATAGGTAGTTTAGTTTGAATTTTGAAATACCACATTACAAACTTTGTGTATGAAAACCACGTTGTAATTGTAACAAGCTCTACTTCTAACTTGATTTACAGAATGTTCTGGGTTTTTAAAAAAATAAAATTAATAGCGGACACCTGAAATTGGAGAACTTATCTTTCCTTTTTCTTCCACTGGATTACTATGAGACCTTATATCAATGAGCCTGGTCAGATTTGTGTAGTACACTGTTGAAATGTGTTGAGCTGATCGTTCTTTTCTCACAGCTTTTTAAAGTAAACTTACATATCGGGAGCCATTTTCCTTGTTATATTCTTGATAAAATTGATTTGGCTAGAACTTTTTTGATTTGATATCATTTCTTGAGCATACTACGCTATATGCTTAAATATAGCCAGTTGACATTTTCCTTACGGCATCATTCATTCCTGTAGTAAATTTCCATTGTGGCATACTTGTAGGACACCCAACTGCTTCTATGGGACCTGGCACTTGATGAGATAGTTGTCCCACTACGTCATCCTTCATGTGCCTCGCCAACATTTAGCGGTGGAAGTCCTTCTGCACATTGGGACAACGCATGCCCTCCAACAGGTGTTCTTCAAGCTTCTCCAAGAATGCGAGATGTTCCGAAGCTCTCACCCCTTGTTGCCCACCGGGTACATGCCGATCCCCTCTCTGGCCTGGTGTTCACTAATGAATCAATCCTCACTATCTGCCGTGAGGGCCTCATCAAAATCTGGGCCAGACCAGACCAGAGTGAAAACAACCAGCAATCAAATTCTTTAGAATTTGTTTTAGGCAGCCCTGTTCCAAAGGATAGGGCAATCACATCGTCCAATAAAGCAAGTGGCTCCAGCTTCAAGAAACCATCCTCAGTTCTTGTGACGTGACGAATTGACGTGATGTTTCTTGTGGGCATTTTCTTCTGATTACCCTGGTCATCTGTGCTCAGCACCGTGGGTAATGGGGGTGAAAGTGAAATTCTCAAAAGGAGGCTGCAGGTGGAGGTGAGCATTTGTTCATAGATGTTCCCGTGCTTACAGCAATGCTAGTGTTGCCAGTTGTGTGGCGCAGAAGAATAACGGAATATGCTCTTGTACAGATACATGTACGAAATGATGAAATTGTATAAATCCACTGCGTTTGTTCCATATAAATCAGTAGGCATCAAAAGATGATGGGACGACCACGTGTCCATTTTAGCTGGTGGATTGGGGGTATCCTTATTAATTATAGTGGAAACTTGTAAATTGTGAACCGTATTACTCAATGCTTTCGATCTCCCTTGGTGTATTACTATTCATCTTCTCCTGTATCCAATTATAGAGGAAAACAGTCATCGTACTTGTAGGATGTTTCTGTCTGATACCGACGATTGATCAGATCTCGCAATTACAGTGGATTATAGCTATATCCATTCATTGAATGTATAAGTGGGCTTTCTGCAAATCCCCTCAAATTATATGGCTGCAAAATCATTTGATTGTAGCTCTGCTCGACCAAAGCATTTTGTTGGGACCAAGGTGTGTGCAAGAAAAATATGTAGCTGCGAAAGGTCTGTAGCCGTGGTTACAAAAGCTTCACTAGCATCTAAGGTCCCGGGTTTGACTTCTCGTGGGAGCAAATTTCTCACGAAGATGGCGTTTCCTTCGACAGTGAGGCTTCATCATTTTTGAGGATGTGCCGACTCACTCTTCGAAGATGCTTTTACGTGTATGTGTTCATAGAGATGAGTGTGCACGTGTTGTGGGGGCCTCTCCGTTGTATTGTGTAATTCGGAAAAAAGAAAAATATGTGCCTAAAGTTTATATTCCTTTCAACCATGTATGCCAGAAGCGAAGTATATCAAAAAATTATGAATCCACAAAAGGAAAGGCATATCCAAGGGACAAGACTTCCTCTTTTATTTTTATTAAAGTTTCTTTTTATTAAAGTTTCTTTTTGAACGTATTCCTTGCCTTTGATTAACTTTCGTATTAAAAAAAATTGGTATGGGTCTTTTGGATTTGGGCTCCACAGGACCAACTAAAACTGCGCAGGCCCACCATCAGGTCAGCAGAATAAATGCCGACTCCAACCGCACCCGAGCCCACCGCAATCCCCCACTTCCCCCGCCCCGCCGCCGTCGCCGTCGCCGCCCACCAAAACTCCCAAACCCAACCATCGCCGCCGCCCTTCGCCTCCGAATCTATCACCACAACACGACAGCAACGATCACTGACCGCCGCTACTGCCCCGAGCCATCTGAGATCCCGAGCACGGGGTGCTGGATCTGAATCCCGTCTTTCTCCCCCCTTCCCGTCACGCTATACCACGGTAGCGACCCCCCGTCTCCGGCGGTAGCCAAAACCTAGCTGGTACCATGCGACGCGGAGGCGGAGGTGGAGGAAGAGGGGGCCGAGGAGGAGGAGGAGGAGGCGGCGGCTACGGCCGCAGGGACACGCGCTCCGGCGGCGGCGCCTCCCGCGACGACCGGGACAGGCGCCTTGACCACCGCCCCCGCCGCACCCCGTCCCCGGAGCGGCATCCGCGCCGCCCTAGGGGCGAGGACGACTACCGCGTCCCGCCCCGCGGCAGCCGCATCGGCTATGGCAGCCCGTCTCGGCGCGAGCGCACGAGCTACGGCGACCGCCGAGCGTCACCCCACCGCGGGCGCGTGGAACACGGAGACCCCCGCGACCCGCCCAACAGGGACTACGGCGTCGACCGTCACCTCTCGCCCCGTGGGCCCAGGGAATACGGTGGAGATCGCCACATCTCGCCCCGCGGGGCCAAGGACTACGCAAGGGCGCCGTACCGCGAGGAGCGCGACCGCGATGGCTGGGGTGCGGATCAGCGCTACGAGATGCCACCGGCCTACATGCTCCCCGACCATCCGTCCGACCTGGGCCGGCCATCCATACGAGCCGGGAAGAATGAAAGCAACTACCTTGGTGGCTCTGGTGACCAAAGCCTTTTCAAGGGTGACTACCTTGGGAGCAGCCTTGGTACCCGGAGCATCGACAAGGAGAGTGAGTTGTTTGGGAGCGGTGGTGTGACTCTCAGAATTAGTGCGACTGAAACTGGAAGGACTACCGCCATGTACTCCCAAGACCGCAGGTCTCCCCAACTCCGGAGGTCGCCGCCGCCAAGGGCTGTATTGTCTCCACCTCTTTATCCCACTGTGCCACCTGAAACTGGATTCTTGATTGGGGGGTCTGCCATGAAAGCCAGTGAAGATTATGGTGCTGGAAACATCCAGCAGCATGTTGATGACAGTTTTAAGTACCACAAGCATTCACGTGACCCGTACATTGACAGGAGTAGAGATATTGAGAGACATTATTCTGGCAGTAGGGATTTAGTTGGAGGTACTGAAAGGTTTTATTCTGCTGGGGATGTGACTGCAGGGAGGGTTAGACAGACTGATAGGCTTTACTCTAGGAGTACACTTGAGCCTGACCTGGTGCCATGTACACAGTCGAAGTTTCTTGGTGATTCTTCCCCAGCCTTGCTTGCTAAGGACCATACATACAGGATGCAGACTGAACCTGTCTATGAGCCAAGCAACGAATACATTATGGATGGCCTTGGCAGGTCATCTCATGACTCGCTAGGGCATGGGAGTGGTCACCGTCATAAGTTATCAGGAAGTCCATTAGAGCATGGCAGTGCTTATAGTGATGAAACATTACTGGATATTGCAAGGCAGTCACACCATAAGCGTGCACTAAGAGCTGCATCCATGGAGTATGATCCACATGATGAACATGCCAGAAGGGATCCAATAAATGATGCATATGCTGCACCAGAGAACTTACTTGTGAATGTCTCGCGGAATTCAAGGTACATATCAGCTGCACCATCTTTGAGAGGCAACAAGGATGAAAGGATTAACCACAATTTGAGGCTGCCCCATAGGACTGAAGAGTTTGAGAGTGGTTTTGAAGCCACACATCGAGACATGAAGCACTTAAATAAGCATTCTTATGACGGTGATGCTACCATACAGTATCCCACAACAAGGGGCGGTAATGATTGCTATTCCCGCTCCCCTGAATCTGAGCCCATTGGAATTGCAAGGCGGCCAGCTCGTCATCATGAGTCTGCTTTATTTGAGAACTTAAGTGATCAAGAAGCTTCCCCTCTAGTTTCTAGGAAAAGATACAGAAGTCCCACATATTTGTATCATGAGTACCATGCTGATCATAGGTTTGCAGTACGTGAGCACTATGATGACGATATGGATGCATATGTCCTATCCCCACCAAGAGTGTCAGGATATGACATGGTTGATGGTGATGAATATGATGAAAGGTATGCTACACCAGCTAACTGCAATGTTTTCTCAAGGCTTGCTTTGCCACATGAAAACAATGGGGAATGGATGAATATGGATCAAGGAAACCACCCTCACTCTGACATTTTGACTTATGGGCATCCAAAACACATTCCTATGTCTCAGAGGCTGTCCAGACCCAATTCCCACTCTCAATTCCGGGGAACTTTCATGCATGGGAGAGGAAGAGGAAGAGGAGGATTGACTAAGAGTGCAAAAAAGAGACTGAAAACTGGTTCTCATCAATTCCATGGTGGATATGTATCAGAGAAAAATGAATTTATTAAGCCAAATAAATTCTATAAGTTGTCAGAAGATGATCCTAATGGTTCTGAAATCAAGCATGAAGATGCTCCAGAGAATGAGGATCTTCCTGTGCAGAAAGATCCACCAGAAGGTTCAGAGGAATTCAGTAAGCAGGTTCACCAAGCCTTCCTTAACTATGCGAAGATATTAAATGAGAGCTCAGCCACGCAGAAGAAATACCGTGAGGCTGCAAAAGGATCTTTGTCTTGCTGTGTCTGTGGCAGGTTTGTCTTTCTTTGCCTACACTAACGCTCTACGCGCTAAACGGTTCCTCCTATAATTTTTTAGAAGTTGCCTATTACCGATTTGGTGACTGAAATAGAGAATTCCATGGAAGAAAACGATATCTCGTGTAGTCATGTGAAACCTCATACGGTACATAAACTTTATTGACCCTATAGTCTAAAAGATTACCTTACTTTTTCATATTAATTTAGTCTAGGAAACCGGGAGAAGGCTATTCTTGAGAGCATCCTCCTAGCTAAAGCAACTTATATGGTTTACTTAGGACACATTAGTACGTGCATCGGTATATATATGCTATCATTAGGATGAAGTGGTTGGCAGAATTGAGTGTGCACAATGAGGATTGAGAAGGACCCAGACCCATCACGTGGATGTAATGGACTGTGACAACTTATTGGTTCAGTTCACTCACATCTCTAATGCATGGTGCTGCTGTTTAAGGATCCAGACATTGAAACATTGGCGTGCAATAGTTTGAACACTATAACATTGGCCTGCGATGTGAATTGACTAAGGAAAGATCCAATGGTGATGCAGCTTATATGGAGTAATGCCTTGCAGCCTTGCTGATGTATTTGGACAATATGGCTGGAAATAAGTATAGCATTGTTCCGTTGATGAGATAACAACTCAGAATGTTGTTGCCAATTGATAGCTAGTAGTGTTGTCGGAACTTCTTGTTGCTAATGTTTTGGTATCAAGAAGATTGCATCCTGTGAGGTCAGGTATAGCCAAACTACTCTTAATGGACAACTTGGACCAAACACATGGCAGACAACATGTGCATATTTTGAGAATATTGGCATGTTCAAGTTTCGAGAATACATGTGCAAATTTGGCAATATGTTTGCCTGTTTGGAGTAATAACCTTCATGGGGCTCATGGCTTCTTTATGAAGGCCTTGTTTATGAAGTCCTTAAGGATGCTTACTTCTTTAGATCGTATCTAGCTTACGGGTAAATTAGAAATTGAAAACCATTGTGTGCAAATTTGTCAAATGAAGATGACATAGGCTGGCACATATATAGGTCTGAGCTTCGAGGCATAGACCGGCAGCTGGGCTATGCAGGCTGTAATAAATGGTTATCTTTAACCTTTAAGTAGAGGTGCGGTTGTTTATATAATTATCTGACTTTTTTATCTTTCTACCATGGTAAGTTGATCATGATTTCTTCTACTTTTACATTTGAAATGCATGGAATGTCATTTAGTTTTACTTCGATAACAATACTTGTATAGTACCTATCAGCTCCATGTTGTAGATTACTCTACTTCTTTCAAATCTAAGGTTTTATGTCATGTTTGTAGAGGTGCCAGAATACTCTATACCACCTATAGAGATATATATATCACAGAGCTATAGCTATCTATTGAAAACCATCTTTGTATCAGTCATTACTCATTACCTGACCTTCTAGGATTAAACAATTAGCTACAACTGATTGCTAAGTATTAAATTTGATTATTCTTGCCCAGAGGTAGGTTATCTTTTCTTTCTAATCATCAAATTTAGTCTTGAGGTTGATGGCCAGATTTTTTTTTCTTGAAGCAGCAGCAGTGTTCTTTAAGTTAGTGCGGTAGAGATTTGGTTTGATTATGGTCCTGAAGCATTTTAGTATGTTTCACGATTACCTACGCATTATTTTGGGACCTACTTGATTAACTCATCTTCAGATGATTTAGATTGCTACTAACCCTTTTTCTTCCACTTGATTTTGTAATTTTGTTGGTAATTTCAATTCTGCCAGTGATTATAATGTGTCCAGAAGGATGGTCAAAACATATTTTCTTTTATCTGCACATAGTTTGATTGACTGAACATTATGTGGAATCTCTAACCTGAAGAAATGCTCTGTTTATTTTGCTTTTTTGTTTACTTCCTACAACAGTGTTGCGAGGAAGTTCCCAGATCTTGATGCCTTGCTGTCACATGCTTATGATACATCCAAAGCGGGGTTGAAGACAAAACACTTAGGGTTTCACAAAGCACTCTGTGTTTTGATGGGGTGGAATTGGCTTGTTGCTCCAGACACATCTAAAGCCCATCACTCCATTTCATCTGAGGAAGTAAATGCCATGAGGGGAGATCTCATGTTGTGGCCTCCAGTAGTCGTGATACATAACAGCTCAATCATGAACAAGGCAAATAATACTGAAGCAAAGGTTGTGTCCATGGAAGAAATTGATGGCGTACTGGCAGGTTAGTTTCCACTGAACCTCAGAAGAACATACCTGTGCACTTTGTTAACTTTTAGTTTATTAATATGGATACCTTACAAATTATGATTTTGGCTAAATATGTTCTTTATGTCGTCTTCTGTAGTATTTCTTTGAGATGTTATGAGACAGACTAATACATTGGCTTATTTAGGCATATTCGTTTGTTCCTTTGTGATTATATGGTTGTAGTTTCATAGCAAAATGAATGCATTTGTAATAATGCAGCTTTCTGAGAGGTTCATGTTTTCTTGTTTATCCAGATATCGGGGTACAACGTGAGAAGATTAAGGTTAGCCATGGAAGACCTGCTAATCAGAGTGTCTTCCTGGTGAAGTTCCAGCCGACAATATCTGGGTTTCAGGAAGCCATGAGAATCAACGACTATTTCTCTAGCAGAAACCATGGTAAGGAAGAGTTCCAGCAGATGAGAGATGGCAAAGGTAAGAAGGCTGCTCCTGTTGACAACCTTGAAGAGCTGCTGTATGCGCATATTGCGGTCGTCGAAGACCTGGTCTACTTAGATGAGGAAGCAAAGAGGAGATGCAAGATCAGGAGCAAGAAGGAGGTTGAGGCCAGTGCAGGTGCCATACTGAACTAAGAACTGTGAAGTATCATGGATGAACTAGGTTAGGTCATTACCAGGTTTACTAGGATCTGAACTGAGCATGTGATCCTCCTTTTGTTTAACCCTACGGCTGCTCGGACAACCAACTAGGAGCGTGCAAATTCTGCTTTTGCCATTAAGTGATGGAATCCCAGTTGCATTTTGGTTCTTGACCTTTTGCCAGTGGGACCCTTGACGTTGTAAAAACAAACCTGAGTGTCCAGTGGCAAATTGATGGGATTACAGACCTTAATGGCAAAGGAAGAATTGCCTCGGTGAAGAACCTGTGGTTCTAAGATACTTAATTTGTACTGACTGGATGCTTTTGTTATGCAAGTCCTTTTCATTTGTTGTTTTGATCTTTGCTTTTTGTCTTCTATATTAAAGTTCCTTCGTTGATTTATTATTGTTTTGGTAAGTTTACCATAAAACGTCTGTTAACTGACAGAAACTCCCCTGAGGAATGGACGGAATCCCAAATCCCAGATTCCGTCAGCCCCTGAGAAATTTGTCCTTCACACGAAAGAGAGTTTGGCTGGTATCGATCATCCTCTGCTAAATTCGTGATAAGGAGCTTCACTCTGAGCAGAGTTTGACAGGCAGATGCATATACGCAGAGTTTGCAGGTCCTGGCACTGGCAGCCGGAGCTAAACTCCGGTGATCATGGAGATGCTGTTGCAATTCCTCTTCTTGCTGATGCGATAGACGCTTAACCGTCGAGATTGGTGAAGGAGGCAGCCTAGCTATATGTCGTCGGCGCCAATGGCGGGGAAGGCCAGCTATTGCGTGGCCGGAAGCGCTTGTCGGCGGTGAGGCCGCGCGCGCCAGTGGCAGCGGAGGCCCTTGCTCGGGTTGGTTTCCAGCGGCGATTCACCAGCTGCCGCCCGTTGTTGCGGCTGTTGGGCGTAGGGATCAGAGGACTCGGCAAGGAGGCGCCGCTGCCTTGCCCGTGTTCGATCCCATAGGTGGGGACTGCGAGGCTCCGGCGTCGGTGCTGCGACGGTTCCCTGGCGAGCTCCGGAGTAAAGCTTGAAAGCTGCAATCATCAATTCAAATTCGAAAGAGGCCAATTGTGTTTCGTTTGGACGATGAGCAAGAAGTCCATGGCACGAGGGAGAGCCTGTCTCCGTAGGGGAAGAGAGCAGGACTTCACTGCAGAGGATCCACTGCAAAGGAGCTCTGTAGGGCTCTCAGCTCTGGCCTTCCCGGCTTTTTTGGGCAGGAGGAGAGCAAGAGCATGCAGCAGCGGCAGGGAGACAAACAGTGTGGCTCAGCCAACGGTCGGCACCTCACCCAAGAGGCCAAGAGGAGAGGACAAGGCACGGTGATTTAGGAGGCCTCGCGCATGAATGTTTGCACAGCGTGCAAGTAACCCCCTCTTCTCGACCCTTTGGGAACTTGGAATTTCAAAGTATAAATTCTCGAGAAATCCATGTGGCGTCTTCCTTCAACTGCACGGAGAATACGTATCTTGGACGAAATATTGTTTCAGTAATATATATATTGGTACCTTTCGTAGTGATAAGATGAATCACCACTAGTTTGATTGATAGTGCCGTCTCTCTTGGCAATTTCCTTCCACGGAGGAGTAGCAGCTGGTGGTCTTGATTTGACGGTTTGCGCGCTAAACACCAGCCAAACTAGAGCTCACAGGTCCACGCCCCCCTAGTACCCGAGGACCGTTGAAAGTCTGCATCACCCACTAGGGAGCTCCGTCCATCCTTGGATTCTCTGTGCCAGAGATCTTCAGGTGCACGCATGTGTTCAAGGTTCTCATCGGATGTCATGGTCTATTGACAAATGTTCAACACCAAAGGGCTATTTTATTGCTCAATAAAAAAAGGGTAATGTTGCCACCAAAATGGAAGGCACAAGCTACCGACTTCAAAAATACTTGGCAAAAAATTAGTTACGGACGTCCCATGAAAGTATCTTACCGGTGTTATATCTGTAAAGATTGGAATTCGTATTTCCGTTTTAGGACTGCGAGCAGAGCACTATGGAAGTTCAAACTTTGTCGCACAATTTTATTGCTCCCACAACTTGACTAAAGCACTACAAGTACCTTAATAGATAAAACAGATGTTTCTACATTGGTACTATGTTTCTCACCTAGCATTCCACTGCAGATGAGATGAGTTTAGGCACGGTGATCTCCACCCCTGTTGGTGCCTAAAGAAACATTTTTTCCTTTCCAAATGTGATTGTATGATACTCCCTCCCTTTCAAAATATTTGTCGCTGTTGACTTTTCTTTGCAACTTTGACCCATCGTCCTATTCAAAAAATTATCACAAACATGTAAAACCATAAGTCAAGCTTAAAATACATACAACATTAAAACATATAGCAAACAAAATAAATTGTACTTGCACAATTTTTTGAATAAGACGAATGGTCAAAATTGCAGAAAAAAGTCAATAGCGACAAATATTTTGAAACGGAGGGAGTAGTTCGTTTGCGGATCACAAAATGAAACATTTCCGCACAGTGAGTCGAGATGGATAGGATTACACACTTCAATGAAGCACCAACAAAGTAGGCTACACGCTGCAAGAGCGCAACCAATCAGGTCCTCGGCCTCGCCGAACGAGGCAATCCATTCCTAGGTCGTCGCACGACGCCCACCCACGTACGCGCACCGCCATCTGGCCTCGCTGATTCTTCTTCTTCCTGGCGGTTAAAAAAAAAAAATCCTGCGAGGGCGAGGCACACGTTTTCCTCCCTACACACCCCGCGTTTCTTCCCTTTTCGGTTTCCATCCTCCTTCCAATCTCCCTCCTCTCCTCCTCTCGCCTCGCCTCGCCATCCCCCCTTGCCTGCAGCTCCATCAATCCCCAGCTGAGCGAGGCGGAGCTCACATGATCCCCCCGCGCGGGACCCGCCCCCGCAGCCGCAGCCGCTGAGGGTCCCCCCCCCGCACCCATGTCTCTCGCGGCGTCAATGCGCAAGCCCGCCGCCGCCGCGTGGCGCCGCCCGGGCGCTCGCGGCGGTGGCGGCGGAGCGCGGAGGCGCGGCGTGGTCGTCCTGCTCCTCGCCCTCGCCTACGCCGCGGGGACGCTCATGTTCCTGCTCGCCGGGAGGCTCTCCGCCGCCGCGGGCCCGGGCGTCGAGGTGGCCTCCTCCTCCTCCTCCTCCCCGCTCCAGCGGCCGCGGCGACCGCAGCCTGGGTCGGTGTACCGCAGCCACCTCGTCTTCGAGCGGCTCTGGCCGGCCATGCGCGACGACGCCACGCTCGCCGCGTCCGCCTCCTCCCTCTCCTCCTCGGCCTCGTGGCGCCGCAGCATGGTGAGCCCCCCCTTCTTCCGTTCCCTAGCGACGACCCGACAAGGCCCTGTTTCTTCTTTGTTGCCGGTATCATCGGTCCTCGCCGGCTCCTTTCTTCGGGAGGGGGCCAAGTTTAGGTTCTCGCGTGCTTCTTTGCTCCGTCTCTTGCTGGGTCTTGGGTGCAATGCAAGGATTAGTCCAACCGTTCCGCGAATTTCGGCGTCCTTTACGTGTTCCTCTGCTCCGAAAATAATAACGGGTGGGATGCGCATTGTTTTTCTTGTTTCGTCAGGTCGTGTTCTTGTTGTGAGCCCAGGGCCGGGAAAAAATACAGCACGATTCTTGGTTTCTTTGGCTTCCCCTTGTTTACTTCACCTTCGGTTCTGAGTGATCGATTCTACTGACCATTTATTTACTAGTATATCACGTCTTTTTTCTTCTTTGCTTATGAACTACTACATGTACTCTGAGTAACAACCTGTGACATAGCTGTATGCTTTTTGCTAAACAAGGAACAGAATGTTTGTAGTCTAAGCCTCGTAATAAGATTCCAAAGGAAGAGCTCCATGGGTTATCTGTTATTCAAATTTAACTGTTAATTAAATCAATCTGGGAATGCACCGAAAATGAACCCCTATTGGTTGGGAATGGTCAACGTGGACTCCCCTGTGACGTCTGTACATGTAAATTCGCTTGCTATTTTGCCGATTTTTGACTCGTCAGAACTAATCCGAGCTCATCTTTAGATATGTTTGATCTTATCAATTTCAAGTTATATAACAGTTTTCTGTTGGTATTGCGCAGTTAATGACGTCACAACATCAAAGTTCTGGGGAGCCATGGATGCCTTGTGCCAACAGCAGGCTGACTCGATCAGGTTCCATTTTGAAACCCTTGCTATGATTTCATACACCATATGTGACCAATTGAAATGATATACCTTATGGAATTCTTGGGCCACATAATCATGAGAAAACTGGATGAGCCTTAAGTCAACACTGACAGTCTACATCACATTTTGGTTCTTTGCAGAGTTGCCGCCCTCAAATGGCTATCTCATGATCGAAGCAAATGGTGGTCTCAATCAGCAGCGACTTTCTGTAAGTACCAGGATTTTTTTTTTTGAATATATGTGTGCTCATGGTTCTGAGGTATACCATTGCCATTGCCTTAAATGAAAGTCCAGTGCCTTATAAATCTTTGATGCACCAATAGGTGGTTTTGAACAGTCATGTTAGTGTCACACTTTACTCAGCTGCACTGGCTTTCCTCAATAGTTTATTCTGAAAACAAGGGAATTGGCAGCAGCCTAGAGTTTTCTTTAGAGAAGAAACAAAATGTTTCTCCCTCCTTCCTTTTATATATGACATTAGATGTCCAATTAACTTTCTGACATAAATCTGCCAAATCACTGGTTTTAGATATTCTTACGGAAAGGTCCTGCTGTTTAGGACCTGCCGAACCAGTTTGGAATACTATCTTGGTTGTCACAGATATGCTATTATATGTCCTGCTGTCAATATATTTCTTCTCACCATGACTTTTGAATGCTGTTGTGATCCCTACCCATTAGCTATTTAGCTGTGCTGCTAATCTATAATATTTCTGAAGTTCTCGGAACCTTCACACTATGTTGCATAATTATTAACTCAGATTTTGCAATGCAGATCTGTGATGCTGTTGCTGTGGCCAGCTTGCTTAATGCAACTCTTGTGATCCCAAAATTTCATCTGAATAGCGTTTGGCGTGATGTGAGGTAACTATTTGTCTGATTATCACATTGTTTCCTTGCATATAAAATGCCCATTTTATGTGTGACTTCCTATAATTTTGTTGTTAAATACTAGTCTAAGAGTCTGAAGTGTAAACTGCAAACTTTAACATTCTGATTTGAGAATTATCATTGGTATTGCTTCTGTACCTCTTGGTAAGCAGTTTCATGAGGACATAGAATCTGACCTGGTGTATTTCTTCCAGTCAATTCGGTGATATATTTGATGAAGATCATTTCATTGAGACACTCAGAGAACACGTAAGAGTTGTGAAGAAACTTCCTGAAGATGTTTTGCTCCGCTTCAATCATAATATCAGCAGCATACCAAATATGAGAACTAAAGCCTACTCATCACAGAAGCACTATGTGCAAAAGGTGCTTCCAAAACTACTGGAGTTAGGGTATGGAATGCAACCCCCCCCCCCCCCCCCGACACACACACACACTTCACCTGGAATGAAGGAGAGCTTTGATTTAACTGGGACAAAGCCAAGGCACATGTTTCATTTTATTGTCTGTTCTGTGCAGGGTTGTGCGCATAGCCCCATTCTCAAATAGATTAGCCCAGTCAGTTCCATCGAACATCCAGGCCTTGAGGTGTTTTGCAAACTACCACGCACTGAGGTTTGCTGAACCAATAAGAACTCTTGCAGAGGATTTGGTTGGCCGAATGATGAAAAAGAGTTCTTTGACTGGTGGGAACTATGTTTCGGTGCATCTTCGCTTTGAAGAGGTTATTAATTCTCTCGTACATGTTGGCAATTACGGTATTTTCTTCCATCCTACTGATACTGTGTAGTTTTAGGATATGGTAGCCTTTTCGTGCTGCACATATGATGGTGGCTTGAAGGAGAAAACTGAAATGGACAATGCTCGTGAAAGGAGCTGGAGAGGGAAGTTTCGTCGACATGGTCGAGTGATAAATCCAGAGGCAAATAGAAGGGATGGAAAATGTCCTCTTACTCCTCCAGAGGTTAGTCCTCCTTTTTTTTCTTTTTTTCTTTCTCCTTTTATTGTCCACTGTAAACACTTTGTATATGTACGTGCATTTGTGTGCTGAATCATGTAGTCAGTATTTCAAAGTGTCCTATAAATTGCTATAGGCTTGGTTTATCGCTTTTTTCCTGCTTTTCTGTGCTCCGTTACCAAGTCAGTTTAGTCAGTTTAGCTTCAGGTTATTACTAAGCTACATTCTAAAATCATTAAAAGGGTTTCCTGAAGATGATGTCCTCACCGCATGGATTCTTGCAGGTTGGTATGATGCTACGAGGCATGGGGTTTGACAATACCACCTCCCTGTACATTGCTTCTGGTAAAATATACAATTCTGAAAAATACATGGCTCCGCTTCGCCAGATGTTCCCTCTTTTAGCGACAAAGGATTCTCTTGCTTTGCCTGAAGAGCTTGCTCAGTTCAAGGTATTACTTGCGCTAGCACTCTGTTCTTTGACTTGAATACACTGGAGAGCTGCATATCATTTCATTAAAGAAGACATGTAGTTATTTTTAACACAGAATGAATATGAATGCTTCTATTCACCTTTACCACATACAAGCTTGGACAATATGTTGGTCTGAAGTATCTGTCTCGGTTGAGAACAGAAGTTAGATTGGGACCCCACTCACTATCCTATTCCCTGCAGGGACACTCATCTCGGCTAGCAGCGTTAGATTACACTGTTTGCGTTCAGAGTGAAGTGTTTGTGACAACTCAAGGAGGAAACTTCCCTCACTTTCTGATGGGGCATAGGCGTTACCTGTTTAGAGGGAATTCAAAGACAATAAAACCTGACAAACGGAAGCTAGTTTTGTCATTTGACGATCCCAATATCAGGTCAGTTGTTTGGTGCACTCACCATTTTTGTTTCGATCAGTAACTATCAATCATTCAATTAATCCACAATTGCAAGTGGTTAGCTCATCACTGGCTGCCAGTAACTGTCAGATCACAGCAATTCGGTTTACTTTGGCTGTCTAGATGATAATTCTTTGATAAAACAATTGCTGAAGCAGTAACCGAAAAGTGGTCCGTTCTGGCTGTTGTTCTGGTTTTTACCTAATCAGCTGCTTTATTCAGTATGCCTTCCCAACAGGCCCATTGAACTTTGCTCAAAAAAAAGGGGGGCCCATTGAACTGACCCCTGAATCTTTTACACCAGAAGCCTTTCCTAGGTTTTACGTTTCTGAATATTCTGGTCCAGCCAACAAATTTGTAGAGTGACGTTCATGTGTACCTAAATTTTGATTCTGGAATAATTTTGTTTACTAAGATGAGTTGTTTTAATTTTCCTTGTGCAATTTCAGTTGGGGTCGCTTTAAGCAGAACATGCAGGAAATACTGCAGCACAGTGACGTAAGGAGCATTGCATTCAGGAAACCTAACGATTCCATATACACCTTCCCGATGCCTGATTGCATGTGTCAGCAAGATGGGCTGAGATAGGTTTAGCATACAATACGGGATACTATGCCGCACGTACAAATTGGTGCAGGCAGGCATTTTGTACACTTTGTAACCTCTACTAGGGTAGCTAGTCACCATATATAGCAAAGCAAAGATTGACTGGAAATTCGTTGATTTTTGTTAGTACCAGGGTGGTATATGTAGAGGAGGTAGAGCTTGGGGAATTGGTTTGGCTGTGGATGCTGAAATATTCCAACAATGCTCAGAAGGCATGTACCTAATTCCTTTGAATGTAGTATATGTAAAGAGGACTAGTATAACTAGAAAGAAAAGAGAGCTTCCTTCCTTGCACAGTATGGATTTAATTACTCGTCCTTGCAACTTTTGGCCGGCATTGCTGGAATCCTGGCAATGCATGTTTTGTTTTCAAGATGCTGCTGCTCCAGGACAGATGCACATCAAACTATTTTGCCATCGCACAGGAGTCTATTTTTGTTTTAGGCAGTTGGTGACTGAGGTTTCCTCTCCATTCATATATATAGGGCAGATTTGACCATTCCGAGGCATTTCTCTCTCGCTAACCTTCTCGTCGGCGGCGGGGGCAAAAACCCTAACATTCTCGGCGGTGGCAGCGGAATATGGAGGCGATGGATCTGGAGGCGAAGCTGGGTGAGAGCGGCCACGGCCACAAGAGGTCTGAACTGGATCTGGAGAAGGCCGCGGGTCAGGGCGGCGATGCTAAAAGGGCGCGCGAGGCCGACAACGGCGACCACCGCAGCGCCATGGAGACGGATGAGGAGGAGGAGGAGGAGCTGGGGCCGGAACAATGCTTCGAGTTGCACCGCAAGAGTTGGCTCTCGATTTGCGGCGAACAGTGCACTATCCCCATCGAGGCCGAGAGTACGTATTCACCTGCACATCTGATCTCTTTGTTTTTCCTCGTCTTGATCAAGCATTCGTCTATTTTCTTATATCAAGGGTGCATCATTAGATTGGGGTGCAGTGATGATGTTAATATGAACCCCGTTTCAATACGGTATTGGCCTGAGATCTATGTGATTCCCCTCCTAATTACATTGTGTGTCAAATGCTTATAATATAAAATTCCCCTTTCCAAGCCATTTTATCATATACAGCTTCGGGTAACATTCTTTCCCTGTACATGGCATTTGTTTGCTTCATCATTAATCAATTGGGATGTCAAGGGATATAAGATTGGACTAACAAATAACCCCTTCCTTTTTTTCAGCTCAGATCCCTCCCATGCGCTACACAGACACACCAGTGCTGCCTTCATCTGCTGGACCTGCTGACACCATGGAGGTCTTCTCTGTTAAAGTGACTCAGATCACCAGCGACCTCCAATGGCCACTTGATGTCTATGGCATTGTCGCTGTGCGTGATTCCCTAGACTGCAAGCGCAACTACCTTTTCAGTCGCGGCAGAGATAATTGCCAGACCCTCACCTCTCAGGCATGTTCAAGCATCTCTGTTTCAACTTCTATCCTATTTCATCTCCCACTTAATCTACTATAAGCATCTCAATTCATGTAATCTGCTTGGTAGTACAATATAAGCTGATTTTTATGGCATTTAACTCAAAGCTGGCATTTGGAAATGAATATTTATACAGGTTGGTTGATAATGTGAATTAGGATCGGAACCTTCCATCAGAGATACTTTATGCATGTTGCTGCTGACTCTTGAAAGAGTAAATATGTTATTGCAAGTTAGCGAAACTTGGTTATATATTTTTAAAAGAAAAAAAGTCCAAAAATACCTTCTTCAAATATAGCAAAAGTCCAGATAACCCCCTAAACTATGATTTGGTTCAATGTATACCCCCAAACTATGTGATTTGGTTCAACTTACCTCATAATGCACTTTGTCATTTTTGTTTCTCCATACACAACTTGGATTTTAATTTGAGACTTTGCAGGGTGGTAGTGGACATCATAATCTATATTTTAAAAAATATTTTGGGAATTTTGTATCATCAGTTTTTATATAATTTTGTATCTCAAGAATAAATTTTATTAATAAATATTCTACCCTATCAAAATAGTGATGAAAAATTCATGATATATGTTTTTAAGATGTTTTATGTTGTTTTCTATCATGTTGCAAAATTTGAACTTAAGTCCACTTGTGCATGGAGAAACGAAAAAGACAAGTTCTGTTAAGGGGTAAATTGAACCTAATGGCATATTTTAGGGGGTAAACTGAACCATGAATTTACCCAAACTTTGGTCATACTTGAGCCTTGAGGGGAGTAATTTGGACTTTTTCCTTTTTAAAAGTATATCAAATGTAGTTTTGATAGTTGGTACCTAGAAGTTGGCTTCGCCCTGACATGCAAGAGATGAGCACATTCCTGATCCTTGAACCTGCATTTCAGAGAATGTTATAGTGGTTTTGTATGTGCATCAATGGTGAAATAAATTCTTGGCTGCTGATTCACCTTTTGACCTTTAGTGATGGTGTTCCAAATGGCAATTGAAATTTGCTGGCATTTAATTTGTGTGGCTACTGATGCACCTTTAGTGATGGTGTTCCTAAAGGCAATTGAAATTTGCTGGCCTTTAATTTGTTTGTCACTGTTTGCATGATTCTCTTTTGGAACTTACAGGTCCTAGCCGCGCTATCATGCTGCGGGATGAGCCTGTTTTTGAGATTGACCTGAAAGTGAAGGACAAAAGGAGTCCATCGTCTGAAGATGACAAGATTTTATGCATGGATTTCTTTGGATACAACAATATCTCTTACAAAGGCAGTCTCAGTTACACCAGAACAGAGGTGCTTTCAAGCAAGCATAGCACATTGGAGGTCAGGTACGCTCATCTCAAACGCTCCGTGGAGGCGACCATCACTGCCCGCATCAGCAAGGGATCAGGCAACTTTAGTGCACGCCTCACTGCCTGCAACATGAGCATCGGTGAGGATGTGGTGCTGCTGGACACCAGAGGCAAGGAGGTGTTGGTCAACGAGGATGGCGAGGTCACACTTCAGCGCCGCGTCGTCGTCGTGGAGGAGAGGTATAAACTGATCCTTGGCATCAAGGCTGAACAGCTAGGTGACGGTGGCGAGAGCAGCACTAAGGTTGAGAAGAAGTTTGGTTTTGTAGCTAAGCACGCCCTGAGAAATGAAGGCTATTTTCACGTTGGATCCTCGAGCCTGCACATGGTGGTTGCATGGTCTCTTCTTAATTAGATTATTACTCCCTCCGTTCTTAAATATATGACACCGTTGACTTTTTACTCCAACTTTGATCACTAATATATATTGAACAAATTAGTTAATTAAAGCAAAATGTATATCATTACATCTATTATCCAATGTACTTTAGATTTAACTTGTTGGTTGATCAATTTGCTAAAATATTTGTAGAAAAGACGAATAGTCAAACGAACAAAAAAAGTCAATAGTGTCATATATTTAAGAACGGAGGTAGTACTTTATAGAACCGCGGTACCACTGTGTCATCATATACCCAACATGCATATATGATGACTTACTAGTTACTACCATCTTGTGGTTCTATAAATGACCTGGTAAATAAAAGTGTTTCCTTTACGTGAATGAAGCTATTATTTCCTCCGTATAAAAATATTAGTCGTCGTTAATTTTTTATTACAATTTTGATTGTTTGTATTATTCAAAAACTTATAACATACAAAAAAGATGAATAATACTTAAAATATAATACCTAATTAAATAGTAAAACATGTCACAAACAAATTACGTGGTATTTACATAATTTTTGAATAAAATAAATGATCGAAGTTGTAAAAAAAAGTCAGATACAAGGAAGTACTATGTAATAACTGTTTCATTTATAATTTGTACTGCTAGATTGAGGGTTGAACACAACAGATCCGTCCTGATTCGTTTTCTACATTCCACCCACTCATTTTTCCGGATAAAACTGAAATATGGAATGAAAAATATGAAATTATTACAATTTTGACCGTTTGTATTATTCAAAAACTTACAACATACAAAAAGATGAGTAATACTTAAAATATAATACCTAATTAAATAGTAAAACATGTCACAAACAAATAACATGGTATTTACATAATTTTTTAATAAAATAAATGATCGAAGTTGTAAAAAAAAAGGTCGATACAAGGAAGTACTGTATAATAACTGTTTCATTTATAATTTGTAGATTGATGGTTTTCCGGATAAAACTGAAATATGGAATGAAAAATATGAAAATATACTGGCAGCTTGGAATTGCTTAGCGCCCTTTCGAACCACAGCGTTATGTCGCGTTTCGGTTGGATGATGATTGGGTTTTGTTTCTTGGGTCGGTATTCCTGTTTTATATTGGTATTTCAACAGTTACTTACACGCTTCTGCTCAAATTAGTTCGTTTTTATAAGTCATGATATGTACCATTATTAGTAAGTCACATTATAGTATTGGTATATGACTATAAAATTAAAGGTGGTGATCTATGGAAGATATGATCATTTGCAGTCTACGTACAGGACCCAATATGAAAGTACTAAGTACCCTTCAATTCGCTTCTATGGGCCGACCTGGCTCGATAGTTCATCTTCATCTCCCTCTTAAATACGAGTGCTGCTGCTCTCGGAAGTGTCCCTTAGCTGCACAACCTTGATGCGGACGATCAGCTCACCCTGCTCCTCCACGATGGACTCTTGCCGTCTTTGCGGTTCCATGAGGCCGTCCTCCCCATCCCCCCAATCTGTGATGTTTCAGCTGGCCTAGTCTGGCGGGTCAGCGTGTAAGCACGCACGCGGTCCACGAAACACATCGCCGCACAGGATTTACAGTAGCAGCTACTTGTGTGATAGGATTAGAATTAGTAGACTATTGTTGGTAACGGGCAACAATCTATGCCCGTTACTAATGTCTGTTATTGGTAACGGGTAACAATCTATGCCCGTTACCAATCTAGAATTAAAAATTAAAAAAAAGAAATCAGAAAACTTTATATTCTTTATTTTTATACATACATGTATACACACAAGTATACAGTTACATACAACTATGCTCAGTTGCATACATACATGCTCAGTTACATACATACATGCTCACCGAATCAAAGTAACAGAAAGCCACCTGTGTAAGAGCAACAAAATGAGTACCATCATAGATGCAAGTCATAGAAAATAGATTGCTCAGAATAATATTTCCATTGGACCATTGGAACAGAGATATCGATTAACATGGCAATAACATCAAGTCTGAATATTAGATACACCAAAATAGTACTGAATTGCATGATGCATTTCTACTTTGGGAGCTGAACAATGACAGAGAAGCCGGTGCATTGAATTGATAGGATTATGGGAACATCCAACATATTACTATGCTATCAAACTAGTTGTATGAAGGGCAAGGAGATCACACACACCTGCAAAGTGAGTGCCGTTGAGGTCAGCTTCCCATCTCCTCGCTGGCCTGCCATTTTGCGTGTCAACACATCTCCTATTCATTTCTTTCGCAGTCCAAGGATCCCTGTGGATTGTAGTGTCTGTTCGTGCTAGGAGGGAGAGATCAATGGGCACGATGATCAAATCCATGGATGTAGCGTATACTGTTCAAATTCTCGCATTATTTTGTTATAGTTTTTTAAATTGTCTTTCTTGCATATGGATGGAGAAAATCTTCTTGTTGTTTTTAATAACATCACCATGAATTCTTGATGATTTGTTGCTGTGATTCGCAATATCTTGAGATGCGTTGAATAAAAAAAGGCTCGGTACCTTCGTTGCATCTCAAAAATATTGCCCAGGTGTGAATGGGTTTGTAGTCCAATGGTAGGACGGTCCAGTAGGACACTACCCACCAGGGTTCAAATCCTGGTGCTCGCACATTTTCCTGAATTTATTCCAGAACTTTCCGACGTTATGCATTAAGTGGTAAGCGACGTTCCCGTCGACGGCGAAGCGCCATTGGTGACTTCGGGAATCTCCAGATCTGCCGGTGCTCAGTCCTTCGGAGGTGCTCATAGGGGTAGGATTTGCGTACGTGTGTTCATAGGAGTGAGTGTGCGTGCGTGTTGTGAGCATTTTTTTTGTACTGTGTAATTCTAAAAAAAAAATTGCCGGGGTTAATTTATTTACAAATTAATTATTTGTATACATCCTCAAATAGATGACCTTTAAGACAAAGAATTTGGTTTAGTTTGAACTAAATTTCTTATATTAAACGTCATATATTTGAGAACGGAGGTAATAGCAATCACGTGACAGAAAACCAATTAAATATAAGAAATATTTTTTAAGTAAAAGGAGCATTAGGACGGTGATTTGTTTGATTTGATTTGCAGTCTTTTTGCAGGCGCGCGTGTTCATGAAAATGCTGGGTTTTATTAACAAATTCATATTAATTTATTTCAAAGGAACTTTGGGTGGTTCGTGTGGGACACTTTTTTACGGAAAAAATGAGCGGCATATTCATAAATATGTCTAGATACATAGCGGTGTGTAAAACCGTAACGAATAGTAATCTGGGACGGAACAAGTAAGTGAAAGTAGTCATTTTTTTTTTATTTTTCAAGTCTACGGTGACTTTGGATCTCTTTTTTTTATATGAGGTTATACTCCCATTTCCATTATGAACGGAAATACCACGGATAGCTTTATAGAGATGGTACCCAGGGCTTAGGACTAGGAGTGAGAGTTGTGCAAGTTTTTTCGCGAACACACAAGAGAGTTGTGTATCTTTGTATTAAAGAAAATTTTGGTACAGCACGGGCCGTTCGGACACACGCACATGGGTTACAACTAAGGACTACCATACGGCAAATGCAAACAACCGGGAGAAAGGGGGACAAGCCTAAGCTACCCTACTCCTGCACAGTTGCACTACAGGGCCAACCTAGAGCGGCCATCCACTTCGCTCCAGCTTGAACCAGAGCTGACTTTCACCTCAAATGTGATGTGTAAGATCACTGGCCGATCGTCCTGGTAAATTGTGGACTCAGCCGTTTCTCTCCTTCCACAAAGACCACCCGATGAGCATGCGAACACCGCGAGTCCACCCCTTTTTTGCTTGATTTGTTGTGTCCCTGCCATAGAGACAACCACCAGGCCAAGATGTCGCCGGCTGCAGGAGGTAGCTGAATTTGACACTGCCAGGGAACGGCTAAAATCCCCATTAATGCCGGGTATTTTTACACTCGGTACTAATGAGGACATTAGTACCGGGTGAGAAGGAAAGACCTCGACGCGCCCCCATGACACACATTAGTACCGGGCTGGCTCAAGCACCGGTATTAATGTGTCACATTAGTACCGGGTGGAGACCAGCACCGTTACTAATGTGAGACCAACACATTAGTACTGAGGCTGGATTTCACCCGGTACTAATACTAATGTGGCCCACGTTAGTACCGGTTGAAATCTAGTCCCGGTACTAATACTCCTCCCATTGGCTTGTCGTCTCCTCCCATCACTTAGAAAATATCTACACCGTTCCCTCTTATCCTTTCATTCTTCTCCTTGCCTCTCTCCTTATCCTCTCGTTCCCCTTCTTCATCTCACCGACCTCTCTCCTCTCTTCTCTCCAGGGTGCGGCCAGCGGACGCGGGGCGACCTCCACGGCCTGCGCAGCACGTTGACGGGCGTGGGGCGGGCTTCGCGGCCGGCGCAGTACGATCGGCGGGCGCGGACGCGGGACGAGCCGGTGCGGGTGCGTGGCCAGGCAGAGATGTTTTCTTCCTGATTCAATTCTTGTTGTATTCTTCCCCTTTCTTCACTTCTCTTCATGATTCTTGATGTATTCTTGTGGATGTATTCTTATGATTCTTGTTGTGCTTGTTTTGAGATCTGTGATTTATCAACGTATTCTTATGAATGTATTATTGTGATTGTGAATAGAAGATTGAAAGGCAATATGTGTGGTTCTGATTGAGAAGATGATCGAGAAGAGTGGAGAAAACAAAAGAAAAAAAAGAAAAAACAACAAGTGACGGTGGTAAAACGCCCAGGGTCACATTACGAGCCGGTACTGATGTGACATTGGTACCGGGTGAACAACCCGGTACTAATGTGACCTTCACATTAGTACCGCCTGGCCAATACCGATTTTATACCCGGTACTGATAGCCTTTTGGACCTGGTATTGATGATGGTTTCTCTAGTAGTGTGACGTCCTGAAAAAATATTGTACCCACACCTGCTTAGAATAGCTGCACTGGACGATCAAGTGATTAGCGGTCTCCGGCTCCTGGTCACATAGAAACGCAAGGTGCAAGTGCAACTACAGGTCTACAGGCGAGTGACTTTGGATCTTGTGTCTTGTTTATAGATTATTAAGTTTCTGCATGTTTTCATTATTCATCCGTCACATCCGATATTTAGATGTTAATTAGTATTAAATGTAAATTAATGATAAAATCCATTTTGTAACCTTAGGTAAATTCGCTTGACGAATCTATTGAGACGAATTAGAACATAATTATACGATGTGGTGCTACAGCAGACATCTCCAAATCATGATTTAATTCGTTTTAATAGATTCGTCTCGTGATTTTCATTGCATCTGTGCAATTACTTTTATAATTAGATTATGTTTTAGTCCTCCTAATTAGCATCGGTAAACTTGATGTGACACGATAAGTTTTCACTTCCAACTAAACAAGACCTTATTTGAAATGCACAATTTAAATTATTGTCTACTTCCTCCATTCTAAATTATAAATCGTTTTGGCTTTATTAGATTCATATATATTCTTACGCATTTAGATATACACTGAATGCATAATAATATGTACAAATTTAGAAAATCCAAAATGACTTATAATGTTGAATGGAGGGAGTACATCTTACAGAAGTACTTCCTCCGTCCCAGAATAAGTGTCACTTTCGCTTCTGGAGTATTTTGACTAAATATATAAAAAATATATTAAGATCTATGGTACAAAGTTAATATCATTAGATAGATATTTGAATCTAGTTTCTTATAAAATTTATTTCGAGACACAAATGTTGCACGTACTTTTTGCAAATCCAGTCAAACACTTGGCACGAAAATCAACAGTGACACTCTTTTGGGGACGGAGGTAGTAGTGTTACATGGTCATATGGATTGATAAAGTAGATTGGTCTCACTTGTCATTATTGTGATTAATGTTTCGGAGCTACTAGCACCCGGACTTCGAGGAATTTTCTAGTGGGACTCTCCCTTGCAACAGTAAAAAATGACTAGTGCAACATGAACAGTCAAATTAATGTGTAAATAAATTCCACACCGTCCGACTCGAGGATAGAAAATTCTCGTTCGACATAGCATTAAGTCACATGTACTCCCTTCGCCCCGTAAATAATGTATTTGAAAAAAATCTCACAAAGAGTGCAAAAGTTTCTTGAGATAATGGAGGATAAAGGTGAGAGCCACAAACTGCCTGCCCATATGTGGTCGTGGATGCAGGGTTGGTCTGCATTATCCAAGTTTGCTTTGATCAGCCAAACAAGAGAAGCCAATGGTATCATGAAGATGCCGAGAATGATGTGCGGGAGGTCCGTGGGTTCGAGATCAACAACAGGGATGATATCGCAACATTTGTAGGACTCATTTTACTCTCGGCCTATTGAGAGAGGTCCCCCACCTCTCAATTTTGACACTCAAGGAGGGTGACTTCATTTATGCTACTATGTATTGCACTAGCTATTCAGTTGAGTACGCGTACTATGCTTACTTTTTAAGCTCAAGCGTAGTATGACTACTATGCAGTAGGTGTACCAGAAAACATGTTAGGTCAAAATTGTAAGCTGCCGATTGGTGCATGGAGTGCTTTGTTTGCCGGATTTCATTCCAGTCTATTCTGCTGTCATTTCTGTGGAGATTGAGACTAGGAAATGTCGGCAAGCACCCGAAGGCCATCCTGCCTGTCAGATAACTTAATGAATTGGGTTACTGTTTGTTCGGTCATACTTTCTGAACTACTTGATGTAATGAATAATAAGACGGACACTGCTAATCTACTAGAGCAGGAATACAGGATAGTACTTGATGTGATGAATAGACAGACACCGTTACTCAACTACAATCCTAGTATTACCCTACATCTTGAAGCCGACGGATCCTAAAAGCATGGAGTAGTACTAGTTTTCAGGTGATCAGGTTGCCCGTCGTGGTAAGTTTTGTTTTGAAGGACTCCGAGTTGAAACTGGGTTGATACAAGGCCTCTTTGAAACTCATGCGGTTTTGTTGACCCGTCTGTCAAAACCATATAAACCTCAAATTTCCAATTCCAACCACCCTAGTTCTCATCAAGTCTATGGATGTAGAAGTTAAATGTTTTTGTTGAATTTCTACATAATTGATACTAAGCCTATGATCGTTGCCTCTGCTTCGCGTTGTGAGGTTTATGTGCTTCTATTGTAGACCATTCATATTTTTGTCTTATCTAAAATTCTCAATTGTTGTCATATTTATGGAACACTTTATATTCGAAGCTTGAAGAATGAGAATACTATGGTTGTGAGAGTAATCATGGAACCAAATTTTGGTACACCTAATGGATATTTCTAGAGAAAAGGTAATTAAACTATCGATTGATGTGTTGATATTTTTTTGAAAAAATCGGAGTATTTTTTTAAAGGTGAGGTCATAGAATTGTTTGTTTAAAAGTATATGATCTTGTTTATATATAAAATATCGGATGCTAAGCCCATTTTGGTTGAGCTCTTTTCTAGAATGATGTGGACATATCAATTTTGGCTAAATAATAAGTTTGTTTTGCAAGAATGCTTGTGCTTGCCGATCTGGACGGTGTTTTATGCAAGAGTTTCAAGAAACAAGTTTTAGATCGGATTTGTTTGGTCTTTAAGGGGGTTTAGGCAAAACTTTGCAACCTTATCTTCAATCTTGTCTCTCCCGTCCGTCCGCCGCGGTTGACTTGAGGGGCTGTTGCGGCCGGTAGCGTGCAGCCTGCGCAATGGAGCGGCGACGCGGGGTCTCCCCGTGGCAAGGCTGAAGGTTGGACGGCACGGCAGGCACCTCCCCATGGGGGTCCCGGCGGCTCGGCAGCACGTCCTAACCGGCAGGGGAGTTGTGGCCTGGTTGTGCGCAGCACCCCGACACTGGATGGGAACACGGCGGGGGGCGCAGCCTGCGGCGAGGTTGGAGGCGCAGTGGGGGACCCGCCATCTCTAGCGGTGGCGTCGACGAGAGGGTGTTGAGGCGGTCCAGGGAGGGAGGTCCGAGGAGTCGGATGGCTTCCTTCAGCGCCAACGGTGGGGTTGTCTTCCTCACTGGTCTTCCTCTTCCGCGACCTCCTCTTCACCGATTGTAACACCCGTGGACTCGGTCTATTGATGGTGGGCCCCACATGTAACACTGAAGGGAGGCATATAAGCCAGATGCAGATCTGGTGCCTTGGCTCCTTCAAGGCACCACGTACCTTTGCTTCAGGAACCAGCACGCAACCACCAGCCCAGAAGGCAGGGGGGAAACATGTTGCGAGGAGGAGCCGGGACCAGGTGGGTGGTGCCTTGAAGGAGCCAAAGTGGACACAGGAGCACTGCTACCAGTGAGTATCCGACCATCTACCTCACGTCCCTGTTTTCACCACCTGCGGCCACGCGGCGGGTCGTGACACCGACCGCGACGTGCTCGAGCTCGCCGTCCTTGAGGTTGAGGTAGTGCATGAGCCGCACTGAGGTCAGCGCAGAGGTAGGCGACCGCCTCCTCACCCGCGGCGGCAACCGGGGCTCTCCTACATCACCCCTTTCTCCTCCCTCCTCTCCTCTCCACCCTTGTCGACCCCTCGATCTGCTCTCCACCGCCGCTACTTTCTCCTCCGTCTTCTCATCGGCCTGTCCTCGGCCGGCTTTGCGTGCCGCCGCTGCTTGTGCGTTCGAGGCCCTTTCCTTGGACCACAGATTGATTCCGAGAAAGGTCAGGGACTTCTTTAAAAAAGACTGATGATTGGCCGATCTAGGCCGTACATGCGCCCGAACTAACGACCGTGATTTGCACATGACGTGGCCACGCTCCCTGACTTCAATATTTGCCACGAATTTTATTAAGAGTTTTCATTTTAGCCCATTGGATTACTTATTACCCTTCACTATACATCTCTTATTCAAAAAATAATAATTTCCCTTTCACAATTGAACGATAGGCTTCAAACACTATGCAGGTGATCAGGCCTTCCTGCACCTATCTTATTTCATATCTAATATGATGTACCAACTATCGTATATTTTATTTATAACCACCTTCAACTACCATTTCATTTTAACAAACATATTTCTTCATAATACAATCATTTTCAAATAATAGGATGTAAAACACCTTTTAACCAAATGAAAAAATTAATTCATTGGTGCTTTGGTTCGTTGTGAGATCCAGGGGAAGGTGCTTTGGTTCGTTGTGAGCGCGGTGCTTAGAACTTACCTTAGTCTTAGATTGTTCCCTCGTTCAACGGAATAATTATGGTACCCTAGGGAGGTGACAGCTCCGGACGGGCTTTGCAATCCACCACGTTAGGGAGGTGACAGCTCCGGACAGGCTTTGCAATCCACCATGTTAGTTCGGGCTGATAGGATTGAGCGCGTCGTTGTTCTCCCTTCTCATCCCTGTCTGAGAGCACGGCTTCGCATGCCCGTGCAGCACTAGAAGAGCTTGACGATCTCCTCTTACCTTGACTCTACCTTACCTTGGTTCTTTTCCCGGAGTTGAGAAGAATAGATAGATTGTACTAGGATCCTTTCTCGTCTCGTTGTCCTCCCAACTCACTAGGTCCTTTCTAATCCCTTTATCAAGATCTCCTTGCGTGTACATTTACCCATTGAATATCATTACCATTACCCCCGCCATAGTTTTCTACCGAGTCTCGATACTCTACACTAATTTATTATTCGACTATCTATGTCGTAGTGGTTCCTTTGGGGAAATATAAATACAATAACCTGAATACCACCGGGTGAAGTGCTACAATGGTAATCCGTGCACTTGCGGACCTTTTCTGTGACGTGTGTTTTACCAGGCATTTCTAACGCTGTTTCTATCTTAGTAAGGACACTAAGAATTGCCAACAGGCTAATGCCACCGGAGCAGAAAAAACGAGGCCGGTGATCTCGTCTGGCAGTGGACTGGCATTCTCGCTATGGTTGCCACTGGAGACGATCGTACAACCTCACGTATAACCCAAATTGGTATAAGAACTCCAAATTTAGTTGTACAACCTCAGGTAGGTGTGAACGTGTTTTTTCATTACTGCATCTTCTTGATTATTTTTTATCGAATTCGACGAAAAATAATCGAATTCGATGAACGAGCGTCGAATTCGATCAAGGAACATTGAATTCGATAAATGTTGATCGGATTCGATTATATTTTGTATCAAATTTGATAAATATTAATTGAATTCGAAGAAGCAAACTCGAATTTGATGTTCGTTTATCGAATTCGATCAAGAAACAATGAATTCGATTAACGAACACGAATTCGATCAAGCAACAACACATTCGATGGCCAGCCAGTAGGGGACGGCGACGGGCGTGATTATATGTCACCGAAGGCTAAGAATCGGCGTTTGTCGCCTTCGCTTGGGGAAGACAAGACTCTACGAAGGAGTAGTAGACGAGAGGGGTGGCAATGAGAAGACGCCCGGGCTGCCCGAGGTTTTTAAAGGGAGAGCAAGGCAAGACGGGCAATAATCTCTGCGACCAACAGAATTCTCAATTTCGGAAGTCCAGGGGGGTTAACCAGACTTACAGGACGTTTTCCTCACGACTTTATAAAGAGAAGATGAGCATCCTATCTTGGGCCTAAACCATCTCAATATCATGTCCCAAAGCTCCTTTTTCCTCCTACCCATCCAACACCAGCTGAGCTCTGGGCGGTGAGGTGCCGTCATCACTCCCCCCATTCTAACCCTAATCCTTGCCACTGCCATATCTACAACAAACCAAAAAAACAAGGCATTGAATTATTTGTATCCACGTTGAAGGTTCCCGGGTACATCCCTTTCTCCGTATCCAACAATAATTGACCCCTTGCTTGTTGACCTAGGATAACTTGACTACGTGCAGGACTTGCATGGTAGACACACATGCAAACACATGCCTCTCTACCAGTAGGTAAGAGATGTGCTGAAGCTTGACTTCGACACAGGCTGGACCCCACGCACGGGGCAGCGGCGGGGGCATCAAAGTTCGCTGGAACGACGGCGACTCAAACATCACCCACCGATATATCCAAGCACACACCAAGCTGGAGACTGAGAGCACCAAGGGTTGCACCAACCGCATGACCACCACGCCGCCGAGGTCTCCCTCTGGAAGGAAGGCCGCGGCGGAGAGCACTGCAGCAATTTGGTGGAGACTAGAAGAACATGATGAGGATGAGCTCAGCTGAACCGATTGCTTTGCTGGAACCAGTGACCAAAGGCCTCGGACTGGAGGACGAGGCGTGGTGGGAGGAGCTCGCCGCCGCCTGGGGCCAAAGCAGCGCATAGCTGAAAAGTGCATATATGCCCCTAAGTGGATTTTGGTGAATTAAATGACAAAGCGATTAAAGGACTAACTCGATTGACTAAGCATGTAAGCAGATTTTATTTATATATTCATGAGTTATTGTTGACATGTATTCAAGAATGAATATTATATGGCTCACGTTGAATAAAGACAAGCAAGCTTCATGTGGTAATTGAAAAAGATACAAGGACGAGTATAGAATTGATGGTTCTCAATTGGAAGCTTGCATATTCGTTGTCAATCAAGAACAAACATTTATTTGAAGCGGTATTTCAAATGAAGATTAATTGTGGATGAAGCAAAGCCAAACTCAAAACGGATTGGGTAAGTGATGAAGAGATCAACTAAAATGACTAGAGCGAGGGACTAAGCAATCTTTGGTTCAAGCTAGGCTGTCATTGGTGTTTTGCTAAGGTGAAGTAGCTAGTATCCGTGAGGTCTCGAAGTATCATATCCAAGTGTCGGTGTTAGGATTAGTCCCGACACTAACTAGTAAGTTACGCTGTGATCAGCTTCTCGATGGTCGGTGCAAATGACAACACAGGGGACACGAGTTTATCCTGGTTCCGACCGCGGGGTCGTACGTCCAGCAGATTGGCGCGTGCGCGCTGTATTGACTCGCACCGGTGGTGCCTGTAGAAAGGGGGCTACAAGCAAGGCGGGAGAGGAGGAGAGGCCTCCAAGTCCCTGCTAAGTGATTGAGGCAAAGTGCCAATATCGATGGGAACGAGTATGCGAGTGAGAGTGAGTGTGAAGCGATGATCTCGTCCCCCGGCGGCCGGGCGACCGCCTCCTCCTTTTATAGACCAAGGGGAGGCGGCTTACAAACGTGCCGCTCGGGGTTTTACACAGTATCGTGGTACTGGCACACAGTGTTTGCGATTTGATGGTGTCCTGACGTCTCAACACTTGCCGGTGTCGTGGTGGCTATATGCTGGTCTGGGAAAAGCTTCGAGGGTAGCTTGCTCGGCGTGCACGTCTGACTGCCGTTCGTGCACAAGTTCGAGGGTCTTGCTGACGAGGGCACCCGGCGCTGTACAGGGGCCGACGCGGCGGCGTCCCATCAAAGCATGGCCGCACAGCACCGGGGATGGCAGCATAGCGCGCGGGATGGCAGCATAGCGCCCGGGATGGTGCCACAGGGTCAGGGATGTCCGCACAGCGCTGGTGCTGATCGCACGGACCCTGGGCGAGTCGCACAGCGCCCGGGATGGCCGGGCGACGCCGCAGCTAGCGGAGGGGACGCGGCGCACGTCGCTCGTACGGCGGCGCCGGTCAGTGTGCGCACCAAGTCGCTGCCCGTACACCCTTCGAGGATGATCCATGCTCTTTCGAGGGCCTCGACGGCGGGAGCGCCCATGCCGTACAGGGGCCGGCGTGGTGGCGTCCCATCGTAACAGGGCTCCACAGCGCCGGGGATGGCTCCACAGCGCTGGGGATGGCTGCACAGCGCTGGGGATGGCTGCACAGCGCCGGGAGGTGACGGAGGTGACGCGCCTCGCTGGCCTTGCGCCACGGCGTCGCCCCAGGCGGGCGGGGAATTGGGGGCCGTACCCCTCTCGAGGGTGCTGCCGTCCTCTTTCGAGGGGCGCGACATGGAGGAGGTACGGGAGTAGGCGGCACAGTGTCACGGAATGACACCGGCCATCCCGCACGGCACCCGCACAGTGCCGGGGATGGCTGCACAGTGCGGGTTGGCCGAACAGCGCCGGGATCTGATTCCCAGGCGGTGTCAGAGGGCCGGCGTGGCGTGGATTTGCCTTTGACCCGGGCTCCCGCGACGCGCCAGAGCATTTAATGCTCCGGTCGTGGGAGCAGGCACGGTGTCGCAGATCAGAGGAGACCTCGAGCGAGGCGTAAACACGCTCGAGGGGCGTCAAGCCCTCGAGCGAGGCGGAAGATTCGCGGCGCAGCGCCCGGCCCTCGAGCGGGTCGGAGGTTTGCTCGAGGAGCGCCGGGGGTCGACTGTTCGTTGGGCCGGTGAGGCTTTTTGGGCCGTGGGTCCTGCCCTGGGCCGCTGTCGTGCGTGGTGTGGTTTGCTCGTTCGCTTTCGTTATTTTTCGAAAATGGGGGTGATTTCCCCCATTATTAGGGGACCCCCGTGGCCGTCCCCGACAGTAGCCCCCGAGCCTTTGCAACAGTATCCGTAGGAACTTGCAAAGGCTGGTGCTTTCTGATGGGACTTTCTTCCCTCCTGGGCGTTGTGGCGTTCCGTGGGGGCGCGCTAGCGCACCCGCGGGTGTAGCCCCCGAAGCCTTGGAGGAGTGTGTGCATTCCTGCAAGGTTTTTTCGCAGCGTGCGGCCAGTGCGCGAGGTGTTTATTTCAGCCGGCCTCGGCGTTATTTCAGCCGGCCTCGGCGGTGCCATGCGCGCGTACCGGTATTTGCTTGCGTTCGGGTACGTTCAGGAGGTGTAGCCGTGCGTCGAGCCCCCGAGCCTGGGCCCACTCAAGGCGATCGGGGCGAGCTCTCCGACTTGTCTGTGCGCCCCTTCGCCGCCCCTTCGCGGGGCGGAGGGGTGAGGTGCTCATGACTCCCATCGAACGGGTCGCGAATCATGGGTTCCTCGTCGAGCTGTTAGCGGGTAGTTCAAGTGGACGTCCGTGCCCCGTTCGATAAGGGTCGGCTCGTGGTTCGGAGACACGTGCATAAGAGCACTTACGCGGGTGTGCTAGGCAGGGCTCGGTCCCGTTCGATTGGGACCGAGAACGCGGAAGCTCTCCCTCGGTGGGATCCCTCGACTAGCTGCCCTCGTTGGCCTTGAACACGAACTATGGGGCGCCCCCGAGCTTGCGAGCTCGGGGTCAGGCTCGAATGCGCGCGCCCTGGTCGTCCCTGACTCTGTCAATCTGAGGCGCCTGTTCGAACCCTTCGAGGGTCAGGCTTCGAACCTCTGATCAGTAGGGCCTCTGCGGGGTGGCACTAACGTGCCCCCGTCTTGGCTTGATCTGTGGAGCCTGCTGGGCCGTGGTCGAGCCGACCCTTGAGCCACTGATCAGTAAATCCCCGCTCAAGGGGCATCTGCGGCGCCTACCCTCGACGGGCAGGTCTTGGAACCGCTGATCAGTAAATGCAGCGTTCGAGGGGCTCGGCCCTCGAGTTCGTTCGGTGAGCCGTGGCTCCGCCCTTTTTAGATCGGGGCATCGATCGCACCCGCGAGGGGTCGGTCCTCGAGCTCTTGGCTCTAGTCTCGTGAGGGGGTCGTCCTTACTCGGGAAGGAACCCAGCCATTTAATGGGTGCAGATCGTGGGTGCCGATCGTGCGAAGCGGGCGCGCCTTTTCAGGCGGCGCACCGCAGCCGTCGTGGGCGACGTGGGGGGGGGGGCGGACGGGACGGGACGCCGCGCCCCTTCGGTTATTGTGTCGTAATGATAGCGGGCGCGCGTGCGTACGACCGTTTCGGCGCGGCGGGCCCCGCTCGTCAGCGACGCGGGGCGCCGTTCGCATTAATCGGCGCTGTGTGCGGAGTTTTCGGGGGCGTTGCTCCCCTAGATTCTATAAATCGCGGGGGGAGGCAGGGGCGAGGTCCCTTACCTTGCCATTCGCATCCAGCCCCGCACGCAGCTCGTCTTCCTCTCGGCCGTGCGCTCCGCCGCTTCGGATCTGCTCGCGTTCTTTGCGCTTCCGCCGCCACCCTTGCTTCTCGCTCTCGTCCTCCATGGCCCCTCCGGTTCGAGTGGTGGAGCCTTTCCCGTGGCCCCGGTCGACGGTGACGCCGCTGGCGCTGAACGAGCTGGTGAACGGTGGGTAGTTGATGCCGGCCGGCGACGGCCCATACCCGGCGTGGATGGTCCCGCCGGCGTCGGATAGGGAGCCCAACCCTCCGCACGGCTACGTCGTCAGCTTCGCCCGTCTCCACGAGCGCGGCTTCGCCGCCCCGGCGAGCCGGTTTATGCGGGGGCTGTGCCACCACTACGGGGTGGAGCTGCACAACTTCGCCCCCAACGCCATCTCGCAGGCGGCTGCCTTCGTCGCCGTCTGCGAGGGATTTCTGGGGATCCCGGCTAACTAGGACTTCTGGGTCCACCTCTTTCGCGGCGAGCTCCACACCCTTGCCACGGCCGAGAAGGGGACGCGCCGGCGGCCTTACGCTCGCACTGCGGGACGCGCGCAAGGAGCTGTACCCGCTGTGCACCATGACCTCCAACAACGCGGACTGGGAGAAGGGGTGGTTCTACCTCCGCAACGACGGCGTTGGCCTTCCACCGTACACCGGGAAGGTGCTGATGGGGAAGTCCGACGCCTGGTTTCACGGCGTGTCGCCCCTGTCGCGACAACGAAGGTTGGAGTCCCTCACCTCCGCCCTGCGCCAGCTGGCGGACGCCGGGCTGGGGGTGGCTTCGATCATCGCCAACTTCCACCACCGGCGGGTCATTCCCCTCATGGAGAGGGAGCTCTGCATCTTCGAGATGAGTGATGCGGCCAACCCCACGTCGCTGGCGCGCTCACGGCTGCTGCAGGAGCCTCTCCCCAAGGGGTATGCGGCCACGCGGGCGAGGCGCGCAATCAACCTCAAGGTGGTGCCGCATACCGACGACGACCTTTGGTCGTTCGCGATGCTCCCCGACGCCGAGCCGGTGATCACCGTTTTTTCTTCTTTGATTCTTGTTTCGCATTTTTTCTTCGTCCTGACAATCCCTGCCCACAGCTGGTGACCGTCCAGGCCTCCCGATCGGACCCGCCAACGCCTCGGTCTCAGGCCGCCGGTCGCGCCACGCAGCAGCGGGAGCGGGACCGGGCGGCCCTTGCGAAGGAGAGAAGGATCAGGCGGCAGGAGCGCCTTGATCAGTACAACGAGGAGTACCGGCTGCGTGAGCAGCAAGGTCTCTCTCCCCCACTAGTGCTGGAGAACTCGTCCTCGGACGAGGTGGAGAGCGACGGGGAGCGGCCCATCTCTGGTAGGTGGGAACCCGCGGCGCCCCCGTCCCCGCGGGTCGAGGGGGCGGCCGCGGAATCGACCCTCGAGGCGGGCACGGTGCCGCCCATCACCGGGTCGTCGGTGGAGGTGCCAGCGGGCACCGCGGAGGCACCGGTGGGTGCAGTGGAGGTGCCCCCCCAGTCCTCGAGGAAGAGGAAGCGGGGCTTCTCCAGTTTGAGGTAAGTAGCAACGTTTCCTACATGCCCTCGATTTCGAGAAACAGCCGCTCATCCCCCCTTTTCATTTCGTTGTCAGGGCGTCGCCGGCCGTCCCCGATCTTGCACCCGCCAAGGCGCTCAAGTTGAGGACGTCTTTGACGACCGGGCGGCGCTCGGAGAGGGTGCCACGGGCGGCGGTGAGCATGGCAGCGGCGGGCGATCCATCACGCACCCCGACCGCGGCCGCGGAATCGCAGCAGGAGGTGGCGGTGGCGGCCGTGATGCCGCAGCAGGCGCTGGTGCTCTGCGACCCTCACCAAGGGCGCGGGCTGGCTCATTCGGAGAGCCGGTCCATCAGGGGCCGCGAGGCGGCCGGGGCCCCTGCTGGTGGTGCCCCCACGAGGGGCCGGTCGAGGAGGTCGTCCGGGCCAGCCCCCGGGCCTACGACCGAGGTGCTGGTGATGCGGGCTGACGGCTGCGTGATGTCGCAGCGGCCGGCGCATGACGCCGAGGCGTTGACGTCTCGTGCCGCGCCGCCAGCATCTAACGCCGTCGCGTCGCAGTCGGAACAGGGGTTGCGTCCCCCCGGGGTGCCGCGTACCTTGATCGACGAGGCCCAGGCCGAGCAGGCGCTGTGGCAGGAGTTCCGCGAGCACGGCGCCTCCCTCAATGCTGCGCTGGCCGAGGCGCTCCGTCTCCACGAGGGCCGGTCGTTCCAGCTCTTCGAGGTGAGCGTCTTTGCTTGGTTGGAGTTCATTTTCTCGTTTGTTTCCCGTTCGAGTGTTTCACGTTCTGATTCCTCTCTCCGCCCTTTGGTTGATGCTCGCAGGAGCTGCAGGGCCAAGCGCGTGAGAAGTACAACCGCCTCTCCCAGTTGAGCTCGAGCCTCGACTGGTACCGGGGGCAGTACGAAGCCTTGGACGCCCTGGTGGAGGCCTTGCAGACGGACAACGGCTGGCTGGAATACCGGCTAATGGCCGTGCAGGACGCGCTCCTGGACCAGCGTGCTCTGACCGCGGAGGGCGCCACCGCAGTCGACAGAGTGAAGGCCGTGCTCCTAGAGAAGGAGGGGGTGCTGACGGCAGCGAACGGCGAGCTGCAGAAACCGCGTGCTGCTCTGTCCGAGGCGCAGACCTTACTGGCGCAGAAAGAGACTACCCTCGTCGCGGTGCAGACCCAGCTCCAGCAAGACCGCACCACCCTCGAGGGGGCGAGGTCCTGGCAGGCTCAGGCCGAGCAGAAGGCCCAGGAGGCCGAGAAGCTGAGCGCTGATCTGCAGGAGAAGGTTACGTCGCTCGCCGCGGTGGAGGATCAGCTTCGCCAAGAGCGGAGCGCGCGTCAGCAGGCAGAGGGCCAGCTCTAGCAGGAGCGGTCCGCCCTCACGGAGGCTCAGGCCGCCCTCCAGCGCGAGCGCTCGGCTCGGGAGGAAGCGTAAGGCCAGCTCCAGCGGGAGCGCACCACGCTGGGGGAGGTTCAAGCCGCGCTTCAGCTCCAGGATTCAGAGGTCACGCGGCTCAAAGGGGAGTTGGTCCAGGAGGCCGTGTCGTTCAAGGAGCTGCGGCAGGCTAGCGAGGAGAAGGACGCCGCTATCCTCGAGCTGCGGCAGGCGGCCGAGACCGCGCGCGCGGCCCTCGAGACAGAGAAGAAGCAGGTCGAGGGTAAGTCGCCTCTCTTAGATTCTTCGTTTGCTGCTTGGGTTCGTCTAGATCCGCTCTCAACTTATTCGTCTTCCGTTTTTCAGGCTTGCGGGCTGCTCTCGGGACGTCAACGACGCAGGCGGAGGTGCTCCAGGCGGCCTACAATTCCTCCCAGCAGGAGCTGGGGGTTCTGCAGGAGGCAGCCCTCGAGGCGTGCCAAAGCGTCGATGAGGGCAATGGGGAGGCCGGGAGCACTGTGGCAAGTCACCTCCGGGCCTTGGGCGGCCACGTCGCCCGGCGTATGCGAGGTGCGCTCCGCCTGGGGATCCAGAAGACCCTTGGCGTGGTGCAATCGCATTACCGGGTTAACCTTGCGGTGTTGGCTACGGGTTACATTGTCGCTGACGACCTCGACGATGATGGTGCAGAGGCCGAGGCGAGCCGCCTGGACGCACTTGCCGCTCCTACCGCCGACATCCTCACCGACGACTTCGCGGAGATCCTCTTCCCGGAAGCTCCCCCCGCCGGGCCCCTCGAGCCCTGAAAGCAGCTGGGCACTCAGGCCCTTAGATTGTAGTTAGGAATCGAGCCTCGTGGCTTTATGTAATAAACACAATTTGCTTAAAGTAATTGTAAGCTTAAGTGCCATTTCGTTTTTTGTGATTGCGCCATTCCGTCTCTCCCTGTCGTTTAGGCGAATTTTAGCTGGAATCGTTCATTTTCACGAGTAGCGCTTAGGCAAAGTGGTGAGGGGGAAGGGCCGTATCCTACCGCGAGGCGTAGGCTATCCCCGACTCGCCCGTCTTCGCCCTTTGGCCATTCGCGTCCTGCGTCATTTCGCTCAAACTTCCGGGTCGAGACGTACTTGGCGCTTTCGAAGTAAAGATTTTTTGCGAAAATTGCAAAAAAATGGGACCGTTTAGGGGGTGTTCCCCCCGCAGTAGCCCCCGAGGGGGACTTGGTTTTCGGGGAGAAAGCCGAGTCGCCCTTGACTTTATCGAAAAGAAAACTTCACATTTGTACAGCCGACTGGGGTGTCGGATATGTGCAAAAAGACTTGGAAATCCTTTCTAAGGGTAGAAGCGACGTAGCTGTTGGATGTTCCAAGTGTTGGTGAAGACTTCGCCTTGCTCGTTCGCCAGCTTGTACGTGCCGGGCTTGAGCACCTTGGCGATGACGTAGGGCCCCTCCCATGGTGGTGACAGCTTGTGGCGGCCTCGGTTGTCCTAGCGCAGCCTTAACACTAGGTCGCCCTCGTCGAGGTCTCGGCGCCGGATTTTCTGAGCTTGATACCGCCTCAGCGCCTGCTGGTATCTCGCCGATTGCATCATGGCCACGTCACGGGCTTCGTCTATTTGATCCAGCGAGTCTTCGCGAGCTCGCTGGTTCGAACCTTCATCGTAGCCCTTAATCTTGGGCGATCCGTATTCCAAGTCCGTGGGGAGAACGGCCTCTGCACCATAGACTAGGAAAAACGGCGTGAATCCCGTGGCTCTGCTCGGAGTGGTCCTGAGGCTCCAAATGACCGCTGGGAGCTCCTGAAGCCATTTCCGGCCGGACTTGTTCAGTCTGTCGAAGATCCTGGGCTTAAGGCCTTGTAAAATCATGCCATTGGCACGTTCCACTTGGCCGTTAGTCTGTGGGTGTGTGACAGCCGCCCAGTCCACGCGGATGTGGTGGTTATTGCAAAACTCTAGGAATTTCCTGCTGGTAAATTGGGAGCCGTTGTCGGTGATGATGGAGTTCGGCACTCCGAACCTGTGGATGATGTCGGTGAAAAATGTTACGACCTGCTCCGCTCTGAGGTTAGTGATTGGGCGTGCCTCGATCCATTTGGAGAACTTGTCCACGGCAACCAGCAGGTGGGTGTAGCCCCCGGGCGCCTTTCGCAAGGGCCCGACAATGTATAATCCCCACACGGCGAAGGGCCATGTGACGGGTATGGTCTGTAGGGCGTGAGCTGGGAGAAGGGTCCTACGCGCGTAGAACTGGCACCCCTCGCAGGTGCGCACAACCTCGTTGGCGTCGGCAACCGCCGTGGGCCAGTAGAAACCCTGGCGGAACGCGTTGCCCACGAGGGTGCGCGGTGCGGCGTGATGGCCGCACATGCCTGCGTGGATGTCACGGATGAGTTCCCGGCCGTGGGGAATGGGATTGCACCGCTGCAGGACATCGGACGTGGCGCGCTTGTACAGCTTGCCATCAATCACGGCGAATGACTTGGCTTTCCTGGCGATGCGCCTAGCCTCGGTCCGATCTGAGGGGAGTTCCCCTCAATCGATCCAGGCGAGGTACTTGGCCCGCCAATCCTCCGCGCGGGGGGTCGGCTCGATTTCCATGGCCTCGGCATCGTCCGCGCCGTACCCCTCGAGTAGGGAGAGCACGATCGCCTCATTCGAGGGGTCGTCGTCCATGGGTTCCGCACCCGCTGGACTCGAGGGAGCCCCCGAGGATTCCTCCTGATTCGAGGGGGCTGGACTGAGGTCGACGGACGGTTTGGCGACGTCTCACGCGAAAATGTTCGGGGGAACGGTGATTCGCCCCGACGCGATCTTTGCGAGCTCGTCCGCCTCCTCGTTATACTTGTGGGGGATGTGATTGAGCTCGATGCCGTAGAACTTGTCCTCGAGGGCGCGTACGACGTTGCAATAGGCTTCCATCTTCTCGTCGTGGCAGCTCGCATTCTTCATGACCTGATCGATTACGAGCTGCGAGTCTCCCCTGATGTCGAGGCGCTTGATGCCGGTCTCGATGGCGATTCGGAGGCCGCAGAGGAGGGCCTCGTATTCCGCCATGTTGTTTGATGTGGGGAAGTGCAAGCGCACTGCGTACCTCATGTGTTCCCCGAGGGGCGAGATGAAGAGCAGGCCCGCGCCCGCTCCGGTCTTCATCACCGACCCGTCGAAATAGAGGGTCCAGCACTCGGCCTGGATCTGCAACGGGGGCAGCTGTGTATCCGTCCACTCGGTGACGAAATCCGCGAGGATCTGAGACTTGATTGCCTTGCGCGGCGCGTAGGTGAGCGTCTCACCCATGAGCTCTACGGACCATTTTGCGATCCTGCCCGCAGCGTCCGGGTTACGGATGATCTCTCCCAACGGGAATGATGAGACCATCGTGACCGGATGGGCCTCGAAGTAGTGCCGCAGCTTGCGTCGCGCGAGCACCACCGCGTAAAGCAGCTTCTAGATCTGAGGATACCGCGCCTTGGTCTCGGATAGCACTTCACTGATATAGTACACCGGCCTTTGAACTGGTAGGGCGTGCCCTTCCTCTGCTCGCTCCACGACGATGACCGCGCTGACCACCTGGGTGGTTGCCGCGACGTAGAGGTACAGAGGCTCGCCGCCTCGAGACGGCGTGAGGATTGGTGCGTGTGCGAGCGTCACCTTGAGCTTGTCGAGTGCCTCCTGGGCCTCGACGGTCCAGGAGAAACGTTCGTGCTTCTTCAGGAGTCGGTAGAGGGGCAGTCCCTTCTCGCCGAGCCGTGAGATGAAACGGCTCAAGGCGGCCAGGCAGCCCAACACCTTCTGCACCCCTTTTAGGTCTCGAATCGGGCCCATTCGGTCAAGGGCGGAGACCTTCTCGGGGTTGGGCTCGATGCCCCACTGAGAAACAATGTATCCCAACAGCATGCCACGCGGCACCCCGAAGACGCACTTCTCGGGGTTGAGTTTAACCCCGTTTGCCCGCAGACAATCGAACGCAACACGCAAATCGGTAACCAGGTTGTCCGCCTTCCTGGTTTTGACGACAATGTCATCTACGTATGCCTCTACGGTTCGCCCGATGTGGTCCCCGAAAACGTGCTGCATACATCGCTGGTACGTAGCGCCCGCGTTTCGGAGGCCAAAAGGCATTGTTACGTAGCAAAACATGCCGAACGGTGTGATGAAAGAGGTCGCGAGTTGATCGGACTCCTTCATCTTTATTTAGTGGTAACCCGAATAGGCATCAAGGAAACATAAGAGTTCACACCCCGCAGTGGAATCTACAATTTGATCGATTCGTGGCAAAGGAAAAGGAACTTTGGGACATGCTTTATTTAAACCGGTGTAATCCACACACATCCTCCACTTCCCATTCTTTTTCTTAACTAGTACTGGATTAGCTAGCCACGCAGGGTGGAAAACTTCCTTGATGAATCCGGCCTCGAGGAGCTTCCGCAGCTCCACTCCGATCGCGCGGCGCCTTTCTTCATCAAAGCGCCGCAGCCGCTGCTGCACGGCTCTGGAGTGAGGTAGGATATCAAGGGAGTGCTCGGCGACCTCCCTCGGGATGCCTGGCATATCCGAGGGGCTCCACGCGAAGATGTCAGCGTTGGCGCGGAGAAAGTCGACGAGCACCACTTCCTATTTCGGGTCGAGGGTGGAACTGACCCTCAACACCTTGCCCTCGGGGGTTGCAGGGTCGAGGGGCACCTCCTTCGTTTGTTCGGCAGCCTCGAAACTGCCCGCGTGCTTGGCGGAGGAGTCGGGGCCCTCGTTGGCCAGCTTCTCCATGTCCGCGACAAGCGTTTCGTCGAGCGCCAGGGCCTCAGCGTGCTCGACGCACTCGACGTCGCAGTCGAATGCGTGCTCGATCGACGAGCCCACGGTGATTACGCCATTTGGCCCCGGCATCTTCATCTTGAGGTAAGTGTAGTTCGGGACCGCCATGAACTTGGCATAGCACAGACGGCCAAGGATGGCGTGGTACGCACCCCGGAACCCCACCACCTCAAAGGTGAGGACCTTCTTGCGGAAGTTGTCCGGGGTGCCGAACCAGACCGGCAGATCGATCTGACCGAGGGGCTGGACGCGCTTGCCTGGCGCGACGCCATGGAACGACGCCGTGCTGGGCCGCAGCTGGTCCAACCCAATCCCCATCAGCCGTAGGGTGTGGGCGTAGAGGATGTTGAGGCTGCTGCCGCCGTCCATCAGCACCTTAGAGAATCGCGCGTCGCCGATGATGGGATCGACGACCAACGGGTACTGGCCCGGGTTGGGGATGCGGTTCGGGTGGTCCTCGCGGCTGAAGGTGATGGCGTCCTCCGACCAATCGAGGAAGGAAGGAGGAGCCCTCTCCGCGGCGAGGACCTCGTGCCGCTCTCGCTTGCGCCGGTTGGTGGACATGTCCACCGTCGGTCCCCCGAAGATGAAGAAGACGTTCTCCACCGCGGGGAAGCCATCAGCGTCTCCGTCACCTTCGTCTTTCTTGGCCTCGTCCTCCTTCGCGGCGACACGGCGGTAATACTTCTTGAGCATGTCGCATTGCTCGAGGGTGTGGTTGACTGGGGTCTTGTGGTATGGGCAGGGCTTCTTCAACATATCGTCGAAAACGCCGGGGCCTCGAGGGGCCCCTCGAGGACCCTTACGGGCAGGGTCAACGGCGAGGGCCTCGTCGTCCTCGCCGCGCCCGTGCGCGCGTGCGTCATGGGGCTTCTTGCCCTTCTTGCCCCGCTTCTGCTTTTTCGCGGGCTCCTTGGGCTTGCTGCCCTCCGCGGGCGCGTCGTCCAAGCGCTTTCCTTTCTTGCCGTCGAAAATGGCCCCCACTGCCTCCTCTCCGAAGGCGAAGCTGGTGGCGATGTCGAACAGCTCGTTGGAGTCGACCGGCGGGCTCCTCCCGAGCTCGCGCACGAGGTCCCGACAGGTCGTGCCTTCGAGGAAGGCGTGCACGATCTCGTACTGAGCAACGCTCGGGAGCTCAGTACAGCGCTTTGAAAAGCGCCGTATGAAGTCCCGGAGCGACTCGCCGGGCTTCTGGGTGCATGCTCGCAGGTCCCAGGAGTTCCCAGGGCGCACATATGTGCCTTGGAAGTTCCCCACGAACGTGCGGACTAAGTCATCCCAGCTGTGGATCTGGCTGGGCGGTAGGTGCTCGAGCCACGTTCTGGCCGAGTCCGCAAGGTGCAGCGGCAGATTGCGGATGATCACCGCATCGGTGGTGCCTCCGCCCAGCTGGCAAGCCAGACGGTAGTCGTTGAGCCACACACGAGGGTCCGTCTCCCCCGTGTACTTGTCGATGGTGGTGGGCTGGCGGAAACGCTGGGGGAAACTCACCGCACGGATCTCCCGGCTGAACACTCGGGTTCCCGGGGGTTCCGGTGTTGGCGAGCGGTCCTCCTGGCTGTCGTAGCGACCACCTCGTCGAGGGTGGTAGCCCGCCGCTGCTCACGCCTCCGCGTCGCCCTTTCTCTTGGCGTTCAGGACGTTGTGGGCGTCTCCGTCGTGGGCCTGGCCGCCCGTGTCAAGGATCCGCTCCTTGACAGGCGTCCTGTCCCGGTTTGGCGGCTGCTCCGCCGCGCCGTCCGCGTGGACGGATGCCTCCTGGTCCTTCGCGCCGCCGTCGCCCCGCGCGCTGGACTGGTTGCGCATGCGGGACGCGGAGCTCTCGGCCTGCTGCACGGCCGCTTGCTCGATGAGAGTCTGCGCCTCGCGGCGCAGGTTACGTGCCTCGGGTGTCGATGGCTCGGGCATGGCCCGAAGTAGTGTTGCCGCCGCGATGAGTTTTTGGCTGGCACGAAGTGGCGTGTGTGGGTCGTCCACGTTGAAGTCGGCGTTGATGCGCTCGCAGGCCTGCTTCCCGGCTTCTCGGGCGCGTTCGCCGCGCGCCGAGGCTTCCCCTGCGATGGTTGCACGCAGGAGCCGCACCTACCGGTACTCTTTCGCGAGCTTTGCCTCGAGCTCGCGCGCCTGGGCCAGCTGCGCATTAATATCTGCATTGCCCGCTGGTGGGGCCGGTGGTGGGTTCGGCTCCGGATGCTGGGCCGCGTTCCCGTCGCCCGCTCCGTTCGCGCCGTCAGCATGCTCGTTGGCGGCGACAACGAAGCACTCGCGCGAGGGATCGTAGCTCCCTTCGCTGGAATCGTCGGAGTAACCGAACCAGTAGTCCGCGGCGTCAAGGAACCGCCGGAAGACCACAGGGTCCGGTATGCCGGAGAAGTCCCACTCCGCGTAGCCGTGCGAGGTCGAGGGCGGCAGCTCGCTGGGCGAGCCGTGATACGACTCGTCGTTGGTGGTGGCGATGAGGTTCCGGACTGACAGCAGGTGATGGCCCGGGAGATCCTCATATGCAGCCATGTCAGTGCTGACGGATGAGGCGTACGCCGCAGCAGGGTTGCGCATCCCGTAGGGGAACTGCGGCCCTGCGGCCGCGTGCTCCCCCGCAGGGTGCGCCGCCGTGTTGCTCGGCGGGGGCACGTCGTTCCGGGCCGCCTCGCGTGCTGCCCGGCGTCGCTCCGCGCGCGCCTGACGGGAGCGCTGACCTGGGCGTTTGCGGCGCCGGGGCGTCGAGGTGCTCGCAGCAGCCGCCTGGGTGGGTGCCGGAGCGTCAGTAGCAGGCGTGGCGGGCATTGGGCCCGGCCCAGTCGACCGCCACGGGTGGAGTTCGTCGAAGTTGGTGAGGCGCATGAGGTAGCCGTTCCCTGTGGCCTGACAGTTCAGGCTCCCAAACCGGATTTCGAATCCAGCAGGGAGAGGGTCCGAGCTGCCCATGGCGTACCTCTGGGACGTCATCTCGGTACGAATCACCATCGAGAATGCTGGTGAGGGGTCGATCACAGCGCGAGTTCCCTTACCTGGCGCGCCAACTGTCGGTGTTAGGATTAGTCCCGACACTAACTAGTAAGTTACGCTGTGATCAGCTTCTTGATGGTCGGTGCAAATGACAACACAGGGGACACGAGTTTATCCTGGTTCCGACCGCGGGGTCGTACGTCCAGCAGATTGGCGCGTGCGCGCTGTATTGACTCGCACCAGTGGTGCCTGTAGAAGGGGGGCTACAAGCAAGGCGGGAGAGGAGGAGAGGCCTCCAAGTCCCTGCTAAGTGATTGAGGCAAAGTGCCAATATCGATGGGAACGAGTATGCGAGTGAGAGTGAGTGTGAAGCGATGATCTCGTCCCCCGGCGGCCGGGCGACCGCCTCCTCCTTTTATAGACCAAGGGGAGGCGGCTTACAAACGTGCCGCTCGGGGTTTTACACAGTATCGTGGTACTGGCACACAGTGTTTGCGATTTGATGGCGTCCTGACGTCTCAACACTTGCCGGTGTCGTGGTGGCTATATGCTGGTCTGGGAAAAGCTTCGAGGGTAGCTTGCTCGGCGTGCACGTCTGACTGCCGTTCGTGCACCCGTTCGAGGGTCTTGCTGACGAGGGCACCCGGCGCTGTACAGGGGCCGGCGCGGCGGCGTCCCATCGAAGCATGGCCGCACAGCACCGGGGATGGCAGCATAGCGCGCGGGATGGCAGCATAGCGCCCGGGATGGTGCCACAGGGTCAGGGATGTCCGCACAGCGCTGGTGCTGATCGCACGGACCCTGGGCGAGTCGCACAGCGCCCGGGATGGCTGGGCGGCGCCGCAGCTAGCGGAGGGGACGCGGCGCACGTCGCTCGTACGGCGGCGCCGGTCAGTGTGCGCACCAAGTCGCTGCCCGTACACCCTTCGAGGATGATCCATGCTCTTTCGAGGGCCTCGATGGCGGGAGCGCCCATGCCGTACAGGGGCCAGCGTGGTGGCGTCCCATCGTAACAGGGCTCCACAGCGCCGGGGATGGCTCCACAGCGCTGGGGATGGCTGCACAGCGCCGGGAGGTGACGGAGGTGACGCGCCTCGCTGGCCTTGCGCCACGGCGTCGCCCCAGGCGGGCGGGGAATTGGGGGCCGTACCCCTCTCGAGGGTGCCGCCGTCCTCTTTCGAGGGGCGCGACGTGGAGGAGGTACGGGAGTAGGCGGCACAGTGTCACGGAATGACACCGGCCATCCCGCACGGCACCCGCACAGCGCCGGGGATGGCTGCACAGTGCGGGTTGGCCGAACAGCGCCGGGATCTGATTCCCAGGCGGTGTCAGAGGGCCGGCGTGGCGTGGATTTGCCTTTGACCCGGGCTCCCGCGACGCGCCAGAGCATTTAATGCTCCGGTCGTGGGAGCAGGCACGGTGTCGCGGATCAGAGGAGACCTCGAGCGAGGCGTAAACACGCTCGAGGGGCGTCAAGCCCTCGAGCGAGGCGGAAGATTCGCGGCGCAGCGCCCGGCCCTCGAGCGGGTCGGAGGTTTGCTCGAGGAGCGCCGGGGGTCGACTGTTCGTTGGGCCGGTGAGGCTTTTTGGGCCGTGGGCCCTGCCCTGGGCCGCTGTCGTGCGTGGTGTGGTTTGCTCGTTCGCTTTCGTTATTTTTCGAAAATGGGGGTGATTTCCCCCATTATTAGGGGACCCCCGTGGCCGTACCCGACACCAAGCCTTAACCGAGAGAAGCAATGCAACTCATCTAATTGTTATAGTTGGCAATATGAAGTGACTTATGGATTCAAGTGTCCATTCTTATGCTATATGGAAAGATCCTAAGTCACTAGCTCAAGTATGGACGTGCTCAAGACTTTGGCTAAGGATATGTCCATTCCGGTCGGAGTACGCCACCGTCAGGGCCACGGTACATGGTACGTGCGCCTCCCCATCATTGTCTCCGGTAAACGCTATACGATCGGACCAGCCTGCATCTGTAAGTTGAAAAAAATAGAGAAAGAATTTCTTAACAGACCTCATCAAACTTAGTGAAAAAAACGGAGAGAATTGCTTAACAGAGAGAGAACTACATAAGGTTAGTTCTTAACAGACCTCATCACACTCCATTGCGAACTTATTGAAGTGGCTTCCTTCTCGAGCAGACAAGAAATTCTCAAGGAAATACATTGATGCAGCGCCACTGTCATTGGCCTTTATGGTGGATCGCGTGCATGCCACTTTGGCAGAAAATGTTACTTCCATGTTGTGTTCTTTTAAAGCTTTGCTTAATATCTCTCCCATAGTGAGAGAGAATTTTCTAACTTCTTCGAACGAATTATAATGGCAATAAACATGGATCTGGTTCTTATTGGGTGAAAACACGAAACACACAACGATCCATTCTCCAGAGAAGAAAACAGGGAGGTAATTTGTAAAAAAACAAACACTTGTGTAAGGGAATTAACAGTTCAAAAAAAAACAAGATTGATGCACAACTTACAATTGTGTTTTTTCTAATGACTTGGTGGTGATGGACCTGGTTTTGTCTCTATTCAAAAAGTGGAGTGCACCCTGAATCTTTTCCTTCAAACATTCATCGTCTTTCAGTTAGGGGAAACATAAGGACAAGATATTTTGCTGTTCATAAGTAGATAACATGGGGAAACCTTTTACCTTGTCTAATGGTGGGACAAAGATTCTTTTGAAACTTTTAATTGTGGTCCAGGAGTTCCATTAATATTATGATAAGATCCCTGGCATCCTGGCCTCCCTAGAGGCTCTTTTGAAACTGAGGACCAGTCATTGAGATATCTTTAAACTTCAATATAGGCTTTTCCTGTTCAATAGCAAGCTTATAAGCTTTTTCAAGTGCTTCAAACTTAATATACGGGCGGGTTCTTCTATCATGAAGCTCAGAGAAGTCAGGAGGAGGTTTTAGTTGCCTCTCGCTACGTGATTTCATCACCAGGCCCGTATGTAAGTCTACAAGGCCCTGGAGCAAATATAAAATGGTGGCCCCATAGTTTAAAATACAAATAACAAAAATATATGTATACATAATAATACAATTAATGTAAACATTCAAAAGTAGTTGTTGTATACTCTCTCTCCTTCAAATTTATAACTTATTAGATCTAGTGTTAGCTCATACCATTATTGGAGACGCTTTTAGGTGTCGAGACTTGGATGTGAGCCAGTTTACTAATGAGTGCAATTTGATAACGTGTTTAATAGCTAGCATAAAAGCTATAAACTTAGAAGATTACTCCCTCGCTCCTATTTATTTCTAGGGTGTATGTCAGTTTTTTATTTTGTTTTGGTATATTAAACGTGTCAATGTTACTGGTACAGATAATTACATCTATGCGGATCGGAGGTGCACCTAAATTTTAGATGCACGGATGCATGCATGCGCTAGATTTGCTTTGCACTGACTTTGTGTTGTGCAATTATTGATGGAGCCTCGGTGCATGGCTGCATGCATGCATGCATAGAGGAGTAAATTAGTGGACTGGCTGCATGCATGACCATGTTTTGGCGGCCCCGGCCCGGCGCTGTCGCTCACGTTGCGCCGCCCAATCGACGGCCTTGTTCATCACTCCTGAGGAATCTTTCGGTGTTGCTCCACACTCTCCTTCTGCTGCCTCCTTTCATCCTTCTGCCTCCTTACATATTGCTTTTGAGGCATGGTATTGTCAGTCTTCTTGTTCCCATCCACATTTCTTCCAGCCCTGGCATTGTCAGTCTCCTTCTTCCCATCCAGGCATCCACATTGCTTTCAACCATGGCATTGTCAGTCTCCTTCTTCCCATCCACATTGCTTTCAGCCCTGTTGTCAGTATCCTTCCCATCCACATTGGTTTCATCATCTGGAAGGTCGTCCCTGTTACCATCATCTTGAATACTTCTGTCTTCAGCCCTGGCATTACCAGTGTCCTTCCCATCCACAATGATTTGCAGCTTGTTGGTTCTATCATCTGCAATGTCGTCCATGTCAAAGCCAGGCATAAGTGTTCCAGTTCTGTCCATGAATGAAGGTGTTGACAACTCATGATTTTCCCATCCCCCGCGAAGAGCTGCGTTGAATCTACAGTTGTCATATGAAAATCTCTTTTCCAGAACTTCCACTTCTTCATCATCAACAATTATGACCTCAGCTGGTTTGTTGAGCTTGTGGCAGCGAAGGTGTACGGAAGTTTCTATGCGACATTTTTCAACCATATCCTGCAATTTTAATTAATTTATAGCAAAAGCCTGGATAGTTAGATAGTAAACTAAGATAGCTAACAGCTTTTCTGACAGGCTTACTAAACAGTATTGGTTTATAGCCTACTTGCATAGAAAGGTAAAGCAAATGATAACTTAAGCTAGGTAACTGCATGCATCATTAATTCTTGAATTACCTTATTAACACCACAAATCTGCTCTGGCTTTTTATCATCGAATTCATTAATGTATAGTAACACGTGAAAACCGCAATCATAGCTGAAAAAAATAACCACAAAAGTGAGGCAGCTGCAGCAGTAGCAAGCGGCAATGAATGTTTTTGTAAATGAGGCATACTTGTTTTTTCTGTGGTAGTACTTTTCTAGTACTTCAGAGATGTAACCAGATCCCAATAGCTGCTCCAATGTTGTCAGAATTTGACAAATAAATGGCTCTCTGGACTTGGATTTAAATGAATCAACAATGTAAATGGTCTTCTCACGTGAGATCATGATCAAAAGCCAATGAAAATCATGAACAATAGGTACAAAAATCTGCAGGGAGAAATATCCCATTGTAAAACTCAACAATGTAAAAGAACTATGTAAAGAAAATAGAAGAAAATCTATAACATACCAAATTTGCTTGCAGTTGAAGATCATCATTTAACAACTCAGCAACTAAGGCACTTTGTCCCTCCTTCTAGCCTGAAAATTGCAACATTGCCTCGTAAGACAATATAACTTTGTCGATGGCTTTCTCCTTCCACTCTTCATTCCATAATGCACATTGCATGAACATTATGGAAGTGTGCATATAGCCTTTTTCCTTGAAACATTCAATATAGTTCATTTCTGACACTTGATGATCCAAGATATTCAGTACAATCTTGTCACGAGTTTTTTCTGCAACATTTTCCTTGTAGAAATGAAGAATGTCCCTGAAGAGTTTAAGAGATGTTAATACTTAGAGCATGATAACACTAGGGTAACACTAACAAAGACCACCTCTTCTTTACCTGTCGATATCAGCACGAAAAAAACTGATCATGCTTGTTGCTGTCATCACTGGACTTCTTATCAATTCTGGTATTCTTCGACACACCCTTCTCCTTCACCACTCTCGACGGATCCTTACCCTTCCTCTTCCTAACCTGAAAGGCGGTAAGACTTATACTTACCGCTTCCTTGTAATTCTCAGTATATTCAACCTCGCTAGCTTGAACTTCTGCAATGTTTTTACGGCCAAACACCGTGTCTTTCCAACCTTTCAACTTGACGCCTTTCTTAAAGGCAGCAACAAGATCGCTGGGTGGTGGAATGGTGGGAGCGGCTACCAGTGGAGAGAGGCAGATAGGGGTGGCGGAGAGAGTGAGAGATGGAGCTTGTTGCTTCACTGGTGAAGTGCGGTCGTTTTTATAGAGGGTGGGAATCTTGGTAAACACGGAGAGATGAAGCCGAAGCTGGAGCGGGGCGCTTTAAGGGGAGTGGGCCACGTGGCCAGCTTCCACGAAGATTCGTTGGCGCGCAGGCCGAAAGGCAGGCAGGAGCGGACGGTCTAACCAGGACGCTTTAACCAACACATGTAACCGTGTGAACCTGAAGGCGGAAGCTGATCAACATACTCTTATCAAATGACATATGCACTATCTTATGTTTAATCATATCATGTAAGTGCATACAATTGGCATACACTGCAGACCTACATCAATTCTAGTTCATGACCAACATTACAAACCAAGCTCATCAGGCAGTCAACGAAAGTAACATGATCAAGTTAGAGAAAGGAAAGCCAACTTCGATACATAGCAACATGAGTCTGAATTAAAAACTGATAAGTAGCTCGCAGGTCATCACAAACGACTTGATAACTGATACTTCCATCGTATGGAAATAGAGAGTATCACATGGGAGTGCCAGAAATATAGAAATGAAGTTGCAAATGTTGATAAAGTATGTTGATCTACATACCCATGCTTAATTAAATTTGATGAAGTCTAGTTTTGACTAAATATAGGATGCACTACATTCAAATACGGAACCACCATGGACGTTTTGGCAGGGTTGGGACGAACCACATCGGTGCATGGAACGTTTGCTCCCCTGATTCCATCTCGTAGAAGTCCAGTGATGAATGACACCCCCCGGTTGACGTGCATGCGGCACCAATCTGGAAATGGCTTTGGGCGATGATGGCTGCGCACGTGTGTAGCAAACACACAATTTGGTTTGAACAGTGGCAGAGCTTCATCAGCATCGGCAGCAGCAGCAGGTTCGGGATTTGCAGTGGGGGCGAGGAAAATTGGTTGGTCGATTACAACAAATACTGAAAGCCCATCCAGATTGTCCTTTCTGATCCAGTCTTGTGCTACAGGATCGTCATGTTGTGAGGTCGTCCTCTGGAAAGGCAGCTGAGCGAAGGATAAGACTGCAGCTCTCTACCCATATGATGTATTACATGTCCAGTGGTTCGTGCCCCCCGAGTATGAATCCACAAGAAAGAATCATAGTTGTTGCCCATCATCGGTGTGCCAGGTACCAGGCATCATGCTCAGCATGAGCGCCATCAGCTTGGTTTGCCGGCTCTTCAATCGTTGGAGCATGTATGGCACGCGGGCCTGACTGAAAACCTGTACATTCATATAACAAGACTTCAATTAGTAAAAATATCACTAGCAACGCAGTAGCAAGTAAAACTTCAATTCTATTATTGTACATTCATATATAACATTACCTCACTCATATGGTTCCCAAACTAGAACATCCCCTTGCGATTCTGTAACCACGTATATGCGACGATCAAATTGCGGATGTCTGATTGCAATGACATCGACATACTTTGCCGGTGCAAGATAGTTGTTTTGGAGAGCAACCCAGCCGTCGCTTCTTGGGTGATCTATGATAGTGATGAATTTGTCAAACATCGCTATCGCGTCGTATGACCATTCACCGTCGAATTCCGTTGGTTTAGTTGTTATTTGTATCTTCAACAACTGAGTATATGCTCTCTGGTAAATGTAAGGAATGGGGGGTAGGGCTGCTCACACAGACGAATGCCCACACCTTCCACAGATGGCAGATCGAATAGCCCTATTCTGTAGACGTTTTTCATATACCAGCGACCAGGGTGCTGCGCAAACACAATCCACTGTCCGTTTCCACCTACCGAGTACCCCATTTCTCTTTCAAACCCCTCATCATCGAGAGCAGGTCCATCATCAAGAGGTACAAATGCGTCTACTATTGGCTTGTCCAGTGGCATCAAAAAAAGCCTTAATGCCCTTCATAGTCTGCAATATATTTTCTTCAAAGTGTGGATTGCAAAGAACTAGATGCAGAAACAAGATGAATATACCATGTGAAAAATATTACTGTATACATATGAATAAATGCAAAAACTGCTTTTACCGTATCCTCCATGACGCGGTCGAATGGCCACACCTCGCATGGATACCATAAAAGTAGTTTTTGCATTTATTCACATGTATAAAGTAATATTTTTCGCATTGTTTATTCATCTTGTTTCTGCATCTAGTTCTTTGCAATCCACACTTTGAAGAAAATCTATTGCAGACTATGAAGGGTATTAAGGCGTTACTGATGCCACTGGACAAGCCAACAGTAGACGCATTTGTACTTCTTGATGATGGACCTGCTCTCAATGATGAGGGGTTTGAAAGAAAAAAGGGGTACTGGGTAGGTGGCAACAGACAGTGGATTGTGTTAGCGCATCACCCTGGTCGCTGGTATATGAAAAACGTCTACGGAACAGGGCTATTCGATTTGCCATCTGTGGAAGGTGTGGGCATTCGTCCATGTGAGCAGCCCTACCCCCCAATTCCTTACATTTACCAGGGAGCATATACTTAGTTGTTGAAGATACAAATAACAACTAAACCAACAGAATTCGAGCTCTTGCAAAAACAGCTTCAAGCTCCTTTTGACTTCTAGCAGGAACCAAACTTGGTGAGTGGCTTTGGTAGATGATCACAAGCAATGTAATGACCCCTGCACACACAAATAGCACACCCAAGTAAATCGTAGTGGAAGCAAATTAAATATGCTAGAAAACAACTTAGAGAGGCAAACCACAATGAGACACAAGGATTTGTTTCCCGAAGTTCACCTCCCACTAAGGAAAGTCTTGTTATATATGCATGTACAGTAGTAGAATTAAAGTTTACTTGCTGTTGCATTGCTAGTGATATTTTTACTAATTGAAGTCTTGTTATATGAATGTACAGGTTTTCAGTCAGGCCCGCGAGCCATACATGCTCCAGCGATTGAAGAGCTGGCAAACCAAGCTGATGGCGCTCATGCCGAGCCTGATGCCTGGTACCTGGCACCGATGATGGGCAACAACTATGATTCTTTCATGTGGATTCATACTCGGGGGGGCACGAACCACTGGGCATGTAATACATCATATGGGTAGAGAGCTGCAGTCTTATCCTTCGCTCAGCTGCCATGTTTTCCAGAGGACGGCCTCACAACACGACGATCCTATAGCACAAGACTAGATCAGAAAGGACAATCTGGATGGGCTTTCAGTATTTGTTGGAATCAACCAACCAATTTTCCTCGCCCCCACTGCAAATCCCGAACCTGCTGTTGTTGCCGATACTGATGAAGCTCTGCCACTGTTCAAACCAAACTGTGTGTTTGCTACACACGTGCGCGGCCATCATCGCTCAAATCCATTTCCAGATTGGTGCCACATGCACGTCAACCGGGGGGTGCCATAGGGTCATCACTGGACTACTACGAGATGGAATCAAGGGAGCAAATGTTCTAGGCACCGATGTGGTTCGTCCCAACCCTGCCAGAACGTCCATGGTGGTTCCGTATTTGAATGTAGTGCATCCTATATTTAGTCAAAACTAGACTTTGTCAAGTTTAATTAAGCAGGGGTATGTAGATCAACATACTTTATCAGCATTTGCAACTTCATTTTTATATTTCTGGCACTCCCATGTAATATACTCTCTACTTCCATACGATGGAAGTATCAGTTATAAAGTCATTTGTGATGACCTGCAAGCTACTTATCAGTTATTAATTTAGACTCATGTTGCTATGTATCGAAGCTGGCTTTCCTTTCTCTAACTTGACCATGTTACCTTCGTTGACTGCCTGATGAGCTTGGTTTTTAATGTTGGTCATGAACTAGAATTGATGTTGGTCTGCAGTGTATACCAACTGTATGCACTTACATGATATGATTAAACATAAGATAGTGCGTATGCCATTTGATAAGAGTATTGTCTACGGTTAAGGGTCCTGTCTCTGTTCAAGGAATCGTCTCCGGTTAAGGAATCATCTCCGGTTAAGGCATCGTCTCCGGTTAAGTGCATTGAAACTAGTTAAGGTATTGTCTCTGGTTAACTGCATTGTCTCCGGTTAAGGACATTGAAGCCGATTAAGGTATTGTCTCCGGTTAAGGACATTGTCTCCGGTTAAGGTCAATGCCTTAACCAGAGACATCAGCTTCCGCCTTCTGGTTCACACAGTTAGACGTGTTGGTTAAAGCGTCCTGGTTAAACCGTTCGCTCCTGCCTGCCTTCTGGCCTACACGCCAACGAATCTTCGCGGAGCCGACCACGTGGCCCACTCCCTTTAAAGCGCCCCGCTCCAGCTTCGGCTTCTTCTCTCCGTGTTTACCAAGATTCCCGCCCTCTATAAAAATGAACGCACCTCACCAATGAAGCCACAAGCTCCATCTCTCTCTCTCTCTCCGCCTTAGACCTGAGCATTCCACAGGTTTTTCGGGCCGAGAAAATCCTGCCCATGACCGTCCCATGGGACGTGTCGGGCCTCAGTTTTCGGGCCGGGCCCGGGCTTGGGCGGGCCGCTCGCGCATTTTGTAGTGTAAAATAACTGAAAACAACATTTCGGGCCAGGCTCGGGCCAAGATTTTTTTTCGCGAGCTTCAAGATCTCTGCCCACGCCCGTCCAGTAAGATCCGTGGGCGGGCCTGGCGCGGGCCAAGCCAGGCCGGGCTAAAAATGCTCAGGTATACTCCGCCTCCCCTATCTGCCTCTCTCTGCCGGTAGCCGCTCCCATCAGTCCACCACCCAGTGATCATGGGCAAGAAGGGCAGCCGCAGCAGCGGGGACATCATCAAGGCCACAGCCTTCGTGCTATTTTGAGTTCTCGAACATAAGCACAGGGGACGATGTCGATGAAGGTACATCACGGGGCTGAGGAGGATGAGAGGGGCACCATGATGCGATCTTGTTTGCATGGTGGATTTTTCTCCCCTCTTGTTCTGTAAACTGTGGCAAATGTCGCGGGGGCTGAGGAGGATGAGAGAGGCACCACAGTGTGATCTCATTTGCACGATGGATTTTCTCCCCTCGTGTTCTGTAAACTGCGGATTGATGAATGGTGCACGACAAAAAAAATTTTACATCAAAATTAGTGAAGCTGAGATTGCCAATGACTATCCTATTTCTGCATATTATATTATAAACCGGCTAACCAAGAAATGGATGAATCTATCAATGTCTCTCGTGACTTCTCACCGCTCCTAGAGTTGCTTCGACGTTCGCTAGATGCGAGCAAGCAACAGCCTCCCACTTGAAAAGTGGAGCGAGGCGTTGGGGTTGAGGAGGAGGAGAGGGCCACGGGGACGACGCTGGTGAAGGTACGTCACGAGGCTGAGGAGGATGAGAGGGGGCACCACGGTGCGATCTTGTTTGCATGGTAGATCTTTCTCCCCTCTTGTTCTGTAAACTATGGTAAATGTCGCGAGGGCTGAGAGGGGCACCACGGTGCGATCTTGTTTGCATGGTGGATCTTTCTCCTCCCTTGTTCTGTAAACTATGGCAAATGTCACGGGGGTTGAGGCTCAATCAACATGGATCGATGGATCTTAACACTATCCTTTAGAACTAAACACTATGAACTCAATCCTTCCGCCTTCTGGCACGGTGGGGTGATCGACGGCTAGGGCACTCTAGCGACGTGAGCGCGAGCGATGGTTTGGGGGAATCGCTTTGTGCATTTGAAATTTGAAGTTCGAATGACGCTCTAGGGTTGAGAAAGGAGACAGAGTCCCAAACAATGGTAAAACTCGACCTACGGGGTGGCACGTCCTATTGGTGACACTAAAGCTTCGGCAACCCTATTCCCCTATAGTTTGAGCGGCTAAGGAGCACTTCACTGACCAAGGACCTATTGACCGGACAAGGTCTCTATCTTGCATTCTTACAACTCAAAATTATAAAGTTATCTATCTTACCTTTCGAGTCAACTATATTATTCTATAATGACAGACGATGCGTCAGCGCAAGGCGGGGCGGACGGCGCCCCCTTATGGCAGATTAGCCCCCCTAGAGAAAATATGAAGACATTGCACAGGAGGCTTGCTTGGTAAGAGGAAGCAGGTAGATTGAACTTCTTTTTATCAAATACCCAGTTGCACAAGTTCAGTACTCTATTCATGATATTCAGTATTTGTAGTGCATATGCCATTTGATAAGAGTATTGTCTACAGTTAAGGGTATTGTCTCCGGTTAAGGAATCATCTTCGGTTAAGGCATCGTCTTCGGTTAAGTGCATTGACACTGGTTAAGGTATTGTCTCCGGTTAACTGCATTGTCTCCGGTTAACTGCATTGTCTCTGGTTAAGGAATTATCTTCGATTAAGGACATTGAAGTCGGTTAAGGTATTGTGTCCGGTTAAGGACATTATCACCGGAGACAATGCCTTAACCGGCGATAGTGCCTTTACCCGCGACAATGACCTTAACCGGCATCGATGTCCTTAACCGGAGACAATTGAATCCGATTAAGGAATATTAAAGGTTAGGTCGGGCCCGGTTAAAATTCAAGGTAGGGTTAATATTTAGACTGGTGTCAGTTAGCGGTGGGGGGGGGGGCGGATTGCTTGGGGTAAGAGAGGAGATGGCTTCGACGGGGATGGCTTCGAAAAAGGAGGCGGCGGCGGCGGCTGAACAGAGGAGGATGCCATTTCAACATAGGAGGATGCCATTTCGACAGGTATGCATCATCGCGAATCGAACGAGGCTATTCATCAGCACCCATTTTTTTCCTCCTTCGTTGGTGCCAATACTCGAATTCGATCTCAAGTTGATATCTTGAATGTTGTTAGGATTAACCCAAGGTTAGACCTTTGTCTGAATTTGTTCTCTCAAAGTTCTATAGTACAATCAGAGGATCGAATCTCTGCTGACAATCCTTTTAGAGTCTACTTCATTTCGAAGAATACTAGGAGAATGATGCTTTTCAGTAGAACATAAGGTCACTTTGTTGCTAAGGTCAGTAGAACATAGCAAGAGTAGTCACAGTCACTCGAAGCTGGCAAAGAAGCTAGTTAGCGAGGGTATAAACTTCTTTGTAATTTCCTTATAACTCTAAGGCCTTGAACTTTAGGACAACAACTCTTTTCTATTGATCTGAAACATAAGTAAGAAAAGTAGCTATTCGAAGAGGTGCTTTATTCTTCTCATTCTTCAGCTCCTCCCTATTATTTACCAGAACTTAAGATCTTTACTAACTTAACCTCACACCATAAATGGAATTCCCTATCATGAGCGCAACTGTATTTACAAGTTCAGTAGCCAGAGTGAGCTTTCTCCTCAATATGTTCTAAGTACTGTAAGAACAACATATATTTGAAACTTTATAACTTTTGTTATATTATTTCTTATAGAATATTACAATTTCACAGGAACTGATGCGCTGGAATCCTTACATCTAGTGACCAAGCAGTGTTTACATGGTAATTTGCCCCAGCAAACTGCCTGCTTGCCCTTTACATTCATATCTGCTAATGTACTTTTGTATCGTTTTAGCATCAAGATTTGATATGTTCTAAGTACTGTAAGAACAACATATATTTGAAACTTTATAGCTTTTGTTATACTATTTTCTTATGGAATATTACGATTTTACAGGAACTGATGTGGTCTCTGTCACTTGGTTCTCCAACAAAATGCCCCATCAAAAGGTATTCATCTGCTAATCACGTCATTTTTTTCCTACCTGCTAATCTTCATTCTCTGTGATAAAATGAAAAGGGTTGATGTGAGTGTTGTTTATTTGATTGAAGGGTTGATGTGAGTGTTGTTTATTCAGATTTAAAAAGCACGCTATTAGATAAGGCAGTCACGGTGCTAAAAGATATTGGCTTTGGTGTATTGCTAGAAATCAAAATGCATAAGTTTCACGAAAGAAATTTTTCCGTATGGGCAGCTTCTTTACGCAAGCCCGCTAAGTGCCACAATGAGGAGTCTATTGTGCTCGTTCTTGACGAAAATTGTATCTCCCACAAAGTAGAAAGGGGTTTGAAAAGGATTTTGTAAGAAAAACATAGATAGGGTTTTAGCTTTTGTAAACCACGAAATAGATGCAACTCATGCTACTGTACTTCCCAAAAATGCAGAGATGCCACTAATGCCGCCTCGCCTGTGCCACTCTACGTGACACGACCACAATGCAAATCCCCCTCCTCTTACCCTTCCAGTGATATATGGCACCGAAGCAAACAAGTTGCTCCTCCGGCACAAATGTGCGCAATCAACACTTGATTTTATAGGATTTACCACTACTTCCTCTGTCCCATAAAAAATGCAATTCTAGTTTTTCTAAGACGGATTAGTGGTGACGCGAAAAGACTCTAGTACCCCTATTTTTTAGCCACATGCAGTAAGTTTTAACATGCAGATCAGATCTAATTACTTGATTAGGCAGATAATTAAATCTATTTTCTAAAATTGCATTCTTTGTGAGATTTTTTTTCAAATCTTATGATTGCATTATTTTACGGGACGGAGGGAGTAGATCCTAATTCATCATTCACAAAGAAATAAAAAGAGTATGACGAGGAACAGCGAGGGAGATCGGCAAGTGAATACGTACTCTCGGCTTCGAAGGAGCAGGCGCCGCCCCTTCCATACATCAAGAGCCAATCCTTGTAGTACACCTCAAAGGCGCTATACGGCCCGACTCCTCGTTGTCGTCATCCTCCTCGTCCTCGCCGCCGTGGTCCATCTCCTTCCCCATGGCGCTAATAAGGTGGTCGTGGTTGCCCTCGCGCGGCCTCTTGGTATCGCTGACGATAACCACTTCACCCGCGGACTTCTCCGGATCCGATCTCTTGTGGCCATGGTCGTTTCCGCCTAGCTTCGTGGCCTCCAGATCCACCTCTCCATCTGCGCCGCCGCCGCCGAGAAGGCTAGGGTTTGCTCCACGAATGTTGTTTGGTTTCCGTATGTGCGCAAAGCGAAATGCTGGGACGGCCGACGACGGTCGACGGGCTGGACGGGGGTTTGATCTCCTGTCTTGAATGACACTATGGCCCAAAAGCTGAAGCTGTGGTAGGGGTGGGTGAATTGGTGAACACGTAAAAAAAAGAGTGATGAGCAACACTAGCAAGACTAAGATTCCGGTTAGAGTTCGACAATGCAACAAGCTGGTTCTGGAAAGAAAATAATATATATGACATAAGCATCATGTCATGCTCACATCAAGCAAGGAATGAACGGATACGTGAAACACTAGTTTGCATGCAACTAGCTTCTGTAAGAAAAATACCAGCCGGATAATGATCATGATGACTTGTCTTAGCAACAGATAAAAGCTACAAAACATACACCGCACAAGAAGAATTGTTCTCACCGGAGCATGAACGACGTACGTCGATGCTGAAGTGGTGGTACTGGTACGCATGTATGGCAGTGAGGAAGAAAGTGAGACGTGGATGCAGGTTTGATGATGGCGATGACGCTGGGTCTCGCGTGACGCCGCCGAGGCGCAGAAGAAGGGCGACGCGCCCAGCTGAACTTGCTTGGAACAGAGGCATGCATCCATGTTCAGAGAGCTATTGCAAGATAATCAGACCATCATGATGACTGACGAGGGGCTTCGCACCTTCTTGTTTGGTGACGATGATTGATGGTGAACAACGACGCAGAGCCGACGATAGTTTGTACAGAAATGATGAGACTCGATCCAAACATGGCAGCTTCAGTCGTCGGACATACGGCAAGCGTATTCAGTGACTTTAGGGAGCATCCCCACCGGACAAGATGGATTGGGAGACACTTCGATGCTGCACAGATAGAGTTTGATGCTGGGCTCACCAGCGGCAGCAGATCACGGAGACGGCCGGGGAGTTGAAGCGGACGGCGACTGGTGGTATGCGGCCGGTCCGGTGGGCGACGAGCAACGAGGACCGTCGGTGGAGCCGCGCCTTGATCTCGCAGACCTCCTGGCAGCTTCGTGTTGCTCAGGTGGTGTACGGCAAAACGGACGGAAAGCCAGCGGTGGAGTTCCAGCGACGAACGAACAACGATGAGCAGTGGCGGAGCTGTGGCTCGACGTGCTGAAGATCCTGGTGGCCTTGGCGAGCTCCGGCGGTGACCCTGGGCAGCGAAAAGAGTGGCAAAGGCCGGCGACGACGCACGGCTCTACCTCGGCTCGAGCGTTGGTGGTGTTGGATGTAGCAGCGCTTGTGCAGGCGAGTGGATCAGCAGCAGGGGCGCAGGGCTCGGGCGTCTCTTTCTTTTAGAGCGAGGAAGGAAGAGGAAGGGGCAGTGGCGGCCATTGATGGCCTTGATGACGTGCAGTTACTGGTGGAGGAGTGAAGGGGCGACGGTTTCGGGTGAGGGTGTGCATAGGGGTAGTAACGAGCTATGACCTAATGCATCATTCACAATCCAACTAAATCCTTTTATTTTTTATTCAAAATTAAATAGAATTATGGCTCGATCCTTATAGACCTGATCCTTAAATTTCTTAATACAAAATGAAGAGCCCGTTACCACCCCTATGCGCAGGAGCTGAGCAAGACGCTTCCAGGGAGGATTAATGGTGGCTTGAGAGAAGGTAACAGGTAATGGATGGCCATAGCATGGTGGACGGCCGTCGGCCTTTACTGGTGGATTTTTTTTGACGAAAAGCACATTATATATATTAAGCAGCCATATTACAAAACGATCCTTCAAAGAAGGTCGTATTACAAAAAGGTCCTTGGACCAGAGCAACATCGAGAACACCGAGACGCAGGCGAGGAAGAGCACGCCGGCGGTGAGCTGTGGTATCGCCGGAGGCGAGAACAGCAGGGTGGAGGAACCGCGCCATGCGTCGGTTAATGAGGGGGCGACCGAGTCGCTGAGGGCCACACCGAACGACCGACGGATCTGGAAGCTTCTCGTCGCCGGCGGTAAAAGGAGCTCGAAGTCGAATCCCCGGTGGAGGCGGGTTCTTCTGGCCTACTCTCGGTGTGAAAGGGCTCAGGCGGCCATGGATCTGTTGTAGAAGAGGCTGCTTGGACGGGGTGGCGACGAGGGGCAGCGGAGATGGCGAGTCGATGACGAGCAGATCTCGGGGTCGAGGCGGAAGAAGTGGCGGTGGTGAAGTGGAAGCGGGGACGAGATCTGCCGGGGGAGCGGTATTATTTAGTCTCACCTCAAAGGAGTCGGCGACGACCTCGAAGTAACCGTTGCAGAGCACGACGACGACGGTGAAGGCGACGACGAGCTTCGGGGAGGATGCCATATAGCCTATACTACGAAGAGCTTTACTACTACGAGCTAGATGACTACTAGGAGCTGGGGCCCCGCTCCCTACCCGCTGCGGCGAGGTGAGCATCGTGCGTGACAAGCGTGGGGTGGCGTAGGGACACGCAGCAGCGCACGCACACGGGTGCGAGGCGACGTGGACGTAGCGCATGAGTGCGTGCAGCCGTGGGTGCTGGATGGCGAAGCGCCGCAGCGAGCATGCGGGGCGCGGCATGTGACACAGATAGCGCACGGGAGCCGAGCGAGGCGTCCGGCGCGAAGGCGGCCAGAGATGCGCGGACACGAGGATCAGGCGAGCGGCGCACTGTCTCGAGTCCGGTTCTGGTCTGGTGCAAGACGTGGGAGACAGGCCTAATAGGCGGGGTCCACTCGTCAGCGGTAGGAGAGAGGGAGAGGGTGAGCCAGGCTGACGGTGGTTTGGGCCGACAGCCTGTGATTGCTGCTGGGTCGAGCAAACATTTGGACCGGGAAAAGAAAGATGGCTGGATGGGCTGGAAAGAGAGATAGAGAGAGGATGAGTTGAACGTATCATGAAAAGATAGAGAGATGGAGAGAGATTTGAATTTGATCCTTTTATGATTTTTTTAAAAATACTAACTCAAACAAAACAAATGAAATCGAAATAAAAGAAACACTCAGGGAAACCTTTTATTTAATTTAGAAAAGCAAACAATAATTTTTTTTACTAAATTTCATGTAAAATAAATAAATGTTGGAAAATTTTAAAATTATGAGAAAGTGTTGATTATTATTCTTCCTATTAACATCCTAAAGTCGGGAAATTTCAGGGTGTTATAATGGCAGTGGTCGTTGGCGACGTTGGCAGGACCCTACATCACCGGTGTCGGAGGGTGGTGGAGGGGTTGGGAGGGGGGCAGGATTGACAGCGGCAGAAGGAAAAAAGAGAGGGGAGAGGCGCAGGATGATGAAGGGGTGTAAGTGGTAAGAAAGAAAGAGAGGGGGAAGGTGGAAGTTTCTATGAACGTCGATTTTTCATATAATAGTTGAAAAAATCACATGAGAGAGCCCTCCCTGATTGAGCGAAAGACGCTCCCGGAGAAAAAATTCTTTCAAATAAGTGCTGCCTTGGACTTTAAGTTGGCATTTGGCATGCTTTTTAAGTGTCGTAATATTCAGGCTACTGTTCCGTAGATTGTGATCTGCCATAATTTGTTCACCATTTGAAGAGAACCGTAACCACCATGCATCTGCCACCACAACATCTCCACAGCCTGGCATCTTGCTTGCAGGCAGCCCAGAAGCGTGGCAGCGAGGGGGAATCCCGTGAGAACACAACATCATTTCGATGTTTCCACAAATGCCAAGAGAGGAGCACCAGGAGGTCGTTGAAGTGTAGAAGGGGAAGATTTGCCGGACGGGGAACAGTCCACTGTTGGGCAACGGAGGCAGAGGTCACTGTGATGCCCAGGGACGCCCAAACGGAGGCAGAGGACACAGGAAGAAGATGATGTGGTCACAGTCATCCACTGCAGAATCCCACAGCTCACACTGTGAAGTGTCGAGTGCATTTTTCCTGTTCCCCCTAGTTCTCATCAAGTCGCTCAGCTGAGATCTAGCAAAAATAATAATAACTAGTTAAACGATTAAATGATATTCAAGAGTGAACTGGAGTTGTGAACTACGGCGTTCTCACTTTTGACATTTTCTTTTGAATGAATGCGGAGAAAACGATCACGAGAACAATTCCGAGTTAAACCAAACATTGTGAAAAGAGATGTGTCAGTTCACAACATCACAAGCACAATGCATATATCGAGTTACGATAGAAGGTGCACAATGGCACAATGGTTTAATACATCCGAAGGTAACTTATCAGGTCATACGGAGTACACTGCTGTCTCATTAGTAAGTCACATTGGCGTCAACAAAAGGTTATCTATGGAAGATATGACCAGGCGACCATCATTTGCAGACTACATGACCCAATATGAAAGGAGAAAATTACCTATGTAGCATCAAAAAATCTTCCTCTTCCCTTTGTAACATCTAAACTTCAAAACTTCCCTATCTATGCAGTAGTGAAAATTTTATTCCCTGTGTAGCACTTCCGTTACTCCAGACATCCTCTACCGTGAAAAGCAAAGTGGGTCCACCGATGAAAGACCAAATGCTCCTTTCCCCTGTCTCGCAGGCAGCGCCGGCGTCCAGTCCATCGCCGACACCAGTGGTGCGCTGGCTGGCGGCCATCCCACCTGATGAGGACATCACTTCCACAGATACAACCACACCACCTACAGCTATAGTACCATCCATTCCACCCCCTGAAGCTAGGCCAGCAATTCAGAAATTTTACACAAGAAGAAATCAGAATGTGCTTCTAATCAGGAACCTTGGTGTTGAAGATAAAGATATTTGAGCTGATGTTTTGTGGCTGTTTACAGCCTGTCACAACTTGCAGCCACTTACAGCTAGTGATAATAGGCTGAGCCATTTTTGTTGACTGTCCAGATTCATGGAACAGCCTCTATTTCAACAGTAGTAATAGGGCTTAGCTGTTGCCAGTTGTACTGTAGCAGCAGCAGCCATTTTGGCTATAAAAGGAGGGTACCTCCATATGTAAGACTTGGGTTTTGTTTTAGTTCAGTTCAGTTCCTTTGGAAACTACTGCTCGTGTTGTCTCTTGAGTCGGCTAGACCAACAGATCAACCTCTACTCAAAGCCCCATCTTAATCTTTCATTGCATACTTGCAATTTTCAGATTGCTTGCACCTTGTTCTTGCTGGTCTTCTTCCAATTCTTGCAGGAACAGGCCCTAGTGGTCAGGTCAGCTTGGCTTGGGTTAGGCTGATAACATCTCAAGGGTTGGTTCAGCGGTTGCTTGGCTATTGGAACCTCTTGGTCAGTAGCCTGGATCGTGAGAGTCACCCCCACAATTGGAAGGCCTCCATCTCACCGAAAGGTCGGGCCACTAAAGTGTTACACCATTTGGTATTCAGAGCAAAGGTTAATCGGTGAGACTGAGTTTTTAGTAGTTGTAGTGTTCTTTTACCTATAATACAAAAAAAAAAGAAGAGAGAGAGAGAGAGAGAGAGAGAGAGTTTGCCACACTATATCCAGACCAGTTTAAGCCTAGTTTGCAATCTCTTTTCAGTTTATGCTTTGTTGAATCTCTGGTTTGCATTGTCATGTTAAGTTGCTGGCCATAGCTCTTCCAAGTTTCTAGTTGAGATCTATCTTGAGAAAAAAAAAAGTGAAAGCAAATTTGCTTTTGGCAACCTTAGTGTGAAAGCCAAAAAGGAATAGCAGCAAAGAGATAGCTGTCCATCTGCAAGTGTCAGGCAGCAGTAAATGAAGCATTAGAGTAAAAAAAAAAAGAAAAGAAAGAGGAGTCATATCTGGACTGTTCTAGTGCTAGACCTTTTTTTTAATAACAGCAAGTGTGAACTTGTTTTGCTGTTCTTTGCTCAAAATTAGTTATAGCCTGTGATTGAGCTGTACTTCTGAAAAAAAAGAAGAGAAAAGAAAAGGAAAAAGGAAAAAGAAAAGAAAAGAAAGGAGAAATATATTTAAAAAAAACAAACAGAAGTGGTAGCCTTGTTGCAGGCTTGCAGCTCTTTTCCATCTCTCATATTCTAAGCTTGTTAACTAGTTTTCAGTCTTCTCTAGGGCCAGCAATATTAACTAGGACTCTGAGCAGATTTTCAACTTAGCATCTGCTGATTTGATTTTGTCTAATCCTTGCTACAAAAAAATAAACCTGCCCTAGCTACACCCTCTACTGTCCATTCAGGTAACATAAACTTGCACTCGCTGAACTCAACCCTAAAGATTGTCGGAGGCTAACCCAGCTACCAGTTGCACCACCTGCTGATTTTGGTAAGAACCTGTAAGTGCTTGGTAAGAGTTTGAGTGTGAGAGCCTTTTGAGTTTCCATTCCACATCCTAGTAGTTAGTAGGCACATATAATCTTGTTGTATTGTTTGTTGTTTTCTGCTAACAATGTCAGGTGAACAAGGTGAGGAAGAACCCCTCACACCAAAGACACAAGCAACCAGGGATTACTTAGCACGTTTGCTGAATGAACATACACTGAACATCACAGCAGTGGTGAACGAGACCAGGGAGGCCTTGAACAACAACACCACCACCATTGCAGCCCTTCACGCTCGCATAGTGAAGCTTGAACAAGCAAGATTATCTTCTGCAACTACCTCTCATGCTACTGCTGGTGCTGATGACTATGCTGCGGATACTGAACTAGATGAGGTCAATACAAGTAGTGACCATGAACGACGACGCCACCGCCGACACAAACAAGGTATGGGACGACAACCACCACGAGAGGTACGAGACCGTGATGATCCTCTACTAAAAATAAAATTTTCAATACCTCCTTTTGCTGGTAAATATGATCCTGATGCATATCTCACTTGGGAATTAGCAATAGGACAGAAATTTGATTGTTATGATATCCCTGATGATAAAAGAATCAGGGCTGCCACTAGTGAGTTTACTGATTTTGCATCTATTTGGTGGCAAGAATACTGTCATACAAGTAAGGATGTGCCTACTACTTGGGAAGGTATGAAGAGAGTTATGAGAGCCCGTTTTGTACCATCATATTACTCTCGTGATTTATTAAATAAGCTACAAAGCTTGAAACAAGGTAAAAACACCGTAGAAGATTATTATCAAGAATTGCAAATTGGAATGCTACGATGTGGGTTACAAGAAACACCAGAAGCTAAGATGGCTAGATTTTTTGGGGGGCTTAACAAGGAAATTCAGACTATACTTGATTATAAAGAATATAATTCTATCAACCGTTTGTTTCATCTTGCTTGTAAAGCTGAAAGAGAAGTGCAGGATAGGCAAAGGACTAGAGGCCCTTCTGGGGTTCTTTCTATAGGTTGGTCAAATCAAAGGCAAACAAAGACTGCTGCAATATCCTCCAACAGCAAACCTGCACCAAGCTCCTCCAACAATCGTGCACAGTCCAATGGTTCTACTACACCTACACGTGCACCTGAGGCAAGCAAGAGCGTAGCACCAGCCCCTGCCTCAAGTGCCTCTTCCGTTAATTCATCGGGAAGATCGCGAGATACACAATGCCATCGCTGCAAGGGTTTCGGGCACATGATGCGGGACTGTCCTAGCAAGCGAACTCTTCTAATCAAAGACAATGGTGAGTACACTTCAGCTAGTGATATTGAGGAAGAATATACCATGCTTGCAGCTGATCCTGTAGGCGGCAATCATGATGAGGAAGAAGAGCAATATGGTGCTGATGCAGCAGATAAGTATTTGAGTATCATTGTGCAACGTGTACTTAGTGTGCAAATGGAACGAGCTGAACAAAGCCAGCGCCACAATTTGTTCCAAACTAAATTTGTCATCAACAACCGTTCATGTCGAGTGATCATTGATGGAGGAAGTTGTAACAACTTGGCAAGCAAGGACATGGTTGAGAAGCTTGGTTTGACCACAAAACAACATCCCAGACCCTACTATATCCAATGGTTCAATAGTTGTGGTAAGCTAAAGGTAACTCGTATTGTGAGGATACATTTTTCACTTGGTTCATATGATGATTATGCTGATTGTGATGTGGTTCCTATGCAAGCATGCTCTTTGTTATTAGGTAGGCCATGGCAATATGATAGAGATACCGTGCATCATGGTAGAACTAATCAGTATACTCTTATGTCTAAAGGAAAGAAAATTACTTTGTTGCCTATGTCCCCTGAAGCTATTTTGAAAGATGAAATAGAAAGAGCTAACCGAGAGAACAAGGAAACTAGTAAAACTGAAAATCAGATTATAGCTGCAGAACTTAGTTCACATAAAAAGAAAGAACCTAGTGCTAAGAAAGATGAAATTGTGTTAAAGGGTTCTGTTCTGCTGGCTACAAAATCTGATATTGCTGAGATAGAAGCAAGTAATTCTGTCTGCTATGCTATAATGTGCAAAGCAACATTATTTTCATATGAGGATATGCCTCTTTCTTTGCCTCCTGCTATTGTTGATCTACTGCAGGAGTATGGAGATGTGTTCCCAAAAGAAATACCACCTGGGCTGCCACCTATCCGGGGGATTGAACATCAGATTGATCTAATTCCAGGAGCTCCCTTACCCAATCGTGCACCATACAGGACCAACCCCCAGGAGACTAAGGAGATTGCACACCAAGTGCAGGAGTTGCTTGACAAAGGGTACATACGTGAGAGCCTTAGTCCTTGTGCTGTTCCAGTTATTTTGGTTCCAAAAAAAGATGGATCATGGCGTATGTGTGTAGATTGTAGGGCCATTAACAATATCACCATTAGATATCGTCACCCTATTCCTAGGTTAGATGACATGCTTGATGAATTAAGTGGATCTACAATGTTCTCTAAAGTTGACTTGCGTAGTGGATATCACCAAATAAGAATGAAATTAGGAGACGAATGGAAGACAGCATTTAAAACTAAATTTGGCTTATATGAGTGGTTAGTCATGCCTTTCGGCTTAACTAATGCACCTAGTACATTTATGAGATTAATGAATGAAGTTCTACGTGCTTTCATAGGAAAATTTGTGGTGGTATACTTTGATGACATCTTGATTTATAGCAAGTCAATTTCTGAACATCTTAACCATTTACGTGCTGTTTTTAATGCTTTAAGGGAGGCACGTTTGTTTGGTAACCTCGAAAAGTGCACATTTTGCACAGATCGAGTATCTTTTCTTGGTTATGTTGTGACTTCACAGGGAATTCAAGTTGACGCAACCAAGGTCGAAGCCATCAAGAGTTGGCCAACTCCAAGCACAGTCACACAAGTGCGGAGTTTTCTTGGGCTTGCTGGATTCTATAGACGCTTTGTTAAAGAATTTAGCACCATTGCTGCTCCATTGAATGAGTTGACAAAGAAAGGAGTTCCTTTCCATTGGGGGGCAGAACAAGAGAATGCTTTCAATCTCCTCAAGGAGAAACTCACCAATGCCCCGCTACTCCAACTTCTTGATTTTGGTAAACCTTTTGAACTTGAGTGTGATGCTAGTGGAATAGGCATTGGAGGTGTATTAATTCAAGATGGTAAGCCGATTGCCTATTTCAGTGAGAAATTAAGTGGGCCTAGTCTGAATTATTCTACTTATGATAAAGAATTATATGCTTTAGTTCGGACCTTAGAGACATGGCAACATTATTTGTGGCCCAAAGAATTTGTAATACATTCTGATCATGAGTCCCTCAAACATATTAGAAGTCAAAATAAACTAAATCGTAGACATGCAAAATGGATGGAATTTATTGAATCTTTTCCTTATATTATAAAACACAAGAAAGGAAAGGAAAATATAATTGCTGATGCATTGTCTAGGCGTTATACAATGTTATCTGAACTTGATTGTAGAATATTTGGTTTAGAAACTATCAAGGAGCTATATGAGCATGATGCTGATTTTAAAGACATAATGCTACGCTGTAAAGAAGGAAAAGGTTGGAATAAGTACATTGTGAATGATGGATTATCGTTTCGTGCTAACAAGCTATGCATTCCAGCTAGCTCTGTCCGTCTTTTACTATTACAGGAGGCACATGGAGGAGGCCTAATGGGACACTTTGGTGTAAAGAAGACGGAGGATGTGCTGCGTGATCATTTCTATTGGCCAAAGATGAGGCGTGATGTCGAGCGCTATGTTGCACGCTGTACCACTTGCCAAAAAGCTAAGTCACATCTCAACCCACATGGTTTATACATGCCTCTACCTGCTCCTAGTGTTCCTTGGGAGGATATTTCGATGGACTTTGTTCTAGGACTGCCTAGGACAAAGAAGGGGAGGGATAGTATTTTTGTTGTTGTGGATAGGTTCTCTAAAATGGCACACTTCATACCTTGTCATAAAAGTGATGACGCTACACATATTTCAGATTTATTCTTTAGGGAAATAATTCGGTTACATGGAGTACCTAACACAATAGTGTCAGATCGTGATACAAAATTTCTAAGTCATTTTTGGAGGACACTTTGGGCTAAATTGGGGACTAAGTTATTATTCTCTACTACATGCCATCCCCAAACAGATGGGCAAACTGAAGTGGTTAATCGCACTCTATCAACCATGCTTAGAGCTATTTTAAAGAAGAATTTGAAAATGTGGGAGGAATGCTTGCCTCACGTAGAATTTGCTTATAATCGCTCAGTTCATTCTACAACCAAGATGTGTCCTTTTCAAGTTGTTTATGGTTTTATTCCTCGTGCACCTATAGATTTACTGCCTCTACCAACTTCAGGAAAGGTAAATTTTGATGCTAAAGAACGTGCTGAGTTTATCTTGAAAATGCATGAAATTACTAAAGCAAACATAGAAACCATGAATGAAAAGTATAAGCTTGCAGGTAGTCAGGGTAGAAAGAAAGTCACTTTTGAACCCGGAGATCTTGTTTGGCTACATTTGCGGAAGGATAGGTTTCCAAACTTAAGAAAATCAAAGTTAATGCCTAGAGCTGATGGTCCTTTTCGTATACTAGAGAGGATAAATGATAATGCTTATAAACTAGATTTGCCTACAGATTTTGGGGCTAGTCCCACCTTTAATGTTTCAGATTTGAAGCCCTACATGGGAAATGAAGATGAACTTGAGTCGAGGACGACTCCATTTCAAGAAGGGGAGGATGATGAGGACATCACTTCCACAGATACAACCACACCACCTACAGCTATAGTACCATCCATTCCACCCCCTGAAGCTAGGCCAGCAATTCAGAAATTTTACACAAGAAGAAATCAGAATGTGCTTCTAATCAGGAACCTTGGTGTTGAAGATAAAGATATTTGAGCTGATGTTTTGTGGCTGTTTACAGCCTGTCACAACTTGCAGCCACTTACAGCTAGTGATAATAGGCTGAGCCATTTTTGTTGACTGTCCAGATTCATGGAACAGCCTCTATTTCAACAGTAGTAATAGGGCTTAGCTGTTGCCAGTTGTACTGTAGCAGCAGCAGCCATTTTGGCTATAAAAGGAGGGTACCTCCATATGTAAGACTTGGGTTTTGTTTTAGTTCAGTTCAGTTCCTTTGGAAACTACTGCTCGTGTTGTCTCTTGAGTCGGCTAGACCAACAGATCAACCTCTACTCAAAGCCCCATCTTAATCTTTCATTGCATACTTGCAATTTTCAGATTGCTTGCACCTTGTTCTTGCTGGTCTTCTTCCAATTCTTGCAGGAACAGGCCCTAGTGGTCAGGTCAGCTTGGCTTGGGTTAGGCTGATAACATCTCAAGGGTTGGTTCAGCGGTTGCTTGGCTATTGGAACCTCTTGGTCAGTAGCCTGGATCGTGAGAGTCACCCCCACAATTGGAAGGCCTCCATCTCACCGAAAGGTCGGGCCACTAAAGTGTTACACCACCACCGGCGGCACGGGCTCAGGCCCCTTCGACGGCCAGCCCCAAACCGGCTCGGGCGGCGAGCCCTCGGCAGAGCGGGCGACCAGAATGGCCAGCCGCAGGCAGCGCGGGCGGGCACTCCGTGCTCCAGGCATATCCCGGGGCGAGCGCATGGGCCGCCCTCGTCGTCCCCACCAGTCCACCGCTTCATCCATCACTGGCCCGTCCTGAACGGCGATGCCTCCTCGGCTCCTGCTGCCGCTGCGGTAGGTTAGTAGGTGGCGGATCGCACAAGCACCAACAGTTCGTGCTAGCTACTGCGCCGACCTCCGGCCGACTCCCTGCTCGCCTGCGCCAGGGCACAGGAGCAGCAGCGTGCGCTCCATCCCGCTGGCCGAGCTGCTCTGGGACAGCGGGCCGGCGCTCACGCGGAGCGGGCGGCCTGCCCCCAGGCCGGCGCGCAGCGCAGGCGGCCACCCCAGGCCGGCGCGGGCAGACAGCCCGGCGAACCCCAGGCAGCGCGGCCCCCAAATCGAGCTCTCGGACTGCCGGATTTTTTATAACTGGCACTGAATCAAACTACTCCGCTGCTGGATTGAGGTTCCCCAACACCAAATCAACCCCCACTGCACTGAATCGACAGGGAGAGAGGAGCAGCTTGAGGACACAGGGTGGCCGTCAAGGGAAGGGGATGGTCATTGTGGGAGAGAGAGGTAGGGGTGGGCAAACATGTCATTTTCTTTTGGAGTTAACACCGTCAAGTGTCTATACTGACAGAAGTGCTACACGGGGAACAAAATTTTCACTACTGCATAGATAGGGAAGTTTTGAAGTTTGGATGTTACAAAGGGAAGAGGAAGATTTTTTGATGCTACATAGGTAATTTTCTCATATGAAAGTACCCTTCGCTTCTATGGGCCGACCTGGCTGGATAGGTCATCTCCTTCTCAATAGGAATGCTGCTCTCGGAAGTGTCTCCTAGCTGCACAGCCTTGATGCGGAGGATCAGCTCACCCTGCTCCTCTACGACGACGACACGGCGCTGCAATTCAACCTTCCCATCCTCAATGACAGACACCTTCTTGCCTCGGGAGTCAAGCAGCACCACGTCCTCGCCAATGCTCGCGCTGCAGGCAGTGAGGCGAGCGCTGAAGTTGCCTGATCCCTTGGTGATTCGGGCGATGATGGTAGCCTCAATGGAGCGTTTGACATGCGCGAACTTGACCTCCACTGTGCTAAGCTTGCTTGAAACCACCTCTGTTTTGGCAAAGCTGATTTTACCTCTGTAAGAGATGTTGCGGTATCCAAAGACATCCCGACATAAATAAACATCACCGTCTTCAGATGATGAGTTCTTCCCTTCACCCTTCACTTTGAGGTCAATCTCGAAAACAGGCTCATCCCTTAGCAGGATTGCCCGGCTAGGGCCTGTAAGTTCCAAAAGCGAATCCTGCATGCAATTGCGCACAAAGCTTTGTGAGATCACGTGCCTTTAATTAGGAACACTCTATACTTTTTCTAACTTATTTTCATCTGAAGGTGTAATAGGAAAATAAAAATTGATGCGCTGATTTTAGAGGCCATGCATAGAATGTTAGGATGCATGGACATGTGATTACCTGGCAATGTTTCATGATTTTTATAACACCGTTTCAATAATAAGAACGGTATAGAGACTCTGGATGCATCATGAGTATAATTTATTTTGCCAGTGCAAAACCATAGAACTAGCTTTTTCTAGAATGCAGATCTAACTGAGCAGGAGAAAGGAACATTAATTCTGACCACCTTAACATATACAACCAAATTTTACTGACTTCCAATCACTTTTGCAAACCTGCAGTAACATGCATGAGGAATACACTGGATAAAGTTTCAGTCCCAATCCCCATCAGCTTTCTGTGCAAATATTTCTACCAACAGCTAGGTTGTTCCAGATTTGAGCTAAACCCCATAAAAGATCCATTCTGTTAACACAAGCACTACCAAATGCTAACAACAGGAAAAACAAACTACACTTACTATACCAAACATGCATAAAGACAATAGTAGCTGAAATGCTAACAAGGTGCTAACAAAAAACATCCATTCTGTTATTAACATGACTACCAAATGCTAACAATAGCATAACAAACTAGACTACCTGTACCGAACATATGCAAGGAAACATATTGTCCAAAGGATGTTTGAACGTGCCTGAGGTGAAGTGAGGGTCTGGCACTAGTTTCTGTCTCGACGGAAGAGATAGTTGCGTTTGCAGTCAAGGGAGTCACGCACCGCGACATCACCATAGACATCCAATGGCCATTGGAGGCCACCTTTTATCTCAGTCACCTTGACAAAGAAGACCTCCATAGTGTCATAAGGGCCAGCAGAGATTGGCAGCACTGGTCCGTCAGTGTAGCGCATAGGACCGTACTCAGCTGAAAAAACAAGGTGATTATTTGTCAGTCTAGTCATGCATCGTGTGGGAGTGAGATCAAATGATTAATTAACAAAAAATAAGGCGGTTATTTATCAGTCCAGACATGCATTATGTGGGATCAAACATGTAGTTGACGTCATTTTGCATATGCCAATAGGGGTTTGAAAAGACCGTACATAAACGTCTGATGGTGTGAACAATTAACAAAGCAACACATAATTCAAAACAGCAGTCTTCAGGCACTTGTCTTTAAGCATTTCAGTGTGAATAATTAACAAAGTAAACATATATAACATATATATGGGAGAAATGTATGTATCTCCACAAAGTCAAAAGGGGTTTGAAAGGGATTTTAGAATAGATGCAACTCATGCTAATGTACTTCCGAAAAATGCGGAGATCCCACTAATGCCGCCTCGCCTGTGCCACTCTACCTGAGTACGTGACACGGCCACAAATCCCCCTTCTCCACAAATTCCCCCTCTCCTACCCTTCCAGTGATGGCACCCAAGCAAACAAGTTGCTCCTTCGGCACAAATGTGCGCGATCAACACTTAGTTTTATAGGATTTACCACTAGATCCTAATTCATTCACAAAATGAAAAAGAAATAGTATGACGAGGAACAACATTCATTCACAAACGGGAAAAAAAAAGAGTATGACGAGGAGCAGCAAGAGAGATCGGCATACGTACTCTCGGCTTCGAAAGAGCAGGCGCCGCCCCTTCCATACATCAAGAGCCAATTCTTGTGGTACACCTCAAAGGCGCTATACGGCCCCGACTCCTCGTCGTCGTCCTCGTCCTCGCCGCCGTCGTCCATCTCCATTCCCATGGCGCTAAGGTGGTCGTGGTTGCCCTCGCGCGGCCTCTTGGTATCGCTGACGATAACCACTTCACCCGCGGACTTCTCCGGATCCGATCTCTTGTGGCCATGGTCGTAAGGCGGGCACTCGACCGAAAACTGTTGGTTTCCGACGACGGGTGACGAAGTAGGAGAGAGGAACTTTGCGGAGTGGGCTCCCTGGGGTTGCTTGAGTGACATGATGGCCCAAAAGCAAAAGCTGGTGTGTGTGGAAAAAGTCTTTCGGATCCCCCTCAACTAGTATCCGAATTCAGCTTCCCCCTTCTTTTCAAGACCGGGTATGTGTGTGAGCGCTGCTGAAACGAACCGGGTTTCCGAAGACGGGAACCCGATCCCTGCACCTCTGTGATAGTCCCAGGAGCTATCACGTGCAAATCCCTGTCTCAGAAAGTAAAGCAAAGTACCGTACAACAAGAATAAATACTTGAAGGTCCACATAATATTATAATAATTAAGCATCTGAGTACATCATTTCGGCACATGCCGGGTACAAGTCCAACAGGACTGAATCAATCAGAGTAAACATCTACGCAGCGGCTCTCATGTAGCGAAGTAGACTCCATATCCGCAGGCAACTCGAGTGTAGGGCGAGCATCAATCCTCCCATCCGTCGTCCTCAAAGTCGTAGTCCGACTCCGGGTCTGAAAGTTCGTCATCTACTCGATAAGCGAGTAGGTCATGTCAGCTTCCCAACAAAGAGCATAAGCAAGAGAGAATAATTCTACTATGCATGAGTAATTCTATTTATGGCTGTAGAAGGTTAAGCAAGCAGCGGTAGCAACATCAAGGTAAGCAGAAAAGTCGAGAGGTATCCATCTCCGAAGAGATCCACACCTCCGAGGACAACACCTCCGGGGTCAACACCCCAACAAGGAAAGAAGCACCAAATACTGGATCTCAACCAAGATACAGCATCTCACACCCATCTGCGACGTGGGGTCACCAACTCCTATCCCCACGTCTCAACGGCACGAAGCCGGGCTCACAACACACAGGGGAGAGAAAGCAGCACAAGAAGAAACTAGCCAGGTGAGAGATCGTAAGGGCTGTCCATACCAGTGGACACGGACTATAGCTATAGGTTTAACACTCTGCAGAGGTTGTACAACTGGACCCGCCGGATAGGGCAGAAACGGTGGCCGCCGTTCCACATCCCTACCTAACGGCCGGAGACCTAGCAGTGGGTGGCTCTCTCCTACCTCTCCGAGCCTGACTCGTCCTGAACTGGGGCGCGAAACTTGCCAGCAGGGCCTCGGAGCTGTGAAACCATCCCCGGAGGAGCCGGGACGACGTCTACTCGGGGGGTATAACTCGTCCCCCTCACACGACCACACCGGTCCGCCTACAAGCTGAGAGCCAACCACCAACTAGTTCTCGGACCGAACCCCGCCCATACGTGAGCGAACTGTTTGTACGAAAATAGCCCAAAGATCAAGGTCACACAGACGATCGGTCCTTAATTGCGGGAGCAAGCACTCACCAACTCCATCCGTCCGACACGCCGCTAGGGCGGGAGGCCAGGTCGCATCTCCCCTAGACAGGTGTTCACAAGTAACCAAAGCGGCTCGCTCCCGCGGTAACACGTCAAGGATACACACTCACCCAAAACACACGCAAGAATTCTGAGGTATCCCAACCTCGGTCCACACCTGAGATCCATCCATAACTAAGGGTAAAATATATGGATGGAGTAGTGCCGGGAACTAGCTAGGGGTCTGTAGCTAGTTCCGAAAGTAGGTATTCCAAGGACAAGGTAAACAATTCCAAGGCACGGCTAATCAATTGTCTATGCAATTCAAAATCATGCATCAAAAGTAATTAAACACTAGCAACTAAAGCAAGCATGGGAACTATATGGTTGGGAGTGACATGACACCTGGCTGGCGTCCGAAGTCCTGGTCTGGGTTGTAGTCGGGGTCGTAGGCCTCCTCCTGGTTGTAGCTCGGGTCTGTGCAGCACGAGATACGAGACACTAAGATACCGACAAACAACTATGCAATAAATCCAAAGAAATCTAATTTTAGAAGATCCAAACAGAACCATACTACCTACAAACAACACCATCTCATTTTTAGAAAAATATAGAAACTGGTTTCATATTTTTTGGAGTTATAAATAATTAGTTATGAATTTTCAAAGTTTATGGCCCCGGTGGCCGAGCAAGCGCATGCCAGCGATCACTAGGTGCATACGGCCACCTTAGCGCAGCCACAACTCTGGGGCGAGCTACTGGGCATGCTCGGGGCGCGACGCGGCGGCGCTCTCGGCACAGAGCAGCGAGACCGGCGGCGACAACGCAAGCACAACGGTGAAAAAGCAAAACAGAGCGGATCAGGCTGCGCTTCAGCAGACGCTTCAGCGCAGCATGGCCAGCACTTGGGCGGGCTTGGCCCGGGCACGTGTGCGCGCACAGGCAGAGCCTAGCCGCGACACGGCCGGCCGGCGCGCGCGGACCCTCGGCGGGCCGAGACCGCGGCGCGGCGCAAATTCCAGTGCGAAGCAACCACGAGCAACAGCTGATCCCTAGCACAGCATGGCTAGCACATGGGTGTACTTGCCGGGGCACATGCACGTGCGCAGGCAAGGCCTGGCCGCGACATGGCCGGCCGACGCGCGCGGAGGCCTGGCGAGCCGAGTCTGCGGGGCGGCGAAACAGCAGCGGCGGCAGCGTCCCCTGCAGGAAGGTCATCGGCTCGAAGGCCGGTTCACAGGCATGAGCAAAAGACGGCGAGGTTCGGCGCGGCTCTGGGGTGTGCCACGGCGACAGTTCGCGGAACAGCACGGCACGACGGCCGGCATGCGCGGCGCAGGGGCGCGCTCCCACACATCACAGGAAGGACCAAGGGAGAAGGGAAGAGTCAGGCCGGCGAGGTGCTCACGATGGGGCGAAGGTGAAGACGTAGCAGTGAAGACCGTGGCTGTGAAGGTGTTGACGACGACGGCGAAGCCCGGCGGCGACGCGTTTGGCTCCTCTGCTCCGGGCCCGTGCTCCCGCGGACAGCCCTCCTCCGGTCACAAGCGGCTTCAGCGGGTACGGCTTCGGCTTCCAGGTGACGGCGCGACGGCGAAGCGCGCGCGGGTCTCCTCTTCTCCCTTCCTCCTCCTCCTTTCTCCCTCTTCCTCTCCCGGCGGCGAACAGAGGACCAAAGGGGAAAACCCCCAAATGCGAGTTGCCTTGCAACAGGGGTCTCGCCTGGGGGTTTAAAAGCTCGCGCACGTCGAGGCGGAGGGCAAAAGGGTCACGGCGCAACTCCTATTGGCTGCAGCGGTGTGGAGGTTGACGTGGCGGTGCGGGAATGGCTGGCGGGCGCACGGCCTCGTCATGGCGCAGGGGCAAAAGGGGAAAAGAACTGGGTGGCGCGCGGACCCTCGGCGGGCCGAGACCGCGGCGCGGCGCAAATTCCAGTGCGAAGCAACCACGAGCAACAGCTGATCCCTAGCACAGCATGGCTAGCACATGGGTGTACTTGCCGGGGCACATGCACGCGCGCAGGCAAGGCCTGGCCGCGACATGGCCGGCCGACGCGCGCGGAGGCCTGGCGAGCCGAGTCTGCGGGGCGGCGAAACAGCAGCGGCGGCAGCGTCCCCTGCAGGAAGGTCATCGGCTCGAAGGCCGGTTCACAGGCATGAGCAAAAGACGGCGAGGTTCGGCGCGGCTCTGGGGTGTGCCACGGCGACAGTTCGCGGAACAGCACGGCACGACGGCCGGTGTGCGCGGCGCAGGGGCGCGCTCCCACACATCACAGGAAGGACCAAGGGAGAAGGGAAGAGTCAGGCCGGCGAGGTGCTCACGATGGGGCGAAGGTGAAGACGTAGCAGTGAAGACCGTGGCTGTGAAGGTGTTGACGACGACGGCGAAGCCCGGCGGCGACGCGTTCGGCTCCTCTGCTCCGGGCCCGTGCTCCCGCGGACAGCCCTCCTCCGGTCACGAGCGGCTTCAACGGGTACGGCTTCGGCTTCCGGGTGACGGCGCGACGGCGAAGCGCGCGTGGGTCTCCTCTTCTCCCTTCCTCCTCCTCCTTTATCCCTCTTCCTCTCCCGGCGGCGAACAGAGGACCAAAGGGGAAAAACCCCAAATGCGAGTTGCCTTGCAACAGGGGTCTCGCCTGGGGGTTTAAAAGCTCGCACACATCGAGGCAGAGGGCAAAAGGGTCACGGCGCAACTCCTATTGGCTGCAGCGGTGTGGAGGTCGACGTGGCGGTGCGGGAATGGCTGGTGGGCGCACGGCCTCGTCATGGCGCAGGGGCAAAAGGGGAAAATAACTGGGTGGCGCCCGGGCGCGGTTGCCTGGCTCGGCGTCTGTGCCACGGGCGCGGTCGGGGGCTTGTCCCTGGCCTGGTGCGGCGCGCGTGGCTGCGGCGGCGGAAAGGGATCGGGCGGGTGTGAACGCGCGGACCTGCGCCCGGGAGAAGACGACCGGCGCCCGGGTCCTCCTGCCAGCGACTTGTTCGGGAAAACCCTCCGGCGGCGTGGTGGGCCGCAAGCTGGGCCGAGAGATGGGTCGCGCGGGCTGTCTTCGGCTGTGAGGAAAAGAAGGCCGGGGGCTTGGTTGGTTCCTGGGCCGGGGGTTGGAGGTGATCAGATAGACTTAGAGGAAGATTAGCAGGCCCATGTTAGTATGGGGTTTTGAAATTAGATTTGAATTAAGTTTAAATCATATATTTGAATTTGAATACTTTCAAATTCAAAACACACTCAAATAAAAACCAAATAAAATCCATAAACTCCAAATCACATACTTTACCATATTTTGAAAATATATTTTTATATATTTGGTTTTATTTATTTAGGAATTAGGAAAAGGAGCTAGAGAGGGTTTAAATATGGTGACACATCATCAACAAATGAAAAGTTCAAATTTTCTCACATTTTCATAACTTAATTTTCTGGGTTGTTACATTCTCCCCCACCACCGGGAATCTCGTCCTCGAGATTTAAGCTCCATCCTCTCCCTCGAACAAGTGAGGGAACTCTCTCCTGAGGTCGGCTTCCTTCTCCCAGGTTGCTTCTCGCTCCGTGTGGTGTCTCCACAACACCTTGCAGTAAGGAATTGTGGTCCTCCTGGTTTCCTTTGTTGCTCTGTCCAAGATCTTCTCGGGGTACTCTGCATACTCCAGGGTGTTCTGCAGGTCGAGTATCTCCACCGGGACTTGCTTTGCTTCCACTTCCTTTTCACTCTTCTTCAACTGTGATACGTGGAACACAGGGTGTACAGCGGACATCTCTGCTGGTAGTGCGAGTCTGTAAGCGAGCTTCCCAACTCTCTGAGTGATCCGGTACGGTCCCACGTACCTCGGGGCAAGCTTTCCCTTCACAGCAAACCTCTTGGTTCCTCTCATCGGTGACACTTTCAAGTAGACGAAGTCACCCACCTCGAACGACAAGTCTCTCCGGCGACGGTCGGCGTAGCTCTTCTGTCTGCTCTGAGCAATCTTTAGGTTATCTCTGACTTTCTCTACCTTCTCCTCAGCCTCCTCGAGAATGTCCGGACCAAAGATCATCCTCTCTCCTACCTCTGACCACATCAGGGGTGTTCAGCACTTCCTCCCGTAAAGGGCCTCGAACGGTGACATCTTGAGACTTGCTTGGAAGCTGTTGTTGTATGAGAACTCTGCATAGGTCAAACTGCTCTCCCAATCCGTGCCGTAGGTCAAAGCGTAAGCTCTCAGCATATCCTCCAACACCTGGTTTACTCTCTCAGTCTGCCCGTCCGTCTGAGGGTGAAAAGCTATGCTGTAGCTGAGTGTGGTCCCCATCCGGGCGTGGAAGCTCTGCCAAAACTTTGCTACGAACTGGGACCCTCTGTCAGACACTATGCTCCTCGGGGCTCCGTGTAGCCTGAGTATGTGACACACGTACAAGTCTGCCAACTGGTCTGTCGTGTAGCGGATCTTCACGGGTATGAAGTGAGCTACCTTTGTCAGCCGATCCACTATGACCCAAACGGAATCATTGCCTTTCTGTGTCCTGGGTAGCCCCACCACAAAGTCCATGGAAATGTCATCCCACTTCCACTGAGGAATATCCAATGGTTTCAGCAGCCCTGCAGGCCTCTGGTGCTCAATCTTCACTCTAAAGCAAGTGTCACAACAAGCCACGTAGTAGGCTATGTCCTTCTTCATATCCTTCCACCAAAACCTCTGTTTCAAATCTTGGTACATCTTTGTGCTTCCTGGGTGAATGGAGTACCTTGATTCATGGGCTTCTCTCAGAATCTGCTCTCGAATCTCTTTGCTCTTCGGCACACAGATTCGATCTTTCAGCCACACCGTGCCTTATTCGTCCATACGGAAATCCTCAGCTCTCCCTTTCTCCATCAGCTCCTTGAGCTCCCAAATCTCGGAGCACCCTTTCTGAGCTTCCCGAATTCTGCCTTCCAAGTCGTAGGTCACTTGCAGTGTGTTGAGTTGTCCCTGCTCTACAATCTCAACCTGAAGCTGCTCTAGCTCGTCGTGAAGTGCCGGCTGCTCCTGCCTCACCATCAAGTTGTTGCAATAGGACTTCCTGCTCAGTGCATCTGCCACAACATTTGCCTTGCCAGGGTGGTAGTGAATCTCCAAGTCGTAGTCCTTGATCAGCTCTAGCCACCTCCTCTGCCTCATGTTCAACTCCGACTGAGTAAAGAAGTACTTCAGACTCTTGTGATCGGTGTACAGCTCACACTTGTTGCTGATCAAGTAGTGCCTCCAAATCTTCAAAGCGTGAACGACTGCTGCTAGCTCCAAGTCGTGAGTGGGGTAGTTCTCCTCGTGCTTCTTAAGCTGCCTCGACGCGTAAGCAACAACTTTGCCCTCTTGCATCAGCACACAACCCAATCCTTGCTTCGAGGCATCACAGTACACCACGAAGTCCTTCTTGATATCTGGCAGGGTAAGAATTGGAGCTGTCGTGAGCCTCTTCTTCAACTCCTGGAAACTCCTCTCACAGGCCTCTGACCACACGAACTTCTTGTCGTTCTTCAACAGCTCTGTCATTGGCTTCGCTATCTTGGAGAAGTTTTCTATGAACCTCCTGTAGTATCCTGCCAACCCGAGAAAGCTCCGAATATCTGTCACTGTGAGTGGCTGCTCCCACTTGGTAACTGCCTCTACTTTCGAAGGGTCAACCGCAACTCCCTCTGCTGACAACACGTGTCCCAAGAAAGCAACTTCCTCCATCCAGAACTCACACTTGCTGAACTTTGCGTACAACTTCTGCTGTCTCAGCCTTTCCATCACAATCCGAAGGTGTTCCTCGTGCTCCTCTGCTGTCTCTGAGAAGATCAGAATGTCATCTATGAACACCACTACGAACTTGTCCAGCTCTTCAATGAAGACTTTGTTCATCATGTTCATGAAGTAGGCAGGTGCGTTAGTCAGTCCGAAGGAAACCACTACGAACTCGTACAAGCCGTACCAAGTCGTGAAGGCTGTCTTCGGGATATCCTGTTCCCGAATCTTCATCTGGTAGTAGCCTGACCTCAAGTCAATCTTGGAAAAGAACTTTGCCTTCCGCAGCCTGTCTAGCAAATCGTCAATCTTGGGCAAAGGGTACCGGTTCTTGATCGTCATCGAGTTGAGTGTCCGGTAGTCCACACACATCCTCTTGGTGCCATCCTTCTTATCTACAAACAGAACTGGCGAACCCTAAGGTGAAGCACTCGGCTGAATAAACCCTTGCTCTTGCAGTTTCTTGAGTTGCTTCTTCAGCTCATCTAGTTCATCTGCGGACATCCTGTACGGGCTCTTGGCCACGGGTCCAGCTCCTAGCATCAGCTCAATCATGAACTCAATATCCCTGTCTGGTGGTAACTCGGTCAACTCCTCTGGAAACACGTCGGGGTACTCCCTCACCACCGGGATTTCCTCCAAATCCCTTCCTTTCATGTTGCACAACATCGGCGTCGACCTCTGGCCCTGTGGCTTGATCAACACTCTGACTCCGCTGGGGTGCTCCAACTGCACGTACACTGGGTTGCAGTTCACCAATCCTTTGTGCTGAGCTAACCTCTCCATCCCAAGTATCACGTCGATCCCGGTCGACTCCAGAACGGTCAGGTCTGCCACGAACAACTGCTTCTCGAACACCATGTTCACTCCTCTACACTCCAGCGTACTCCGCTTCTCACCTAGCGGGGAGCTGGTAACTATAGGCCGTGGTCTTGGCTTAGTTGGTAATGACCTTTCCTTTACAAACTTAGTAGAGATGTACGAAAACTGAGCACTGGTGTCAAACAGAACGGAAGCCATAACTGAATCGACTAAAAACTCACCGAGAGCCACGTCTGGCGCTGCAGCTGCCTCCTCTGCGGTCAGGTGGTTCAGTCTGCCTCGAGTCGGTGGGGGTGCGCTCTTCTGCTGGTTCGGCTGAGGCTGTCCTCCTGGAACTGGTGCCTTTGCCGGTGTCTGGTACTGGGTGTTCCTGCTCTGACCTCCCTGTAGAAACTTCTGCGGGCACACGTTGGACTTGTGGCCTAGCTGACGGCAGTGGTAGCAAGTGACCTGTGAGCTGTCGTATGCTAGTGGCTGCTGCGGCCTGGGCTTCCACTGACTCGAACCTCCACTACCTCCAGGGTGTCCTCTGCCCTGCTGAGTGAACTGAGTCTGCGGCTGCTGAGGGTAAGGACGATGTCTCTGCTGTGAGTACTGTGGCGGAGCGGACCTCTGTCGCTGGTGTGACCCTGGGTACCCTGCACGTTCTGCACGCTGTCTCTTCTCTCCGCGGACCTCCACGTAGTCCAGTCTCGACTTCTCCACAACCAAGGCCTTGCCCACCAGGGCGTGAAGAGTGTCACAGTCGTGAGCTGCCAAGTGGTGTGCCATTCCCCGGTGGAGTCCCTTGCGGTACCAGTACATCTTCTTTTTCTCAGTGTTGGAGTCGTCTGGGGCGTACCGCATCAGCTCCTGGAACTGGTTCGTGTACTCCTGCACTGTCATCGATCCCATCTTCAAGTGCCTGAACTCGTCTGCCTTCCTGTCCATCACAGCCTCTGGAATGTGGAATGCTCTGAAAGCCTCCACAAACTCCTCCCACGTGATGCGGGTAGGGTCCGCGTGTGAGTCACAGTAGCTGTCCCACCAAGCTCCTGCCGTGCCGACCAGCTGGTGCGCGGTGACGTACACGCACTCCTCCTCAGAAAGGTCGGTGAGCTCCAACTTCTTCTCAATCTCCCTCAACCAGTTGTCTGCCACAAGTGGGTCTGGAGAGTTGTCAAAGGTAGGTGGACGCAGCTTGGTGAAACCTTCCACTCTCTTCTGCAAGCTCTCTGGCTGGTTTCCGACGTTTCTCCGGTTGTTGTTGTTCTGAACCACAGCATCGGCGATCGTCTGCATCAGCTGGGTCTGAAGCGCCATCACGGCTGCTAGGTTGGGCGGTGGTGCCGGCTGCTCGGGCTCCTGCTCTGGCTCAGCCTCCCCCCGAGCTCCTCCTCGGGGTCAGCTGGTGCTCGGCCTCCTCCTTGGTCTCCTCGACCTCCTCGCCCGCCGCGGCGTCCACCACGGCGTCCGCCACGTGGTGCACGGCCTCCACGGCGGCCACGACCTCGACCTCCAGCGGGGAGAGTGACGTCCTCCTGCTCGGCGTCCTCCCTGGCTGCCTCCTCGAAACGGCGTAGGAGCCGTCCCGACCTCCTTGCACCGACATCTGTTTTAAGAGTTCGAGATCGTGAGAAACGAGTTGTCGGAAATTAACTTTAAGGTACTTAAGCATATAAGGAGTATCTAGCTAGCAACAAACAATTTCACACAAGCATATAAGAAGCATGAAAACCAACAAAAGATCGATAACTCCAATCTCTCATGCAAGATCACCATACAAAAGGTGTGTATCTCAAGGCCTACTCCACAACCTTCGAGATTACACAGCAGCATGAGAACTACATCGCGATACATAAAAGGTGGTCAACTAATCATGAACATCATGAAGAACTCTATCCTATCTGACTACAGGATCATCCCCTCAAGGTGCCTGCTCCTGAACTGTAACTAGTGAGAGCGGTGGTGACACGATCTTCAGACTGTGTGGAACTGCGTAGAACGGGGGGTCGTTCACTCCTGGGTAATCTGGTATCTCAATCTCTGGTAGGTTGAAGTAGCCTGCCAAGCTCCTCAAAGCTCTGCTCATCTCTGGGGTGTCTGAACTGCCTCGTGGGTAAGGTCGCGGTGACGGAAGTAGAGTAGAGGGTAGCTCAAACGTCTCTGTCCTCACCGTGGGCCTCTTCTGCGGTGGTAGCATCTCTGCCAACTCCCTGAACTCTGCCACTCGTCGTAGGTCAGAGTCCCTCCAAGCTGAGCTGGTCCTGCTGGCTGTGTCCTGTGCTTCGTACACTCTGCCTCCCAAGTACCAGAGGTGGTTGTAGTTCTGAGTCAGCCTTTCCTCGTGTCCCCACAGTCGTAGCTGGTAGTTGGTGCAAGCTGCTCCAAGAGACTCTACCAAGTACTCCTTCTCACGCAGCTTCAACCGCTCCTCTCTGGTCGCTGCCTCTGACTCCCGCAAGGCGGCCTGTGTCTCCTCTAGTCTGGCTCTCAGCGTAGCGATCTCAAGTGCATCTCTCTCTGTGCTGGCTCTGGAGGCCGCGAGACCCCACTCGGTGATCTGCATGTTCCTCCTATGCGCTTCGCTGAGAAGGTACACCAATTGGCTGTTCTCTCTCTCCAGCTGGGCGTTCCGTCCCAAGGTGTCGTCCCACTTCTGTCGCAGAAACATGATCTCTGAATCTGCCCAGTAGAGTGCCTGGTCCTGAGCTTGAATGAACTTGCTGGCCAACTGGTTCTTCTCATCTTTGCCCTTAGTGTTCTCCTCGGTGTAAGCTGCCTCGTCTGTGTGCCACCTGCTATGGTCGTACAGTGCTGTCGGAAGAACCTCGAAGGGTGTATCCTTCAACCTCTGCTCCAACTATCGGCATACTTTCTTCAGCGCGAGTCTGGCACAACACTGGTGAGCCTCCAGGGTAGAGTTGTCGAAACACGTGACTCTGACCTCCTCGAACTCTGGCACGCGTGGGTCAGCCGGTATCTTCAAGGTCAGCTCTGTCGGCGACTGGTCCGCGACGGCCGTGGTGTGTCCCTCGTAGAACACCTCACTTGTCTCCACTCCTGCGGTCTCCAAACAGTTCTTAAGGATCTTGCAGAACCCTCTGGCCCACTGGCCGTCGGTCTTGAGGGGGATCCACGTCAGCTGGTCCATCTGCACGTTGTTAGGGTTGTTAGTAAGAGTTAGTATTGTTAATCAAGGTAGTATATAGTAAAATGCAAGGTATTTATATAAAGTTTCATGGATTGCATATAAAGCACAAGGTGTTCGGGCTTTCCTATACTATCGTCCGTTCCTAGGCACGTCCTACAGTCAACCTGGCTCTGATACCAGCTGAAACGAACCGGGTTTCGGAAGACGGGAACCCGATCCCTGCACCTCTGTGATAGTCCCAGGAGCTATCACGTGCAAATCCCTGTCTCAGAAAGTAAAGCAAAGTACCGTACAACAAGAATAAATACTTGAAGGTCCACATAATATTATAATAATTAAGCATCTGAGTACATCATTTCGGCACATGCCGGGTACAAGTCCAACAGGACTGAATCAAGCAGAGTAAACATCTACGCAGCGTCTCTCATGTAGCGAAGTAGACTCCATATCCGCAGGCAACTCGAGTGTAGGGCGAGCATCAATCCTCCCATCCGTCGTCCTCAAAGTCGTAGTCCGGCTCCTGGTCTGAAAGTCCGTCATCTACTCGATAAGCGAGTAGGTCATGTCAGCTTCCCAACAAAGAGCATAAGCAAGAGAGAATAATTCTACTATGCATGAGTAATTCTATTTATGGATGTAGAAGGTTAAGCAAGCAGCGGTAGCAACATCAAGGTAAGCAGAAAAGTCGAGAGGTATCCATCTCCGAAGAGATCCACACCTCCGAGGACAACACCTCCGGGGTCAACGCCCCAACAAGGAAAGAAGCACCAAATACTGGATCTCAACCAAGATACAGCATCTCACACTCATCTGCGACGTGGGGTCACCAACTCCTATCCCCACGTCTCAACGGCACGAAGCCGGACTCACAACACACAGGGGAGAGAAAGCAGCACAAGAAGAAACTAGCCAGGTGAGAGATCGTAAGGGCTGTCCATACCAGTGGACACAGACTATAGCTATAGGTTTAACACTCTGCAGAGGTTGTACAACTGGACCCGCCGGATAGGGCAGAAACGGTGGTTGCCGTTCCACATCCCTACCTAACGGCCGGAGACCTAGCAGTGGGTGGCTCTCTCCTACCTCTCCGAGCCTGACTCGTCCTGAACTGGGGTGCAAAACTTGCCAGCAGGGCCTCGGAGCTGTGAAACCATCCCCGGAGGAGCCGGGGCGACGTCTACTCGGGGGGTATAACTCGTCCCCCTCACACAACCACACCGGTCCGCCTACAAGCTGAGAGCCAACCACCAACTAGTTCTCGGACCGAACCCCGCCCATACGTGAGCGAACGGTTTGTACGAAAATAGCCCAAAGATCAAGGTCACACAGACGATCGGTCCTTAATTGCGGGAGCAAGCACTCACCAACTCCATCCGTCCGACACGCCGCTAGGGCGGGAGGCCAGGTCGCATCTCCCCTAGACAGGCGTTCACAAGTAACCAAAGCGGCTCGCTCCCGCGGTAACACGTCAAGGATACACACTCACCCAAAACACACGCAAGAATTCTGAGGTATCCCAACCTCGGTCCACACCTGAGATCCATCCATAACTAAGGGTAAAATATATGGATGGAGTAGTGCCGGGAACTAGCTAGGGGTCTGTAGCTAGTTCCGAAAGTAGGTATTCCAAGGACAAGGTAAACAATTCCAAGGCACGGCTAATCAATTGTCTATGCAATTCAAAATCATGCATCAAAAGTAATTAAGCACTAGCAACTAAAGCAAGCATGGGAACTATATGGTTGGGAGTGACATGACACCTGGCTGGCGTCCGAAGTCCTGGTCTGGGTTGTAGTCGGGGTCGTAGGCCTCCTCCTGGTTGTAGCTCGGGTCTGCAGCACGAGATACGAGACACTAAGATACCGACAAACAACTATGCAATAAATCCAAAGAAATCCAATTTTAGAAGATCCAAACAGAACCATACTACCTACAAACAACACCATCTCATTTTTAGAAAAATATAGAAACTGGTTTCATATTTTTCGGAGTTATAAATAATTAGTTATGAATTTTCAAAGTTTATAGGATTTATAAAATAATTTCCAAAATCATTTTTAAAACAGAAAAGGATTTATATTTTGAAAATAGGGATGACGTCAGCATGACGTCACCGTGACGTCATCGTCACCGGTCAGTGGGCCTTAGTGGGCCGAAAGTGTCAGTGGGCCGGAATCGGCCCATTGGACTCAGCTTCTTGGGCCAAAAGAGCAAAGTCCGACGGATCACCCTGAACAAAAATCATGGTCCAAGAAAGAAGAAGAAAAAGGGGCTGGCACGTGGGCTGTACTGGGCTACGGCCCATGCGGCTTCCCTTGGTTTGCGACGGGGAAGTCTAATGCCGCCCCTTGAACAAAACTGGGGTTCAGCGTCGCTCCCTGCCACGCACGCGCGCGGCGGCGCGCCCTGGCGCACGCCCGGCGGCGGCGAGCAGTTGGCAAACGGCGGCGGCGATGGCCCCGGTGGCCGAGCAAGCGCATGCCAGCGATCACTAGGTGCATACGGCCACCTTAGCGCAGCCACAGCTCTGGGGCGAGCTACTGGGCATGCTCGGGGCGCGACGCGGCGGCGCTCTCGGCGCAGAGCAGCGAGACCGGCGGCGACAACGCAAGCACAACGGTGAAAAAGCAAAACAGAGCGGATCAGGCTGCGCTTCAGCAGACGCTTCAGCGCAGCATGGCCAGCACTTGGGCGGGCTTGGCCCGAGCACGTGTGCGCGCACAGGCAGAGCCTGGCCGCGACACGGCCGGCCGGCGCGCGCGGACCCTCGGCGGGCCGAGACCGCGGCGCGGCGCAAATTCCAGTGCGAAGCAACCACGAGCAACAGCTGATCCCTAGCACGGCATGGCTAGCACATAGGTGTGCTTGCCGGGGCACATGCGCGCGCGCAGGCAAGGCCTGGCCGCAACATGGCTGGCCGACGCGCGCGGAGGCCTGTCGAGCCGAGTCCGCGGGGCGGCGCAACAGCAGCGGCGGCAGCGTCCCCTGTAGGAAGGTCATCGGCACGAAGGCCGGTTCACAGGCATGAGCAAAAGACGGTGAGGTTCGGCGCGGCTCTGGGGTGTGCCACGGCGACAGTTCGCGGAACAGCACGGCACGACGGTCGACGTGCGCGGTGCAGGGGCGCGCTCCCACACATCACAGGAAGGACCAAGGGAGAAGGGAAGAGTCAGGCCGGCGAGGTGCTCACGATGGGGCGAAGGTGAAGACGTAGCAGTGAAGACCGCGGTGGTGAAGGTGTTGATGACGACGGCGAAGCCCTGCGGCGACGCGTTCGGCTCCTCTGCTCCGGGCCCGTGCTCCCGCGAACAGCCCTCCTCCGGTCACAAGCGGCTTCAGCGGGTACGGCTTCGGCTTCCGGGTGACGGCGCGACAGCGAAGCGCGCGCGGGTCTCCTCTTCTCCCTTCCTCCTCCTCCTTTCTCCCTCTGCCTCTCCCGGCGGCGAACAGAGGACCAAAGGGGAAAAACCCCAAATACGAGTTGCCTTGCAACAGGGGTCTCGCCTGGGGGTTTAAAAGCTCGCGCACGTCGAGGCGGAGGGCAAAAGGGTCACGGCGCAACTCCTATTGGCTGCAGCGGTGTGGAGGTTGACGTGGCGGTGCGGGAATGGCTGGCGGGCGCACGGCCTCGTCATGGCGCAGGGGCAAAAGGGGAAAAGAACTGGGTGGCGCGCGGGCGCGGTTGCCTGGCTCGGCGTCCGTGCCACGGGCGCGGTCGGGGGCTTGTCCCTGGCCTGGTGCGGCGCGCGTGGCCGCGGCGGCGGAAAGTGATCGGGCGGGTGTGAACGTGCGGACCTGCGCCCGGGAGAAGACGACCGGCGCCCGGGTCCTCCTGCCACCGACTTGTTCGGGAAAACCCTCCGGCGGCGTGGTGGGCCGCAAGTTGGGCCGAGAGATGGGTCGCGCGGGCTGGCTTCGGCTGTGAGGAAAAGAAGGCCGGGGGCTTGGTTGGTTCCTGGGCCGGGGGTTGGAGGTGATCAGATAGACTTAGAGGAAGATTAGCAGGCCCATGTTAGTATGGGGTTTTGAAATTAGATTTGAATTAAGTTTAAATCATATATTTGAATTTGAATACTTTCAAATTCAAAACACACTCAAATAAAAACCAATTAAAATCCATAAACTCCAAATCACATACTTTACCATATTTTGAAAATATATTTTTATATATTTGGTTTTATTTATTTAGGAATTAGGAAAAGGAGCTAGAGAGGGTTTAAATATGGTGACACATCATCAACAAATGAAAAGTTCAAATTTTCTCACATTTTCATAACTTAATTTTCTGGGTTGTTACATTCTCCCCCACCACCGGGAATCTCGTCCTCGAGATTTAAGCTCCATCCTCTCCCTCGAACAAGTGAGGGAACTCTCTCCTGAGGTCGGCTTCCTTCTCCCAGGTTGCTTCTCGCTCCGTGTGGTGTCTCCACAACACCTTGCAGTAAGGAATTGTGGTCCTCCTGGTTTCCTTTGTTGCTCTGTCCAAGATCTTCTCGGGGTACTCTGCATACTCCAGGGTGTTCTGCAGGTTGAGTATCTCCACCGGGGCTTGCTTTGCTTCCACTTCCTTTTCACTCTTCTTCAACTGTGATACGTGGAACACAGGGTGTACAGCGGACATCTCTGCTGGTAGTGCGAGTCTGTAAGCGAGCTTCCCAACTCTCTGAGTGATCCGGTACGGTCCCACGTACCTCGGGGCAAGCTTTCCCTTCACAGCAAACCTCTTGGTTCCTCTCATCGGTGACACTTTCAAGTAGACGAAGTCACCCACCTCGAATGACAAGTCTCTCCGGTGACGGTCGGCGTAGCTCTTCTGTCTGCTCTGAGCAATTTTTAGGTTATCTCTGACTTTCTCTACCTTCTCCTCAGCCTCCTCGAGAATGTCCGGACCAAAGATCATCCTCTCTCCTACCTCTGACCACATCAGGGGTGTTCTGCACTTCCTCCCGTAAAGGGCCTCGAACGGAGACATCTTGAGACTTGCTTGGAAGTTGTTGTTGTATGAGAACTCTGCATAGGCCAAACTGCTCTCCCAATCCGTGCCGTAGGTCAAAGCGTAAGCTCTCAGCATATCCTCCAACACCTGGTTTACTCTCTCAGTCTGCCCGTCCGTCTGAGGGTGAAAAGCTGTGCTGTAGCTGAGTGTGGTCCCCATCCGGGCGTGGAAGCTCTGCCAAAACTTTGCTACGAACTGGGACCCTCTGTCAGACACTATGCTCCTCGGGGCTCCGTGTAGCCTGAGTATGTGACACACGTACAAGTCTGCCAACTGGTCTGTCATGTAGCGGATCTTCACGGGTATGAAGTGAGCTACCTTTGTCAGCCGATCCACTATGACCCAAACGGAATCGTTGCCTTTCTGTGTCCTGGGTAGCCCCACCACAAAGTCCATGGAAATGTCATCCCACTTCCACTGAGGAATATCCAATGGTTTCAGCAGCCCTGCAGGCCTCTGGTGCTCAATCTTCACTCTGCTGCAAGTGTCACAACAAGCCACGTAGTAGGCTATGTCCTTCTTCATATCCTTCCACCAAAACCTCTGTTTCAAATCTTGGTACATCTTTGTGCTTCCTGGGTGAATGGAGTACCTTGATTCATGGGCTTCTCTCAGAATCTGCTATTGAATCTCTTTGCTCTTCGGCACACAGATTCGATCTTTCAGCCACACCGTGCCTTGTTCGTCCATACGGAAATCCTCAGCTCTCCCTTTCTCCATCAGCTCCTTGAGCTCCCAAATCTCGGAGCATCCTTTCTGAGCTTCCCGAATTCTGCCTTCCAAGTCGTAGGTCACTTGCAGTGTGTTGAGTTGTCCCTGCTCTACAATCTCAACCTGAAGCTGCTCTAGCTCGTCGTGAAGTGCCGGCTGCTCCTGCCTCACCATCAAGTTGTTGCAATAGGACTTCCTGCTCAGTGCATCTGCCACAACATTTGCCTTGCCAGGGTGGTAGTGAATCTCCAAGTCGTAGTCCTTGATCAGCTCTAGCCACCTCCTCTGCCTCATGTTCAACTCCGACTGAGTAAAGAAGTACTTCAGACTCTTGTGATCGGTGTACAGCTCACACTTGTTGCTGATCAAGTAGTGCCTCCAAATCTTCAAAGCGTGAACGACTGCTGCTAGCTCCAAGTCGTGAGTGGGGTAGTTCTCCTCGTGCTTCTTAAGCTGCCTCGACGCGTAAGCAACAACTTTGCCCTCTTGCATCAGCACACAACCCAATCCTTGCTTCGAGGCATCACAGTACACCACGAAGTCCTTCTTGATATCTGGCAGGGTAAGAATTGGAGCTGTCGTGAGCCTCTTCTTCAACTCCTGGAAACTCCTCTCACAGGCCTCTGACCACACGAACTTCTTGTCGTTCTTCAACAGCTCTGTCATTGGCTTCGCTATCTTGGAGAAGTTTTCTATGAACCTCCTGTAGTATCCTGCCAACCCGAGAAAGCTCCGAATATCTGTCACTGTGAGTGGCTGCTCCCACTTGGTAACTGCCTCTACTTTCGAAGGGTCAACCGCAACTCCCTCTGCTGACAACACGTGTCCCAAGAAAGCAACTTCCTCCATCCAGAACTCACACTTGCTGAACTTTGCGTACAACTTCTGCTGTCTCAGCCTTTCCATCACAATCCGAAGGTGTTCCTCGTGCTCCTCTGCTGTCTCTGAGAAGATCAGAATGTCATCTATGAACACCACTACGAACTTGTCCAGCTCTTCAATGAAGACTTTGTTCATCATGTTCATGAAGTAGGCAGGTGCGTTAGTCAGTCCGAAGGAAACCACTACGAACTCGTACAAGCCGTACCAAGTCGTGAAGGCTGTCTTCGGGATATCCTGTTCCCGAATCTTCATCTGGTAGTAGCCTGACCTCAAGTCAATCTTGGAAAAGAACTTTGCCTTCCGCAGCCTGTCTAGCAAATCGTCAATCTTGGGCAAAGGGTACCGGTTCTTGATCGTCATCGAGTTGAGTGTCCGGTAGTCCACACACATCCTCTTGGTGCCATCCTTCTTATCTACAAACAGAACTGGCGAACCCTAAGGTGAAGCACTCGGCTGAATAAACCCTTGCTCTTGCAGTTTCTTGAGTTGCTTCTTCAGCTCATCTAGTTCATCTGCGGACATCCTGTACGGGCTCTTGGCCACGGGTCCAGCTCCTGGCATCAGCTCAATCACGAACTCAATATCCCTGTTTGGTGGTAACTCGGTCAACTCCTCTGGAAACACGTCGGGGTACTCCCTCACCATCGGGATTTCCTCCAAATCCCTTCCTTTCATGTTGCACAACATCGGCGTCGACCTCTGGCCCTGTGGCTTGATCAACACTCTGACTCCGCTGGGGTGCTCCAACTGCACATACACTGGGTTGCAGTTCACCAATCCTTTGTGCTGAGCTAACCACTCCATCCCAAGTATCACGTCGATCCCGGTCGACTCCAGAACGGTCAGGTCTGCCACGAACAACTACTTCTCGAACACCATGTTCACTCCTCTACACTCCAGCGTACTCCGCTTCTCACCTAGCGGGGAGCTGGTAACTATAGGCTGTGGTCTGGGCTTAGTTGGTAATGACCTTTCCTTTACAAACTTAGTAGAGATGTACGAAAACTGAGCACCGGTGTCAAACAGAACGGAAGCCATAACTGAATCGACTAAAAACTCACTGAGAGCCACGTCTGGCGCTGCAGCTGCCTCCTCTGCGGTCAGGTGGTTCAGTCTGCCTCGAGTCGGTGGGGGTGCGCTCTTCTGCTGGTTCGGCTGAGGATGTCCTCCTGGAACTGGTGCCTTTGCCGGTGTCTGGTACTGGGTGTTCCTGCTCTGACCTCCCTGTTGAAACTTCTGCGGGCACACGTTGGACTTGTGGCCTAGCTGACGGCAGTGGTAGCAAGTGACCTGTGAGCTGTCGTATGCTGGTGGCTGCTGCGGCCTGGGCTTCCACTGACTCGAACCTCCACTACCTCCAGGGTGTCCTCTGCCCTGCTGAGTGAACTGAGTCTGCGGCTGCTGAGGGTAAGGACGATGTCTCTGCTGTGAGTACTGTGGCGGAGCGGACCTCTGTCGCTGGTGTGACCCTGGGTACCCTGCACGTTCTGCACGCTGTCTCTTCTCTCCGCGGACCTCCACGTAGTCCAGTCTCGACTTCTCCACAACCAAGGCCTTGCCCACCAGGGCGTGAAGAGTGTCACAGTCGTGAGCTGCCAAGTGGTGTGCCATTCCCCGGTGGAGTCCCTTGCGGTACCAGTACATCTTCTTTTTCTCAGTGTTGGAGTCGTCTGGGGCGTACCGCATCAGCTCCTGGAACTGGTTCGTGTACTCCTGCACTGTCATCGATCCCATCTTCAAGTGCCTGAACTCGTCTGCCTTCCTGTCCATCACAGCCTCTGGAATGTGGAATGCTCTGAAAGCCTCCACAAACTCCTCCCACGTGATGCGGGTAGGGTCCGCGTGTGAGTCACAGTAGCTGTCCCACCAAGCTCCTGCCGTGCTGACCAGCTGGTGCGCGGTGACGTACACGCACTGCTCCTTAGAAAGGTCGGTGAGCTCCAACTTCTTCTCAATCTCCCTCAACCAGTTGTCTGCCACAAGTGGGTCTGGAGAGTTGTCAAAGGTAGGTGGACGCAGCTTGGTGAAACCTTCCACTCTCTTCTGCAAGCTCTCTGGCTGGTTTCTGACGTTTCTCCGGTTGTTGTTGTTCTGAACCACAGCATCGGCGATCGTCTGCATCAGCTGGGTCTGAAGCGCCATCACGGCTGCTAGGTTGGGCGGTGGTGCCGGCTGCTCGGGCTCCTGCTCTGGCTCAGGCTCAGCCTCCCCCTCGAGCTCCTCCTTGGGGTCAGCTGGTGCTCGGCCTCCTCCTTGGTCTCCTCGACCTCCTCGCCCGCCGTGGCGTCCACCACGGCGTCCGCCACGTGGTGCACGGCCTCCACGGCGGCCACGACCTCGACCTCCAGCGGGGAGAGGGACGTCCTCCTGCTCGGCGTCCTCCCTGGCTGCCTCCTCGAAACGGCGTAGGAGCCGTCCCGACCTCCTTACCACCGACATCTGTTTTAAGAGTTCGAGATCGTGAGAAACGAGTTGTCGGAAATTAACTTTAAGGTACTTAAGCATATAAGGAGTATCTAGCTAGCAACAAACAATTTCACACAAGCATATAAGAAGCATGAAAACCAGCAAAAGATCGATAACTCCAATCACTCATGCAAGATCACCATACAAAAGGTGTGTATCTCGAGGCCTACTCCACAACCTTCGAGATTACACAGCAGCATGAGAACTACATCGCGATACATAAAAGGTGGTCAACTAATCATGAACATCATGAAGAACTCTATCCTATCTGACTACAGGATCATCCCCTCAAGGTGCCTGCTCCTGAACTGTAACTAGTGAGAGCGGTGGTGACACGATCTTCAGACTGTGTGGAACTGCGTAGAACGGGGGGTCGTTCACTCCTGGGTAATCTGGTATCTCAATCTCTGGTAGGTTGAAGTAGCCTGCCAAGCTCCTCAAAGCTCTGCTCATCTCTGGGGTGTCTGAACTGCCTCGTGGGTAAGGTCGCGGTGAAGGAAGTAGAGTAGAGGGTAGCTCAAACGTCTCTGTCCTCACCCTGGGCCTCTTCTGCGGTGGTAGCATCTCTGCCAACTCCCTGAACTCTGCCACTCATCGTAGGTCGGAGTCCCTCCAAGCTGAGCTGGTCCTGCTGGCTGTGTCCTGTGCTTCGTACACTCTGTCTCCCAAGTACCAGAGGTGGTTGTAGTTCTGAGTCAGCCTTTCCTCGTGTCCCCACAGTCGTAGCTGGTAGTCGGTGCAAGCTGCTCCAAGAGACTCTACCAAGTACTCCTTCTCACGCAGCTTCAACCGCTCCTCTCTGGTCGCTGCCTCTGACTCCCGCAAGGCGGCCTGTGTCTCCTCTAGTCTGGCTCTCAGCGTAGCGATCTCAAGTGCATCTCTCTCTGTGCTGGCTCTGGAGGCCGCGAGACCCCACTCGGTGATCTGGATGTTCCTCCTATGCGCTTCGTTGAGAAGGTACACCAATTGGCTGTTCTCTCTCTCCAGCTGGGCGTTCCGTCCCAAGGTGTCGTCCCACTTCTGTCACAGAAACATGATCTCTGAATCTGCCCAGTAGAGTGCCTGGTCCTGAGCTTGAATGAACTTGCTGGCCAACTGGTTCTTCTCATCTTTGCCCTTAGTGTTCTCCTCGGTGTAAGCTGCCTCGTCTGTGTGCCACCTGCTGTGGTCGTACAGTGCTGTCGGAAGAACCTCGAAGGGTGTATCCTTCAACCTCTGCTCCAATTGTCGGCATACTTTCTTCAGCGCGAGTCTGGCACAACACTGGTGAGCCTCCAGGGTAGAGTTGTCGAAACACGTGACTCTGACCTCCTCGAACTCTGGCACACGTGGGTCAGCCGGTATCTTCAAGGTCAGCTTTGTCGGCGACTGGTCCACGACGGCCGTGGTGCGTCCCTCTTAGAACACCTCACTTGTCTCCACTCCTGCGGTCTCCAAACAGTTCTTAAGGATCTTGCAGAACCCTCTGGCCCACTGGCCGTCGGTCTTGAGGAGGATCCACGTCAGCTGGTCCATCTGCACGTTGTTAGGGTTGTTAGTAAGAGTTAGTATCGTTAATCAAGGTAGTATATAGTAAAATGCAAGGTATTTATATAAAGTTTCATGGATTGCATATAAAGCACAAGGTGTTCGGGCTTTCCTATACTATCGTCCGTTCCTAGGCTCGTCCTACAGTCAACCTGGCTCTGATACCAGCTGAAACGAACCGGGTTTCCGAAGACGGGAACCCGATCCCTGCACCTCTGTGATAGTCCCAGGAGCTATCACGTGCAAATCCCTGTCTCAGAAAGTAAAGCAAAGTACCGTACAACAAGAATAAATACTTGAAGGTCCACATAATATTATAATAATTAAGCATCTGAGTACATCATTTCGGCACATGCCGGGTACAAGTCCAACAGGACTGAATCAAGCAGAGTAAACATCTACGCAGCGTCTCTCATGTAGCGAAGTAGACTCCATATCCGCAGGCAACTCGAGTGTAGGGCGAGCATCAATCCTCCCATCCGTCGTCCTCAAAGTCGTAGTCCGGCTCCTGGTCTGAAAGTCCGTCATCTACTCGATAAGCGAGTAGGTCATGTCAGCTTCCCAACAAAGAGCATAAGCAAGAGAGAATAATTCTACTATGCATGAGTAATTCTATTTATGGCTGTAGAAGGTTAAGCAAGCAGCGGTAGCAACATCAAGGTAAGCAGAAAAGCCGAGAGGTATCCATCTCCGAAGAGATCCACACCTCCGAGGACAACGCCTCCGGGGTCAACGCCCCAACAAGGAAAGAAGCACCAAATACTGGATCTCAACCAAGATACAGCATCTCACACTCATCTGCGATGTGGGGTCACCAACTCCTATCCCCACGTCTCAACGGCACGAAGCCGGGCTCACAACACACAGGGGAGAGAAAGCAGCACAAGAAGAAACTAGCCAGGTGAGAGATCGTAAGGGCTGTCCATACCAGTGGATACGGACTATAGCTATAGGTTTAACACTCTGCAGAGGTTGTACAACTGGACCCGCCGGATAGGGCAGAAACGGTGGCCGCCGTTCCACATCCCTACCTAACGGCCGGAGACCTAGCAGTGGGTGGCTCTCTCCTGCCTCTCCGAGCCTGACTCGTCCTGAACTGGGACACGAAACTTGCCAGCAGGGCCTCGGAGCTGTGAAACCATCCCCGGAGGAGCCGGGGCGACGTCTACTCAGGGGGTATAACTCGTCCCCCTCACACGACCACACCGGTCCGCCTACAAGCTGAGAGCCAACCACCAACTAGTTCTCGGACCGAACCCCGCCCATACATGAGCGAACGGTTTGTACGAAAATAGCCCAAAGATCAAGGTCACACAGACGATCGGTCCTTAATTGCGGGAGCAAGTACTCACCAACTCCATCCGTCCGACACGCCGCTAGGGCGGGAGGCCAGGTCGCATCTCCCCTAGACAGGCGTTCACAAGTAACCAAAGCGGCTCGCTCCCGCGGTAACACGTCAAGGATACACACTCACCCAAAACACACGCAAGAATTCTGAGGTATCCCAACCTCGGTCCACACCTGAGATCCATCCATAACTAAGGGTAAAATATATGGATGGAGTAGTGCCGGGAACTAGCTAGGGGTCTGTAGCTAGTTCCGAAAGTATGTATTCCAAGGACAAGGTAAACAATTCCAAGGCACGGCTAATCAATTGTCTATGCAATTCAAAATCATGCATCAAAAGTAATTAAGCACTAGCAACTAAAGCAAGCATGGGAACTATATGGTTGGGAGTGACATGACACCTGGCTGGCGTCCGAAGTCCTGGTCTGGGTTGTAGTCGGGGTCGTAGGCCTCCTCCTGGTTGTAGCTCGGGTCTGTGTAGCACGAGATACGAGACACTAAGATACCGACAAACAACTATGCAATAAATCCAAAGAAATCCAATTTTAGAAGATCCAAACATAATCATACTACCTACAAACAACACCATCTCATTTTTAGAAAAATATAGAAACTGGTTTCATATTTTTCGGAGTTATAAATAATTAGTTATGAATTTTCAAAGTTTATAGGATTTATAAAATAATTTCCAAAATCATTTTTAAAACAGAAAAGGATTTATATTTTGAAAATAGGGATGACGTCAGCATGACGTCACCGTGACGTCATCGTCACCGGTCAGTGGGCCGAAAGTGTCAGTGGGCCGGAATCGGCCCATTGGACTCAGCTTCTTGGGCCAAAAGAGCAAAGTCCGACGGATCACCCTGAACAAAAATCATGGTCCAAGAAAGAAGAAGAAAAAGGGGCTGGCACGTGGGCTGTACTGGGCTACGGCCCATGCGGCTTCCCTTGGTTTGCGACGGGGAAGTCTAATGCCGCCCCTTGAACAAAACTGGGGTTCAGCGTCGCTCCCTGCCACGCACGCGCGCGGCGGCGCGCCCTGGCGCACGCCCGGTGGCGGCGAGCAGTTGGCAAACGGCGGCGGCGATGGCCCCGGTGGCCGAGCAAGCGCATGCCAGCGATCACTAGGTGCATACGGCCACCTTAGCGCAGCCACAGCTCTGGGGCGAGCTACTGGGCATGCTCGGGGCGCGACGCGGCGGCGCTCTCGGCGCAGAGCAGCGAGACCGGCGGCGACAACGCAAGCACAACGGTGAAAAAGCAAAACAGAGCGGATCAGGCTGCGCTTCAGCAAACGCTTCAGCGCAGCATGGCCAGCACTTGGGCGGCCTTGGCCCGGGCACGTGTGCGCGCACAGGCAGAGCCTGGCCGCGACACGACCGGCCGGCGCGCGCGGACCCTCGGCGGGCCGAGACCGCGGCGCGGCGCAAATTCCAGTGCGAAGCAACCACGAGCAACAGCTGATCCCTAGCACGGCATGGCTAGCACATGGGTGTGCTTGCCGGGGCACATGCGCGCGCGTAGGCAAGGCCTGGCCGCGACATGGCCGGCCGACGCGCGCGGAGGCCCGGCGAGCCGAGTCCGCGGGGCGGCGCAACAGCAGCGGCGGCAGCGTCCCCTGCAGGAAGGTCATCGACACGAAGGCCGGTTCACAGGCATGAGCAAAAGACGGCGAGGTTCGGCGCGGCTCTGGGGTGTGCCACGGCGACAGTTCGCGGAACAGCACGGCACGACGGCCGGCGTGCGCGGCGCAGGGGCGCGCTCCCACACATCACAGGAAGGACCAAGGGAGAAGGGAAGAGTCAGGTCGGCGAGGTGCTCACGATGGGGCGAAGGTGAAGACGTAGCAGTGAAGACCGCGGCGGTGAAGGTGTTGACGACGGCGAAGCCCGGCGGCGACGCGTTCGGCTCCTCTGCTCCGGGCCCGTGCTCCCGCGGACAGCCCTCCTCCGGTCACGAGCGGCTTCAGCGGGTACGGCTTCGGCTTCCGGGTGACGGCGCGACGGCGAAGCGCGCGCGGGTCTCCTCTTCTCCCTTCCTCCTCCTTTCTCCCTCTTCCTCTCCCGGCGGCGAACAGAGGACCAAAGGGGAAAAAACCCAAATGCGAGTTGCCTTGCAACAGGGGTCTCGCCTGGGGGTTTAAAAGCTCGCGCACGTCGAGGCGGAGGGCAAAAGGGTCACGGCGCAACTCCTATTGGCTGCAGCAGTGTGGAGGTCGACGTGGCGATGCGGGAATGGCTGGCGGGCGCACGGCCTTGTCATGGCGCAGGGGCAAAAGGGGAAAAGAACTGGGTGGCGTGCGGGCGCGGTTGCCTGGCTCGGCGTCCGTGCCACGGGCGCGGTCGGGGGCTTGTCCCTGGCCTGGTGCGGCGCGCGCGGCGGCGGAAAGGGATCGGGCGCGTGTGAACGCGCGGACCTGCGCCCGGGAGAAGACGACCGGCGCCCGGGTCCACCTGCCAGCGACTTGTTCGGGAAAACCCTCCGGCGGCGTGGTGGGCCGCAAGCTGGGCCGAGAGATGGGTCGCGCGGGCTGGCTTCGGCTGTGAGGAAAAGAAGGCCGGGGGCTTGGTTGGTTCCTGGGCCGGGGGTTGGAGGTGATCAGATAGACTTAGAGGAAGATTAGCAGGCCCATGTTAGTATGGGGTTTTGAAATTAGATTTGAATTAAGTTTAAACCATATATTTGAATTTGAATACTTTCAAATTCAAAACACACTCAAATAAAAACCAAATAAAATCCATAAACTCCAAATCACATACTTTACCATATTTTGAAAATATATTTTTATATATTTGGTTTTATTTATTTAGGAATTAGGAAAAGGAGCTAGAGAGGGTTTAAATATGGTGACACATCATCAACAAATGAAAAGTTCAAATTTTCTCACATTTTCATAACTTAATTTTCTGGGTTGTTACGGCTGCCTTGGATTTGAAGTTGGCATTTGGCATGCTTTTTTAGTGCCGTGAATATTCATGCTACTGTTCCGTCGATTGCGAGCTGCCGTAAGAGTGGGCAAGACATAATTTGTTCACCATTTGCCCCACTCAAATTAAGGGTGCACTGAAAGTAGGAATAATGGTACACAGCTGAGAAGAGAAAACTGTAAAGAGCGGTGATCCTTCTGATTTGGTTGCAGCAAAGATCGAGCAACCGTACGTGCAAAGCTGAAGAGTTAAATGTACAGTTGAAATAAATCAAGTGAGAGTATAATAGTTGACCCCAACACAATTGAAATGAGAGCCATCACCTCTTATTACGAGCTTGGGCAGACATATAGCTACTACTCCGGAACTCAACCTGCTGACACCTGTTTTCCAACAATATCGATCTGCATGCTGTCATGCTGATACTGCCAAGTGCTGGCTACGTAGGGTAGGGTTGGGTGCGGCGATCGTGCGTGTAGCCGTGTAGTGGTGGCGCATTTTTCTGGTCCGATGCCGTGGCAGCCGGGTGGTCGGTGCGACTCGATCGGTGCGTGGTCCGACTGACGACGACAAGTAGCAGTAGTCGACCACCACCGTCCTCCGTCCAGACGATCAGGCCTGTATGATGATTGCTGGCTTGCTGCTGCAATCGACTTGATGATGTTGTGTGATTTTCAGGCCTGTATGATGCTTGCTAGCTACTTCGATTCACTGTGGGTGGAGTAGTACTCGAAATTATACCTCAGGCGCCACGCCATGCATGGTCTGTGCGTGCAGACTGCAGAGGCTCGCGCACGTACTCCATGTGGTTTCGGATCCAACGACCAACACGGATAATGTTAAGATACAGGACAGTGCGGTGTTCCGATCCAAGATCCATGCCCCTGTCCTGAAAGCATGCATCGATGACAGAGAGAAAGAAGCTAAGGTTGGCTGAAGCCCATGTCTCGTTGCCTCCGTATTACTGCAAGTCAACGCACAACAACTCATCTTTGATTTGTTCCCGGGGCCTGTAGTTAATCTTGGGCGGAGGGAAGCAACAAGAAACTGCTCCTGACGCTCCACCAGACGATCGAGGCAGCACAAGCAGATCAAATCCTCTGGTCAGCATCGGGCAGATCCGCCTCTATCAGCTAGACCTCATGCTACAAACTAGCTAGTTACTGATCAACAACGAACAAGCAGGTCGACGAGCTCCTTCCTCGGCGTCGTCGGCCCCGGCGACGACGAGCTCCATCTGGTCGCGGAGGTACCGGTGCAGCAGCCGCGCCCGGTCGCCGGCGTCGTCGTCGTCGTTGTCGGCCTCCCGCCATGGCACGGCGACGTCTCCCCCTCGCCCGCCGCAGCCACTACCACGCGACGACGTCCTCCTCCTCCTCATCAGCTGCTTCCTGACCCTGTGGAATCGGACGGCGGCGACGGCGCAGCAGAGCAGCGGCAGCCAGAGGAGCGCCAGCGCCAGGACCACGGGCAGCAGCCACAGCGCCAGCGCCGCCGCGGCCAGCGCGCGCCACGACGTCGGAACCACGCCGCCGCCGCTGCCCATCCCTGGCCGGCGGGATCGGAGGAGGCTATATATCTGCTAGCGATAGAGATGATGGATGAGCATGACGGGGATGGAATAATCGATGTGCTTTGCTTGTTGCTGGATTGGGGAAGTCGGGTAAGAGTAGCGGCAAATTAAAGGTTGATGCTTTTGCTTTGGGTGTTGCTTCTGCCAAAAGCGTCGGCCCGTCTCCCTCTTTTTGACGCGTCGCTGGTTCGGCGTGCCTTGCTTCTCCGAGTCGGATTGGGATCGCGGGCGTGGGCACGCCACCTGATTTTATCCTTCTTTAGAGCAATAGCAGGGCTGCCTGATGATATTTTGTGTCCGTCTTGATGATATTTTCTTTTTAAGCAAAAAATACTGAAAGGTTCGGACATGATCAAGCCCATGGATGGCATGGGTGGCAGAAGCCTGTACCGGTCTCTTTAATTTCTGACGGGCGACCTTCATTAATGCAGCCGCTGACAGTATGTGTGTGCGTGTGCGGATGGGTCGGTGCCTCAGCCCCACACTCTGACAACTCAAGATGGCTGGGCTATCCCGGCCCGAATCAATGGGCCTTTCGATAATCCTTCCATGGGCCGTCTAGGGCCTTATGTTGCACTGGGCCTTCTTCCCCGTCCTACGATGTTTGTTTTGGTTGGCTGGCGCTCACCGAAAATCCTATACATCTTCCGGAAGATTATTTTCAATGAAACTTCCGCTTTTAGATTCAGTATATATTTTTTTACGTCCGGCCTCTCTGTCTCTGTGGACTGTGGCTTGTCATCATCACATGCATCGTCGATTCGTCGTCGTCGGATATCCTCTGAAATCTGAATAATTCTTTCCGCTATGGGCCGTCAGAGCTCAATTCTATTTGGTCACACAATTTGGCCCATCAACAACTCATCCAGCCCAGCGCGGGGTCAGAGCCCTCTCGTCTCTCTCGCAAGCTCCACCGCCGCCACTCCACTCCGCCGGTGCTCCGACCGCGCCGCAAATGGGTCCGGCGGAGGCGCTGGCGGACATGGACGAGCTCGTGGAGGAGTTCCTCCTCCGCTCCCCACCGGACGACCCCGCGCACCTCGTCCGCGCCGCCCTCGTCTGCAAGCGCTGGTGACGCATCCTCACCGGCGCCGGCTTCCGCCGCCGGTTCCGCGAGTTCCACCGCTCGCCCCCGATGCTGGGCTTCCTCCACCGCCCGCCCTCGCAACCGCCTTACGATGCCGTGCCGGGCGGCTTCACTCCCACCACCTCCTTCCGGGCCACCAACGCCGACCTCGGCGGCCGCCACGTGCTCGACGCCCGCCACGGCCGCGTCCTCATCGGCCGACTGCCGAAGTGGGGCCACCCCTCGAACAGCGACGGCCGCCTGTCCGTGTGGGACCCCGTCACGGGGGAGAAGCTGGATCTGCCGGAGCCGTTGCTCTGCGGTGGGAGGCGCCTCCTCAATTGGAACGCAGCGGTGCTCTGCGCCTCCAGCCGGGACGGCGCCTGCGACCACCTCGACTGCCACCGTGGGCACTTCCTCGTTGTCGTTGTCGAGAACAGGGTCCTGGCGCAGATTGCCTACGTCTACTCGTCCGAGGAAGGAGCTTGGAGCGGACCGCCGACCGATGCCCTGCAGCTCGATCCCGATGGCAATATTATCTTTTTGGAGCAGTATGAACCCAGTGTCCTTGCCGGTAATGCGCTCTACTTCATATCTGCGAATGAGGCGGGCTTGAACAACAGGATCCTCGAGTACGATCTGGGTACATCCGTGTTCGACAGAAGCGGCCTGCTGCCAGGGACCTCTAGCGATAGGAAGAGTGTTGTGCTCACAGCTACAGAGAGTGGTGGGTTGGGATGTGTCATAGCGGAGCATTCAAAACTCTCCTTGTGGTCGAGGGTGGCTGGTCCTAACGAGCACTGGGTATGGTCACAAACCAGAGTCGTTGACCTGGAGAAGATCATCTGTGATGATAACATCTGGGACTCATATTTACTTGCCGGCTATGCACATGGCCTTGATGTCCTTTTCGTATTGAGACGTGATGGGTTATTCAGTGTTGATCTAAAGTCTGGTGGAATGAAGAGGGTGTGCAGGCACGGGGCCATCTTCAATATCTTTCCCTACACGAGCTTCTGCACTCCAGGTACAACTTTGCTCAGTTCATGATTTGCTACGTTCTGTAACTTAACATAGATTCAAGAATGTAAATTATCTGGAGAACTGGGTGACTCACTCATGCCTAAATATTTTCTTATGAAGTCCTTGCAACTGGCTACATATCCCTTTGTGTTCATCCATCTAGTATGTGTTATCGATGGGTTCTTGGGTCTTTATAATTGATGAAAGCCTTTAGTATTGTGGTCTCACACCCTTATGGCTGTTTGTGCCTTTCTGACTGAAATGGAAGAGCATGTCTCATGCCTGTGATTTTTGTCCATTACGGACATAACTAGCTGTGACAACCAGCAGCAAAACAGAGGACCTTCCTCTTGGAGCTTTGTAGGGTACTAGGATGCATCTTCTTTCTAAATTTAGTGTGGTTGGCAGATGATAAGCAGGAGAGAATGCACACAAAAAGCCAAAAAGGTCATTACTCTACACTCCAGATATCTGCTCTGTCTATGTTTAGAGATGTACATTCCCTAACCCTGATCTGCTAATGTCACCTAACCTTAACGACATAGACATACGGATTATAATATCAATGCCAACAGAGAGGTGTTTCCCTGCCATTTGAACATTGAACCATCTTTCCTTAAATATTTTGTGTCTTGCTTAGCTCTGATCTGCCAATATCACTTGACGACATAGAAATATGGATGGCAACATCAATGCTAAACTAATTATGCGAACTGTCCCTCTTGTGTTTGGGTCCATCTTCTTCAATTCTTTAATGACTTTGTTAAGTGTAGCTGTTGACTTGTTGATCTGTGGTTAATTAGTTAATGCTGTTTGGTTAGGCATTGCCACAACTTGTTGGTCCCTATGGTTGATGAGTAACCAATGTTCATTTATGATAGAGAAACTCCTCAATTAGCTGATGTATTTTTTATTTTGCAGCACTGAGAGTGATCTCTACGGGGGAGGGACCAAGTCCGGGAGTGTCAAGTGCACAAAGAACTCTGGTTACTAGCAAAAGGTATTCTAAATAAAAGAAGTACCTAATGTTGGTCATGGATGACATATTCGGTCTTTGTTGTGGAAGAAAAATTTGATGATCCATCTTTTTGTTGCTGCTCTATTCATATTTTCATGTTCTTAGTAGTTTCTAGTCTTTCTCGTATGTGCTCATAGATGTAAAGCTAGAAGTTGTCTGGTTGGTGTGTGAAGCTTTCTTGGGTGCTTCTGTAAGGTGGTAACCTCGATAAGATCTTCTCTGTTGTTCTTGAAATTTGGATTGCAATCTGAGTTAGAATGGTTGGTGCTTTGGCTCAGAAAACTGAGCATATTTGTAGCTTTTTATTTGCTTAAGAATGTGGCATATCCTTATTCAGTAGAACTGTGTTATTCTTCTTATTCCTGCTTAAATTTATTTTTTATGGAGTTCTTGCAACTGGCTAGATATTCATGGGAGTTTATCCATCTATTGTATATATTATTATTATGGATGTATGGTTGGTCCTTTCACAGTTGATCTAAATTTAGGCTAGCTGACAGATGACAAGCAGTAGAGAGAACACACAAGAAATGGTTGTTACTGTACATTCCAGATATCTACTCTGCCTATGTTTAGCGAAGTCCCTAGCCCTGATTAATATGGATGATTACGTCAATGTTAATTGTTAAATAAAGAGAAGTGTTTCTATGCTATTTTGAGTCTATCTTCTATGCTATTTTGTAAAACGAAGTTATCATCACAAATTCTGGAAAGAAACATAAAACTCTGTCCATAACTCCAAATTCTGGAAAGAAACATCATATCCTGAACCAACGAAAAGAAATAATCTTAATTACATGGTCGTGCTTGAGATTTGCAAAAGGATTGATGAACAAACTAATAAACTGAACCTGTGAACGGTGAGGAGAACTAATCATGGAATCATGTCATATTCACATCCGGCCGATCACAAACGAACTGTGGCTCGAAAGTACGCGATTACCTGAGCACGTTGATCATTCTCACCATCAGTCGAGCCTGACGATGAGCAGCAATGGTTGCTCCATGGAGATCAGAGTAGCGGCGGCGGAAGTCGGAGTCAGAGAGGATGCGGTGCCAGGACCTGCAAACAAGGGCCACGGCACCAGGGTTCTGCCACCACCACTGCACCGGCGAGACGCGGAGGAGGATCTCCGTGATGAGGTCGTCCGTCAGGTCGGACAGCGCCGTCGTCGTGGGAGCCGCGCCGCAGCCAATCCTCTCTACCCGTGTGGCCGTGTGCTTGGGGGCGCCGCCGGCCGGGTAATTCGGACGATGCCGTCCCATGGGGAGCAGGAGATCGAGCAGGGCAGCGGGGCGAAGCCCTAGGATTAAGAGAGTTTCGGACTTTTGGAGATGCTCTTAGGCAGGAGATACATGCGCCCATATGGACTCGGTTAGCCCTTGTTCTTGGAGAATATTTACTACTGTATCAGGTTAGACTTGTTTGAACTGCCTGGATCTCTTCCAAGTTTTGCTGCTAAGTGCTAATTGCCTGGCAAAAAGTGAAACCCAGAAGCCTGAAACCAACGACTGATGGAACGAGCACCGTATTCTGCATGCAATGCATGCATCTAATTCTGAATGTCAAATCAAGGTGGGTGTTTGAAGCCCATGTCTCGTTGCGCATGGCCTTGATGTCTTTTTTGTGAGGACGGATGATGGGTTATATAGTTTTGATCTGAAATCCGACCGGATGAGGAAGGTATGCAATGACAGTAGCATCAGAAATGATATTCCCTACACGAGCCTTTGCACTCCAGGTACACCTTTGCTTGCTTTCTGGTCGACTAATTTTTATGAACTTGTAATGTTTCAGTTAGTAACATAAAAATATGAAGGATTGTATACTTGCTAAATAGTGGTGATTTTATTAGAGTGGAATATCTGTCAAGTTGTGTTACTCCTGTGGTCCTGCCTAATATTTGATATTAGAGTCCTCGCGAGTTGCAACTGGCACCCTTGGAGTTTAACCATTGATTTATGGATAAATGACGGGTTCTGCACAACCAGTATAAATATATGCTGGCTGACAGGAGAAAACATGATCTACACTCTAGATCTGCCTATGTTTGGTGTTACACTATATTCCCTAGCTCTAATATGCCAATGGCACTTGGTGACTTAAAAGTATGGATGATGATACAAGTGCTAAGCAAACCGAGGTGTTTCTCTGCTGTCTGAGTTTATCTTTCCTAAGGGGCTTTTGTGTATGTCTTAGCTTTGATATGCCAATGTAACATAACAATTTCAAATATGGTTGATGTTATGAAAGGTGTTGCGTGGGAAGGAGGACTGCGAGGATTTGAGGCTGATTTGTGGAGAATTAGGGTTGAGGGGCGCTAGAACACCGGTCGTGGGGTTGCTGCCCACGACCGGGCAAGAGATAAGGGATTTCCTTATTAATTATTACTTGATTAGATTGATACATCTCCTCTCTTTAAATAGAGAGGATTACTTGACCTCTAAGCAAGGATCTAATCTTATCTCTAATTAACCCTAATACTAATGGGCTAGGCCATCCCTGCTGGAGATGGGAGAGAGGGAGGGCAGACAAGGGGGGTGTTTGAATCCTTAGGCTATTTTTTAACCCACCTCTTTTTAGTCTCAAAAAGCAGCCAAACATGTGAGTTATTTTAGCACAAAATGTGTGGAAACAACTATAATAAATGAATGCCAAGTTGTAGTTTCCTGTACGCATGCCTCTTCTACCTCTAGTATTCCATACGGGCCTATAGTATTCCATACGGGCAGGTACACCTGCAGGTAGCTGCTGCCTAGCACTCTAGCTAGGAGGCTAGGTATACCGTGCAAATTAAGCAATCCAGTAGCATACGCATACGGCATACGACCCCCTGCTCCTTTTGCTCTCCAAATTTTACGAGCATCAGTTTCACCCACTTGATTCCGTATAACAATACAAATTTTATAAACCTATATGTAGAGCAAAATACTTGGGAGCATGTTTACAACTTAGAAGGGTTTAATTTGTTGTATATATACATATACTTCTTCCGGTTTGGTAAATGAAGTCATTTTGGATAAGGTTTGAGTCAAACATTAGGAATATAAATCATGAACTTTTTAAGTCGTTGAATTTGGAACTGTGAAAACTACATAAATAGATTTGTCTTGCAAAATACTTTTATAAAAGTATACATATGTTAGTTTTTAATAAATATTTTTATAAAAATAAGAAGTTAAAGTTGTACTTTGGACATGTCGCTCTCCTAAACAACTTCGTTTACCAAACTGGATGGAGTACATAGCTGTAGCTAGTGCCGGCTCAGCGATACGGTGGCCGATCAGTAGCCGGCCGGTACACCAACAAGCCAAGAGAAACCAGGAAAAAGAATTGGCTGCATTCCTTCACGTCAGTACTCAGTACATACATTTTTCTTTACGTCCTCTCCCGGCCCGTTGCCGGCCCACTAGCTACTCCGTAGTCATGACATGCATCGTCGTCGTACGTTGCCGCTGGCAGTCGGAACTCTTACCAGCCAAGCCAAGGTATAAGTAACATGCATCGCCACACACGATCCATCCACCGAACTTTGCCTTTTGTAACCGCTGTTGCTCAGTGAAATCTGTTAGTTGCAGGAGGGACAGGCCGGGTCGTCCTCCGATTATTTTTGCATATCAAAGGAACGTACGTGTACCTATGAGGTTGGTTTGGCGCCTTGGCGGAGACCGAGTCTGTTCAACCGGTACGAAGAATAGAGTTCGGCTAATGGATTGAATAGTGTTGTGTGAGAAGCGATAAGTTGAAATAAGTCGAGCTTAGATAAACTGAACATAACTACAGTAGTTTGTAGTGCACATGCACGTAGAACGTACTCACATTTGTTTTTTGAATTGGAGAACGTCGTACAAAATTTGACAGAGAGGAAGGGTGGTGGTGACGAGCGAGCGAATCATTAGACGGACCAGTGCAGTGCAGTGCGTGCAGAGAGAGACGTGCGCGCGAAGAAGACGCCATGGACGGTCCAACCGCCACCTCCACCCACGTGCTGCCGATCGATGCCACCCCCTGCATGCTGCTTCTCGATTTGCTGCAGCCGCGAGCGGCGACAAAAGCCAACAATAAGATAGTATCCGATGCATCTTCTAATAATGCTCCCAATGTTCTTTCAAGAAAATAATGTTCTTGGTAACTTTTAGGATCTCTATAATTAATGATTGCAGAATATATTAGTATATATTGCTTCAATAATATAACTTTTCATTCTATGATTGAGAATTATATTTCAGTTTGGTGTTCACAAATTCTTTCCAAGTGACCTTCATTTTTCTCATTCAGAGTTACGCTCTTCTGCAATGATCCATCGGCCGCAATCATGATATGCAGACCAACGCAAGACGCTACATCACCTTCGTGCATGCAGTATGTACGCCTATTTTTGGCGGCTTCAATTCAATGTTTAGCACTCCATTCATCCCAAATTGTAAAAGTTCTTTCGCATCCCCCCGCTCTCTCTCTGTGTTTTTCTCTACTTCTTGCGTTGTATTTTTCATCTCATAACAAATCAACCGTGCAAATCAGCGCAAACCACTTCAAGATCTGCTGAATAGACTCTAGACATTCTAATTTTCTTGGAAAGTCAAACTATATCAAGTTTGACCAAACTTTATATAATAAGATGCTAACATCTATTATACCGAATAAGTATTGTTTAATTCTTCATTAAATATATTTTTATAGTTTATCTATTTGGTGTCATAAATCTTTATAATTTTCTTTATAATTTTGGTCAAACTTAACATAAAGGAGTTTGACTCTTCAAAAATGTTAGAATGGCCTACAATCAGAGTACAAGCATAACCATTGTTTACTCAAGTTGACTTTTGAAGCACAAGAAGCCAATATATACATGAACACTCTTTCTCTTTCCTTTCGCAGTTAATTTAGACCTCATCCTTCCTTATGCATTGCCACTTTGGCAGGTCCCCAAAAAATGTCTAAGGAAGATAACACGGCCATTTTGCCTCATTCTCTCAACCTTTAGCATCTGGTGATGCGCCATATATAGCTTCGTAATTTCCGTTATAAGTTGGAAAATCTTTTTCCCCCGAAAGTCTTTCAACCAAAGTCAGAAGATCAAATATGGAAAATTACAACAAACGCAAGGGTCTTTGTACAAATACTTGGCGGTATTTATCCACACACACAACTGACCTCCCCCAACTGCCCAGCCGAAACTAGCTAGCACACTGTGCTGTGCGTCTCTCCCCGTCGCCCTCTTGGCGGCGGTCAGCTCAGCACGCCATGCGAGCCTCTCAGACCCAGAGATCGCAGCCACTGCCGCTGCCGCTGCCGCTGCCGCTGCCTCCTCCTCCGCTCTGCCTTCCGTCGCCGCACGCCGCCCCTCGCCGCGGGCGCCACCACAGCTCCTACTCCTCCTCGTCGTCTTCCTCTTCCTCCGTCTCCAGCGCCGCCTCAACCTTCTGCCCGTCGCCGTCGCCCGCCGCTTCCCCGCTCGGCAGGAGTAGCTCTAGCACCTCCTCCTTCGTTCCCTTCTCCTGGGACCGCCACCCGGGCGTGCCCAAGAACTCGTTCCGCAGCGGCCTCGCCTCCCCGACAGGCACGCCGCTCCCGCTCCCGCCGCCGCTCCGCGCTGCCCCTCGACGCCGGCGCCGGCGCCGGCGCGCAAAAGCCCCTGCTCATGCGTCCGCCGCCAGCGGAGACCCTTTCGTCGCCGCCTTCGCCGAGTGCACCAGGGACGACGACGGCGAGGACGACGAGGAGGCGGATCACGGCGCGGCCAAAGACGGCAAGCTCTGGCTGGCGCCGGCGAAGCCGACGGTGTCAGGCCGCGCGGCGCGCCCGTGGCGGCCAGCCACCGGCGGGTTCCTCGGCTTCCTCGACCTCTACGGGTGCAAGAGCGCCATGGCGGTCGCCGACGGCGTCTTGCTTGCCCGGAGGCCCGTCGTCGCAGCACGTCCCGGTCCAGCATCAGGCCGAGCCCGGAGATGAGTGAGCATCATGTATGTACGTTTAATCTGATCAGACCTTATTATCAATTAAAGTGTGTGGATATATATTTGTACCGAAATGTATTGGATCATTGCTCTTTTAGAGGCGTAGTATAAAGTTAATTAGTTGGTGCCTGCATTACCTAGCTGGATCGTCGTCTGTCTGATTAGTAAAGATCATCGTCGATCTCTGATCAGACGACTGAGGTGGCACAATTAAACATCATGTATATACGCCTGCCTCAAGCCAAAGAACAAAGACGTGTACTATTAGGATATATAGCTAGCTTGTTAGTTTCTCGAATTTCAGCTGTGTGCTTGATGGATGATGAAGCTACTACATGTATTTTACAATCACACGGTTGAGTGCTACAGTGTGCTGGTTTGCAGCTGTTGTAATCATGCTCATGCCTGGCAATACAAGTGGCAATTACCAATGCAAGAGGGTTATATAAGTAGTAAAACTTTGGTCTTGTTGAGATAATAAAATTTGTTAGTTTTGGCACATGTATTTTTTTTTAGAGAGAGAGAGAGAGAGCATCCTCTGGATGGTTTGTGAACTTTTTTACATGTTTATGAAGTAGGTAGCTGTATGGTACTACTATGTGCCAAACTGTACGCCACATGTTGGTGAGGTTAGGCCGGCTGCTGGTGCCCTTAATTAAACAAGCACCACAGACCAAACTAGAGGTGAAGACACCACGCCACGAACGACCAGCAGCTAGAGAGCTAGCAATGCAAGAAGCTGACATTATTGTGGACTAGGCAATTAAAAACATGTGAAAATAATGCTGTCCCTTGCCAGCAACCACTTATATTAGCAGGTACCACATACATGTCAAGAGCAAATAAATGGATCGATCGACGACGCACACTGTACCATGATGTTTGTTCCTCTCGCTCATCATACCAGTGAACTGTGTGCATCGCAATCATGCTTACATGCCCGTCGCCGTGACTGGTCGGCGCGCGGCCGGGCTGCGTGATGATGGCGGCCGGTGCTGCCGTGCTCCCTGGCCGGCTGGCCTTGTCGTACGGGTGTCGCCGTGACAGCTCCTCCTCCTCATGGAGAGAGCGAGGGAGTATACTTGCATATATATAAGGTATAATGACTTTGGTGGAAAATTAACTTTGTATATCTACAACAAAAAATCGGTAGTATAAAGTTAATTTCAACCGTCAGAGTAGATTCTTTTTTATTACATACGAATGCTTTTCAAACGGTAGTAAATGATATTATTGCGCACCGTATAAAACATATATGGGTCCGTTGGGCCGGCAGAAAGGGTTCGTGTGTCCACCATGTGCTCGTCGTGTCCTTACCACATGGCCGACCAGGGCAGCCCTGATGAATCTCTAGTGTTGGAGTGGAGGATGACCCATCCAAAAAGTCTTAACAGAAGTAGTGTATTATTAAACGGGAAATCCGTAGGCCCCACAGATTAATTTTGAGTGACGTTGACAATACACTGAATCTCGAATAATGAAATTGGTTTATTTACAGGTGCTAGCAGCTCGGCAGTGTGATCATCTGTCACAAAGAAGGTGTTTTACTCAATGTGTGAAGCGTGTAACCCATAGGCCATACTCCTTTGTTTTCTCTTTTGATGAGAAACCCACAAGCCATAGCTAGGTCAGTCAACCCGGACCTATCTCACGCCCTCAAAAAAAAAAATAACGGATCTATCTGGGTATCGATCAAATGAGGCCCATTAACGGCCCATTAAACTATGATCAGACTGTCCTTTTGTCGATCCAACGATCCTGGGCCTCGATATCGGAATTTTTTATATATATTTTTTTTCTAATCATTTTGCAAATTTATACGACCGTTTCGAAATTTATCAAAAATAAACATCAAACGCCGTGGACCATGGCGGAAACGGCCTACCGCCGTAGGCCACGGCGGCCGCACGTCCAACCGCCGTGGCCCACGACGGTAAGGTCACCGCCAACAGTCGGGTGCAGGGTGTGGGCCCCGCCGCAACTTACCGCCGTGGGCCACAGCGGTTGGAGGTGCGGCCGCCGTGGGCCACGGCGGTAGGGACTTTCCGCCGTGGCGGACGGTGGCTGCCGCGCCTATATAAAGGTCGACGGCGGCCGCCGTCCCCCACAGCTGCCGCCGGCCCTATTCACCTCTCCGCCGCCGCTCTCTCTCTCAGGTATGTCTTTTTTTAATTAATTTAATTAGTATAGAAAATTAGTTTTAGATTAGAAAATTTAGGAATTAGTTAATTTAATTAGTTTAGATTTAGAAAATTAGTTTTTAGATTAAAAAAATTAGGAATTTGTTAATTTAATTAGTTTAGATTTAGGAAATTAGCTTTTTAGTTTAGAAAATATAGAAATTAGTTAATTTTATTATTTTAGATTTAGAAAATTAGTTTTTTAGTTTAGAAAATATAGAAAATTAGTTTATCTGTTTTAGAAATTTTAGAAATTACTTTAGCATGTGTAGAAATTATGAAAATTACTTTAGCATGTTTAGAAAATATAGAAAATTAGTTTATCTGTTCAGGAAATTGTCGAAATTAGTTTAATTTGTTTTAGAAATTCTAGAAAATTAATTTATCTAGTTTAGAAAATATAGAAAATTAGTTTATCTGTTTTAGAAATTGTAGAAATTACTTTAGCATGTGTAGAAATTACTTTAGCATGTGTAGAAATTATGAAAATTACTTTAGCATGTTTAGAAATTCTAGAAAATTAGTTTATCTGTTCAGAAAATTGTTGAAATTACTTTAATTTGTTTAGAAATTCTAGAAAATTAATTTATCTGTTTTAGAAATAGTAGAAATTGTAGAAAATTACTTTACCTCGTCTACAAAAATGTAGACATTGTAGATAAATATTTTACCTATTCTAGAAAATGTAGAAATTACTTATCTGGTTTTTTTAATTATATATTTAATTTTTGTATGCAGCTGCAGCTATGGATCAGGCTCAGTACCAGGCTCAGGCTGAGGCCGAGGCTCAGGCTCAGGCTTAGGCTGAGGCTGAGGCTGAGGCTGCTCGTGCTGAGGTTGAGGCGTATGTGACGCCTGAGTTGTTGGACAGGGAGCTCGACCGCAGGCACCGCTCGTTCCTGTCCGCCGTCCTCGGAGAGGATGTTGGACACGTGCGTTCCCGCACTACGCGCACGTTGCTGCCGATCCACGACCTTTGAGTTCCCAAGTACGTGAACTGATGCTATGTTTTTGTTTGTACCTTCATTTATCCTTTTGTTGTAACTAATAAATTATCTTATTTGTTTCATGCTACGCGTTGCAGGACTTCTGCCTGTAGCGCGGTTAGTCCAGGGGGACAGCCAGCGCGACGCGATTCCTCGAAAGGATCGCATGACACGCTTCGAGTACGACTTCTCCCTCCTCATCACGCTTCTGGACCACTGGAGGCCGGAGACCCACACGTTCCACTTCACCGTCGGCGAGATGACGGTGACTCTTCAGGACACGTCCCTGTTGATGGGCCTTCCTTGTGAGGGCGAGCCGCTGGGGGCTGCGGACATCTCCGCTGAGTGGCGTACAGAGTTCCTCGCTCGGTTCGCGAACGTTCCTCGGAACGATCGCGCCCCCGCCCCGTACCAGGAGTTCGCCAACGCTCACGGGCCCACCTTGACTTGGTTGCAGCAGTTTAGCGTACGTAACTTTACCTCATATTTCTCTTCGTTTTTGAAGATATGGAGACAATGTAACTAACGTTTGATTTTGTTTGTGCAGGCTGATTACCTAGCAGATGACGCCGAGCAGGAGACAGTCGACAGGTTCTTCGAGGCGTACCTGTTGTGGCTGTTTGGCTTCGTGTTGTTCTGCAGTTCGCAGGGTGACGCGGTGGCGAGGTACCTGATCCCCCACGCTCGGAGGATCGCCGACGCGCCCTTGCACGCCGTGCCCCAGATCAGTTGGGGCAACTCTGTTCTTGCAGGCGCGTACAGTGGCCTGTGCTCAGGGGTGTTGAAGGGTCGTTCGGCGGAGCCGATCCTTCTCGGCTGTCCTCTCCTTCTTCAGCTCTGGTGCCACGAGCGGTTTGCGATTGGTCGGCCAGTCGTCCCCCTCTACGCATACGAGCCCCTGCCAGAGGGCCACGACTCGCGCGACCATTTCACCATGGGCGCGTTGTGGTGCCTTCGGACAGTAATTTCTTACCTTTCACTTTCAATTTGTCTTTCCATTTTGTTTAGTTTGTTCAATCCACATTTAGGGTTCACATTTGGTTTGTATGCAGGCCTCTTACGCCCACGACCAGACGAAGAGGGCGTACAAGGACTTCGTCGGTCAGTTCGACGCTCTCACAGACGCGGACGTCAGGTGGACGCCCTACTCAGAGGAGGCTCTCGCGAGGCGTGCACCACAGGGACTCTCGTCTTTGTGCTTCCGAGACCAGCACTACTGGATGACGACGAAGTCGTAGCTGTTCGACATGTACGTGGAGGAGTACGCCGTCCACAGGGTGTTGAGGCAGTTCGGCCGCTACCAGGAGTGGCCTGTGCCTGTGGTGCACACTGTTCCTAGCCCCCACCATAGGTGAGTTCTCGTTAATTTTTAAATTTAATTCAGCGTTCGAAGATTTCAGCCGCTGACAAATATGTTTAATTCGTCGTATGTGGTCTCAGAGGGGAGTTGCGGGGCGTGTTTCTTGGGTTCAGAAGGTGCGGCCGTACGTGGACGGTTGGGCTACCGCGCCGCAGAACGTCGTCACGGAGGACCGGCCCCACGACGACACGGTGTGGGAGGCGTACATCCAGTGGTACACCTCGAGGACTCGGTCGCGTGTGATGTACGTCCCACCACAGCCACCAGCGCCGGTTCCGGACGCCGCGAGGGCGCTCGTTTCTAGTGTCCCGTACCCGGTGCGACGGGATCAGCACTATGACGCGGCAGTGAGTTTGAAAATTCACCACCTTTTCCTTATGGTACTTTACATTCTAGCATTTACTAATAATTTGTTTTGCAGTTCGACGTGATTGCGGACCTTTCACGTATTGTAGAGGAGTCGAAGGCGAGGCTGAACCTCATGTCACACCAGGAGATCGAGGAGACGTTCCACAGGATGGGTGCCATCACCACGAGGTTCCTTGCCGCGGTCAACTACCGCGGCAACCCGACTCCACCACTGTTTCCACGGTACCCCCAGTCGTCCTCCAGCTCCGCCTCGACTGGTCGTTCCCACACGGCACCGTCGTCCTCCTCACGGCCACCCTACCAGGCGGCTTTCTACCCGGCGCGCCCTCCGGTGCATCCTCCCTTGAGGATGTCTCCTCTAGGGGGCCCTCTAGGGGGCCCTTCTCTCAGAGGTCCTGCACCTACACTTGCACCAGCACCAGGAGGACCAGGACCAGCACCACGAGGACCTGCACCAGGACCAACACCAGTACCAGCAGCAGCAGCACCGGTTCCTTCCTCGTCCACTGCCGCTGTTCTCCCGTCAGGTAATGACCACAACTCTGTCGAACCATATACAAATACTAGATTGTATTAATTAGGATACGTGATTCAATAATACTATTTGTTCCAGTTTACGTTGGCAGCGGCGGCACTCCTGACTCCACCCTAGGGGACCAGACCGGAGGGTCCGGGTCCGGGTTCGACGAGTTGGCTTTCGACTTCGACTTCTTGGAGGGTTTGCAGTCGCAGCACGAGCTCGGAGGGTCGCAGCTAGGAGGCGCGCCACCCACGTGGACTCAGGAGGGAGCAGGGACGCAGCCAGGTGGCTCGTAGTTGCCAGGAGGTGGGGCGCAACCAGGAGGCTCGCAGCTGCCAGGAGCGAGCGGTGGGGCGCAGTCAGGAGGCTCGCAGCTGCCTGGCGCGAGCGGTGGGGCGCAGTCAGGAGGCTCGCAGCTGCATGGCGCGAGCGGTGGGGCGCAGCCGTCTCCAGGAGGGCTGCCAGGGTCGTCCCATGAGGTTGCAGCGTCGGCGGCGGCGATGGCGACACCGCAGCCAACTGCTAATGCTAGGCGTCGACAGATCCACCCACGTGACCCGTTGACGTACCCTCGCGAGCAGACGCACGCCGCAGTCCGAGCTGACAGGCTGCTCAAGAAGACCAGGCGATGCTAGATTAGGTCGCATATTGTTTGTACAGGAGCACTGTTATATGTGATCATGACTATTTTTTAGTATGTCACTTTGCTTTTCTTTATTACCACCTAGTTTTCTTTGTCATAAAGTTAAAAAACAAAAAATAAATCGTTAAGTTAAAAAAAAACAACCCGCCGAAAAGCAACCGCGGCGGTACGGTAGGCAGTAGGTTCGAGATCGAGTATTATTGAAGTCGAAAAGCAACCGCCGTGGAGGTTCCCCTTAATTTCCCTTGTTTAATTTTCTACTACATTTAATAAAGTTTTATCAAAAAATTAAAATGATCCAACCGCCGTAAGCCACGGCGGTTGGGCCCAGCCGCCGTGGCCCACGGCGGTTAGGTCCAACCGCCGTGGAGATTTCCATACCGCCGTGGACGGTTGGGTTGTAAACGCCGTGACCCACGGCGGTTGATGTTTATTTTTGATAAATTTCGAAACGGTCATATAAATTTGCAAAATAATTTAAAAATATATATATATAAAAGATATTGTGTTTCTTCTTTCTTAGTAAGATGGATGCTTGACGTTATGCTACTGTCAGCTACAGTAATTAATAAGAGCGATGGCATGCATTCATGTCGTACTACTACCGTCAGCTCTACTAAAGTCAAACGAGGAAGATCGATGTTGCAGTGAAACACCCGTCGGACGTGCCACATACTCGGTGCTAGTGCCAAGCGCAGGTGCAGCCAGCACGCGCCGTGCTAGTGCTGTTGACTGACTGATCAGATCTCTGCCTTTTCGAACACACCATCATGCATCGATCAGCGGCATTTGAACCACTTTTCCTTTTGGTTTCCTTCATAGTGGACGTGATCTTTCATCTTTTGATGTGAAAAGGTTAATGCTAGCTACAGATCGAGAGTTGTTTGAAGGGATCGTATCGGAAATGATTCATGAGGCGGCGTAATGCTTAGCGCCGTAATGACGTGTTCGATCGATCATTAGCGCAAATACGCCGGCAACAGCAACAGAACAACACGTACGCTGGAAGATACGACAATATCTTGGCTGTGGCACAAGTCAGTCCACTCCACTAAAGACGAACGAAAGCAGCACGTACACCAGTCGTGCTCAATTCGTGCCTAGCTGCCTGCTCCCTGCTGGATCAACAAGTCCATCCCCCGCAGTTTCTCCATGCCTTCTCTCTTCAATATATTTTCACCTCCAAGTCAACAGATCATCAAGATGTAGAAATCCTGACTCTGTCCTGATCACGTACAACCACAGATTTCCCCGCCCCTAAACTCAATCGTCCTGACTCTGTCCCTGATCACGTACGATCGAGATGATCTCATGACGCGTCGTAATGAGAGGGACCAGCCTGGGTTCCATATATTGCATGTTGGTCTAACTAATTTTAGTCCCTTTTAGGAGCTAAAGTTCCAAATGAAGTGGGACAAAAATGAGACTAAAATTAGTCACATGACTAAAACTTTCTAGTAGGGGTGAGGGTAGCTAAAATTTTTTACTCACCCGACTAATTTTAGTCACCCCATCCAAACACCTCCTCAGTTTTTCACGCTGGTGTGGATGTGTGGCATCATGCAGAGTAATTAACCAGCAACCTGCCAGTCTACATCCAGCTATTTTTGCACATCAGTTGGATTATTGGATGCATTATTATATATTCATTCCTCGGACAACCACATATGCTCCTTTCTTCAGGCATGCATGGATCCGTGCTTAGCTAGACGGTAGACGCCACACCATGAAATTTTTGTAAACTTGATTTCAGCTGCATGCAGTTTGATGATATATCCACCCCCGGGTTGATGGAAATGGAACCCGAAGACATTTTAGCTTCAAGAACAGAGAATCCCTACTGATCGAGATGTGCACTCCAACTGAACACTTGCAGATTGTTCGTGCCTTGTCTGAACCGCAAGACTGCGGATCGTCTAACTTTGGAAAGCTCGCGGCACCCATTCTTCGTGCACGTACCCTTCGCCATATGAATATGATGGCATCTCGCCAAATATTTCAGCGAAAGCAACCGCCCAAACACGCCATGCACATAATTCTCTCTGCCCACCAAACTAAACGGTCGATCAACTTCCAAGAGCAATTGACTGACGCCTTCGATCGCGCATAAATACATACGCCGCGCAAACGCCATCGATCACCACACCACCACACACACACACACAGGCAGGAACACACGTACGCATCCACGGTGCTCGATCGCCGCCATGGCCACAGCCGCGCTCCTCCTCCTCCTGCCAATCCTGGCCGCCGCACCTTGGCCGCCGGCATCAGCGGCGGCGAGCGCCGGCGAGAAGAGCACGCACATCAAGCTCTACTGGCACGACGTGGTGAGCGGGCCGAGCCCGACGGCGGTGCCGGTGGCGCGCGCCGCCGTCACCAACACCTCCAAGACGGCCTTCGGCGCCGTGGTGGTGATCGACGACCCGCTCACGCAGGGCCCCGACCTCAAGACCTCCAAGCCCCTCGGCCGCGCCCAGGGCACCTACATCGCCGCCGGCAAGGACCAGCTGTCCCTCATGATGAGCATGAACTTCGTCTTCCAGGCCGGCAAGTACAACGGCAGCACCGTCGCCATCATGGGCCGGAACGCGGCGTTCGACGCCGTCAGGGAGATGGCCATCGTCGGCGGCACGGGGGTGTTCAGGATGGCGCGAGGGTACGCGCAGGCCAGGACGCACACCCTCGACCTCAAGACCGGGGACGCCACCGTCGAGTACAACCTCTACATCAAGCATTGATGGAGATGGAGTGTTCTGATTAAATAGTGATTTTATATGCGAACATCATCAATTCATCATGAAGAAGAATAAAACTAGAATTAGCATCTTGTACGTGTTTCTTTTGGTGAAAAATGAGTCGATGTGCCGAGACAAAGTGTGGACGTGTTTGTTCGCACCTAGTATATCGTCACCCATCTCCCATCATATCACATGATTTTTTACATTTACCACCCAAAGATTAATGTGCATGAAAAATTATATAAATAACATTTCAAAATGCAAGTTATTAATTTTTTTTATCTATCTCCGAAGCCTATGGACCTTAGAAATGCCAAAATAACATACAATTTGGGACAAAGGGGTAAAAAAAAATTTACAAGAAATAAAAAATTGGAAAGAATATTAGAAAATTTCTAGAAAATATTTAAACAAGCTTTTAATGACTCATAATAGAAGGAAGAGAGAAGATCACAATCCGCATCAGCCTCCCGTTAGCAAGTGACCTCCTGCAAATGATGAAATTAAAATGCACCGTACCCTGAATTATCATGCGATTAAGTTGCATTGTAGATGGTCAAGTATCCAAAAGAAAAAATCTCCGTAGCCGACTAATAATAATTTAGTAAAATCAACAGGTGGTCACACCCTGTCTTATCGATAACACACAATAAACTTTTCTGATATTGTCTCACCGGATTCGATGAGTCTCCTGTGCATTATTGCGGAGGGATTGCTCCAACTGATACTTGAGGTCAACTATGATGCGACCCATCGTGTCATAGAGAGCGAGTACATATGAGTACTTGAGATAAATGGTTTCCCACCCGATCATGCACGCGCCCGATTGACTCGTGCACGATCACGACCGGACAGCCTCGATTTTCCTGCACTTTTCCAATGCCCTGTCGCCCGCGGTCCTCCCTCCCCCGTCAAAGCCGGCCTGAACCTGACCAAAATCCTGCCGTGTTTTACCCTGATCGACGGACCTGAAGCGGCTTTGTTTCACTCGGTGTTTTTCACACAGAGTGGTCTTCACGCATGGTGTGAGATAGTCAGACCGTCCGCCGGCGACCGGCCGGGCCTAGGTCCGCTACCGACCCCGGCGACACGGGTACACCAACCGGCACCTTCTCCCCGTCGCGGCGTCACCTCATGCCGATTTCGTGGGCCCGCCATTGATCTGCGCTTTGCAAATTCTGAATGCTAGCGCACACATTCAGATTGCATTTGCATCATCGTTGTTCCCTGCTCCCCTGGTTTTACCTGCTGATTGGCGCTTGGCATCATGCATGCATCAGCAACAAAACTTGGGCGAGTCCAGCCGACAACTTCATTGAGGTCATTGGAGTAAATAAAGTTCATTATACGTGGTAGGAATGTTTTATGTGTTCTAACAGTGATTTGCTAAAGGATTAACAAATTTGGAGTACGCCAGCACGGCACATATGGCGAGTTGCCATGTCCCTGTTTCAACTGGAGTAGTCCCTACCAGTCTACTCCTACCACCCATCACCTTCTAGATACATCAGAAAGTACCTGCTTTGATGGACCCTGTACGAAGACGATGATGGCATCTCACCAAATATTTCGGCAAAGCAAACCAGCCAGACACGCCATGCATAAACTCCCATGGTTCGTTTGGTCACCGTCGCGCACTGCCCCTGTCCTGTCGCGCACGCGGGGCATAAATCACGCGCCCGTGAACTCCATCGCCACACCACACAAGTCCACAACCACCAGCAAGGCAGCAACGTACGCCAAGTGCGCGCGCGCCATGGCCGCCGCCGCCGCCGTGCCCCTGCTCCTCCTGCCTCTCCTCCTGGCCACCGCCGCCTCGGCGGCGTCAGGCAGTGGCGGGAAGCAGACGCACATCAAGCTGTACTGGCACGACGTGGTGAGCGGGTCGAGCCCGACGGCGGTGCAGGTGGCGCACGCCGCCGTGACCAACACCTCCAAGACGGGCTTCGGCGCCGTGGTGGTGATCGACGACCCGCTCACCGAGGGCCCCGACCTCAAGTCCTCCAAGCCCCTCGGCCGCGCGCAGGGAACCTACATCGCCGCCGGCAAGGACGAGGTGTCCCTGCTCATGAGCATGAACTTCGTCTTCCAGGGCGGCAGCAGGTACAACGGCAGCACCGTCGCCATCATGGGCCGGAACGCCGTGTTCGACGCCGTCAGGGAGATGGCCGTCGTCGGCGGAACGGGGGTGTTCAGGATGGCGCGAGGGTACGCGCAGGCCAGGACGCACACCCTCGACCTCAAGACCGGCGACGCCACCGTCGAGTACAACCTCTACATCAACCACTGATCGATGACCCGAATGCTCTGCTAGTGATACTGATACCGGCCGGCTTTGATTCTGTATTCGATCGTGCTTTGTTACGAGTGGGACACAGACGAATTCATGGACAAGAATCAGATTCGAATTAGCTTTTGTTCTTTTTTTTGGTGCTGCTTTAATTTTGGTGGAAATAAACATGGGAGCAGGTCGAGGTGATAGTGTTTTATTATTCATTCATTCAGTCATTCATTCATTCACATCAACCAGCATATAATATAGGTGTGAATTCACACCCTCACTTGATAAAGTATGAGCTACAAGATTGATAAGCCTCCCTTGGACGTTAAACTACCTTATGAAAACGAAATAGTACTAGCTTGGATACAAATGTCAGGCGCCGCAACCACCACTGAAAATCCCACCCATTTTTCATCGTTTCAACCACTTTTAAACGACCGGATTAATTGCAGCTTCACCATTTTCATTTGCCAAATATACATCCATTCATTACGAAGTGGTTACTTGATAGTGTTGTTGTAACTGACTTGATTACTTGCTGCTCCGTTGGAGTTGGAAAAAAAACTTAAGTGGAATTAGCCAACAAATATGTGATGCTATCGGTTGTTGGCATGCTATACTGTCAATCTAAAGTGTTGACGATGCCAACTCTTGGGAATGATATGGGAATTAGCAATGTCATTCTCACTCTATCCAATCAACACGACGGGAAGTGCAAGAGTTAGAGATGACACCATCTTGTGGCCTTGTGGGTACACTACTTTGCGATGTGGTGGCCGGGCTATGATGGATCATCTTCAGTTATCGGTGGAACCGATCTTGTAGTAATGAGATGTTTGCAGGGTATTAAATTCAAAACTGATTGATTTGATTTTTTTTAAAACAAAAACATGATTGATTTGATTTGGCAATGGAATGTTTACGACATCACAAGTTGAAAGCCGAATTTCGTGGTTGTGATCGACGAAGTAAAAAGTTGAGTGTTGGTTCCATCTCAAGAATAGAAGAAACGAGGGAATTGGCTTCTTCCCTGTAAAGAGAGGAGAGGGTCATACCTTGCTTCACTTGCAGGGTACTCTACGCAGCAAACCATTGCCACATCCTCACACGCTTGCATATGCTCTGTCACTTTTTCTCGAGGGGAACATGCTATCACTACTTCAGTGGCCCTGGAATCGACTGGGTCACTCACTGACGTCTCAGTAACCGTGGCAAGGACGCTGCTATGATGTCCTCATGCTCAGCATCATGTCAATCTACCTTGAAGATCCTGCCAGTAGAACGTCTAGTCCACAAGTTTGTGAGCAAGCATGTAGTAACTGCGTAGTCAATTCAATTGAATTCGAGGTAACTAAGGTACAACCAACATTTTGTACTGGGCTCGACCAAGATACCAATTAGAGGTGCAGATCATTGAGTTGAGGGAGATTAAAGAATGATTCAAACTGCAGTGGAATTACAGGCACCGGGCAATCAAATCTTGTAAACCTCCCCTAGCTAATATTTTCATCAGCCGACTGACGGCAACAGAAAAATAGTGGTAAACCCCCCCTAGCAAAATAGTGGTCTTCCCTTAGTGGACCCATTTGCAAGAAGCTACACACCCAACAAAATGTCGTATGCACAAGTCCGGCATTGGAGTAAATCAGTCATAAACCTCCGCTTCGTTCTTCCTACAGGGAAAAAAACATAAAGTGAGACTTGCCAGCAAAAGTTTTGCCATGCATGTGAATGCCTAAAAGGAATACACAATAAATGCTTCTGCAGTGATGTCGCCGTAAAGCATCGTCATGTGACCCACCTCAATGGTCTGAGCTTAGCAGATCTTTCAGCTCATCAGCAATCACCTGATAGCAGAATTCGTATTGTTGCTGAAAAGTAGAATACACATGCTATTAGAATACGTAATTTGTGGACATAAAAATACACTGCACCATTCATGCAATGGTCCTGTAGGAAGTCCACTGACTTAACGGAAGTTGACATATACATGTTATTTAAGTTACCAACGAATCATCAACAGCGCATTTGATGCAAACATAATTTTATCAATTTTTCCTGTAGCATTTTCTATCGAATTTCATAACTGCAAGTACTACAACCTATGCATAATTTACCTTCCAACTTCTAAAAACATCACCATTCACTTGGTACTGTAAAAAAATATTTATAAAATACTAATAACCGTTTTGTAATGTCAAAGAAACACTTGGTAGCAACAGCCATTTTTATGTGCTCAAACTATTGCTGGAATTGACTATTTTATCCTAAGAAAGTTGGGGTTGACGGTCCATTTCAGCTCGACTCAGTCTGAGCTGTACAAGAGCCACCAACAAACAGGTCATACAAGTGAAGAGAAAAGAGCAGAGCCCACCTCAGTTTGGACCATTCCAGGTCGTTGGGATCTAAAATTCTTTACAGTTTCAACAATATCATAAGACCTTTTGTCACCAAGGAGGATTCTCTCAATTGCTGTATGGATGGTGATGTAAGTACCAGTTCTTCCAATACCTGCACTGCAGATAAATACAATAACAGTGTTAATAGAATATAAGGCATGCACAGGTTGAGATGGCATCAAGGTGAAACATACCTGCAATGTACAACTATAGGATGTTCTATTGGAATATGATGTAGTCGCTTCCAGATTTGTCGTACAGCATCAGTATTGGTTGGCACTCCATGGTCGGGCCAATCAGGATATTCTATATGGAGTACAGAATGGACCTTGCCTGACTATATTATGAAATTTGCGATCAGAACAGCTTTCATCATGAAATACAATACAAGTTCAATTATTTGACCACCATGGAGAAATACAATAAGTGCGAACATAAAAAGAGGTAGTGGATGGCCACCCTGTTTTTTACATAAAAACTAAATGCGACATTTACCTTTGCAAAATTCTAACCATATCAAATTGTCACTAACAATGTTATATCAAATTCGTCAATAACTGAGATCTTTACAAACGGTGTGTTCACAAATAATAAGAAAGGATGCCTAACCACCTAGGAGTTCCAATACAACAGAACTTAACATCATCAGTGCTTCCTAAGAGAGAACATGTATATTAAGTTTCTGATTAAATTGTCTGTTGTTGAGATGACTAACAGATTGGACTAACCTACAGAAAAATTGGCATCCATGTACGAATTTTCACAAATAAGAGAAGTCATTGGTGAGAAAATCAGGAGAAACAATGAACCAATGCCTACATGAATATGTTTCAAGCTTCTTTACCTCCTTGTTTTGCACCTGCACATTGCGCAGCCATAACTTATGGTTATATGCTCTTGTATTCATGATCTTAACAACATATTTTCCATATGCTCCTCGCTCATTGCGCAGTGGGAGATACTTATCACACTGTCATAATTTAATTAACAGGCATTTATCAGAGGAAATATTTATTTTCACAGTATATATAGCACAGTGAAAACAAGTAGCTCTTCCTACAGCTGAAAGTACACCAGCATTACCCATAAATATCCAAACACATTCACAAAGACAAACCCATGGGTGCATAAAAAAAAGACTAACATTCAAGATATATAAACACCAAACCCAACTAAAAGGCATAGATAAGCTTAAAAAAACTCATCAGTTTGTCATTTTCCTCCCAAAAAATAGATTATACATAATTGCCTGTACCACCAACAGACTTACGGATCTAAATACTGTCTACTCAGTAGTCACTAGCAAAGCCAATGTCCAGTTAGTTTTCTTTCCATGTCTCCTTCCAAGGACACTGACAGGAGGTTATACACTTTCAAAAGACACCAGCATGATACATTTTATCTGTCCATCAGCTCAACTAAATGGAATTTGCTGGTTTAATGCAAGCACAAACCTTAACACTATCAAATTGAGTGACCATGACAATTGCAGGGCACTGATATTGACAGACCATTTCCCAAAAATCGTCAAATGTCTTCACCAGGGGACCTTGAGTACAAATAAATGTTGCAACTCTGTTGTCCTCAGTAGCCTGCAGGTCGCATACATGATTTAAGTTTTTGAATTATACCATGAGAAAGGCAATAGAAAGGAGGTGCATAAAAAGCAAATACACGAACTAACCTTTACGAAGCTTGCATTGATGTAGTCATTGTTTGAAGTCGAACTGGTTGTTGAGGATTTAAGTTTTACCCTGGTATCATCAACTAGAGACAAGGAGTCAGATTCAAAGTCCTAATGCTTTAAATCCAAAGGGATCTTGCTAGGTGAACACCAATAAAAATCACCACAATTACAAGCATAGGTAGAGAAGCTCACATGGTAAGACGTCAAAATAGCGATTCTTTTCCCTATTAACAGGATAATGAGCCACACTAATCCTTTTCGTCAGTCTCATGCCCTGAAAAATTGGCTATAGAACATGAAATACATTGAGGTATTACTTTCACGACGACTAAAAAAAGCACTGAACAGAACAATGTATAACATTTAACATGATGATTACTTAAAAAGAGTATAGAAAGGATAATTTCTCAAGTTAAAAAGATGAAGCTACAGTCCCCAACCCTACAGTTCAAAAAAAAAAAGTCCCCAACCCTCCATCAGTACAACTGCTACTGATCTTCATGATTTTTTTAATAAAACAACAAAATCAAGCTCTCTTAATGGGACAATGAAGAGCACCCATCATGTAGCTGTTAAAATTTGCAATGTTACAAAGTTAAACCAAAACTACAATATTAAAGATGAAGGTTTATAGAATGAAATAAAATTCAGTCCACCAAAATAAAATAAAGGAAGATATAACAACAGAAGTTCTCTATCTGAAATGATATGCTACAACAATATGGATAAATCGATCCATAGTAGCTGACAAAGAGGAAAATATAAAAGTCCTTAAACTAAGTGATCCTGATAAAATCCCAACAACCTTAACATTTACAATTCAAACTCAAGCCTGTTATTAGTGATATTCTGTTTCTTACAGCATTCTCCATGAATGAATATTTTGTAGTACAGTTTAGCTACAGCATTCTACCTATCCTGCTTCCCATATATGGCACGCCATATCATTGCATCAGACCACCAACACTTCACTTCAAAGCAATGCAGCACCAGTGCTATGCTTCAAAGCAACACATCATTAAGAAAACAAATGCCTAAATCAGGCAGGAAGAACCAACCAGAATTGAACAAATAATAATCCACACCAAGAGTAGAATTAACTATTCTGTAATTTGTGCGTAATGTGCACACAAGGGATTGGAAACAGACGAAATTACAGTATAATAACGCAACAGATTAACAGTCAATTGCTGATTGGTTCGCTAGATTAGACGACAGTAGGAACAAAGCAAGCTAATCCTATTAGTTGTAAGCTGGATTATTGGAGAGCTACAAGTCAGCCCATACGTGGCACAAATTTCAGAACAATCACATCACAGAGGTAGAACCAATCAGAAGAATAGGACAAATAATCATCCATACCGAGAGGCTTCGGAACTCTTCTGACAAGTCACCCTGCCCCTTCCTCTTCTCGAAGTGCGCGAGCGCGTCGCTGCAGTGCCCGACCTGCTCAGGCGTGAGCTCCAGCTGTGACGGCGGGTCGGCATGGACGTCGAAGGGGTCGAACGCGGTCCCGGGAACTGGGGCCCGGGAGGAGGATCCCGGCTCCTGCTGCGGCCGCGATCGGCGGGAGAGGCTGGCGACGGCCCTCACCTTAGCACGGAAGCCGCCGACGCCGCCGCCGCCGCTGGTGCTGGCGCGGGAAGCCACCGTGTTCCCCGTGGTGGTTTGCGGGGTTGTGGCTGCACTTTGCGAGGGAGAGCTCGGAGGAGGAAGGAGCGAAGCTTCGTCGGAGATGTCTCGTGGCGGAGGCCGACAGAAACCGGAGGGGTGGATGGAGAAAGTGCCCTCTTATATATAAAAAATCCTCCAAACAGAATGATGGGCCTACTTGGGCCTTATTCGCAAGTGCTTGGGCGAAGTGGGCTTTCCTCTACGCCGACAGGGGTAATTTGGCCACCGAGGACGCTCCGCCAAGCCCTCCCCTGTCCCCTCCCATCCCAATGAGCACCGATCGCCTCCTCCACCTCCTCCGCGGGCCGGCGGCCTCTCCCGCCCCCGCGGATCGCCGGGGCCCTCACCACCACCCGCATCATCTGAGCTTCCCGCAGGCAGAAGCGGTGATGCGTCGTCGTGTATCGATGGCCTGCTCCTCCACGAGCGGTGAGGAGGGGGGCATGACCTACAAGGGCGCCGGAGTGGACATCGACGCCGGCGCCGAGCTTCTGCGCCGCATTCGAAAGAGGACACCCCAGATCGGCGGCTTCGATGGTCACTACATCTCGGGTAATGCATTGCGATCGCCTTGTCTTTGCTAACTTCGATCTATTATTACGTCTTCTTTAATTTGTTTTGCGAGCTAGAATGTCTGTCTTTTCCATGTTGGTAGAAGAAATAAAAAAACACTGGATTTTTATTCCCTTTGTAAGTAAGCAGTTGTCGTCTACACTTGTGCTTAGGATGGAAAATTGGTTGGGGGTGATAAAGGCCTTGTTGATTAACTAAGTGTAAACAAATTTGTTGAGTATATATATAGCTGGTAAAAATGAGCAGTTGTGGGAAGCGAGTTTTTGGTTCAGTCAGCTGCGATACCCGGTGGTCCTTTGGTGTAGCTGACTGGTACTTCCAATTTATTATCCTACGTCGCATATATAGCTCTTTCTGAAAATTTTGCTTATGTGATGCTTTGGTGAGAAGGGGATAATTGCTATGTTAAGGGAACTGGTGGTGTAGGGACAAAACTGAAGCTTGCTTTCGAAACTGGTATTCACGATACAATTGGTGTTGACCTGGTATGTGCTCACTTTTCTATATGCCCTGTGTTTTTTTTTATCCGCCACGGTGACTTGATGCTTTTAGGTTTTTATGTCAGGTCGCTATGAGTGTCAATGACATTGTAACTAAAGGCGCAAGACCATTGTTCTTCCAAGATTACTATGGGACGGGCAAGCTTAATGTTGACCTTGCAGAGAAGGCACTGTCATTAATTTTTGCTCACTAAATACAACAAACTTTCCCTGTTCATCAGTTTTATTTTGCCGGTTTTCTGCGCATTGAAAATTTTGATTTCTCTGTCAACTTCTCTATGCATATTGTAGGTTATCAAGGGGATTGTCGATGGGTGTCAACAATCAGATTGTGTTCTCCTGGGAGGAGAGGTCAGATTTTCATGAAATTACCATGATTTAACAATTTAACCTAGTGGTGGTTATCCTTGCAAGTTACAAAAGCATATGGTTGGACCAAATTAAATATCTTCCACTGCAGTACTGACTATAGTTGCTCCATATACTAATATCTTATCTCTCATTACTCTTACTAAAAACCACAATTTTTAATATTTATGCTTGCGCTGAATCCTTGTACTGTGTCTTGGGTATAAATTTAGTTTGATATCACAAATATAGTTGTTGTCATCTTAAGGTTGATATCATATTTTGTAAAGGTTTCCAGAATGCCCCATTGTGCATCACTGTGACGGAGTATTGGCTGTTCAAATATTATTAAGTCGGAAGTCGGAACAAAAGCCAAATGAACTCTCCTGGCTATATATCTATATCATTAGCATCAATATTCGAACACTCGAAGCATTAATCATGGATTACTTATCCCAAAGACAAAAACAGTCAACTAATTATTGAACAATTTATTATTACAGACAGCAGAAATGCCTGGTTTCTATGCAGAAGGTGAATATGATCTAAGTGGTTATGGTCTGGGTGTTGTGAAGGTGGATAAGTTCATTGATGGAAAAACCATAGTTGAGGGTGATATCCTTATTGGTCTTCCTTCCAGCGGGGTTCATTCTAATGGGTTCTCTCTTGTTAGAAGGTAGTGCAATTTCCCAGTTCCATTTGTTTCATATCTGTATATGTCATTGGCATTATAAATTTATTTCTATCTTGCAACATACACTTTAATCATGTGTCTTGTTACTATGGTTGAAAAACCATTATTTGTAAGAGTACTGGAGAAAAGTGGACTTTCCTTGATTGACCAACTCCCAAGGAATGATGGCATAACAAGTACTATTGGTGAAGTTCTCATGGCACCAACTGTCATCTATGTTAAGCAGGTTTGCTTTTGCTTACTTTTATCTACATCTCATATTTCCATCAGATTTTTATGGAAATTCACTCCAATAATTTGAAACAAAAAAAGTGCTTGAGATTATTAGCAAAGGTGGTGTAAAAGGATTAGCCCACATTACTAGTGGTGGCTTTACCGAGAGTATCCCAAAAGTATTTCCCACTGGACTTGGCGCGAAAATTATTACTGGATCATGGGAGGTGCCACCTGTCTTCAAGTGGCTTCAACAGGTAAGAGCTGTCAATCCACGAGCTTGATCTTATTGTTGTTTCAGCATCTGCCCACACCGGATAATCTGCCCCCTTGTTCCAAAAGTCTTTAACATTAGTCATTTTATCTTTGGTAGGTTGGAAACATTGATGACGCAGAGATGCGGCGAACATTCAACATGGGAATCGGAATGGTCCTCGTGGTAAGCAGAGAGTCAGCAGACAGAATCATCGAAGAAGCCCATGGATCGAATCCCGCTTATCACATCGGAGAGGTGATCAAGGGTGACGGAGTTCACTATGCCTGACTTTTATTTCAAGCCAATTCATAGATTATAGCGGCTTCAGACTTGTTGGTCAGCTGAGCAAAAGTTCTGGAGTACATAGCTACACTACTAGGAAAATAACCATTCATCCCTAGCCAAGTGTTACAATTAGTATAAGAAGGGTAGCCCCCGAACGTCCTTTGTACCCTTTAGTATCGGGTGGAGGTATCACCTAGCACTAAAGGTTCCATATAGTATCGGGTGAAATCTACACCTGGTACTAATGTGCATGCATGGGGACCTTTAGTGCTAGGTGAAATCTACACCCAATATTTACAAGATTCCCGGTATTAATGTGTGTGAGAACCTTTTGTAGTGGGTGAAATCTACACCCAATACTTAAAAAGATGTGCCGGGGAGGGAGCTCCAGGCCACGCCCCAGCCCACTGTCCTCAGATCCGCCACCGTCCGGTCTCGAGCTCCTCCCCTAGCGACGGATCCGAGGGCGGCGGAGGCCGGGCGAGGGAGTGAGGGGGCAGCGCGGATGTGCCGGCGGAGGACGGGGTGGCGCCGTGGAAGGAGAGGGGCGGCGGAGTGGAAGGGGGGGAGAGAGAGGAGAGGGGGCGTCGGCAGGAAGAGGGAGGGATGCGGGGTAGGGTTGAGCTTCAAACTTGAGTTTTGCCACGAGCCACTAAAAAGTTGGCTTTACTAGAACACACTACTAAATAATGGTAATTTGCTGGTAGACACTAAACATAATATTATATTCGATTTTAATAGAATTCAACTAAATTATGCTTGCAACTCAATAGAGTGTCCTCGGGCCAATTTCACCTTTGTTTTAGGCAAAGCCAAAAGAATTGGGCACCGGATTGGATCACTGCTGAATCGCTATTTTTTTATTTCACACCTAAGATCATGCATATCATGTATGTAGAAAAGTTAAAACAGAGGGAGTAGTTTATAAAAAAAGGACTTTGAGGTTAGGTTTTGTTGGAAGGCTGTGTATGAGGGTCTCCGTTTTTCTAAAAAAAAAAGAAAGAAAAAAGGTGTGCATGTCGACACTGGCGCATCATCTACGTGACTATTAATGGAGTTGACATCATCATCCCTCCGATTTAGTCGTGCGAGTTCATGCAGGCATGCATGCGCAGCATTTGGAACTGCAATAATCAATATGTCAGGTGATGTGGAAATGTGAACACAAAGATGCCGACTTGAGATAAAATAGCATCAAAGCATAATCCGGTGGAGTACTTGTCGCTAAAAATTGTTTCCCGCCGGGTATAATAGCGCCTACTCCTATATATTATTGAACCGTATCCGTAACAAGAAAAGTAAGAACACGTACCATTGGACGTCAGTGTATGCATGACAATATATTATACACGCTCTTGATTTTTTTAAATTTATGATATTGAGGACAAGATAAATAAATGTCATACACATTTTAAAATGAACATATATAGTAGAAATTAAAAGATACTATATCTAGTTTTTGAAATGTCATACTTCATTTCAAAATACGTACCTCGCGTGCATTAATTAATGTATGTGCATGCATATATAGGAAAAAGCTTGCTAGCTAGATTATTGGCCAAATTGATCCTATGTAGCTAATAATTAAGCTATATGATGTGGACGAGGTAGCTTCATTGGTAGGTAGCCCGTTCTAGAAACCCAGCAAACGATCGATTGAACCACCCCACATTATGAAACGAGAGTCGCAAGAAGCGTTCGTGTGCCATATATGTTGAGAGAATCGTAGAAAACTATGTTTTTGGTACCCACTAAAAGCCCCACCTCTATTTCTCTCCATCCTCAGCTGGCCACGTCATTCGCTGACGTCATCGCATTTATTCCCCGTGCGATCCCACCCCGGATCCTACCCCGCGTCGTCCCCATCCCGCGCCGCCGCCGTCCCGCCGCCTTCCCACTGGTGCCCCCTCGCCTCCCCGCCGCCGCCCCTTCCTCTCCCCACCAGCGCCCCTGCCTCCCCACCTCGCCTGTCTCCATAAATTTGCCCTTCTCCTCGTGGCGAGGCATGGAGAAGCAGGTGCGACCGGGAAGTTGGGGTAGAGCTCGACGACGCGGGGTGTCAGCGCTGAAAGCTTGACTGCCGCGCGGACGATTCGAGGTCGTGGGGCTCGACGGCAACGCGGGCACCAGGAGTACGGTGTCCCTGCGGTTCCATCTCACCTGATGTGCTGCCATATCCCATTTGACCCTCCATGGCGAGCCATGGAGAACATTTGGAGGAGTTCATTCAATCGATGAGGATGGGGGCGCAGGAGGTGTACCCGCCGGTGCGCTCCCGGATTGCCGCGTGGATGTCGGCGTGGAGGGCCTGCACACTGAACACCACACCCTCCGGCTTGCCGTCCAACAACTCGAGGACGCAGCCGTCGCCGAGCCGAAGGCCGCTGTCCAGCGCGAAGCCCCGCCACCCGGCCTCAAGGTGCTGGATCTGCCGGCCACCCGTGAAGCGCACCTCCCAGGACCGGCCGCGCCACATCACCGTCACCGGCACCGTGGCATCCAGCAGGAACGGCGCCAACGACCTGGGGTGAATGGATAAGTGCAGCTCCAGCAGCCGCATCCTGCCGAAAAAATTGTGATTATAGGACTCCCTCCAAACGTGATTTGCTATTTTGACAACCTTTGTGGATGACAAATGGGTCCATCTGTGTCTATGAATTGTGGGTCCAGTGTCAAAATAGCAAACCACGTTTGTTTGAGTCCTATAATCGCAAAATTCTCCATCCTGCCAGTCGTCGTGCCCAAGGGGCACGCCTCCTCGTGATGCAGCCTCCCGTGCCACCGCTGACGGGGCCTCCGCTGGCTGCCGCGCCGACGCCGCTGAGGGCCTGCGCTAGCCGCCGCACCAGCGGGGGTTGCGCTGGCCACCGCGCCGCCGCTGCCGAGGCCTGCGCTAGCCGCCGCGCCGCCGCTGACGGGGCCTATGCTGGCCGCTGCGTTGACGCCTCCGACGCGTCCGCTGGTCGCCGCCGAGGCATGCGCTGGCCGCCGCACGACATCTCTCATGAGGAGGAGAGTGGATCTAGCTCACGAGTGGGAGGTGGAGAAGAGATTTGTGGGATTGAAACCGGCAAACGGCAGTGGATAGAGGAGAGAGATATGAAAGATTTTTTTATCAGACAGTACGCCACGAGACTCTGTGGCAGCTAGGTGACGTGTGTAGGTGCTTTGATTTTTCAGGGACCATACACTGCCCAATGGTGGGAAGATAAAGAAAATATTAGGAGGAAGCAAAGGAACCCACCTAGGTTAGCAATTTTTTCTCTGTTTTTTTATGGGTAAGTGATCTTTGCTATTAATCTTAGGGGAAATTTGCTAATCTCAACTGATCAAAATTAAATCATATTTGCTTACTCAGTTTTTTACAATTAACAAACACTTGAAATTTAGGTTTAACTATTTTCATATGTAGCATAGTTGTCATGAAATTGGTCGTACCATCTCAAGTAGCCACCACATTAGTTCATAGCTTATCAAAATAGTCTCTCAAGTCCCGTGTCAAGAAGACTCAAACCTTCACAAATGTATCGAATAATTATACAAATTTAGACAAAATATCCCGCAGCAACGCGCGGGGAATTTACCTAGTAGTATTAGGTATTTTGGTCAGCTTCTGTCGTTATTAAGGTGATGTATCAATGTTCGACCCCATTCGGATTCTGTCGATGCGGTTTTTAATAGGGGATAAATTCCTTTGCTGTCATTGCTAAGTTCTCAGTCTTTTCTTTACCACTGTAAGTGATGTATGTAGATAGGACCTATATATACATATATATGTCATTATTAGTTGAGACATCCGATCCATATATATAGCAAACAAATATATATAGTCCGCAGTCAAAACTTTAAAATAGCTAGCTAAGAAAAATTTGGTTCCCAAATTGAGTAGTTTATTGCGTATAGCCTTTGGACAATAAGCTTTCATGCACGATGCTGCGCTTTAATTTGAAGCAAAGATCTGCACTGTCGGAATTTGACACAAGTTGACCGATAGGAGTACAACACACCGTCGTCCAGTCTTCGTGTTCAGAGAGCTCGGGCATGCGTCCTCGTCGTGATCTCCAAATGATTCGATCTCTTGGCACGGCTTTCTTCAATGTTCAAACAAACCTTTAATTTCTAGCTGCTTGACAAGTTCGTTCAAAGCCTTGGAACGGATGAAGTGCAAAGATCGCTGTCCAGCAAGTTTCCAGTTGATCAAGACAGGAGCGCGCTAGATATATACTATTCACATGTAATCTCGTTTGAAATCGATCAGAAGATCCTGTATGGAAGAGAAATTAAGCTTCATTATTTCATATATACTCCCAACGGAACCCTGTCAGTGCTGAAAAGTTGCCGCTGACCACGAGTTCTCTGTTCTTCAGTTGGTATTCACGACGCTCCATTATAGTGACCGCGTGTTGGAAACATCATTTCATATATACCCATCAGTTACTGCTGTCTGAAAGGCCCTGCTGCGGTGTGGAAGGCATCAACTGCTGTACGCCTGTACTACGGAGTAGTACGAATTGAGTTCGAAAGCATAAATAGCTTTCGTTCAATAAGAAATTCTTAGGAAAAACAATGGACAAAGTTATTGCTAGCTGTCCACTTTCATGGGCATTTTTTTTTTGACGGTTCACCGGAGGGACGAATACTTTTGATGGACTTAGGAGTAACTTCTGGTCAGAAATTGTCAGGAAAAACTACTGTTCATCTTCTCTTTTTCTCTCAGAACAAATCAGTCGCACAAATCAACACACACTATTTTTCTCTCATAACAAATCAATTGTACAAATCAGCAGAAGATCCACATAACATAATGATAAATTAAAAATGGTCGGAGGAGACATGAGAGTCGTATTGTTGTTCTACCGAGGAAATGACTTCACTTACGGTCAAGGACATGATTCATGACGATTTTCATCTAATTATTAAGCTTATATTCGCCAAACATGTTTGTTCTGCAAAGCTTTCAGTTTCAGGTGTTAGAATTCCATAGGGATTTTATTGCTAGCTAAAGCTTACAAGAAAATTTAAAATTCTTGCAAGAATCATGAAAATCCCCCTGTATCAACAAACAAAGTCAGTAGAATTTTCTGACACGCGCCGATCCTTTTTTTTAGTTTAAAGTTTAAACTAATCAATCTGTTGATGTAATTTTATTGCTTTAGCTGGTTTAATTTCACAAAAGCATCAGTACTTCAAAGCATGACTGAAAATATATACTAATTTGGAAATAAAGATAAAATTGCAAAAAGAATAGGGTGACTTAACACAGTTAACACATGTACGGAGGAGTACGTACCTAGAAATCTGGCATACGGAAGGAAAAAAGTTATTCAGTCAGCGCCAAATTTTCAGTGTAATAGATTAATACAACATACTGCAATATGTTATAAGGAAACGAATACAAATATGTAGATACGGGGATTTCAAATCCCCGCAAAACAAAATGTATGAGGATTTTCCCGGAAAAAAAATATGTATATGAGTGTTTGTCATGTTTCAACATATGTACACTGATCGACATATTTTCGTATTATTAGTGTCCAAAACAACATGGCATATGGGTGACGTTAGATGAACAACAATGGATACCTACTACCCCGAGACAAACATCTAAGCCTAGGAAAGGAAATCAGTAATAAAAAATGGAACTTGGATGCATATAAGTATATAGCTAGGAATTAACCGGATCAGAATTAGGAGAGCTTCAGAAGCACACCTACTGACCTACATCACCCACCAAACCAAATCCATCCCTATAGGGGCTGCGCTTACCCTACCTACTTACTACTCGGTCAAATGTCTTAGCTTGGAGCGATCTGGGTCAGTGGAGCCCTCATTCTCTTTTCTCCACATATAAACGCGCCCCCCACTCATCACTCCCTGGTCCGTGAAGAGATCGATAGAGCTAGAAGCATCAGGCATGGGGAGGTCGCCGTGCTGCGAGAAGGCACACACGAACAAGGGCGCCTGGACCAAGGAGGAGGACCAGCGCCTCGTCGCCTACATCAAGGCCCACGGCGAAGGATGCTGGAGGTCGCTCCCCAAGGCGGCGGGGCTGCTGCGCTGCGGCAAGAGCTGCCGGCTGCGGTGGATCAACTACCTGCGCCCCGACCTCAAGCGCGGCAACTTCACCGAGGAAGAAGACGACCTCATCATCAACCTCCACCAGATCCTCGGAAACAAGTACGTACGCGTCATCAATTATTGCTGCAAAGATCGATTAGAGTTGGATATATTAGATCTATGTTTTACTTGGGTCATCCCTCTTAGCTTGAAAGTGAAACAATCCAAGCACGCAGGTGGTCTCTGATCGCTGGGCGTCTGCCGGGCCGGACGGACAACGAGATCAAGAACTACTGGAACACGCACATCAAGCGCAAGCTCCTCGCCCGAGGCATCGACCCGCAAACGCACCGTCCGCTCAGTGTCGTCTCCGCCGCCGCTGCCGCACCAAGCAGCAGCCGTCCCGATGACCATCACCAACGGGCGACGGCGCGGTCCAGCTGCTCACCTGAGACCAGCGGCGCCTGCTGCCACAGCAGCGACGATGACAGCGCGTCCGCGTCGCACCACGGCGTCATCGACCTCAACCTATCCATAAGCCCGCCGAGAGACCCTTCGCCATCGCCGATCACGACGACGCAAGAAGCAGAAGCGACGAGCAGCGCGACCGAAGAGGAAACTACACCCACAAGGAAGAGCTAGAGGAAGAGGATATGCGTCATGCTGATGTGTGCCTGGCCGATGGTTAATTAGCTTCCCTTCTTCTTCCAGGCACAGGGAGATTAAGGTCGACTATATATGACTCGTTTAGTTTAGGGCTTATGGTGATGAATCGAAAATCCTTGTTTAGCGGTGTACAACTCCGATCCCATGATCTGATATAATCGTGAGGAAGTCCATCTCACCCGTTCCATTAAATTTTGTATTTTTATTGCATCTTTTCTTGTTCAACTTTGTGTTTGTTCTTCACTAAAAATCTATGCGCAAACTGATGATGCCCTGCTGATGGTCTAGAGCTATCTGCAATAGTACGTCTTGCTGGTCTTTTCTACTTTTCGGCTGATGACGCCATGCTCTTAATTTGTTCGTTACTTGAATCGACGACATATTGGCGTTTGGGAAAAGCAACACAAACTGACCAGTTTCTACACCTTCTAGATCGACGTTTGGGAAAAGCAACACAAACTCTCTTGTCAAGAACATATTTGGGGTTAATTTTGAGCCCCTTTGTTTTTTTTTTGCAAGGACACATATAGTTGGATGGTGGACATATCAGCTCTGTTACCTACCACGCCATCAAATATCCTAAGGACTAGATAGAAAAAAAAAGTTCTCTTCTAGATGAAACGAACGCGCATGTATACTCATCACGGAGAGTTCGCGAGGAATGTGCTGTAGATGCTTACTTGCACTCCAAATTAACGGTGGTACAGAATATACATATATATTTCTACTGCTAGTGCTACTAAGAACAACTAAGATAACCTCTACAAGGAATAATTTTTTTAGAAAACGGAAATATATCGGACCTCAAACGCACACAGCCGACAAGGTGCACATTTTCTATTGGCTGAAGTTTAGGATAGAAAATGGAATAACATAATTTGTTCCTGAAGGAAACAACATTTTTTGACATTTGAGCATGAATGTTTAAAATGTGCACATTTTTTTGCCTGTTTAAAATGTGAAGATTCCTCTAAAATCTTCTTAGAAAGGTTTGGGTCATATATAATTACCCTATACAAACATTCTAAATTGGACATCCTAAATTTCTAGGTATTTGCATCAATAATAAGACATCTTTCGAAAAAAAAACCATACAAAAATTTATTCAAGGGCATATAAATTGGTCACTTCATAAAACACATTGAAACAGATCCAATATTATGTTATACTATTCAAATTGCACAAGACACATCCGCGCACAAGAACTTATTAATTCTTCATTTGAGGTATTAAGGTCGAGGGGATGTAACACACAAACATTTTAAATTGCTAGGTAGTTCTTGCATCAACAAGACATCTTTTGAAAAAAAAAATGTATTCAGTGACATCTTTTGTATATATTCCATATATCTCTCTTTTACTAATACCTTGAAAAACAACTTAACACGACAAGGCTATTCTATATTATTAGTGGTCGTATGACAAATCCTATATCCACCGAGAGAATAACCTTCTCCATTGTTTGCATGACAAAGAATGTGCTTGACCTTGGGGACAATTTGGTTAAAACATCGGTTCAACGTAACAGGTACACTCCTTTTTTGTTCAGTTCGGTGCAATTGTGATGCCATGACAAAGATCTGCTAGAGCTTTTTTTCTTGTGCACGTACCTGATCAACCAACTCTAGCTAGCTACCCGGCCAGCTTCTAGAAGGGTTAGTGGCAAGTTTAGTGCACCCTCCATCTTTGATGTGACATACAGTGATATTCTTTATCTCTTTTTAATTTGTGAGGTTGATCAATTAAACGCACTCCTATGAACTTAAGTAAGCATGAAAAATTAAGGTATAGGATATGTAATAATAATGCATGCCAAACTTCGTTTGCGTCATACGAATTCATCATCAATCTTTACGCCTTTGTTTACCAAGTTTACGAAGCATACAGTAACCTCACAATTAGCTCTTCTACTCAGATCCTTTATTTGGAGGAGGCTCCTGGAGAAATAATACCGAGTTCCTGTACTCATAACCCATCATAGTAAACTTTTTTTTGTTTGGTCAGCTAATAACTTATAACTGAGCCATGAATTTTTGTGTGGGCCACTACTAAGTCAATATCTAGTTTTATTTATGATTATTGTTTACACCACTCTGTGAAGCATTATTTTTTCTTATCAGAGCATTACTTATATATACTATCAATGAAAGAAATGGGAGTTTTCACTAAGCATGCCGGCCAGTGGCCGGCTCATTAGTTATTTAAATCTTTTTACCCTAAGCACCGGAGATGGGTACTCTTGAAAATTACTTTGGGAAATTTGGCAATAGGTGAATCACTACATGCACCATAAAATCTGATGCATCTCTCAGTGAGACAGGGACAAATATATGAATCCATTTCACCATTAGTACCTAGGGAGGAAGTCACTCAGGGGCTAGAACAACTTCTAGAAGGTGAAGGCCCAGTGGCCCACTGATGATGGGCACTTTCTCAAAGAGAGCTACAATAGATTAATATAATAGTACTAGAGATTTTGTAGAAAGATTATTGTAGGGGCAAAGGAGATATATTAGCTAGTTTAGGAACATACTACTATAGGTTGTTGTTCATATAGGCACCTAAGGGGCGGAAATCCTATCCATCTTCCGAAAGTTACGAAGAAGTTGAAACTTCCATTATTTTGAGATTTGTGCAAAGTTTCACATCTGTTGGGTCACCACCTTTCAAACCCTAAGCCTCCCTACCCACCCTCTTGCTGCCACATCATGCAGGCCTGCACCACCGCCTCCGCCGTCGTGTGGCCTCAGCGCAGACGTCGCCGACCAGTCTGCCTTGCTACCGCAGCTCCCGCTCGCCGCCTCCCCGGCTCGACCCCGACACTGCCAACACCCCCCGACCTAGACACCACCGCCTCGTGCCCCCTGTCTGAGCTCGTTAGCCACTGCGGCCCCTATTCGGGGTCACGGCCACTAGGACCCCTATTCGGGCTCGCCGGCCACGGTATCCCTCGGAGCTGGAGAAGAAGTTGCACCAACATTTTTCAAGAAAATGCAACATTTTTCCGAAAATTGTTGGATTGAAATATTATAAACAAATGTTGGTTCAACTTTTTTTTAAAAATGTTGGCCTAACTATTCTTGAAAAATATTTGGTCCAACTTTTTCTAAAAATGTTGCTCCAACTTTTTTTTTAAAAATGCTGATAACATTTTTTTAGAAAAATCTTGCAATATATTTTCAGTGGGTTCTGAAGAAGACGATGAGGAAGAAAACGATAAGAGTTGAGCCGGAAGTTTCAACTTATATCTGTCTTTCACAGGACGGAGCACCCCCCTCCCCCCCCCCCGCCCTAGCCGACCTAGACACTGCCGACACCCCCCGACCTAGACACCACCGCCTCGTGCCCCATGTCTGAGCTCGTTAGCCACTGCGGCTCCTGTTCGGGGTCACGGCCACTAGGACCCCTATTCGGGCTCGCCGGCCGCGGTACCCCTCGGAGCTGGAGAAGAAGTTGAACCAACATTTTTCAAGAAAATGCAACATTTTTCCGAAAATTGTTGGATTGAAATATTATAAACACATGTTGGTTCAACTTTTTTGAAAAATGTTGGCCTAACTATTCTTGAAAAATATGTGGTCCAACTTTTTCTAAAAATGTTGCTCCAACTTTTTCTTAAAAAATGCTGATAACATTTTTTTAGAAAAATCTTGCAATATATTTTCGATGGGTTCTGAAGAAGACGATGAGGAAGAAAACGATAAGAGTTAAGCCGGAAGCTTCAACTTATATCTATCTTTCACAGGATGGTGCCCCCCCCCCCCCCCCCACACACACACACACACAACGGGCCGTCGTTGGGCAACCATTGCAAATTGCAATCGATCGCCATCAAAGTTCCATTTCCTACTAATCAATCACTCATCATATATACTAGTTGGCGTGTTAACAAGAAAATGCATGTAGAGTATAGTATGATATTGTTGATCAAACCATCAAAATGCATGGTTTCAACAACCATATATGAAACCACAACCGCTCTGCTAGCGTGCGTAAGTTCAGTGAGGAAAATTACATGGTTTGTAGTGCTTCTCAAACAAGAATATATAATCGATGGGTCAGTGTCTGATGAATAGGCTGTACTCGACGGTGGCGTCGCCGGTGGTGAGGTTGAAGGCGTGCGTCCTGGTCTGTGCACACCCGCGCGCCCACCTGAAGACGCGGGTGCCGCCGACGACAGCCTTCTCCCTGACGTCGGCGCCCACCTCGTTGCGGCCCATGATGGCGACGACGGAGCTGCCATTGTACCTGCGTGCTCCCGCGGTCCCGCCCTGGAAGACGAAGTTCATGGTCATGGCCACCGCCGGCACGTCCTTGCCGGCGCTGACGTAGGTTGCCCTGCGCGCGCGGCCCACGAGCCGGGAGGAGCTGAGGTCGGGGGCCCTCGGTGTGATGCGGGTCGTCGATGACCATGACGGAGCCGAACAAGGTCTTGGAGGCGTGTTCGTCGCCGCGGCCCGCGCCACAATCACCATCGTCGGGTCCGGCCCACCACTCGCCACGTCGTGCCAGACTGCCAGTACACCTTCATTTCACCTCCTTAATAATTTATCTTAAAATTTCTAAAATGACATTCTTTTTGGGACAGAGGGAGTATTCTTCTAGGAGTCCTTTACATGCATGTAACTCTGTATGTTCTACCGCATTATGTCTTACATCTAGATATATAACAAAATGAATGCACCTAGAAAAGTCAAAACGATAGTAATTTGAAATGGAGGGAGTAACTATATGAATTCTTAATTGCTATTTTGCACACAACCTTTTGAGCTGGACAAAAATCTAACATATATACTCCATATAATATTTCTTATAACCAGCTGAGTCGTGTCGTTCTAGGATGAGGTGACCATCATATGCATGCAATGTATCATACTTTTTTGTGAACATACGTGCAGCTTTGACAAGTGCTTGGCATCCAATAGCACTACATGTATCCTTAAGATATAAAACATGCATGTTTTGTGTCAAATGCAAGAAAGTACGGAGAACATCTCTCTTGTCTGCACTGCATGTATAATTCAGAAAAGCAGAGCTGGCTAGCTATTAGTGCCTAATATGGTCCTAGCTATACATTGAGCATAAAAGATAAATCATGAAAGCATATAATTAATAACGAGCATTATTTATTTACCATTTTCTTGAAATAATGAGCATTATTGATTTCCTCATCAAGATTGCTATTATATTCTAGCTTTCATGGCTTTCTCTGAATTCCATCCCTCGGTCCCTTGACAAACTCAAGGTCTTGCTATATATCAATGAAATGCAACAGAAGCCACTGTCTAGAAATTAAATTCAGAGGCTCGACGGGGTATGATTTTCCAGTTTCTTATTCTACTCTCCTAGAATACAAGATAAAAGAAAGGACAAGAGACAATCATTTGAAAATCTCAAGGTTTTGCATGTAAGAGAAATTTATGAAAAGTTGACACCGGAGATGAAAATCATTTAAAACTCAATGCAATCTCCTAAGTCAAACTTCTTTATCTTTTATTTACCAAGTTAATAGAAAAATCACAAATATCCGCAACATCAAACTATTTTAATTAGATACACCATATAATATATATTGGTCATCCATTTTTTATTGTAGATGTTAGTGATTTCTCTAGAAATTTGGTCAAAGTTAGATAAATTTAACTTATGACAAAGCTAAAAATGACTTATAATTCGGAATGTGGGGGGGGGGGGTTATAGTTTAATTTTTTGAGCCGTTTGCACATGCATGATTTGGCTCAACAATTAGGAGATCTAGCATTTTTTATTTATCTTTTCTATTTCGCACATTTGTTTCATGCATGCATTTTAAAAACTCATGAAAACAAACGTGCAAAATACAAAAGATAAATAAAAAACATCAACATGCGTTTTTCATGCGTTTGCTCCAATTGACAACCTTTTCACGTCTGAATGAAAGGCATCATCTATTGCACATATATACATTTCTGCTCTGCCGGTTCCTAGAACTACCACATATGTCATTGTTAACTGAATTTGCTTCTCTTTTTTTACATCTAAATACAGTACACATCGGCGTCTATATAGGGTCCAGGCGGCAGGCTTTGGACGAGCATAGCAATATGGCCCTGTTTGTTTCGGAGGTTTCGGAACGCGCGGCCACGATGAGCGAACGCAGCCTCGGAGCCGCTTCTGCGATTTTGCCGGGCGTAGTTCATTTGTTCGTGTTTTGCGTGGTGGGCGTTCCGCGGACGCGAGCTCGTCGCAAGGCGTTCGGCGGGATTATTCTGTGTTTCTCGCGTTTCTCGCTTATAAGCTTCGCGACCGCGGTTCCAAACAGGGCCTATATATGCAGCATTAGGCGATGCGTGCATACTCTACCTACCAAAGTGGTAGGTGGCAGTCGCGGCCTCAAATCGTCCCACATCACCATCAGCAGTTCAGCACCATGCGCGCCTTACCACCACTCACTCCTGCATCTGCATGGCATGCTAGCTGATAGCCGCCGTATGTCGCAAAACTAACTGAAGTCAAATCATGCATGTGCTAAAAAAATTGGAGCATGCCATATCCAGAGTTCCTGTTACTCATATGATTTTGCTCCAATTAATTCAGCAAGTTTTCTCATAAAAAGTGGAAGAAGATAGGGGCAGGTAAGGGCTATACCTACCGATGACCCTAGTCAACTAATGTTAAAAAGGTCGTTAACAAATATATCCGGGGAGATAGAGAATTCCAAAGCTAAAAAAATTAAATCAGCTGATGACATAGAGTATGTACATGACCATATGCCGAGAAAAGTAGTTGATCATCACCAATAAACAAAAGGGATTCAACTCCTACGCAATTTCGATTCTTGTAAGGGAAGGAGATAGAGGAGTTGCTCACCCCAAAAAAGTTCTTAAATTGTTTGCCAGCTCATGATTGTTTGTTTGATTTTGCTCTACTACTCCCTGTTACAAAATGCAAGTTATTTTAATTTGTCCTAATACCCAAAAATTTCTAATTTTGACCACTTCTACATAAAAGAAATACACCAACGTCTACAACCTCAAATCAACCTCATCAAATCCACTGTGCAATTTATCTTGTTAGTGCATTTATTTGTTATGTAGATGTTAATAATTTTATCGATAAACTTAGTCAGAGTTGGATGAGTTTGATTTATAACTAAAATCAAAACAACCTAGTACATTACATTTTCGGAACTGATTTCTATATTATATTTTCCTAATTTCTCCACAAAAAAAGGAACATCGTTTGAAATAAAAAAAAGGATGATCCAACACTGTATAGCTGGAAATAATAAATCAGCTTGACGGGGAAAAATAATCTATCCAACACTAATTTCGATAAGGAACGTAACATGTTACGATGTTATGAAAATATTTTCCGTACAAATTAAATATGTAAAGCTCATTTCGTGTCTCTATACTGTATATATTATTGTAAAATTCTGATCATATTAGCAGTCGTCAATGTTAATGTACGGCCAAATGTTGTGATGGTTGATGTGATTAACAGATATAGACACTGTTTGGAAATACACCAGAGCAGAATTTCTCAGAAGCACACCTACCAGGAATGGTGCAAATCCATCTGTAGCTAGGGCTCTCCCTCTCACCTACTACTCGGTCAAACGTCTCGGAGCAATTCAGGCAGGTTTAGTCCTCCCTCTCTCTGTGTCGTCGCCACACTCATCAGTCGTCACCACCAGACACCTAGCTTGAGCTCTATGGCTCGGTGTTGCCATCAAGAAGCATCGGTCAGGCACGGGGAGGTCGCCGTGCTGCGAGAAGACGCACACGAACAAGGGCGCCTGGACCAAGGAGGAGGACCAGCGCCTCGACGCCTACATCAAGACCCACGGCGATGGCTGCTGGAGGTCGCTCCCAAGGCGGCGGGGCTGCTGCGCTGCGGCAAGAGCTGCCGGCTGCGGTGGATCAACTACCTGCGCCCCCACCTCAAGGAGAGTGAAAATGCCGCTGGTATAAGTATAACTGTATAAACGACCGCAGAGGTTATCGAAATAGTCTTGCATGTCGCACTTAAAAGTTTTGAAATTTTTTGAAACTTTACACACCAATAGTGTCAAACTAGATGTGCATTTTCCCAAAATTTGAGATTCAAACAACTTTTGTAAAAATTCATATGAGAAAAACAAATTTCACTCCATCCTGAACTTTGTCCTCTGGTGACTGAAATTTGTTTTTTTTTCATATGAATTTTTACAAAAGTTGTTTGAATCTCAAATTTTGGGACAATGCACATCTAGTTTGGTACTATTGTGGTGTAAAGTTTCAAAAAATTTAAAAACTTCTAAATGTGACATGCGAGACTATTTTGATAAGCTCTGCGGTCGTTTATAATAGCGGTAATGCATTTCTGCCACTCAAGCGTGGCAATTTCACCGAGGAAGAAGACGAACTCATCAGTAGCCTCCACGGGCTCCTCGGAAACAAGTACGTACGTTAATTTTAATTAAAAAGATTCCTATATCATTAGAGTTGAATATAATTAGCTTTCTGTTTTGGGTTCTTGATTCTTATGGTGAAACAATAACCCAATCAGGTGGTCTCAGATTGCCGGGCGGCTGCCAGGCCGGACTGACAACGATATAAGAAACTACTGGAACACGCACATCATCCAGCGTAAGCTCCTGGCCCGCGGAGGAAACGCATCGATCGGCCACTCAGTGTCGCCGCCGCCGCTGCATCAAGCGCAGCATCCACCAGGACCAACTGGCGGCGCGATCGAGCTGCTCCCCGGAGGCCAGCTGCTCCGGAAACAGCAGCGACGACGAAGAGAGCGGCTCGTCCATAAGCCAGCCGAGCTAACAACCGTCGTCCTTGCCATCTACGTCGTCCCCGCCGGCGAGGAAGCAAGAAATAAACAAAAGAGACAATGCAAGCAGCGCGACTGCAGTGGATGAATCGCCTGCGGAGCCATCGTTAGCTTCTCTTCTTCGTCCATCTGGACCGGGAGATCAGCAGTGACTAGTGAGTCCTCAAGAGTCACGACTGCCGCTCATCAGATGAGCATCTTTTGATGCTTGTAGTTACTTTTTCTAGTTATAAGTGGCTCATCTTTTGTGCTTGTGTTCTTCACTAAAATCTATATATGCCACTTTGATGTCCTTTCCTGACTTTTGATGCATGTTGATATTGTTACCTTTTTCTTCTATTTGTTTAGCGCAACGCTCTTTTTTTCTTTTGAGACCAGGGTTTGGCGCAACGCTCTTTTGTCCATTGCTTTTTTTTTTGATAATACGTTTCTAGATAAGGAAAGCGTACAAATACGTGTACAAATACAGAGACGGACAGAGAGGATACAGATACAGCTGTCAGCCAAACTACACAAATAAAGGACCCTAAGAAGAATAAAAATTACATCTAGATCCTCAGATCCAGTGCGCACCACCAGCGCTCGGAGTCGCCCAGAATCGATGGATGTCCATGGGAAGGGGAAAGGTTAAAAACACAAACACTTGGGAACACGTAATGATGTAACCAAAAAATATTAATGCCATACAAATATATTAGTATTTGAAACGTTTCCCCTCAACTCATGGCATTTTTTTGTTTTTCCCAATGAAATTAAATACTCCGTCCGTTTGAAATTACAAAGCATATTTCATATGATTATAAAAAATTTTACCAGAAAATTACTCTATTAACATGATAATAATGGTAATCACAAGTTTTTTAGTATGAATTTAATTAGTAAGATCATTTTTTGTAAAAAAACTATGTATTAATAGCGAGTACTAAGTATTAGAAAAAACTAAATCCTTGTACTAATTAAATGAACTATACCTTGAACTTTATTTTTAAAATGAAAATATATACCGTGTACTTCAATCAGAGGGGGTAATATTAATATAATGGTGGCCAATTAATTAGCTGTCTCTTACCTACCACACACATCACAAGTGTCCTAGCGAAGATGAATAAAAGAGAGCAAGCCCTTGTTTAGTTTGCTAAAATTTCTTACGTTTTCTCCACTCTCTCTCCATCACATCACATTAAATACGTCAAAAGACATATGTTCGAAGTATTAAATATAGGTAAAAAAATAACTAATTACACAGTTTTGATGTACTTCGCGACACGAATCTTTTGAGCCTAGTTAGGCCATGGTAGGATAATATTTACCACAAAAAAACGAAACGTGCTACAGTGTGCTACAGGAGTTCCAAATGTTGAAAAGACAAATTTTTCACCGAACTAAACAAGGCCAAAGAAAGGCTAGCTATCTTCTTCTCATTCAGAGACACAATAATGCAACGCTTCTATAGATGCTATACTAGATGCTAACTTGGATTATAGGTTAGTGGCAATGGCTACGAGCATATATGTTGCTACTCGAACTAGCATGGGAACTACTAGGTAAAGAGCTAGGATGCAAGTTAATAATTAGTAGCTACTTGGTACTTCGAGACAAAACTTAGAGCATCACCTTCAAAAGAAAAAAAAAAGTTGAAGCACCAATACCACACAGTGAGCATGTGTACTGCTTCCACGTTTCAGTGATCATATCCTAACCTGCTGTTTGGAAAATGAGAATTTCTCAAAAAAAAAGTTGGTATTTACATTTCCAATCTTAAAAATCCCCCTATATATGCAAACATGTCATGCTTGATGACTTTCCTGACTGAACAATTTAAGAGAAGTTGTTGTGATCTCCTACGTACGTAGGTTATATATGTACATTTACTTGTGAATATGAAATTCAAGTACTTTTCCATAAGTCCTGTCATGAGAGGGAAAGCAAAAATTGCTAGCATAAATTCTCTTAAATATGGACACTTGTCAAGTTGCATGTGCTGCTATGGAAGAATGGAAGTTGATGGGAAAAGGCAAGCTACTACACTCCTGCGGTCAAATGTCATTTGGTCTCCAAAACACAGTTTGATTACTAGCTATTTTCTGTTTTATTATATATATAAACTATAAAATACTCACTCCATCCCAAAATACTATTCAATTTAGCTCTTCTAGGTGCATAATTTTTTTTATATGAATCTAGACATACATATGTCGATCTAGATACATAGTAAATTCTACGCACCTAAAAAGTCAAAACAAATAGTAATTTGAGATGGAGAGAGTACTTTTCAAGACAAATATACTAATATTATGTTCAAATATTGATAACCAACACATAAATAAGTAAGCTCCAATCAAAGTTAAATTAACATGGTGGTTCACTACTACTGGAAACTCGAATGCATAGCTTGGCATGGCTCTTGTTCAGTTAGGCCACAGGAGACCGGTTCACTACAGAAACCCCGAAGATGTCGAGTGCAAAAATATACGCTGAGTGTATTCTGTCAGACACTCGGCGAACACACTCGTTGCCGAGTGTCGTGAGGAAAACACTCGGTACAAAAAAACACTCGATAAAGGGGGCTTTGCTGAGTGTTTTTCGTGACACTCGGCAAATAGCTCTTTGCCGAGTGTTTTTCTTCCCGACACTCGGCAAATAATTAACTTCGCCTAGTATTTTCTCCGGCACTCGGTAAAAAAATAATTATTTTTTCTTTTCTATCCCTCAAACTTTTCTACACTCTGCATACAACATGGGGTACTCCATGTTAAAGTCTGGCAAATTGTTAATAAAGTCATGTTGTGAAAAAGATGGAGAAGAATAAGAAAATTTGAAAATGAAACAAAATCACCGAGTGTCGACACTCAGCAAAAAAATTGTAGTAGCGGAGTGTTTGCCGATACACTCGGCAAATCTGCCACGTCATCGATCCGCTCCCACATGTCAGCGCCGTTCTTATCTCAATACGCCCGCCTCCACCTTATCTACTCCCCGTGTGCTCGCCTCCGACTCCCTCCCTCTCATCGTGCGACTCTTCCTCCCTCCCCGTGCGACAGTGCGCCGTCCCACTCGTCTCCCTCCCTCCCGCGCCTCCGCCTCCCTTCCTCTCTTGCCCTCGCAACCCCTATCCTACCCCCCCTCCGCTTGTCCCTCACCTCATGGGTGAGGAACAGCGGCGGGGTGAGGCGTGGTGGCTGCAGATCCTACGACGGCAAGATCCGGCGGCGGGGTGAGCAGCAGTGGCCAGCGAGGTGAACAGCAGTGGTTGGTGGGTGCGGCTTCTCTCTCCCGGTGGCGGTATGGTGCCCGGTCTCCGCCACCGGTCTCCCGACGCCAGATCTGCGCCCGCGCCGGCCTCCCGCTGCCGGATCCGCAGCCCCAGACCCTGACATCATGCGGCGGCCATCTCCTCCCCTCCTTTCCCCAGGTCCCTGGTTCATTCCTTCCTTGCTTTGATTGCTAGTGTGGTGCTGGTGGTGGCCGTGGTGGTGGCGGCAACGGCAGCTTGGTGGTGGTGATTGCTGTGGTGGGCGGCGGCGGCGGTCTTGTGGTGGTGGTGGCCGTGGTTGGCGGCGACGGTGGTCTGGTGGTGGTGGTGGTGGCTGTCGTGAGCAGCGACGGCGAAGCGAGCACGTGCGGTCTGGTGGTGGTGGTTGTTGTCATGGGTGGCAGCGGCGGCGTGGTGGATGCGGTCGTGTACGCTATTTTTTTATTTTTTTGAAAAAAATTTCACCGAGTGCTATGTCAGGTACTCGGGAAAGGTTTGCCGAGTGCCCGACGATTGACACTCAGCGAAGCCTTCTTCGCCGAGTTTTTGGTTCCCGAGTGGACGACACCGAGTGCAACACTCGGCGAAGTGTCCGCCGAGTGTAATATGGCCTTCGCCGAGTGCCCCAGGCACTCGGCATCTTTCCGGTGAAATCCAACAACTTTTACCGTGTTCTAATATATTCTCTGTGACTAATACCCTGAAATGCAACCTAAACATATGACACTGCTGAGTGACCAAATCCAAAATTCACTGATGTGATGCCACTGGTAGAATCAGGACCTTTGGTACTACCCTTTAGTCCTGGTTGATTTTTGGAGCCGGGACTAAAGGGCTTTCATCGACGTGGCCTGAATTGGCTGCGAACGACCCCTACCTTTTGTCCAGGTTGGTATTATCAACCGGGACTAAAGGGGGGCGTCCAGCCGCTATTTTGAGGCAATTATTGGCGGTGGCCTTTAGTCCCGGGTGGTATTCCCACCCGAGACTAAAGGGTACCCCTTTTGTCTCGGGTGGGAACACCACCCGGGACTAAATCTTTTAGTCCCGGGTGGTGTTCCCACCCGAGACAAAAGGGGCACCCTTTAGTCTCGGGTGGGAATACCACCCGTGACTAAAGCCCCCCTCTCTCCTTTATCTCTTCGTCAACCCTCTCTGCTCTCCCACTCATCTTTTATTCTTCCCTGTCTTCTTCTCTCCTATCTTCTTCTCCCTTTCATCTCACTGCTTCTCTCATTGTGCAGGAGGCGCGGCAGGAGGAGTCCTCCAGCGGCAGCGCGACGCCCGCCCGACGCGCGGCCCCTGCCCGGCGCGCGGCTCCCGGCGGCGCAGCCCCCGGCCGGCGCGCGGCTCCCGGCGCGGCGCCCGCCCGGCGCGCGGCCCTCTCCCGACGCGCGACACAGGAGGCGGCGCGGGAGGCGGGCCACCGGCGCGGCGCAGCCCCCGGCAGCGCGCGGTGCCGGACCCGGCGGCCCCAGGCGCGCGCGACGCGGCCCCAAGATCCGGTTCGATTTTTTTGATTTTTTTTATTTTTGTGAATCAAATGTGATGTGAATCCTATGTTGAATTGAATTTGTATGAGTTTGAGGAGATGGAGTTGATTTGTATGAGCATGAGGAGATGAAATTGTGTTGAATAAATTTGTGTGATAGTGGAATGAGTTGATTTTGAGATGTGTTGAATGCAATTTATTAACTTGTGAAGTTTGTGTTCTTGATTTGGAGCTTAAGCTCCTGGACGTCAGATGGGGATTTGGGGAAGGGATTAGAGGATGGGGACTGCGGGGAGCTCTTTTTTTTTCCTGGAAAACTCTTTAGTCCTGGGTCGTATTACGACCCGAGACTAAAGACCCCTTTAGTCCCGGTTCATTTACCCGGGACTAAAGGGGGGCCTTTTGTCTCTCCTCATTAGTTCCGGTTGGACTTGAGAGACCTATACCCCTTACTAACCGGGACTAAAACCCCTCTTCCTACCAGTGTGCAGAGGATTTATTTTTTTTAAAAAAAACAAGAGAATCTTCCACTGGTTCCTATCATATCATATGTGGAAAATGAACTATATGGTAGTGCTCAAGCACAAAGTGGCAGCTTGGTGGTTAATTATCAGTCCATTTTTCAGTGAGGTGTGATGCCATGACAAATTAAGATCTGCCTGAGCTTTTTCTTGTACGTATGTGCCTCATAAACCTGCTGCTACCAACCCTGGCCAGCTACCCAGCTTCTAGAAGGGTTAGTGTGGCGGGCTTAGTGCACCCTCTCCATCTCTGATGTAACATGCCAGGAGATGCTTCATCTTTTTATTGTGCAGTTGATCAACTAAACATATTGGCCATACGAATGCCTATCATACTCTTTCATCCCATGAAAAGTGCAAACCTAACATTTGAAAAAAAACTCACAAAATAGTACAATCCTAAAAAAAATAATATATCTAGTTGCATAATTAAATGGTCAGATCTGATTTGCATGGCAAAACTTATTGCATGTGATCAATAAATGAGGGTACTAGAATGAAGCGCGCACCTTATATGATATGCTGTCAGCAGTGAAAGAAGTTGGTGGAGTCGTTTTCACTAAGCTTTGTCGTCGATGTCCAACTCATTATATCACTTTCACCTTTCCCACATAAGCACAGGAGATAATAATATACTCTTGAAAAAACTTTAGGCAATTTGACACAAGGCTGACTGCACCCGGCCCATTAGCATCTGATGTACCCAGTCACAGTCAGATAAGGACAGTTCTTCGTAAGTCCATTTTACAATTGGTAGGGAAGTCACTTTGGGTACGTGGGGTCAGCTTCGCTTCTAGAAGGTGAAGGCCCACAGGCGGCATTGAGCACTATTCATCGTATCAGCCGAACAGCCTCATTAACCTACTGAAAGGGAAGTAGAGATTTTTAAGAAAAAGGGAATGTAGGGCTGCTCATGCAAAGGAGGTAACTAGTGGTTGTTCATAGGAGCCTGAGTGGTGTCATTGTGCTCTACCAAACACCAACTACCACCGCCAAATGGAAGCCAGCCATTGCAATCGCCATCAAAATTCTGTTTACTGATCAAGCTAGCACTCATGTCTATGGAGGATTTATCCAACATTTCCACTAGAAAAGAGTGTATGTATAATATGACGACATCATGAGACAGAAATCTACATTGTTACAGAGTGCTACCATGGTTTCAGATGGTTCCTTCTAATAAGTAATAATAAGTATATACTCCCTCCGTATACGTTTTAGAGGTTTTTTACGGTACACAATACCACCCAACGGTAGTACGGTGGTATTATTGATTTTTTTCAGTTTTTTACTATGAGCAAAATGTTAATTTGCTCGATGTATATAATATTTGGAAAAAATTCCCGCTGCCAAAGTTACATAAAAAGACTTGATTTCATATATTACAACAATATTATTTTGTATATTTCCGATAATACCCATATACTACCGATACCACCTATGAATATCACGCATACCACACTAAAAAAACCGGTGGTACAGAATAAATCTCAACCGTCAGATCCTTACATATATGTCCTTTTCTATTACATATGAATCCTTTTCAACCGGTGGTACAGGGTGATATTGTGTACCGTAAAAAATCTCACGTTTTAAGTGTCGTTCTGTGGAGGAGAGGAAGTTGCGATTTAGGGGCGGGGGGCATTGATCCCACGACCTCTTCCTCCAGGACTCGCTAGACTAACCAATCGAAGTTGCTTTGTGTGGTTGCAGGGGCGAAGTTGCTTTGCAGTTCACCGATGTCAGCGTCACTATTTACTAATGTCATTGACATTACAAACAGTATTTCAACAGTGATTTACACTGAAATTTCCAACATCCGCCGATGTCACCTGACAGCAATAAGTAGCTGTAGCTTCGCCACTGTGTGGTTGTTTAACTCAAATAAGTGATTTATCCATACTGCTATGTTGTAAGTTTTTTCTTTTTTCCTCAACATCTACACAACAAAAAATTATTTGCAGTCCAATAGGTAGTCAGGAGGTGAGAAAATCTAACGAAGCAAGGATTGTCCTTGCTGCACAGAAAAAATTCTATTTATAAGGTCTAGATTTGGTCGGGAAATTTTAGCTTTTCAACCTACATTAAAATAACAATATTCAAATTGTGGAAATTTGAAAAAGAGAGTACTTTCTAAAATACTGAATAGATGTCCTTTTGATCAGAAAATGGTAGAAAAAAGCGCCAGCAGGTATATCAAATATATACTTCCCAAATTATTTTACCTTCGCCTTATCATGCCTCTGCTTTTCAAGTATAGATCGTTTAATACGCAGTTTTTTATGTAAAATACTTGGATTTTGCATACCAGAGGATTTTGCATGTCCATTATTATTCAAATTATTTTTTTCAGAACTTTGAACAATGCGAGATATGCCAATCTTTTGCTTTCTCTAGTGATAGGACATGTAAAGTACTTGGGTTTCATTGTTTCAAGTAGTAGCTATTATCCTATATATAGGAATGATTGTCCTCAGGAGCAATAAAAGGCAAATCAGGACGATTATTAATTACGAACTATATCACGATCAGGTGGCTAGAGAAATTCCAAAAACAGGTATAAGACCTCCTCCAACAGTTGTCACTAGCTCTTAAGCGCACTACTAAAAACTAATGTGGGTCCCAAATTAAAACAAAGAAAGATGATTGCAGAAGATAAAATGACTTGGCTGCCAAAAATTGAGATGTGTGTTTGTGAGATTATCCCTTGAACAAATGATAGCTCTTTTTTCTCTCCTCTTCATCTCTCCTCCACATAGGACAATTAATGGCATGAACTATCTAAGAGCTAGCTGACATGGTCTTGTTGGAGGATATCTAACACTCTTGACTCTTCCTATTTCTCTTGTGTGACCACACAAAGAGCGTGGGCCGTGGGGGCTTTTTATTTCTACTACTAATATAATCAATATGTGAACCTAAAAACCTTTAGATGACCATTTCACAAGACTAATAAAACGACTTATGCTCTCAGTAATTAATTTGAAACTACAAACTTCTAGGAAACTTTAAGGCCAGTCTCAGTGAAAGGGATCACGGGGGAGTTTTTAAGAATGACACATCATCTTTACTGTATTGGTTTGCGGGATGACCTACCCTCTCTCAATGCACAGGGTCATAGCACAGTTTCATAGGTTCCTGTACATATTTAATTGCTGCGTGTTGGTTGGTCAATTGTGTTTAAAAATTGTGTCAACTTGTCTCAGTGGGAGGGTCATGAGGGTGTCATTCCTAGGACTCCGCGCCGACCCGGGGTCATGAGGATGACCCTGGTTTCCTCTCTCTCCTATTAAATATCATGCCATGTCATCTTATTTGCATATGTGACACCCTATTTAATGTCTATGACCCTCCCATTGAGACTGGCCTAATGCCTTACTGAGAAACGTTAATTTTTAGGAAACTACATTTGCAACCCAGTTCCTACTTATACAATGTCAGACTCGGGTCTACTATATGCCACGTACAGAAAGCTCTACTAGAGAAATGTCTAAGAGCCCGGGTGTAGACCAGAAAACTACATTTCTAGTAGAGAAAGCTCTACTAGAAATGCCATGTGCCCAAATATATCGGTTAGGAATAGACCAGGTACTAATGATTGAGTCTAAGAGCCTTCGCACATGGATGAACTTGTAGGACAAGTTGGTAATGTCTATACATACATCAGTATTGGGTGGTGTTAACACTCGATACTACTATTAGTTTTGGCTTTATCAAGCTATGCATAGAAAAGTCAACCTCTTGCCTCTCTTCAAAACTATAAGTCAAACGTTGAACCCTTTTACGTTTTCCCGCGTAGAAAGTGAATTTGCTCCAATACGCGTTCCAGTTAGTTACACGAACAACCAAGCATTCAAATCGTAATCAAGTATTTTTCTGAAGTAAACATGTGCTAATTTCTAGGATGTTACAGTGGTGTATTTGTGCATAATTTTGATGAAATTAAGGGTTTCCTTGCTTTAGATTACTTCTCATATCGATGAAGGTAGGTAATTACTATAGACTATTTTTGTAGTGGCAAGCGTGAGTATCTTTTTTAAGAAAACATAAGAGTTCATGTAGGATTCATGACCTGATATTTCTGATTTTATGAGAATTTTAAAAAACTATATTTTAAAAATCTATTTTCTAGCATATCTTATTAGAATTATCATAAAGTTTTTAATTGGTAATTGTAAGATTAGGATGGGAGTTTTCCCAGTGAACCAGCAAGAAGATCGATGCTGCATCAGTAGTGTCCGGAAGCAATGTATATATGAACAAAAAGAACGTCACACACTTGCCGAAAAGAAGAAAAAGGGATGTACTAGAACGCTAGCTAGCTAGCATGCGTCAAAAGGGTAGAAAGAAGAAGCATAGATTTTGGTGAAGATGTCACACAAAGATGAGCCATCATCTCACTAATATCTTTTTGCAAAAATGAAGAGAACAGTACACAAGATTCCTCGTTCTCAAATTATAAGCCATCAGCTGCTCTCTCTCTCTCTCGATTCCTTGGCCGCCGCCGCAGGACCCCTCGTTGAATCCCTGGAGAGTGGAGACTCAAGGGAATCTAACAGGCAAATCCTCTCCATCTAGGAGTGTGCCTCATCACTCATCAGGCTGTCATGTGGAGGCTAATCGCGCCGCTTCTTCTTGCCTAGTATATATGCCTAGGTGCTAGTTGGCAACGGCGGCGACCGGCGAGGACGGTTGGCTTGGGGGGCTTAAGGACAGGTTGAGATCGATGCCGCCGTGGTACGGCACGGACGCGCTGTAGTCTTCATCGCTGCTGTGGCCCGCACCGCTCGTCGTCTGCGGCGAGCTGCTGGAGCGCGCCGCCGCCAGCTGATGGCGGTTCTGAGGATGGTTGCTTTGAGCGTTGGCGGCGGCGCGGCCACTGAGCGGTTGGTGCGTTTGCGGGTCGATGCCTCGGGCGAGGAGTTTGCGCTTGATGTGCGTGTTCCAGTAGTTCTTGATCTCGTTGTCCGTCCGACCCGGTAGACGCCCGGCGATCAGAGACCACCTGTTTGAATTGTTTCGCACCGTAGTAAGTATCAAGAAAGAACCAAATAATAAAACGTAAATCTAATATTCAACTCTAATCGATCTTTGCAGCAATAATTAACGCGTACGTACTTGTTTCCGAGGATCTGGTGGAGGTTGATGATGAGGTCGTCTTCTTCCTCGGTGAAGTTGCCGCGCTTGAGGTCGGGGCGCAGGTAGTTGATCCACCGCAGCCGGCAGCTCTTGCCGCAGCGCAGCAGCCCCGCCGCCTTGGGGAGCGACCTCCAGCAGCCTTCGCCGTGGGCCTTGATGTAGGCGACGAGGCGCTGGTCCTCCTCCTTGGTCCAGGCGCCCTTGTTCGTGTGCGCCTTCTCGCAGCACGGCGACCTCCCCATGCTTGGTTCTCTCTGAAGAATCTAGAGACAAAGTGGTAGTGGCGAGTGCAGTGGTATTTGGTTCTTGTTGGGGCAGGGATGTGGAGAGAGAGGAGAGCTACAGAAGCGTGCGTTTATATGATGAGACCGATCGAGAGAGGCTCACTGACCGGGATCACTCAAGACACATTTGACCGGGTAGGTGAGAGAGAGAGGCGAGTAGGAGTACTCCCTCCGTCCCCACTTTTTCACTCTCGTTAAGAAACAGTGATTCCCTTCACAATCCGCTTTCTTAGTGACTATCAATAAGGGTGTAGTTGCGAAGCCCTAGGGAGGTAGTGTGGTGTAGGTAGGTGCCCGTCTTTGTCCCACTGCTGTCCAAGCTCTTTTGTGATTAGTATTTTGGTTTCTTTTCAAATTATCTAATACCTCCGTTTTATTATGAATGTTTTGGGTTCATGCTGTCAATTAGTGCTAGCATGTTTTGATTATCTCACACCTTAGAACATCCTAATTTTTTCATTATTTTGTTTCTCTTTTAACAATTTCACATTATACTTTTTTATACAAAGTAGCGATATTCGGATATATATACGTAAATGTTAGGACAACCATTTCTGTTTGGTTCACCACAGTGAACCTTTTTAAGATTATTCTGGAGTCTTAATTTTACTGTATATATAATCGGCAGAAAACAAATAAGAAGAATTTTGCAGTAAAAATAACAAAAGGAGTACTACTTATACAACATTAAATATCTGGTCTATGGAGCTTGTCCTGAGATGTACGTGCCCACGAGTTTGGCAATGTCCAATATGCATGCATCTCTCTCTAAAGTGCTCCCTATTCCCCTACTTTTAACCGAGACCACATTATTTTTTGTGTCATCACTATATAGATGACTGCTTTTGCAAAGATTCTAGAAGCTAGCTCGATCGAGCATGTCGCAATCGCTTCTCCTTATTAATTACTCTATATCGTTAGAATTAATTGAAGACGGAAGCAAGTAAAAAGAAACAAGCTTGCATGGAATTGAACCAGAAAGGAGAAGAGAGGGCCATTTAATTAAGAATCGAAATTAGTAGGTTGATCAACAACTAACTACCCTTCTCTCACTTTAACATTCGAGTTTTTAATCTCAAAGACCCCTAGCTTGTTGTTTACTACTCTCGTCTACTTTTCTCAACATATGGTCATGTATCGGTCGCAGACAGGAGAAGATTCCTTGCATTGGCATTGGTATTCACACTCCCAGATAATATAAGCTCAGCAACTTTGTTTTTAGGGTTTGGTTAACAGGTGTTCGGTAGCCCTTTACTATACCTACCCTTCTCCTTTATCTTTCCAAAGGCATTTGTATATGCAGAAAAGGAAAGAGAGTAGATACTTTTGCCGAATTGGAGCAGCCTTTGTATAAGGACAAAAAGCCACGAAACAATATGTTATCTAGTTGTTGTAACAAAAACTAGACTGAAAAACGGTAGATTTAGTCCTTACTAACACACATCATAGTCATCGCCGTCTTCACGATCGAATTAATACAGTGCCCATCATCTCTTGCTGTGGATGCTACTACCTGTACGTACGTATACTATTTGCTTGTGGTTCAGAAGGAGCTAGATAGGTAGCAATGCAAGAGGACGGGCTTTAACTGATGCTGGCGAGCGAGGTTGGTCGTTATTGTTGTAGCCCTCCATTTCAAAATACTTGTCATTCTGGGTTTTCTACACACATTCCTTTTTATTATGTATGTGGACATAATATATATTTAGGTGCATAAACAAGTACTGTATTTTGAAACGGAGGGAGTAGCACAGTTTGTAGTCCTCCTCTATCGATGCATCAGTACTTACGACACAGCCACACAAATAAATGTGAGCCAAACCCGGACTGCAGACGCCAGCAAGAGCCACACAAGCAAACAGCATGCATGTGCTGTTTGGTTTGCGATAGATAGATGCCGGGTGATCCAGAATTAATCGATCATCCGAACCTATATATATAACCGAAGCGCTCTGGTGTAGCCCTATAGACTGAATGCATGAGGCCGTTAGTTCTACATGCATGGTGTCTGCTGCATGCAGGGGAAAGCTTCAAGGATCGGTGAAGGATTAGTGAAAATTAGTCTATTTAGCTTCAAATTTTTTGTTTGGTCTCCTTATAGCTGATTAGCCCCCTATGGTGGAATTATGGCTAAGCCCCTGGCTGCATGCAGTACGTCAATATTATGTGGTGGTGCATGGTCAATTGGTCATTGGTCAGCGACGACGTTTTCTCCTTTTTCTTTCTCTGTGCATATATTGTTTGCTGCTGTCTGCACGTTTCTTTGTGACTATTCCCACAACGCGCATTGTACTCGTTTTTGCTTGCAGCGAGCCGTACAGCAACGCTTATAATCGTCGTACATACTCAGCTGATGGATCTATCGCATATACCTTTCAGACAAAATGCCAATGTTTTTGCATGTGCCATCAGTCGTCCATCGGTCGTCGGTCAATGTATGGACTGGGTTTTACGCGACACTAGAACGGCCTCCGATCGTTACACATTATATTCAGCGTGCTGAATGATCATTTAGAACATATGCTACTTTTTATTCATCACGTGTGTGATCCGATCGACTCTCTCTCCCCGTTCCAAATCATAAGTCATTTTACCTTTTAGCTAGCGTTTAATTATGTGAGCATATATATGCATCCATCTCTTTCAGGCCCGTCCCTAGGGGAGGACAGCTGGTGCGACGCCTATGGGCTCACGAAGCTGAGGGCTCATCACGAGGGTATCGAGTGTATAGATGTATACTAAAAGTACTATTCTTTTATTTGAGGTATCCACCATAGTTATTTTGTCATTTTTTTTATCTTTTTGATGTATTGTTACTTTTTTAAAAAATTAAATATATGCTACAATTTATCTCTTATTAATACTTACTGGCGCAAGGGCCCTTTAAATTTGTGGTACGGACCTGATCTCTTTATCTTGTTCCGGAAAAAGAAACTAAAAAACGGCGTGAGTTTTGTAGTGGGTTACCATTCAAAACTCTATTCATCAAAGGCCAAACATTTATACACGTACACCGATCACGTACCTAACGCGAAAGCATACCAAGACGCACCTAACGGGGAATTATAATGTATGGCACTTTCACGGTTGCAGTAGCCCTCGATCGTGTGCATGCGTGGGTCCCTTGTCCCTGATCGGGACATCATCATCGTTCTAGAAGGCCTACCTACCCCCAAGCAGCAAGCTACTCTACCTCCTGCATGCTTAATATAATTCACACACACACACACACATATATATATATATATATATATATATATATATATACACACTAATATAGTCTAGACTTTAGGACACAAGGGCACATCATCATCATCAGCTTGGCAAATCTAGCCAGAGAGACCATTTCAGCACATTATTCCTTATCCGATCCAAGTACTGACACCAACAGATTTGTTTTTGGTAAATCGTCAGCATACTTATGTGTGAGTCAAAAGATGCTGTGTGTATGTGCTTTACACACATCCATATAGTGCATTATTGTCATATACCGGCAAATAAATTAAGTTGTTTTGTCGTTGGATATGTAGACACCAATAATGCAAGCAGCTAGCTTGTTCTCAAAAAAAAAAAAAAATGCAAGCAGCTAGCTGCGGTCAAAACATCAAAGATAATCATTCACAACTAGCTAGTAGCAGCAATGAGCGTTGATTTATTTGTAGCCGGCCAGGCATGTATTGCTTAATTGCCGAGACATAAAAACAGCATTAGCAAACTGGCGGAAGTATTGGCTATAGCTAGCTGTGTGCTTAATTAGTCACTACTGGATTCGGAGCTTTCGCCGAGAGCGAGCATCCTCTCGGCGAAGGGTGTATTCCTCTCGGCGAAGGCTTCACCGGGAGGAAGCTCTCGGCGAAGGCTTCACCGGGAGGAAGCTCTCGGCGAATGCCTCTCGGCGCAACTGTACCGGCGAAGGCGTCTTCGCCGAGAGCATGCGGGGCCCCTCTCGGCGGACATGTGCCGAGAGGCCCACCTAGCTCTCGGCGAAGACAATATCATAAAACAAAAAAAACACAAAAACCAGGCCTGGGCTCACCGGCCCACCACCACGAGCCCACCGGTCGGCCGCCCTGGCCCCCACCGACGCCGCTGAGGCCACCACCACCACCACCCGCCGCGGCCACCTGCAAGGCTGCAACACCACCACCACTGCCCGCCGCTGCCTGCAACACCACCACCACCGCCCGCCGCCGCACAACAGAACCACCACTGCCCGGTGCCCGCCGCCGCACAAGTAAACAGAGGGAGGGGGGAGGCAGCTCCACCTCCGCCAGACCTCGTCGTCGGGGGAGCCGGACCACCTGATCTGCGCCACGCCAGGAGCAGGGAGGAGCCCGAGGTGCGGGGGTCGAATCCGCCGCCACCGCGTCGCGTCGGGAGGAGACCGGGTCGAGGCCACGTCACGTCGGGTCGAGGCCACGTCGCGCCGGGTCGATGCCGCGCCGCCGGATCGTCGAGGCGCGCGGGGTCGGATCCGCCGCCACCGCACCTAGCCACGCCGCTGCTCCTCGCCACGAGGTGAGGGGCGAGCGGAGGGGGAGGAGGGGGGCGTCAGCTTCTGCGAGTGGAGGGAGAGGAAGGGAGGGACAGGTGGGGGAGGCCACAGAGGAGGAAGCGGCGGCGGCGGGAGAGAGGAGGAGGCGGTCGGCGGATCGGCGGGAGCACAGGAGGCGGCGGCGGCACGGAAGGGAAAGGGAGGGGGAGCGGGTAGGGTTTCTTGGGGGGGCGCCGGCTATTTATATAGAAGGGGGAGGCGGGCTTACGTGAGCCGGTGGGGAAATGGGCCTCCGGCCCAATGCTGTTTTGCCGAGAGCCCAATAAATGGCTCTCGGCGAAGAAATGCTTTGCAAATGTATTTAATTAGTTAAAAATAGCAAATAAATGCAAAAATTCTCAAGGACTTAACATGACACTAGATATGTTGTGTATTGCTTATAAAAAAGTTGTTGTGGTCAAACTAAAATTTAAATTTCTCTAATGTACCAAACCTAGTGACATTAGTTCGAATTCTCTGAAACTTCTTGTGAGATGTTCCAGTTTCTAAACAGCATACGTGTCAAAGTGCTCAAAATGTTCTCAACTTTTTACCACAACCTCGACATATGATCTAATGAGCGCTCGACAAAATTCGTGATTTTCAAACTTCATTTGAATTTTATACAACTTTAAAACCTTTCTACGACACGATCTTCATCATGATCAGAGAACAAAATGTTTGAAATTTAGTTTTATTTCGTGTACATGGTCTTAGAGATGTCTCATGAACATGAATCTCATTTTTCCAACAACTTTACTCTACGATTTCATGCAATTGCAGTTCATATCGGACGTATTCGAAAAAATTACCTAGAATGAAGTATAATTTTTAAATATAGCAAACAGAGATAAAATTGCGTCAAATTTGAACATATACTTTGTATAAGTGCATGTTGAGGATAGAAAAAATTTGGAGGTGAAAAAGTGATTTTTTTTAAAAAAAAATTCTTCGCCGAGAGTCGAGGAAATGCTCTCGGCGAAGAATTCTTCGCCGAGAGTTTTTTTTTTCTAATTCTTCGTCGAGAGTTTTGTTCTTCGCCTTGAATTTTTATTTTTACTCTCGGCGAAGAGCTCTTCGCCGAGAGCCCAAGGGGAGGCTCTCGCAAGAGATTTTTACTCTCAGCGAAGTCTCGGTTTCCGGTAGTGAGTACTCCCTCCCAGAATATATTTTCATCCATGGATATATATAATCTGGGACGGAGAGAGTAGTGTCACAACTAATTAATTAATGTGAGTGACCGATCACATATCCATGGATTATTCAATATAATGGGGCCGCGTTATGACAAAGTTCGATCTGTACTGTAGTAGGTCTAAATAATAAAGCAAGGTAAACAACAAATTAAAACGCCCATGCAAGATACAGCACAGAAGCACCAATGCATGGCCCATGCAAGCTCGGCATCGCTCGCAATAAGCAAACGCTGGAGGCAGCCATGCACAGGGCAGGCCATGGATCGGAGGGGGGGCTGGCCGGCCGGAGAGACCGGCGGGGCACGGGCGAGAAGCCAGCAACGACGACGGATCGGAGAGGAAGGTGCGTGCGTGCACGTGGCAGTCGAAACAGAATAAACGACCGATCGATCCAGCCACCGTGGAATGTTGTTGGTGGGTAGGTCGTCTGTTGGTGTTTGTCGATGATGATCGATGACGCGGCCAGTCGATCGCCACCAACTTAACTACGACTATACTCTGACCACGCCGGCTAAAATCCAAACAAGATCATCGCGGTAGGCAGGTATAGTACGTACGTACCGGTGACATCAGCGATTCAGCGGCATGTTTCTGTATGATATGATGCATGCACTTCTGATGGCGTGGCCGGACAAAGTCTTTGCCCTCTATCTCTCTGGCGCCTACATGTAGACATGTAGTGTTACGTGGAGCGAGTTCTGAACTTCTGATGACAAGACGAGGACAACCCGACACGGCTGACGAAATTTCAACCAAACTTTCAATGCAGTGCTTGTTATCTCTTTCTAGCTGCCTTGTTTAGAATTCAGAAAAATTTGCCTTTCTAACGCATTGTAGCAAAATGTAAATTTCGGTTTTTTTGTAAATATTGTCCTACCATGGTCTAACTAGACTCAAAAGATTCGTGTCGCAAAGGCCATCACAATCGTGTATTTAGTTTTTGATTTCATCCACATTTAGTATTCCGAACATATGTCTTTTGGCGTATTTAATATAGTGCGTTCACATACATGTACACACTCACCTTATGAACACACGCACGTAACTCTACACTATGAGCACCTTCAAAAGACTAAGTTGATAAATTCTTGAAATTGGTGAAATCATCACTGGCACCTCGCTACCAACGGGCATGTCACCTACCACTGAAATAACTGTGCCGGTTAGATTTTGAAATAAATACAGAAAAATATATATGAGCATTAGTGCCAAACCCAGAACTCAAACTTTGATGAGCAGGTGCAGGTTTCACCACGAGAAACAGGTTCGGGAACTCTCGATCGCGTCCTTGCACGCATGCAGGTAGACTTTTCTACCCGGCCAGGCCAGATGGTGACGACATCTCTCGTTCTCAGGTCATGCATGTTGGAGCCTAAATGGGCCAGGCCAGAAGGGGCTCCGATGATCCCGCAAGCGCTCTCCTTCTAAACGGGCCGGGGGAGAGCACTAAATCGAACCCCGAAAAATCGAAACCCTAACCCCCGGCCTTTTTCTTCTTCTTCTCTAGGATTTTTTTTAATATTTTTTAAAATCATTTTGCAAAAATATACGACGGTTTGAAAATTTTATACTTTTGACATCCATTCGCCGTGACCCACGGCGGTTCGGATGTCGCCCGTGGGCCCCCACGGGTTCGGAGATGAGCCGCCGTGGGCCACGGCGGCTAGCGACAAACCGCCGTGCGCTACGGCGGCAAGCCAAATCGCCGTAGCCCACGGCGGTATGGACCTCCTAGCCACCGTGGCGTACGGCGGCAAGTTACTCCTCCTCTATATAAGCCGAAAATTAGCCCGGAAATGTCATAAAAATTCGGAAAAAAAGAAAGAGAGGGTTGGGAAGGAGAGGGGAGGAGAGTGAGGGGGCGGAGTAGCGAAGCTCTGCCGGTTTTTCGCTTCATTGTAAGTATTTCGTCGATTTAAAATCTTGTAGCAGTTATTTAGAAACTGTATTTAGTGATTTACTGTGTTTCTTTAGATCTGTGGTATTAAAAATTTCCTGTTTGTAGGGTTAGGGTTGAGGAGGAGAAGAGGGGAGGTGGAGGTGCGGAGTAGTGAAGCTCTGCTACTTCTTCGCTTTGCAGGTAGTTCACTGATTTCACTAATTCTAGTAATTTCTATTTCGGTGTAGGTGTAGTTTGTAGATCTGTAGTTGTAGTTTATATTACGTAATATATTTACTGTTAAGTGTGTAGATTGCGGCTGATTAGTTTGTTAATGTAGTTTAGATAAGTTTATTTGTTTCTTAGTCCCTGGATGTAGCATTTGATAGTAGTTACTGCTTTTTATTATGCATCAGACATGTCGGAGTCAGTGACAGTCTAAATATATTATGGAATTGGAGAGATTATATATGGTCCACAAGGTGTTGACTTGTCAAATTTTAGTTCAGTTGAGAAAAATATTCCAAGAGCAGGAGAAAGAACTTGGGAGGTTATAACCAACTGGCTCGGCAAGGTATTTTCAGTAGATTTCGAGCACCATTGCATGTCGGTGATGGCACTAATCAACAGAATACACCAGTGTATTGGGAGCTCGTGGCACTTGAAGGCACTCCACGATGGAGGGGTTTTATCAGAAATGCATGCCGAGTTGGTTTGTCTGTGATATTGTTTGTCCAAACTTACCTGAAGGGTGGGTCTAGCAGTCAAGTGCATGAGGAAGCTGAGGATGTGGACGAGGGGGAAGGTGGTGAAGAAGGGGAAGGTGCTGAAGAAGGGGAAGATGCTGAAGAAGGTGAACAACAAGAGGAGGAAGAAGGGGATTCTGAGGGTGAGCAGACATCTAGAGGTTATGTTGTCACTAGTGTTATTGATGAGGGAGAAGAAAACCCAGAGGTGATGAGACAATATCAGAGAGAGTTGGAAGCTGATGAACGTGCATTGGAAGAGGACTCTTCAGATGATGATTATGATGATGATGATGATGAGTCTGAGGATCATGTGCCCTTGCATTGGCGAAACTACGATTTCTCCCGGTGTACTGTTAATACTGGTGAGAATGTGCCATGGGAGTACACGGAGAATGATGTTTGTGTAGGCGCTATGTTCCCCAGTACTGCACATCTGAAGGATGCAGTGAAGCAGTGGTCCACGTTGACTCTACACAGGGAGTTCAAGGTAGTCAAGAGCTCTCCTAGGATATATGATGTGTGTTGCATCAAGGCTGGTTGTTCTTTTCGAGTGTATGCATATATGGGGAAGTGGGACAATTTCATACAGGTGAAAGAAGTGAAAGGTCACACTTGTACCCTTGATCGTATTGATGCAAGGCACCGAAACATTTCAGCCGATTTTGTTGCAAGCCACATGCACCCTCACATAGTGAATACCCCTGAATATGCACCGAAGGCAATTATCGGTGCAATTGAGGAAAAGTTTGGGTACACCATCGCTTACGGCAAGGCATACCAAGCAAAGAAGAAGGTGTTAGAGCATAGGTGGGGTACTTTTGAAGCATCCTACCACAATTTGCCAAACTTGCTACACACAATAGTTCAGATGAATCCTGGCAGCTACTACGATATCAAGGACTATCCTTGTGTGGAGAAACCAGGCAAGCTTGTGCTTCAGCGGTCATTCTTGGCATTGGGTGCCTGCATTCAGGCTTTCAAATTCTGTCGACCGGTCATTTGCATTGATGGCACTTTTCTCACAGGCAAATACAAAGGAACAATCCTGACAGCTGTGGTAGCTGATAGTAACAATCAGTTGCTTCCTTTGGTCATTGCATTTGTTGAGGGGAGAATGGTGACAGTTGGTACTGGTTCCTCGAGAGGTTGAAGAACATGGTGGTTCAGGGTGTGCAAAATGTGTGTGTCATACACGATAGGCACAAAGGTATTTTGCAAGCAATCAATGACATGAAAGAGGGCAGCACAGAGCGATACAGAGCTCCATTGTGGCCAGATGTTGAGAGCAGGTGGTGTGTTAGGCACATGAAAGCAAACTTCCACAGCCAGTTCAAGAATAAAACCCTGGCTAAATTGTTTGAGAGGTTGTGTGAGCAGAATCAGCAGAAGAAGTTTGATGTCATTTGGAAGAAATTAGATGAGCTGACAAAGAAGGCATCAGAGGAGATAGCAAAGAGGCCAGTGAATCCCGAACCTGGAGAGGAGCCAATTTCTCTCGAGGATGTGGGATTAGATGGCCCTCAAGTCAGGCGCAGAAGAGGGCATGCTGTGAAGACCTTCAGCCAGTGGATTAAGAATGAGCCTAAGGAGAAGTGGTGTCTCCTGTTTGATGAGGGCGGAGCAAGACATGAAATAAAGACCACTAATTTTGCTGAGTCTTACAACTGTGTGCTCCGCGGTTCAAGACCTCTTCCTCTAGTTGGCATCATCGAGTTCTTTATGTATCGTACAATGTTGTACTTTCACACTAGGAGGCAGAAAGCGGATGAGGTTATGAGGAACACTAAAATGAGATACTGCACAAATATGACTGAGTATCTGAACAAGGCTCAAGACAAAGCACTTAAACACAAGGTCACCGCGCAGCCTTTGTACCAGTCTGATGAAAATGAGATTATGTGGAGCTATGAGGTTGAGTGCAAAGGGAAATTGCGCCTAGGCCCGAAGCGTGAAAAGGCGTTTCAAATTGCTGAACTTGGCAACCAAATATGCAGATGTACATGCCAGAAACCACTGTTACTACACATCCCCTGCACACATGTGATCGTCGTATGCTATGAACTGCAATAATTCAGCTTCCAAAGGTACGTGCCATTGTACTACAACAAGGAAACTGTTCGGAACATTTGGAACCAAACAATTCAGAGTTACCTCGTGCAGGGTTCTTTTACTGAGAACCCCAAAGAAAATGATGTGCACATACCAAATCCAGATCCTCAGTTGTGTCAAGGCGTTGGAAGACGGAAGAAGAAGAGGATTAGGAACAACATGGATGAAGCAGAAGCTAGAGCTGCAGTAGTGATGTGCTACAAGTTCCTAAGCACGGGTCACACATACAAGAGGTGCACAGCCACAAGTTATGCTTGCAATGCACCACCTACGGGCAGTGTGGGCTCATCAGCAACTTCAGGACCATCCCAACCCCCATCCGGACGTGGGCGTAGGACCAACGCAGGATTCAGATGATCACAATTACTTGTAATGTTAGGGCATTTAATTTCGGAATTTGTAATATTTGAACTATATTTGTTGTATGAACTTATGCATGGTACTGTATTGTAATAATTGAACTTCTATTTGTAATATTTTGCTGGTGATTGTTCTATTCTTTTTCAATAATTTATGCCAATTTCGGTCATATTATTTTTGGCCTCTGATTGTTCTAATCTTGTTTTGCAGGTTTGCAATGGCCTCCTCAGGTCCTGAGTTGGACTTGGACTTCCTCACGAAGAGGAAGGACAATGTCGAGGTGCCACAGGAGATCGACACTCCTATGTGCTTCTGCGGTGACAGTTGCAAGCTTGTTAGGTGCAAGGTTCTAGGGTACGCCTACGGGATGAGGTTCTTCATGTGTGCTAACTTTGCGCACGACCCGATCCAGCCATTCGACCGTAACCTTAGAGCCAAAGTAAAGACTTACTACATTTCTCAATTATTCATTTGTCATTTGTGATTTAATATTTGCTAACATGTCTTTGGAAAAAGACTCCACCTCCTCTTTGTGATTTCATGCAGTGGCTAGATACCGAGCAGTCCGACTTCGACAAGAGGTACGTCGAGGGAGAAGCCCGTGATGCAAGGGAGAGGTGGTTGCGCATGGTTGAGTGGGAAAAGAGAGAGGAAAAAAAAGAAGGAGGAGCAGAAGGAAATGCGCCATCGTCAGGAGATGAGAGAACGTGAAGCGGCCCAGGCCCGTGAAGCCGACAGAGAGAGGAAGAGGGAGAGGGCTCGCCGGGCCAAGGCAGCTGGGCCGGATGCCATCAAGAAGGGGAAATACCCCCGCTGTACTCAGTAAACCTAGAGTATTAGCCGGACTGTATCAAATAATGTCGGATTTCATGACATCGTCAACTAGGGTCCTCGGTTTGTATCGTTAAGAACTTTATTCGAACTGCATTAGAGTGTGTTTTATCCGTTACGTGTGTTTCGTTACAGTGACTGTAATATGCAGAGTCGTTGTGCTTCCTCTGAGTCACTGACACGTTCCCCTCCCACGGGTCGTCTGGCCCACAAAGCGACAGTACCCTAGTACTAGGGTGTGTTTTCTCTGAGTCACTGCTTCGTTTCGCTTCCCACGGATCGAAGGGCCCACGGCGGAGCCACCCTCCTTCTGCCTATATGTAGCACTATTCACTCCATTGCCTTCTTCTCACAGCATTAGACAATGGCTTCGTGGAGTGGGGATGAACACGGTTTCGGTCCTGAGTTGTGGCATCAGCAATCAGAAGAATTCGTAGCCAATTTCCCACTAAAAGGCAAGAGTGACTTCAGATCGATGCGTGATGTTAGAAGCTATGCGCCGAAGCAAACGGTGTTGTGGACTAGGTGTTCACATGGTGAGTTCTGCGTGATGCAAGTGTACCAGGGATGGAACAACTCCGGTCGTCGCTTCTGGCACTGCCCATATGCATGGGTAAGCAATGTCCACAAATTTCATCATCATCTTTCTTTGGTTTGGTAAAGTGTTCGCCGGCGGCCTGGTGTGGCGGCCGCCAAGGCTGGCTCCGCCACTGTTCCCATGTGCGCATGAAGGTAACAGTAGAGTTCTTGAGTTCACATGAATTGAAGGTAACAATAGGGTTCTCGAGTTAAGTTTAAACTGAGAGAGATCTCTCGGTTTAGCTTTCGCATATGGTTTTTGTATACATCGAGGTACGTTGCAATGCATATGTTGACCACGCAAGAGGATTTGAGATTTCCAAATGATTAATTGTCTACTGTCTTGACCATCATGCTGTGTACAGGGACAGTAAACAGCTACTAGTAGGAAACTTGGACTGGTTATATATGCTTGCGTCTTGTTGAGGACCGAGACCGACAATCCGACACGGTTGATGAAGTTTCAACGTACTGCGGGTGAACCCATTTATCATTCTACGCACACGCGCCGCTACCTGGTAGCAACGAACGGACGCGTGGCACTCCTGGAGAGACCCCAAGCGGCCAAGCGCACCTTATCCCTTCCCCTTCTGTTTCCTTGAGTTCCCCTTCCGGTTCCTTTTCCCCATCCGTTTTCGCTCCCGTTCACGCTGATCCGCGATCTGCTCCAATAAATCTTCCATCCTTCCCACCCTCTCTCTCAGATCTCAATCCATCTCCAAAAATGGATTCGCTAGGGCCTATAGTCACCTGCAGGCGAGGTGCCACAACCACATCGGCGAAGAAGGGTTGGGATTAGGGTTGTTAGGGTTTGGAGCTGCCTGTGACAACACTTGTCTTCCTCACGCGCTAGGATGGGTTCGTACGTCCAGCGGTTCTTCTTCAACGACAAGGAGAAAGAGGGTGGAGCCTATTCCTAAACTGTTCGTATCGATTCATTATCCTCGGCAACAACACAGAAGGGGGATCTTCGTGGCCTTCCGTTTGGTGAGCTACACTGCGCCCTTTTGACCCCTGCTCTCACTTTTTCCTGGCACGAGATCCCACCGCTGTTGCTTGCCGATGGCCACTACCGTTTGGAACAATTTGTGTGTGAATGTTACCTGCGTCTTTTAATTATGCCCTGCTTTTAGCCTGCACGTGTTGCTTTTTCTCTCCCTGTTTAGCGGTTCACAATTAAAGATTGCCTTGCCACTACCTTTGCATGCTCCTAGCAAGTAATTAACCAGCTCTAACTTGCAATAGATAACTATGCTAGTATCATTTGTGCAATGAATTCTAGGAGGAGACAAATCGGCTTGAGGCTAATTTCATTTTCGAGGATTTTTAGCATCCTCTAATGGATTTTAATCTCTTGTGTGATTTGATTTATGGGATTTATCTTGAGGCTTTTTGCACTGCATATGGGTGGGTGTTTAACACTGAAGTGTAGGAGCAGCAACAATTTATTCCATGCCTATGCATTTTGTTGGTGACGATGCTTGCCATGTAGTATGAAAGGTCAAATATATAATATACCTTATTTTGTTCATGTAAAGTATGTAACCATCATTTAGTTCTAGCCCATATAGTGGGATGTATCAGCCAAAACTGTGTATGCAATTTAAGCATATTCAGATATGTTGTGAGCTGATCTAGATAATAAAACAGGGTACCCAAAAAAGATAATAAAACAGGGTGTATTTCCTTTTTTTATTGGTTCACTCGACCATGCCTGATCTTTTATTATATATGTTTTTTTAGGACCTTTGGATGGAGTATTTGGCTAAGCGGATCCAATCTTCCATGCATTGTACACAGGCATGCATGCTTTTCTATTTTTCTTTTTTGATACATGATAGACAACAGGACATGCTAGTTGTTGTTTCAAAATGCTCCTTCCTCGAGTCTTAACTTTTGCATGAAAGCTTAATCTTACATCTGATTATTAGTTCCTCAAAGCAACTACTAAGGTCACATCGTCTGCTTGTTGGGTCATTCAGATATTAGCCGGAAGACTGAGTACCGTGCCCTAGCCCAATTATTAGTTAATAAATATAATACACAATACTTGTCACTTCAAATTAGTGTACTTTTAGTAACAGACACCAGTAATACCATTGCCATAATAGTGCTTCTTTTACCGTTGTCACAATAGTCTCTGGAAACAACACCATATGTATCCAACCAAAACTTTATGCTAACCCTCGACTAGCTGGTAGCTCCACACACAAGTACAAAAATGATATGCCGCTTAGCTACATGAATATATTGTTATCTAGTTACCATGCTTAGCTAAGAGTGGAAATCATATGTTTAACTTCCTTTTTTTCTTGTAGAAATTCTTTGATTAGAAAGTTCTATATTTGGGACTACAAAGTTTAAGATATGCTAGCACAATTTTTTCTGAATAGAGTGCAAAGTTTGGAATTGCGTAGTTTTTTAATCCTGGAATACAAAGTGTATAATTTTCTACTAGAAAATTCCTAAATTTGGAGTTCAAAGATTTAAATTATAAAGTTGTGGACTTATATGAGTATAATATAATATTTCAAATGTCCTAGCACAAAGTTCTAGGTATATTGGTCGAGAGTGAAAAACTATATGTGCAAAGCTATTAATTGTGGAAAGTCTTTCTCTATAAAGTTTTGTATTTGAGACTACAAAAGATAAAGTATGCTAGCACAAAGTTTTCTTAAATTACAGCACAAAGTTTGGAACTGTAGAGTTTTGAAGCAGTAGTACAAAGCCTAAAATGTGCTAGTTGAAAGTTTCTAAATTTGGACTTTAAAGTTTTAAATTAATAAGGTTTCAGATCTAAGAGTGCAATGTTTCAAATGTCCTAGTACAAAGTTCCTAGTATTTCTATCGAGAGTGAAAACTTATATGTGTAACGTCATTATTTGTAGGAATTATTTCAATATAAAGTTTTGTATCTGGGACTACAAAGGTTGAGGTATACTACTAAAGAGTTTTTGTCAAATTAGGGTGCAAAGTATGAAATTACAAAGTTTTGAAGCTGAGGATACCAAGCTCAAGGTAACCATGCTCCCTCGACTCGATCCCCGTACTTCAGATGTAGAGCTGATTTTTCTCGATGTACCTCGACGAAAAAGGCAGGGGCACCCTGAAATCAAATAATGTTCTAGAGTGTAAAGAAAATAATGTTATAGTATAAAGTTTCTAATTCTACAACTCAAGGTTTGGGAATTACAAAGCTTTTATATTTTTCTAGGACCCATCAGTGTTTTAAACAAACACTACATGAGCACTAAAAAAATAGAAGCTATTGAAGTTTTCAAATTTAGAGTGCACATTTTTCAAATTATAAAGGTTTGAATATGAAATACATAACTTTTTAATGTGCTAGTAGAAAGTCCCTAAATTATGAATTCAAAGTTTTGAATGTAAGAGTACAATGTTTCAAATTGCTCAATAGGAAGTTTCTGGGGACTTCACGTAATTTTTGAGTTTCCAACTTTAAAGTATAATATTTTTACAATTGAAAGTTTTTGATATACTGTTGTGATTTGATGGATTAGAAGAAAATCTCGTGATATGTGATGTTTAGCTATAAATTCCTTAGCAGCTAGTAAAAGGATAAGTCATACTTGTAAAATTTGAGGTAATTGAGAGTGTGGGGCTTGTTGTTGAGGAGTTAAAGTTCCTAGGGACTTCATGTCTAGGATTGTTGCTTAATTCAGCAATGTGGTGTCAAACCTTAGCCTCGAACTCCTTTTAGTAACACTGATTCTGACATACTTTGAAACCACACAGAAGTGTTGCTCCGTGTTCCTTTTACACTGGCCAGACATTCAGTTTTTCACTATGGTCAATCAATTTTATGATCGTGATTTTTTAATGAATGATTTGTATGTGACCACCTGCTAGTTTGTGATAAGGATAACATGCCCCATCAAGTTTATGTTTCAAAATGAACATTTGCATGAGTTTTCTCTCATAATTTCATCATGGATTCATCACATTTAATTCCTTCATGTACACTGCTAGCTAAATATAGGGAAAACTCTTTATCTAAATATAGGAAACTATTATGTAAAGTGTTTTGTCTCAGAATTTTTCATTATAAAGCCATCGTAAGATAGGACATGTGTGTTGGCCTTCTAGGCTACATATGACCTATGTAGAGTTATCTAAATATAGTATTTGAATATGTGAATACAAAGTATTTGGTTTGAGAGTAAAAAGTTTGAAATGTTTCAGTATAAAGTTCCAGATTTTTGGAGTTCAAAGTTTTAAGTTACAAAGTTTAGAATTGAACAATACAAAGCTCGTAACATTCTAGTAGAAAGTTCCTAAGTTTATAGTGCAAGGTTTGGAGTTTCCTTTTGAAGCATAATGTTTTCTGAATTGAGAGTGCAAGGTTTTGAGTTACAAAGTTTGAAATCTGACAGCTAAAGTTTATGTTTTTAATTTAAGAGTTAATATTCAAGTATAGTTTTTTTTATATTGAAAGTGTTTGACCGATAGAAAATTTGTTTAATAAAAAGTTTCTTATCAATAATTAAAGAGTTTTTAAAATTGAGAATACATAGTTTTTAAATTACTAGTATTAAGCTCTAGTAGAAAGTTTCGTGCACCTGCTATATTTTTTGTGTCATTATTTTCAAAGTGGGATGCACAAAGTTTTTAATATATTAATTTAATGTTTTCAGATTGGGGATATATAGTTTTCAATATATTATTATTTGATAGTTAGTGGCATGGTGTTCTAGATTAACATTTGGATGCTTTTAATATTATGATAAATTACACGAGTCATTCATAGTCTATTGATGGTGATTCTTTTGGTGCTAATAGTTGTGACGGTGGCAAATTCTTAACAGATGTGATGGTGGCAAATTCTAGATTAACTTTATTCGAACAAGTGAGTATATATTTAACTATTTTTGGTTTTTTTTGAGAGTTCAACTCTTTCTTTTATACACTCACGCCCCCATCTTATCTTGGTCTGGTTTTCAAAAACATGTACATTGTGCTTGGAACATTTATCATTTTGTGGTCCGTAAGTTGGTTTGGTTTTGAAAAAACCTGTATATCTGTTTGGATTGAAAAGAGACTTCATGCAAATAGAAGGTTAGTTAATTCACATAATGGATATCAGAGATGTTTGACATCAGAAGTTACATATAGGTAGGGTTAAAGTTTTTACACAATTGTTAGAAAGTTCTGTTAAATCACATTGAAATTTTTTGACTACACACACATTATTTGCATGTATATAATGTTCGAATTTAAAAAAAGGGGTAGACAAAAGTTCTAAAGTTCTTGATATGCAATTTTTTTTTTGAAATTCATGTAGTTTTTACCATTGAGTCACACTTTCTTTCTTCTTGTTTTTTTTTTGCAGAATATCATACTGAAATCATGCTCATCTATCATACAAAAAAATGGACAAGCAGATGTCTTTATGTTTAACATGGCTTAAATTTTAATATAAACGAGTTTTGTATGGTTTATTTTGGTACCATGCGGCTTCTATTTCTGTTCGGATAGCCTCTTTTCTCCCTAAACGCAAATGATAAATAATTAAAGTATAAACTCAAAAAAAATTAAATAGCAACTTTCACATTCATATGTATGTGAAACAATCCCCCACCCATTTACTCACCCACACACCCACCGTCCCGAAAGAGAAAAAAATAGCCTGAGATAAGTATGATTCACGGATTGAAAGGGAACTAAAATAAGCCAGAGACACGTTATGATTCACGGGTCAAAAAGAATTGGGAAAAAACCAATCATGTAGACACCGGGACCACCTCGATGGAACTCCCCACCACCTTGCTGTCAACTGCTCAATGGTTGCGTGAGCTGGGTTGGCCGCTAGGAACGCTCGCGCGCTGCTACTAGCCACCGGCGAATGTTCGCTGCTATGACGCCGCAGCGCACGCGCGCCCAATAGCGCCTCCGGCATGTGAAGGGTCGATCGGCGCTAGAGTACGTGCTGGAGCTTCAGCTAGCTTGGCCGCTCCGGGACCAAATTCAGGGAGAAAAATTCATACACCATCAGGGTTAATTATACCGTGAACCGGCCGGTTTCCGGTAAGAAAAAAACCGGCCCGGTTTACCATTGGAACCGGCCGGTTCACCGAGGGATCTAAATTATAGGCACGGTTTTAGGGTGGGAACCGGACCGGTTCATGTACCGGGCCGGACCGGTTCCACCGGGAACCGGTCGAACCGGCACGGTTCCCACCGGTTCCGTGAACCCTGTACACCATACGACTCCAAGCTACTCCCTCCGTTTCAAATTACTTATCATTTTAACTGTTCTAAATAGTTCCGTTTGTTATGCACTTAGATATATATTTATGTTTAGATGCTACATATAAAATGAATGTATATAGAAAAATCAAAACGACAAGTGATTTGGGATTTGAGCATAGATCATTACAACAAGCAAAATAACAAAACTATTACAAAAATCAGAATAACCGTGTTCACATTACGTGCATAGATCATTGGCGTACGTCAAGGTTGAAAAGACATGTGCACATATTAAAATGTCGATGCGTTTTTTAACTGGTCAAGAAATAAGATTTTTTTTCTTTTTGCAGTATAAGATTCTCGTAGTGTAGGTGGTATCACTTCTCTATACTATGGCGATTGGTGATACGTCCACGTACTACTGCCATGCTGAATTGACAGTCAGACCTTGGACTACATCCCGATAAAATTTCTTCGTGGACTTTAATTAATTACCTGATGACACGCCAAAGGATTACATATGCTTTTACCGATGACTTCATATTTTTATCTCACAAGAGCATCTCCGTTGTGTTCACATTATTGCGACTATATATGAAGATTGTATCACCAAACCTCGTTTTCCCAGCCCGGCCCAGAACAGGTACCTCCAACCAGGCTCACCATCTCCCCTATGTCATGGTTCTAAAAAAATCTCCCTATGTCATGTCATTTCTTAAAGAATCCTCCACATAACCACTCAACAAAAAAAAAAGGGAGCATTGCTACATTTTCCAGAGTAACACAAGTGACATAGAACTACTATTGCAAACCGATCATACACTTTGGTCGGTCAAGCTAAGCAAACTTGGAGGTACCATGTAATAGGCCTCGGGCCTCTCCAAACTGCGGCCAGACAGTTTTTTTTCCTTTTAAAGTAAACAGACAGTTATTTATGGATATAGTTGCAATCTGTTGACAGTCTAAGTTACTGCCCTTGGTCACCCATTCACCATTCACCATGCATAGGACTAGGGAAAATTTCCCGATAACTGTGCTCGCGCCGCATGAACATTCACTGATTACATCCTACCGAATAAAAATACAAAAAAAAAGAGATAAAAACCGGTGCTTCAGGCTAATCCTCAACTACATAGGTATACATTATGACGACGATTCCACAGGAATAAGCAGGCAAGCAAAAAATGCGTATAATAGTGAACAAAGGGAGCATGTCCTCTGTAGTTTCAAAAACCTATTCATGATCTACCATCAAATCCATTTTCGAGGCCTTGCTTCCGCACTGACAATACATATGATCCCTCTGCTGCTGGTGAGCAACTGGAATTTAATCACATTTGATATTTCTGTAGATTCTCCTTACAAAGAGAGTTGACCCTACATACCCAATAGCGCCTGAATCATGGGAGACAGAGAAAAAACACAGGAGAAGTCAAAAACTGAAAACAGTCCCGTAAATTGCAAAATGACCTCAGTTAAAAGAGAGCTTACCGCAAAGTATGCCTAGACCAAGGCAGAACATCAATGTGTAGCCAAAGTAGAAACTTGTCTGGAAGAAGCCTGACATCTTTGTCTTCACATGGTAGTAGTAGATGGAGTATAGATACACATACAGAGCAGTTGATGCTGCAGAGAAAAACGAAGTCCATTGCCAATGGTAGTTCTCCGCATTCAACAAGAAATAAGTACCCACAATAGTGACACAGATGGTGACTATTAGAAGGATGACGAAGACCAGCAACATGAAACCATAGACGTAATACACCTGCCAAGAACCCAAAACTGCATCAATCGCACAGTTGGTCCAAAAAAATCGCAAATATGGCTCCATTCAAGCTCATACACAAAATGCAATATGAAGCATGGACATCAATAGAATCCGCAGAGAAACTTAAAAATAACCAATCATGCACACTTTGTAGTATAGACCATAATGGTAAAGGAGAATATCAAGGAGTACAAAAGTATTAGTCAACACTTCCTTGTTTACCTTGTAGTTCCAGAATGACGTGAAGACAAAGTACATCTCAATGAAGATGCTGCCAAAAGGAAGCAGTCCACCCATCAACGAGATGACAGAAGGTGTAAGGTACCACTTCTTCTCAGGAATAGGCCGTGGAATAGTCTTTACTCGGCAGGGGTTGTTAGGAGCACCACTCCAGTTCCTACCAACAACAGTTCCCAAAAGCACCAACGGAAAGGAGATGAAAGCCCAAAGTACAAACATGACAACCATCGTGCCAAATGGTATTGCTGCTAATGAGCGGTAGAAGATAGCAATTGTATTCAGAGCGAAGCCAATCGAAAAACACAGGAACGGAAAGAGGGATGCTGTAAGGACCATAGCTTTAATCCAGTTTTTGCCTGCACTCGATAAGCCGTAGATTGAGGTGAGGATTCCATACATTATAATTTGAACTATTTGAAAGAGAAGAATAGCATGATGGAACAAGGCAGCAAGCGATATTTGCAACAAAAAAGGCACAAGCAAACAGTATGACACGTAGGGAATTGACAGAAACATACCACCATTCCTTGAGTAAAGACCACCGCTAACGTATCCAGAAATGAAAGATGTAAGAGCATAGCACACAATGAAGGTTGTGATGATAGCCCCTCGCCTGGAAAACACCATATAATTGAAGTTAGAGAAAGACAATTTGTGGAAAGGATTGCACACTTGCTTCAAGACACGATGTATGTCTAGGTTATCATTCATCACTTATATTTACAAAAGGGGCAAACTGCCATCACTTTGTGAAAGTAAAACATAATGCAAAATGATATTAATAACATTTACTTCTAGACCATAAAAAGAGGATGTACACTCTTTTGCATATAATTCAAGTGCATCCAGAAGAAAATGAATAGGTAAAATAATGGACCATACATTATTTCAACCCAATGGTTTTTAATACATAAGGTTCACAAATAAAATGGACATAACCTTAGTTATCTCCCCATAATTGGATACCAGAATAACCAGTCATACCACAGAACTGCTGGCACTGCCAAGTTCCAACAGTGGGCTCAGCAAACTGCTGAAAAACATGCAGTGTTCAGCCAAAGATAACTTTGCACCCAGCTAATTGTACACTGATTAAAAGCCGGTGTAGTTAAGAGCTCCATGGCTCCCAGGCAGTTTCCAACAGGCATGTAGTGTGTATAATGGGTAACAAAAAAAATGGTTTTGATCCTACAAACCCCCATCCCATACAAAATTTTATGTAATCCTGCATTACTTTCATGTATTGTGCACTACATGTTTCCCTCCTATGAGCATGGCATTTTAGCTACACAGATATTTCAGGCTATATGTTGTGCATGAAAGGAGAAAGGAAAGGGGCTGTATGTTGAGCGTACCCAATGTACAACATGCCAATGATGGCCAGCACAATCACAAGTAGGATAAGAGCTGCCAGCTGGGTGCCAATACCAACAAGTGCAGAAAGAAACATCAAACTCCGGGGAGGCCGAAATACATCACCATGGACAAGCTTCCATCCTGATTCCTCATTAACATCTCTCTCCTACCAAGGTAATATCATAACTTAAGGAATAATTGAGTGGGAAGTGGGCAAACGCTAGCGAAAGAATTTTTCAAGCTATCAACTATACAGTTAGAAAGCATGTGCACCGGAACTCAGATGCTCACCAGGGACTCCAGATCATCATCTTCACGAGCATATTTGGCATAATCATTTCTCAAAGTCCGCATCAATATCATTGAAACCAAACCAGTTAGGAAAATAACCATCATAAAGGAGTTGAAAATGGAGAACCAGTGAATCTGAAAGAGTAACATGAACATAAATTAGAATATTGTAGTACAAGGAAAGATACATATTGAATAAAAAATTGCTGGTTGTCTGCGGATAAAGTATTACCTGGTGTTCAAAGAAAGGATAGTCCAGGTACACTTCAAAACGACGTGCAAATGACACATCTGTTGCTACCCACTTCACTGAGTATGTCATATCCAACTTCTTACCAGCTTCAAGAAGCTTAGGAGACTCTTGGGTGAGATTCACATGAATTATCTAAAACAAAAGGCACGTATTTAGTTGCATCCAAATTTATGTGTTAGTGTGCTCTGGATCAATGTGAGATAGCATACCCTGTTCTCATTGTATTTAACAAGGATGTTCTTGTGGGTGTAAAGATAATGCTTGTTTTCACTATTCTTGTCAGTCTCCCCAACAAAACCTGTTCGAAACAGATGACACCTATCATGTCAGGCAAAAGAAGGCACAGAAACTGAGCAAATAAAATATTTGGTTGAGAAGAACCTACCCCAAAGAGGCAGATCGTCTAGGGGAATATGGCAGCAAGCGACAAAAAGCAATTGATACCCACAATGTTGAAAATGATGTCAGAAATAAGCACATCGCAAATCATCATAACACAACAGAACACAATGAATCAAAACGTGGATACACATACCTATGAACAATTCAAACCAATATGAGTTCTCAATGGCATCAGCAAACTGCTGAACCTTTTTAGCATCTAGCTCAAGTGTACAAATGAAGCCCTTCTCCTCATTTCCTAGAGCATTGGTTACACTTATACAATCAGTAAGGCATAAAGGGTGTAGTTACAGGAAAATGGACGTTCTAATATATAGTAAATAAACACATGGATGAAATGGGAACAATATCGGCATACTTAAGAACTTTATGTCAAGCTGACTATCAATCAGCTCATTTCCACCCAGGACCTCTCCAAGGCCACCCCATTTATGTACAGGGTTCTCAGATGGTTGACAGAATGGAAGGCTGTAATAGTTGTAAGTTTCTTGAGGATTATTGTAAGGGCCAACTTTATTCACCCAGAGCTTAACTGGCTCTTCAGTTTTGTACTGCATGAAAGAAGCACAAAAATGATGAAACTTATGAGTTTGGAACATATTTGCACGTGCATGTAGGAAGCATAATTTATTTCGTAAGGAAAACAGTACTAAAGCATACACAACACAGCAGCCACATGAAGTAAATCTGTGAGATGCTATGGATGATTTCTGCTTCTAATTTCTGTATTGACTTATTTCATTTAATCAGGGATTGGTGGGTCGACATATCTATAATAATTTACTATCCAGATGTAAACAGAGAAGTCATTGGGTTCTTAGTAACTATTCCTGATAGCAGCTATTTAAAGTACTCAAGAATGACACATAGTCGTCTGTGGCATTCTGGTAGAACATAGATAATTTTGAGTGAACATGAAAATCTAGAATTCTGGCCAAACGAATCCGCAACTTCAGGACAGCACAAAACATGTTAGCGGCGAACTATCGCTGGCCGCGAGCATGAATAATAACGACACTGCTAGTTGTAACACCAAAGGCAAATTAACTTTTATGAGCTAAGGCATGCATTTCTCTTTCTAACACAAATCAATCAGACACCCACATGATATAGCTATACTGGACACAAATGTACAAGGATTTCTCCTTACTGACGGTAAGGTACATATGTTTCTAAGCATCAAAACTCGGAGCAACATCAACCACCACCGTAACCATCTACTGAAAATTCAAAGACCCATGAGTCATTAAGATTTCCTGCCCAAGTCCCAGCACGCCCATTTGCACTCCCGCATCGAACCTTACTCGTCAAGCAAAGCTCCTAAGTCCTAAATCCCAAGTCGGAACCATATATACTTCTAAATGAGCGGCATGCTTTTAACCATCGAACGCCGACAAGCTCCCTCTGAACAACACCAAACCGCACACTAGAACCACCCCGCGAGCGAGAGCCGCCGACGCCACCAACCCAGCAGCGCGGGGATCCGATCGGAGAGGCGGCCCAGATCCGGCGGCGATCCACCAACCCACGGGCGCGGAGCGGAGGACTTGGATCCGGGGGCGGCGAGGAGGGAGGAGGGACGTGCGCGTACCTTGTGGTCGGCCTCGGAGGCGGCGGCGAGGGCGAACAGGGACGCGACGGTGAGGGCGAGGCCGAGCAGGAGGCATCCGAGGCCGAGGCCCCCGCCACGGGCGCCGCGGGAGGAGGGGAGCATGTCCGCCGGCGGCGAGATCTGAGCAGGAGCGGGACAGGGGGGAGGGAGTGTCGCGGTCGCGAGCCTTGGGGTTCGGGTTGGCTGGCCCGCGAGCGAGACGGCAAAGCCCAGCTGACCTCGCGCGATCTGCCGACCGGCCTGCGAGCGTTTTCTTTCTCGCTCGGGCGGGGGTGCCGGTGGAGATCCTTGTCTTCCTTCCACGGCGGATTGGACGGTCTCTGATCAGTGATGATCCTGCTGCCCTGGGATCCGTGGACCGTTGACTCCCAGAGAGAGAGAGGCCCGTGGCAGCTCAATTTCTTTATTTGCGTGCCTAACCTGCGCGTTCGTTGACACCGACACACTGTCAAACTTTTTTTTTTCTACTAGATCATCAACACATCACTACATGTGTTTCCAAATAACTTCAAACTTTTGAATTCTGATGACAACTTCATTGTTTTCCAAATACTATACTGATGTTTTCTTGATTCGGCCCTAAAACAAAAGTAGCGTTATAACAGCATATATATACCATTTCATATTAAGAATTCACGGAAAAAAATGTAATTATGGAAGTGTGGTTTTGGTCAAAATGATTTCAGTTAAGTTTGAGTATATGATTATAAATGTTTAATACCACCATGACGGATGAAATATGCATCTAGAGCAGTACCGAACACCTGACATTGTTTGAACTTGCAATGCCAGTTTTCACTCCTTTATTTTTCCTCTTGCCTTTTCTTTCTACTTGACAGAATGACAGGGAATGCACCACAACAGAAGCTCAGAAGTGCCGCACTATTTGACACGGGGGATAAAAATCCACTTGAAATATGGGCATCTTTTCTCACAACTACAACCTAACCATAACACTTTGGACTAGAGTATAACTTGTGTACAAAGTGCAAACGCAAAAGGCATCATGTGATTAGTCTTGATCTTTTTGCCCCAAATGTGCTCAAACTTTTGTACATGATTCAAATTGAAAAACTAGAATTCTTAAATTCGTGTGATTTCTCTACTCGACGAAAAGAAATGATACGCGAGAAATTGAAGATCCCGAATTCCATCGTGAGGGAATAGAAAAGCAGCGAGTTCATTTCCTGACGCAAGACCCACACTCTTTCGGAGAACAGAGTCTCACACGGAGATAGAGAGAGAGACAGGTGGCACGAGCGCGCGCGACGTGGCGAGACGCCGTGAAACCGCGCGAAATTTGGCAAGATGACAGCGAAAACGAGCGCCCGGGCGAGACGGCCGCGCCTGGGAGAGAAAGCCGGCGAGCACGCGAATAGCGGCACGATACAAATCACCCGCCAGCCACCGCCAAGGAACATCGGTGGCCGGCGGCGGGATGGAGCGTCTCGACCCCCACGCCGGCCGATTGTAATACTTCACCCTCAGGCCTCGGGCGTGAGGGGCCGTTCCACCGGAGATGACGACGGCGGCGGCCGCGGCGCAGTTTGCGCCGTCCACCTCTTCGTCGTCGTTCATGGTTGGGCAAGGCACCTTATCGCCTTCTGTTTTCCCACACTTTATTTAGGAATGTGACGATGCTAAGTTGCTAACTGAGATTAGCCGCTCTGAAGGTGAGGGTCGTCGCGCCGTGGCCGCGTGGGAGCCATGCGCCAAGATTGGTTGCCGCCACGCCCGCTCGCCGCCGGCGTCTGCAAGGTGAGGCCTCCCTCTCGTCGGCGCTGCAGCTGCCAATTGCAAAGCTTTCTTGCAGATGTAATATGCTGGCTTAGCTGTATAGGGACGAGGAATTTTTACTTGATTTTGATGGATAATAAATACTCCATTGTTTTGGATTACTCATATTGTAGTTTTAGAAGACTTAAACAAATAAGATGCCTAGTTCCGTTGCATCTATTTAGTGAGCGATTCAGCTGAGACTCTACGCCGAATATAATTGAGCAAGTTCATCTGAATGATCTGAACAATTCAGTACTCTACCCTTATACGAGTGTGAGCTTAACTGAACCTTCTGTTTCTAGCAGTTGCTCGAGCTGTCGACGGTCTGCATACGGTGGTTCAATTGTCACTAACCGTTGGAAATGTCGAATCAGTTCTGGATAAAGTGCGGCCATATCTAATAGCAGATGGAGGCAACGTTGCCTTGCATGAGATTGATGTGAGTGTGGTGAGATTAAAGCTTCAGGGAGCATGCGGTTCGTGTCCAAGCTCAGTGACAACAATGAAGATGGGCATTGAGCGGCGCTTGATGGAGAACATACCAGAGATCAGTGCAGTTGAACGTGTTTCAGATATGGAGATGGGACTTAAGCTAAATCCAGCAAATGTGCAGAAGGTATTTGTCAATTTTAAGGCTTTTTGCTTATTCTTCTGAATCATGTGCAGTTGTTAGATTGTTTGCAGGGACAGACATACCAAGGGTGACTCCAGTGATCGTGTAAACTGCAGCTGATTGCATCCGTATATGGTTGATAGGTCCAGAAATAATTTCTCAAAGGGAATTTGATGCTCTGTCTGTCTCAAGAAAAAACTCTGATTAATATGCCTACGTAGAGCCACCTTGCAATTTTTGTCTACAATGTGCTAATATTGCGGCATTAACAACCTCCCACATGTAAAAACGAAGATACAAATATGCTCTGAAATTAGAGACTTGTTTGTATAAATATATCTGATTGTTACCAGTTCTCAACACCAATTTTTGCAAATTAGTGCTAAGCAATAGTTTGAGGACAATTGTCACATCATCGTTCAAGTATTGGAAATGTTTTGGGTTTCATACTTTCATTCCTTCTACATTGGAACTATGTTGCTGGTTTGTTTCTATTGAATTTTTATCTTATGAGAAAACTGCAGGTAACTTTTTGTTAGTCTAAGTGCTCTTATACCTGGAGCAAAACTCTTCCTGCTATTAATAGTACTCCAAAGTCCAGCTTATATTAGTATGAGTATGAAACACTGGACTTTGCTAGTTCTACTATGCAGGAAATAGGAGTGTGTCTGAAACTGTTGAACATATTCTATTCTTTATGATTATATAAGTGATATTTCTCTATTACCATAATACCAATAAGTGTTTGTGACATTATACCATTTCTTCTCCTGGCATCACTGCACATTACATACAGTAGACCATTAAAGATCTACCCTTTTCAGCTTCTTACAGATGCTAAAGACGGATAGCTGAAAGTACTGGTGTTTCCATTAAACTAAATTTCAGGTACTAGCTGAAATCAGACCATACCTTGCTGGCACAGGAAGTGGCGAGCTTGAGTTCATCAAGATTGTTGGCCTTATTGTTAAAGTCCGGCTCACAGGCCGCGCTGCAGGTGTGAAGACTGTTCGAGTGGCGCTAGCTCAGAAGCTCAGAGAGAAGATCCCATCAGTCGCCGGCATCCGTGTAGTGTCCTAAACTTGTGAACAACTACAGCAGCTATCAAGTAACAAATGTAAATGTGCTGACTGATCATCGCAGTCAGGCACAATGTTCCTCACATTGGCAATCAGGCAGATAAGTGTGGGTTTTGGTGCAATATGCTGTATGTATGGTATGGATTTTCATATAGTGGAGATGCTAAAAGGACTTGACCTCTTCCTCTTGCAACAAAAATTGAACATATGTGTTTTTGGTTGAATTCAGCCAATTGTTTTCTCGAGCAGCACAACTGTTGCGTACTTACGTGCGAAAGGTTTCTCTCAGCACAAACAGCTCAAATACTTGAAATCACACTTGCATTGGACAGCATCAACGAAATTGCATAGCTGGCGTATGTGTTATAGCATATAGGGCATATCACGGCCTAGATTGACACCATGAACATAAGAGTTATTGTCTGCATAACTCAAGCTAGCAAAAATACTGAAATGACAGCTGATCTCAGGGCTCATTTTGGATCCACTTTTGGTTAACAGTACAGATGGGTAAGAAAAACCGTCTTTATTCAGCTAATGTGACAGGCAATACACAGATGATGAGCAATGGTAGTCACAGATCATACGTCCAAAAAGGAAGCATGAGATCAAGCTGACGAATTACTTTCAGTCAGCGTCAGTAGAAAAGAAGCCCGATCAAATCCCAAGCGATCTCAGCACAAGAACAGATGTAGCAAGCGAACAAGATCAATTACCAAGAAACGTCGCTAGTTCTATTCTCATCAAATTGGAGATTGGATTACATCGCATGAGCCGCATACATCACAACGAGACCAGATCCACCGGCTCCAAACGAAGTACAGGGCAGCGGACAGAGAAAGAAGAGATCCAGGGAGGACGGGAACTGATCTAAGCGGAGGAGGCCACGACGGAGGGGAGGATCCGGGACCCGACGAGGTAGGCGAGGAAGCCGGCGAAGGCGAGCAGGAAGGCGTAGTCCACCGCCACGAACAGCGCCGTGGACCCGTGCCTCCTCTTCCCCGCCGCCCCGGCGCTGAGCTTCTTGGGCGCCTCCATCCTGCCCTGGCCCCCCTCTCTCCTTTGGATCCGGCGACGTGGTGCGGGGGGAGATCCGGGAGCGCGTCCGTCCGCGCGCCTGGTCGCTTCGCTTCCCCTTCCTGATTCTCGTGGGCTCGTGGCCGCCTGGGTGGAGGGTGGCTTCTCCGGTCTCTGGTTTATCTGTTCCTGTACTATGTGCCTAGTTCTGCTACACTTTTACAGGTTTCATTCGAAAAAGGTCACGCAAAAAACAAACAGCGCCTGTGGCCTAATGGATAAGGCGTCTGACTTCTAATCAGACGATTGTGGGTTCGAGTCCCACCAGGCGTGAGTTGTTGTAATGTTATTTAGTTTTTTTCCCAAGATAATATATTCCCCTTTTTAAAATCGTATACGCGTATACAAAATGCAGGATGTAAATTCTTATTTTTGAGTCTTTTTTTGGGCTAAAAAAACCACATCAAAGACCGAAGAGTGAACCAATAAACACACACATTAACGACAGCCGTTGTCATTATTTTATCTCTACTGCTATAAAGAAACAAAAGAATTGAGACAGAAGCGGCCCCACCTTAAGCTCACCCGCATACTCACAAAGTGACCCACTTTTCAGGTCATGATGACGAACTGAAGGGGGAGATTGATTTGGTCGTCGTCAACCGCCCTCCTGCGTACCCGCGCCTTCCCTCCCAATCCCGCCAGTCAAACCTCCTACCTTTTCTTTCAATTGCTTTTCTTAATCAATCACACGTAAATTGTTTCTTTTTTCCTTTCCTTCTGCGTTTAAATTTCCTTAATCATTCACGTGTGTCAATTACGTGTAAATTGTTTTTGTTTTTACTTTCCTTTTGCGTTTGAATAATTAACTTAGTCAATCACGCGTAAATTGTTCTTTGTTTTTTCTTTCCTCCTGTGTTTGAATTTCCTTAATCAATCACGTGTATACACGTAAAATGTTCCTTATTTTTTCTTCCCTTGTGGCCACAATATGTGGCGGTGGCTCCATGCGGGGAGCAGCTCCGACCGGCGGCGAGGCATTCCTGCCCGACCGTGGTGCGGAGGCCATGTCCACGATGGAGCCACTGCGAGTATGCGACGAGGGGCAGGGCGGGCCTTCGGAGACTATGTGCTGCGTCGTATGGAGAAGCGCAAGCCACTGCGATGAACGGCCTTCTCCACGTGGTGGTCAGAGATCTCACGGGTGGGGAAAATTTTGGACGCCGATCTAGGTGATGGCCTTTCTCCTTCCCCTTTCCTCGTCCGCATTTCCTATTTTTCATTCCCAAAAATATCAGATCTCACGGCGGCTTCTCTCCTTCTCAGATTTGACGGCTCCCGCTTGCTGCTGGTCCCGATGACCTCTATTTCATTGCTCTGAGTTGCTGCAGACGCTGATTTTGGTGGGCAGAGGATGGACAAAAACTCCTATGTGGGAGGAGGGAGGACTGCTCATGTCCATGAGCATGGCTGCTTGAGAATCATGATGTTGGCAACGAAAGACTGTTGCTTCAGTGAAGGTTGTTTTGCCCAGTTAATTTTGTTAGTATCCTTATCTCTGCCTTTTAATCCGTAGCTTCAGTTCATATTCACAATTTTCAGCGTACTATTGTAGCATCTGCACTTCCTTCTACCAGGGCAATGCTTCTTATGTGACCATTGGGCAAGATAGTTCTTGCAGTTTTAGGAATCAATGAATCATTTGGCAAGGTAGGAAATATACTACTCATTTAGTCTGTAAGTAGGGATTATACTATTCATTAGTCTGTAGCAAAGATTGGACAGGCTTTTGACAAGTTATTAATGTTGTGCTATCTGCATGTGAAGTGCCACCGAACAGTGAAACATTTCCTTCTTTTCGATTTAGCTTGTGCTGACCACTTCTTGATGCTTTATGCTCCAACTGAAATTCTCTTATCAGTTTATGCAATACATAGATACTGTAAACTTTGTTTCTCTTATTTTCAATTTGCCTCTGCAGTAATAGCACATATAAAAGATGTAGTCAGGTGTGCAATGTCAATGCTAATCCCAAAAGCCTGGTATTTAAGCAACTTGTGAGCTTTTGGATAGGAAACTTGCTCGTGTCACACTGTGTCAGTATCTTCTCAAACTTTTAGCCATGAGTACAAAACCTGATTCTGCACACAAACCAATTGATTTTATTTTGGTGTTCCAAGGTTATTAGCTTCTAATGTATGTTCATTTGTGCTCATGGTTGTTTGCCAAGATATGAATGCGCAACAGTTTCTTCAGAGTATACATTTCAACTTTCTATTGTGTAGCCTCTAACAGAAATACATTGTACCCATTCTGTTTACAAACTTCAAGATTGCCTGTATGTTGGGGAATCATCTTGTTTTTAGTGTTTGGGCCTTGATGCCTCCATATATAGCAGTTGTGTTTTTAGTCCAGCTCACGTTTTCTTTGCCATTAGATTTCGAAATGTTTCATTGCCCACTGCACCACTTAATATCGCCTATAGCTTGCATATCAGCATATAATGTGCTTGAGGGATATAACCCATGGTTACAGACCTTTTCATTTCAGAGTGAGACCTGTACTATGATAATGATGTTCTCATTTAAACAAATGAGATATGAGTGTTGGATAATCTGACATTTAATATAATAGAATGGTCATCCAAATTGAACTTATATGTTTTTAAAATTATATGTTTTTAATATTACTATATCTGTGTATGTCCTCCATAGAACGATATTTACAGAACTATATTTGCGTAAGCTCATAATTCTTTGCTTTGGTCAATAGTCTTCTTTTCCAGCCTTGTGCAGAAAAGATGTGTCATTGTTCGAGGGCTCTATTTGTCACTCTCTATTTCTCATTATTGTTTATACCTTATTACTGCTTATGTTGTAGTGATGGAGCCGTTAATTGTCGAGACTGCAAAACAGGTGGCTATTGAGGACAGATAACTGGCAAAGCAAAGCATATAGTACAAGGCATGTTCGAAGCCAATTGCTTGCTACCTGGTACGTTCAGAGCTTGTGTCAAACAGCTAGATGTACTGCAAACTGTGTAATCGACGAAAAAATGGAGGCTATGTGTATGTGCTCAGAAATGTTAATGCTTAAACGAACTAAATTGATTTGTTCTGTGAACTGAGATTATCCTGTTAAGATAGTTGCAGTGCATTTGTTTCTTTCTTTTCTGGATGAAATTGATTTTTCGTGTCTTTGCTGATCATGTGCAATGCGCGCCGAATGTTCTAGATGTTACTTCTATTCACTTATATTTAGTTGTTGGCACGATAGGGCGCGCAACGAGCGCCGTCTGTTCTAGTAGTCTTATTAAAGAGACAGCTCACGGAATAAAACAGTAAGACTACAGTATTTTTTATGAAGAAAGAATCAGCAACCAGAGTGCATTTTTGCTTCAACACAGGTTTCTTCCGGTCCACGTGCAGCTCGATCTATTTCGTCAATTTTGCTGCTGCATGCACTTGCACTTGCTTGTGCAGGATTGGTTCGGTTCCTAGTTCCTACAAGGGGGGCAAAACCCAAAAGGAAAAAGTGGATCGATCAGGACGAGTGTGTTTGGACAAGCTTCAACACAGGCCTCTTCTTCCCCTCGTCCAGCTCCATCTCATTAATCTGCCGCTGCATGTATTGCTTGTGCGCATCGGTGTATCCCTTGAGCCACACTTCCTTGAGATAAATCAACTGGCTTAGCCCAGAAATCTTCAAGGATGACTGTGACCCACCGGAGAAGTGGACCTTTAGCACTTGAACAAAGGACGCAGTAAAATCGCACTGGTACTCATAACCAAACTTTATATGTAGTACGGAGCTGCATTGGATCTCGACAATTTTGGGTAATCTCCAGCTGGCGAAAATGTGGAGCTCACCATCTTGAATCGACCTCATCCGAAGGTGACGCATGCCACGTCTCATTGACAATCCTCGCAACTCATCTGGCTTTTCTATAGTTAGGTGGAGCTTTTGCAGATTGCCAAGGTGCTCCATCCAGAATAACAATAATTTGTTGTGTACACGCCCGTACAGTTTAAGGCTCTGTATGGTCTTGGGTGGCTCTGGGATGTTGTCATCCAAGTCATCATCCTTGTCGAGCTCCACCGACAGAGATTTAAGATGAGCATGGCCAGAGATGGCTTCACAAAACTCATGGATGTTTCCTTTGTTGATGCCTGACACACCAAGCTTACGTAGCTGGGTAAGCCTCTTGAGCTCCTGGAAGATGACCTTATTACCACATTGAGCATTGATCTTGACAACACCAAGAGTATGCAAGACAACCAGCTCTCCAATATCTGCAGGAACCGTGACACCAGCTGCAGGTCCATTATTATTATCATGTTCAGGGCCGCTGCGTCTGCACAACTTGGACAAGAAGTTGGATACCAAAGAACCTGGCCTGTTGTTGCATGACAATGAGGAACCACCTGGTGGGCCCGTGCTATCGGTACCATTTTCTGTTGGTGTTGCTCCTGCTGCTGGTAAGTTAGTGTCTGCTTGTGTTGATGATGACGGCTTGTCCTCCTCCTCACTATCTGCTGATACAGCCCTATCCTCCACACCATCTGCTGCTACAATATCACCTTCTCCTGCTGAAGATGATGCCCCGTTCTCCTCACCATCTGCTTCTACAATATCACCTTCCCAATTCCATACTTCAGTGGTACCGGCACGAATGTACCTTAGCTTGTGTAGCTTCGTGATAAACAGCGGCAACGTCACTATGAAGGTGCCTCTAATGTCAAGGGTCTGCAGCTGTCTCAGACCACCCATTGAAATCGGCAGACAATTGATCTTTGTATGTCCTCGTTGTCGGGGACAGTCACGGGGTCCCTGATAATGGGGGAAATCACCCCTTTTTCGAAAAATAACGAAAGCGAACGAGCAAACCACACCACGCACGACAGCGGCCCAGGGCAGGGCCCACGGCCCAAAAAGCCTCACCGGCCCAACGAACAGTCGACCCCCGGCGCTCCTCGAGCAAACCTCCGACCCGCTCGAGGGCCGGGCGCTGCGCCGCGAATCTTCCGCCTCGCTCGAGGGCCTGACGCCCCCTCGGGCGAGTGTCCGCCTCGCTCGAGGGCTTGACGCCCCTCGAGCGTGTTTACGCCTCGCTCGAGGTCTCTTCTGATCCGCGACACCGTGCCTGCTCCCACGACCGGAGCATTAAATGCTCTGGCGCGTCGCGGGAGCCCGGGTCAAAGGCGAATCCACGCCACACCGGCCCTCTGACACCGCCTGGGAATCAGATCCCGGCGCTGTTCGGCCAACCCGCACTGTGCGGCCATCCCCGGCGCTGTGCGGGTGCTGTGCGAGATGGCCGGTGTCATTCCGTGACACTGTGCCGCCTACTCCCGTACCTCCTCCGCGTCGCGCCCCTCGAAAGAGGACGGCGGCACCCTCGAGAGGGGTACGGCCCCCAATTCCCCGCCCACCTGGGGCGACGCCGTGGCGCAAGGCCGGCGAGGCGCGTCACCTCCATCACCTCCCGGCGCTGTGCAACCATCCCCGGCGCTGTGCAGCCATCCCCAGCGCTGTGGAGCCATCCCCGGCGCTGTGGAGCCCTGTTACGATAGGACGCCACCACGCCGGCCCCTGTACGGCATGGGCGCTCCCGCCATCGAGGCCCTCAAAAGACCATGGATCATCCTCGAAGGGTGTACGGGCAGCGACTTGGTGCGCACACTGACCGGCGCCGCCGTACGAGCGACGTGCGCCGCGTCCCCTCCGCTAGATGCGGCACCGCCCGGCCATCCCGGGCGCTGTGCGACTCACCCAAGGTCCGTGCGATCAGCACCAGCGCTGTGCGGACATCCCTGGCCCTGTGGCACCATCCCGAGCGCTATGCTGCCATCCCCGGTGCTGTGCGGCCATGCTTCGATGGGACGCCGCCGCGCCGGCCCCTGTACAGCGCCGGGTGCCCTCGTCAGCAAGACCCTCGAACGGGTGCACGAACGGCAGTCAGACGTGCACGCCGAGCGAGCTACCCTCGAAGCTTTTCCCAGACCAGCATATAGCCACCACGACACCGGCAAGTGTTGAGACGTCAGGACGCCATCAAATCGCAAACACTGTGTGCCAGTACCACGATACTGTGTAAAACCCCGAGCGGCACGTTTGTAAGCCGCCTCCCCTTAGTCTATAAAAGGAGGAGGCGGTCGCCCGGCCGCCGGGGGGACGAAAAATCATCGCTTCACACTCACTCTCACTCGCATACTCGTTCCCATCGATATTGGCACTTTGCCTCAATCACTGCTAGCAGGGACTTGGAGGACTCTCCTCCTCTCCCGCCTTGCTTGTAGCCCCCCTCTACAGGCACCACCGGTGCGAGTCAATACAGCGCGCACGCGCCAATCTGCTGGACGTACGACCCCGCGGTCGGAACCAGGATAAACTCGTGTCCCCTGTGTTGTCATTTGCACCGACCATCGAGAAGCTGATCACAGCGTAACTTACTAGTTAGTGTCGGGACTAATCCTAACACCGACAGTTCTTTGACGACTGGGCGGCGCTCGGAGAGGGTGCCACGGGCGACGACGCCCTGACAACGAAATGAAAAGGGGGGATGAGCGGCTGTTTCTCGAAATCGAGGGCATGTGGGAAACGATGCTACTTACCTCAAACTGGAGAAGCCCCGCTTCCTCTTCCTCGAGGACTGGGGGGGCACCTCTACTGCGCCCACCGGCGCCTCCGCGGTGCCCGCTGGCACCTCCACCGACGACCCGGTGACGGGCGGCACCGTGCCCGCCTCAAGGGTCAATTCCGCGGCCGCCCCCTTGACCCGCGGGGACGGGGGCGCCGCGGGTTCCCACCTCCCAGAGATGGTCCGCTCCCCGTCGCTCTCCTCCTCGTCCGAGGACGAGTTCTCCAGCACCGGTGGGGGAGAGAGACCTTGCTGCTCACGCAGCCGGTACTCCTCGTTGTACTGATCAAGGGGCTCCTGCCGCCTGATCCTTCTCTCCTTCGCAAGGGCCGCCCGGTCCCGCTCCCGCTGCTGCGCGGCGCGACCGGCGGCCTGAGACCGAGGCGTTGGCGGGTCCGATCGGGCGGCATTGACGGTCACCAGCTGTGGGCAGGGATGGTCAGGATGAAAAAAAAATGCGAAACAAGAATCAAAGAAGAAAAAACGGTGCTCACCGGCTCGGCGTCGGGGAGCATCGCGAACGACCAAAGGTCATCGTCGGTATGCGGCACCACCTTGAGGTTGATCGCGCGCCTCGCCCGCGTGGCCGCATACCCCTTGGGGAGAGGCTCCTGCAGCAGCCGTGAGCGCGCCAGCGACGTGGGGTTGGCCGCATCACTCATCTCGAAGATGCAGAGCTCCCTCTCCATGAGGGGAATGACCCGCCGGTGGTGGAAGTTGGCGATGATCGAAGCCACCCCCAGCCCGGCGTCCGCCAGCTGGCGCAGGGCGGAGGTGAGGGACTCCAACCTTCGTTGTCGCGACGGGGGCGACACGCCGTGAAACCAGGCGTCGGACTTCCCCATCAGCACTTTCCCGGTGTACGGTGGAAGGCCAACGCCGTCGTTGCGGAGGTAGAACCACCCCTTCTCCCAGTCCGCATTGTTGGAGGTCATGGTGCACAGCGGGTACAGCTCCTTGCGCGCGTCCCGCAGTGTGAGCGTAAGGCCGCCGGCGCGAACAGCACGGCGCGTCCCCTTCTCGGCCGTGGCAAGGGTGTGGAGCTCGCCGCGAAAGAGGTGGACCCAGAGGTCCCAGTTCGCCGGGATCCCCAGAAATCCCTCGCAGACGGTGACGAAGGCAGCCGCCTGCGAGATGGCGTTGGGGGCGAAGTTGTGCAGCTCCACCCCGTAGTGGTGGCACAGCCCCCGCATAAACCGGCTCGCCGGGGCGGCGAAGCCGCGCTCGTGGAGACGGGCGAAGCTGACGACGTAGCCGTGCGGAGGGTTGGGCTCCCTGTCCGACGCCGGCGGGACCATCCACGCCGGGTATGGGCCGTCGCCAGCCGGCATCAACTGCCCGCCGTTCACCAGCTCGTTCAGCGCCAGCGGCGTCACCGTCGACCGGGGCCACGGGAAAGGCTCCACCACTCGAACCGGAGGGGCCATGGAGGACGAGAGCGAGAAGCAAGGGTGGCGGCGGAAGCGCGAAGAACGCGAGCAGATCCGAAGCGGCGGAGCGCACGGCCGAGAGGAAGACGAGCTGCGTGCGGGGACGGATGCGAATGGCAAGGTAAGGGACCTCGCCCCTGCCTCCCCCCGCGATTTATAGAATCTAGGGGAGCAACGCCCCCGAAAACTCCGCACACAGCGCCGATTAATGCGAACGGCGCCCCGCGTCGCTGACGAGCGGGGCCCGCCGCGCCGAAACGGTCGTACGCACGCGCGCCCGCTATCATTACGACACAATAACCGAAGGGGCGCGACGTCCCATCCCGTCCGCCCCCCCACGTCGCCCACGACGACTGCGGTGTGCCGCCTGAAAAGGCGCGCCCGCTTCGCACGATCGGCGCCCACGATCTGCACCCATTAAATGGCTGGGTTCCTTCCCGAGTAAGGATGACCCCCTCACGAGACTAGAGCCAAGAGCTCGAGGACCGACCCCTCGCGGGTGCGATCGATGCCCCGATCTAAAAAGGGCGGAGCCACGGCTCACCGAACAAACTCGAGGGCCGAGCCCCTCGAACGCTGCATTTACTGATCAGCGGTTCCAAGACCTGCCCGTCGAGGGTAGGCGCCGCAGATGCCCCTCGAGCGGGGATTTACTGATCAGCGGTTCCAAGACCTGCCCGTCGAGGGTAGGCGCCGCAGATGCCCCTCGAGCGGGGATTTACTGATCAGCGGTTCCAAGACCTGCTCGTCGAGGGTAGGCGCCGCACATGCCCCTTGAGCGGGGATTTACTGATCAGTGGCTCAAGGGTCGGCTCGACCACGGCCCAGCAGGCTCCACAGATCAAGTCAAGACGGGGGCACGTTAGTGCCACCCCGCAGAGGCCCTACTGATCAGAGGTTCGAAGCCTGGCCCTCGAAGGGTTCGAACAGGCACCTCAGATTGACAGAGTCAGGGACGACCAGGGCGCGCGGATTCGAGCCTGGCCCCGAGCTCGCAAGCTCGGGGGCGCCCCATAGTTCGTGTTCAAGGCCAACGAGGGCAGCTAGTTGAGGGATCCCACCGAGGGAGAGCTTCCGCGCCCTCGGTCCCAATCGAACGGGACCGAGCCCTGCCTAGCACACCCGCGTAAGTGCTCTTATGGACGTGTCTCCGGACCACGAGCCGACTCTTATCGAACGGGGCACGGACGTCCACTTGAACTACCCGCTAACAGCTCGACGAGGAACCCGTGATTCGCGACCCGTTCGATGGGAGTCATGAGCACCTCACCCCTCCGCCCCGCGAAGGGGCGGCGAAGGGGCGCACAGACAAGTCGGAGAGCTCGCCCCGATCGCTTTGAGTGGGCCCAGGCTCGGGGGCTCGACGCACGGCTACACCTCCTGAACGTACCCGAACGCAAGCAAATACCGGTACGCGCGCATGGCACCACCGAGGCCGGCTGAAATAACGCCGAGGCCGGCTGAAATAAACACCTCGCGCACCGGCCGCACGCTGCGAAAAAACCTTGCAGGAATGCACACACTCCTCCAAGGCTTCGGGGGCTACACCCGCGGGTGCGCTAGCGCGCCCCCACGGAACGCCACAACGCCCAGGAGGGAAGAAAGTCCCATCAGAAAGCACCAGCCTTTGCAAGTTCCTACGGATACTGTTGCAAAGGCTCGGGGGCTACTGTCGGGGACAGCCACGGGGGTCCCCTAATGATGGGGGAAATCACCCCTTTTTCGAAAAATAACGAAAGCGAACGAGCAAACCACACCACGCACGACAGCGGCCCAGGGCAGGGCCCACGGCCCAAAAAGCCTCACCGGCCCAACGAACAGTCGACCCCCGGCGCTCCTCGAGCAAACTTCCGACCCGCTCGAGGGCCGGGCGCTGCGCCGCGAATCTTCCGCCTCGCTCGAGGGCCTGACGCCCCCTCGGGCGAGTGTCCGCCTCGCTCGAGGGCTTGACGCCCCTCGAGCGTGTTTACACCTCGCTCGAGGTCTCCTCTGATCCGCGACACCGTGCCTGCTTCCACGACCGGAGCATTAAATGCTCTGGCGCGTCGCGGGAGCCCGTGTCAAAGGCGAATCCACGCCACGCCGGCCCTCTGACACCGCCTGGGAATCAGATCCCGGCACTGTTCGGCCAACCCACACTGTGCAGCCATCCCCGGCGCTGTGCGGGTGCTGTGCGGGATGGCCGGTGTCATTCCGTGACACTGTGCCGCCTACTCCCGTACCTCCTCCGCGTCACGCCCCTCGAAAGAGGACGGCGGCAACCTCGAGAGGGGTACGGCCCCCAATTCCCCGCCCGCCTGGGGTGACGCCGTGGCGCAAGGCCGGCGAGGCGCGTCACCTCCATCACCTCCCGACGTTGTGCAGCCATCCCCGGCGCTATGCAGCCATCCCCAGCGCTGTGCCAGCCATCCCCAGCGCTGTGGAGCCATCCCCGGCGCTGTGGAGCCCTGTTACGATGGGACGCCACCACGCCGGCCCCTGTACGGCATGGGCGCTCCCGCCATCGAGGCCCTCGAAAGAGCATGGATCATCCTCGAAGGGTGTACGGGCAGCAACTTGGTGCGCACACTGACCGGCGCCGCCGTACGAGCGACGTGCGCCGCGTCCCCTCCGCTAGCTGCGGCGCCGCCCGGCCATCCCGGGCGCTGTGCGACTCGCCCAGGGTCCGTGTGATCAGCACCAGCACTGTGCGGACATCCCTGGCCCTGTGGCACCATCCCGGACGCTATGCTGCCATCCCCGGTGCTGTGCGGCCATGCTTCGATGGGACGCCGCCGCGCCGGCCCCTGTACAGCGCCGGGTGCCCTCGTCAGCAAGACCCTCGAACGGGTGCACGAACGGCAGTCAGACGTGCACGCCGAGCGAGCTACCCTCGAAGCTTTTCCCAGACCAGCATATAGCCACCACGACACCGGCAAGTGTTGAGACGTCAGGACGCCATCAAATCGCAAACACTGTGTGCCAGTACCACGATACTGTGTAAAACCCCGAGCGGCACGTTTGTAAGCCGCCTCCCCTTAGTCTATAAAAGGAGGAGGCGGTCGCCCGGCCGCCGGGGGGACGAAAAATCATCGCTTCACACTCACTCTCACTCGCATACTCGTTCCCATCGATATTGACACTTTGCCTCAATCACTGCTAGCATGGACTTGGAGGACTCTCCTCCTCTCCCGCCTTGCTTGTAGCCCCCCTCTACAGGCACCACCGGTGCGAGTCAATACAGCGCGCACGCGCCAATCTGCTAGACGTACGACCCCGCGGTCGGAACCAGGATAAACTCGTGTCCCCTGTGTTGTCATTTGCACCGACCATCGAGAAGCTGATCACAGCGTAACTTACTAGTTAGTGTCGGGACTAATCCTAACACCGACACTCGTAGAGAGAGAAACTTTAGTCGAGTCAGTAGCTTGCCAATCTTGTCAAGGTCTTCATTAGTTACGTTTGTTGCATCCTCAAGATCCAGCACCCGAAGCAGTCTCATGTTCACTTTTTTGCTACAGATGAAGAATGGCTTCCACTCCCCGAAAACAGTCAAGGACCGCAACCGTGAAAAATCGATGCTCTCATATACAATCTTGTTTCTGTCCCAGCTGCTCCTTATGGTGAGGTGTTGTCCAGAACGTTGCAAGTTGAGGCTGCAACGTCCCTCCAATGTAAACACAAGGTTATCCGCCATTGGCCGTGAGATGATGTACTCATGGAAGAAGCCATTGATTTGACAAAACACCTTACTGCTTGCTGACTCTTGGATTATACTCAACTTGATGAGCTCAGAGACGAATTTTTCCCCATTTTCCTCACAAGTTGTACCATCAGAAGTGTCTCTGCAGTAACCCTCTGCAATCCACCGCCACATCAAACGCCGCAACCTAATGTTATTCTCTGCATCAAAGATTGACAGATAGAAGATACATGGCTTGATTGAATCTGAGAATGCATCAAAGTAGGAGTGCATCCAAGAAAACAGGGGTCTTAACCCATGGAATTCTGGATCCGTCTCCAAACTGCGCATAAAGATATTACTCAGCTTCTCCAACAACCAGCTTTGATAGAGGAAATGCAGCCTTCCCATTGATACAAAAGCTTCACCTATGGCAGCTATTACTTTGGGCAGCCCACCACACTTGGCGACAATAGATTTTGATAGCACCTTCTCTTCAGGAGTCAATTGTTTGTCTTTCGAAGCTATCTGCAATCCAGAAATAAAACAAATTATGAAATATATACATATTCAATTTGTAAATCATCATAGTGAGTAAGAAATTTTGAACTTGAGGTGAAAGAAAGTTAAATTTAAGACTTAAGTTGAATTAATCGTCGATAGCAAATTCAAGGTTTAACTCTTCGTTGTGTACCCTGTTCCTTTGTTTTGTTAAGCAGTTTTTCTGGTGCCGAGGGGATTTTCCCCCAAGGTTTTTGCTAAAAAAATGGCTTAACTCTTAGGGTTACCAGATTAGGTAGTGTTTTTCCTAAGAACGAATGCAGTGAGCCAAATCATCACATCAGATTATCCATTAATCCTTTTCTTTTCTGGAGAAAGTAATACGGTAGCAGGGTTTTCAGCAACCACTAATTTATGAAAATCTTGGGTATTAACATCTAGCTAGGGTGTAGAAATCATTTGGGGTCATCTTGAATAAACTAGAATGCACGAAGAGTCAGCTACGCATTTGGACTTGACAGAAATTATGATTCAATATATAATCCATCAACCCATGCTCCCACACGAGCTATAATCTTTATTAGGAGACAAATACTAAAAGAAATTACCAATGTTAAAAAATTCTCTTCATAAATTTTTTTAAGTAATGGTCATAGTAGAGACTCTATAACCTCTATTCAGTTGTCATACTAAATCAATTATTTGATTTATATGTAATTTCGATATCTTTTGTATATGTTTAGTTGAAATCTTTGCTTAAAGTATGGTTGCTTTTATTACAGTCAATCTCTTTTTATGTCATGGCTATTATTATCGATAGTGATTTGATGGCCAATGTTTTTTTTTTTGAGAATTTTAGGATTTATTTTTTACCTAGCATGTCTCATGAGTAATAACATGGACTCTACTATAGTGACCTCTAGATAGAATTTCTAGTGTTAATCTTTTTTTTTCTCTAGTGTGATATGTATTTACATGAAACATAAACCTCTAGCGTGAATAATCACAATAGAGTATGAGACGATGGTAAACATTATATTGTTAGTATGCATGATTAAGTGAATGGACACATTAGAAAGACCGCTCAATCAATGCTAGCTTGGAGGAGTAAACACACCTTTTCGAAGAGGCTAAGGGTGACAGTAGGTTCTAGACGTGTGATGTTGATTGCTCGTTGCTTGTCATTTTCCACGCAATGCATTGCAACTTCTTCTTCATTTGTGACGACAACAATAGTGCCTTCCATATCCTCGGCTAAGAAGGTGGCTTTGATAAAATCCCAATCGTGCTTGGACCGCAGACCATCTATGACAACCAAGCATTTTCCGGTACGAAGGATCTTACAACACTCTAGAATTGGGACTTGGCAGCCTTCTTCCACCATACTAACTGCTGCACTTTCCATGGCATGAGGATCATCAGAATAGAGACTGAGAAGTAAGCGCCAAGCAAAATCAGTCAAATTGAATGGACTCGAAACATCCACCCAAGCAAATGCTTCGGTAGGACCAAGTCCGTACGATGATTCAAGTCCTGATGAATAAATAATTTCTTTGTAATAAACGGTCCTGACGAGAGTTGATTTGCTAACACCAGATATCCCCCGTACCGCAACCAAATTCTCAGTGAGTACTTTACACCTGATATCATCCACTTCACTGTGACGCCGCCCAACGGGTTGGTGTGTTTGGAACCATCTGATTGCCTCTCGGTATCTCTTTCGGGTAGAAAATATCTGGCGGTATTCCTGCAGTAATGAGATAGAGATAACAGTTGATGATAACAACCAACGTGACCCATGCGGGAAGCATGCATGTGTTAGTATCAATTTTTTTTTATTTCGGGGATATCACCCACACATAGAAACAGACAAGAAACCATAACCAAGTTTCAATAACTAGACTAGACTAGATAGGAGTATTAGGAAACAACAACTATTAACCTTAAAAAAACAGACAAGAAACTATAACTAAGTTTTTTTAAATATTATTACATGCATGCATGCCATCCACCCAGCACATATAGGCCTCGTTTAGCACAGCTCAGCTTCACTTTGGAAAACAACTTCATTAGCAATTCTTCAGGTGGAGCTGAGCTATTTTGAAAGCATTGTTTGTCAAAAATAGCTTCACCAACAACTTTATCTATGGATATGAGAGTGTAAATGCATTTGCCCCCTATGTGGGTTTTGATAATTAGAGGGACAATCGAATTAGAAACTAATGTGTTTATCTAAGTGAATACTCATGTGTCCGTTGAAAGATGTGAAGGATCTTATTATTTGGTGAATTGGCACCCCTCAGTTCAGTTTCAGACAAAGCGTTTCAACTCAAGTGCCTCGATAGAATTTATATTTTGTCTTGAGTTATAGGAAACACCAAACTATCAAGAGGGACATGTACAAGTAAGACTAGCTAGATGGGGGATGTAGTGCTAAATTCAACCTTTGTTATGTGCTTGAGACACACAATTGCACTCACAGACACTTAGGTTAGTGTATACTACTCTGGTAGTACCGGTCCTAGATCGGTAATACCATGAGCGCCAGTAGTACTGTTGGAGGACCCATAGTACTGGTAGGCCATATCCCACATTATTTATTTTTTGCGTCGTTATTTGAACTACCGGTAGTACCGGTGGAAAATTGGTAGTACCGGTAGAAGTCCAGTAGCGCCGGTAGCCTATTTTCCGCAAAACTTTCTACGTGACTGTAGGTTTGTCTCCAATGGTCCGAAACCCTAAGGACAAGTAGTACCGGTGTCCTAACCGGTAGCACCGGTGCCGCCTGTTCAGATAAGGCTACAAATAGCTCTCTCCTTCACTTCTAACTGTTACCCACTCATTCATTGCGACCTACATTCAGACAAACCAGCTCCCAAGCATTGCCTGCCTCTCTCTCTCCCTCCCTCCCTCTTTGATCCAAGATCCATTCCCTTGCAAGATTTGAGTAGAGATAGGAGATTTGAGAGTGTAAGACCATCCACACTCGTCATCCTTCATATTCTCCTTCAAAACGGAATATTCCTACTTGGTCAGCGAGATTCTTTCCTTTATATTCACTTCTCCCGCACCAATCATCATTTATATCTCTTCTTCATCCCAACTACCCATACCGAGATCCACATGTCACTCTCCCTCCTCCTCTCTCTCTCTCCCTCTTTTCTTTTCCCTCCGGCACTCTCTCTCTCTCCTCCCCTCGCATTCTCCGCTGGCGCCCCTGCCCCTAACCTCACTCCCTCCACCGGCCGGCGGTGTGCCCCGCCTCCCTCCCCCTTCCATGGCGGCGCGACGGCCCTACAACTCATCTCCTCCCTCCCCCTTCCTTGCAGGCGGCCGAGCCAACGAGCCACACGCCTCTCCCCGGTGGCGGTCGCTGCTCTGCCTACTCCACGGCGCAGCAAGAGACAACAGCGAAGGAGGGCCCGTCCCCGGCGGCGAATCGACTCGGCCTTCCCTCCACGCGCTCATGCACCGGCGGTGACTCAAAGTCGACTCCTTCTCCTCGCACTCGCCAAGATCCACGGGGCGGTGGCGGCCTTGAGCAGGGGAGAGGCGAGCTCCCGGTGGCGGAGATGGCGGCGTGCCGTCGCGTTTCGCCTCCATCCTCCTCCATCGCAGGAGCCTCTGCCTATAGGGGCAGCGGAGGATAACAGGGCCCGCGATGGCCCCTTCCTCCGCTGGCGCGCCATCCCGCAGCAGAACACAGCGATGGGGGGAAGTGGAGCACAGTGGCGAGGGGAAGTGGAGCTCGGTGGCAGAGATCTCAAGGCCAAAGCTCGGTGACGCGGAGGCCGCCCAATCCATGCCTCGATCCGCACATAGAGATGGCGAGCGGCGACTGACCTCCACCTCGTGCAATGGTAGGGACGGCAAACCTCCTTCCTCCGTGGTCGGACCCTCCACTCCACTGGCGATTCGAGGTCCCTGTCGGCGCTCCTTGTGCAGGCGCGAAGCAGGAGGCAGGAACGGATCTTGGCCCCTGCTCCTCCCTTCCCACGAGGTGCAGGGCAGAGCCGGCGGCAGGCAGGGGCGGGGCAAGGGGAGCAGCACAGTCCGAGGGAGGGCGCAACCGCGCGAGGCGTTAGGATGCGTGGGCCCCGCGCGGATGCCGTCGCTCCGTCATTCCCCTGGATCCCGCTGGATTTGGCGTCGCCTGGGAAGAACGGGATTTTCCCGTGAGGTTCCCAGGGCACCGCTGCAGGGGTGAATCCTTTATCTTCGTATAAAGGCACCGATGCAGATGGTCTAAGACCATCCACACTCATCATCCTTCATATTCTCCTTCAAAACAGAATAGTTCTGCCTGGTCAACGAGATTATTTCCTTCATATTCACTTCTCCTGCATCCATCATCCTTTATATCTCTTCTTCATCCCAACTACCCATACTAGCACCCACATGTCACTCTCCCTCCTCCTCTCTCTCTCCCTCTTTTCTTTTCCCTCCGGCACTCTCTCTCCTCTCCTCGCATTCTCCGTTGGTGCCCCTACCCCCAACCTCGCTCCCTCCACCGGCCGGCGGCGCGCCCCGCCTCCCTCCCCCTTCCATGCCGGCGCGGCGGCCCTACAGCTCATCACCTCCCTTCCCCTTCCTTTTCGGCGGCCAAGCCAGCGAGGCCCGCGCCCCTCCCCGGCGGTGGTCGTTGCTCTACCTACTCCACAGCGCAGCGAGAGACAACAACGAAGGAGGGCCCGTCCCCGGTGGCGAATCAACTCGGCCCTTCCCTCCACGCACTCATGCACCGGTGGCGACTCAGAGCCAACTCCTTCTCCTCGCACTCGTCGAGATCCACGGTGCGGCGGCAGCCTCGAGCAGGGGAGAGGCGAGCTCCCGACAGTGAGGTGGCAGCGTGCTATCGCGTTCCGCCTCCCTCCTCCATCGCAGCCGCCTCCGCGTGCAGGGGCAGCGGAGGACAACGGGGCCCGCGACGGCCTCTACCTCCCACCGGCGCGCCGTCCCGCAATAGAACACAACGGCAAGGGGAAGTGGAGCTCGGTGGCGGAGATCTCAAGGCCGAAGCTCGGAGACGCGGAGGCCGCCAATCCATGCCTCAATCTGCGTGTGGAGACGGCGAGCAGCGACCGACCTCGACCTCGTGCAATGGTAGGGACGGCGGACCTCCTTCCTCCGCGGCCGGACCCTCCACACCACCGGCGATTCGAGGTCCCCGTCGGCGCTCCTTGTGCAGGCGCGAAGCAGGAGGCAGGGACGGATCTTGGCCCCTGCTCCTCCCTCCCCACGAGCTTCCCATGCGCCTGCCTCGCGCGCAGCAGCAGACGGCGAGGTGCAGGACAGAGGCGGCGAGGGCAGGGCAGAAGCGGCGCGGGACGGCCTTCGGCGGCGGGCGGCAGCGAGGCAAGGGGAGCAGCATGGTCCGAGGTAGGACGCGACCGCGCGAGGTGTTGGGACGCGTGGGCCCCGCGCGGATGCTGTCGCTCCGCCATTCCCCCGGATCCCGCTGGCTTTGGCGTCGCTTGGGAAGAACGGGATTTCACCGTGAGGTTCCCAGGGCACCGGTGCAGATGGTCTAAAGCTTTGATCTGCAACTTAATTTTAGCACTTGGATTCCCCTCCTAGTGGATCAGTTTAATTTGTGTTTATTACTATTGGGTTCTTGGAACCCTAGCCGTCTAGGAGTTCTTCGTGGTTGCCCGTTTTGATCTATACTTGTGGGGGCACCCCGAAGTGTTTGTATCATCCCGTTTTTTAGTGCAATCTTGAGTTAACCTCTGTGGTTGCTTGAGGGAGGTAAGGAGGTGGAAGAGACTCGGACCTTAGTGGTCACCTCAACAACGAGGACGTAGGAAATCCTTTGTGGGGTTACCAAACATCACGATAAATCGTGTGTCCCGCGTGCTTGTTGATGCTTGTGAATATTTGTGCTATTACTTGTTCTTTTTGTTCTTCCACTCCATACCTCATTCATAGGTTGTTGGTGCCCGATCTACAAGTTGGAGACGCATCAACCAAGGGGGAGTACAGCAACATTATCACCATCATCTCGGAGAGTGGGGACCGGTAGTACCGGTCTAGTATTTAACTTCAGCTTTGAATTTGAATTTCAGGTTTTTTAGATACGCCTATTACCCCCCCCCCCCACTAGGCTTGTTAGATCCTGAGAGAGGTAGGATAAGCTACTCTATTAGATTCATCATAGCTTATGTCTAGCGAGAGGGGGAAGAAAAACAGTTTCACCCATGAAGTTGTTTTAAAATTAAGTGTTGGCGAAAAACAGCTCACATCAGCTTTAACTGTTGTGAGTTGAGCTAAACAGGCCCTATAGACTATAGTGGACACACAGCACAACATGCTTACATGTGGGGACAGACCCCACCCGATACCCCCTCCTACAAACGCACTCGATCATCATGCTTGTAATTAAACACCAATGCATGCAGCAAGGAAGCAAACAAAAACGTGACCAGCAACGAGTATTCTTTATGAATTAAATGAGCTGATGAAATAGGTTCAATATAACTAACTAACCATGTCTATGAGACGAGCTTCTTGTTGGGTATCCAGCCACAGCACCTCAGTTTTATCAGAAATGTACTGTAGACGAGATCCAGAGCGATCGAAGGTAATGCTTCGAATATGCTGCTCAGAAAAGAAGGTGTCCTTGATCTTAAACCAGTGCTCCTTTAGGAAACCCCAACCGTTGTAGAACTCCAGACCATTGATGACAACCAAGCATTCGTTGCGAAGAAACTCACGACACTTTTCAATCGGGTCAATAATAGTGCCTTCCATCAGACCAACTGCTATAGCTTCCTTGGCTTGAGGATCATCGGAATAAAAATCCAGAAGTAAGCGCCAGGCGAAGTTTGTTAGATTGAGAGGGACGGAAGACTTTGGTAAGTCCGGATGACATGGGAAGTCCACCCAGCTGCAGCGACGTTCAATTTGATGTTGAAATAATGCACCATAGTACGCATGCCTGAGGACACCATTTTCCGAATTCCCACCCTCAACCACCCCTGATGTAGCTTTTGTACACCAAGGCGACTTAACCGTGAAATAATCATTTTTACCCCGCTTCACCATGAATACATGAAATCCCTCCTCGTCTTTTCCTTCCGTTGGGTCTATAATACTACGGCCAACATTTTCAAATTTGCTGGCCCATTCTCGTGCATCTTTCTTTCTGTCATAGAACAAGCGACCCTTTTTGCCTCTAATTGCATAGTGCCAACAACCCTGCAAGTTAGTATAAACAATACAAATTTCATATAGAGTCAGTATGATGAAGGCACATGTGGCGACATGGAATTCCCAATAACATAGGAGTATATATAATATACAACTGTTGTTATTACCTTATTTATCAAGACAGAAATTGATGGGTCCGCCTTCAAGTCGTTGGCATTGAACGCTACATGTGTGCGATCCTTCACACAATGTGTGGCCACGCTTTCTTCATTTGTGATGACAAGGATACAACCTTTACTCGTAGCAGTCTTGGATGAGAAGAATTTCGACTGTATCAAGTCCCAATCATCCTTCGACTGTAGGCCGTAAATAACCACGACGTAGTTGTGGTCCTTTTCTTCAGACAGAAACTCACGACACCACTCAATTAAGCCTGCCTCTCCCTTCATACCTACCTCCGTGATTTTCTCGGCTCGGATGTCATCTGAATGATAATTCAGAAATAAGCGCTGAGCAAAGACCTTCAAATCCAACGGGTCTGGTACATCGACCCAGCTGCTGTGCCACCGCTCAAATTTTCTCCTCCTGTTTCTTATGCCCTCATACAACATATCAACACGGTCTGATTTGTCAGCAACAACCCCCTCAATTTCTTCCAACCAGCCGTTTATTATGCCCCTATATAATATATCAACAAGATTTGATTTTTCATCGTCATCAGATCCCCACACGGATATCACACCATGTCCTCGTAGTAGTTGGCGGTAAAATTTGCCTATATCACTTGAAGTAGTCTGCAAGTAAGAAACCGATTTTGCAAGTTAGATGCAATCCAGTTACAATTTGCAATACAAAAGTAGTTATCATGTGTTACCCATTTTGCAATCCCATTTGGAACAGAGAGTTCAATAAAATTAGATGATGTAATAATTAACAAAAGTAACAAACTTACCTAGTCTATCCAATCAACAATGCAAGTTAAACATATTGAGCAACAAAGAAATATAAGATGTGATACCCTAAGATTGCAAGCTTGTATTACAGTACTATCAAATCCCCTTTCAACCTATTGCACTATAATGCATGAAGTACACATTTCCAACCATTTACCGCTCGTGTTTGTAAGTTCATTTGAAATCCAATAATAATGTATCTGGTCATGCCCATAGATACTTCACATTTCAAACATATGCAAGCTTGCTTTGACATGGGAATTAAATTAACTAGATGAAATTCATATTTATGGGTAAAGATATAAAGGTATTATATTATATTATATTATATTATATTATATTATATTATATTATATTATATTATATTATATTATATTATATTATATGGTAGCTTGATTGTAAATTCTGATGACAGATGTGGGTAATCTAGATACAAACTTAGAGGGTTATTAGATTATATTTCATAATGGCAAAGTGCCCGAGTAATTTAGATGCAAATTTAGGGGTTATTTTGATTTATTTTCATGACTTATGTGGATAATTTATATGCAATTTTCAGGGGTTATTTTGAGTTATCTTTCGTAATGGCAGAGGTGGATAATTTAGATGCATGGTTTACTTGATGTATTTTTCATAATACCAGAGGTGGGTAATTTTTTATAAATTACAATGCATCTGTTGACTATAATTGGCTATGATGATTAGAGTCTACCAAATTAAAGGCTAGAGATATTTCTAATTATTGGAAGAATATCTAGGATTTATCTTTTTTCTAGTGTGTACTATGCCTCTATTGATTCCTCTAATTAGTAGTAGGATTATATCCTCAAAAGGAACCCCCACATTTGCTTAAATCACCTAAGCATTATGAGATTCATCGAGAGAAAAAAGAGTATGCACCGTCAAAATTTGTGATGATCTAATGATCTGGATTTACTAGGAATTAAGGGATCAATTGAAAAATAGATAAATATTTACCATAGGTATTTATGAAGATCTAGCTTATAGAAAAATCTATGATATATATACAATCTAGATTTAGTTGTCTTGAGGCCATATCAGATACAAACCATGTAAATCGATCTTTATAAGACCCAGCAAATAAATTAAGTAGGATAAAAGCTCAGTTCCTGTTACGTCTAGCCCAACACGAGATCATTGGTCTTGGGGCCTACCACAGTGAACGCATGCTAGCCCGTAGCAAGGGGGAAATGGATAACTGATTATATATATATATATATATATGGCGATCCTAAAATGCACCCAGGTGCATTCTGTACAGCAAATGCACAGACCCTGCGGTTGTAACTTCGCAGCTGAACCAATTGCAACTTGACGGACCAATTGCAACTCGACGCGAACCAATTGCAAGTAGACCCAACCGAGCTGCAACTAGGCGCGAACCAGTTGCAATTACGCGCGAACCAATTGCAACCAAGAGACTAATCGATTGCAACTGTGACAGTACACTAATTGCAACTCGACAGAACTAATTACAACGAATCTGACTCCGTTGCAACTGGACACGAACCAATTGCAACTAGACTCCTAGTTGCAACCCGACGTGAACAAATTGCAACCAGAATGAGCCCTAGTTGCAACTGGACAAGACCTAGTTGCAACAAGGGTGGGTGCATTCTCTATATAGAATGCACCTAGGTGCACTATAGCAAAACAGTATATATATATATATATATATATATATACACACACACATACACACACATATATATAGGATAAATCCATTCTACTCCCGGGTGTAACTACTCCCACGTTAAAAATACCACTTTGCGTATGTATACATACCCATTTATCAATTGGAGTATGTAAACATATCTAAAATAAGATTTATCAAAGTGATATTTTAGTGCAACTCGTAATTTTTTGCACCTTGTGATATATGTTATTTCCTATATAGAAACAGGAGTATGTTCACAAACTTTGTATTTCCTCATATATAAAAAATGGGTATGTCCACATACCACTTTTGAAAATCAAGTATGTGTACATACTTATTTTAGAAACCTCAAGTATGCAAAGATACCCTATAGTTTGTGAGATATCAATATGGGAGTAGTTACTCTTGAGAGTAGAAAAAACTCTCATATATATATATATATATATATATATATATATATATATATATATATATTAGTGTGGATTTGCTACAACCGGTGGTACCTACTCCGTACCTACCTGGCTGCGGTAGCTACCCTTTACTCCCACACGTTGCCACCTGTCCAGCAAGGGTGCACGTGCTCCAGCGCAGTTGACGGACGTTATGCATCGTTTTTGAAATTGAGATGTTGGACAGCACGTTGGGAGGACCACAGCCTGGGCCCGGTTTGCTCAAGTACACTGTTTCCGGCACTTGCGAATGCCCGTGCATGCGCAGGCAAAAGTGCTTCAGCATTCTGGCTGCGACAGTGTTCAGTTGCCTCTAGTGATCTCCATCGAGTTGTTTATTTTTTTCTTCACGGCAAAGCTACTAGGAGGCTAGCAGCTTGTCAGTTGTCACACGACAATCATCTTAAATGATTTCCTAATTATATGAATGATGAGGTTCATGTTTCTACGAATAGCTATTGATGTTAATCTTCTTTAATCGATTCTCGTGTGGAAAAATAGGCACCGCAAAAACTTAGAAACCACCTTGTTAGAGCAACTCTAACAATTTGGCAAATCAACTTGGCATTCATCTAATTTTGGCAAAATAAGAAAAAATGGCCTCCAACAGTTTGGCAAACCAACTTGGCAAAAATAGAAACTTGGCAAAACTCACCTCTCCGAGCGCGCGGATCGTGGTTGCCATCGTTCGTTTCCCTGTAGGTGGGAGGGTGAAAAAAGAAATAAAGAATAGAGAAGGATTCCTGATGTAAGTTTTCAAGAGGTGGAAGGGCACAAACATAATTTTATTTCTCTCAGAATTCCTGATGTAAGTTAGATCTGAGTTTGGCAAGTGAATTATGCCAAACTGTTGGAGATGAACTCATTTTTTACTTAGCATGTCATTTTAAGAGTTGGCAAAACACAAGATTTGTCAAGTAAAATTTGACAAACTGAGATGCTCACGCTAACGACGTAGGAGTACTTTGGTAGGTGGCGCAAGAAATTTCAAACAAAAAAGCCAGTGACCTACAGTACAAACAAAAAAGGCAGCATTACAATCTGCATGTCTTTTATTAACTCGTTTCATTTGCATGCACCGCAGACTAGCCAGTGACCATGATTTTTTTCATCGACATGCGAAAGTAAGACAGCTTGAGTTAAAAGGCAAGCGGACCCGGAGGACCATCAATTTTTCCATTTAATTCATTTTTATATTATTACGGTCCTTGTTACTAGGAGTAGTTGTTACTCTTTGGATTACGGGCCACTACTAGCTTGCGTGGAGGGAATCTGCATGCAGCCGCATGGGAAAATGAAAGGAGCTCATGACAGTTTTGCAGGCAATGCAGACGGCATGGCCAACTGGCATATTTGGCTTCTGCAACAGTTGCGCATTGCCAGTCTGTGACTCTCGGAAAGGATGGACGCGCTTGCTTCTAGCAGTCCGTCCGCAAGGGCGAGAGATTTTTTTTCGAATAAATCAGATGATCGATACTTTCAAGAGTGCATCCCTTGCATTGGTACCAGTACCACAAACTCGTTGCATTAGTTCAGACTTAAAAAAATAAAGCGGGATTTTGTGCCCTCCATCACAAGCAGGCAGAGAGCTGCTACTTTTTGCGCATGACCTGACATGCAGAGTTGCAGACGCAAAGGCCTGATCCAGTCCTACAGCCGCATGTGAGCTAACGCCGTAGCTGCCTCCGTCTGCCATGCGTCATGGCCTAGATGCGCTCGCTGGGGATCCAACGGCTGCCTGCGCTAGGGTAGCAGCCGCCCCCAGGTAGTTAGCTACCACCGGTTGTAGCTGGTTATTTTCGATATATATATATATATACTTAAATGCACCAGCAGACCTTTTTTTTTTGAGGGCAATGCACCAGCAGACCTTAAGTTTGTAAAGGTGTGTCACAACTTTGAAATGCATTTAGTTGGTGCACCATTTAATAAGTTTAGGCACCTAGAAATGAATTTTTAAAGTTCTTGGACCTACAGCCTGTTCGTTTGGCTGGTGGCTGATGGCTGGTGCTGGTTTGTTCTGAGAGAAACGTACTGCTAGCTGGTTGCTGGTGGCTGGTTTGTTCTGAGAGAAAAGTACTGCTGGCTGGTGGCTGATAAGCCAAGCGAACAGGGCGCTAAGTGACGACACACACCTACAAATTGGTGGAGTGCTATTGCATTTTGTTGAGATTAATTAGGAATAATAATTAGTGATCAACTATAGATAATTAATGACAGTTGTAGTGTAAGCATAGAAAAACACCTTTTGATTGTCATAGGACACCCCTTGGCCAAGGGGCAACTGCCCATTGGCTTTGTACATATGCCACACTATTCATCAGAGAAAACACATGGTCATTTGGCATCGACTACTTTTGATTGGCAATACGTTATCAGCCACGTTAGGCTTTGTCCACCGCTGCCGCTGATAGGAACAAGGGAGTTCACCGGAAAACTTCAGCGTTGCTGCATCACCCAAGGTTGAAGATGACCAACCTCATACCTTCTACAGATGCGATTGTTGACTCAATCATTGATGCGGTGGGTTTTTTTTCATTTTAGGCCCCCTTTGGAACCAAGGAAAAATATAGAATGTTAGAGGATTTGGATCTTATAGGAAAATTTTCTTTGAAGGCCTTTGGAATAAAGGAATGAATTCCTACCAATCCTATGAAATTCCTAAGGAATGGCTTGTTTCACAGGAATTTTGGAGGAAATCTAACATGAGGTCCAACCTCTTGAAAATTTCCTATGTGTGTCTCTCTCTCTTCTCATTCCTTTATTTTTCCTATGTTGCATCCAAACATTCTTATTACAAACTTTCCTACATTGTTAAATCCTATAGGATTAGGAATGTCATGCAACTCCATTCCTATGTTTTCCCTTACCATTATAAAGAATGACTCTCATCTGATTATCACTTTTAGGATGACACATGCATATTTAGTATTCTTGTTTCATGCGCCTTACATATTTACCACATTTGACTACGTGGCACGCTAGGTCGGCCTGACACGCCAGGGGATCAGCATAGGCACACAAAAAGACAAAGCTGCCCCTACCCTGCTTCTCTCTCCCTCTAGGTCCGGTAGCTGGGCCAAGGAATGTAACTGAGACTTGGATAATAACGATGAATGGAGAGCTCACCAAGCGGAAATTGAAAACTGTCTAAGTTGTTTTGACCTCAATAGAAAATTGCAAGCCATGGGATAAAAATGAAAAAACTGATAGATGCAGACGGGGCTGGTCTTGAGAGAAATATGAAAATAAAAGAAATGAATAATATTGTACGAGAAAATATCTCCAATTGAAAACGAATAAATAAAAAGCCTAGGTACCCACTCTATTTGCACGGGCCAATTTACTACTTATAATAAGAATTGCAATAGGAGATACTAACAATATATTGCTTCGGAATCCATATCTTACCTTTTCTTTTTTGGAGAAGGCACAAAGAAATTGGTCATCACCGGAGAAGTTTCGGAGCTCCGAAACTTGGTATGGCGGCTCCCCAGTGCAGAGACGGGCAATGCCTAACTGTGGCGTTGATAGGAGTATCCGGCTACCATTCTTACTGTCCGGCAGGTACATTCTGATCACATCCCACTCTGCCATCGTCAATACATCTTCCACGACAACGAGATACCTTTGCTCGCTCATTTGCTGCATGAGATTATTGGCTTTCATGAGGTTGTCTGCTTCTATAACCTCTGCTTTCATCCATCCACAGAAATCTGCACCTGCATTCTTTGCTTGGTGAGAGCTGCTTGCATAGAATTGAGCCAGCAAACTCTTGACGAAGTCATCGTGGTTGAAAGGGTGCATCAGCTTCACCCAGACACGAATTCTGAAATTTTCACAGATTTCTGGGTCATAGTAGGCCTTGGTAAGGATCCCATGACCAGCACCACCGCCACCTCCTCCTGTACCGAGGCTTCCCCAAATGGAGATAACTTGAAGGTCATGGTCATCTTCACCTTCAGAAGCGATCGACAACTCTTGTTGGAGGTTACACATGCTGTTGCTCCACTTGCCAGTAGCCTTCCACGCATCGCGCAGGAAGTGGAACGCCGCGGATGATGGGTAGTAGGTGGTGGTGCTGGTGGCATACGGCGGCTTCTCTGCTGACAGCGGCATGACTGTGACAGGCTGCTGCACGTTGTTGTCGTCGTCGTCGTCGGAGCCGTGGAGGATGAGGTTGTAGCGTGTGTTTCTCTGGCTCACGTCCTCCACCCTGGCCTTGAGCTGCTTGATCTCGGCCACCGCGTCGTCCAGGGGCAGCGGTGGCGCGCGGCAATTCACTGTTTGCCACAGACGCCGCAGCCATGCCCAGCGCGAGGACTTGTCAAGGTCAAGGTGGACGACGTTCTCGACGCAGTCCTCGACGTCGAAGGCCAGGGTACGGAGCTGCCTCACCCAGGTCAGCCGCACCAACTGCTGGTCGTCATTCCTGTTTCTGTTGTTGGCGACGCGGAGGAAGGACTGCATCATCTCGAACTCGCCGGAGATGAACACCAGGTCGTTCCGTACCTTCTCCCTGAGCTTCTTCTCCTCCTCCACCGCCGACTTCACCAAGGTCAGCGTCCCCTCCACCGCCGTCTTGGTCAATCCAAGAGCGAACTCCGCCATTGTCGTAGAACTACTGGCTTAGACCTTGTTTATTTCGTGGGAAAATTTGCCTTTTCAACGTTTTGAACTCCTGTAGCACACTGTAGTACTTTCGTTTGTTTGTGGTAAATATTATCCTACCATGGTCTAACTAGGTTCAAAAGATTCGTGTCGCGAAGTACATCAAAACTGTGTAATTATTTTTTTTACCTATATTTAATACTCCGAACTTATGTCTTTTGACGTATTTAATGTGATGTGATGGAGAGAGAGTGGAGAAAACATTAGAATTTTTAGCAAACTAAACAAGGCCTTAGTTGTCTCACTCTGCTAGTTCTTGTGTGTTTGGCTAATGCTCCGAGGGAGTTGTGTGTGCCCGCTGTGAACCTGTGAACATGAGGTTATAAATCCGAGACTGATCAGGACCAATATAATGGTGGGACGTGCTACCTACCCACCCCCACCCCTACCCCACCCCACATTCAATAATTGTACTGCTCCCTTCGTTAAGAGCGATTCTAGTTTTAAATATGTTGGATAAAAGCCAAAAAAATATTTATGACATCAAATAAATAAATTCTGAAATATATATAGGAGTATTTCATAGTGTATCTAAGGCTCCCTTCACTTCGTTACAAAGGGGTGAAAAAGCACTATTCATTCCATCACACACTATTCATTTACACAACACCTCCAATTCAATTTCCACTATTCACCATCACATCCACAAACCTTCTCTCACCCTACACTATTCAACTCATTACATCTATCACATCTTCCTAAAAAAACACTATTTTAACACTATTTATATACACTTTTCACATTTTCTTTTCACAAATCCAAACAACTCTTAATTAGAGGTTTTTTACGGTACACAATACGACTTGTACGACCGATTGAAAAATGACTCGTATGTAATAGAAAATGATCTATATGTAAGGATACGACGGTTGAGATAATTCTATACGACTGGTTTTTTTAGCTGTCGTACGGTAGTATAAGGAGGTCATATGGGTAGTATAAGGGTATTATCGAAAATGTAAAATGGTATTGTTGAAATATAGGAAATGAAATATATGAAATGTTTTAGATAGTATAAGGGGGCAGCGGGGAAATTTTTTTCCAAATAATATATATCTATCAAATTACCATTTTACTCATAGAGAAAAACCGATAATACGACCGTACGACCATTGGGTCGTATTGTGTACCGTAAAAAACCTCCTTAATTAATACTTTTATTTGGTGTGTGCCCGTTTCTATAATTGGAGCACCCTTCAGAAATTGATTTATCTATAGGGACTAAATAATTACTCCTAATACAGTACCGATAATAACTGAATTGAATGTGCTCCAATCGAGCTTTAGACACGTGGATCTACGCATTGAATATGCCAGCTAAATCAGTTGATACTGGATCTACGCATTGAATGTGCCAGCTAAATCGGTTGAGCGATCTGCATGTACGTACTATCATCGATTGGATCTCATCTCAATCAGCTTGGCTGGCACCGCGACAAGCAGCACAGTAACCATGTACACTCCTCGTGTGTAGAGATGGTAACGGGTAGAAACCCGTCGTGTAGTGCCGTTCCATACCCGCACTCGCCAACTATAACTCTACCCGATAAAAAACTTATACCCGCATGCGGGTACAAGTTCTTACCCATACCCGCACCCGTGCGGGTTTTTTTACCGGTCGGGTAACCCGTACCCGATAGCATATCTGTTGTAAACTAATGTAATTGAGAACATAACGCATGATAAAGTGCATACATCAACGAATTTGAATAAATAAAATGGATAAATGATAATTCTTAATCAATTAATAGTCTAATAAAGTATGAACTTCCTTGTTAGTTATATATATATATATATATATATATATATATATATATTAAGTTATCCTTCACTAACAATGTGCAATTTGCTCATTTATCACATATTGTAGATGGGTATATTTTACCCGCGGGTATGCGGGTATGGGTAGTATGTACCCGCACCCGCACCCGCTTACCCGATGGGTAGATGATGTTGCCCATTTGTGTACCCGCGGGTAGAAATATGATTCCATACCCACCTCTTTATCGAGTAAAACCCGTCAGGTACTCGGGTTTCGGGTACCCATTGCCATCTCTACTCGTGTGAACAAAGATGACTCACAATACAGTGGTGTGAACATGGTTAGCTGTTCGGCTTATCGTTTTGGCGTGGTAGCCAAAATCATTCATGAACTATGCTCCTGCTTCAATTTGGTCTCTAAACTATGAAAACGTCTAATTTAATCCCTGAACTATGCTAATCGGGTCAATTAGGTTACTGAACTGTAAAAACGTCCAATTTAGTCCCTGAACTATGCTAATCAGCTCACATTCGTCCGCAGCAGCACCAGTGACAGTGACGATACTGTAGCAGTTTCCTATTTTCCTCTGTTTTATAAAGCCCTACTTTCAAAAATATTTGGAATTTAAAGATGGTTCCAAAGCCAAAGTTGAAGATCTTGAAAAGTTGAGTAACTTTTATTTTTGGAGATTTTCATGTTGTTATATGATTTTGAAAATGAAGAAAAATAAGGAACTGCTACAATACTAACACCGTCCCTTTGTTCTCCTGATCTCTGTTGGTATTTGTTAAGCCTACAGAAATATTATAATGGATAATCCGCAAGCGCACGGATACCGGTGAGCATTCCACCCGGGAGAGGGTTTTAAATATCGAATCCACAAGGAGAATGGTAAAGAGAGTATCTGAGGTATATAACTAATCACTGAGTAGCTATCAAGGACTTGACAGAAAGAGAGATAAGGAAAACTTAAGGATGTCTGGTTCTTATTCTCACAAGCTATGTCTATATTGTTCTTATGGGGTGATTGTCTGAAGGCACACTTAGGAAAGGGAACCTCCCGAGAATCTATGGGGGGAGTCCTACGGTTTTTATAGACGGGAGGTGGACTGCAAAGGACAGACGGGAACAAGGTCACTTCCCGCTTCTACCACACGATCCGGAATATAGAAGGCATTCATAAGCTAGCTAGTCTAAGCACCACGCTTACACTAAACATGTAATTTTAACTCAAGAGCGACAGGAATTAAAGTACTCAAAGAGTTATGAACCGTAAGAACAATAAAAACAATGTTACTCACTTGAATAAGAAGTCGATCTTTCCACAAGGTCTCAGGATCAGGCTCCAATGGAGTTGATCCCAGAGGTAGAAGATGAAGAGGAGACACCGACAGGTCCGGGCCTTCCTTCAGCTTCGCCTCTACCGCTCTCTAATCCTCTCGAACAAGATTAGCTAGATCTAAATAGATCGTGACTCTAATCTCTCAACTTGATACTAACTCTCCAACTTTAATTCTAATCTAGAGCTCTAATCTCAGATAGGCATGGAGGATCTGATAGAATGAATTGTTGTCTGCCCTGGGGTCAGGGGGTCTGCTTATATAGTCAAGAGGAAATGACGAGCACCGTACGATCAAACCGACCTTAACTTGTGGTTTAGATTGATCCTCATAGGCGGTGGAAGAACATTCTGGAAGCTGGGCCCATTTGGTGCCGGGGGATGGCCGGTCGGCCCCACCACTGGGCCGCTCGGTCTGGTGTGGGCCCCCCTCGGGGTTCACTTCGGCCAGGTGGGTCCTTGATCCTTCTAGATGCTTCTTTCTTAGGTGCTAAGTCACGTTGAGTTCCGGAGCCTTCTGGAGTCTTCTAGAGAGGTTTCTTTGCATATTTTCTGAATAGTCCCTGTAAATTCATGGATTCACCAAAACTCGTGGAAATTGTCAATGTAAACCCTAATTAGGTGATCTAATTATATTTTAGTCCTTTTTCCAGTAAATGTGAGGAATAAAATTCATAGATAAAATGTGTCAACAATCTCCTCGCCGCGGATCCACCGGCGCGCCGTCGCTGCCGGATCGAAGGAGAGGGGAGGGAGGTCGACGTCTCCGAGCTCGAGCCTCCTCACCGTCCCTGCCTGCACCGCACGTCGGAGTGCGTGGAGGAAGGGGCCCGCCGTCGGAGCTCGCCTGAGAGGAGAGGCCCGCTCCGCCCCTGCTCCTTCCTCCACGGGCACACAGCGGTTGTCATTATTTAATTGAAAGCAAGGAAAGGGCAATGCAGATATGATGAAATGGCGAGTACTGAGGAAGTGAGGAAGCAATGCAAGCATGCATATATCGCCGTAATAATCAAGGAGAAGAAGAAGCAGCAGCATCAGCAGGGCAGTCATTCCAGAAGCAGCAGTACTTTTCGGCCGGTTCTGCGCACTTGCCACCACAAGTGAGATTGAAACGCCTGCAGACGGGACCGCAATCAAATGGAAGAATAGCACTGGTGCGGCAGAACAAGGTCATCCGAGAGTAATAACACCGAGTCCCGTTCACGTCTTTCCACCCCGGGGGCATTGCTGCACGCGCGATAATAACATTGCGTCAGAGCAATTCCAGTGATAGCCTCTACTTTGCTCCCCCAACTTGTTGGGATCGTCGATTTTACTCTCAACTCCAGCAATACCCCCAACTTTGAAACCCCTACTTTCGTATGACATGTGGGACTCATTCGTCAGCGACTCAGTTATTTATTCTCCCCCCTCTCCTATCTCGATTCTTTCTCTCTTGAGCAGTGCGGCCGGTGACACGCTCGAGCACCAGGCGGCCGGCGACAGGCGGGCGCGGCGGGGCGGTGCCCACGGCCGGGCAGTGCGGCGGCCGGCGACGGGCGCAGCGGCGTGGCGCCCGCGGTCGGGAAGTGCGGTGCCCGCGGCCAGCCCCTGCAGTGGCGGTGCGGAGGAGCCGAGGTCGCCCGCGGACCGACAATGGCGGATCTGCTCAGGCTCGGCTCGCTAGCGGTGATGGAGGGGAGCTCCAGGCGGTGACGTCTCCCACGATTCCGGCGCAGATCCGCTCCTCGTCGGCGGCGCGGCTCGCATGCCAGGCCTGCGCGGCGGCGACGGCCAGCGCCGAGGGGGCGCAGCAAGGGGCGGGCGGCCCGCACGGCCGGCCTGCGGCGAATGGAGCTACAGGTGGTTTCGATTTCGCCGCCGGCGATGACCCCGCGAGAAGGCGCCCGTGGTCGTCGTCTTCAGGCGGCGCTCGATTTCGCCGTCGGCGGTCGCGGGCGGTGCTCGATTTCGCTCGTCGGCGTCGCAGGTGAGGCTCGAGGGCCGGCGGATGGAGCTCAGGCGCCGCTTGTGGCGGGACTCCGTGCGGGGGTGGGAGCGGAAACAATCGCAACGCCTGAGTAGGGGCTCCCTTCTCCACCCGCAGGAGAAGGGATGGGGGGGGTTTGGGGGGTGTGAACAGTGTTCGGGGTGGAGTAGGGGCTGTGCTGGAATGCGATTTTTCGCTTCCGGCCCCTACTTTTCGAGTATGGGTGGAATAGGGGGTCTGCTAGAGTTGCTTTCTGATGCATATCATCCAGCATATATGCATAATATGATAATAATAAGCATATATAGTCTGGAATCGTCATATGCACATACACACACTAGGGACTCATATATACCTGCTCGGAGTTGGGTCGGTCCCCGTCCGAGCAAGGCGCCCGCAACCGCTTGAGCACCCTCTAACGACTCGAAGCTGCCGGTGCGGACTTCGATAGAGGACGACGAGGACAAGGAAGAGAAGGAAAGGTGAGGAAATCTTGCATCGTGCGTCCATTGATTTCGGTTTCTTTCTACGACGACTGAGACTTGGAGATTATATTGATGAAGAGGTAGCATGAATGTTATGTAGCTAGGATTTGTGGATGGTTACTGCCATATTCGAAACCGGAGGCACGGCGCGACCTTTATATACAGAGGAAGAAATAATGTGAATACAAATATACAACTGCCGTGTTAGTCTTGTGTAGCTAGATGGACTTTATAATTAATGGATAATGCCTCCTGCGTGCTCTTTGGGATCCTTTACTTAAATGTTTGCTTCCCAGCTGATAACAACTCATTTTCTTGATACTTCAGACAGTTGTATAATCATAGGTATACTACTTGAGATGTGCTAATCACGAATACAGATGATGGAAGTGAACAACTCCGCGAATTAGAGAAGCCAATTGATCAAGCAAAGCCTATATGGCCGTAATAATCAAGGAGAAGCAGCAGGGCAGTCATTGCAGAAGCAGCAGCGTTCGGTCAATCCTGCGCACTCGCCACCACAAGTGAGGTGGACTTTATAATTAATGAATAAATGCCTCCTGCGTGCTCTCTCGGATCCTTTAATTAAAATGTTTGCTTGCTAGATAATAGCAACTCATTTTCTTGGTACTTCAAACAGTTGTATAACCATAGGTATACTACTTGAGATGTGCTAATCACTCTGCTTGGAGTGCCTGAGACGTGTCCTTCCACGAAGAGGAAAACACTAATGTTTTCCGGCACGATGCAACACAGACGCGTAAAATAATTTAGCTCACCGGCTCTTTCCAAAGAAATCAATGCCAAATGTGAGCCTTGTCCTGAAGGTTGTGAAACATTTCTAGTTGACACTAGGTGATGCTAACACCCCTGAGTACAATGGAGCATAAGGTAAAAACAGACGACGCATGTCATAATATTGTCCATGCACAAGTTTGAGCACTTCTCCAAGAGTACAGATAACATGAACATCCCCATGTTTCAGGTCATAGGACATAATACTGCTGGCTGGTGGCTGATAAACTAGACGAACAGGGCGATCACAATCCCAAATCCAATAGAGCTGGGGGTAAAAAAAAATATTGCAATTTTCATCACCCCTAAAAAAACAAGAATATCACAGCGCAACCAGAAAACTCATTGCCACTTGATAGAACTTCAATGGCGCCTCGGCATTCAGCCATCTGCCGGTTCGAAACACTTCATCAGCAATAAAATGCAGGCATCCGGCAGCCCATGATGATCCTAGTTGCTAGCCACAAATAGCTAAGTAATGTGACCAAGCTTTGCAGTTAGCAACCAGACATGTGTGTACTAAATACTCCATCCGTCTCGTAAAGAATGCAATCCTAGAATTTGAAAAAAATCTCATAAAGAGTGCGATCCTAGGAAATAGATGCCTAATTAAGTAATCTGATTTGATCTGCATACCAAAACTTGCTACATGTGGCTAAAAAATAGGGGTATTAGAGTCTTTTCGCGCCACCACTAATCTATCCTAGAAAAATTAGAATTGCATTTTTATGGGACGGAGGGAGTACATCATAATAAAAAGAGGATAATATATCACACTGCCACGTACAAATATACTAGGAGCTTAACCCTATTTGTTATTCCAAGTGCACTCAGAATAGTTGCTGATTTCAAATTATTCAGAGCTGAACAAGATCGACATGGAAAGGAGGATAATAAATGTTCAGACTTGTTCACAGTTTAGCCTGCTCCCTAAATTCATCACATCCAGAATTTTTACTAACATAATACTAGTTGTAGTTGTTGGTTGGTTGTAAATCTGGGAATAGTCCGGACTGAGAATAAGCATAATCTCGTTAGCAAAGGAAACTCACTCTAGTAAGAACAGGCAAGGCAGGGCCCTTCCAAGTTCCAACATTGTAAATATCAGATAAGGATATGTTGTCGGCATGGTTCAAAGGAAAGAAAGCCTCCTATTCCACGCTGCTCAAAAGGGCTTGATATTTCAATTTAAAATAAAAAAGCATCTGAAATACATGTCTGCACAAGGATGATGCTTCGGCCTTATTGTACAGATTAATGCATGTATCCTTGACAATTCCTGATGCCTTGATGCAGACAACTAACTGACCTGAACATTAGTAGCACCTCATAATAATCACAGATGGCAGATTGACACAAACACATTTCCATCAGCACGAATCTCTCTTGATTCAGCAAGTAAACCCAATCATAGACACCTGCGATTCCTCCCTCCAATGCAAAACTCAATCAATGAAGGTACACTGTTTGGAATGCCAGCTTACGTGGCCCTCATGTCCAAGCAACATGATACAAACAAAAGCTCTGGCATTTATCTACTGAATTGCACAATGATGTATGGAGATTCACTTCAATTCACCAGCTCCTTCTAGAGAAATCAATGCCAAATCTAAGCCTTGTACTTGGAGACTATGAAGCACTTCTAGTTGACACTAGGTGATGCCAATGCCTTTGAGTATAATGGAACATATGGTAAAAACGGGCGACGCACATCGATGGTTTCTCCATGCGCAAGATTATGCACTCCTCCAAGAGTACATATATCATGTACATCCTTGTGTTTCATATCATAGGATATCAATCTTTCCCGAGACCAATCAAAGAAGAAAATTAAGTCACTGTCCGGATGAAATGCAGCTACGTAGTAGTCCCACCCCCCTCCTAATGTTGTTGGTCCAAATAGATCATACATGGAAATGCTTTGCTTGAAGGTCCATACCCATTCCTCACTATCATGATCCTCGAGAACATAGATAGACATGGCATCATTCTGGCAGAGAGTGTCACACGCACAAAGCAAGTGTCCCTGATAATGTCCGATAGCGATGCAATAATCACCGATCGCATCGGGCTCAGGTCGGGAGATCCTCCATGCTTGGCCCTCAGTGTCCACTGAGGCGATTACTTTGGTGATGATGCAGAAATGCAGGTAGCCTTTGAAGTAGGTCATTTGGCCGGTGAAGCAGTCCTCCTCACTCCATCCACTCTCCCTGAAGAGTAAATCTCCATAGCCACTGCATAGTACTTGCAATAATACAACTGCACCAGCTGAAACACATAGAAATTCGAGGAGACCGCCGGATCGAAGCCTAGCGCTGCGGAGCAGGTATCCAGTGTGCCTGTGCTGAGCATTACCGGGGCGTGGCTCGGTTGGGGCAAGGCAACCCACTCACCGGTGGTGGGGATTGCAGACGACGTAGCAGGGCGGTGAAGGCGGAGATTCAGGGGTGCTCGTACAGCAGCGCAAAAGCAGCAAGCCGTTGCAAGAGTCCAACAGCTCCATCTTCCCCCATGTGGGGCGCAAGAAGGATAGAGCCGTGTCGGGCCCGGGAGGTGGAGACGAGGACAAGTCGGCGAAGCCCCAGGGCAGGCTGCTGCCGTCGGGACGGGAGAAGAAGAGGCCCGACAGCGTCTGCGCGAACTTGCGGCGGTTGGCCGGGTCGGAGATGAGTGCGCGCCAGGCCCGGGAGACGCAGCTGAAGTGGAATAGCGACTTGGCCGGCAGCCGCGCGAGGATCTCGACGATGAGCTCGTCCGGGAGGACCGTCGCCGCCACTGTCTGGCGGCTCCTTTCCTCCATCCCGACGAGCGAGGCGCGGCGGAACCTACGATTCAAGCGGCGATGATTGGTTAAGGTTGGGATCCGAATGCATTTGTTGTTGTCTGTTGTGCAATTCGGGAGATGAATAGCCCCCGCCGGTGTGCCCAACCGACCGCCGGCGTGCCCAACCGACCGCCGTCGCCCCCAGCCGGGATTTGGATCGAGTAGGGGAGGAAGAGGGATGGCCCACTGTCAGCCTTTCCCTATGTCCCGTTTCTATGTACTCAGAAGACTACGCACTGAATTGTGGGCCACTGAACTTGGACCCACCTGTCTGGCGGGCTTTCCTTCCCAAAAAAAAGCCGCAGGACCTCTCGGAACCGAATTTCCCACTCTATACCTATGATTTTTATTTAACGGTTCTTTTTCAGTTCTGACTTTCTCGGAACAGAACCGAACCGATCATTTGGTTAGAACCGAACGCCCAACATAGCCATCAATAGTACAAAATTAAGAATAGATTAACAAGAAAATTAAAAAATCCATGTTTATGCTTGTTGCCTGCCTATGCATGCAGCAAGTGCAAGTGCATGGTGTTGACGTAAAAATCGGACTTGACCCCTGCGTGCGACACACGTGACTCCGCGGTTGGTGTGAGGCGTGTTAGCCAATCTAACCTGTTGCGATTAGATTTTACAAGATCAGCTAGAGATCCGATGGATCTTCAATAGCGTGCGTATCTGCCAATCAGTTGATACGGAAAAGCGGAATAAGCGGGTTAGAAAGCATCCGAACTGCAAGTATGTTCAAGAGAATGGGCTATGTGAGCCAATTTGATGACGTCAGCACCCGAGGCAGATCTAGATTGGCTACTCAAGTAGATAAATAAGAGCAGTAAAAGCTGACAAAGTCTGGATCGAGGTGGATAAGTTGGTGATAAAAGCTAAAACTACAAGAATTGGTACGAAACTTGTAGATCTAACTCATATCGATAAGTTGTGAATAAAAGAACTAGACGAAACCATAGCGATGCGTCCAGATGTTAAAGTCTAGGGTTTATTCCGTAAAACGGTACTTACAAGCTAGCCGGAGGTCCGGAGGTCGATCGATGCAGAGAAAAGGAAAAACGCAAAGGCGAAGTCGCTGAAAAGTAGATGCAATAAAGTAGATGCTGAAAATTGTAAAGGGTTTGCCCGAAGGTGAAGGTTTGTTTGATTATGGTGCGTACAATTTTTCCGACCATGCATCGATGTTTATGTCGTGAGGACCACTTGACTCCTAGCCGATTACATGTTTACTTACATCTAAAGAAACTAAAGCTACTAAAAAATAAAATGACTCATACAAGAGTCTAACTCTCTAAACTAACTTTGACCCGTCACCAATCGTTGACTGACCTGCCACCATCGTATCTGTCCTTTGGCGTACTCTTCAATCTCCGCTTTCTTCCTTCGATCGGCCAATCCCACCATGTTGTCTATCGGCAGACTGGGTTGACTAGCTCTTTGACCATCGACAAATTCTGTTGACTGCCTCCTGTCATCAAATCAGTCGATTGCTCTTGGTCTATTGCGTCTCTTCACCTTATCTTTTGACACGTGCCAAAAAACGGTGTCAACACATGGTGATCCAGGTTGCATGCATAACTGAGCCACGATGATTGAATCTCGACAGCAATATCTATTGGACACATGATGGCTAGGAGCCCAGCCGGATTATGTGGAGCAAGTACGTCCCCTACTTCGGGAGATACATGTATCTCGTCAACGACGTTGTGTTGCATCTAGGGCGCCGCACGTGGAGGCCAATATGCAGCGGAGACATATGGCGTCGAGATGCCCGTCGACTAATCGCTAGATTGATAAAAAATTAACTCGACGATGATTCAGACGTAGTTGATGGCGAATCTGTGCCGATGATGACGTGAATGTAGTTGGCGACGCGATGCAGAGTGACTGTAGTCGTGGTCGGCGGTACGAGCAATGTTGTTGTGGGTGCGGGGTGGGCTCACGGGTACGCGGGGTGGATAAGGCGACGTCGGTTGACAAAAAACATTACAATTTTGGCAGAATCATCCTCCAAATTGCGATTTTTATGTCTTTAACCTTATCCACTCCTCAATTATATAACGGGTGGGTCCAGCACGAGGGGTAACGCGGGTCCAATCCAGGTGAGAAACGTTTTCAATTGTTTAAGTTCTTTATAGTATAGAATTGTGTCGCTCCTTAATCTTTCATCAGATCTTACGTTTTGCCATACATGTAACATGATTGATTGATCTCAAGCTAAAAATGATATACAAAATCAAATACATGATTGGTCACCATCATAATCCATAAAAAAGCAAAAAGTCAATACGATGCTATCTGAGTTGTGTACATTCTAAGCATTTGCAGCACTCATCTAAACTGTTTAGCATGCCCTAATAGATTTATACAACGTGCAGGTAGTTTCAGTAAAGAGTGCAGCCAAATATCATACCCTTACAGTGCAAGAATCTCATCAATGTGCTGAGATAAAGGCATGGAAGACAAATTTACAAAATCCAGCCCTCTGAACGGCTATCTTGGCTCCATCTCTTCATGTATTAGCTTCGTGAACTTAGGACTTCCTGACTCTCTTCACAAAAAAATGATCAGTTGGATTATTGTACAAAATCCTTATGCTTGCAAAAAGACAATTAAAGGCAGATAGCACTTAATTTCAAATCAAGTGTTGCATCTCTTATTGCAGCGAACTCATACATTAAATTTTTTATTTGAGGGGTTTGTGTCAACATTGCACGCTCAATCGAAATGCACATGCCAACAGATCTTACTGATGATAATTGAGCTAAATCCATGCTCCACTAAATTTAAATTACGAGATATTAAAGGCTTCCTGTGCACCAAATAGTTCAACCCAAAAGCTTAGTTTCATAGGAAATGTGGGCAATTATTTTATAATCGCACCGCTACACATCTGGCCCTAATGCCATATTGAGTTGCATACACCATGATTTTCGGAACAACACATGAAATTACTTTCTTTTCTCTCATCTTCTCAGATAAAATTTTTAAGGGTATTAACTTAACCAAAATATATATACCATGTAACATGAGGGACTGCACCTGGTGAATATCAGATAAATAACTAAAAACAATACCACTAAGCAAAGCTCCAGTTGACATGTGATAAAAAAGTTATCTAAACAATTAGCCACTTAAGAACATAGATGAAACCATAGGGTTAACAAAAAACTAATACATTAAGTTTAAAAACAGAAATATGGAAAAGATCTTAGATAGTTCGATTCCTCATAAACTGTACACAAAAATACACTTCAACTTCCAAAAGGCTGGTTAATTTCAACTTTCAGAAGGCTGAGTAATTTATTCAGTGGAACACAAACAACAATAACAACTCCAGTTTTCTTTTTACAAAAAGCTACTTGTTATGTATTATCAGTAACAGATTATTCATTGATATAAAAAGACAAGAGTGAAAATGCACACCTTCTAGAGATGACATCAGATAGTTGTTATCAAAACATTTTATAACCATCCTACAAACCAAGAAAAAAATGACGTAAGTTTTTGAAATATATAGAAAGGCATAAAAAGGATTTATACAGATAGGTATTACCAATCATATCATACAAGTGTATCCAAATGCCTAGTGTCCAGTGCTCTACCATCTTTATGAAACCTTCTTTGCCACCACATTTGCTCTATAAATAGGAGAAATGCTGTAAATATTGCATTTAGAAGTACATGAAAAAAAGACCAAGTTATATGTTAGTACCTTGACAACTTCAGGCAATTCATCATAATGTTTATATGAATTACGTATAAGCGAGATGTAACTGAAGGCAACTTTTAATGAGTATGACCTGTTGTTGCCGTGGTTATGGTCAACAATTTGTTGAAGTAGATCAGGGAGCTGTCTCTTCCCATCTAAAACAGTCCATTCAAGATATGTTTTATTTATCGCTTTCTTGATATCATCCTGATTAGTTGCTATAAGTTGCATAAGGTATTCTCTCTTTGTTTCGTAGTTCCAGCTATCTGGATAATATTTTAAGCTAGTGCCTGATTTTTTTGAACTGATAAAACCAACAATTTTTTTTAAAAGATAATCTAACTTGACCCCACACTCTTGACAGCGCCATTCGATAACATCTTTGACAGATGTCCAGTTTTCTCCTTTGGAAGTTTTTCTCATGCATGTTTCTGCTACAATAAATAAACAAATATTGGTTCAATACAGTAACCAAAAAGTTAAACAAAAAATAGTGAGTCTACCACTAATTCACTTCTCTTTAGGGTCTACCTCAATAGCAATAATTTCTACTGTATGAGTCAACAACACAGGTGTGTTACATGAGACAGGTGATCAAAACAATGTGTAAATAAGATGGATATTTTTTGCTGCACTAAGCATATTCCATAGAGATATTAAGATGAATGAGACTAGAAGTGTGTCATAATAAATATAGCAAACATTACATAAGAGAGAGACACAATGAAAAGAGAAAGGATGTAGTACCTAATGCAAGTAGAAGGAGAAGTCGAGGAGAATCCTCTGTAGCCATGTATAGGTTCTTCAAATTGAAGTTCTTTATAATCAAATTGATTTTGTGCAACTTCTCTATTACATCACACATGTCACTGCATAGATACACAAGTAATAAGTTTTCACAAAAAATTGAAATAGAGTAAATTTATAGAAAAATAGAAATAAACTTACCATATCATGGCTCTGAACAATGCTGACATCTTCCCCATGTCATCAAACAGAAACGTTTTTCTCAAAGTTTTGATCCATACTTCAAAGAAAACAGAAACTTTCGGGATAACAAATCTATTATTGGGGGTCTGCATACAAGTTCAACAAGGGAATTGCAGAGTTATGCTACAAATTCCGTAGAAGATCATAGGTTTCTTTTCTAATTTTGGGGCCTTTTCGTATCATCATAGCAGACTTATACCCAACTAGTGACCGACCCAAACTACCCATGAGGTTTATTTTGTGGTTTTAGGTTACATTGACCCATTGAAATGTTTACCCAGACGACTCAATGTAAACCCAAAACACCAAAAATGAATGAATGGTTATGAATCTGCCAATGATATAAGTTCTGCGAACCGCATGCTTCTGCAATCTCCATGCAGTTATCTAAATCCAGCAGCTATGCAGATTTGAGAGCAAGTATGCACCATCGACAATGTAGACATGCAATCCACTAGTTTAAAGAAATAGATAGTAGTGATAAGGAATCATGTGTCGCTACGAGGAAAAGGAAAGTGGCAAATAGAATGAATAACTAGTTTACATCAGCTAACACCAACACCATCAACAAGGAAGGGGGAATATCAAGTCTGGCCTTTCTAGTGTGCGTTGCAAGTCACTTAACACAGGCCGCACAACCCCTGGCACAAGCTTATGGGATTTATCAGTCAGTCATTGGATGTAATCAAGAATAAAATTTTGAAAAGCATATCCTTCTGGAATTCAGATCGAAAGGCCAAATTTTTCATGAACACTGTTTCACCATTGTTATATCAAGAGAAATTCTTGAAGGAAATAGAAGATTCAGAAGTTGTGTCCTTCGTCCCCTGGAATTGGTTGCACATCGCACATGAAATTAACTCCTTATTTGATGACATTCTAAAGAAAATGAATTCCTATTATGATGGGATACTTAAAATTGACTTCGTCAAGAAGACAGTTTGTGTCAAATGAGTTTGTGGAGCTTACACAGACTGAAAGAAACAATAGGTGATATTCAACTTATTGTGCCAACTAGCGTATCATGAGGATGAGATTTCTAATTTATTCTAATATTGTGCAGATCGACATTGATTCCCTTGTACATGCAAAATATCCTAAAATTTGTATGGAACTGAAGCATATTATTGATAATCGCTCTTTGCCAAAAGTATCTCTCAGATTATTGTTGTCGCATCTCTGTTACCTCATGTTAAAGCTTTCAGAAAATGTCATTGATTCGCTTGTTTACGCTTCTGGAACTGGTGTTGACAGCAAGAAAGGATTTTAATTCAAAGAGAGATCTTGATAGTGAGCTGCTGGGCCATATGGAAGCTTAGGAATGAGATCATCTTTGATGGGGTGCCACTTTCCTTGAGGAGGTGGAAATTCATATTTCGAGAGGAGTTTGCAACCGTTTTGCTAAAGTCTCCACCCTCTCGAAAGCAGGAGCTAGAAATGTGGTTTTGTAATTTCAACTAAATGTACTTTCGTTGCTTTCTTTGGGCCTAAGTCCTTGTAAATTGGACATATTCCTTTACATACATACGTACATAAGGGGCCTCCCCTGCTGTTACCCTAAAAAATAGTATATATATAGATGTCGAAGGGAGCACTGTTTGAAAGACTAGTTGGTGCGAAGTTGGAAAAGGAATACCCTCAGGCCATTTTTGAGGATTATGAATACTATGAGTGCTATGAGATGGATTTTGAATGTTATTTTGATCCTAAATATATTAGGTTTCTTGGCTTCGAGGACTACCAGTGTCTAGTACTTCGTAATGAGGTCCGTAACACATGCTTCCATGAAACTACCAGTTTTCTTTTATGTTAATATATAACTGCCTTTTGGGGCCATAACCACAAAAAATGATTGTAGATTTTTTGCACGGATAGTAATTTCCTTATAGACTCCTAGATTTCTGTGTTCACCGCTGGGCTGATAACAAGACTTAAGTTACTACAATATTGCATTGAGAAATTTATGTATAGAGAATAGTCAAGTTAGCAATAGATGCAATTCATTTCTTGACATGCATTTTATTCCACTTGTGGTGCTACATAGCAGCCTTTGTTAATATGTGCTACTGACATTGTTTTCTTTATGCAGGCTGATTATCTACACTGGGACAAATACTGTGAAACTTATTGTACGTACAAGGCTGACCAATAATTTGTTGAGTTGTATGAAAAATTATCAAGTAAAACTAAGGTATGAATGGTGTTAGCAGCTGTAATTTACAGTTTATATGTCATCTTTGTATGATAGCCTTTTTTGGCACATACAGTGGCTTGCAAATGCCCTTAGTGTCCGCAACCATGAGGTAAACATCCCCATAAATATCATGTGAATAATATGATCATTGTCTATTTATTTGTTGCTATAATCTCACAAATCACATTCTATAATGACTTTGTGTTTTAGTGGCGAAGGTACTGGAGGTTGGCATCTTATGAAGCAATGAAGATCGCAGCAAGCTTTAAAAATATTCGTTTGGCATTAGTTCACATTAGCTTCTCTATAATGCCCTTACCTCATATTTATAGTGGTTGCTGCAAGTGGTTATGATATTATTTGACAATTCGACATTTTTATGCAGGAATATATCCGGAGTGTTCAGTTGATCGTTCGACATATGGACCAATTTCAAGTCTTTATTTTGAGATTTGGAAACAGGTTGGTAAAGAAAAGGTTTGGTACTTGTGTTAGTATGCTGATCTAAACTATTTATGGTTTCTGGTGCCCTTCTTTAACATGTTCTCAGGTTGTATATGTAATCACAACCATTCTTTTCCTTGAACATTGCCTAGATGAGTTTTGTACGTGCTTTGAAGCAAGTATATGATGAAGACATATGTGTGTCGTGCCATTTTGAAATGAAACTTGAGCTTGATTATGGTCCAAAGTCTGGTCCGACGAAAGTCAATGTAGGTTTCTGTTCTTCGCTATTGTGATTCAATCATATTACTTCATCTTGCTAAAATTCCATACAATTCTCTTCATTTAATCATTGCATGACTAATTCTTTCCTATGTTCTAATTTTCAGTATGATAACTATGTGGCTTACGTTAGTTCAAGGGTAAGCCTACTTTAGCTGAAATCAAACTCCAAGTTTAACGTTTCTCCACAGTGATGCAATTTATGTTTGTAGGTTCCAGAAAATGAAGCACATTTGAAGATCACGGAGGCTGTGAAAAAATTGTTAGTTCATTTTGTTCATTTTTAGATTGATATACCTTTATTCTATTTGTTAATGCCTGTCCAAATCAGCTTTAATTCACTTATATGGAAGCTTAATGGATTTTCAGGTTCCAAAACTGAAGACATATTATGATTATGCCGGAAAGAAGCTGGATATTGCAAGAAAAATTGGTGTGATACCCCCGAAAAAGTATGCACAAATTTGTTTACACAATTATATGTTTAGGTATAACCATATTACTCCCTCCGTTTCATAATACTTGTCGTTTTGGATTTTCTTGATACATTTCTTTTGCTACGCACTTAGAGATATATATGTCTAGATACATAATAAAAATAATGTACCTATAAATGTCAAAATGAAAAATATTATGAAACGGAGGGACTAGGTCCTTATTATCTAACATTTACAATATATCCTTTTTGTTGGCTACATGTTAGCAACTTGTTTTGGTGACAACTACATAGCAATAGCAAGGGACTTGATGCAAAGATCAAGAAAGAAACCAGGCCATGGATGTGGATACGATACGCACGTACTCCTGCTTTATCATCTATATCTGATATTGTACCCATTGTTTCTTTTGGCAACTACACTTATGTTGCTGCATCCTAAGTTACACTTAAATGCATGCAATGCCAAACACGCTTGGGTGACCTAAAGTTAACTCATGTCACTCAATGACAACTGTTCATGCTCAACTCATTGTTTGTTGTGATTTGCGATCTTTGCTTTGTTTATCGGATTGGTTGATGTTCTTTTCTCGTGGCTGTGCTTTTAGATTTTTTCTCAGTTTTATAAATAACTAAGTTGGTCAAGGTAAGACTGCCTCATGGGTTTTCATTAAGAAGTAATTTTCTTCCGATCTAGAAAATCTCCGAACCCCGGCTTTACTGGTTGAGGGAGCTTTTTAAACTAATCCCGTACTAGGATCGTGCTCGTGCATTGCTATGAGCAGCAAAATATATTAGGAAGATATTAATATTGCAATACACTAAGCATTCAATAAGATAATAATCATGAAAATAAACACAAACTTCTTAGTTAACCCATACGTTTCTCCCAACAAAATGAAACTTGTTACATTAGCAATAAATTTTTGTTGGCAATTATCTACCATTCTGTCACCAAATTTGGTTAAATTGAAAAGGTATGTGCTAAGCTCTTTAAGGTGCCAGCACAAATCATCAGCGTTAGCCTTCACCCAAGATGTATTAGGCAACATCCATTTTTCTATGGGTGCTATTGTTGCATCCTTTGCTTCCAAACACAAAATCCTCAAGCATATTGGAGATATGCTTCACTGATGCAGTTGGTTTCCATTGCACTCTAGCATTCCAGCCTAATCATAGTAACCAAGCACTACAATGAATAACGACATTAGAGAAAAAACAAGTAAGATTCCAATATTACCTTGTGTAGTAAAGAATAATATGCAGCCACCACTGAAACTCAGCATAACAAACCTTGCCCTTAAATTCTATGCAATCTATAGACTCTAAAGATACTTGTTCCTTAATGGTCAATACAGACTACTTTATTTAACTTGGAAGGGGAAGGCGTTCATTAATAGCTATAAGAAAGTTTTGAGGTTTTCAACCTCTATGTGCCTATAGAAATTCTGGTATATGCTATGCTCCTTGAAAGTGCATCTTGGCCCCTAATTGTTTTGGTGATAGTGACAAACACAATTTGTTGTATTTAATGGTTGAATAAGACGTGTGCAGGTTTTACTTTATTGAAAATCATGGTTTTGACCAAAAGAAGGCCCCCAACTCCAATTCGGTGTTTTCAACTCAAGTCAAGGCTTAATTTATTTTTGATTTTGAATTTGAGTATAGGAAACACTGTACTATAAGGGGGATGCGAATTGATCGCCAAGAGATGCTAAAAGTGCTTTAGGAGATGACCCAAGTGAGTGAGAAGAGAATCGAGTCGACACGTGCACAATTGCTCCTCTTATCTTTAATTCTCAGCTTCTGTCGGTAGTACCGACACTGGGTCGGTAGTACCGATATGGCTTCATTGGCGAGTTTCAGCCAGGGCCTCGGTAGTACCGACCCAGGGTCTGAACTACCGATATGGCTCCACTGTTGGGTTTCTGCGGCACCCCTCGGTAGTTCCGACCCCGTGTCGGAAGTACCAATAAAACCCGTTTTTGCACAGTAATGGCTAGTTTTTCAGGGCTAAGTATAAATACCCCTCTTCTCCCTCCTCACTCATTGCTGACCAACCACGGGACAAACCCTCACTTGAGCATTCACTCCACTTCTCCCCCTTCCTCCTAGAGCCAAGATTTGATTCCTTTGAGCTAGGGCTTGGGTAAAGAAGTGATTCCTAGTGAGGATTAGAGAAGCTTTGAGAGCCCCATCGAATTTCCCCATCTCAAGAGCACTTGAAGCATCCTCGGGCAATTGATTCGTGTTTGTTACTCTTGAAGCTTGCCTCTAGACGGTTAGGCGTCTCCCGTTGAGTGCCCTCTTGGTGTGGAGCACCCGGGATCGTTTGTATTACCCTCTCCTTGGTGGAGAATTCTTAGTGAGTACCAATCTTCCTTGGTGGGGATTGGGTGAGGAAAAGAGGCTCTTGGTGACAGCTCTCCCTTTGTGGGATTAAATTCTTGTGTCTCCATTTGCTTGCTTGAATTATTTGTCTTCCTCTAACCCTAGAACTTGATTTAGCCCGATCTCTAAATTGGTTGTGTTCCAACTCATATCTTTGGCTGCAGGTGGTTCTTAGCTCCTAAACTAAACCTTTGATTCAAATAGAATTGCTAGAATCACTTTACTTTTCAAATTTCGTTTTAGTCACCTCTGATCTGTCGGTAGTACCGGCCCGGTACCGGAAGTACCGACCCCTCGGTAGTTCCGGCACCGCGTCGTAAGTACCGACAGGAGTTTTAACTGCTGCATTTGTTTCAGAAATTTGAAGTGATCCTATTCACCCCCCCTCTAGTCATCACAAGGTCCTTTCAATTGGTATCAGAGCCTAATCCCTTGATTTAGGCTTAACCGCTAAGGGATCAAGATGTCGGGGAGCGGAGACAACCAATCCGCTGAAGAAATTGCCGCCAAGGAAGCTCGAGAGAAAGAGCTTAAGGCAGCCCAAGAAGTCACCGGGAAGGCTCCAAGCCGATCCAACGGAGAAAGCTCTGATGACTCTTCATCCGACTCCGACTCGGACTATGACTCAAGTGATGAAGAAGTCAAGGATGATGATGATGCGGCAAAGAAGGCGACGAAGAAGAAAAGAAAAGCTAAGAAGAAGAAGATGGCCAAGAAGCTCCTCAAGAAGATGATCAAGAAGGAGCAAGCCAAGTACACTCACTCTGGCTACTATGAAGTGCCCCACCACTACACACAATTTTCAGGCAACAACTCTAACGAGTAATTCTATTCCGTACATTTGGGAAAGCCTCCTCATTTCGATGGGAAAGATTATCCCAAATGGGCTTATGATATGCAAATGCACCTCTACGGGCTTCACCCTTCTCTTTGGAAGATTGTGGTTGTAGGTGTGACAATCCCCGCCGAAGGAGAAGCCCTCACACTCGAGCATGAGAAAGACCTCCACCTCAATGTGCAAGCAACAAGAGTCATCACGGGATCCTTGTGTGCCCAAGAATTCAACAACGTTCGAAACATCCAAATTGCCAAGGTGATCTGGGACACTCTCAAGGAAGCACATGAAGGAACCGAACATGTGAGACAAGGGAAGATGGACCTAATCAACGGAGAGCTTGAGCTATTCTTCATGAAGGATGGAGAGACCGTGAGAGAGATGTATGATAGGCTCATGCTCCTTGTCTCGGACATTAGGGCTCTTGGAAGTGTAGATTGGGATGACTCCAAAGTCACAAAGAAGTTGCTAAGAGCTTTTGCCCCAAAGGACAAGAACTTAGCGACAATGATAAGAAGGGATCCAAACTACCACAAGATGACACCCAATCAACTTCTTGGAGAAATCTTGCATCAAGAGCTAGTTGACCAAGATGTGGAGAAGTCTCTAAGCTTGAAGATGAACAAGAGCTTAGCCCTCAATGCTAGCTCTAGTGAAGTGGTGGAAGTAAAGCCAAAGGCTTCCAAGACTAAGAAGGAAGATGCTAGTGATGAAGGAAGCACGGATGAGGAAACTGCCTTTGCCATAAGGAAGTACAAGAAATTCTTGAAGTATAGAGCATCAAGGAAAGGCGGTGATGAAATAAAGAAGAAGTCTCAAAGGAAATGCTATGAGTGTGGAGAGTATGGACACTTCATTGCCGAGTGTCCCAAGAACAAGAACAAGAATGAGGAAGAGAAGAAATACAAGGAGAAGAGCAAGGAGTACAAAAACAAGTACCAAGGGCGTGCTCACGTGGGTCAACAATGGGACTCAAGTGATGAAGATGAGGAACCAAAGAACCAAGGCATGGCAACCATTGCTATTGCACAAGAATCATCTTCACCACGCCTCTTCAACAACTTCTCCGACGATGAGGACCACTCTCACTTTTGCCTCATGACAAAGGGGAGCAAGGTACAAGAGTCTACCACCTCTTTCTCTCTCACATCTTCTTCATCCACACCTAGTGACATAGATGATCTAGATGATGAAAAAGAAATTGAGGCCAACATGATAAAGAAATTTAGTAAAAAGGGCTATAAAGAAATAAAAAGGCTTTTGGAGAAACTAGAGAAAAAGAAAGTGTCTCTCCATGAGCAAAAAGACTTGCTTATCCTTGAGAAGGAAAGAAACCTTGCTCTAGAGAGACGCCTTGCCGAAGAGGCGGCTAAGGTGGAGAAATTGACCATAGACTTGTCCTTGGCCAACAACTCCAACAAGAGGATGTCAAAGGATTACACCTTGGCAAATGAATCTCTAGCTTCCCTAAAGGCTACTCATAGTGAGCTTCAATCAAACTTGTCATGCTTGACGGAGAAACATAAAATTCTTGAAGCAAACTATAGTACTCTTTGGGAAAGCACCAAAGCCAATCCTAAGGCAACATTTGACTCTAGTGTCTCCACTAGCAAAGGTTGTTCTATTTGCTCTAACATTGATATAAATGCTCTCAAGACTAACCATGCAAGGCTTGAGGAAACAATTAAGAGCAAAGACAAAAAAATAGCCCGATTGAACATGTTGATCACTCAAGGCAAGAACGGTGCCAAGTCCATTCCTAAGGTGGTTGACAAGCAAGGACTTGGGCACCACAAGAACAACAAGGTCAATGGTAGAGTGGTGGTCAAAGGGCATGAGATCCCCTTATAGAACAAGGGAGGCTACCTCAACACTATTATGGACATAGCCCATGGAGTCACCACCTCTACCACAACAATGGACAAGCCAAAGGTTGTGAACACGACAAAAGGAAATGGTGGGGTTAATTCTCCACCTAAGACATCGAAGAATGTGGTGGAACACAAGCCTTCTCCCAACTACACTTGTGACTATGTTGTGACCTTGGACCACAATGGTAAAATGGTGGTCAAGTATGTTAGGGCCTACACAAAGAAGGCTATGAGGAAGAGTGTGTGGGTTCCAAAAGTTTATGCATCTAACCTCCAAGGACCCAAATCTTTTTGGGTACCTAAACCAAAAGCTTAACCTTGTTTTGTAGGCCTACTCCTCCGGTGGAAGTGCATGGTTGATTGATAGTGGTGCCACTAATCATATGACCGGAGATGAAGGCTTATTTGCATCTGTGAGACATGGGTACCCCTGGGTCCCCACCGACCAGGCTCACGGCCGTCCCTGACAAGTGGGTCCGGCCTACCAGAAGACTCGCCGACCTGTCAGTGGGCCCAACTGACCTAGTTGGCGGCCCACACGACCTTTCTGAAGACCTTCTAGAAGATTCCCCAGACGACCTAGTTCAGCACGACCTCAAGACTTAGTGTACAAGACAAGACCTCGGTGGATTTCTATCAAAGCAGATCGACGGGATATGGCAAGATGTGTAACGTAGACTTAGGTCTCCTGGTCGTAACCGACCAGGAGTCTGGGAACCGACCTCATCCGCTGGCCAATATAAGGCGGGCGAGGCGACCCTTGTACTCATACGCAATCCCCAAGCAATACAAACCGAAGAACTGGACGTAGGGTTTTACTCTCCGGAGGCCCGAACCAGTATAAACTCGTCGTGTTCTCTGTGTTCCGCGTACTCGTGTGCGACCTTCGAGTTCTTAGCCTTAGATTCCACCTCACCGAACAACTAAACCACTGGGATTAACACCCCGGTGGGCTGTCTAGATCTCACCATCTGACAGTTGGCGCGCCAGGTAGGGGTGAATCAAGGTTCTTCGTGCAACTCGATGGCTTAGACCAACGGCGTCATCTTCCCGGAGAGCATGGCGGACATCCTCGCCAACCCCGTCGACATTCGCTTTGGCTCGATGCCGGCGAAATCCACCACTCCAGCCCCCTGCCTTGTCATCGAAGGCAACGCGGTCACCACCGACCAACAGATCAGAACAAATCTGTTGACGGAAACCCACCCACCCACTCCTAGCGACCTGATCGCTGGGATCGATCGTGTCGAGGGCTTGCTCTCCGACACAATCAAAGTCTGCGAACGCGTCAAACGCCCTCGCAGGACCTCATCGCCCTCCAGCATGCCTCTTGGCTTGCGTAACGCAGCTCACATAGCATCACGCTACATGAAGCGCAAGATCCAGATCGAATCTGGACCCAAGACCCAAGATCGTGGAAGCCGCAGGAGTCACCTCGACGAACCCTGCCCCATCCACGAGAATTCCAAACTCACGGCGCGCCAGTGCCGTGTCCTCAAGAAGCTTCGTCGACCTCTCAGTGCGGCCCATCGCCGCCAGCTGAACCAAGAGCCGTCCCCGGACCGCCTTGCGTTCCAGATCGCCCGCACAACTATCTCCCCGAACTATCCGGGAGAAGAGCTTGAGACCCTAGATCGCGAGATCTTGGTCGTCTCTGCTGATGTACCACCTCAAGATGGAGAGACAGATGAACAACGCCAGGAGCGAGAGAACGCCAATGCTGCTAGAGCTGTTCGTTGGCAACAAGAGCTCACTGCTGCTGTCCCAGGTGCAGGTCAACAACCAGGTCAACAACCACTCAACGCCGGACAGGTCAATGACAACACCGCGCAACAAGCACCTGCGGCACCAGCTGCCCCTCAGCAGCGACGCCAAGACAATCAACCTCGTGCCAATCGACTACGTGCCAGAGACCTCCTAAGGGACTTTGAGCGTGATGGCCTCGAAGTTTACAACTCTCCACAAACCAACTTAGGAGCCGCTCTTGCCGCTCTAAACCACCTCGAAGATTCTCCGGCGGTACGACGTCTTCAAGCTAACGTCCGCGTCACCGCTGCCCAGATCGAAGAAAGAGGTCCTGGATACAGTAGATCCGCAGCAAGTTCCTACTCCAGGAGCAGATCGGAACATCCTCGCCAACGACGCCGCAGCCAGGGTCCCCTTGAGCCGGTGGCTGAAGAGGGACGAGGTGAAAACGAAGTGGTGCAGTCGGTCAACCCCGCTACCAATGCTGCAGCTAATGCTCCAGCCAGCCCTGCAGCTAATGCCCCGGCAAACGCTCCGGCCAACACCGCCGGCAACGTCGTCAACAATGCAGCTAATGCTGCCAACGCTTAGGGAAACATCGCCGCAAACCCAAGGCACAACGCAGGAACTCAACCTCCGCCAGTACAGGCCAATTGCGCAGAAGGCAGTCAGCGTCAACGCATAAGAGACGAAGTGGAGATAGCACGACGTGCTAACTATGATCACGAACACGGGGTCCCTGACGCTCTTGATGCCAACAACCCCATCCAAGCAACGGACCTGCGGCACATGCACGACCAGGAACTCCTACGACGTGCCCACTATGACCAAGACAACGGCCCTCCCGATGACCTCTACGTCATCCCGACAGCTTACGCCCCATCAGCAAGCCCGGGAGCGGTCAATAACTTCCCTGCATTCTCACGACGTCTCCGGACGATCAGATACCCCAAGGATTTCAAGCCGGCTATTGAAAAGTACGACGGTCGCTCTGACCCAAGCATATGGCTCAAGATGTACAACATCGCAGCACGCGCCTCTGGAGGCAATGAAGACCACATGGCGGGATACTTCCCCCTCGTGATGGGCAAGGCACCACTCCTGTGGCTCGACAATCTCCCAGCAGAGTGCATCACCTCCTGGGCAACTCTGTCTCGCCTTTTCACGACCAACTACCAGGCGACCTATAATCGCCCTGGCAACACTCACCACCTCGCCAGAGTGCGGATGAGACGTGACGAAACTCTCCGTGAGTACACCAACCGCTACTTCGAAAACCGCAACACTCTCGCGGGTGTCAAAGACGAGGACGTCATCGCTTACTACAAGAAGGGGATCACCAACATCAAGCTATTTGAGAAGATCCATGAAGCTGACGTGCATACCATCGCCGACCTCATGGCCTACGTCGACAAGCTAGTCGACACTCAAGACGCGGTGATGCACGACTTCAACGGAGAAGATCACGATGACGGCGGAAATAGGTCGCGCAAGCGATCTGGCGAAGCCTACATGACAGATCCACCAAGACCTTCCACCTTCCTTGAAGGCGACTTCAACATGGTCATGGACGACCAATGCCAGTTCCACCGCGACGCTAAACACACCATGAGGGAGTGCGAGCAACTAAAGCGTGCCCTCGGAGTACCCTCCGAGTCCAAGAAGACCAAGAGTAGTAACAACGACGACCGGAACGGTGACCAGCGCTTCGACAACCGTAACTGTCGACCTGATCGACGTGATTACCGTGACCGCAGGCCCTATCAACGCAATGACGACAGGGATCGACGTGATTATCGCCGCGACTACCGCCGTGACGATAGGCGAGACGACTACCGTCGCAACGACCGTAATGACAGGCGTGACGACCGCAAGGGTGATCGCTGTGACGACCAGCGTAATGACCGCCGAGATGATCGGCGTGATGATCGACGTCGCCAAGACGACCATAACCGCCACGACAACAATCGCAAGGTGCGATCTCCACCGCCACCACCCAAAGGGGGCAACCCTAATGGTGCATTCCAGTCCGCCAACCGAGAGATCAATTTCATCGTCGGCGGTCGCCAAGCAACCAAAAGCAACAAGCAGCTCCGATCAAACGCAAGGGAGATCGGACATGTCAACACTGAAACTCCACAACCTCTGCGTTGGTCGGAATTCCCAATCACTTTCTCCAGGAAAGATCATTGGGTGCACATCCTCGACCCCGGGACCTACCCGCTGGTCGTCAATCCCATAGTCGACGGGGCCTTCCTGCCTAAGACCCTCATCGACGGAGGCAGCAGCTTGAACATCATCTTCACAGAGACGCTACGCAAGATGGACTTCGACTTCAACAAGATGACTGCCTGCGATGAACCCTTCTACGGGGTCGTGCCCGGCAAGGCTGCATACCCCATAGGTCGTGTATGCCTGCCGGTCACCTTTGGCACAAAGGAGAACTTCCGCACGGAGTACTTGACGTTCGAGGTCGCGGACTTCCGCTCCTCATACCACGCCATCCTCGGGCGACCTATGCTCGCCAAGTTCATGGCCATACCTCATCACACCTACCTCATCATGAAGATGCCGGCGCCAAACGGAATCCTCTCCGTCCTCGGGGACATCATGGTCTCCTACAACTGCGAAAGCGCCACCGTCGAGCTCTCCAAAGACTCTGCGGTCAAAGCTGCAGCAACGGTCATGGTCGCCCAGGCAGCCAAGATCGACCAAACCACTCTGGAGGTGCCAGAGCAGAAACGCACAAGCACAGCCTTGGACCCAAGTCCAGCTGTCAAGAAGGTTTGCCTCGGCCTGCCCGACGCATCCAAGGAAGTCGTCATCGGGGCCAACCTCGACCCCAAATAGGAACTCACGCTCACCAGTTTCCTCAGGGACAACACTGACATCTTCGCATGGAGTCCGTCCGACATGCCCGGTGTCCCCAGGCAGCTGGCTGAGCACGCACTTGAAGTCAACAAGACCGCACGACCTATCAAGCAAAAGCTCCGGCGATTTGCAAAAGATAGAAAACAAGCCATAGAAGTAGAAGTCTGTAAGCTCTTAGCTGCAGGATTCATCAGAGAGTGTAAACACCCGGTTTGGCTCGCAAACTCGGTCCTTGTACCAAAGAAAACTGGTGGATTAAGGATGTGTATCGATTACACCGATCTCAACAAGCACTGCCCGAAGGATCCCTTCCCTCTTCCTCGTATCGACCAGGTCGTGGACTCCACGGCTGGTAGTGTTCTACTCTGCTTCCTCGACTGCTACTCAGGGTATCACCAGATAGCCCTGCATCCCGACGACGAAGACAAAACGGCGTTCATAACGCCTCACGGCATCTATTGCTACAAGGTCATGACTTTTGGCCTGAAAAACGCTGGAGCTACATATCAGAAGGCAATTCAGAAATGCCTAAAGTCACAGATCGGGAAGAACGTCGAAGCCTACGTAGACGATGTGGTCGTCAAGACCACCGAGGAAGACAAGCTCATCGCCGACCTCTCCGAAACCTTTGCCAACCTACGAGAATTCCAGTGGAAGCTCAACCCAACCAAGTGTGTCTTCGGTGTGCCTTCCGGGTTGCTCCTGGGCTTCATGGTTGGGCACCGGGGTATTGAAGCCAACCCCGTGAAGGTTGACGCTATACGCAACATGGCCAAACCATCCAACAAGAAAGACGTCATGAAGCTCACAGGAATGATGGCGGCTCTAGGTCGTTTCATCAGCAAGCTCGACGAGAAAGGCTTACCCTTCTTCAAGCTATTGAAGAAGGCAGACAAATTCGTGTGGGACGACGAGGCCCAAAAAGCTTTCGAAGCTCTCAAAGAGTCCTTGACGACGCCACCAATCATGACTCCACCAGTTCCGAAAGAAACGCTCCTACTTTACATCTCTGCCACCACCAACGTGGTCAGCACAGTCCTCGTCGCCGAGCGAGAAGAAGCAGGGCAGGCCTATCCTGTTCAACGACCTGTGTATTACGTAAGCGAGGTCATGGCCGACGCTAAGACACGTTATACACAACCTCAGAAGCTGCTCTATGCGCTCCTGATCACGTCGAGAAAGCTTCGTCACTACTTCCAAGCTCACAAGATCGTGGTTCCATCATCATTCCTGCTAGGAGAGATTATCCGCAACCGCGACGCCAACGGCCGCATCGTCAAGTGGTCGGACGAGCTTGGAGAATTTGAAATCGAGTTTTGCCCCCGGCAAGCGATCAAGTCGCAGATCCTCGCAGACTTTGTGTCTGACTGGACAGAAATCCAGATGCCCCCTCCCAAGGAGCGGCCTGAACACTGGATAATGTACTTCGACGGTGCTCTAAACCTCGAAGGCGCAGGCGCAGGCGTGTTGCTCATCTCTCCCCAGGGAGAACAACTCTACGACATCATCGACGACTTCTTCATTTTACGCGCCTTTCAAGATCCTACTGGGTATCCTCGGATACTGGACATCATCGACTTGAGGCCTCTTCGAGGTCGGCACACCTACAAGGCCTCCTCGAGGTCGGCCCTGCCAGACTCTTTGCAGATATGCTCGGAGATCTGGGTGTCTCTACACTTCGTTCGATTAAGACCATGACTCAGTTTTTCTTCTCTTTTTGAGCATCAAACCAGCCATGCTGTCTGCTTCAATGCTCGGGGACTACTCTACGAGTGCGTCTTCGACGCCCTCTTGTTTTCCTCATCGTAACCGACCTGTTGGGAAACCCGTTTCTCACCATGTCGTTACTCGACCTACTTACTCTTCTTTCTTTTTTGGATCATCATACCGCCCATCTTGCCCACCACGATGCTCGGATACTACTCTATGAGTGCATCCTTGATGCCCTCTGAAATTTTTTCATCGTCGTTTCGATCTATTGGAAGTCTGCTTCCTATAAGTCGTCACTCGACCTCTCTTCGTTCGGCAAGACTACAAACAGGTCGGCTGCTAAGCTGACTTGTTCTTTTTTCTTTTGGACTGACATGCATGCTATTCGACCTATCGATAGCTCTACGACTTCGTCATGACCTTTCTAAGGTCGCTGCGCCTACACCTCGCTCGGGGGCTTGTGAGACATGGGTACCCCTGGGTCCCCACCGACCAGGCTCACGGTCGTCCCCGACAAGTGGGTCCGGCCTACCAGAAGACTCGCCGACCTGTCAGTGGGCCCAACCGGCCTAGTTGGCGGCCCACACGACCTCCTGAAGACCTTCCAGAAGATTCCCCAGACGACCTAGTTCAGCACGACCTCAAGACTTAGCGTACAAGACAAGACCTCGGTGGATTTCGACCAAAGCAGATCGACGGGATATGGCAAGATGTGTAACGTAGACTTAGGTCTCCTGGTCGTAACCGACCAGGAGTCTGGGAACCGACCTCATCCGCTGGCCAATATAAGGCGGGCGAGGCGACCCTTGTACTCATACGCAATCCCCAAGCAATACAAACCGAAGAACTGGACGTAGGGTTTTACTCTCCGGAGGCCCGAACCAGTATAAACTCGTCGTGTTCTCTGTGTTCCGCGTACTTGTGTGCGACCTTCGAGTTCTTAGCCTTAGATTCCACCTCACCGAACAACTAAACCACTGGGATTAACACCCCGGTGGGCTATCTAGATCTCACCATCTGACAGCATCCCTTGATCATTATGACAACCCTACAGAAACTATCATCTATGGAGATAATGGTCAAGGAGATGTTGTTGGTCTAGGTAAAATTGCTATCTCACCATCAAATTCAATTGAAGATGTTTATCATGTTCAAGGGTTAGGATACAACTTGTTGTCGGTTTCACAACTTTGTGAGAAAGGCTACAATTGTCTCTTTACCCATGAGGGTGTGACCGTCTCTAGAAGGGAGGATTCCTCTATTGTCTTTGCGGGTCATTTACGGGGAAAACTTTACTATGTGGATTTCACAAAAGTGAAGGTGGACCCTAAGGCTTGCTTAGTGGCAAAATCCGACTTGGGTTGGCTATGGTATCGCTGACTAGCCCATGTTGGCATGAGGAACTTGGCCAAACTTCAAAAAGACGAGCACATCCTAGGACTAACAAATGTTGTTTTTGAGAAAGATAGGTTGTGTAGTGCTTGTCAAGCCAGGAAGCAAGTTGGAGCTCATCATCCCGCCAAGAACATCCTATCTTCATCAAGACCTTTGAAGCAACTACACATGGATTTGTTTGGACCAATTGCCTACATAAGCATCGGTGGTAACAAATATGGTCTAGTAATTGTTGATGCCTTTTCCTGTTTCACTTGGGTATTCTTTTTGCAAGATAAAAGTGAAGCAAAGGGAATTGTGAAGAAGTTCATTAGGAGAGTTCAAAATGAGTTCGAGCTCAAGGTCGAGAACATAAGGAGTGACAACGGCTCGGAGTTTAGGAATACTCAAGTTGAGGACTTCCTAGATGAAGAAGGCATCAAGCATGAACTTTCCGCTCCATATACACCTCAACAAAATGGCATCGTTGAGGGGAAGAACCGTACATTGATTGAAGCGGCAAGGACAATGCTTGATGAATACAAGACTCCAGACTCATTTTGGGCGGAAGTCATCAACACCGCATGCCATGCCGCCAACCGCCTCTACCTCCACAAGTACTTGAACAAGACCCCCTACGAGATCATCTTCGGTAAGAAGCCTAGTGTGCATTACTTTAGGGTCTTTGGGTGTAAGTGTTTCATACTTAACAAGAAACCCAAAGCCTCAAAGTTTGCATCCAAGGTTGATGAAGATTTTCTCATTGGTTATGGAACTAACGAACATGCCTATCGTGTCTTTAACAAAACCACCGGTTGTGTTGAGACCACGGTAGATGTGAAATTTGATGAATCCAACGGCTCTCAACGAGAGCAAGTTAGTGAAAACCTTGTAGATGATGAAGAACCCCCAAGTGTATCAATCTTTAGAATGGGGACCGGTGAAGTGATGCCTCGTGAGGCTCAAGTTCAAGCTCCGGGTGACACAAGCAATCAAGATCCACCATCATCAACAAGAGTGGAACCACCAAGTTCTCAAGTTCATCAAGAAGAAAGTCAAGTTCATGGTGACGATCATGGACGGGGCTTTGATCAAGGGGGAGAACAAGGTGGTGAAGCTCAAGAAGAAGCTCCACGAGTTGAAGATGATGATGATGGACCCATTCAACGTCAATCTCAAGCACCACACCCAAGAGTACATCAAATGGTTCAACAGGATCATCCCGTCGACAACATACTTGTGAGCATTCAAAGAGGGGTAATAACTCGCTCAAGATTGTCAAACTTTTGTGCGTTTTACTCGTTTGTTTCCACTTTGGAACCTCTTAGTGTGGAACAAGCTCTTGAGGACCCGGATTGGATTATTGCCATGTAGGAAGAGTTGAACAACTTCAAGAGAAATGAAGTTTGGGAGTTGGTGCCAAGACCAAAGCAAAATGTGATCGGCACCAAATGAGTCTTTAGGAACAAGCAAGATGAATTTGGTGTCGTCACAAAGAACAAGGCAAGGCTTATTGGCAAAGGATATACTCAAGTTGAAGGCTTGGACTTTTGAGAGACTTATGCACCGGTAGCAAGGCTTGAATCGATTCGTATCCTTTTGGCCTATGCTACTCATCATGACTTCAAGCTTCATCAAATGGATGTCAAGAGTGCTTTCTTGAATAGACCTCTCCAAGAAGAAGTATATGTTGATCAACCACCAGGCTTTGAAGATCCAAACTTCCCCAACCATGTGTACAAGCTCCATAAGGCGCTCTATGGGCTCAAGCAAGCTCCTAGAGTATGGTATGAATGCCTTAAGGATTTTCTTCTCAAGAACGGTTTTGAGATAGGCAAAGCCGATTCTACTCTCCTCATTCAAAGAAATGGAAAAGATATCTTTGTATGCCAAATTTATGTTGATGACATTATCTTTGGTTCTACTAATGATAAATTTTGTGAAGAGTTTAGTAGGATCATGACTAAGAGATTTGAGATGTCTATGATGGGTCAATTGATGTTCTTCCTTGGGTTTCAAATCAAGCAAATGAAGGAAAGGACATTCTTGTGTCAAACCAAGTATGTAAAGGATATGGTCAAGAGGTTTGACATGGCCGATTCCAAGCCCATCAAGACCCCTATGGCACTTAATGGACATCTTGATCTCAATGAAGAAGGGAAGTCGGTCGACCAAAAGGTATTTCGCTCCATGATTGGCTCCCTCCTTTACTTTTGTGCATCTCGACCCGATATAATGCTTAGTGTGTGCATGTGTGCAACATTTCAAGCTAAGCCTAAGGAGTGTCATCTAATGGCCGTTAAGAGAATCTTTAGATATTTGGTACACACTCCTAACCTTGGCTTGTGGTATCCCAAGGGCTCCACTTTTGATTTACTTGGCTATTCCGATTCGGACTATGCCGGTTGCAAAGTAGATCGAAAGAGCACAACCAGGACTTGCCAATTTCTTGGTAGGTCTTTGGTGTCATGGAGCTCAAAGAAGCAAAATTCGGTTGCTTTGTCCACGGCCGAAGCCGAGTATGTGGCGGCCGGTGCTTGTTGTGCACAACTCTTGTGGATGAAGCAAACGTTGAGTGATTACGGTTGTGAATTTAGTAAGATTCCACTCTTGTGTGACAATGAGAGTGCCATCAAGCTAGCCAACAATCCGGTCCAACACTCTAGAACAAAGCACATAGATATTCGACATCATTTCTTAAGGGATCATGAGGCTAAGGGAGATATTGCTCTACGTCATGTGAGCACCGAGAGGCAACTTGCCGATATCTTTACTAAGCCTCTAGACGAGCAAAGGTTTTGTGCTTTGAGAAGTGAGCTAAACATCTTGGATTCTCGTAACTTGGCTTGACTTGTTGCACACAAATTGTTTGATGCCTAGATAGAGATGAAAATATTTTGTTTTTCTTCACTTTGTGTGTGTATTGCAAAACTTGGTTCTTCTCATAGTGTTTGGTGATTATCGCTTTGATTGATTGATTGTGTCTAATCACCAAGACCTATGGTTGTTTTACATGTCCATAACTATTTCTCTCTATCTATTTCTGCTAATCTTTCAACCAATCTTCAAAATCCTTAAGACCCACGGTACTACCGACACGAGGCCAGAAGTACCGATAAGCCTTTACTGTTGGAAGTTCGAAAAATCACGGTACTACCCACACAAGGCCGGTAATACCGATATGAGCTTACTGTTGGAATTCTGCAAATCAGCGGTAGTATCGGTGCTCCGTTGGTACTACCAATAGGACCCTCGGTAGAACCGGTGCCCCGTCGGTAATACCGATATGAATTCTCTGGCTGAATTTTTCTTGGACCCTTGGTAGTACCGGTGCCCTGTCGGTACTACCGATAAACATCGCAGGGGTATATATACCCCGCCGAACCAGTTTGTTTCTAGGGTTCTATCACAATACCGTTGCCTCCCCTCCTCCACTCCTCTCTCAAACCCGCGAGGTGATCTCAAAATCCGACCGTGGAATCTTCAAGTTAGGCGTTTCTTTGGATTCTCCACCCCTCGGAACATCCGATCCTCGCCGGGAGTTCCTCGATTCACGCGGGAACGTTCGAGGTATTTCATTCAAATCCTTTTTACTCGATCTCTCAATGCCGTTGTTTCTAGGAGGAATGCCTTAGGGAATCATCTTTATATCCATCCTAGAACATATGCCCTTGATCTCGTCAAGTTTCGTTGGTTGAATCTCTCGATTCATGATCTTCCCGCACTGTAGCAGGGCCCGTCGGTAGTACCGACCCTAGGTCGGTAGTACCGACAGGCGCCTATCACAGGTGCTAAGGGTCATGAGTTGGGTTGATTCAATTCAATTCTCTCTGCCCATTCCTTACAATACTTGCACATCCTCTCAGATGGGTCGGGCCGGCAAGCAAGTGATTCAAGAGGGCTCCGATGAGGATGACGTCCCTCTCGCTCAAAGGAAGAGGAAAGTGGTCACGGGTGCTCAACGCCCACGTGGTCGTGGCCGCACAAATCCTCCAGCCGCTCCTCGTCGCTCTACTAGTCAAGGTCACCGTGCTCGCACCAAGCAAGCCCATGAACCGGATGACCACTATGATGACTATGAAGACATCTCTTTGGATTCTCTTGCGGACTTTGTGCTTAGGCCATCCGTGCCTCCTCGTCCGACAACCACAATGGGCATCATGAAGATGGTTGATTACAAGAGTGGGACACACAATGTGTACAAGGAAAGGTACTCTGATCCCGCTCAATGGCAAAAAGAGTTTGATGCGGATATTCGTTTTTGGCTCAAGTTCAACGCCGATTGGTATGAATCGGTTATTCTATGCAAGGAGCACATGACAGTGGATATGAAGTCTATCAATTGGGATGCTTTGAGGTCTTTCAACATTCCGGCCGTTAATGAGGCCATTGACAGTTGCCACGCTAAAGGGATGACTTCAATTATGGCTATGAATTGTGATTGGAACGAAGAAGTAATTGCCCAATTCTATGCCAATCTTCATGTCCGACGTGAGGCCAAGACCTTCATCGGCTCTTGCAAGGCAAGGCCCTCTCGGTCTCTTATGAGATGTTCGATCAGATTCTTGGCTTTGGTGAGGAGGATCTTGGTCGTCCTAAGATACATGGTGGAGAGATTCCCCTAGATAGTGAGATGGCTTTCATGTATGACGCCGCTTATGGCAAGGTTGAGTTTGGTACCACACATGGTATGAAGCCCGTCTACAGGATGTTAAACCAACTCTTCCGGTACACTCTCACTCCTAAGATAGGTGACAACTACAACATCTCCAACATTGCCAAGGATATTCTTGTGAGTATGGCACCAGACAAAGAGAAGTTTAGTGTGTTTGACTTCATATGGGAGGAGATCATTGTATGCTCAGTGTTCGCTAACAAGAGTTGTCAGTATGCCCCTTGGATCTTCAGGATGATATGTGAGGTGACCGGAGTTGACATATGCACCGACAAGACTCACACTTGGTACAAGCCAAACAAGGGGAACATTGAGCGTCTTCTCAAGTTGGGCAAGCATGCCCCTCCTAGAGCTACCTCCTCGGGTGGACCTTCCTCAGGTGGCCATCCTCCTATGAGCCTCCATCCTCCTCACGTGGACCATCATCTTCTAGAGGCACCATTCCCCCTGGCAAGAAGAAGAGTATTTTCAACTTCCTTTCTCAGGGCCTCTTCGCGTGCTTCAATGTTGGGAAGCACAATGCACAGGAGATCCGTGCTCACAGGCAGCACGTCGATGAGCAACTCCTCAAGTTGGAGACCCGTCAGAAGGCCATGCTCGCTCAGCACAACATCGAGCACTCTCTCGTTCGCGAGCCCATGGACTTCCCTCCTCCACTGGTCTTCTACAACCCTTGGGAGGTGTACAGCGACACATCCATGATGTATGGAGCTCCCCCGGCCGACATCGACGATGAGGACTTTGGTGGTGGTGAGACCGAAGAAGATGACTCTCCTCCGGGGGCCCACTCTCCACATGGTAGTGATGATTGAAGGGCCTCCTCTTTTTGGCGCTTGATGCCAAAGGGGGAGTGAGCTCACAATTTATCCATGTGGGTAGTATGTATCTTATCATATCTTATCGCTCGTCGCTCTTTTATCTATCTATCTTAGGTTGTCGACATGTATGAACTATTTGTGTGGTGTGATGGATGGTGATGTGGTGAACCTAGAACCTTTTAAAATTTGTAAGACTTAATCGTGCTAGTGTGGAACCTCGCTTATATATTTGTGATGCCTCGTGTGAAATGGTGGTTGTTATTTCTCACTTTGTTGGTTTGTGTATCTTGTCATATGCATCACGGTTATTATATCACACTTATGCACTTGTGTATGCGAATTGAGAGTGAAGTTTCTTCTAAATGTGTGATAGGCATTTGAGGCCTCCATAAAAGACCAAGCACACATTTAGGGGGAGTTTCGCTTAAAATTGTTGGATACACACATCTTTATTTGAAAATGAATTGTGTTGTCATCAATCACCAAAAACGGGGAGATTGAAAGTGCATCTTGGCCCCTAATTATTTTGGTGATAGTGACAAACACAATTTGTTGTATTTAATAGTTGAATAAGATGTGTGCAGGTTTTACTTTATTGAAAATCATGGTTTTGACCAAAAGAAGGCCCCCAACTCCAATTCGGCGTTTTCAACTCAAGTCAAGGCTTAATTTATTTTTGATTTTGAATTTGAGTATAGGAAACACCGTACTATAAAGGGGGATGCGAATTGATCGCCAAGAGATGCTAAAAGTGCTTTAGGAGATGACCCAAGTGAGTGAGAAGAGAATCGAGTCGACACGTGCACAACTGCTCCTCTTATCTTTAATTCTCAGCTTCTGTCGGTAGTACCGACACTGGGTCGGTAGTACCGATATGGCTTCACTAGCGAGTTTCAGCCAGGGCCTCGGTAGTACCGACCCAGGGTCGGAACTACCAATATGGCTCCACTGTTGGGTTTCTGCGGCACCCCTCGGTAGTTCCGACCCCGTGTCGGAAGTACCGATAAAACTCGTTGTTGCACAGTAACGACTAGTTTTTCAGGGCTAAGTATAAATACCTCTCTTCTCCCTCCTCACTCATTGCTGACCAACCACGGGACAAACCCTCACTTGAGCATTCACTCCACTTCTCCCCTTCCTCCTAGAGCCAAGATTTGATTCCTTTGAGCTAGGGTTTGAGTAAAGAAGTGATTCCTAGTGGGGATTAGAGAAGCTTTGAGAGCCCCATCGAATTTCCCCATCTCAAGAGCACTTGAAGCATCTCCGGGCAATTGATTCGTGTTTGTTACTCTTGAAGCTTGCCTCTAGACGGTTAGGCGTCTCCCGTTGAGTGCCCTCTTGGTGTGGAGCATCCGAGATCGTTTGTATTACCCTCTCCTTGGTGGAGAATTCTTAGTGAGCACCGATCTTCCTTGGTGGGGATTGGGTGAGGAAAAGAGGCTCTTGGTGATAGCCCTCCCTTTGTGGGATCCTCAACGGAGACGTAGCTTCCTTTGTGGGAGTGAACTTCGGATTAAATTATTGTGTCTCCATTTGCTTGCTTGAATTCTTTGTCTTCCTCTAACCCTAGAACTTGATTTAGTCTGATCTCTAAATTGGTTGTGTTCCAACTCATATATTTGGTTGCAAGTGGTTCTTAGCTCCTAAACTAAACCTTTGATTCAAATAGAATTGCTAGAATCGCTTTACTTTTCAATTTTCGTTTTAGTCACCTCTGATCTGTCGGTAGTACCGGCCCGGTACCGGAAGTACCGACCCCTCGGTAGTTCCGGCACCGCGTCGGTAGTACCGACAGGAGTTTTAACTGTTGCATTTGTTTCAGAAATTTGAAGTGATCCTATTTACCCCCCTCTAGGCATCACAAGATCCTTTCACTCCTCTAGTTACAAAGATCATCCTGCACATATAGAACTAATGAACCACATAAGCTGATTGACATAAAAAAATAGAACTCGTGACTTTATGAATTTGTAAGCATTGTTGAGTGAACACAATATCAACAGTCTATTGTAGTGTTAAATGTACAGGTTCATCATGGTCATCATGGTTCATCGTGGTCACTTCATGTGTTAAGATTAGTGCGTGCCCAATCGACCGCCGCCGCACCCCAGCCGGGATCTCTATAATCTTTCAACCTATATTTTGTTGCAAACCATAACACCTAAGCCAAAATAATGAAGCCAAGGACTTAACTTACCTACATTGCTAAAAAGAATATGCATCTGCCCACATATAATTATTATTAATCGATGCATAAAAACACGGGTGCTACGCGGCAAGGCCGCGCGACTTTCTACTTTTCTACTCCCTCCGGTTTGATAAAAAAAGTCGTTTTGGACAAAATTTTAGTCAAATATTAGAAATATAAATGATAAATAATTTTTAAGTCGTTGAGTTTATAAATGTGAAAATCACATCAATAGATTTGTTTTGAAAACAATTTCATTAAAATATACATATATAATTTTTCAATAAATATTTTTATAGGACGACAGTGGGTTTCAAATTTGAATAGAATGAGGACCCTATCGAACAAATAGAGGAAAGGACGGAAAGGGGAAAACGTAAAGTCTAAGTGACACGACATATGGCACGCAAAGGAAATCCAATTTCGGTAAGACTTGATTTGAATCGTAGTTCAGATCCAAGTCGGCTCAGTGAGGGCGACTGCGAAAGTCACTGAATGGGTTCGGTCCGTCTTTTCCTGATCTTTGTTTGTCCCTTAAAAAAAGGCGTGAGAGGACGTTGCAGATGTCTGGGACGGACACGACTTCTTCTAACACCAGAAGACCACAGGAAGAAACCCAGGACCAGAGCATGTCGTGAAAGACGCACACGGAGCGGGCGTGCTTCGACTGTGCCTTCGGGGTTTGGAGACCGTGTCCCTGTCCTAAGACCATCCACACTCATCTAACTTCATATCCTCCTTCAAAACAGCATATTCCTTCCCCACCATCGAGATTCTCTCCTTTATACTACTTTCTTCCGCACCCATCTTCCTTCGTATTTCTCCTTCATCCCAACAACCCACACGCGGGTCCCATCTGTCACTCTCTCGCCCCTTTCTCTCTCTCCTTTTTCTGATCCGTCTGCGACTGCGCCCTGCCGCTCCTCTGCTCCGCCTCCTCTCATCCGTCTTCTCCGGCGTCGGGAGAAGCAGGGGAGGTGCGTCCTCCTTCGCGCCGGCTCGACAACGGCGGCGGCGACGGCCGGAGCTCCACAGCGAGGCTACAGCGGCGGCAGTGGATCCATCGGTGCTGGAGCAGGGGCGGCCGCCATGGCTTCGTGCGGAGCTCCCTCTGCTCCGTCAACCGCCGACGAGGATCTTGGGGCGACTGCGAGCTCGAGGTGCGGGACGACGGCGAGCTCGAGGTGTGGGGCAACAGCGAGCTCGAGGTGCGGGCGCCTCCCTCTGCGCTTCACCGTCGTTTCCCCTGCTCCCCGCGACCCCTCGAGCTTGCGGCGTGCGAGTCGGAGGGATCCAGGCCGGCTGCGGCGGCCGGATCCAGGCCCATCCTCCTCCGCGCGGATCCGCCAGTGGGATCTTGGGGGATGCGGAGGGGAGCTCGACGTCTCTCCTCCCATGGCCCATGAAGGAGCCATCGAGCTCAGGCAAGGCCGCGGGAGGCGGTGGCACGAGGAGGAGCAGGCGCGGACGCGGAGCAGAGGCTCCTCTTCTTGCTTCCGGCGGCGTCACGTCGATATGCCGACGGGTGGAGCTCCGGCGGCTCCAGAGGCTGCAAATCGAGTATCGACGACGACCGGCGGCTCTATCCCTCGATCGATGGCGTGGGCGCGAAGCAAAGGAAGAAGACCACCGACGGCGTCCTCCTGGTGGAGGAGCAGGGGCGGCCGCGGGGATGAGGTGACCGCGAGCTCGAGGAGGAAGCTCTGGCGGCGGCGTGCAAGGATCCGGCGGTGGCTCCAGTCCGCGTTGGTTCCGAGCAAGGCGCAAGGCAGTTGGGGGCGGCAGCACCGGGACCGTAGTGGGCCCTCACGGAGCCTCTCGATTGCGCCGGATCTGAAGGAATCGAGTGTTGACGGGAAAATCCCGTGAGGGATGCCGTCCCCCGCTGCGAGGTAATTTTCCTCCATAGTACAACGCGACAGGGATCACGGGGGTTTTGCCGTCGCCCAGTGCGGGTAGTCTAAACGACTTCTTTTACCAAAGCACTGGGAGTAGTTTGGATGGAGTTGGGAGTCAGAGGGGTGACCCACCTGTCAGCCTTTCCCTATCCCCGTTTCTGTACTCAGACTACGCACTGAACTGTGGGCCACGGAACTTTGGCTCACCTGTCTGGCGCGCGGCCCTCCCACAAAAAGCCGAAACCCTCTCGGTCGAGAACCCAAAATCGGACGCAGCGCGCGAAAACGCAGGAGCAGCCCGCCACTCGCCACCGCCGCCCGCGCGCGCGGCAACGACCACCGGCGGCGATCGCTGCGGCGAAGGACTAGGAGATGGCGCCGCTCGTGCCGATGTCGCAGCCATGGGTGGAGAAGTAGTAAGTCCCCCACCCGTCCCCCTCTCTCCCCACAAAATTTCCCCGGATTTGGAATGGAACCCCCCCGTGATTTCGCTCTAACCGCGCCGGTTCCTCCTGCGACTGCAGCCGGCCGAGGCAGGTCAAGGATGTGGCGCACCAGGAGGAGGTCGTCCGGGTGCTCACCAACACCCTCCGGACCGCTGATGTGAGCGAGCGCTACCCCTCTTCCCTGCCCCCAGATTCCTTCTATTCCAGGAACCCCCCTGGGGATATTTCATATTTTCTGTCTGACCCCTTGCAGCTGCCACACATGCTGTTCTACGGCCCGCCGGGCACGGGGAAGACCACCACCGCACTCGCCATTGCCTACCAGCTCTACGGGTATGCCCTCTTTGCTTGACATTTTTGTATCATTTTGGTTTTTGTCTTCTTGGTTTGGTTAGTGTGAGCAGTGTACTATGTAATCTTGGAATGTCTTGTAATTGCCATTGCCAATGTAATGGGGCAGTGGAGCAATAGATGGGTATGATGCATCTTGCTATGCTCGATCCTTGTCGCTGACTTAAGTCAATGCTGACTATTAAACTCTGCAATGCAACACAAAATGATTTTATTCTTTTCAAGAAACCAAAAGAACAATAATGGATGTGGATGTACCTAATTTCAATTGCTTGCCTTGTCCATTCTAAGGTTCCATTGACATCCTTTTAATTATAATGGTTAGAGATTCAAGTTGCTCAATGGTCATCTATATTAAGCATGGACCATTGAGACGTTAGAAACTTACAACGTTGATTTGTTTAACAAAGATTGCCATGTTTCTTTGTACAATCCTATGAATTGCATCGAACATCGAGGAAGTGTAAAATATAAATCGAGGCATGTCTAGGAATTGAATTGAACACCCAGGAAGTGTAAATTGTTATTTTAGGGTCATTGTTGATTCCTAGACATGCCACAGTCATTAGTCTATATATGTGTTGGTGTGTACTACCTGTGAGTTGAACGTTATGTGTGGATAAGTTGCGGTTCAAGTTATGGTGTGTTTAAAACAGCAATTTAGGAGGAACTCGAATTTATTTAAAAAGTAGCAAAGTTGCATTTCTTCTTCAACTCGCAAGAATCTCTTAGTTGTCAGCCAATTAAGATTCGCCCCCTTTTTAGACACGTGTGGTTAATTTCTTCTAGTTCATTCCTGAAGTTTCTATAATCATGTCAAGTAAATAAGGAAAATCCAAAAATGACATTAGAAACTGATTTGTTTTGATACAATAAAACTGTGCAAAACTACTCCTGGAATGTTTAAGGATGAAGCTTTCTGGTCCTCTTTTGATGATGCAGTCCAGAGCTGTACAAGTCAAGAGTTTTGGAGCTCAACGCTAGTGATGATCGTGGAATTAATGTGGTGAGGACAAAAATCAAAGATTTTGCTGCTGTTGCTGTTGGTACTGCACGGAAAGCGTAAGCTCATCAAAATGAGAACGTTTTTAGTTCTCATCTGATTTTTGTATTTCTGAGTAGTTATCTTGCTGTGATGAACTTCAGTGGCTATCCCTGCCCACCTTACAAGATTATTATACTTGACGAAGCCGATTCGATGACAGAAGATGCCCAGGTATACTGCCACACACATCACTCTTCTATCTGTAATGATCCAAACCTATCACATATGGTAAGTTTGTGATATTATCCTCCTGTAGAATGCTTTGAGGCATACTATGGAGACTTACTCAAAAGTGACAAGGTTCTTTTTTATATGCAACTACATCAGCAGGTGTTTTGTCAGTTTGATCTTCTTATTCTTCTATGGTTCACGTACTGAAAATTGAAATTAATGATTTGTTAATGTCTGTTACAGGATAATAGAACCACTTGCATCTAGATGTGCAAAGTTTAGGTTCAAGCCTCTTTCAGAAGAAGTGATGAGCAGTCGTATTATGCATATATGCAATGAAGAAGGTCTCAATCTTGATGCTCAGGTATTATAAGTTAGGCTCACTTGCGATAGCTCAGATGATGTTTATCTGCACGAGTTAATGTAACAATATCAAGTCAATTACTTCCAGCATTCTTTTGTTTATGACTGATTACGTTGAGATGCTTTGAATTCTTCAAATCAGGCGCTGTCCACACTGAGTACCATTTCTCAAGGTGATCTTCGTCGTGCTATAACCTATCTTCAGGTCTGATGGTTTTCTGAATCTGTTAGCTTGCATCAAGCTGTGCAAAATTGATCTTAGTTTCATATATTTCTGTTTTGTTGCAGAGTGCAGCCCGCTTATTTGGATCTTCTATCTCTTCCACTGACCTGATCAGTGTTTCTGGGGTACACCACCACTCACTTTTCTTCTCTTTTATTTACGAAGAGGCTAACTGAGCACATATCATGAAATTTCTAGCTCCTGTGTTACGTGATGTTGAAATGCTTGGTTTTTATTTTGAATAGTATTTTAGCTTGGTGTGCAGTATTATACAACAACAACATATCCTTTCAGTCCCAAGCAAGTTGGGGTAGGCTAGAGTTGAAACCCAACAAGAGTCATAAATCAGGGTTCAGGCACATGAAAAGCTGTTTTCCAAGAACTCCTATTCAGGGCTAAATCCTTGGTGTGCAGTATTATATAATTTCATTTTTCTTGATGATGTTTCACCCTAGAACTTAGTAAACTGGATCTTGCTCTCGTCTTCAGTGAGGTTATGGCGCAGACTGATGAGATGGTTTTGGGTATAAAGGAAATTCTATATGTTTTTGCTTGGAAAATTATCTTATGAGAAATTTTACCATCCAAGTAATTTGTAATCTGAACAGACAGTTAGAAAACTGTTTAGCTATCTTGGGAAATCAAGCTCTTCCACTCATCATATTGACCTCCACGTGTCAGGTTATCCCTGAAGATGTTGTGAAGTCACTGCTTGCAGCCTGCAGATCTGGTGAATTTGATGTTGCAAACAAGGAAGTTAGTAACATCATCGCAGATGGATATCCTGTCTCACAGCTGATGGCACAGGTCACTATTTATTCTGTATTTAGATGCCATACTCTAGTTGATTATTAGTCCTATTGATTTCATCTTACCACTGCCTCTAACTGAAGCACTTATTCAGTTTCTAGATGTAATTGTTAGTGCCGACGATTTTCGAGATGAGCAAAAGGCAAGGATATGTAAAAAGCTTGGGGAAACTGATAAGGTTTGTCCTATTGAAATTACAATAGTACAGTAATTCTTGGTCCTTTCTCTTATTATTATCACAATTTGCATAACTGTATTATTTTGAAGGAAACCCTATACCTTTAACCTTTCTCATTCACATGACTAGTTCAGCAATAAACTTAATGTGGAGACCTGCCATTTCAGAGTTGCAGTTCTTTTTCCATGTAGTATGACAATCATATTTCTCCTTTTGGGGTAATTTGCAGTGCTTGGTCGATCGGGCAGATGAGTATCTACAGCTTTTGGATGTTGCCAACGAGACTATTCGTGCTCTTTTCAACATGCCACAAACGCTGGTCTTCTAAGAGATGTTTGCAAAGAGGAATGGTGGTGATGACTGATGATCATCATTTGCAAGCCCTGGAAAACGTCTTTAGATGCTGCACAGCACAAGGCTCCATCTCTATTCTGTTGTGTTTTCCTTAGATTTGTGATGGGTTAGAGTGTGTCGAACGTGCGTAAAGTTTAGCTGAACTGCGCCTGTGGATGTCCAGTATGGCATGGAATATTTTTCCATCTTACATCTTGTGCGTTATATTTCCTCTCTTGCTCCCTGACGACACATTGATGGAATATAGCAGCCTAGCAACATTCCATTTTTGAGAGATCCCGAGACTCTAGGGCGTTGTGGTTAGTATGGACTCTCGAATTTTTGCAACGGCACAGGTTTTTATAGCAAAGGTTGCAACTTGCAAGCAACATGTTACACATGGCTGTCACTGGTGGTAAAAGTATGCACCAATACCATGATATCACCAACGTATGATTCCACTAGCTGATATCATGGTATTTGATTGGGAATGAATTGGCTGCTGCTCGTTTTGTTTTTGGTGACAAATTGCATGCAATTTAATTGGGAAACCATTTATAACTAGAGAAACATGTATGGTAAGAGTAAAAACACAGCAATATAATTCCTGCATTACAAAGGCGTGATATAGTTGTTTTTTTTAAAAAAATAGGAATATAGTTGGTGACTATAAGAGCTTATTCTGATGCATAATTGTTATATACTAAAAATAGGCATACCTCTGCCACCTACTAAGGGTAAAATAGATTTTTATCAAGATTCCAGCTAACTATCAATGCACATATTCAAAGGCAAACACCATGTGTTGCTAATTTTAGTAGCAAGTTAACAACTAACATTTTACTCTACTCATTAGCCAGCTACTCCTATAAGAATTAACCCTGGATAAAGAAGTCAAAATAAATGCCTAAATACTAGTCGTACGTGGTGTGCTCTAGATAATTTCCTTTTTCATATATTGGATTAATTTTCAGTGTAATTGTAAAAAATGTGTGCTAAGATTAAAAAAACAGAGAGAGTTGGAGAGGATCGTCAGGCTGCTTGTATCCAGTCTTTAGAGAGAGTCTCTTAATGTTTTGTTGTCTGTACATTCGTTTCCCCTAAGCTTTGTAAGTATATCCCTCTCTTTTAATGTAAAAGTATGTTGTGGAGAACTCCTCCATAGTCTTTTGCACGTATTATCATAAAACTACTAATCCACAATTATGAATTTATAATATTCAAATATCGAAGCAATTGAGGTCTACAAAATTCTATCTTGAAGGGTAATTAGGCACATATTTCATCAATAGTTGTCGTCATTCATCATCAAAGGCCACACACTTTGCCACATTTCCCCCCTCCATATTTGCCTTCAATGCACGGAATTTCGATTTCCACCAAGGTCCACCCTGTCAAATGCTGACTCGGTGATGATAAAAATTTGGCAAAGGATGTAATTTCACACTTGTGCACGCATGCAGACTCCCATCCAAACACATTTTAATAATTTGATTGACTCGATAATCAAATTTTGGATCAACAAGTCATAATATAGCTGGAGTTTACATACTTCGACCGCGCTATTATGTGCAAGTTGGCGACGTGCAATTGACTTCTCATTATTCATTTTTTTTTCATACTATAGAGGCTTCACGTACTTGTAGGAGGAGGCTATTACCGATTTGGAACATTTGTCTTGTGGTCCGAAAATTTTTCAAATCTAGAGGGAGAACTGAAATTCGAACGAGCTAGCTAGCACTCCTCGATCGGTTCACTCCCCTCGCACGTGCCTCCCGACCAACCACCGTGGTCCCCTCGCTCGCGGCCACCACTCTCCGGGCTCCCACCACCTCCGCTTCCTCCGCCGCCGCGGGCGCCGGCGACGATGCCGCGCAAGGCCTCCTCCAACTCAGGTACGCGCCCCGCTCGGCCCACCTCCGCGCCTCGCAATTCCCGCACCCCCAAAACCCTAACTCCCTCCGTCTTCCATTCCCGCCTCCAGATGCGCGGGCCAAGTGGCGCAAGCGGAAGCGCGCCGCCGCCAGCCCTTCCCCGTCCAAGCAGCAGGCCGACCACTCCGACGATTCCGACTCCGCCGCGGCCGCGAACGGCGACGAGGACGCGCACCGCGGCGCGTTTGCCAACGGGGCCGGAGGAACCCTAGCTGCCGGCGGCGGCGGCGATGACGACCCCGTGCTCGACCTCCGCGGGGTCGAGGTGCTTTCCTCTCCTGCCGAACCGGTCTCCGTCTTCCCCGCCGCCGTCCGCCGCGCCGTCGGCCGGCCCCACCCTTCGGTGCTTGCTGTCATCGACGCGGAGCGCGCGGCGGCCGGTGCCGACGGTGCTCCGGCCGCCCTAGCGACGGTACCCGTTCTCGAGAACATTTCTCACGGTCAGCTCCAGGTGATCTCGGCGATGCTTCCCGACCATCCGTCCCTGTCCTACGACCCTGACAAGCCGTCCACGTATGTCTGCACCCCGCCTCCACTCATGGAGGGATGTGGAGTGCACAAGCAGTTCTACGGCAAACTTCACATCATGCCCATGCACTCAGGTAGGTTTCTTCTTGGCACTTAAAAGGCACTGTTTGCCACTGAACACTACTGGTAGAACAGACTATTAATTTGAATTATGGGGTGTGTTTGTTTATTCCTGATTGTAGATTGGTTCATGCCAACGACGGTGCACAGGTTGGAGAGGCAGGTTGTGCCACAGTACTTCTCTGGAAAATCCCAGGGGCAAACACCGCAGAAGTACATGATGTTGAGGAATAGGGTGATTGCCAAGTATTTGGAGCGACCTGGGAAAAGACTCGTGTTTGCCGAGTGCCAGGGACTTGTCACAAGCACACCTGAATTGTATGATCTGAGTAGGATAGTTAGGTTCTTGGAATCTTGGGGGATTATTAATTACCTTGCAACAGGGTCTGTGCACCGTGGCCTTAGGATGGCAGCATCACTAATCAAGGAGGAGACAACAGGGGAGCTGCATCTGGTATCTGCACCTATGAAATCGATTGATGGTTTGATTCTGTTTGATCGGCCAAAATGCAGTATCCGGGCAGATGATATAGCTTCTGGTGTGTCAACTTCATCTGCTCCAGTGGTGGCAAATGGTGATGCTGATTCTGCAAATTTGGACGATAAGATATGGGAGCGCTTATCAGAGGCTTCTTGTAGCTTCTGCTCACAACCTTTGCCCAGCTTACATTATGAGTCACAAAAGGAGGTGTGTGCACAATCAGAATTTCTACTTGTCATGCTTCATATTTTGATGCTCATTCATTACACTGTCAAGAATGTTGCTTATGCAATCCACTTGACATTTTTACCCTCGTATTATCATTAACTATATAGAATGAGACTGCTATTGGTTCATAATACTTGTCCAGCTTACAGGGATGCATAATTTTGAAATGGTCGACCATTTTAATTAACGGCACTTGTTTGTAACCAGCAAGAATGAATTGCAGGCCGTGAAGCCTTATTTACATTATACTCACTGTATTATTTGCTTTTCTTTGTAAGTGGCCTGAATTGATTTAGTATTTGATTCTGCACGTTGGTTTTCCCTATATATGTGCTTTGTGTTGAAGCGTCATATTTTAAGAGTGATAGTCATTTTGATGTGGTCATTCTGTTAAGGTTGACTGATATAATGCATTTTGATTTCTTTAGCAAACTTGCTTTTTTCATCAAAAAAGCATATAAATGAGACTAACAAGCTGTCTTATTTTAACTGGTGGAGCAGGCAGACATAGCTCTTTGTTCGGATTGCTTCCACAATTCAAGATTTGTTACTGGACATTCAAGTTTAGATTTTCAAAGAGTGGATGGGATGAAGGATCGATCAGACGCTGACGGGGACAAATGGACTGATCAGGAAACTTTATTGTTGTTAGAGGGCATAGAGAAATACAATGATAACTGGAATCATATTGCGGGGCATGTTGGAACAAAGTCAAAAGCACAATGTATTCAACATTTTATTTGTCTCCCAGTGGAAGATGGGTTGTTAGAGAACGTTGAAGTGCCAGAAGCATCCCTTCCATCCAGGATGCATAGCAATGGATTTTTGCATTCAGATTCCAATGGCAGTACTTCAGGTGTGTTTTCTATTTGCTCAACCAGAAAATTTCTCATTATCGTTACACTCTGGTATTCACGATTGCAAAATTTATCATCCTCCATTTTTGACTGATGATTTGTTCCCTTAGGTTGTTTACCTCAAAGTAGCCAACCTGGAAACCAAATTCCATTTATTAATTCTGCTAATCCAGTCATGTCACTGGTGAGTCATTCTAGACTATGTGTTGGACCTGTTGGTTACAAAGTTATGTACTTCTACATTCAAATTTGGATACTGCAATGGCTGAATGCATTTACACTTGTCTTCACTGGCCTTTTGTATGCACATACATCTATACTGCAAATTTAAGATTTCCTTGACTGATTTTTGTTTAAATCAAACCGTACTATCCCAAAGAAAAAAAAAGTGTTGCCCTAGAAAAAAAGAAAAACAATTGTGAACATTTTACCATGTACATGTAGTTGCCAACCATGACTTTGGAGTTGCTAATCTATGTTCTATGTCGATTCAATGATGGACTAGGCATTTTTCTGCAATTTGATTGGCATCAAAAGCTGTTAAAAAGACATAGAATTCTGGTGGAAAGCTATACCCACATGGCAACATGTATCTTTTAGTTATTAATTCACTACTTGAGTTCACAAATACTGGTTATGGCCCTGGTGGTATAATCATAAGGGTCATTTCTTGGAAATCCACGTGTGCACACTTGAGCGGGAATATCTAGTGCATAACAACATTTCAGTGTGAAGATGGTATCTCTGAACATGAGCCACTGAGTGGGTTGGAAGCCTTATATTGAGGTGAACAAAAGAGATAAATAGGTTAACAAGTTAGTGAATAAAACTAAAACCCTCACGAGCTGAGGATCACGGTTGTATTCCAGCCCATGCAGTTTTGTCTTTATTATATATGTTTAGTGGTCAATCTGCTGTCGAGATCTGCATATCTCGGTCTTACTATTCAGAGATGTTTTGCAGGTTGCATTTTTGGCCTCTGAAGTAGGACCAAGGGTTGCAGCAGCCTGTGCAAGTGCAGCATTGTCGGTTTTGACAAGAGACGATTCCAGGTGTGCCACCTGTGCTTGAATAAGGGCTGCCCAGTGATGTACTCCAATAACCATATGTTGATTCTGACTTGCCATATTAGTTTTATATTTGGAATGCAATAAATAGTTTCTTATTTACTTGATTTATTTTCTCTCTATTGGTCTCCCAATACTGGAGCTAGATTTTAATATGATCTTTTCCATTCTGTTAAGGATGTGTCCAGAAGGCATCAATGCTGTGGGTCATGCTGCTCATCTAAATTATGGTAAGTGCTTTGTTCCCCAAATTAGTAATTCCCTTTCTTTTACAATCATTTTGTGCAGGAGATATTATAAATACAATATTCTGATGAAACAGGACCCTCATCATCCATCTCTCCTGAAACTGTCAAACATGCTGCCATGTGTGGCTTGTCAGCAGCGGCAACAAAGTCTAAACTTTTTGCAGATCAGGAGGAGCGAGAAATTCAGAGATTAGCTGCTACTATCATAAATCATCAGGTTTGTTACAGTACTGAATTTATTTTCTGAAAGATGCTGTACCAAATTTATGGGTACTGCAACTTTGTTATATTGATGTCGGACCATCATGCTTTTGTCATATTGTTTTGCATTTGTTGTGCACCACTACCGTGCCTGTGCTTGCATGTTTATGACATAAGAAAAAAGAAACCCTGATTTTAAGTTAACTGTGGAAGAACCCTTTGTTCATAGTTGATAAATAAGTTGAATCTCAACCATCCTTGACAATGTCTTCACAAGTTCACAAATTTTGATACGATATACTTTCAAAATGGTAGTTGTATTTGAACAACATTGACCAAATACTGAGATGAAGAGGAGGTTTTTAGCATGAAAGAGCCACTGGGGAAAATACAAAATTCCATTTGTCATGGTTTTGCATTTTCCTAACAGCTCAGTTCTAATCTTGCTGATTCTCAGTGGTTTTGTAGTTTGGAGGAGAACAATTATTCTGGCATAATTTTTAGATAACTCGACAAGAACCTTATAACTTGCAGATAAAACTGTCTTTTACTAAAAAAAAACCAGGAGGATTCAACCAAGCTGAAATGGAATTTGGTTTTTGAAATGTTATTACCCCGCTAGATCTGTCCTCAATCTTTTACTAAATGTGTTGAGAACTTGACACCTTTGGGCCATTTCCTTCTGTGAACCTTTTTAAAATTTATACAGTAGCTGTAGCTGTATAAGAACCTTCTGTAATCGTTAATAGAAAAAATGAATCTCAAGCATCCTTGAATCTCTGAGATGATTTTTCTGGCCTTGTCTTTTGATTTGGTATTTCAAAGTGATAGTTACACTTTGATAAACATTGAGATTTTGAGCATGAAAGAGACACTGGGGAAAACATAATTTCCCATTTGTCTAGGCTTACATTTTCCTAGCTGGCTCTTGGTTCTTGCCCAATCTTGCCAATTCTTGGTAGTTCCATAGTTTTAAGGAAAATAACTGTTCTGACATTATTTGTAGATAATTTGATGAAAACCTGTAATCTCACTGTTTTAGAACCATCTCTTACTAACAAGCATGAGGATTCAACCGGCTGGGCCAATTGCTGTCCACAACCTTTCCTAAATGGATTTTAGCTTTGAAACTTTAACTGCCCTGAAACTTGTATTAACCAGCTGGACCAATTATCATCCACAAACCTTTCCTAAATGTGCTGAGACCTTAGGGCCATTTTCGTTTGTTAAACCTTTTTGAAATTCATACTTGTAATGCTGGATGAAAAGCAAATGGCCTAACTTTCAGCTTGTCATATGTATGGACATGCAGCTAAAGAGACTGGAGTTGAAGCTGAAGCAGTTTGCGGAGGTTGAGACCATGCTCTTGAAGGAGAGTGAACGGTTTGAGCTGACGAGGCAGCAGCTGGCAGCTCAGCGCATCCGAATATTATCAACCCGGTTACCTTCCTCAGGTGGCACTCTACCCGGGGGTGGCAGCACCATGGTTTCAAACCCAATGAATCAGGCTGCCAGTCTTAGACCGCCGATGATGCAGGGCTCAATGCCGCAGTCCAGCATGCCAGCGATGTACGCCAACCACATGCAGGGGCATCCCCAGATGGCTGCTCTGCTGCAGCAGCGTCAACAGATGCTCTCGTTCGGGCCTCGCCTGCCGCTCTCAGCTATCCACCCTGGCACGTCATCCTCGTCAGCACCCAGTATGATGTTCAACCCTGGGATGCCCAACTCGTCGGCTCCTAACCACCACTCGCTGTTGAGACCACCTTCAGGGAACAATTCAAATGTAGGTTAATGCGATAAGTTTTTTTTCTTCTTCTTCTACCTAGATTCCTGTGATGTAGATCCCTCCTGATTCGTGATTGTTAACATTGCAATTGAATTGTGCAATCACACATAGAGGTAGTTGTTGTCGGCAATAGGTTTTCCATTCTCCCTGTGTAGACTGTGGACCGTGTGTATGTGTGTGACCTGATAAGACATGTTGCTAGTGGCTAGGCGATGCATAGAGAATGTAGAGGTTCGTCTGATTAATTGTTGTTACTGCTAATTACTGTTGGCAAGTTGCGAAATTTGAATCCTCATGTATTCTGGTTCATCATTCTCATCTGTGTGTTCCGTATCCAGAATCTACTGATTTTCTCCATATATTTGGTTGTGCGCGTTCGTGTTTTCTGATCATATGCTCTATTCTACTGTGAGATCTCTATATTTTCAACCAGTACGAGGTGACCCTCATGCAGGAAAACATGCACTGATATGCTGGACCAAAAGTACCTTAGGCTATGTTTATGGTTAACGAAGAATGTATGAGTACGACGGTGAGGCGGTCACCACAAAAAGCGTGGCAAAATTTGACCGATCAAGCACAAAAGCTAGGATCATCGTATAGGATCGCGCAGCAACTTGAGGACGAAGACTTTGTTGAGTCAAACGGACACCCGACAGGAACGTGAGCCAATTGGGACGCAGCAGGCCCATCATCCGTACAACTTGGACAATGACGTGCAACGGTGTTACCAATATCTCCTATCTTTCGTTCGTTCCATATGAAAACGACAACCATTTTGGTTAATCGCCACTACCACACGATAATGTCATAATGCTGCAAGTTCTTGACCGGTTCCCAAGGACATGCATGAGAGGTGTCGTCGCAGCAGCCGTGCGCACTTATTAATAATAAAAAGGCCGAAAAGCTAAACAAAACTAGTGCGTGTTTTAGGCACTTCCAACCCTCGATCTTTCCTTTCCTCGACACAAATTAGGAACAATAACGGAGATGCTTGAGCACGTGATGGTTTTAGTACCATTATATTCGTATTTGAAAATGCCTCCCTAACATGTGAGTTTCAATTGTTGCACGTTTGACATTTGTGTCTAGAGAAATTTTAGAGTGCTTGTTTTTTAATGAGCCGTTCATTTATCGAAATCCAATGGTGGAAGTACCAAGAAATTCCTACGAAGAAGTATCAGGAAGTACCAACTTGTTGAGAACCACAACAAATTTTATTAATATTTTTTAATTCATAAAGAGTATATGAGTAATTTTGTATGATTAATTGACCGTCTCGCGATGTTTTTGTGGCTCAATTCCTCGGTTCCATCGGCTCTATATGTTCAGCTGGTTGGAGCACGAGCACGTGTGGTGAGACGGGCACAGCGGCGCCAGGGAGCCTAGCTTGAGAGCCTTGTCCATAATACCCTTTAATTTTTTAATTAATCAGGTGGTGGGAAAAGAAAAAACACCTAATACTTCATACTACACAAGCACCATAATCTATATTTTAAAATGAATTCAGATATGAATTTGGATTTCTTACAACGATAAGTTCCTTCTTTTCCATTTCTAAACATGGAGAATGCTTTTTATTTGTAAACAAAAATGTTGCAAAAGTAAAATAAATGTCGGGTAGTACTAATACGTTGATAAACATGTATCTTTTTTTTTTGGATTCTACATTTTATAATATATTTCGAGATAAAAATAATATAAAAACGAACATAAGATTTTATTTTTGAGAAAAAAAATGATCGGTAAGTACGGGCGCTGTTTTTTTTTCTGACCAGTAACACCTTTTATGAATTCGTCCGCAAGAAAATGATGCAAAGCCGAAGAGCCAGGCAATACCTTTCCTTTCTCCCCACAAACAATCAACACAACAGTCACTGTTCCTTGACCCCCATTCCTCCCTTTCCATTGCCTACCTAGGTGAGTGATGAATGAAGCTGAAAAGGCCCTTCAGAAAGTTCCTTCCATTGCATCTTTTTGTTCCTTGCTGCTGCAACAAATCCAAGAAAGACTTTCCCCAGGGGAAGGGGAAGCTCCCATCTTCCTCCCTATAAAAACCAGCCGTCCAGCCCCGAGGAGAAAAAAAGAAAAAGATTTGGGGGGCGAGAGGACAAGAGGCTGCCTCCCCTGCTCCCAGCTCTGTCTGTCTGTCTTGCTCCCCCACCCGGCCACCCCCCATGGCTCCGAGGTGGGCCCCGCCCGCCGGCCTCGTGCTTCTGGTGCTGCTCCTGGCGCCGGCGGTGAGCGGTGACAAGCCGCTGAGGGGCGGGCCGTCCGCCGCGGCCAAGGAGCCGGAGCCGTCCTCCGCCGTCTTCCCGCTCTACGGCGACGTCTACCCGCACGGGTACGTCCCCCCTCTCCCTCTCTGTCCCTCTTTTCTGAGAATTTCTTTTGTTTTGATATTTTTCGTTTCCTTCGCATGCAGCTTGTACTACGTGGCCATGAACATCGGCAACCCGCCGAGGCCCTACTTCCTGGACGTCGACACCGGCAGCGACCTCACCTGGCTGCAGTGCGACGCGCCCTGCGTCAGCTGCAACAAGGTACCATTCCGTCCCCATCCTTCTTCCTTGGCCTCTCTGACTTCCGATTCAGGGCGGATCTAGGTGCTTGTGCTAGTTCAAGGTCCATCGTTGGATTCTTGACATTTTTTTTTTGGCCCAGAGTTTTTTACCTTGATTTATTGGTTTCTTGATACCTGTGCTACAGATGTCCTCCAATCTTTTTGGCATCATGTTCTGCTAGTTTGGCGTTAGTACTTTTCAGCTTTCAAACGAAAAAGTTAGTGCAGGCCCAAAAAAAGAAAGAAAAGGGACAGGAAAAAGAAACAAAAAAATAGTTTTGTTTGATTAGTCTATAAACGGCAATCAGTTCAGTTCAGCTCAAGAAAAGTTAGTTTGTTTCATCCAGACTTGGTTCTCTAGGCTTGCATTATATCACTGATGAACATGCTATTTCCTTCTAGCTCAAATTAAATACCAAGCTTAGTATAGCTTCAGCTTGGAAATTGGGATAAGCTTTTGATGTTTCCTATCACGTTAATGGTCTGTACAGGTGCCACACCCACTCTACCGACCAACGAAGAACAAGCTGGTGCCATGCGTGGATCAGTTGTGTGCATCCCTCCACGGTGGACTATCCGGCAGGCACAACTGTGACTCACCACATCAGCAATGTGACTATGAGATTAGGTATGCTGATCAGGGGTCATCCATCGGTGTGCTCGTCAACGACAGCTTCGCGCTCCGTCTTGCAAACTCCTCTGTTGTCCACCCTAGTCTTGCGTTCGGGTATGCTACCTGCATCTTGTGATCAAAGTAAATCTCTACAAATGAGATGCCTTAATTGGTAGTTTGTGGTTAATTCCATTCGCACAGGTGTGGATATGACCAACAGGTGGACAGTAGCAGCGAGGTGTCGCCCACTGACGGAATGCTTGGGCTTGGGAGCGGATCAATTAGTCTCCTTTCACAGCTCAAGAAGCATGGGATCTCAAAGAATGTGGTTGGCCACTGCCTAAGCCTAAGAGGAGGGGGGTTCCTCTTCTTTGGGGATGATCTTGTGCCTTATTCGCGTGCAACATGGGCTCCCATGGCTCGAAGTGCCTTCCGGTGAGCACGATCATCCTTCAATTATGTTTATCGTTTCATCTGAAATGCCAGACAGAGGGAATTAGGCTTCTTATTTGCAACTTTGCATGTAAATAAGTAGGTGATGATTTTGGTGTTTCAGTAGTGGCATTACAAAACATCAGTGCTTAATCATTGCTAATGTGAGAAGGATTTTAACTAGTTAACTGTGTACTAGACATATTGGCATGCTGAATTTTCTTGGGATCATCAACATTTGCATATTATGTACATAGACCCATAAATAGCCAATCCTGATGAATCAGTTTCTGAGTTGTGTTTTGAACTTCTACCATTCAATTTCAAATAACCTTCTATTTAATGAATCGTTGTTCTAGTTTGACATTAACTTGTATTTCCAGGAATTACTACTCCCCTGGTTCAGCAAGTCTGTACTTTGGTGGCCGGTCACTAGGTGTGAGGCCAATGGAAGTAGTTTTTGATAGTGGCAGCTCATTCACATACTTTGCTGCACAGCCATATCAAGCGCTTGTCAGCGCGGTAAATTCCAAAAACAAATCTCTTGTAGCACCACATGGCACATGAATAGCATGAAGCTAATGAGATTTTACTCTTGCAGCTTAAGGGTGACCTAAGCAGGACCCTGAAAGAGGTATCTGATCCCTCCCTGCCTCTGTGCTGGAAAGGGAAGAAGCCATTCAAATCTGTGCTTGATGTGAAAAAGGAGTTCAAATCATTGGTTTTGAGCTTTGCCAATGGCAAGAAGGCACTCATGGAGATCCCTCCTGAAAACTACCTCATTGTCACTGTAAGTTTTGCATGCCTCCATGAATAGGGAATTGACATTAAGTAATTGTTGGCTAAAATCTGTTTCTATGTTTGTGTCAGAAATATGGGAATGCATGTTTGGGCATCCTCAATGGATCGGAAGTCGGTCTCAAGGATCTTAACGTTCTTGGAGGTACGTAGGATGTTCAGACAACCAATTTACCCAATTTTAGAAGTCCGTGACTCAGCATAACAATTGGTATTCCTTTGTGTTTTCTTGCAGACGTTACAATGCAGGATCAGATGGTGATATATGACAATGAGAGAGGGCAAATTGGATGGATTCGTGCACCTTGTGATAGAATCCCCAAGTTTGGATCCTCTGCCCTTCTGTGATCATTTCACACCCCCTGTACAGTGAACATACACACCCTTAATTCATTTCTATTTATTCAAACAGCGACAATACCATTCATGGGTTTGAGGAAGGTTATTGTTGGCCCCAGTTCTCTGGGATCATTGGTCTTCCGAATGAAGATTGCCCAGCCTATTACCGCTCAAATAAAGTGTAATTACCAAGGGAAGGCCACTGCTCACTAGAGCGATGAAAGAATAGATGGATGGTCATCTCGGAAGGAGGCTGAACAAAGGGTTAGGAACATGTATTCTTTAGGAAAAGAAAAAGTGTCACGTGTAAACATCATGATGTTCATATGAAATATAATGATCACCTTATTATGGGACATGGCTCGTATTCAGTATAATATTTTTCGAGTTTTTCTTTGTGCATTCACTACTTGGTGTTGGTTGATGTAATATTCCTGTCCCAGGTGCTTGAAATTTGTATAAACTAGACAGATATGGGTTGTATTAGTGGCCAAAATGATTCAAGGACTGTATATGTTGGGCAGACAGCAGCTTGTATGTGTATTGCCTGCACTGAATCTTCAGGGGCGTTTGAGTGCAGAGTGAACCCTGTAAACTGTGGTGTTTCAGGAGGACGGGAAGACATGTGTCATACTGTGCTCTCAGTACTTGGCTACTTGCAGTAACAGAGAAAATTTGTACTTTAACTAACCTTGTTTGTTGCAGAAAACAGTTTTGTTTTTGGTATTACTGAATCATTATGTCTTACAGTAGGCATTACTATATATATATTATATGATGTTTAGGACAAACTTTTTAGTTAAAAAATGAACTAATTTGTTTGTCCTAAACGTTATATATTAAAGAACGGAGGGAGTGTGTTTATTCCAAGTGAGGATCAAGAATTGTATGAAAATTCTGATCAAATTGTAGATGTAATAGCTAATAACATCTGTGAGTTACAACTTACAACTCACAAGAACAAAAGTCTAGCAGCTACTACTAGGACTAAACAGCAACGAACTGTTCCGGCCTCTCCGTGCCAGGTTAGCCACTGAATGGCCGGAAGACCTTGAATGCGCTGACGAAGCCGGCGATGGACCCTGCTGCGGCGGCGACCGACAAGACGAGGCACACGACGGCGAGCGCCTTTAGGCAGATCCACTTGGGGCTGCCACGCGCCACGGCGCGCTGCTTGATGTACATCTCGACGGGGAAGTAGACGGTGAGCGGCCAGAAGGAGAAGGCGCCGATCAGGCCGACGATGCTGCCGAAGAAGGGCAGAGCCATGGCGACGACGGTGGCGAGGCACACGAACGCCGACCGCCACGCCAGGCGGAGCGCGGTGGGGGCGAAGGGCCCCAGGCGGAGCTCCTTGGTGACCAAGGCGCTGTCCGGCCACGCGGCGGCGGCTCGGCTCTCGACGAAGGCGTAGATGGGCTGGCAGAACACCTGGTACGCTCCGACGAGGTGGACGACGATGGCGGCGTTGGCGACGTCGACGAGCCAGAAGGGCTCGTAGAAGCCGAACCCGGTGAGGAGGTTGTCCGGCGCGGCGTTCCCGAAGGCCGCGTAGCCCATGCACCCGCACAGCGTGTAGAACGCCGTGGTGGTGGCGATGCTAACCGCCGTGGCCTTCTTCATGACCGCCGCCTCGGACGGCGGCGGCGCCTTGATGGTGTCCTGGATCTCGATGAGCACGTTGGAGAAGGAGTAGGCGAAGGCGATGTTGCCCAGCGCCTGCAGCGTCCGCCACACCTTCTGCGCCATGGTGAGCCCCGCGCCGACGGCGACGCCGGTGAGGGTGCCCCGGAACGCGCCGTTGGACACGGTCTGCGCGACGGCGAGGCCGAGCCCGATGGCCGAGTAGGTGAAGGACATGGCGGAGGCGACGATGGAGAGCCACTTGATCTGGTCGAAGTTGGGAATCTGCGAGAAGGCGACCTGCACGGCCCCGAACGCGATCATGTAGGGCACGCTGGAGCTCTTGCACGCGGCGGCGTGTCCCCGGGCGTGGAAGCAGTCGGCCCTCCAGACGGCCTGCATGCTGATGGAGGCGGCGATGGTGTAGCCGACGGAGATGGCGGCGAGGTTGACGTACTGGACGACGCCGCAGAAGGTGACCTTGGCGCCGCCGAGGATGGCGCGGACGGCCTCCATGTAGGAGTAGCTCCGGCGGCCCGTGGCGGGGTCCCCGGCGCGGTAGCAGTCGGCGAGCAGCGTGGAGGTGTAGTACATGACGCCGCCGAAGACGAGCATGACCGGGGGCCCCGCCGACCAGCCGAGCTGCGCCACCGCCCAGGGGAGGGAGAGCACGCCCGAGCCGATGACGGCCGTGACGATGTGCGCGCTGGCCGTGAGGACCGTCCCCGTGCGGCGCGGGCGGCCGTCGTCGTCGAGCACGGCGGAGTCGGCCAGGTTCCCGGCTTCCAGGGACACCTCGGACACCTCCTTGATGGACACCATAGTGTCGTGCGATTTGCGAAGGCAGCGAGGTCTATGGGTGCGAACGTGATCGCTGGCTGTGCGTTGATTCAAGGAAGAAGGGCAAGGGTCGTCGGGTTTATAAATGGAGGGTCGCACGGCCCCTCGTCGTCGCCGGTCACCTAGTCGGACAAGGAATCCGACTGCCAGCTGGCTGCATCCACCGATCCCGAGTAGGAATTCCTCTTCTTCTTTCCATCTGTGCGGTTTCGTACCGGCGCCGCTACCACCACCACCACCAGCAGCAGCATGCAAAGCCGCGTTGCTACTTCATTTCCAATTCTGCAACAGCAGCCGGCAACATCGTGCAGATCGATACTCCTGGCTGCTGGTGGCGCAGAGCCGCAGAGGTCTCCGGAGTCCGGACGGCCTCCCAGTGGGAAAAAAAATTCAGCGCAGGACTCCTGCAGGCTCCCAACGCTGCAGGACGACGCCGGATGACGGGCGCGTGTCCGACTCCGCAATCCAACGATGTATGCCTCGAGCCGGTGGAAGAGGCGAATGAGCCACCAGTTTGGGTCGGCTCGACTCGATTTTGCGTCAGCTCGGCTCGTTTGTTTCAGCCTGCGCGTCCCCTGCTATCAGCTCGGCCTATTAATCTTTCTGCCATGCGTTCCGGCGGCTACGTGTGCTGTGCCATCTTCTCCTCTCTCTCTCTTAGCGTCAGGATAATCTGAACAAGGCCTTGTTTAGTTAGTTGAAAAATTTGCCTTTTTAACTGCCGGAACTCCTGTAGCACACTATAGCACGTTTCGTTTGTTTGTGGTAAATATTATCCTACCATGGCCTAACTAGACTCAAAAGATTCGTGTCGCAAAGAACATTCAAATTGTGTAATTAGTTATTTTTTTACCTATATTTAATACTCCGAACATATGTCTTTTGACGTATTTAATGTGATGTGATGGAGAGAGAGTGGAGAAAATGTTAGAAATTTTAGCCAACTAAATAAGGCCCAACACTCTGTATTGCTGGCAACGAACTGCATTGCAGGCAATGAACTTGACCAGGAGCACAAGTACATAGGGTACGGTGCAGCTTTGCTGCATCTAAAAATCTCTGCCAGTAATTTGTACAGGAGCATATGTACTTCGTGAATTACAAATCTAATGAATCTTTGTGCCGATGTTCTCAAATATAAAAAGAGTTATATATTGCCATATATTCTCAAACAATATAAATAAGTTACATGTCATATATAGTTAACACATTTATGGTCGTCCCAATAGCACAAATGAAAATAAAATTCAGTGTAACACGACAAGGTCACTTGTTTCCTTCATCTGGCGGTCCATCAAAATTTAATTTCTTAACGACGGGTTGAAATGTAGCATCTTGATCAACTCCAAGTAGCAGATTAGTATATCCTCCTTGGATATACGGAGCATCAACAATAGAGAAATTGCCGTACATATTAAAGTGCGGCATTGTGTTATTGGCATATCCTTGTTGTATCAATGGAGCGACCATAGAAGAAGATTGTCTGTACACATTATTTGCAAAGTTCGGCATTAAACTGTTAGCACCAATGCTATCAGGGTTAAGATCCTGGCATAGAATATGAATTGATCATTAAAAACATGCATGTAATAAGCAAATCAAATACGAAAAGAGAATATATATAGTCCAGGTAATAGGGCTTACGATAAATTTGTCTGGATTAGCACCTTCATATCTACATTCTGTTGCATTCTCTGAATCTTTTCCTGTAGTCAAACATGCAAAGTTAAAAATATATACAAGAGCGAAAAGCATGCTTGTTTCTAAAAAATGAGTACCTTTATTTTTACCACTTTTCTTTTTCTTCCCTTTAATCTTTTCGAGGGAGATGGTCCCTCGTTTGTTTTTTTTGACCTTTTACCACTTGAGGAATTCTGAATGATATTTTACCATTTAATGTAATGGCAGGTGTAGCAGCACAATCAGTGGTTACTAGAGGAGCCTCACTCGCTTTTTCTTGCATCTTGACTAGGGAATTATCTGCTTCTAGGTCCAACTTATCTATGGCTTTCTCCAAATCATCAAGAAGTTCTTTGGATGGCGAACATTTCAATGCAACAGATGTTGCCTTCCGTGAGATACGCGCAGCTTGCGTTTCCAAACTTTCATTGTTAGTTCCTTGTTTCTCAATATAAAATTCTCTGTTTGCATATTTTGTCCACCTGTTCAGTATATATTTTGGTGGCAAAATGAAAATATCATTGATGTTGAAAACTTTGAGAGCATGCTTGCACAATATACCTATCAGAGAAGGACATCATACTTCATTAATTGGTATTACAAATTTATATTATTGCAATTTAAAATCTGTAAACATACCTATGGATTCGAACTTTCTGCAAGCACAATTAATAGTCATATCATCTTTGTTGAATATGACTATTGCTCCATAATCAGAAAGCATATGTGTAATTGTATATGTGAAGATTGACCCTTCATGGTGTAACAATTTAGAAGAGAATGAAAATTGTTCCTTAAATTCCTCCTCAAATTCTGAATACATCCTTTTTGTATATGATTCTGCCGCAGTCTTCAATACAGAATCTTTGTAATCAGGTTCTTTCTACGTGATTTAAAATCTTCATCCAATTCATTTTCACGAAGACTACGAGAAACCTTCTGACATTCTACAAGGAGCTCTGAAATACCAAGTTTCCTACGAAATCTTTTCTTGAAAACATTATTCATACCTTCACTCCTTTGAGTAGAGTTTATATCAGCTGTAAATGAGTCACGGTATACAACGGCCCACTTTTCCCTCAAATCATATAGGTTTGCCATCCACTTATTGTTCTCAAGCTTGTACTCACGCAATAATTCATTCCACTTCTTGTTGAAGTAAAACTCAGATCTATCTTCATAGACACATCTCTTAAAATCTGGTAGAAACTTCTCAGGATGCTCATGAATGACATGCCCTAGATGTTTAGCAGCATTGACGTAAATATGCCACAAACATAGGCGATGGCTTGTATTACGGAAAACATAAGCAATTGCTACAGCCATGGCAGCATCTTGATCAGTGAAGATTGTGCTTGGATGCTTGCCTGACATTGCTGTTAAAAAGATTTCAAAGAGCCATACAAATGATTCAATAGTTTCATTAAACAACAATGCAGCCCCAAAGATTATCGTCTGCTTGTGATGATTTGTTCCAACGAATGGAGCAAAAGGCATTTCAAACTTATTAGTCTGAAATGTGGTGTCAAATGAGACAGCATCGCCAAAGCATGCATAATCCATGATAGATTGACCATCTGCCCAAAAGAAATTAGCAATCCTACCATCTTCAGGATCTATGTCAACGGCATAAAAAAATGTTGGGTCCTCTAGCTGCTTCCTTGTCAAGTACTTCAACAATGTTTGTGCATCATTGGATTCTAAATACTGTTTGCGCTGGCGACCAATCACATTGTTGCAATCCATTTGTGAGAATGGCACTTTGTTAGCTCCTCCATAAAATTCCTTCATAAACTCATAAACCTGTGCTGACTTCATCCCGCTTTCCCTAATTTGGGCAATTAATTTGATATCCGCTTGTGTAACACTCCGTTGAGACCTTAGCTTCTGCCTTTTATTTGGACTAGCAAGGTAGTGATTGTGATCAAGTACAACCTTCTAAACTGTCCATACCCCCTCCTTGCTGACACTAAACTGAGCACGAGCATTGCAACCTGTTCTTGTGGTGCCCTTTGATGACTCACCTTTTGAATGACCTTGGTTACTGCAAGTCTGCAAACCATATATTTCAGATATATACTACCATCTCCTGGTCGGCGCTTTGTATCACTCTTTCTAATACTGAATCCAACATTGCCAGCATATGTGTTATACATTTCATAAGCTTTGTCCTCAGATTCAGAAGCCATTCCAACTTGAGGAACAATTATATCAGCCACTTGCTGTACAATAAGTCAAGAAATAAATATTGCTTATAACTATGTGATGTGAATTCAAGTTAATATGTTTCGTGACTACAACTACAATATATGCTATTCTAGATTTCGTTACCTCTTCTGGTGCTTCATCTGCCATGGTCTCCAAGTTAGACGGCCTGGTGGTCTGTGCGATCAAACCACAAAGTAAATTAACAGAACATGCGTACACCATCTAAAAATACAAATGAATAAACAATACAGATGAATAAACTCCTACATGTGTTGTTTGCTCCCTATCGGCTTCACGATCCCCAGCGGCGATGTCTCTGGCCATGCCTTGCGCTAGGGCGGCAGATGGAATGAGCTCTAGATGAGATGATGTAGTCGTGGTTCTGGCAGCTGTCTCGACTATCTATCCGCCGCCTCCTCCGGCCATGATGAGTGTGTCGTCGTCTTTGCCATCTGCGACCTGAACGTCGCCGCCTCCGGCCATGGCGAGTGCGCCGCCTCCGGCCACGGCGAGTGCGCCGTTCTCTTTGCCTCCGTCCATGGTGCCGCCGGAACGTAGGGCAAAGAGATGTATGTAGATCAACAATTCTCAGACCTAGGCTAAGAAAAGATCGAGCCAGTTCACACGCGAGCTGAAAGAAACGAGCCGAGCTGACGCAAAATTCTAATCTTGCGTGCGTCTTCCACCGGCTGCGCGGCGCGAGCGTTGGATCGCAAAGCCTGCCACGCGTCCGTCACCCGGCAACGTCCTGCACCGATGCAACTTTACAGGAGTCCTCCACGGACCCAATGATACCTGTTTTTTTTGGGTCCACGGTCAGGGGGCATCCTGCACCGTTTGAGATTTGCAGGACTGCTGCACGTATTTTTTTCCCGTTCCTGATGAGCACAATCACGTCCCGTATCCGCCACCGCGCCACCTTCGGAGCTTGCCCATGCTCCGCCGCCACCGGTGCGGAGAATAGCGGGCCGCTGGGGTCCGGTCAGATACAACTGGTGGATGAGCTGAAGGTGCAGATAGACGCGTTGGGAGTTTGGGACGAGACAAAACCAGGGGCAGTTTTGCAAATAGTCGGACCACGATCAATAATCGCAATCCAAAATAGGGGGTTATATGCAAATAGTAGGAGATGTTTTGTAAATATTCAGATTGAGATCATTAATCGCGATTCATATTAGGTGGTTATAAGAAAATATACAGGAGTGCATTTTGAAAATTCCAGATCGCAATGCGAATCCTCCGCCGCGGCTCGCCGGAGCGCCGCCATGTTCCTCAGGTGCCATCTTATTCCCTTCCGCCTGGCTCGCACCCCGCCCCAGCTCGCCTGGATTCTCATCGTGCGACTACATAATAAAGAGAATTAATCGAGGGGCTGATCGTCGATTGCATTACGTCCGTGAGCTGCACCGGCAGGTCTCTTTTTTTTTGCGAGGAGAAGAGAACTTTTTATTACTCAGAAACAAGAGTACATTCCCGAGCAATAATTTGCTCAACACACACCGGAGACGCGAAAGGCCACACAGCAGAGTGACGCGTCCGCTTTGCCAATTGTGCGAGCTCGTGAGCTACACTATTACTCTCTCTTCTCTTATGGACGACTGTCCATTCAGCTAATCTATCCCCTGCAGCAAGGGTTTCTTCTATAATGAATTTTAGTGGGGAACGATCCCCACTCTTCCTCGTCAGCATGGCTGCAATAGAGCTGCAATCCGTCTCCAGCACAATCTTCAGAATGCCTTGGTCAGCCGCTACCATGAGGCCCTCCCTGCAGGCAAGTGCCTCTGCCTCCTCCGCGGTTTGCCCAGACTGAAAGGATTTCCAAGCCGTCAGTTGCACTTCGCCTTGGTGATTTCGGATAACCACACCAATCCCGCCCATTCCAGTGCTAACATCAACAGCACCGTCGACATTGGCCTTCATCCAGCCCACCTGCGGCGCTGTCCACTTGGACATCACACGGGCCGGTCGCTGTTGTTTGCTTGAGATCAGGGAGTCTGACACCGGCAGCTTCCCATTCAGATCACCATTCTCCCCCTGTTGTCGGATATTGCATAGTTCCTTCCAGTACTTGCGTAGGAAACTGACAGAGCCTTCAATCGAAAATTTTCCATTCTCATGAGTGATATCATTCCTTACCTGCCACGTGCGCCAAAGTAGCAGCAGGGTCCGAGCTCCCAAGTCCGTCCCCAGCTGGTCGAGAATGTGCAGAAGGCTGTTTGGGCCAATTTCTCTGAACTGTTGCTCGTCCGGTAACTCCCAGAATTGCCTCATGGCTTCCCTAAGAGACGCAGCGTGGTTACAGCGAATCAGGGCATGACCGATCGACTCCTCCTCCCTGCCACATACTTCACAGGTACCATCCAAGATGATATGCCGACTTACCTTGTTCACTTGTGTGGGTAAACCGTTTTTCATCACTTTCCAGCTAAAAATCAGGACTTTGTGCGGAATTGGAATGTTCCAATACTTCTTCCAGATGGGTCGCCCATCCATCCCACTAGAGCTAGATTGGCCACCTCCTCTTTCTTCCTCTACCAGCTCTTTAGCCAGTCTGTAAGCACTCCGGACCGAGAACACTCCACTCTTTTCATAGAACCAAGATACGAAATCTTCAGACGGCTGAGCGGGCAATCTGATGTTCAGTATCAGCTGTGCATCCACATCTCTGAAGAACTCATGCACCGCTTCCTCCTTCCATACCATACTGGACTCATCTATGAGTTGTGATACCCATTTTAGACGACATGGTCGTCTTTTCCCAATTGGCCTTCTTGCCCGTCCTCGGGGGATCCAAGGATCACGCCAAATGCGGACTGCTCTTCCATTCCCAATTCTCCAGCACACTCCTTTCTTTAACAGTTCCAAACCATGTACAATTGCTTTCCATGTTGGGGACTGATTAATAGGAAACGCCGTATCCAGTAGGTCTCCATTAGGAAAATATTTTGCCTTCAAAACCCGGGCACAAAGACTATCAGGTCTCTCAATCAGTCGCCAAGCTTGTTTGGCCAACAGAGCTTGGTTAAATAGTCTCATATCCCGAAAACCCAGTCCACCCTTGCTTTTGCTCGTTGTTAATTTATCCCAAGCAATCCAATGCGTCTTCCTTTTTCCTGCTGTTTCACCCCACCAAAATCTTCTTATGCTCCTGGTTAGCGTCTCATGAATTCTCCCAGGAAGAATAAAGATACTCATGATATAAACCGGGATGGCCTGTGCCACAGACTTAATAAGCGTATCCTTCCCGGCTGATGAGAGGCATCGTTCGTCCCAAGCACTGCATCTCTTCCCCAGCCGATCTGTTATGTTCATGAAATTATCAGCCTTCATCCTTCCTTCCGGTGTAGGCAACCCTAAATACTTAGCTTCAAACGTGGATCGATGTATGGAAAGCTGCTCCTTCACCCCCTCTATAACTATTGGATTCTGCTTTGCATTGAATAAAATAGAACACTTGTCAAAGTTAATCGATTGTCCTGTGCCATTGCAATATCTTTCCAACGCTGCTTTAACCAGGCTTGCTTGCGCTACTGAGGCTCGGAAGAAGAGCAAGCTGTCATCTGCAAATAACAACTGCGTGATCTCCGGAGCTCGTCTGCTAACTTTCACACCCTGAATGGCTCCACTCGCTGCCTCGTGCTGCAAAACTTTTGACAATCCATCAGCCACAAAAAGGAATAAATAAGGCGACAAAGGATCACCTTGGCGTAAGCCCCGTGTAGGTTGGATGGTGTCCAACAGAACACCATTGAAGCGAACAGAGTACCGTACAGTGGTAATACACTCCATCACCCACTGTACCCATCTCCGATGAAAGCCCAGCTTCACAAGAACACTCTCTAGATATCTCCAATCCACACGATCATACGCCTTGGCCAAATCCAACTTGTACGCACAGAAGTTACTCCTGTCAGAGTTATCCTGCTGAATGGCATGAATGCACTCAAAAGCAATTAAGGCATTATCAATAATCATACGGCCTGGAATAAAAGCACTTTGACTTTCCGATATGATATCATCAAGAATAGGTCGAAGTCTGTTTACTAGGCACTTAGAAACAATTTTATAAATCACATTGCACAAACTTATCGGCCTGTAATCTTTCAACGTTTCAGGGTGTTGCACTTTAGGTATCAAGACAATAGCAGTAGTATTTACCCCTTCCGGCATGCGGCCTTCCTCAAAAAAACACTTGACGGCACTGATCACGTCCTCCTTAATTATCCCCCAGTTCCTTTGGAAGAATCGCGCGGGAAAGCCGTCAGGTCCTGGCGCTTTTAACGGACCAATTTGAAAGAGGGCATTCGCAATTTCTTCCTCAGAAAACGGCTTGCATAGGTCCTCATTCATATCATCAGTAATACTAACGTCAAACAGATCAGTGATGCCTTGTGGATTAACATTATCATCCCTATCATATAGCTCTCGAAAATAATCATTCACCATACCTGACATCTCCTTCTTGTCATGCACCCATTCACCATCACCCCGCTTCAGCTTCCTGATGCGATTCTTTCGTGCTCTCCATGCAGCTCTTTGGTGAAAAATTTTTGTATTTTGATCCCCTTCCCGGAGCCAAGCAACACGTGATCTCTGCAGCCAAAGCATTTCTTCCCTGTAAAGCATTTCATTCATGGTTCTAATAGTTTCTTTGATTTCTCCACTATCCGCATTGGAGCCCTGAAGAAAAGCTAGCCGACCACGCAGCTTATCTATCTCCTTCCTAACCGAGCCAAAATGATTCAGACTCCACTGCTTTAAAGCAGACAAGGTATTTTTTAAAGCCAAACTAATGACCCCTAAATCCCCCCTTGTACTTTCACCTTCCCAGACCTGCTGAATATGCACACCAAGGGAAGCCTCCCTTTCCCACATTATCTCATAGTACATCTGCTTACTGAGTCCAGAAAAGGCCTCCTCTTTTTGCACTCGCAACAGGAGGGGACAATGATCTGAGCAAGGCGAGGTGAGGTGCACAACCGATGCATCAAAAAAACGATTAAGCCAGTCCCGGGTAGCCACTCCCCTATCTAAACGAACCTTAACATTCCGACTCCCAGATTTATTATTATCATAGGTCCAGGGGACCCCATAAAAGCCTACATCTCTGAGCCCACAATAATCAAGCACTTCTCTAAAATCACTCATTTGTCTTTCTCCTCTTTTAGTTTCCGAGAAATGCTCATATTGCCACATAACTTCATTAAAATCCCCAATCACGATCCAAGGATCAGGGGATCGAGTTTTCAGCCTTTGCAAGATTTCCCACATCCGATATCTATCTTCTACTCGTGGTTCCCCATAAACAAAAGTAGCCCTCCAAGAATCAGACAAAGGGTCCTCGCGGACAGACACATCAATATAGCGATCACCAATACCTAATAAATCAACTTGAATGTGCTCATCCCAAAATAAAGCAAGCCCACCACGCTTACCATTACTGTCTACTGCTAAACAACCTTTAAGACCTAACCTCCATCTCAAACTCTTAACCCTATTCTCACTAATCATAGTTTCACAAAGAAAGACTCACTTGGCGTTGTCTTGACGCACTAGGGCGTCGAGCTCACGAACTGTTCGGGGTTACCCACCCCCCGACAGTTCCAGACTAGCGCATTCATTTCTCCTGACGGGGCTCACCATGAGCACCCGTCAGGTTTACAAGTGAATTTTCATCATCACCAGCAGCATTGCTGGTCGACATCGGGCTTCCCTCCATAGCAGCTGTGTCCCCCAGTTCCTGGTCCTGCATTGCCACGTCGCCAACACCTGTCTGCTGCCCATCTTCAACCTCCTTAGTCCTGACAGACCGCCTCCAGTCCTCCTGATGTAATCCCACAAAAGTTTGTGCGATGAGTTCGGGGTTCAGCACCTTCCTATTCTTCCTTTGCCGGCCAAACTCCTTGACCGCGCCTGGGCTTTTGAAGCTGGCTTTGCGTTCCTGCGGACCACCCGCCTTAGCTTTCGCATGCCGGAGCCGGTCCTGCAGACTGGTAGCGCCGTTGATGCCCGATCCCAACGAAGCGTCGCTCGAACCATCATATGAATCCAGCCCAGAAACCCTTTGAGCCGCCATGTCAGCACCACTAGCCACTGTTGTCGCAAAAGAGTTAGCGACCAGTGGCCTTTGATCCACCACCATCTTTTGGACACCTTGCGCCAGCACTTCAGCATCCGAAGATGGTGCAGCTGATTTAGCCATGCCCCTTAAACCGCCATCCGCACCACCCTGATTCCCATGCACCACCGCACTGCTTTTGTATTGCGGCACCTGCGCCTGGCGATTGGCAGTCTGAGAGGACGAACTCGAGTGGGATATGACACGATCCCTCTCATCGCCGGAAAAGTTGAGGCCTCTCTTGGCCGGTGTCGCCGAAGCTTGGAATGATAAGAATCTGCCCGCACCTCTTTTAAAGGGAGAAGCACGGAGAGCAATGCCAAACCTTTCACCTCCCTCGTACATGTCTTCATCAGGACATTCCCTCTCGGAGTGCCCAATGCGCCCACAAATAAAGCAGAAATACGGCACGTTTTCGTACTTCACCATAAACTCCATAAGCCCTCTCCCTTTGACTTTAATTCCAACACTTGTTGATAGAGCATCACTAAGTGCAAAGTCCACCCGCACCCTTTTAAAGTCTTTGACTGCTTCGCCTACTTCCATCACCCTGCCCACCTTAGCACCAAGGGCCGTCACAAACGCTGCTGTCATCATCGCCACCGGGATATCGTAAATGCGAATCCACAGGGGGACAGACTCAATCACCACTTCAGATAGCTTAGTGAGACCATCGTACTGAACCGTGATAATAGCATCCCCCTTGAAGTTCCATGGCGCGCCTCGGATCACAAATTTCAGTACACTCTCTGATGAAAATTCTAGCAAATACCTGTTGTTTCCCATGTCTCTTGCCGTGCCATCGCCCCAAATTCTGAACAAATCTGAGAACAAGACCTTGACAGGAAAACTATGGCTGGAGTAGTACCTAGCTATCGTGAACCATCCTTTCAGCAGCCCCTCATCTGGATCACCTTCATCAAAAATGAACTCCTCCTCATCCTCCACTTCCGGCTCCTCCTCGTTCTCAGCTCCTCTCGCATGGATTACCATCCTTCTGTCCTCCACATCTTTCTCTCCTGTGCCCTCAGCTCCCCCGTCCCGCTGCCTGGCCGGCAGCTTGTTCGCCTCCCGGGCCACCTCCTCTTGCACCCCCTTCAGCTTGTTCGAAGCATTGTCCTCCTCACCCTCCTTCCTTATCTCACCCTCCTTCCTGACCGCTTCCTTCGCCTTTGCCGGAGATTGCTCCATCGCCGTAGACCCCTCAGCCGCCACAAGCAAAGCCTCCTGCAAACTCGAACTGGACTCGGGCCTTTGGCTTCGGGTGGGCAACCTCCTCACCGGAGATCCCTTGTCACCCCCACCGCCGGCGCAAGACCTAGAACGAGGAGCGAACGAGAGCGAGCAGCGGCGGCCAAGAAAGATAGCAGGACGAACGAACCCTAAGCCCCTATCTGTTATGCAAATAAAGCCCCTCCGTGGTTCCTGCTGAAACATCGGGACACGCCAACTCCCATGTAAACCCTTCAGATCCTGATCAACGGCCCTGATCAGATTACTCCCAATGACCCCAGGTGGGTCCACTTTCAGGACGTAGCCGCCTCCGCGTCCCACATCGTCTGGTTCCTCGTGCGGCGGCGCAAGTTCGCCGTCGTCCACCGCGCAACCAGATCGCCAAAGAGAAGGCAGGAACTGTCTCCCCCGGGACCTCTTCTTCATCCCGCCCAGGCTTGTCTGCCGCAAACCGATATGGTTCACCACCATCAGCTCACCCAGACCTACACTTGCATCTACCGCCGTGTGAGGCAGCACTGACCCACCGCCAGTCATCTCTTGTGGAGAATGCCAGCCCTGAGTACGTGGGCACTGCTTCGCAACTCCAGTGATTCCCTGGACACCGTCTTCGGCCGATTCCCTGAAGTAGATAGCCGTCGAGCTACGCGCGCCCAAGGCGCCCATACCGCCGCGCCCCATGCGCATCTGCACATGGCCGCCGCCATCATGCGTCACGCCCGCCGGCGCACACCACATGCCGGCCGTCCCCCTCACGAGACGCCGGAGCCACATCACATGCACCGCCGCACGGTATCAGAACGCACTGCCGGAGATCGTCGTCGCCCGCCCGCCGCCAATCGCCCCCAATCGCCCCTCCGTCATTTCCGCACTAGGCCTTGCACCGGCAGGTCTCACTCTCACACACCCTGGAAACCGCCATTGAAGTGACTTGTTACGAGCAAAAGAACCATCATCATTCTGATCGTAACTGACACGCCTTGGTGGCCTGACGAACCCAAGGTTTCGGCAGGGGAGAATAACCTGAAAATTTGTCAAAGTAATATTTCATATTTGATACTCACATGAAGTTGACCCTGAAAGATATACCTTCTCCGTTGGAGGCGTTGCTCTGGCATCAAGTTGGTATGGTCGCGGTGCTCCTGTCCCTGCAAAGAAGCTCCTGAGGAGTTGAGTGAAGTGAATGAAGTGGAAGACGATTGAAGTTTAGACTATCTAGCTTTTTTCTGTCTTTTGTGTTTTCAGTTTGATTTTTTGAGTCTAATAGTACTCAGAGTTTTAGAATGTAAGTACTCTTGTAACGATTTAAAGTCTAAGCGCTCTTGTAAACTTTAGTTGGCTATATCCACACCCGGATTCATATCCTTTATCTAAAAAAAAGTCTGTCATCTTCACTGATTTTCTTCCTTGTTGCTAGCCTCCATTTAACCTTGGGTTGAGCCTTTAATTTTCTACCTTGATGACAGCTAAAGATGGGCGTGGTTGATCCATGGATCGACCCTGGAACTATCCACTAACCCATTTAAAGATATTAGGTGCACCTTTTTATCCATTTTGCTAAAATAACCAAACCACTTGCTCCAAAGGATCTGGCGGGTCGACCCTTGCATCTCAGAGAAGCAGTCCTCGTCCACCTTTCCAGCTCTGTATCAAACACCAGAAGGTGGACCGGCCGGACGAGATCGAGATGGGGAGGTCCTCGTGCTGAGCACCCGGGGTGATGCGTGGGAGCATGGCAGCGCCGTTGCCACCGCGGCCACACCATGCATGTCCTCGAGGCAGACCGTGCAGAGCTCGGCCGACTACCTCGAGCTCTCCGGTAGTCCGGCGCGTCCACAGTGCGCGCGCAGCAGTTCGCGGTGGCGCTCGGCGCTCGCTGCGGCCGCGGCTCGCCGTCCCGAAGGCATACTGATGTCCATCAGCAACCGTCCAGTTTGACGGCAGAGCACGACGGGGAGCTGGCATGCCGCTGCTTTCGTTGATGCGCTTCTCGCTAGCTTCGTTTGCGTCTGGTTCCACACTTCCACTTCCACCTCGTGCCCACGCACGCTGTGCCCATCCGCTCCATTGCCGCAGGCTCGACCGACGTCTTGTTCAGCTTCGTCGTGTGGCGTCGCCGGCGCCGGCGCCGAGTGCTTGTTCGTGCCCGCCGCCAGCATCTAGTACCTCCTACAAGTCGTTGCACTTGATCTGTTGCCCACCGTCGACATCGAGTACCTCAGAGCCACAAGCTAGGACAAAACATCGATGGAGACCGGTGTGGACACAGGTAGTGTCCTCGTGCTCCTTTCGCAGCAGCAGCAGCAACGGCAACCAGAAGGCGGCGTGAGGACGGCGGAGCTCAGCACATACAAGCCGACAAGGGTGTGGAGCATGACAGCAAGGGTGGCGTTGATGCGCAGCGAGGAACTGCTCGGAGGATGACCGATAGGCGGCGGCGACGGAGGAAACGCGATCAGCAAGGAACGGCGCAGCAGCTCAGCGCCTCAGCCTCGTTAGGTGCTGCAGCGCCGCCAAGTCTAAGGGGACGGATCGAACCTCACGATCCTTTGGTTTCTTTGTTGTTGAACCACTGACTCGAAGCGGCTTCGTGGGTCGTCGTCGGAGCCCAGTAGGTTCGTTTTTACGGTTCGGGTCGACGAACCTGTGGGTCGATCCGCTCCATCCCCATCTTTAATGACAGCTTCCTCACCATCCAGTTTTTTTTCTCTCCAACATCTGCAAACCCTTGAATTCTTCAGCAGTGACCTTCTCCCGCCCTCAGTTTTTCAGGCCTCCGAGGTCTCTTCTTTTTCTCTCTCTTCTTCCAGTGGCAGTGGGTGCTTGTCAGCCCGTTACCCTGTTGCGAACCATCTGCCTCAGAATCTCCGCTTCTCCACCTTCTCCGGCTCAATGCCACTGTTTTTCCTTAGCATTTTTCTTCTTCCCCTTTTGGGAAAAGTCCGATTTACAACCTTGAATTAGCACACAAGTCTGGTTTTCAACCTTAAACTACAAAACCAGACATAAAAGACCATCCAACTATCAAAACCGTGCAAGTTTCAACCTTTGAGCGGTTTTCGAGGTGGTTTTCCATTTTGTGAAAATGTTAAAAAAATGGTTTCATCTAAAAAATCATAACTAATTCATTTTAAATCAGAAAAATATGGAACTTATACCCAAAGTTTTATAAAAATGTTACCTATCTATTGGTGAACTATTTGGAGTCATCTGCATCTTATTATTCATATTCCTAGTATTTTTAGAAAAAGCAATAAAAACTAGAAACTTGAACATATAATATTTAAAAAAAACTCCAAATAGTGCACCAATAGATAGGTGACATTTTTTTAAAACTTTGGGTATTAGTTCCATATTTTTCTGATTTAAAATGAATTAGTTATGATTTTTTAGATGAAACCATTTTTTTTAACATTTTCACAAAATGGAAAACCACCTCGAAAACCGCTCAAAGGTTGAAACTTGCACGATTTTGATAGTTGGATGGTCTTTTATGTCTGGTTTTGTAGTTTAAGGTTGAAAACCAGACTTGTGTGCTAGTTCAAGATTGTAAATCGGACTTTTCCCTCCCCTTTTCAAGCTTATCATTTCGGAAAGGATTCTTGGTTACAGTGGGGGTACCTTTGACCATCTTGGGCAGCACACCCCTGGCATAACGACAGGGTTCAAACAACAATAATTACTTGTACACAAGGAGATAAGAATTCATCTGCTGCATTTTTCTTTAAAAAAAAATCATCTGCTGCATTATTAGCACTGGTCTTCTGTGTCGTTGGCATGTTTTTTGCCCCCTCAGACTCTGCAGCGGGCCGAATGCCTATTATGATTTGGGCTTGAGCATGACGGCCCATTACTTCCATTTGACATCTTCAGAGATCTTTCAGTGACAATCTCCGTCGAGCTTTGTTGATACTGGGTGCGTCGCACCCAGGAAAAAAAATTATAATCACTTATGATATCTCAATTTTCATCACATTTGCTTGAATATTCTACATATGCTACCCCTGTATGTATTTTTGTGTAGTACTAGCTCCGAGCTTGACGTTCTTGCAAACGGTTCTCCCGCTTGGCTGCCTTCTTTGGTCATGACAACATGTGTCATCAAACAGATACCAAAGCTTGGGCACAAAGCATCTGCTGTAGAGGGAATATATATCAAGGTTGATTTGGCAAGTAATATGAGTGCTGCGGAAGCAAAGTTCCGATCCGTTAATTGGCAAATAGTGTGATTAATTAATTAGTATGTCGTTGGAAGTGCAGAAGCAAAGCAAGGGATCCAACTCCACCCAGCAGAGGCCAGCAGCATCAAACAACCATGCGTTTTGTCTGGAATAAATACCTACCTGCAGTTAAACATCCATGATCCATCAGAGCGTCTTCCATCATATCGCGCCTCGTCAGTCGTCATCACCGTCTCATAACCTGTTTTCAGTACGTGTTTTTTCTTTCTCTTCTGCTCTTTTGTCTGAGTGTTTAAGTGTTAACTGGATGGTAAGTATGCAGAAAGGCAAAGCCCGTGCAATTCAGAGAGCTTTACGGATGTAATCAAGGTAGGTAATCCACATCCATTTGCAGAACTGAAAGTAGTATAAGCTAAGGGAGGACTGCACACACAGATCGAGCACCACCACCACGCATGCAATGGATCCCTCGCTGTACAAGGCCGCGACACGGGGCGACGTGGCGACCCTGAAGCGGCTGCTGGAGGTTGACCCTAGCATCCTCGACTCCAAGACGCCGCAGCTCAACACGGCGCTCCACCTCGCCGCCCTGCACGGCCACACCGACTTCGCCGGGGAAGTCCTCGACGTCAAGGAGGAGCTGCTCGTCGCCAGGAACGACGACGGCGACAGCCCGCTGCACCTGGCAGCGAGGTACGGCGAGCTGGGGGTGGTGGAGCTGTTCGCCCGCCACGCCCGGTCCTGGCCGCCGGAGGATCCCACCATTGCCGAAGGGTCGTCGTCGCTCAGGGTCAGGGATCCCCTGACGACCCTGATGATGGCCAACGACGCGGGCGATACTCCGCTGCACGACGCGGTGCGGAACCGCAGGGGAGCCGTGGCGCTGTTGCTCTGCTTGACGCGAACCCCGACAGTGGCCACGACCTCAATGGGCTCGGGGAGTCGCCGCTGGAAATGGCTGCCCGCGAGGGCCTCTTCCTCGTCGTGGAAAGGATCGTCAACCATCCATGGGTGCCCGCGGTGAACCAAGTCAGAGGCAACATCGCTCTACACCAGGCAGTACTCGGCCGGCACATTCGTAAGTAGTAATACTCAAACGCGATAATTTTTTTTTAAAAAAAAGGTTCCTCCTATTAGTAGTAGGTTTAAAGCGACATGAAAATAGCTAGCAAGTTTAACTGTACGTACACTGCAGGAATCTTAGAGATTCTTCTGGAGAAGCGCCCTGAACTGATCGACCTGACCGACTCGAACGGCAACAACGCGCTGCACTACGCGGCTAAGAAGAACCACGCACGGGCAGTGGAGATGCTGGTGAACAAGCGGATGAACCTGGCCTACACGAGCAACCACGAGCAACAGTCCCCGCTCCACGTCGCCGTGCACTACGGTTCCACGGACGCCATCGCGGCTCTGCTCCGGTGCTGCCCCGACGCCGTCGAGATGGTGTACAACGACGGCCGCAACGCCTTCCACGCCTCCGTCGTCAGCGGCAAGGTGAGCGCGCTCAGGTGCCTGCTCCGGCGCGTCGGCGGCGGCGCAAAGGAGCTGCTGCTCAACCGCGTCGACAAGAATGGCAACACGCCGCTGCACCTCGCAGCCAGCATGTCACGCCCAGTTTCCGCGTTGACGCTGCTCAGAGACAGGCGCGTCGACCCCTGCGTCCTCAACCGCGACGGCCAGACTGCGAGTAGCATCCTCGAGCTCAGAGGTGAGATAGATGTGTCCGAGATGTTCCTCTGGACGAAGCTCAAGCACCATGAGTCCATCAGGTGCCGTAACCGCCAGCGGATGCCGCCGCTCCAGCGCCCCAAGAGCTCCGCCTCCGCTCAGCGGGGCTTCCAAGAGTCAGTCCATCGGGATCCAAGTCATCATAGCAAGCCTCGTCGCCACCGTCACCTTTGCGGCCACGGTGACCATGCCTGGTGGGTACAGCCAGACCGAGGGCACTGCCATCCACAGCCACCGCGCCGCCTTCAAAATCTTTCTAGTCTCCAACACAATCGCCATGAGCAGCTCTAGCGTGGTGCTCTTGTGCTTCCTTTGGGCCTGGCAGGACCCAATCAAGTACAAGGTAGTAGACCAACTCATATGGGGTCAGAGGTTCACCTTCGTCGCCTGCCTCGCCATGATCGTCTCATTCGTCACTGCCGTCTGCGTAACCATAGCGCCCACGGTACGATGGCCTGTTCACACGACCATTGCAATCGGCGCCAGCACCCCGGTCCTCGTCGTCCTCATGCAGGGCCGGGATGCCATCTTCATCCCACTATAATTATGTACCGCCAGCCGCGCCTGATCATCACGACTAGCAATTACTGTAAAGTAATAGTATTTTTGGATGATCAACTGATTAATTACGATGACATGTCACTTTATAGTTTATTTTTTCTCCCAAATTATTTATGAAGAAATATCACTCTAGTTCATTTATGAGAGTTATAATATATGATAAACGAATGGTCGAAATGTTATTTAGGGTGCCTTTGGTTGGACTTTTCCCTGCTTTTGTTTTTGCCAAAAGCCAACATCCCAACCAAAGGGGTTAACTGCCATCCAAAGCCACAGCCAAAAGCAGCTTTTGACTGGTACAAATTTGAAAGCACTTTGACCCCCTGCTTTCAGCTGCTTTTGAGCCACAAAATTACCCACCTGCCACTGATTACATAAGGTACCGGTTCGTTTTCTCTTTTTTTTTCCCGTTCGCCGCCGCTCGTTGCTCCGCCTCGGCCTCCGTCTGCGCCAGCGCCGCCGACCTCGCGGGCGGGCAAGGGGCTCCGCAGCAGCCTCACGGGCGGGCGCGAAGGGCTCCGCCGCGGCCTCTCCATTGGTACCCACCACCCACTGTCGGTGTCCTGCAGACCTCCGGCGAGAGGAAGAAGTCCAATCTGTCCGGCGAGCTCTGGCCGCCGCGCCATGGCCGGCGAGCCCAAGCCATGTGACGCCCTAGGTTTTTAATTACGATAATTAACATCATTAGTGGTGTAATCGTGATCATCAGTGGCCAATCACCAAGGTTGACCTTGGTCAACACTCCAAAACCCTTGGTCACACCCCTAAAATCATACCTTTCCCTAGAACTTTTGATGTGTTCTCCAAATTTCTCCTGAACACTCAAAATTCTACCAATATAAAAGTTGTAGAGTTTTTTCGGGAACACAACTTTCATAATTGGAGGAAATTAAAATTTTGAGGTTTAGAAAGTGAAAAACTCGGTCAAACTCCAGAATTAGCCGTTGACCGCACCGAGAAAAGGGCCTTAGTGGCATGGCGTTCCCGGTTCATTGGAGCACCAAAACACCTGTCACCCTTTACAAAACTTGTAGAGGGATACGTGGTCTACAACTCTGCTATTTGCATCTGGGTGCACTTAGTTCAAGGTTTTTGAAGAAAAATGCGGTCAAAACTACGTTGACCGGCGCCCCAACGCCCCTCGGTGCTCTAGAGCGCGATCACGCGTGCGCGACGCCGCCCGACTGGCGCCCGCGCCTTCCACGCCGCGGCCCCCGAGGCCCGGACGCCGAGGTGCCCGCGCGGCTACCTGGCACGCGGGGACGCGCGGACTACCCCCTGTCACGGACCCCTTTCCCCCCGACAAGCCGACACGCCGTGCCGCGCAGGGCCGCCACGCACCGGACCCCCACCCCGGCCGCGCCGTCGCCGGGTCCTGCCGCGCCGTCCGTTCCCCATGGCAGTTGTCTTCTCCTCCAAGGAAGCGAACCATCCCTGCCGCCTATATAAACAACGCCCATGCTCTCCTCGCGCGCGAGCCAGCGGCCGCCCGCCGCCGCCACGCCATTGATGCGGTTCCGCCGAGCTTCACCTCCCGCGCGTCACCGGCACCCCCTGAGTTTTCCTCCGCCTCCCCCTAGCAACTCTAAAGCTCCCCGAGCAACTCGTTTCCCCAGCCGAGCTAGCCGCGCCGGAAGACCGTGGTGAGTCCAATCGAAGCCCTGTGCCATTTGTTTGCCTCCTCCGGCCATACATCGCCGCCGGCGAGCTCACCGCCGCCGGAAGGGCACGGTTGTGAATTCCCAGGGGTATATTTGTGAACTAGGGACCTATCGGCAATGATCTTTATCTTAGTTTCGTTACAACTAGGTCCAGCACCTTCCAAAATTCATAGAAACTCATAGAAAAATCAGAAAAATGTAAACCCAATTTTGTCGGTCTTCTTGTGAGTAGATCTACCACTTCTACAAAGCATGACCATACTTTTAATGGATAAATTTTGAACTAAAATTCAAACTCAGTTTGACACACATTTGCTGTATTTCAAAATCTAGATAAGATATGGAGATGAATTTTGGATATGTTGCTAGATATGTCATGTATAGACTCTGGACCAAAAATTACACAAAGTTATTGAGCAGATTTTTTAATATGATTTATTTTGCATCTATGCTATATCTGCCTTAATGATTTTTGTAGCAAAATATAAATAGATTTTTGTGCTCACCTCCTGGCTATGATCATGAAATGACTAGATTCACGTTTTCTGTATTTATCATGATTTTATCTCTGTCAGAAGTTTTTATTCTTGTTTTATGCTTAAAATTATATATAAATGCCTAGTTAAAATTTTAAAATAGCTCTTGATGTGTTTGTTGGTCTCCTAGGCTTGTTTTAAGTCAGAGATGGGAGTGAGTTGGGCTCCAGAAGTACTTTATTTATTTTTATGTGCATTTCTCATATTTTTGGTAGCTAGGAAATATCATTTTTGGTATATATATTTTTTATGGCTCTTTTAAATGTGAATCCCTGATCAGTGGCTTTGTTTAGGTAAATAGGACCTGAAATGCATCACCCACTGTTTTTATGAATCATTTTGTGGTTAAAAGCTTTGGAATCAAAATGAGCTCCATAATAAGTTTAAATAGGAAAAATCACCCTTGCTCACTTAATGACTTTATAAATATGTTGTGGAGCATGTTTAGGAGCTGAGAATCAACCCTTGCTGTTTTGTGAAATTAAATTGTTTTATTTGCTTAAATATGTACACAGTCACTATCAAAAAGATTAAATCTTAAAGCACCACATGTCATGCCTTTAATAGAAAGACTATGCTAAATGAATTTTTGTCAAGGTGAATATGGCCAATCATGCACTCCATGTTTGTATGTGTTGCATAGCATTGTGTCTAATTAATTCCACCCCATTAAATCTTGCATAAGCATCCCGTGTAGAACTTCCCGACGGTAACTACTCGCTCGTGCCGGAAGCTGAGGAAGGAGGAGTTGACGCGGAGCTGCGATACGTGGAGGTGAACCAGGACACCGAGGAGCCCCAGGCTAGTGTTGCTGACGAAGACAAGCACCGGAGCACCGGAGCATTAACCTAAGTATTTTTGGAAATTATGCAACTATCTCTGAATGAGTGTGCATTTACGTTCAGGAGTTGGAATGAAACCCTAGATGCATGATCCCTAGGTACCTTTGTCCTTTACTAGTATGCTAGGTCGATAGCTGCTATGCTATAAGATCGGTACAAGTCGAGTGATGTTCGTCACTCGTGAGAATAGGTTCTTATGTTGGAATCATAAGATTTTTTTATAAATGGATGGCTCATGTGGTAAGAGCATGGGATTTGGGCTCCGGTCCAATAGTTTTCGTGGGTTAAGTGTTTGAACGTACTAAGCACTTGTCGGGAATGGGACCGGTAAGCCTAGTACCTTAATGAGGCGGTAAGGGATTTTACCGTCACTAATCTTGGGATGCGTCCCACGACTAGCTACCGGTGGTGCATGTGTGAGGCTGGACGCTAGTGTGAGGCATACCAGATAGCCTTGTACCAAAGACTGTGATCTTTTATCCTGAACCGAGGATTTTTGGGAACCGCCTGGTTGGTGCACTCTGTGTGAGGGCACTCTTCCGTGTGTTTAGGTCCACCTTGCAAGGTTATAAATCATTCGGTTGTCGGCCTCTCACCGTTATCTGAGAACTTATCCAATTGGCCATGATATCTCTTATGATGGAATATTGTCAATATGGATGTTTGATTAATTGTATTGCACAACTTATGCTTGCAATAGCTTGCTCATTTAGAAAAGAGTAATCAACTAGAATCTGAGCTAAAATGTTGAAAGTAAGGACATACTCTTTGTTGCTTTTCAGCAAAAGAACCACACTGGCCAAAAAGCCTCTCATGTCTAGAGTTTGGTGATGTAGTTGTCACCCGACGGGTAAGACTTGCCGAGTATTAGTATACTCAGCCTTGCTATAATTTTGTTGATTTCAGGTAATGCTTTTAGTGATGTGTGGCCTGGAGAGATACCACCCGGCTGGGAGCTGGAGTGGGTGGAAGACGACGAGTGAAGGCATCATGGAAGGCCTCCTGTGATGCTCATCGCACCGCTTAGTTAAATTTCTGCTGTTTTCGAACTCTGAACCTCTTTTATCATGTCAAGTACTTCGGTTTGTAATAATTAAACCCTTCGGGGCAGATTTGGATTTAATCTATGTGTTGTACTCTGGACTCGCCTTCGCGTGAGTTTTAATGCATATTGTCGATCCTTTGTTGCTATGTAAGTGATTTCACCGGGCTTGACCCGGCAACTAACGACGGGATGATACTTTATTATTGCTTAATGACCAAAGTTGATCGGTTTAGGCAATAGTACGGTATTTTCCTAGGCGGGTTGTCACAAACCATCTGCGCCGTCACCGCGACCTCCCTTCCTCTGGACCTACCACCACCACAGCCTCCCCTATCCTCGATGGCCACTGCTGCCACGTCCTTCCCTCCCCTCGACGGACACCGCCGTTGCGACCTTCCTTCCTTACCGTCCGCAACCGCTGTGAGTTCGCTTCCTCAGCGTCATCGTCGTCGCTGTCGCGGCCACCCCTCCCATCAACATCCGTTGGCGCCAGGTTGGCCTCCCCTCCTCTCGATGGTCGCGGCCACCCCTCCTTCCTCCCCTCCTCTTGATGACCGTCGTCGCCGCGTCGGCCTCCCTCCCCTCGACAGCCCGGTCGTGCCTCCCCTCCCCTTTGTCTGCATCCCTTGCCTCGACGGCTGCTGCCACTCCGGCCACAAGCTTCGGCTAAAAGCGAAGGTTGCCAAACAGGCTAACTTTTCTCGAAAGCGTCTTTTCCAAAAGCTCCAGCTACCCCCAAACAGGGCGTCCACTCCGTATATGTGATGATTTGAACCTCGAGCCAAATAGATACTACTCTGTAACTTTTTTTGAGGCATCAACGGTGGGCAGAGCTTGCCCACGTGAACTTCAATTAAAAGAGCACAAAGCTCAGGAGTCAGGAGTACCACAACACAAACATGGCGTGCCAGAGAATTACAGCAGAGGGGGGAGGAGTGGATGTGACGGGGCCTCGTTACAAAACTAGGTGATACCCTGCATGTTGCTGTGGAAATATTTTAAACAAATTCTTAACGTGAAATATGAAAGTAGAAACACCAAAGTGATTTCATGACAACATTAATTTGTAAACAACATTATACATGAAAGCATGTTATTTTGTTGAGAGTGAAACCATTCTTAAATGATTGATCCTACATGTATTTCAACTGCGAGTATTTTGTGGTGTGTGGTACTCACAAATACATGTTATTGGTCACAGAAAATCGCTTGAAGACATAAGTAGATGGTTTGGTGGATGATGACATGACATGTAGTGGATGGTGACATGACGTATAGTGGATGGTGGCGTGGAATGCTTGCATGTTGAGAGAAATCTATCCATGACTTAGTGGGTCTCACCTATATAGTTGTTATAGATAGATAGGCGGAGAGCACCAGTCGAGTGGTGGCAAGGTGTTAATGCCGTGGCGCGCGCGGACGACCCAGAGCCGGGCGTGGGAGGCCACCGCAGCCAACATAACGGGCAAGGCTTCATTGACATTGTTGAAGACCATACGGTTGCGGCTTTTTCCGATGACCCAAAGAAGCAGGAGTGCGAGGGTGTTTTGGAGGTCGCCGGGAGGTATACCTGAGCATTTTTCGGGCTGGACCTAGTTCGGTCGGGCCGAAAAAAATTCTGATTATTTTGGGCTGAAAAATTCTTGCCCATGACGTCTCACTAGGCAAGTCGGGCCTCGCGTAATTTACATTACAAAATAGCTAAAAATGTATATCGAACTAAGTTCGAGCTAAAAATAATTTATCAGATTGTGAGATATCTACCCAGGCTCTTTCCATTAAGGTTCGTGGGCGGGCTAAATCCGGGGCTCGGGCCGGGCCTGTAGGCCGGGTCGGGCTGGGCTAGTTTTGCTCAGGTATACCGGGAGGGAGCGGGATGACGCCGACGAGTCCTGTCAGGTTGCTCGGGGGCGGCATGATCAAGCCGGAAGGGGACCTTCTTGCTAGCTTCTGGCGATCCTTCCCATTATTATTCCCTTTGTCGTTTGCATGATCTGAAGTAAACATCAGCAGCAACAAGTTTCATAACACTACATGTCATTCAGGGCCGTTCATCACTATGAAGTGAGCAACAACCAGTAGTTAAACATCAACAAGCAACGAGTTTCATAACAATCGTAACTACCTATTTTTATTGAACTCGCAAAACATCGATTCCTTCTCCTTCTCAACCTGTTCCAGCTTTGCCTTCACCTTTTTCAACTCAGCGGCAGTAGCTTCAAGCCGCTTGTTAGCAATTTCACAGTCTTCCTTCAAATCACTTGCTTCCTCTCGACCTTTTTCAACAACCTTTGTCAGCCTCTCCAGAACGGCAGTAGTCCTAGCATCCCATTGAGGATCAATCCAAATAAACGTCCCACATTGTTGTTCTTCAGGCTGTAGACACCAAATACATACATGTTCATACAATTATCCATTTGCAACACTGACATCAAGAGTACAAGTACTATAAGTCTATTGTAATTTAAAAAAGTTATTATTTACCTGACCGCAGATTCCATACCGGCGCCCAAGGGTGCACAAGGCTTCCTTGACAAGGACAGCATACCCATGCTCGCACTTGTTATAGCGATCCATAAGGATAAGATAAGCATCAGGAGGACCCGATGTAACGAAATCAGTGGACCGAGCCACCTCCAGAAGCTAGTAAAATACAACAACCTATCAATCTGATGCAAATTGAAAACTAACTAAATCTGACACCTATGAATTGTCAATAGTCTATCAACTTCTAACACCAATCGAAGTGCAAATCTGAGGGTACGAAGAAATCTGAATCAATTGTATTTGTATAAGCTCATCAATCTGCTAGATCGCAAAATCTAGAAATCTCCATCCATAGGTTGTAGGAGAAAATGTAGTGGCCCAAACCAGAAGATTGACTCAGGTAGTGGTAGCCGGGAGGTGCCTCATAACTCACCCTCTCAGCGCCGCTAGGATTCTCCATTCCTACCACAAGCCGCCATTGCAGATCTGCGTAGCGGAAGTCGAAAGTCTTTGCGAAGTCTGAGTGAAGCGTCTCGCCAACCATTCGATAGGCAATTATATTAAAGACTCACCTGAAACTTACTTGTGGGACCTGGTCACTGTAAAGAATTATCCAAAAATATTAAGCGTAAGGAAAATTTTTCCCGTAAAATTGACACAACAAAGAAGTGGTGCAGTGGTAAATAGCGCAGTCTTGTTCCTATAGGTCTCCAGTTTGAACCATAGCAATGGCAAATTGTTTTTGCAACATTTCGTGACCTGACCTCCGGTGAACTTTATGGGTTTTTGGAAATCATTTGTGGGGTGAGGGAATATGGGTGGATCTGGGGTTGTGTCAAGTTTGTTTCTCAATGGGTTTAGCTTTGGAGCATAGGCATTTTTGTGGAAGGTTTTTGGTGGAGCTTGGATATCACCAATCTCCTCCCTCACCACTACACTCTCCAATCTTATCCGACCCAAGCGCTTGCCCATCATAGCACTTGTATTCCTCTATCATCATCCTAAGCTGTGGTTCATGCCCCGACAACCAACCCATCATTTTCCTCAACTCATCATTCTCATCCTGCAAGCGATCAACATAATGTGCAAGTTCCAGATTCTTTAAAGCATGTAATTCACAAGTAGAGCAAGAAGTGGGAACATGTTCTTTCAATTTAGCCTCAAGAGAAACAGTGTAAGCATGTATCTCATCAATCTTTCCATGCAAAACAGGGCAAGAAGTACAAGCACCTAGCAAAGAAGGTCTAGACTTAAGCTCCGCCACTTCAGCCCTAAGCACATCTAGTTCCTCACACTTGGAGGCATGCTTTTCCTTGAAAACAGTAAGATCAGCTAGGAACACAGAGCAATCAGCACAATCAACCTCATCAGAAACAACAGGTGAAGCCTTAAGCGAATCAATCTCAAGCTTAGCATCTAAGTTCTGTGTTTCTAGCTCAGCCACTGTAGTCCTATCATCCTCAAGCGAGGCCCTAAGCTCTTTCCTCATCTTCTTAGCCTCTCTAAGCATGTCATCACGATTATCAAGCAACTTGCCAAGCCGTTCATTCTCCTCACGCAAGAAGGGAAGCTCGTCACGTACCTCATCCTCGGAGTCGGAGTCCGAGTCGCTCTGGTGACTCTTCTTGCTGCCGGAGCTACACGCCATGGTACAGAAGCCATCTCCAGCAAAACAGCTCAGCCCACTCAAGTTCTTGGATGACTTCTTGTTCTTGCGCCGATCACCTTCGTCTTCACTGCTACTCGAGCTCGAAGAAGAGTAGGCGGAGCTGGAGTCGACGTCACTCGCTCCGACCATCGCTCGGGCCTTGCCGCGGCCGTCCTTCTTCCTCGATCGTCGCTCGTCCTTGTGCTTGTGCTTAGGCTTGTGATCGTGCCTCGATCGGTACTTGCCGTCCGTCTTCGACCGGTGCTTGTAGCCGTCCTTGTTCTCCATCTTCTCGGGGCAGTCGGCGACGAAGTGTCCTGGCTTGCCCCACTGAAAGCATGTCCTCGTGTTCCTCCTTGTGTTCACCCGGTTCTCGTGCATCCTCTCGAACTGCCTGGTCAGCAGCGCCAGCTCGTCCTCTCCAAGCACGTCGAACTCCTCATCTGGCAAAGACATCAAGGAGGACAAAGAGTACATCCTGGTGGATGGGTTAGAGTTAGACTTTGCACCCGAGCCACCGATGAGAGCGTGACTATGTGAGTCAGTCGGGCTCTCAAGCTTGGCTGTCATACCCCTATCCACCTCAGCCGACTTGAGCTTCGAGAACAGCTCGTTCACCGTCAAAGTGTCATACTTCTCGGACTCAACAATGGCCTCGAACTTGCCATCCCAAACTGTACGATCCAGAGAGTGCAAGAGCTTAACAGCTCTGTCATGATCATCGTACGGGAGCACATCCACATTGGCCCTCATGTTGTTCACCACAACCGTGAACCGCTGGAACAAGGCATCAATCGACTCACCGGGGAGATGAGTGAAGTTCTCGTACTCTCTCCAGTAAGTCGCATACATCCGAGCCTGAACCTGAGCATTTCCAGCGTGAGCATCCTTCAACTGACTCCAAATCCTACAAGCTAGGTCCTCTGTCTGAACCCGATCGAATTCGGACTGACACAGAGCACGAAACAAGTAGTCGACCGCCTTGTTGTTGGCGTCGTGCATGTCCCTCGATCCCGGAGCAAGGAAGTTAATCGGATGAACATAAGCTGTGTTCACCGTAACGTCCCAAAGGATCTGACCCTTACCGCGGAGGAAAGCCGCCATCCGTCTCTGCCACATCTGGTAGTTTTTGCCATCGAAGTGCGGAGGACCCGAACCCCGTTCCTGGTACGCCATCCTTGGATCTTAGACTGGTTAGAATCTGAAGATCCGTAACCGGCTCTGATACCACTTGAAGGACCGAACTGGCGACCAGAGAGGGGGGGAGTGAATGGGAGCCGATAAAAATTCTTCTCGAAGGAGATGGCTACTCCAACAAGATGAACACAGCTATCCAAAACACGTCTCCGGCTCAACTACCCAAGTTGGCCAAGACCACGTAGCCACTGGAGTGCTACTGGTCCTAGGAACCAACAACTCAACCAAACACCCTAAACACGTAGCGGAAATCTGCACAACACACTGCCTGTGCTACACCGGTCAGACCGATGGCCTACGCCGGTCAGACCGATGGCACCGGTCAGACCGGTGGACAGCGTCAGTCAGGCCGGTGGCTACAGCAGTTGCACAGAAACGTTCCAGGAAGCCTCAGTAACTCCTCTAGGCCCTAGAACAAAAACCACCTCCAAAACTCAAACTGAAGGAAACGAAAAACCTTCACAAAACCTAGCAAAACTCCTCCAAACTTCCCAAGAACTGACCAGCAACAACACAACCCAAAACCACACAGAGCAGGCAGTTCACCCGAGGCAAATCCCACAAGGGTCTTGCACCGGTCAGACCGGTCACGAGCACCGGTCAGACCGGTCAAGCCTGGGCAGCTCGGGATGAACAGCAGCCCGCGGGTCAACACCCCCAAATCCAAACCTTGATCTCCCGATTCGCTCCACGGATCTGCACAAGACTTTGGGGATAGTAGGAACACCTCATGGGCACTCCATAGCCAAGATTTGGTCCACCAAAACTTACTAAATCAAGAGGAATCGAAGAAATCCCGCCAAGAACACCTTCAACCCTAGAGTCAAGAAAACCCCAAAATCGAGCCCCTTTACTCAAGGATTTGGGAGGGGAATCAAAGAGAAAAGAACCACGAAGGGTTCATGCATACATCCCCCACCAAATCCCCAAGAGAAAGGTCTCAAAATCGCCACAAGAAATTCGCCAAGAAAAGGCTCCGAAAATCACCAAAAAGGAAAAATAGGAGAGACACAATCAAGCCTTGAGGAACCACGCCGAATCATCTATACATACCATGAAGGTTCATACAAGGTCTAGCTTGCCTCCCAATCTTCCATCCCTCTCTCAAGATCTCACCATGAAGCTCTCAAGCTAGTCCTAGAAATTCCAAAGGAAAAAGGAAGAGGAAAATAGCAAAACAAAATGAGCCCAAAGACGAAACTACCCCTCCCACCACTTGGGTTATATGGAGGCTTGCCGAAAGACGAAACTACCCCTATTACATTAAACTAAGATACATGCCCCCAAAGGGCCTTTTGGGAAACTTCGTCGTAGCTCCATCGGACGGATGCCCGGCGACCGCAAACTTGCTTAGCCTCGACGCAAGCCTTGCGATCCCGACGCGTGTCCTCTGCTTCGAAGACTCCGGAGGCCATCGTCGCACACCAGTCAGACCGGTCAGACCCACCGGTCAGACCGGCCTGATGCTGCTGCACCTCCGTCTTCGGTCTTGGCATTGTGGATCAACCAAGGAACCCAGCGGTTTTCTGGTGAACCACTGGAAACCTCGCGAACTCGGTGTAGCCTCCGCCAATCACCACTCATAACTCGGCTCCCACGTAGTCCCGGCTCGACCTTGGTTTTGAGGCTCAACCAAGAAACCGCCTATGACTTCATTTTGTCGTTCTTGCCATCATGCGGCCCGCACTTGACCCCGCTGGCCACCGGGTCCCTCGAGCCAAGCCTACTTGTCTTCTCCACACCTGGAGGCCTACCCAGCAACGACCTTTTGCGCTTACTCTTCACCTGTACCAACACCAGTCAAGCCGCAACCTGCCCCTGCAATACTTAGCCAAGAGTCAGTCCACACCACGTTGTCAATCACTCATCACACCAGGAAGCGACCATCCACCGGTCCTCGAACCACACAGGTCCTCAATAGTCGGCTTTTCAGAAACCGACTCTTGATTAATGGGAATCAGATCTACACTATTTTTTCTATTAAGTAAATTATCCACAAATGTAAGCAAACCACTTATAAGATTAGATGTGGACTTACTATGCTTTGGTAGATCGTACATCCTCAACTCGTTGATGGAATCAATCTCCATCATGATGACACCTTGTTCTGTTATTTGATAACAGTGACGACGTATGCTCTTGATGATGTCCTTGCGTAGATCTTCAGGTAATTCTTCAAGTGCCATCAAATTGCTGGAGCTTGATAGATCGGCCATGATAACCAGATTTCTCGTTCCCCAGCGGAGTCGCCAATTTGTTGGCACGTTTTGGAGCCAACAAGCACGCGGAGGAGCTCCTTGCAGTGCTTCCACGCCGTAATGGTCAGACCGGTGTGGGTCACCGTTCAGACCGGTGTCGCCGGAGAATTCGGCGGTAGACCAACGAACGCCCACCCGGGAGGGACCCCGTCAGGGCATGCGCACCTTGGGTTGTCCTAGGCTCGGCGGGCCAGCTAGGACGTCCTCTCATGCCGCGGAGGTAGTAGAGGAACAGCACATGGGGTTGGAAAAGTAAGGGAACGAGAAAGGTAAAAATGATAAAGATAAAAATAATAGATTCGATTGTGATATATCCCTCAATCGGCCATGGCCCTTTATATTTATAGGGTGGGGAGGTCTTGTCCCGCAAGGAAATCCTTTTATAAGACTAATCTATCAGGACTCCTCAATTTGGCTAGCTTCAATTTGGCTAGCTTGTGACAGAACTGGTTCGCGACGCGGTCACGAGCTTGTGTTTATTCTTCAATGCAATAGAACAGAAGGTGATTGATGAGGAAAAACTATTAGACTTAGAGAGGAGGCATTTCGAGACCCTAAGCCTGCTTGAAGCTACCTTCCCACCATCATTCTTTGATCTGATGCTGCATCTAACAGCACACCTCGTGAGGGAAATCTGGTTCCTTGGCCCATCTTACCTTCATCAGATGTTTCCATATGAGAGGTTCTATGGATTCCTGAAATCATTGGTACATAACCGGTTATTTCCGGAGGGAGCCATTGTTCGTGGCTACGAGACCATCGAAGCAGTGGAGTGGGCCATGGGTTATATGGACCCCCAAAACCCCATTGGTGTGCCTCACTCACGGCATGAAGGTAGGCTTTCAGGTGTTGGGACCCTGGGGAAAAAGTCAGTCACTCCGAAACCAGATGCCTTCCAAAAGGCTTATTTCACCGTGATACAACAGCTGCACCTAATTACACCATTTGCCAATGAGCACAAGCGACAACTACGTGAAGACAACCCTGACCGTGGTAGGGCTTGGCTTGCAAAGATGCACATGCAAGGTTTCAGCAGGTGGCTCCGAGATTATGTCGAGACATGCAGCAATGCTGTAATAACCGACGAGACAAGGAATCTAGCAGCAGGGCCATTGTTCACTATTACAAGATACTAAGCAATGGATATCAATGGATACACGTTCTACACCATGGCCCAGGATAAAAAGAGCGTCTATCAAAATAATGGTGTGCGTGTACGGGCCTGTGACAGAACCGCCCAAAATAATTCCGTATTATCGCCTAAGCCTGTCCACCTGGCCATTAAGCAATAATAAGGAACTATTCTGTCGCCTCTGCCGGGGCATGCCCGGTAAATCACTTACACAGGATCGAATTATGCGCTAAGCCCACACGAAGGCGGGACCAGAGTACAACATTATATTACATAAAAGTTCAGAAGTACTTAAAATTACAAACCAAGTTTTGAGTACATAAAAGTAAACATGGTTCAGAGATTAAACAGCGGAAATTAAATTAAACACATGATACACACAGGAGGCCATCCATGCATATCACTCCTCATCATCGTTTTCCCATTCAAGCTCCCAACCATCTGGAATAGCACCAGGCCAGATGGGGTTACCTGAAAACAACAACAAAAGCAAGGCTGAGTATACTAATACTCAGCAAGACTGACCCGTCAAAATAAAAGACACAGCTAGACATGTAAGGCTTTTTGGCTGGTGGGTTTGTTTTGCCAAAAGCAACTAAGAATTGATCCTTAATTTCAAATTTTAGCTCAAGTTCTAGTATGTTAACCATTCTAGGTAAGCACCTAGCTAAGCAAACATGGTTGTACAAACAAGATTAATCATCCAACAATATTAATCCGAAATGTTCCATAAATAAACATGGGGTAGCCAGTGGTCAAGCCGACTCAGATAACGGTGAGTGACCGACGATTGATCGATTTATATCCTTGCAAGGTAAACCCAAGATACACGGAAGAAGGTAGACCAAGTGCAGTGTCTACCCCAACCAGACGGTTCCCGTCATTCCCCAGATTAGGAAAAGATAATACAGTCCTAAGTACAAGGTTTACTGGTACGCCCAAACATGGCACGTCCAGAATCACACTTGCACTACCGGTAGCGAACCGGGAGACGCATCTCAAGATTAGTAGCAATAAAATTCCCGCACTGGTTCATTAGGTACTAGGCTTACCGGTCCCATTCCCGACAAGCATTTGGTACGTTCAATAGCTTAGACCAGCACCATGCTACTCGGTCGAGACCGAACCCATTGCTCTTACCACATGAGCGAGTCAATTTAACCAACTTATGATTCCAACATAAGCATCCTATATCTCGTGAGCAATGAGTCATTACTCGACTTCTACCGTATCCTTAGAGCATGGCACTAGCGTTCCTAACATACTAGTAAAAGATCATAGGAGTCCTATGGATCATGCAACTAGGTTTCAAAGCAACTCCTGAAACGTAAATGCACAAGTAAACAATAATTACTGAAAGTAAAAGTGGAGAATTTATCCCAAAAAGGTTATATGAAACCGGTGCTTGCCTTCCTCTGACTCAACACTAGCCTTGGGCTCTTCTGGACTTTGGTCCAGGTCTTGCTGCCCACTAACTTGGTTCACCTCTCCTCTAGCTGCTCCCTCCTCCTCCTGAGTGAGCGTGTACGTCCCGTCTGGTAAATCTACACGTCACATGCACATGCATTAGATTATGGTGAGGGTGGGAGAATTACCACCAACCCAACTCTTGTTGGCCATATTCATCTAAACATTATTATTTTCTCACAAAAAAATTATTAAGGTGGTGTGATGATGGACTAAACACTATTTTGATGGTGATTGTGTACACATTTAAGCAAACTAAAGTATTTAACTTCACCAAACACTATGGGGGTGTGTTTAAATTATTAAAAACAGGAGCAAACATGATTTCACAATTTAACACTTTAATTTCCATTTCTTTATTTAATTACACAAAACAAACCTCTCAACCATAAATCCATATTAAATCAAAAACACTTCAAATGAGCCTAAGCTTTTGCACACAGCAACATATACCCATTCTAATCTCACACACCAAAATTTAGATTAAGAACATTTATAAATTAATTTATACGAAAAAGACAAATTTTAGCCTAGTAAATCACCATTAATTCATATAAAAAGATTTACTAAACTTTTTGATCTCAACTTTCTCCTACAAGTCATACATGTCAAATATAAGCCTCTGGCCAAAGCATAGGTGTAGATTCAAATTATTTTTGAAAATTTGAATTTAAACTCCTACACAAGATTAATTCCAAAACACATGTCAAAACATATCCTAAAATCACATCCATTCTACCAGAGGCACTATTCATCAAGACAAATCCCTAGGGTGCACTGGTGCTTAAAGAAAAGTTTACTAAAGGGGCTATAAAAAGCATCAAGCTTAATCTAGCATAAAGCTTACATAAATCATAATTAAAGATTTACACATGAAACTCATTCCATCTTTGGTCACAAATCTAAACATGTCATAAAGAGCAACATATCCAAAATTCAAGTCCATATCATTTGTATATTTTAAACTACACTAAGAACACATCAAACTGAGTTTGAATTTTTAATTCAAAAAATACACAGAAAAACCCTATACATGCTTTCTAGAAAAGGTAGGTTTCTTCACCAGGAACTCAACAAAATTGGATTTGCATTTTTATGATTTTTCTACAGTTTTCTACGAATTTTTAAAGTTGCAGCCGAAAACCCTAAAGATACATTTACAGCCGGGTCCCTAGATAAGTTCTTGTAATTACGCAACAGTCCCTAGTTTACAGAAAAAACCCCTGGAAAGAAATCAATCCTCGCAATGTCGCCCTGCCGGCGCAGGGGACATCGCCGGCGGCCGGAGGAGGACCGGAGCGGGGCGGGCGTGCGGCTAGGAGCCCCTAGGGCGCTCACCTGCAGCACCTAGAGGAAGAAGTCCGGCCGGGAAACTCGCCGGTGAGCTCCCACGGCGGGGCGGAGGTGTTGCGCCCGCCGGAGCCCGGAAACCGGCGGCGGCGGCGTCAATGCGGGGCAAAGAGTGGAAGGGGAAGCTTCCCTAGGCCGTGCAGAAGGTGTAGGAGTGGAAGGGCGGCAATGGTTTGGAGCGAGCGGCGGAACGCGCGCGGCGGCTCGTCAATAGCGGCCGGCAGCGCGGGAAGCACGATGGTGAGGTGGTGCGGCGCTGCGAGATCGACAAGGCGAGCAAATAAGGGGCGTGCGGAGCTGGGGCTTGCCTATTTACCCACACCCCCGCGGAAACGGCCAGCTGGGCCGACGCATGTGCGCAAGCCGCGTGGCGTTCGCGCGCGCGGGCGCGTGGCTCTGCCGCGGCGTGGCATGCGGTGTGGTCGCGGCGCACATGAGCTACACAGGCGGAGGCACCAAGAATCGCACCGGTCCATCGCGACGTTGCCGAGGCATCCGTACGCCGGACGGCCCTGCAGTCGCCACGTGTTTTGGCACGGACGGAGTGCGCGCGCGGGCGACATGCAGAGCGCGACGGCTCTGGCGTGCGGCCCGGTTTGTGTTTCGTTTACCCTTTTTCAAAATTCACTAACTGCATATTTTCGAATACAAGTTATAAATCTGCCAATACAAAAGTGGTAGATGAGCTATAGGAGTATAACTTTTGCAAAGGGCGACCTATGTTTTGATCAACAGATTTGCGTTAAAAACGTGTTGAACTTCAGGAAAAACTCGGCCCGGAATTACTATGAACAGGAACTTCATCTCGAGTTTATGCGGCTTTGCACTCAAAATTGGAATGTCCACCAATTACGAAAAATGTGTCCCCGGAAATAACGAAGAACTTTTATATTGGCCGATTTTGAACTTCTATAATGAAATTTGGAGAACATGCAAGAAAACCGAATCAGCTCTTTATAATCAAAAGGGGTTTGACCGGGAAATTGTAACTTTGACCAAGGTCATTTGTGCAAAAGTGTGACAAAACATGTCAAACATGATTAGGAGCTATTTAACCTTGATTAACACAACGAAATGAGGTATTTATCTTTAATAAACACCTGGGGTGTTACAGGGCCGTCGTCGACGACAGTCATGATGATGATGACATGGAGACAGACACATATTATGGTCAAATAGAGGAGATATGAGAGCTTGATTATGTAGGATTGAAGGTAGCCTTGTTTCGGTGTAGATGGGTCACCAATTGGAAGAGAGCTGTGAGCAAGGACAAATATGGTTATGTTAGTGTTGATCTCCGGGTCTTTGGTTACAAAAACGAACCGTTTGTCTTCGCCAACAATGTTGAGCAAGTGTTCTATGTACCTAATCTTGCAAAGAAGAACTGGTCTGTGGTTATGCCTGGAAAAAAAGATTTGTTGGGGTTGAAAATGTTGTTGAGGAGGAGAAATACAACCAGTTTGACGAAATTCCATCCTTTGACACTTCATATAAGCCCCGACTCTTGGGAACTAACAAAACACCGTACTTGCGAAATAGTGAAAAAATCCATATACAGAAATCAAAGAAGAAAAAGCAAGCCTGATTTCTGCTGAATCCTTTTTGTAATGCAGGATGTGTCTATTGGTGGAAATGGAATCCGTTTTGTAATATAAAGGATATGATGTATTGGTGGAATTTGAATCCTTTTTGTAATATATAGGATGTGGTGGAATTTGAATCCTTTTTGTAATATATTCTGCCTAAGATACTATATATATTCTGTTTATATTCTACTTTAGTTCAGTAAGTATGTTGCAAGCTGCTTCAGTTCAGTAACGGACGTTAATATAAAAGAGACAAGGATTAACCAACCCGCGTCGCCTTTGTTACGGGCAAGAGACGAGGATTAACCAACTCGCGTCGCTTTTGTTATGGGCAAGAGATGCGAAATCACACACAGATTACATCAAAAGAGACGCGGATTAGCCAGCCCCCGTCGGCTTGTTCTTCTTCATGATTGCAAGTGAGTAGGTAAATCATACAAAAAATTGTACTGCACACAGATAATCACAAGCATGTCTCTTGAGATGCAAAATCACACACACAGATTATAGTCATCATTGATACATCAGAAGGTTATAAAGCAGCCATCTATGTTCATCATCACTAGGCACTACCAGGATGAGGAACATAGATCTAAACTAAGCAAAAGAGATATACTTCCGTCGGCTTGTTCTTCATGACGAGATATGCAAAATCACACACACAGATTACAGTCATCATTGGTACATCAGATATGGAGGCCTCGGGATCTTGGTCAGCTCGGCAGCCTCGAACTCGCGTCCGGCTCCAGCTGAATCTCCGGTCGGCCAGAGGTAGAAGACCACTGCGGTGGTGGGTGCTGACTTGGCGATGTTGAGGCTCAAAGTTCGATCTTGCTCCTTCCCTGCCCGTCGGTCGATCGTCGGAGGTGAAGAGAAAGGAGGCCGCCGTCGGCTTGTTCTTCATGACGAGATATGCTCCAGATTCTGGCTTCTTCTTCATGCTTACAAGTGAGCACAAGAGAAAGATACAGCAGAGGGTGGAAACATATCCCTTCAAAAATCATCCTCCTGGAGGAGGGAAAGCAAAAGGAAGCACAAGTTTGACGAGAAAGCTACAGCAGGATGGTTCTAGGCTTCTCTCCCCAGACCTGATCTTTCCATCGGCTTGTTCTTCCTGATGCTAGGAGGTTCTGGGCTACCTTCCCCCGACAGCTGATATATCACAAGGATTTTTCTAGCAGCTGTGCTAGAGGGATGAGCAACCCAATCACCCATATCACAAGAATTCTTCTAGCAACTGAGAGAACGAGGAGGAGGAAGAAGAGAGAAAAGCAAAAGTTTGCGCCCTACAAGATCTATTCTTTGTGCCATAGCTAGATCTAGATCTAGAGAAGAAGGAAGCAAGTGAGGAGGACCGATAGGCATCGGTGCCTTTTTATAGCAAAAACAAGGAAGGGATAAGATCGGTTGTCAAAAAAAGAGGAAGGGATAAGATCAAGAGCACAGGAAACGGGAAGGTTCCCAAGAAATTGATGCCAGATCCGGTCAATGGGGAAACAGTTGCCCAGTCAATGGCTGAGAGCAGAGGCAGTGATTCCAATGTAGAATTAAATGATACGCGGATTAACCAAACGTCATCTCCAATGTAGAATTAAAGCATACGCGGATTAACCAAACGTCGTCTGCAATGGAGAATTAAAGGATACGCAGATTAGCCAAACGTCGTCTCCATTGCTTACTTAAACCGTGTTTGGAAACAAATCTCTTGTATCTTCTCCTTCCAAAATAATTTAGATCCCCTGCCCCTTCATCTACCCGCGAAAAAACAGCAATTGCCTACTCCTCATCGTCACCATTCCCAGCCGGAGATGAATAGCATGCCGGGAAGAAGCAGGCGGCACCAGCCATCGTCGCTGCTGGACCTCCCTCAAGACCTCCGCATTGAGATTGCGGCGCGCGTCGGTGCGACCTCGGAGCGGCCCTTGGCTGACCTCCGCAGCCTACGCGGTACTTGCTCGACCATGCGCCGCGTGTGCGGCCACGGCGACGTTGGCCGGCGTTTGTCGATAGAGGGGATAAGAGATGAGATTTCTTGGGTGTGGGACCCCACCGCCTACAAAGGCTTCCTTGCTATGCTGACCGATCTCGGGAATCCGGAGGCTTGCTTCTTCTCCGGGATCAAAGCCGTGTTCATGGAAAACAGGGGAAGCAATGATCTCCGGCGCGCCGCCGAGGGTGGGCACGATGCGGCGGCCTATCTATACGCCATCTTGCTCTACAGGGACAATGGCGGTACCGCCGCTGATGAAACCGCGAAGCGGTACATGAGGCAGGTCGCGGGCGGTGGCAGTACGACGTCGAGATGGCTGAGCAACGAGGGGCGTCTGCCTTTGCGCGAGAAGGCCGCACGTGCGATCCACTCCTCGACTTGGCGCATTTGGGGTGAACCCCTGCCGCCTCCGGCACAGGTGCGCGGCGATCAGCCGTGCGCAGGCAACGGCGGCGGCTGCGGCGTGGATAAAGGATGGCTTAGAATTTCTCTGTTTTGCAGCGAAGACTGTAGGCTCCGCCGCGAAATGGTGAAATTCGAATGGAGTATTGGAATAGGAAATCAGTAGTAGATTAGCTTTTGTATGTTGCTCGTATTATCTGTGTAAATTTTTTGAAGAGCAGCAAAGCCGACGCGGGTTATCAGTCCCGTGTCGCTACTGACTGTGGGGCCAGTTCTATTCGAATGAAGAACAGTTCGCATTTCTCTTTTTAATCTGCAATAAAATGTTGTAACATGTATTTCTTCGTCGTAATTAGTCCAAATTTGATTTTTTTTCTAAATTTTTCTAAAATCACCATATTTTCATTAATTTTATTGTTTAGTGTATATTCCGTTTCTTGAATAATGTTTATATGCCTTATTTTGTTCTTTGTAAGTATAACAACATATAAATAATATTTGTTTTACACAACCATTAGTAATGAAACTTTGCATTTCGTAAGCTTAAGGTGAACACAAGGTTTTGTTAAGTTTTCAAATACTAATGGAAACTTTGCATTTCATAAGCTTAAGGTGAACACAAGATTTTGTTAAGTTTTCAAATGCATATGTGTTTGAACATGTTGCAAAGTGTGAAAAACTTCGATGCTCAAGCAACATTCTAGGAAACTATGTGAGAGATGTAGACATTTGTACACAAGTATATTATTCTTTCATCGAGACCATAAGAAATTTTGAAGACAAGTTTAGGTACCCAAATTATGTTGTCAAGTCAATTTGTAGATTTTTAGAGCAAATTTGATGTTATTAGAATTATTATATAATTACCATGGGGTGTAAAAACGAAATATAAGAATTTTGGGCACACAAGTGTGACTATTGATATTTTATTCAAATACTAAATGTCCAAATATGAATTGTTCGTATTTTTATGATTTTTTAGGTGCTGTTTTATGGGCTCTAATATTTTAGGGAAGCAAGTTTCATTAAAAAAAATAGTGACGGGCCCACGCGTCAGCGTCAGCAGCCAATATAAAAAAGATAAACGTTGCCAGCCCGCCCGGACCCAACTGCCAACAAAGGCGATGCGGGTTCACTAACCATCGTCGCCAATGACACTGGCCCACGCGTCAGCGTCAACGTGAGCAGGCTAACCCGCGTCGGCAATGGCTATCCATTGTCTCTAAGATCTAATTCATCACAACAGATCTCCTGTTCATCACAACAGATCTCCAGTTCATCACAACATAACACATATTATAGGAGACGTGGATGGATCTACTCGCGTCTATTAGATCGAGTTGATGACATACAAAATCCAACAACCAAACTAATTAACTAAGCAGTTCATGATCGACAAACAAACTAAGCAATTCATGTCCAACAACCTGACGAAAACACAAATACACACACATTATTACTATACATGATAGAGGAGTCTATCATTTAGTCGGTCGCCGCCGTCGGAGTCCCGCCGTCATCGCCGCCGTGGCTGCCGTCGTCGCCGTCGGAGCCGCCGTCGTCGAAGACGAAGTGGCGGGCAGCCCGCTTGACCACGAGGAGGTTCTCGAGCTTCTCAGCCAACCCGTGGATCCTGAAGGCAAGCCCCTTCACGCTCGGGTTCTTGTCCACTTCATGATGCGCCTTGATGTCGAAGGCCGCGCCAACATCTTCAAGCTTTCTGAAGGCGCTCCTGAGCAGGTCGACGACGAACTTAGTGTCGTCGAAGAACGGTTCCTCGTCGGCGTCCTTGGTCGCCGGCTCCTTCCCCTTCTCCAACTTCCTCCAACGGCGGCTTTCGTCATCGTCGTCCTCCCTTCGTCCCCACTTCGACGGCGGCGGGCTCCTCGACGCCATCTCCTCATTGGTGATCTCTCGGTGACCGAAGATTTATAGTGGTGGGTCGCGAGGAGGAAGAAGAAGAAGCGAAAGAGATGATAAGCTTATGGAAGAAGTAGGAGAAAGCAGGGGAAGGCAGGGGAGTTATATTGACAAGATGCGGAACCGTCAGGCGCCTCTGCCCCCACCCACTACTCCACTACTGCCACTCAATTGCGCATCGGGCTCCGTTTCGGGCGCAAAACCGTCCAAAACCACGCGTCGCCTTTCAATTACGCGGGAAGGTGAAGGGGCAGGGGCAATGATGTCGGGCCCACTCGTCAGCGGCAGCAGCCAAACTGCGGCGCCTTTTCAATTTCCATTTATTATTTTAGATGGCCGAGTCGCCTTCTTCAACTTCAACCCTCGTTGCCTTCAACTTCAACCCTCGTCTATGAAGGGGACCTTCTTGCGGACAGATTTGAAGGGGATCAAGGTCTTCTTCTGCCGCTCCAACGAGGGGACCCGGCGGCGATGTGGGTGAGCTCTGCACCCTGTCGTCCTCCTCTTCATCCCCTCCGGCGCAGCGGCACCACATCTGCAGCGGCGAGCTCCTCTTCGCGGCGGCCCCTGGTGGCGTGCGGCGGAACCACGACGGCCGACCGGTGGGGCCACAGTACCCGGCACGTGAGCCTTCTTTTCTTTATTTGTTTACAATAAGTTTGCCGTTTGCTAAATAGTACACACGGCAGATGTGTGCCGCGGGCCTGAGGGAAGACTCACGACAAAGGGTTGTTTGCCGGCAAAATTTTACCATGAGTACTATGCCGGCGGCTACTCACGACAAACACTTTGCCGTGAGTAGACCGTTCTTTGCCGTGAGGAATCGGCTCACGGCAAAGAGGCCGTTTCCCGTAGTGGTACGTGCAATACCTGTACACAGCTAGCTTGCTACGATCGACTACGTACCGAATCATCGAACGCGAGACAACCTGTATCCGACGTAGCACAAAAGCATCACGTACCCGAAAGTAAAGGCGCCACGAGCCAAGAAAACCAACAAGCCAGCACGCGGGGGTGGGGCTAACCTAATAACCTAGCATTGCAAAATAAGCTAGACGGGGATCGAGAGAGCGTTGCGTGGCGCCATGGGTGGCCTCTTGTGCTTTGCTAGTTTGCTGCAGTTGCCATGCTTAGCTGTGGTGCACGAGAGAGAGAGATGAGAGGCCGGGGGGACCATGCATTTTTTTCCCCGTCCCGGCGCGTCCCGGCGTGCGCGTACGCGCGCGCGACGTGTCCGCGCGGCACGGGTGGGGTGAGGTTTTTGGTGGGATCGAGCGCACACGTACGTACGTTGGGGGTCGCGGCCGTTGCGGTTGGAAACGGGACGGAGCACATGCGGGCACATGCGGCCGTGGCGCGGCTAGCTCTTCACTACAGGCTACTACTCCGACGCATACCCATCACTCTCCGGCTCTCCCCGGCCGGCCGGCCGGCCCCAATCATGCTTCAGCTGCGCCCATGCGTGTCTGTGTCAGTATCTGTCCCGGCTGGCTTCCGCAAATGCGAAATCCTTCATCGCGTTGTGACCTCCCAACGACGTTGCTAGCTACTAGCTGTGACCATTTTGCTGGGAGAGGATTTTGCCGGCCCTGTTTAGTTGGCTCTCTCCATACACACAGCTCAATACGGCAAGTTGCTAGTAAAATTGTCACTATTCAACTATCACGTCCCAACACATTTACCGAACTAAACAAGCATGGCATTTAAAGTATTTTATTTAGTGTCACTTTGCAGAGGTATGACATTGTTTAATTTCATTATGTAAATAACGTTCAGGGCAACCTATATTCGGTTTTAAAATAATCCAGTTTTTTTCAAAAAAAAAACAAAGGGAGTGACAAAATGTAGGATGAGGCTGGAGTGATCATGGAGGTTTTTGTTAACTTATATCTGAAACTATATATTATTGAATAAAAAGCGGGAAACGTATATAAAGTTTGGTGTTATGTAGCACTTGTCGTTAAGTTGCATCGATGTCTATAAATGAAATCAATTTCAAATGGTTATAAACCCCATCAATAAATATACATGGTTCAACATATATACGTGACACGTGTAGAAACTTAGTCTATATAAAGACCGCATTATTGTGGTTTCCCTCTATATTCAAATTAGTTACTAGCTAGTTAGGTTAGGGCATTATTCTATCATACACATAGAAATCTTGATTTAATGACACAATAACAAAAGTACAATGGTCTGCATTTGGTTTTTGTTATGGTTGCTATAAAGGTCTTTTAGGTAGTGGAACAAGGGGGGAAATGCAGTAAGGCATAAGCTCATTTTTTGCCATTGTGTTTGGCTCTACTTATTGATAGATAATTTAGCTATTGCGGTATTAGAGCTAAATGAGGGTTCTTTTGCTGAAAAGCAACAAAGAGTAGGTCCTTAGTTTCAATATTTTAGCTCAAGCCATCTATTGCAAGCATGAGTTGTGCAATACAATTAATCACAACATCAATATTCAAATAGTTCCATCATTAAGGGATGTCATGGCCAGTTGGTTAAGTAGTCTCAGATAACGGTGAGAGGCCGACAACCGATTGATTTATAACCTTGCAAGATGGACCTAAACACATGGAAGAGTGTCCTCACAAAGAGTTCACCAACCAGCGGTTCCCAGAATTCCTCGTTTCGGGATAAAAGATCACAGTCTTTGGTACAAGGCTATCTGATATGTCTCACACTAGCGTCCAGCCTCACACATGCACCACCGGTAGCTAGTCGTGGGACGCATCCCAAGATTAGTGACGGTAAAATCCCTTACCGTCTCATTAAGGTACTAGGCTTACCGGTCCCATTCCAGACAAGTGCTTAGTACGTTCAAACACTTAACCCACGAAAGCCACTAGATCAGAGCCCAAATCCCATGCTCTTACCACATGAGCAATCTATTTAACGAATCTGGCGAACATCACTAGATTTGTATTGAGTCCTTAGGGCATAGCAACTATCGACCTAGCATGCTAGTAAGATAGCATAGGTGCCTAGGGATCATGCATCTAGGGTTTCATTTCAACTCCTGAACGTGAATGCACAAACATACATAGATAGTTGCATAATTTTAAAAATACTTAGGTTAATGCTCCGGTGCTTGCCTTCGTCGGCAAGGTTGGCCTTGGGCCCTTCTGGACTTTGGTCCAGGCCCTGAGCTACATCCACATACTGCAGCTCACCGTCAGCTCCCTCGTCTCCTCCTTCCGGCACGAGCGTATAGCTACCGTCGGGAAGATCTATACGATGGATGCATATGCAAGCTTTAACAGGGTGGAATTAATTAAATAAAAAGCTATGCAACACATAACAAACATGTAGTGTATGATTGGCCACATTCACCTTGACAAATATATTCAACATATTCTTTCTATTAAAGCAAGTGGTGGAATTTAAAAGGATTTTACACACTCATTTTAATGGTGATTGTGTACACATTTATACAAATAGATTAACATAATTTCACAAAAACAGCAAGGGTTGGCCCTAAGCTCCTTAGCATGCTACAACACACATCCATAGGGTTAACTAAGTGTGGAAGTGGTGGTTTTCCATTTAAACCTATTATTAAGCTTAATTAACCTCAAATATTCTTATCCACAAATTAATTCATAAAATAACAGTGGGTTGTGTTTAGTAAGCTCTCTAACTCTAATTAAAGCCACTGAGCAAAGTTCACATTTAATTGAGCTATAAATTAATTATACCAAAAATGACAATTTCTAGCTACCCCAAATATGATAAATACATATAAAAATAAATAAACAACTTCTGGCTCCAAATTTTCTCACACCTATTCTATGGCCTAAAACTAGTCTACAGACACAATATTTATCTCATGTGCCTTTCTAAATTGTAAGCTATGCAATTACATTTAAAACTAAGCATAAATCAAGAATAAATATTTCTAACAGTTCTAAAATCATCATAAGTTCACCAGAGGTGAACCTAGGCATTTCAAGACTATATTTAGAAGTTGGGCACAAAAATATATTTTTATTTAGCTACAAAAATCATTTGCTCAAATCTAGCATAAATACACAATAATTCATAATAAAAGATATAATCAGTAACTTTGTGCAAATTTTGGTCCAGAGCCTAAACATGCCATCAATAACAACATATCAAAAACTCAGCTCCAGATCTAATCTATTTTTTGAACTATAGCAAAAGTAGGTCAAACTGAGTTTGAATTTTAATTCAAAAACTATCAGTAAAAAGTATGGTTATTCTTTTCAAAAGTTGTAGATCTTGTCATAAGGAACCCAACAAAATTGGTTTTTGCATTTTTCTGATTTTTCTACGATTTTCCATGAATTTTTCAAGCTATTGGATCTAAGCATAAAGAAACTAAGAATCTTTTCATGAGCAAGCCCCTGGATCTTTTGTTCTCTTTACGAACCAGTCCTTGGATTTAACACCTAAGCCCTCGAACCTTTTCCTCCTTCACACGGGTACCCTCGGCGGTGGGGCGAGCTCACCGGTGGCGAAGTGCGGCCGAGGTTGGCAAACAAATGGCACAGGGCAGTGATTTGGCTCACCACGGTTCGATGGGTGTCAGTGGTGTGGTCAGAGGTGGCTCCGGCGAGCGGAGGCGGTGAAACTGCGGTGGAGCTGCCGCCTCGGCTTGAATCCCGGCGAGAAGAGGCGCGGAGCTAAGCCATGGATGGCTGGGGGAGCTCTACTGGAACCTAGGGAAGAGGTTTGAGGGATTGGCCGGTGGCGGGAGCTAGCGGAGGGGTGAGCTCGCGGCGGCGGCGGCAATGGCGGACGGTGGGAGCGTGCACGCGTGCGAGAGGAGTGGTGGTGCCTTATATAGGCGGTCGAGCGAGGCAGGGGAACCAGAGCCTTCGCCTCAAAGGCTCACGCGCGGGAGAAGAGGCCTGGAGGTGGCGGAGCTGTGTTGGCTGCCGGCCGACCGATCTGGGCGCAGTAAGGCTCAGCGGCAACACGCTCGATGCGTCCACGTGGCGGAGAGATCCCCCCTTGAGCGATTCGGTCGGGGTGCGGGGCCGCGTGATGATGCGGTCCCCGTCCTCACCGGACTGTGGGTCGGTGGGGGACCCGGCATCGAGGTACGGCGACTGCCACGTAGCGTCGGCACGACGCGCGACGTCACGCGCGGGCGCGAGCCCGTGGCGCCAGAGCGCCTGTTCAATTCAGTGAACCCCGGTTTGACCGAAAGTTACTCAAAAATTTTGAACTAAGTGAACAAACCGGTAAATAGCAAAGTTGTAGTTCATACATCCCTCTACAAGATTGCCAAAGGCCGACCTGTGATTTGAATCTTGGTTTGGCCGGGAATTCATGCCAAAATGGCGTTTTTCTCGGTGCGGTCAACTGGAGTTTCTGAGCTTTGACCGGATTTTTTATCCATTTCCACTTCGAATTTGAAATGCCGCAAATTATGAAAAATGTTTTCCATGAAAAGATGCACAACTTTTATATTGGCCGATTTTGAAGTGTTTGAATGAATTTTGGAGAACATGGTAAAAGTTCTAGGAAAGGGGTAGGGACATTAGGGGTTTTGACCATGTTGACTAGGGTTTTGACCATGCTAATGATGGTTGACTTGGTCAAATGAGGTAATTAGCATTAATTACACTAATTAAAAAGATGGGCGTCACACTACTAATAAGATGCATGCGCTTCTTCATGCCTATGCATGGCCATGGATGGGAGAGGAGCGATAAGGTGGTATCCCACCACTGGGGTGTGTGTGTGGGGGTGGGGGGGGGGGGGCGAACGCGAGAATAGGAGTGGAGTGGTGTGGTAACCACAACATGCTACCAGGGCAAGGAACACCTCCAATGCTAAGGGTTTTACAAACTTCTGGTAAGCAATTTTGAAATGAATCGGATAGAAGACATGCCTACTACGTTTTTAAAAAAGATGAAACCCAAACTGGACAAAACAATAGAGGTCATCTTCCGAGGGGGTACGGTGAGCAACAATGGAAACAAAAAAAAACAATGATAACAACCAAAATAAAGAGACAATTGGGTCGGGACATAGGGAAAGATAAATAGTTAATATGGTTTCGTGCTTCACAAGTGCATATTTCTTGTGCATATAAATAAAAAATATAGTCCATATGCTGAATGACATTTTGTAAGTTGGTGATGACGGTTTCCCCTGCATTGTTTCTATGACGATGTGATCATGTGCTTTATGTTGTGACTTGTCATTACTCCCCCATTCATGCTCATAAGGGGTGGCATGACAATCGTCCCGTGCGGCGTGTGCGGGAGGGAGAAAATCGTTTTTCAAGTGGGTCCATGAGAACTAGCTCTCCAATAAACACCTCTTGGGTGGGATAGTTTTTTGGGTGGGTTAGATGCAAATTAGCCCAATCTAACCGATCTGTTTGGATACTTTTAGGCTAGTTGGTGCTAAACTAGCTCAAACTAGCTCTATCCCATGGATCCAAACAGGGTCAATGACATAATAATTCCCCAAATTAGACTTTGACCATAATATTATATTATTTAGGTTATAAACTATTAAAAATCCCATCATATCAAATTTACATTAAAAATTGGTGGCTTTGAATCATGATATGTTTTTTTAGATTCTTTGAATCATGATATGTGTGTAGCGTCTTGTAAACAAAGTGCAAAGCAAAACTATAATCACACTAGGAACGTGCCCGTGCATTGCTACGGGCATTACAAAATTGATATTGCAAAACATAAAGATTCTACCACATAATGATTAAGCTTGCAGATCATTATACATAGGTCATATAGTCACATAACTTTACCATGACGTTTTGCGGTTCCATGACATGATTCATAAATGTCATGGTGCTTTTTTTTCGGTGATCTGGCCAAGCTACGGGAATGCTCGATACCGGTAATAATACACAAATTGGACTTAGTACATTTGACAAGTTGAAAATCCATTTGAAGAATAAAGAATCATGTGGGCCAACGAGCTCATGTGACTATAAATATCAGTTGCTTAATTAGTTTTCAATGCTAATCTGAAAGGCGCTGGGCTGCTAGAACTCTGAAACTCAGTTCTATGAGACGAAGGTTGGTGATCCTGAGAACCTCCTTCATGGCTTTGACGTTGGGCTTGCACCAGGGTCTCTTGTAGATCATCTCTTTGTGATGAGCATAACAAGTTCAATAGGGTCTGGAAGCAAATGTTCCCTTTCAAGTCGAAGCAGTCCGCATGAATGGATCTTGTCGGTTGTCATCGCTGGTGAAGCAAGCAACACAGTTATCACTAAAGAATAACACGAACTTGCAGTCTGCAGACTTGATCACAAAGCATGAAAACGAGCTTTCAATTTATCATTATGAAGTTTATTTCTTGATTCAATTTATAACAATATGAAGTTTATCTCCTGATTTTTTCTCTTATCCTTATAAGTCTAATTGTTCACTGCTGGTACAGTCAGGAACCTGCCAGTTTGAATGTCAGTAAAATTGAACATTTATCTTGTACTACAGCATCTTTCAAAAAAATCTTGTACTACAACCTGCAAGGTATGTATACATTTAGAATACAATTACTTATTATTTAGAGGGGCAAAATAAGGTAGGGATGAACTCTTCCAACATGAGGCGTGATGGATGAGGGCATCACAACAAACCCAGGGTGTATATTACCTCAAGAAATAAACCCATAAATTACTATACTTTGTGAAAGTGGTAATAGATATGTGAAATGTTTCCTTTTTATTCGTAGTTGAACTTATATATGTATTAGTTAATCACTAACAAAATCCAAAACACAGTGCATTAAAGATTGAGCAAGCAACCCAAATATGATGAAGTTTGCTTTTCCGATATGGCATTCAGGATGCAGATTTTTGCTATTAACATAAATAGTGCAACAATAGAGATGAGTAATATGCGTCCATCGGGGAAAAAAGAAATACTGCTTGTTAAGACCATACAAAACCAGCTATGCAGCAAACCAATTTGATAACAGCTGATATAAGGAAAGAGATAGGCAGGTATCTCTAGGAACCACTGTACCGATTATGAGAATAAAAACAGGTAACCATTAGAGTAAAAAAGTATATTAGTTTCTTCATAGGGGAAAATGAAATGCATGTGGTAGAAATAAAAGTACATGCAGCAAAAATATTCTCAATGCAGTTGTAAAATTTCAAGTTAAATTTCTGCACTATAGAACAAATAAATTGTGTGTATCAACCGACTCCACAATAATATGTTTACCTGATTCTTAGACTATCCTAAATTGGTTCCAAGAAAATTGTTCCTTATGCCCACATAAGTAGAACTTCAAATAAAATTCTCTCCAATGCGTATCCACTGGTATGTATGATGGTATACCTGTTGTGTTAGTAGAGCAAACAAAGCTACAGGCAGCAGCTTTTTCCCGGTGATGTGATAATATTGCCAGTCAAATATCCCTTCTTTTGAACAAGTCCAGGATAGATAATGTATCGACATAATTATCACTTGTTCATCATCATGTTGCAAGTCAGATAGGAACAGTACAAATATGAAATATGCCAATCATCAACTGAAATTTATTCTCTCTAGAGGTCACTGATCCACACGCTGCAGGAAATTAAAAGATATTTGGAATCAATTAGATCGCACAAAAATCAAAAGAAGCAAATGGATATATTATGGTAGGGAGTGAAATAAAGAAACCATGTACATGCAGAATAGCTGCATCGGACATATTAAACAACACAAACACAAAGGCAAATGACTACTCAATATGAATGTTCTTTACCTAAGTCATGAAACCATCAAGAATATACAATACAACATTACCTGGAATCAACGGCTCTTAGGGAGACAGGATCCGCTTAGCCCCTCAAACTATAAGTCAATTCAGAAAGCTGAGTACATCACTGCCAAAATTCCTAACATGCAAACACAATGAAATGATCAAATAATAAATTCAAGATTTCCTTCAAGCATGAAGTCTTGATTAGCATATGTGACAAAAAGAAGACCTTGGTGTGGACATAAACAGAAGAGAGTTTTGAGTTATTTGGAACATCAGGCCAATACAGGACTCGCTACTACTCCTGACTAAAAAAAGTATCATATACAAGGGGTCTAAATATAATTAAGCAAGGAACAATAAGCCGGTACCATCTTTCTGTTCTGCCCAGTATGTAGCCAAAACATTGTGGAGAAATTAGATCTCAACATGGTTTTAGCAGTAATACATTCACTATCATTGATCTTTTATCTGGATCACGGACAAATTGATTCACACAATTACTGATGCATCACCTCAACACCCATTATTTTTGCTGATATCTTGTCTTGTGCATTACATTCATTGACATGTATGGTGGTACACATATGTGGACCTGAGTTGGCAGTAGAGCACAGTTAAAGTGGGGCAATGCCATTCTGAACAGCACATTTTAGCAGAATGAGGTACAAGCGTACATAACCAAAAATTCCTATTACCTCTGCAAGCTCCAGAAATTTTTGACTACTGAAATTGCATCCATATTCCCAGGTTTCTTGATATGCTGTTCTTTCCACTTCCAGTCTAGCAAAAACAGAGTTATGCACAATCTGTGTGTGTGGGACCCAAAAAACTTGAGAATCTCCAGCATCAAGTGAAATTTGTTGCTAACCAGCCCAGATGCAAACATGCAGCTGTTGTAGCCGGAAATGCAATTCTCCACCGTTGGCACTCCAGCAACCTTGAACATATTCTCCTGAAGAGCACCAAATGAGGAGCAGTTACACATTTTGCACAAATAATGAAATAAATAAGTCCGAAGAAGCAAATAGGTGTGAATAATTGGGAATTGAGAGTGTCAAGAGCACCTGTGTGACATGCTTGTCCGCGACGAGATCAAACGTGAGGCTCTAGCTACTATCCTGTCGGACGCACCTCTTGTGCCCCTGCAGGGATATCTCGCTACTGCTGAGCGGCCGGATACATATCACAACCTGCAGATTTTAGCACTAATAAGCAACCACTGATAGGTACTCGACGATGCCCGCGGACATAGAGCCGGCGCTCGACCCGGCCGAATTAGACCGGAGCAATGTCGCAGTGCTGCTAATGGAGTAGAAAGCGCGCCAGCGGAGAAGGGGAGGAGACAACACGCAGAGAGACAGAGGAAACCCTACATGCACGTTGTTGTTCTTCCAGAAGGCGGGGGTCCTCCTAGAGCTCGAACCGCGTGGGGGAGGGGGCGACGCTCCCGCCGCCGAGCTCCTCGTCGACGCCGTCCGACGGCATCGCGGGTGTAGCGGAGGCGGAGGAGGCCGAGTGGGGCGGAAGCAGGGGCGGAGGCGGCGGCAGATCGGAGATGCGGTGCGGTGGACGACGCCGGCTGACGGCGCATCCCGGATCGGCGGCAGATTGCATCGCCGACTACGGGATAGGAGGCGAGGCGAGGCAGATCGGCGTGGCGGCTAGGGTTCTGAGGGGAGACAGTGGGCGCGGCTGCCGCGGTATCGGGGGAGGAGGGTCGCGCGGGATTCGACGGATGATGGGGTGGGGTTGGGAGGGCGGACGCGCGAGGCCGAACGCGGACGCTCGGGGCGGACACGCGGGTGGAGAGGAAAACGTCGTACCAAGTTTTTTTTCTCCGCTTCGTACTTTTTAAGGAGTGGGTCGTGCCTGTGCGTTGCTACGGGCAAAAAAAATTATGGTATATAGCTCTTCTATGTATTCGAGAAAAAATTGTGATTCCTTGTTGTTATCCAGCAAGATAAACATTGGATAATTAAACCTATATATGCACCTCATGTTTATTATGTTTCCCCTCTTTGAAATCCATCACAATTATATAGGCAAACATTGATATCATGTGAAGTCTTATCGATAATGAAAGACTACAATAGAGTACAAGATGTTAGAATGTCAGACCAATGCAGTTCTATCTCCGCCGACCCTTTGCTTGGATGGCGCACGCCTGCATAAGCCTGACAAGGTTCCTGTATGGGACTATGCATTCAAGGGACATCTTTTCAGCACTATAACATGCAGCTGAGGTTGTCCACTATATCCCACCTATGCAAATATAATGAAAAATATTGTGCTATGAGATATTAGTACAAAATGCAAACAACATAAGCCTACAAATGTAGTAAAAACCGATTGCCTATTTCCTGGATCACAAGCTGCAGTCTGACAAACAGAGATCAGGCAAATATACATGAATGCACAACTACTAATCATCAGAAATGATATCTATAATGTAAATGCACCAGACTTTTGCTTTCCTTTCACACACTTGTTTGAATATCGCCCATTTAGAGTTCAAGACAATATATGATATCTGTAATGTAAATGCACCAGACTTTTGTTTTCCTTTCACACACTTGTTTGAATATCGCTCATTTAGAGTTTAAGACAATATAAAAGTTCAAAAATTCGAAAATTACCTCCCTGGTGGCAACTATGAACTATCCCACTCCAATGTCTCCACCTCCTTCCCATAAAGATTAAAGAAGCAAGAAAAAACTACAGATCCACCTATGAAGATAAATTAATCTACAAAACTGAAAGAGCAAAGTAACCTTTGAATCCAGCCCAATGTCCATTGCATTCCAGATTTTAACCCATTGTTGCCTCCTATTCAAAAAAACATGAGAAAAGCAAAAAGCATGATCAATTTGCTACGGGTAATAAAAATTTATTATTATAACAAATAGAGCAATCATCATGATAATCATTTTTTCGCAATATAACTGAAGCTTTTAGAAACAGTAGCCCAATAACAAATAATCATTTCAATAACAAAAATAATACCAATGGTAATTCATTGCCTACTAATCCACCATCTTTGCCCTTGTTGCCTTATCAAAGTCTTAGAAAGCAGTAAACTACTTCAATTTCAGAAGCCACAACAAGCAGCTCCTCGGGTAGGATTGTAGGAACATCAGAAGCTCCAACAAACAGATAAGTTGGCAGCAAATTTCCAAATGATTGTATGACTATTGTGCTCAATTTTACCTCATATATTACTTAATTGACAATACTAAGCAAGGAGGCAATGCAAAGAGCCCATCAGATGCTTTTATGCATGCAGATAGTTCCTCAGAACCCGTCTCAGAACTACAAAATTAAAACCGAAGCCAACGTTTGCTGCCTATTACTATCACAAAAAATTCCAAGAGCAATACTATAAGTGTTTAGAAGAATGATTAAGATAAGGATGCACAGGCTGAATTCCTAGCTGATGGGGCTTAACCTTCCATCAACGAAGGTGATTGTAGAGCACAAAGGGGCATCTGGTTTATAAACCTGGAGCTAAGGACATGGACGACAAATGCAATGGTTGGCACAATGCCAATATGGATTAGAGCTTCAGAAAGGATTATAGCTTCACTATTTTAGATTGCTGCCAGCCCCTCCCTGTTAGATTGTTTTCACCTCTAAATTAGCAAGAAATATTTTATCAGGAACAAATCTAGTCATTGTTCCTTACCAGGGACGAAGTGAGTGGGGGCCACGATCCTAGGGTTTAGACGAAGTGAGTGGGGGCCAGTAGAATGACTTCGATGACTTTGATAAAGTGCCTACAACGGATCAATAACACAGGACACGCATCCATCTCAGCGACATCACAAGACACACAAAAGTAGTAGGAGCAACATATCCTTCCTACAAGAGGTCGTCCATGAAACATAGATCAAAATTGCCTCAAGCCTACTTTAATTCACAGAATAAATTTTTGTAATGAGGCATGCATCAAGTGCTAAAAAACAAGTGAATACAACACACTCCATTCAGAAGCACAATACTACTGACAATGCTATATTCTGAAATAGTAAACAACAAGCCTCATGTACTGATCAGTTATTTAAATATAACATTAGTAAACACCTTGACCAAATTATTTTATTATAATTGAAAACTAATGAATCTATCACAATAAACAAGCAATACTGACTCCAAAAGAAAGTGCACAGTACCAACATAAGACACAATTTGTCTCCTCAAAAGAAATTTGGAGTCTAATGTTTATAAAATACCACAGATGTTAGGAGTCTGAATCTGGAGCCTACCACAATTAAAATATAAGAGCCTTTTAAAATAACCTGAGATCAAGACCGGAGCTTTCAACGACAAGCAGGCCACGACCTAGAGTTGCTTCATCAAAACAATGCCTTCCTGCTATGATTTGGGTCTTCCTCCCATCAAGAACAGAGGGTCTGATTGGATTGAGACCAAAGTGTGCCCGACCAAATTTTGGCCATTTTAAATTTTGACCACCAATTCAAAATCTTGATCAATTTTGACAATTCAAATGAATCAAGGTATATAAGATGAACATTTTTAGCCACCCATTCATTTGGATTGTTGAAATTGGTTAAGATTTTGAATTGGTGGCCAAAATTTAGCCGGGCACACTTTGGCCCCAATCCAATCAGGCCCAGAGTGACATGGCTGCAACAAGAGGCCATTTTTCCATTTTAACATTATTGTCATAGTAGGAGAACAATGTAGGCAGCATGTTGTTTGTGGGAGATAATGTAGGCGGCGTGCCCTGTGTATGCCGGTAGAAGGCATGTGAACACAATCAAGGTGAAAGCAATATGCAAACATATATCTTCACTCAAGTAAACATGCAATTACATAGGCATATGCATATGGCTACTCGACAGTGGAAGCATTTTACATGAAGTGCCAACACAGGAAAATGACAGAGATCATCAGCAAATTATGCTTCAGTTTATCTGTGCCATAGTGTTGCATGTTAAATAATCCAATCAAGATGACCACTGCGACAAGCACAGCATCTGCAAGCACACAGAGGAAAGCAAATTTGAAACAAATTTACTATATCAAATTACGTAAAGGATAGATTTAGATATTGGAATAATTGTAGTGAAACCGAAAGGACTGATGTATTAATGAGATTGCTATAAGTGCTACACTTATTTCCTTCGACTGATGCAGAACGAAAAAACTTCTGCTTGCTTACAGTATTTGTAATTGGCAATCAAAGTTGCAATAAAGAAAATCAAATAATATAATATAAAATGGCGAAAACATACAACTACTCCTGTTCCAAGGTTTGAAATTCATATAATATATTACACTATACAATTTTAATAGGATGGGATAGTTAGCAATATGTATTATTTCATTACCATCTCTTGGGTACAAATCAGTCAGTTAGTCAATCACTCATATCCTACCTAAACATACAAAATCAAGTCTTCTGCAGAAACAAAACCATCCTTAAGCACCATTCTGGTTACTCTAGAAATGTAAAATATGTGGTGTGCAGGATGCATATAAACCTCAAAGAAATATTTGGTGGTGCCATCAAGCGTATGCATTCAGGATGCATACAATTAATCAAAGCAATGCATATATCTACCTGCCAGTGGCTGCGGAGGATGAGCGGCGGGTTTGGTGGAGAAGGTGAGAGGCAACGATGAAGACGCCACGTCTCCTTCCGGCTCCACTGTGATGACTTGAGGAAATCCATACACAGCTTCGCTATATCCCACATAAACTTTGTCAGGCATCCATAAACACAGCACAAACCATACCACTTTGTTCAAAAAATGCCTTGAAAATAGTACACTGATCTAGATAAGGATTCATCAATAAATATATTTTGTTCTATAATTCAAAGATACCTATTCTACAACAGATTCAGTAGAACAAGTTCAGCTTTGCTTGCCTCATGCAGCAGGTATGGCTGGCCTAAGCAGCAGCCCCACATTTATAAACCGAGCTACAGTCCTATGAAGGCTCATTTGCTCAGATGTAGCATTTAGTCAAGCACTTTGCATTCTTTTTCGGTGTACTACCCATAGAGGCATTTACTATAATTTTTTTTCTGATATCCGTTTTGTTGTATCACTTGCATACCATATCTAAGGTAATATCTGGACGAGCACAAAGCACAAACAAATTGTCTGACACATTTAAAGCAGCATATGTAAATTTTACATGAACACTGCCGAGAAGCAGTTTATGTAGAGGCTATCAAAGCATGTTCCAATTCTGTATTACCACAGGCTCGTAACTAAAATTTATAAGGTCAAAGCACTGCCTAAGCCAAGGAAAGGTCAAACGTCGCATACCACTTCAATAAATCATACCAGATGGCTTCCGATTAACGGATTAGCAAAGTAGAAAATAGAAGAAGAAAAAAAGAAATTGAGGGCCTGCAACTAAGGGCGTGCAAGCGATGCGAGATGCAGAAATCGAAATGGTGAAGAGAGGGTAAGGAAAAAGAAGTGGAGAGGGTACGCAAAGAAAAAGGAGACGAGAAAGAACCTGAGACTCCTTCGATTCATCTCCTACTTGCGGAGAGCCTGAGACTCCTCCGCAAGCTGCCACCTTCGGGAGCAGCCTCCGGTGGCGGCGGCCAGATCCGGGCCACCGCGGCGCTTTGGACTCCGGCGGTGGCCGGATCCAGGCGTCGCCGGCCCTCCACCCGAAGCGGCTCCTCTCCACACCCGTCCGCTCTCCAGCTCACGCGCCGGCGCTCGGACCGGCGGCGTCCATGGCCGACGCGGTGGAGGAGCAGGGGCCGGCGAGAAGATGGTGTGGGGGAGGGGATGGGCGCCCGCTGGCCAGACGCGGCGACGCGTGGTGGCGGACGACGGTGGCGGCTACGGAAAGGAGTAGGGAGCGGGGCGGACCGAAGAGAAACGGGGGAGGCGGAGAGAGGGTCCTGGGCCCACCTGTCGGCACGCGGGGGAGCGCCGTGGTTCTGCCGGCAGAACGCGCGGGGGGCAGAACCACGGGTGGAAACGTTGCCCTTACGCGTTTTTTAGGGGTAGAGATAGAGAAGGGGGCCGCACAGTCAGCCGTTCTGCGGCCCGTTCTGCACACCAACGCGTCCTCCACCAGCCCGGCCGTGCGCATAATCGGCCCGCACGCGGGAAAATGCCTCGTGATTCGGACTAGACAGCGGGCCCCACTCTCCACTCACTCGCGGAGTTGCGGTCAAGGCGGGGGTGACTCGATCAGTCCCCCTCCTTCGGTGGCCGCGCTGCTTTCCCCTCCACTCCCCAACTTCCTCCACTACGGCACTACCCGATCCCTCCGCCGGCCTCCCCTCCACCGACGCGGCATCCCGCCATGGCCGCCGGCCACCCCATCGCGATCCTCATCCTCCTCCTCCACCTCCCGCTGCTCGCCGCGGCCAATCTCGTCCTCGAGGACGGCTACACGGTCACCACCTTCTCCGACCTCAACCCGCTCCCGGCCTCGGGTCCCCACCCCTACGCGGTCCTCCCGCGGCCCCGCGCGGGGGACCTCCTCCTCCTCGACTCCGCGGGCGCCGCGCTCTACACGCTCGCCCTCTCCGCCTCCCCCGGCGAGCCGCGCCGGCTCGCGGGAGGCAAGCGGGGCGACGCGGGCGCGGACGCCGCCTTCTACCGCCCGCGCGGCGTCGCCGTCGACGGCGCCGACAACGTCTACGTCGTGGACCGCCTCCCCGTCGACGACGGCGTCCATGGCGTCGTCCGCAAGGTCGCGCCCGATGGTGAGCGAGCGAACCTCGTCCGGTTCCGTAGTCCGATCCTCCGTTGTTAGGGTTTAGGGTTCGGTGGATGTGGTGCGGGGAGTGTCTAGTTGGTGGGCGGGTCCATTTGTGACTGATGTGCTGCATTTATGTTACGTTCGCAATTGGTATACGCCTATCGCTATCGGGTGATGCTACCGTCTTGGGATTTCTGGTGCATTTATGCTAACTTTGCTAATCAATGGCACTCTATGATTTAGCAGTTCAGTTTACCCGTCTCCTGTACTCATGTCTACAAGACTGTAAATACCGCATCTGTTTTTGTTTATTTGGCACTGGTAGGTTAAAACATATGCTAATTGCTAACTAGAGCAGCTGTCCGAAATGACATATAAACAAAAACAGAGGTGGTATTTGAACGTAGTGGTGGCATGTCAAAACATGCTTAAAATCCTATTACATGGAAAGATAAGTCATGTAACCATTATCAAACAGCCTACCGTTTTCTCCTGATTTCTTGCTACAAATTTCCATTCCAGGTTATGCTACTACGATTGCTGCAGGACTCTCATCAGGGTCTGGTCGCAGGGATGGACCAGCACAGAATGCTACCTTCTCACAAGATTTTGAGCTTGTTTATGTCCCAAAGATATGTGCACTGTTAGTAGCTGATAGAGGAAACCGATTGATTAGACAAATCAATCTGAAGCCAGAAGATTGTGCTCATGAGACACATTCAGGTAAATGATAAATGGGCCGTCAACTTGTTCTAACATTTACCCTTGCATAGGCACCGTAAATAATTATATTTTAGTACCTACCTGATTGCATTTACTATTGCCACTAGTTATACCAGAAAAATTTATCTGTTGTAGTCTGCCTTACAATTTACAAATAAGCATGTAGTTATCTGTGCAGGAAGATTGCTAAAATGTGCTGATTCTTCCGGTGTATATAAGCATTATTCTTGATTATGAGTGATGTGCCTCAAGGGGACATGGATGACGCATCATGGTTTTTCATCCATTATTATGCATCTTGTATTTCAGATACGCTGTAATTAGGTTGAAATTCTTCCACTTATAAAATTAACAGATTGCATATTTTGAGGGTTCAAGTATGACAATTTGAATTGTTCTCAACTTCCCTTGTTCCTGGGTTCAAAACTTATTTCCCCCTACATTCACCACTTAATAAATGGTCTCTGTAGCCTGTAGTTGTTGGTCCAGTGGTCTTGCTAATGGTTGTTCTGAAAGCTGTGTGCCAATATCACAATATTGATGTTCATCTCGTGTATTTGCAGGCTTGGGTACTACATCAGTGTCGGTCATTGCAATTTTGTGTGCATTGGTCGGTTCAATCATTGGGTTCTTAGTTCGTCGTTTTTACCCCGTCAATGTGAGTATGCTTCTGCCTTCATTCTTGCTTCAGAGGAGATCATACATGCAGATATTGAGACAGTCAACCTGAAACATGTAGGCAGGAAATCTCCATCAACCACTTTTTCAGCAGGATACAGAATCAGTACCTGAGAACCCAGAGGAAGGTGACTCTGATCAGCTTCTGTGACATAAAAAGCGCAGTTGCTAGCTCGGTGGCTTACACCCTCCTGCTTAAACTGGTCAGAGTTAGCCGTGGCTTTCTTGCTGTGGTGTTCCCTCGTGGTAGGTTACAGCGAGAAGTACCCCGTAAGCTGTATCGTCGTCCACTAGGCAATACTAACACTTCCCCTAACATTGGTCTTCACAATAAAGCTCCTCTTGCACCTACCGAGCAACTGGGGGATCTGATAAGCTTTGTTGGAGATGCTGATGATAAAGAGGGTAGTAGTACTAATGCCAATAGTCAAGGGGGTAAGGAGCCATCCTTTGACCCTGACTTGATGGGGCTTGTCTACACCCCTCAGGGTAGTGTTAAAAAGATAGATCACATGATCGAGGCCAACCTGTCAGGCTTTTCAGGTCATGAGGAACTCCGTAGCTTAACCGTTAGTAGTTATAGTATAAGCAGGAGGAGGGTGCATGGATAAGGTTCTTTGCGCTTGAGTTTGCCCGTCTTTGAGCACCCAGGAGGAAGAATGTCACCTGTGTATCTGTGCTGTGCCTGATGCTGCAGTGACTATAAATAAATTAGTAGTGCTTCAGCACCAGTGTTTGCCTTGTAAATAAGTAAAATAATTGTCCCCTGAGTGTTAGTATATGTTGTGGTCGTGTAATGTAATGTACCTTGGACACACTTGCCCGTGTGACGATGGCTTGAATTGTCATTCTGGTGTGACAACTTTGCTAGCATCCAGTAATGTGTAGTTGTTTTACTTGGCTGGTGGGAAGGCTGGTCAGTACTGTCTGAATGTCGAGTATTGTGTGAATGTAGGACGATATTTGTGATCTGGTCTACGAACCAAAATTTCTTGGCCGACACACCTGAAGTAGCTAACATCAAATAGTGTCGCTTTTCAACAAGAAAATCCTTGAATCTGAACGTGCATGCTTTTCGAATTTCTTGGTGCGTTATTGTTATCTTACAGGTTTCAACGCTTCCAGTGCAAGATTGAGGCATCCATGTCAAAGCAAGATCTCACAAAAATGGGTTCGATTAAGAACCTGAAGGTCTTTCTTATAAAAAAGGACTGCCAGAACGCTGCTGTCAAAAGGATACCTTCATCATATTCAAGAGGCGGAGAGAAAAAAAAAAGCAAATCCTATACGGAGAGGCCTCTCGATTTAGTCTTAGACCGAGAACCTCCCCAATATAGAAAAAACGAGGTAACCAGAAGCAACAGCAGCTAGAAAGGGAAAGAAGAGGAAAAGTAACAAATCCAACAAAAAAAGTAACTCTACCTTCTACCACCATCTTCTCCAACTTCGGTGGTTCGTGGGCGGCGCTGTCGACGCGGGTCGCCGTTGGCCGCGGGTGGCGGTGGAGGAGGCGGTCTTAGGGTTCGGGGATTCGAGGTTAGGGTTTCGGTTTCGGGGTTAAGGGGTCCTCCATGGCCACCGGACCTAGAGGGAGGTCCGGGGGTGGTTGCCGGACCGGCGGTTGTGGCGGGGTGTGGGCGGAACGGCGGGCGGCGTTAGGAAGGGCGGGGTAGACGGGGAGGGGCGGGCGGCGGTCGGTGGAGGGGTTGCCGCCGGTCGTGGGCGGTGGTGGAGGCCGGCGGTGGCGGGTCGGCACCGGGGCAAGAAGAAGCAGTGGTTAGGAAGGGCGGGGAAAGGGGCCGCGGGCGGTTGGTGGGCGGACGGCACGACGGCTAGGTCGCCGCCGGCCGTGGGCGGTGGTGGGGAGGGAGCGGCACGAGGTGGGGAACTGAAGGTTGAAGACGACCACACGGGGGCGCTGGCGTGAAGATAAGGTCGGGTTGGTGGGCCTCACACGCGGGATCTTGGGGGGGGTCTCGCGGGAGAACCCCCTCCGCGTAGGCACGTCCAAAAAAAAGGCACACATGGTCAAATGGATAGCTTCATCATATATCCGTGTTTGGAGGCTGCAAGCCTGTATACTAAAATTATTTGTTACTCCCTCCGTTTCAAAATACTTGTCGCTATTGACTTTTCTTTGCAACTTTGACCATTCGTCTTATTCAAAAAATTATCGCAAACATGTAAAACGATAAGTCAAGCTTAAAATACATACAACATTAAACATATAGCAAACAAAATAAATTGTACTTGCACAATTTTTTGAATAAGACGAATGGTCAAAGTTGCAGAAAAAAGTTAATGGCGACAAGTATTTTGAAACGGAGGGAGTATTTTGGTTTCATCGTATGTTAAACTTATCAAACTTGGCAAGTTTATAAAAATATCGGTAAATTCATGTTAGCAGCAGGTAGTGGGGGAGGGATTGTAAGAACAGGATCAGAGGAAGAGGAAGGCAGCAAAGAATCGGAGCAGCAGGAAGGAAGGAAGAAGAACAACAGGTGACGGCGGCGAAGGAATGCAATACAGAGTTCACAAATCTTATCGATCCCCTTCCCTCTCCTCTACAGGTGTATAAGAAGGCAACAGATACATGGGCTGAGCCCAACTTAGGCCGCAGGCCTAATCACGCACACAAGTCCTTCCGCACCCGTACACGCCCCGCACCTCTTCATCCAAGCGCTCGCGCCGTCGCCTTTCGAAGCTCCGGCCGCCGAACCTTTGCATGCCGCCCGAAGCTCTCCGCCGCCGGTGTACAACTCCTCGGTTCCTCCTCGTCCTCGCTCGTCGTCCGCGCCGTTCGCACGACGACCCGGCTCCCGGAACTCTCCTTCCCCGCTGAACCAAGCCGCTGCCGGAGATTCCCTCTTCTTCCGCCGGGAATCCCGCCGCCGCGCCTCGATCTCCTCCTACTTCGCCTCTCCGTCGCCGAGAAGTTTCCCCGGAGGTCCGCAGCAAGGTGAGGAAGGTCATCTCCTCTTTAAACCGCGCGTCCCGCATCTTTCTTTACCACGCGTGCTCGCCGGAGATGGCCGAGCCGCCTCGCCGGACGTGGTGCCACCGCCATCGACTGAGCCGCCTTCCAAACCCCCTAGAAAGGTTCGCGAGCTCCCCAGCTTCGCGTAGGTCGAAACTGCGCTCGAAACGGAGCCTTGTAGCTCGAGATCGAGCAAGCTCCGGCGACCTCCGCCGCCGGCGCCGCCGCGCCACCGTTCCGCCGCCGCTCGACCGCCTGCCGACGTCGCCAGCCGTCCGTGCACGGATCTGCGGACCAGATCGTCTCCAGCCCCAGGTCAAACAATCTCGTACCGGTCAACCCTGGCGCGCGCCGGTCTTCTTGCAAAAAGGCCCCTGAGCTTTCCGATATCACAACCATACCCTCCCACCAGTATAAATCCTTTCTTTTAGGTCCTTTTCTTTTCGTATAGATCCCTGATCTTTTAGATATCATGCCAGCTGTCCGTGGTTTGATCTACGGCTCAGATCTAAGCCCACCTCGAGTCAACCGTCAACATAACGGTCAACAGAGACTTTTCTCTGCCGTTTTGCAAGTAAACCCCCTGCAGTTTTGAATATCACAATCATGCCCTTCCACCTATAGGAATCCTTTCAATCAGGTCCCTGTTTCTTCTGTTTAAGCCCCTGATCTCTCTGGAAATCCCACCCGAGATCCTAGACTTGATCTTTTGCGCTATAGACCTTCGGTTTATTCGCATAATCATGTTTTAGCCCCTGGTTTCTTGCAGTTAAGCCCCTGGAAGCCATGTTTCTTCACAGAAAAGCCCCTGAACCTTGTTTTAGCCGTATCTTTTGCATCTTTTATCCGTTTTAAGCGTTCTTGATGTCCACACGACCGTCTTTTCAAACCCGTCAGTTTCAGAACCTTGTTTTGGCTGTATCTTTTGCGTTTTAGCTCCGTTTCCACCGTTTCAAGTTGCGTTAGGTTTGTATCAACTCAAACTACGTGATAGGACCAATGTTGAACATGTTCTTTGTTTTATAATTTATTTAAATATTAAATATGATTAAATCCTTATATACATATGCTTTTCTAATTAAAATCTAATTAGAGTTCAACACGTGTTTTCATAAGAAAGTTAATATGATTAAAACTAGTTAAATATTTCTTATAATTAAAAGCTAATTAGATGCATACCTTGGTCTTCATAATCAAACTTAAATTGATTAATCTATATTCAATCTGCTTTCCAAATAAAAGAAACATATGCTATCTCGAGTTTTCTTAATTACATGTTAATTTGACTAATATGAATATGAATGTGTTTTTAAATTATAATTTGCCTAGTTGAACTCGAAATATAAAGTTATACGTTTAGATGCTTTTACATGCTTCTTTTAAATTAAATGTTTAATTTGCATAAATCAAACTTGAATATTTATAAATAAAATTGGACTAAGTTTACATCGTCTTTTAAATACAAATATAACTTGCTTAATTATAAATAGGGTATTTCTCTGAAATAACCTATGCACATGATTTTACTTAATTAAAAGATACCTAGCACATAGCTAGCTCTTGTATGTGATCATCCAAATCTCCCGATAGTTCCGAGTGTTTTTGAGTTCGTGTTCCTAGAGCTAAACCTTGTTCTCTCTTTAAGCTTTTCATGCTTGGTGTATTGTTTTGTTTATTGAATGTCTTTATGTGTGCTCGTAGACATCGTGCCAGTTTCAAGTGAGCAGCCAGTTGGAGCGGATCAAGAGCAAGTGTTTGAAGAAGAAGAACCCCAGTGTTTAAGCAAGGAAGGCAAGTGGACTTCTCCCCCTGCATATTCTATTTTTGTCCCACACAACTTGCATGATAACTAAGTTTACTTTTAAATGTTGTATTGCATAAATTTGATGGAAATCACCTTTTTAAGGACACAACTAGAATTTTATCCCTATTACCTTGGACAACCCTTTTAAATAAATGTTTTGGGTAGAAATGCTTAGTTGCTATACCTTGGGATGGTTCAAATGAATCTTTTGCAATATGATGAATGTTGATCATGATAACTTTGGTGATATATATATGTGTGTGATTAATTACAAGATAATATGATTTAATTGGAACATGGAGAACCACCCAGGAAAACAGTGCAATCACAGTCCATATGGCTCTGGCTTAGCCAATTAATTAGGTGTGTGATTGTACTGGTGACCTTATCCGAAAGGAACACAGGGGGCTCGGGGTTGCAGGGGTATAGCCCGGTCCTCTTGGCCGCAGCCTTTGCTAAGGTGCTGTCCACTAGGGAGGGTTATGGTCCGCCCTGAGCTGTAACTGTCGTGGGTTGTTGGTGCTTTTGCATGTCTTTGTAACGGCTTCGTAGCGTCCCTATGCAATCACACCTCGGAAGTGTGGTATGATGCTTGGCCAGCATCGCATGGTTGGGTTCAAAGTTCTTCGGAACTTTTACGCGAGCTGTGGTGAAAGTGTACAACCTCTGCAGAGTTAAAACTGATCGATCAGCCGTGCTCACGGTCAAGAGCGGCCTGGACCCTCACATGATAATCAAACATAAAGATGGAATTAAATCGTGGTTTTCATATGGTTTTGAGATGAGATGCTTTCCTAAATGCTTAAGTGGGTTGGTATGAACTTACATCTAGTAAATAGGTGCTTGCTAATAAAATTTGACCAACATTAAAATGCTAACCGCTGCAAAATCTCAGCCTATCCTTGATAGCCTTGCATCTTCCCCCACTTGCTGAGCTCCAACCATAAGTGTGCTCACCCTTGCTTACCCGCTGTTCAGAGGAGAACACTGGAGAAGAGTACTTCAGCGACTACGATGAGTTCTGAGGCTTGCGTGCCCCCAGTCATGTGCCTGTGGAAGCTGAAGACGGAGTTGCTTCGTCTAGTTATCGTTTGTTCGTTGTAAAGACCTTCGAGTCTAACGTCTGAGTGTAATAAAGAGATAATGTAATGGTTTAACTCTTATACGTTTTTATTGCTGTTTAATGATATTTCACTCATGACGTCTATCATATGTGTGTAAACTTGATCCTGGCGCACATATGAGATGCATTTGGTTTTCTTCGAAAAATCAGGTGTGACACATGAGCAGCTGAATTGGCAGACCTACGCACATGAGTAACTATGAACGAAGAGAAGGCTGCCGTTAGCTCCTGAACTTCCATGAGGATTGAGGTGATCTCCGACCTTCCATTTCCTCTTGAGCACCATAAGGACACCAGTTCCTTGCAATCAGTCTCCAGGATGATTCCCTCTCGAGTTCCTGGAGGGATTAGCCGGACGCCGTCTCTGAAGGCTTCGGCTTCAGCAATCAAGGCCGAAGCTACCGAATCGAGACGTCGCGCCGAAGCTTGAATAAAAGAGCCATCATCACTGCGTATGATGACCCCTGTGGCACCTGCTGCATCAGAGGCACTATAAGCACCGTCAGTATTAACCTTTAAGAAGCCACTCGGTGGGGTTTTCCAGCGCTCAAATTTCTGTCCAGACGCCTGCTCAGTGCACTGTAGCCCGTCCGACATTAGCTGAAAGCACACGTCCACCGCCCAATCAATGGCCAGTTTCAGGTTGATGGCATCCTTACCATGTCTTCTGTCCTTTCGACTGTTCCAGAGCGACCACATGCTGTGAGGATCAGAGGTGCGGTAGCTAATGGATGGGAACGCCGTACCTTTCCTAGGCGCCGGCGGTACGTGTTATATCAGCAGGGAAAAACCCCCTGCGTGGTTTACAATCTTGGCAATCAAGATAATGACCAGCTCCTGGTTGTTGGGATTACAACAAAACAAACTAATCTAAATTACAACAGATAGATACACCTACAACCAACATTGACTAGGAGCTGGCACAATATCTTGTTGCACATATATCTTGTTTACAATTCATCTATCTAACACCCCTCCTCAATCACACCTGCCTAAGGTTGAGATTGTATTTAAAATTCTCCAGTTGCCGAACAGTAATTGGTTTAGTAAACCCATCTGCTATTTGATCACCTGTAGGAACAAAGTCTATTTGCAATAAATTCCTCATGACTCGTTCTCTGACAAAATGATAGTCAACTTCTATGTGTTTTGTTCTGGCATGAAAGACTGGATTTGAAGACAAATATTTAGCACCCAAATTATCACACCACAGTTTACCAGCCTTGGGTGCCTGTATACCAATTTCCTTTAATAAAATCTGAACCCACATTATTTCTGCAGTTGCATTGGCAACAGCCTTATATTCTGCTTCTGTACTCGATCTAGAGATAGTGGCTTGTTTCCGTGCACTCCAAGAAATCAAGTTTGATCCAAGGAAAATTGCAAATCCCCCTGTAGATCTTCTATCATCAAGGGAACCAGCCCAATCTGCATCTGAAAAACCACTGACTAACAAGGACTTGCATCTGCTTATTTTTAGTCCTATCTTAGTGTTAGACCTCACATACCTCAATATTCTTTTTACTGCTGACCAGTGTACCTCGGTTGGAGCATGAAGGAATTGACACACTTTATTAACAGCAAAAGATATATCTGGTCTTGTGAGTGTCAAGTATTGAAGCGCACCAACTACACTTCTATAATTTGTAGAATCATTTGGACCAAGAGGAACTCCCACAAAAGCAGACAATTTCTCACTAGTTGAAATAGGAGTAGAAACAGGCTTGCAACTTGACATATTCACCTTTTTTAGTAAATCTGAGGCATATTTATCTTGTGACAAAATTATCCCATCACGTACCTTAGTTACTTCCATACCAAGGAAATAATGAAGATCACCTAGATCTTTAAGGGCAAACTCCTTCTTTAATTCCTGCAGCAAGCCTGAAGTAGCCTCTGGAGCTGAACTGACCACTATGATGTCATCAACATAAACCAGAACAAACATGGTGACTGACCCCTTGTTGAAATAAAATAGAGATGTGTCTGCCTTAGATGCATAGAAACCAAGGGCAATAAGTTTTGTACTAAGTCTAGCATACCTCTTGGTGCCTGTTTTAATCCATATAAAGCCTTATCAAGTTTGCACACATAATTGGGTTTGGTCATATCTACATATCCCGGAGGTTGTCTCATGTAAACCTCCTCATCCAGAATGCCATGAAGAAAGGCATTCTGTACATCAAGTTGTCTCATGCTCCAACCTTTCGAGACAGCAATGGATAGAATAATTCTGATTGTGGACATCTTTACAACAGGACTAAAGGTATCTTCATAATCTATTCCATACCTTTGTTTGAACCCCTTTGCTACCAGACGGCCTTTATATTTATCCAGAGATCCATCTGCTTTATACTTAATTTTAAAAACCCACTTGCAATCTATGACATTAATACCTTTTCTAGGTGGAACCAAGTGCCATGTTTTATTTTTCATCAAAGCATCATATTCTAGATCCATAGCGTCCTTCCAATGTTTATTAGCCAATGCTTCTTCTACGCTACGAGGTTCACCAATGGATGCAGAAAGACCATAACGAACAGTACCGTCAGTGTATACCTTGGTTTTGCGAATGCCATCCTGAAGACGAGTGCGAGGTCTTGCTGCTGGTACAGGAGACGCAGGTGATGTCGGAGCTGGTGCTGGTGTAGAGGCTGATGCAGGAGCTGTTGGCGCAGAAGATCCCTGAAGATCAGCAACAGGAGTAGAAGATCCGGCCGGCAGGGCTGATTCCGAGGGAGATGCTGTCGCTCCTGGCGCTGCTCCCCCATGTCCCGACGAATCGAGCTATGTGGCGGTCGGTGATTGGCGCGGGGAGGAGCTGGGCGGGGCAGCAACCGAGGGTTGCCGCATGGCGTCGTCTGGTTGGGACGGAGACGGCGTCGCGTGTGCTGAAGCAGATTTGCCTGCCACGGCGCTGTCAGCACCTGCAGGCATCAATCCCGGGGTAGATTACCACGGAAAAAGATGCAGATTTGCTCCGGGATTTGTTCCAGAGCCATTATTTCCTGTTTCAGCCTCTAATTCTTCTGTTTCTTCTCCTGTTTCTTCACAAAATTTGTTAGTGCAAGAGTTATTAGGCATATGATCATCTACTGACTCGTCCCCTGACGAAGAATTACGCAAGGATGGTGGTAGAAGAAGAATCTCAGCTCTAAGCCGAGCCCCGGCATTTTCATGCAGCTTTGAAAAGGGAAAAATATTCTCATCAAACGTGACATCACGTGAGATATGTACTCGACCAGTGGAGATGTCTAGGCACTTAAAACCTTTGTGAAGATTACTATAGCCGAGGAAAGCACATTCTTTTGAGCGAAAAGCAAGTTTGTGCTTATTATAAGGTCGAAGATTGGGCCAACACGCACAGCCAAAAACTCTAAGAGAGGTATAGTCAGGTTTGACATGATATAAACGCTCAAGAGGTGTTTCAAAATTGATAACCTTACTGGGCGTTCTATTTATGAGATAGGTGGCTGCAAGGAAGGCTTCATCCCAAAATTTGAGGGGCATGTGAGCATGTGCTAAAAGAGAAAGACCAACCTCAACAATATGTCTATGCTTTCTTTCCGCAGCCCCATTCTGTTGGTGTGCGTGTGGGCAAGAGACTAGATGAGAGATGCCGATTTTTGTAAAGAAAGGGTTTAATTTTTCATACTCTCCTCCCCAATCTGTTTGGACCGCAATGATCTTGCGATCAAAGGCTCTCTCAACTAGGTTTTGAAAATCCCTAAATTTCTCAAACACTTTGGACTTATATTTTAGGAGATAAACCCATGTAAACTTGCTATAGTCATCCACAAAGCTTACATAGTATTTAGATCTACCCGCAGACTCTGGTGCAGGCCCCCAGACATCAGAGAAAATCAATTCAAGTGGATGAGAGGAAACACTCGTAGAGATTGGATAGGGGAGTTGATGACTCTTGGCCTTTTGACACGCATCACACATAGCATCTTTATTCAAATCAAAAGAACAAGGAAGTTTATGATCTTTCAAAACTCTCTCAACAATGCGAAAAGAAGGATGTCCTAAGCGATGATGCCATCTATCAAGTGGCACTTTATTGACTCCGCAAGCTTGTTTGGATGATGCTGGTGTACATGGAAGCGGATACATCCCTTGTTGGCACGCCCCCCTAAGAAGAGTGCTCCTCGTGTCCCGATCCTTGATGAGAAAGAAGTTAGGATGAAACTCAAAAAACACATTATTATCGGAAGCAAGGTGATGAACAGAAACTAAGTTCTTTTTAGTGGATGGGACGTGTAAGATATTCCGAAGTTCTAAATTTTTGTCAGGGGTACGAATAGTAGATTGACCAATATGTCAAATTTTCGTACCTGCACCATTAGCGGTGTGGACTTGATCAGCGCCGTTGTACTTCTCTCGAACAGTGAGCTTCTCAAGTTCTCCAGTAATGTGGTCGGTTGCACCTGTGTCGGTGTACCAACTGTTGTCGACGGTGTACGAGTTCATGGCGGCGCTGGCATGTTTCTCCTCAGGAACGAAGTCCTCCTCAAACCTGTGCCAACACTTGTCAGCAGTGTGGCCGGTCTTGAAGCACACCTGGCACACCGCCCTGGTGTTACCAGAGTTGCCACAGCCCTGGTTGCCGCGACCACCACCTCCTGTGTGGCGCTGGTTGAAGTTGTTGGAGTAGCCAGGGTTGCGTCCTCGTCCTTGGCCACGGCCACGGCCAAAATTGCCGCGACCACGACCAGATCCTCCACGACCTCCTCGATTGGCCATGTTGGCCGAAGATCCAGATTGGTGACCACTGCTCATGATTTCCATACGAGTTTCAAAGGCAAGGAGTTGGGAATACGCTTCACTTACGGTGACTGTCTCCTTCCTTGCAAGGAGAGAGGTGACGACGGGGTTGAACTCGATGTCGAGGCCGGTGAGGATGTACGTCAGGAGCTCGTCATCATCAATCTTCTTGCCTGCAGCCGCCATCTCATCACCAAGAGTACGCATCTTGCTGATGTACTCGGTGATGGTTTGGCTGCCCTTCTGAGCGGTGGCGAGCGCAAGCCGTGTGTTCACGACTCTCGCCCTATTCTGCGATGCTTACATCCCTTCGATCGCAGCCCACAGCTTTGCTGCGGTGTCTTGAGCGGCGACTTGGGCGAGAACCTCACGCCCTAGGTTCCCCAGGACGAAGCTGAGTACTTGCTGGTCCCGGTAGTACCATTCTTCAAACGCCGGATTGGAAAGGAGGACCTCCTTGCCATCACTGTCCTTGCCAGCAATCTGTTCGTCGGGGGCAGGAGCGGCGCCGGTGAGATGGTCCACCATGCGTGCACCACGCACGGCGGCAAGAACTTGGGCCTTCCACATTGCGTGGTTAGCCTTGCCAAGCTTCTCCGTGATGGTGATTCCCATCAGCGGGTTGAGCATGGCCGAGTTGATCATGGCGGCTGAAGATCCCATGGCGGTGTTGATTGAGGGTGTTAGTTTGTGGCTCTGATAACCATGTGAGGATCAGAGGTGCGGTAGCTAATGGATGGGAACGCCGTACCTTTCCTAGGCGCCGGCGGTGCGTGTTATATCAGCAGGGAAAAACCCCCTGCGTGGTTTACAATCTTGGCAATCAAGATAATGACCGGCTCCTGGTTGTTGGGATTACAACAAAACAAACTAATCGAGATTACAACAGATAGATACACCTACAACCAACATTGACTAGGAGCCGGCACAATATCTTGTTGCACATATATCTTGTTTACAATTCATCTATCTAACACATGCCGCACATGATAATGCCTCGATCAGTGACAGAACAAATTGAATCATTCATCAGATCTTCAGTCCAAGTTCGCGGGCAAAACTTGGGTAGCTTAATGCCTGTTAATTCCTTCAGTTTTGTCCAGAAGCTCCGAGAATAAGTACACTTGAGCAAAGCATGGAATGTGGTTTCCTTTTCTGCTCCACAGAACTCACACGCTGCCACCTGCTCAATGTGTCTGTGTTGAAGATTTGCTTTAGAGGGTATGTATTCATGTGAAACCCTCCACCAGAACACCCGGACCTTAGGTGGTACTTTCGCACCCCAAATCTTTCGCCAAACAGGGTTGTTATTTCTGACCGAGTGAGAACTTCGCCCAGAAATGAAGTCCCTGTCTTGGGCTTCTTTCTCCACTAAGGCACGGTAGGCCGAGCGCACAGAATATAGGCCATGTTTTTCTCCTTCCCATGCCCACAGGTCTTCACAAGATCTGCCGAGAGGTATACGCCGTACTGCCTGGGCATCAATTGGCAGCAAATTCTGGGCTAAAGCTTGTTGATTCCAGGATGTGCCATCCACCTCTATCAGATCACTGACTAGTTTTGCTGTCGCTCCAGTTCTCTGACAGATAGGCTTACGCCCTACAGCATCCGGGATCCAGCGGTCTTTCCACACATCAGTCGATTTACCGTCACCAATTCGTTTAATCAGACCGACGTCAAGTGCCTTGCGGCCTGCTAGGATAGCTCACCAAGTGTGTGACGAATTTTTCTTGTTTCTAGCAGACAGAAACTCTCCTTGGGGGAAGTATTTCCCCTTCAACACTCGGGCACACAAGGATTCTGGATTGGTCATTAGTCTCCATCCCTGTTTGCCCAACATAGCAATGTTGAATGCTTTAACATCCTTGAAGCCCACCCCCCTGGCATTTTGGAAGAGTGAGTTCGGACCACCGCCGCCAGTGTAAGCCACGACGATCAACTTTGCTGCTCCACCAAAAGTTGGAAGTGGCCGAGGTGATCTTTTGGCAAGTTGCATGGGATAGAAGGAAGCAGCTCATGGAGTATGTGGGAATCGCCTGTGCCACCGATTTGATCAGGGTCTCACGCCCTGCATAGCTTAGCAGTCTCTCCCCCCAGCCACCCATCAAGCCTTTGATCTTGCTAGGAATATGTTCAAAAGCCTCCTTTGTGCTGCGTCCCACCGCAGTTGGAAGCCCCAAATATTTCTCACAAAGTGCTTCAGTTGTGATACCTGTGGAGTTCTTCATCTCCTCTTTCATCTGGTCATCACAATTAGCACTAAAGAAAATCGCCGATTTAGCCATATTAACCATCTAACCCGAACCTTGCTGATAAGAGTGCAAAATCTCCCTCAATCTTTGCCCACCTCTGTCACTAGCTTGGGTGAAAAGAAGGCAATCATCGGCGAAAAGCAAATGTGAGACCCATGGTGCATGGATCCCCACCCGAACTCCTTTGGAAAGGAATTGAGGTCCTGTATATTTAAGCATACAAGAAAGACCTTCAGCACAAAGAAGGAAAAGGTATGGGGAAATTGGATCACCTTGTCTGATGCCCCTAGTAGGTTTGAAAGCCTCCGAGTAGTGTCCATTCACTCTGACAGAAAAAGTCACAGATTCCACACATTTCATGATCAAGGACACCAGACCCTCCCTAAAGCCGAGCTGTCGCATGATGCAACGCAGATAGTGCCACTCAACATGGTCATAAGCTTTTGCCATGTCAAGTTTGACTGCGCATGCTCCTGACTTTCCTTTCTTGTGCTTCAGGTAGTGGATTGATTCATATGCAATCAAAGCATTGTCTGTTATAAGCCTCCCGGGAATGAAAGCCGATTGTTCCTCTGATATAATATCATCTAAAATTCCTCGAAGACGGTTTGAAATCACCTTTGAGCAAATTTTGTATAGCACGTTGCACGAAGCAATTGGTCTGAACTGTGTTAGCTCTTGGGGGTTCCTAACTTTAGGAATGAGGACAAGCACTGTGCTGTTCACAATCTCAGGCATATCCCCTCCATTAAGAAAGGCAAGTACCGCATGACATATATCATCCTTCACCATGGACCAATGCTTTTGATAAAAACCCGCAGTAAACCCATCCGGGCCGGGCGATTTGTTCGGTTTCATAGAAAACAAGGCCTTTTACACTTCTGTTACAGTGAACGGGGCATAGACGTAGTCATTCATAACATCAGACACCTTCCTTGGGACATACCGCACCACCTCCTCCGGCCTAGTGTTTTCTTGAGCAGTAAAAAGATGCTGGTAGAACTCAGTCGTCATGGCCTCCAGCTCCACCTGCTGAGAGCACAAAGTCCCGTCAGCTCGTTTCAGAGCGGTGATTTTGTTCGCCCGTGTGCGCTGCTTGGCTTTGGCTTGAAAGAATGCCGTGTTTCGATCGCCATCACGTAGCCAATCCACCCGCAAACTCTGTTTCTCCATAACCTCTTCACGGGCCAGCAGTTCTGCAATGCGTTTTGCAATCTCACGTTCCTCCCTGGTTGGCCCTCTACGAATTGACTGGTGTCGAAGTTCGTCCAGTCTGCGTCTTAGGCCCCGAAGCTCATTGCGAACAGAGCCAAACACATCTCTGTCCCATTGACGCAGCACCGATTGAAGGTCTCCCAAATTTCCGTGCACGTCCGACAGCGACCTGCGGCCATTTGCCCATGAAGCAGAAACTGTATCTTCATAGGATGGGTGTCGACGCCACATGTTCTCATATCTAAAGGGTCGTGCCCGATGAGGGCCCTGCAAAGCTCCTGCATTCTTCAGCTCGATCTTTATGGCGCAATGATCACTCTCTGTGGTCTGCACATGAATTACAGACGAGTCGCCAAACATATCAAGCATATTCTCGTCAGCCAAGGCCCGATCCAGTCTGACTTTTATATTGTGTTCATTTTCCCTCCTGTTGTCCCAAGTATACGGGGTACCAGAGTAGCCCAAGTCAGTGAAGCCACAGTACTGGATCACTTCCCTAAAACTTTCCATCTTCCATTCCTCCCGATCGTTGCCACCAAATTGCTCATGGTCAAAGAGAATTTCGTTGAAGTCACCTGCACATAGCCATGGCAAACCAGACTCATTACGCAGGAAACAGAGCATTCGCCAAGACTCCTTGCGCTGGGATCTATTCGGATCACCATAGAACCTGGTGAATCTCCATCGCCTTCCTGCTGCATTGTTCTCGGTCGCCCACATATCAATGTGGTATTTCGAGTAGGTTTTAAGCTCCATTGAGATCTCATTTTCCACATCATCACGAGACCTCCACTTCGCCCATCGCAGTTCACCCAAAAGAATTTGGGAAGCCCAGGCTCCTTTTCAGTTCCTGGGATCGAGTAGCACTCATCTTCGTCTCTGACAAGAAGAGCACTATGGGATTATGCATGTCCACAATATTGCGGATCTCACGAACTGCCTCGGGCCTCCCACAGCCCCGGCAGTTCAAGCAAAGAAGACTCGTTGTGCCCGGCGGGAGCTGCCATCTGCAGCCGCCGCCGATCTTGCAGTTGTGTGAGTATTGGTCATCTTCTGCTTCTTCGTCAACTCATCCGAAGCTGCAGGGGAAGAGCTCAGGGTCTCCCCAGCCCCATGTAGCTGGTTCACTCTTGAGGAAACTAGCCCTGACGGGATGACGGCCAGAGAATCCTCAACAGGTAAATTGAGGTCCGGAGTTTGGGACGAGACAGGACTTGCTGTTTTCGATTTCCTTTTCCTGGGTACCCGCCCGTGGTTGGCCTTCCCGGCCTGGAACAGCTACCGTGTCGCAGGTGTGGTCGTCTTACCCGAGTCATCGGATGGTGCAACTCCCTTGCCGTGTGCCTTAGCTTGTTTCAGCGGGGAGGAGACCTCCTCATCGTCCTCTCTAGCTGGAGCTCCAGAACGCTCCGCGGAGCGAGCCGTCTCTTGCAAACTCGCTGACCCGGACGACTGCTTGACGCTGCACTCCCGAAAGTGTCTGCAACAGCCTCTGAAAAACTTTGCAGTTTCTTCCTCTTGGGGTCATGAACCCTAAGCTGCTTAACTTCATACGGCAGCCTGCCATCATCATTGCGAATGAGAGGCTTGTCACACTCCAGGTGTGAGTGCCCCATAATGCCACAAGACGAACAGAAGTAAGGGAGCTTTTCATATTGAATGTCAAACCACTCAGGTGCTGCCTCCTTTGCCTTCAACATTACTCCTCGGCGGACAGGTTTAGAGATCTCAATGGAAACACGAGCACGGAGATAAGGACCACTGGCTTTGCCGTCCTTGTCTACATCCATCCTCTTCACTTCACCAATGAGGCCCATGACTCGTTCACCTCTGATCTTGTTCATCCATCCTAGAGGGAGATCGATGATCCTTGCCCAGATTCCATACGATCAAAACGGATCTCTGACGGTTTCAGGCTCTCGTCATAATCACGTAGGATCACCGCATGTTTCCCTACCAGCCATGGAGAGCTATTGAGAGCTCTCTCCATGTCTTGCTTGAAACTGAACTCGGCAACGAAGAGGTTGTCTCCCTTCATGCCTATCGATCTTATCTTCAGGCCGGCGGGATTGCCCCACGCCGGTTTCATCACTCCCTGGATTGCCTGGGCGTGCACCGTCGTCGGTGAGAGGACCTTGCCAAGCAGAGCCCATTCCACCGTAGGGTTTGCAGCATCGACTTCATCATCTTCGAAAGCTAACACCGTCTCCTCCTCCGCGGTGAGGTTGAGGTTTTTCAGCAGATCAGAGACGTTGTCGTCCGGGCTTGCAGGAGAGCCACCACCGATCGAGGCCATACCTACAGATCAGCGGGAGAGGAGATGTGTCGCAGAGCTAGGAGCAGGCGAGCACACCAGAGCAGTCCCAACCTAGGGTTCCTAAGCGGCGCACCCCTAGCGGGAAAATTTATGGTCGGTGGCGCCGGAGCGGCTAACCGACGATATGCGGTGGCCGACGCTGACTGGGAGTCGGTGGGCGGGGCGTGGGCACCGGGGCCAAGTGGTCGCCGGTGTTGCGTAGGCCTAGCTCGCTAGAGAGGCGGTCCAGGTCGGGGTTGGGACTGTGATCGCCATCCGCGCCGCCATCGCAAGGGCTCCGGGAATTACGGGTTCTCTTCACATTAGGCCCACTCAAAATCCTTCTACCTGTATGCCATTAAAAAAGTTGCTTGTGACCTGTGTGCCATTCAAAGTTGAGTTCGCACCCACATGCCACTGCCCCAAACTTTTGTGACCCTCATGCCATTCCGTCCGCAATCCGTGAGATTTTCACCGTTAGAGGCCCTGACATGCGGGACCGGGCATGTGAAATGTCCATTTTACCCTTTCTGTCACTGCAAAGTGGGTCCCACTTGTCAGCCTTTTCAATGTTTTATTATTTTTTTATTTTGTCCACACTTCCTCCCTACCGGGCACGCCGGCCACCTCCGCACGCATCGCCGCCGGCCGGCCGGGCTCCGACCTACGCACGCGCACGCGCCGTCAGCCGGGCTCCTGGGCACGCGGCCCACTCAGACGTCGGCATCCCCGCTCGCCGGACGCAGACGGCCCCCTGCGCATGCGCCGCCGCCGGAGCTTGCCGGTCGGAGCTCGCCGGACTCCACACCCGAGAAAAAGCTTGCGCCCGTGCACGTCCCTGGCTCTCCTCCCTGCTCACCGGCGCCCCTGCTCGCCATCGTGGAGCCATGTCCGCACGGAAAGATAGCAGAGGAACTCCATCCCCGCCGCCGTCCGGCCGGTCCTCGCCGCTCCTCCGCCGAGGGAGCAGAGGAACTCCATCCTCCAGTCGGGCGGCCGCGGCCACCCCTCGACGCCGGCCCATCTCCTTCCCTCCCGCCGCCGTCGCGAGGGCGGATCCGGGCCACGTCGCCGTGCCCCGCCTCGCCTGCCTGTTGGTGTAGGGGGGACGAGAGAGAGCGGGAAGGTCGAGGAGGGGCGGCGCAGCCCCGCGGCGAGCCGGCGGAGGAAGGAGACCGGCCGGGGCGGAGGGGCGACGGCCGCCGTGGGGAGCTCCGCCACCAGAAGAGCTGGGGGCGTCGCCGGGAGAAGAAGAGTAGAAGAAGGAGGAGGTGGCGGCTGACAGATGGACCCACTCAAAGGGTAACATGGACATTTCACATACCCGGTCCCACATGTCAGGGCCTCTAACGGTGAAAATCTCACAGATTGCTTGCTAACAAAATGGCATGAGGGTCACAAAAGTTTAAGATGATGGCATGTGGGTGCGAACTCAACTTTCAATGACACACAGGTCATGATCAACTTTTTTAATAGCATACAGGTAAAACTCTCTTATTTGTACCAGGCATAGGGAGGAGAGATGTGCTCCAAAAGGACACGATGTCAGTGCGGACAAGGGACGATGCGAAGAAGCGGAAAGGTCGCGGCATCAGCTCGCGAGTCGCAAAGGGCGAAGGCGAAGCGACGGCAGCACGAAGCACTTCGTGTCGGGCGGCACACAGAGCGATCCAATCTAGACTTTTGCGGGACAGTCGCCAGAGAGCCCTCAAAATCATAGGCCGGCCCTATTTTAAAGCACACACCCATCAAGATACTAATTTTAAAATCTTTAACTAATATAATTTGACTATTATATCTTTTATTTTTTTATAATATAAACTTTATATGATTAAATTGGTAACCAAATATATACTTTACTACTATTATAAGTTTATAACCATAATAATTATAATACATGAGAAATAAATGATCAAAGTGTTATTCAAAAGATCGTGTCAAATATACTATACTTTAGAAAAAACTAGATTTACTCCGTACATACATGCCTGGTGGCTACGGCTAAGGACACACGGTTGCAAACGAACTTGCAGCCTGTTCGTTTGGTTGGTGGCGGGTGCTGATTTATTCTGAGAGAAAAATATTGTTGATTGGTTGTTAGTGACTGGTTTGTTCTTAGAGAAAAAGTACAACTCGCTGGTGGCTAATAAGCCAGACGAATAGGCCGTTGATTAATTTTCAAACATTGGCGTGAACTGTGTATGAAATGGAAATATGGTTGTCGTCGGGTTAAATCGCTAAAAGTCTACTCGGAAAAAAAAACTAAAAGTCATTGAGCTCCATTGGATAAATGATGTGACGAAACATCTCATCTTTTGGCCCTGCACTTTGTTTTCTTATAATCTATAGGTGATGATTTGAACCTTGAGCTAAACAGATGCAAATCTGTAACTTTTGTTGTGAAAAGAAAATCCGATCACGTAGAGTTGTCTCGTGGAGGAGAGTTGTGAGGTTTGCATCGATGTCCTAATACAATTGGTCTGAGGACATGTTTGGATACTATTTAGGGTGGGTGCGTTTGGTAGGACTCCGAGTATGGTTGTGGCAGCTCCGGCTGTGCTGTTGGAGCGGATTCTGTAGTGGAGGTTTTACGAAAACGTTTGGCAAAACAGCTTCTCCTGGCTGTATAATGTGGATAAGAGAGTGAAATGTTCATAATACCCTTCCCTTTTCTTTTTTATTCCTTCTTTTTTTCCTCCTATTTTCCTTTTCTTTTTCCTTTTACTTTTTTCCTTCTCATTTTTTCTCTTTTTTATTTCTTTTCTCCCTCCGTTATCTCCACCGCCACCCACACCCTTATCCAGTCTCATCGCATTCGCATCGCTCCCGTCACCCCACCCCCACCGCATCTCCCGTCGCTGGCGCTCTCCCCTGCCTCCCACTGGCCTCCCTCGTGCCGTCGGCCGGCAATGGAGGTGGCATGCGCGGAGATCCCGGGCCGACCATGGAGGCGACCTCCACCTCCGCCCTCGCCAGCCTCCCGCCGAGCTCCTCCACCGCGGTCATGGAGGCGGGCCGGGCGGAGCTCCCCCGCCGGCCATGGCAGCCCCACGCGGTGAAGAAGCAAGGAAGATGGTCAAAGCCAACCTTCCTTGCCCCAGTCCGCACCGTCATCGGCCGGGATTTGGCGCAGGTCCTGGTGGCCGTCCTCCTAGCCGCGGGACGTGCCCTCGCCGGTGGTCAGGAGGAGCTCACCGAGAGGCTAGAGGCGATGACGCCCTCTGGCGACTCCCTCTCCGGTGGCGGCCTCCCTCTCCGCTGCCTAGCCTCCTCCACCGAGTCGCACCGCCGCCGTCCATCGAGCTGCAGCCGCTGCAACATTCTTCCCGCGCCCCTGCAACCATCGACCACCTTCCCACGCCCCTGCAACCGCTGTGCCCCGATGACCCCATCGGGGTAGGGTTGCAAAAGGCGGGGAGGAGTCGCGGGAGCTGTGGGGGAGCCGGTTTTTGTAGCTCCCTCCCCCCCCCCTCGAAGTGGTCCAGAGTCGCGGGTCCCGATGAGCTTCGCGAGCGGAGCAGTTTTTTTAGGCCATTTGGCATGACTCCACCCGGAGCCGCTCGCAGAGCTGTGCCAAACGCACCCGTAGTCTCGTAATTAAAATTATTCAGATTAGTGGTCTCTAGTCTCACCTATGTTTGGAAGTAAGGATTAAAAATGACTAAAGGCCATTAAAGATCCTGCCCTACTAGAGAGAAGGACTTAAACACCTTTTAGGTGCCCCCTCCCCTATTGAAGAGTTTTAATCAGATAATTAGTTTTAGTCCCTTTATAGTCTCACCTATTTGGAAGTTTAGTTTCTAAAAGTGACTAAATCTAGTCTGACTAGTTTTGGTCATGGTTATCCAAAAGTAGAGCTGAGTTGAACATGCGTTGATGCTCTAATCCAATCAGTGTGTTAATTTTTATATGTTTTTTATTGCCTGGTTATAGGACATAGCTTTTATATTTTTTGCTGCTATATTAATAGAAACTCAATGGTCGATTGTTTGTTAAAAAATAGTATACGTATGCATAACATGAGTTCGCTGAAAAACACATCAACGAATGGGAAGACGTGGAAGCAATCTGGGCCTTTCAGATCATTACTGGTTAATGGGCCAGCTTGTATTTGGACCGAGTTATCACGGACGGCCCATTTCTGACGCTCTGCCTCCTTCTTCGTCCCTGTGCCGTCGGCGACACTGCTTGGCCACGCCCACGACGGTTCCTCCACCACTCCACGCTCCGGCCGCCGGTCCCCCCATCGAGGGGCTTCCAGGCTCTCTTAACTTTGTAGCGACGAGGCCGGTCTGGTCGAGGAGCAGAGCGCGGAGGCCCCGCGGTGGGGCGGGGCGGGGCGCGCCCTCTCAGAATGGCAAGCCACAACAACGCGTTAACGCCACCACCGCCCCGGTCGGCGGTCGCTGCTCTCGCCCCCGGAGTCCGGCTGCCGGCGCGGTCCCAACCTCCTCCCCCGAACGCGTTTTCATTGCTTGGTTCCTGAACTGACATGCGACTTCCTAAATAGTCGTGTATCTCAGGTTCTGATCCGAGCAAAATGCCCATTCGATTCAGATTGTTTCCGTGTGAGTGCCTTTCTTGCCCCGTCTTCTTCAGGGGACAGGGACACCACCAACTCCTCGCCATGCATTCCACCGAATTGACAGCTGGTTCAATACCTGAAGCTGCGTGGAGCATCTGAATACCGCCCTGCCCATGGTAAACTCTCTTGTGCTGGTCAGATGTTTGAATTCCATGTACCAAGACATCTTAACTTTGTTAATTCGACGCTGAGCCTTTCATGTCAACATCATCACTGTTATCTTGTGCTTGCGTGCGGTTGTCTTCACCTAATTTGGTCGACCATGCATGCTGAGTTAGTGAGTTCATACTAGTTGCAAGTATTATTCTACCTTTTCTTCAACCACTGATTTCCAACAAATTTTTTATGGAACATCCATCAACAGATGATGACGTGACTAAATTAATGCAGATAAAACAAATGAGGCATTGAGTGCTTTTGACATGAGTATATAAGCGACCGGAAATTGAATGATTTCTTTCAGAGAGAAAAAAGAAGGTTGAATAATCGGTGGAGATAAAATTGCCCAAAGGAAGTATATTTGTGTACGATTCAATCGTCTATACTATTGTTACCACTGTTTAAGATATTGTAAATGCTGCCTAAAATGGTGCTTGGGCTATATTCTCCCTCCACTTCTCACCTATAATACTAAAATGTTGATCACCAGTTCACCACAGAGTAGTCAAGTCAAATACTCAAATGGTTATTGATTGTTAAACTAAACCACTCTACATTTCTTCAGACAACTTTGCTAGGAGCATGTCAAATCAAGGAATATTATCCACGTTGAACACAACCTCTATTTTTCTTGTATCACGTTTGAACTTTCAGGCATTGCTAGCCAATCAGTTATCATTCCTGATTAAGCTACCTTATCTCATGGCCTTGGCCTGTATTGTTTAACTGCATCATGCGAGACGTAAATGGCACAGCTGCTTAACCTCTAAACTATATACATATGTGATCCCTCTGCTGCAGCTCTGCTTCCCTTGCCCTGCCAATACCTCTCATGGCTACTTCTTACTTGATGCTAATCCTTGCACTCCTTTTGACCTCTGCCACTACAGCTAATACTGCAGGCGGGCTAGCCTATACAAGTTACCTGAAGAAAGGCTCCTCCCTTTCTGTGGAGCATGCCTCTGATATCATACAATCGCCCGATGGCACCTTCTCATTTGGCTTCTACAACATTTCATCCACTGCCTTCACCATATCCATCTGGTTCTCCAATTCAGCCGACAGAACCGTTGCTTGGAGCGCAAACCGCGATCATCCTGTGCATGGGAGTGGATCGAAGATTATGCTGAACAAGCATGGTACCTTGGTTCTAACGGAGTACGATGGCACAGTTGTGTGGCAAACTAATACCAGCTCTAAAGGAGCTGAGCATGCAGAGCTCATGGATTCTGGCAACCTTGTTTTGATGGACCAAGAAGGCAACATCCTCTGGCAGAGCTTTGACCATCTGACTAACACACTGCTTCCAACACAACCGGTGACAGCTACTGCGAAGCTGGTATCGACCGATCTCTCACACCCTTCAAGCTACTACACTTTACGCTTCGATGACCGTTATATTTTGTCACTTGCTTATGATGGGCCAGAGATTTCTAACCTCTACTGGCCTAACCCGGACTTCAGTAGCTGGCTGAATTACAGAATTAGTTATAATAATAGTAGAAGAGGTGTTCTTGATAACCTGGGGCAGTTTATAGCAAGTGACAACACAAGCTTTGTTTCATCAGATTGGGGTCCAGGGATTAAAAGGAGATTAACACTGGATTACGATGGAAATCTTAGGCTTTACAGCTTGAATGACAGCAACGGGAGCTGGTCAGTTTCTTGGATGGCTTTCTCCCAGCCTTGTGAAATACATGGTCTATGTGGTTGGAATGGTATTTGTGTCTACACACCAGTTCCAGCCTGCTCCTGTCCTCCTGGTTATGTGGTCAGGGATCCAAGTGACTGGAGCAAAGGCTGCCAACCGACATTCAACATCTCCTGCAGTGATAGTGATCAGCAAATGGATTTTGTGAGCCTTCCTGAAACTGACTTCTGGGGCTCTGATCTAGATTACATCTCGATGACATCGCTGGATGTTTGCAGGACTCGTTGCTTGAGTTCCTGCTCATGCCTAGCTTTTGAGTACAAGTTAGATAGCAACGGCTGCTACTTGAAGTCTGTTCTCTTAAATGGAAAGACTGTCCCAGGTTATCCTGGCACAGCACACCTCAAGGTTCCTCAGAACCTTTTATCTGATACAATCTCATATGTTCCTGGAAATAGTGAAGCCCTTGATTGCAATGCATCCAACACAAAAGTAGAAGTCCTAGTATTTGATTCTGATGCACACGGTAATGGTGGAAATGCTACAATGTGGTACTATTATTATGGGTTCCTTGCGGCATTCTTTCTTATAGAAGTCTGTTTCATTGCATTTGGCTGGTGGTTCATTGTAAAGAAACAATCGACACAATCAGAGATTTGGGCAGCGGAGGAAGGTTACAAGATAGTGACAGATCATTTCCGTAGCTTTACCTACAAGGAACTGAAGGAGGCCACCAAGAATTTCAAGTATCAGCTTGGTCATGGGAGATATGGCTCTGTGTACAAGGGTATCCTACGTGACAAACGTGTAGTTGCTGTCAAGAAGCTCGGAGATATGAAGCAAGGAGAAGATGAGTTCCAGACAGAGGTCAGTGTGATTGGGCGAATCTACCATATGAATCTTGTGAGAGTATGGGGTGTATGTTCAGAACGAAAACACCGGTTGCTGGTCTTTGAATATGTAGACAATGGATCACTGGCCATGTTCTTGTTTGGCAACCAGGGACTGCTGCAATGGGATCAGAGGTACAAGATCGCAGTTGGTGTGGCAAAAGGGTTGGCTTACCTTCACCATGAATGCTTGGATTGGATCATCCATTGCGACGTTAAGCCTGAGAACATACTCCTGGACCATGATTTTGAGCCCAAGATCAGCGACTTTGGGGTTGCAAAGCTGCTACAAAGAGATCATCAAACAGATCCAAACATGTCAAAGGTTCGTGGGACCAGAGGCTATGCTGCTCCGGAATGGGCTTCCAACATTCCCATAAATGAAAAGGTGGATGTGTATAGCTACGGTGTGGTGCTTCTTGAATTAGTCGCAGGGCGTAGAGCATACGAGTTGGTTGCAACTGGTACTGGTGATGCAGAGGTTGCTGTGAGACAGTTAGTGTGGACACTAAGAGAGAAGCTGAAATCTGGTGACTGGTCATGGATTACTGGTTTTGTGGATCATAGATTGAATGGCAACATTGTGCACTCAGAGGTTTTATTGATGCTGGAGGTGGCTGCTATGTGCATGGAGAAAGAGAGGAACCAGAGGCCGAGCATGAATGATATAGTGGAGAAATTTCAGTTCCTTTCCTCTAAATGAATGATGTATCTGGCAACTTACAATGTACCTTTAGTGTACCTCCATAGTTTTCACTTTTATTATCATGTTTATTATCTTATTTTCTAATTAGGGTTGCTCCTCTTCAGGCTGTCGTATAGGGCATTCTTCTGTGCCTCTCTATTAGGCTTGTCGTGTGTGAACTATGGTCTCTGTACATATGTACTAGGGAAAGTTGAATCCAGAGTTTTTTTTTTCTCAGGAAATGGTCAACAAGGCTTTGGGTGTCTGAGTTGCCTACAAATGGCTCTGGGGATGCAGAGTCTACATTGAGGCAGTAGTTATCAACAATCGCAGAAAACATGAAAACTTGTGGATCCTTTATTGAACTGCGATTTTTTTTTGCAGTCAGAAGTGTTACTGATGCTTGAGGTGGCTGTTCTGTGTTTGGAACCGGAAAGGAGCCGAAGGCCGAGCATGCGTAATGTAGTGCAGATGTCTTGTCTTTATTGGAAAGAAATAGAGTTGATTTTCATTTGTTATGACTAATTTGATGTAACACTCCTTTGATGTATCATCTTTGTCTAGTGAATTGCATATTATTTCAAGATGCTGTTGGTGTGTCCTTCAGTAATTTCTGCAATGAGTTCCTCTGCACATCTGTCTTTCTCTGTATTGTCATTCTGTTTGGAGGTGTTTCGCTGCTACTAGGTTTTGTGATGACTGATGACGTTCCTATGCGTGCTCTGTCTCATGTTTTCCAGAGCTGAAGGGTCAAGATGTCAGCAACTTGTAGTTTGTTCAGGAAGTCGAGCTCGGCGCCGGCGATGATCTTGGCCAAATCTCCCTTGTTCCTTCTCCAGTGTGTTCCTTTACCGTTTTCATTACCTGAGTGTGAACCAAACAGTATTATATATATCTAATAAATAACCAATGGCTGCAGATGCCACTTCGTCCGGCGCACAAGAAGATGCTCATGGGCGACACAGCATCAGGGATTCAGGGTGACATCTTCACAGAGACGCCACCCTCGGTTGGAAAAGATTATATCCTGTATTATTTGACCAGAAGCTAAAAACAAAAAAAAAAGTGCAGAAGCTTGGACATCAGTGCCTGATGTCTGATGAAGAGGTTGTACTCGACGGTGGCGTCGCCGGTCTCGACGTCGAAAGCTAGCGTGCGTCCTGGCCTGCGCGTACCCTCCCACCATCCTGAACACGACGGTGCCACTGACGACGGCCATCTCCCTGACGGAGGCGAACACCTCGCTCCGGCCCGTGATGGAGACGCTGCTGCCGCTTTACATTACACGCCACGCCGGCCTGGAACACGAAGTCCGCGCTCACCAGCAGCGCCCGCCATCTCGTCCCTCCCGGCGCCGACGTACGTACGCGCCCTGCGCGCGCCCCACGAGCGCCGACGACCTGAAGTCCGGCCTGTTCGTTGAGCGCGTCGGCGTCGTCGACGAACACCACGACTCCGAACATGGTCTTGGGGGTGTTGGTCCCCGGCGCGCGCGCCGCCACCACCGCACGTCGTCGGGTTGGCCCCGCCGCTCACCGCGTCGTTGACCGTGGGCGGGCCGAAGCCCGAAGCTCCCTATCGGGGGTGGGCTAAGGCTGGTGGGTGGATCCAGGCGGCGGACAAGAACCCACCACCCGGCTGCGGGCGGCCCATACTTCGTCGAGTTTCCGGCCCATGGGGAAAACAAGAAGTTGGCAGTTCCCCTTTCAAGAAGCTCCCATCATTTATGTCATCTCACTTTCCCTGCTCTATTTCAGCATTTCCTCAACTGTGCAATTCGATCATAAGCAGAGCTTCCATGTTTGCTTGATGCAGCAGTCTTGCCCGTGCAGAGAGCTACTGGCAACCGTGGCAATGTAGACACCGTACTGAGACGTGTCTGTCACGGTTGTGTACATTCATTAATTACTTAGGCTATACTCTGATGTGGGATGTTCTGTTCAGACAAAAACGTGTGCCCGTTTGTACTGTGTTACGAAAGGGTCAGTGCAGCCCAGGTACCACGGTGCATCCAAACCATGCGATGGGTTTATAAACTTCTTCTACCTAATTAAGTGTTTTCTTAAAAAAGAAACATCGGATCCTTAGCCTCTGTTCGGCAGATCTTCTACTGATTTGTACGGTTGATTTGTTTTGAAAGAAAAATATTGTACATTGATTTGTACGACTGATTTATTCTGAAAGAAAAAATACTCTACAAGAAGCGGAAGGAAAAAAAAAAGAAAAGCCGAACACAGCCCGACTCAAATGGTACGGACCATACTCACACTGAAGAAGAGAAAGATAACCTCTTTTCTTAGAAGAAATCAACAGTTTTTAACATCTCCGATGCGAACGTTGTGGTAGGATTTTGCCCACGTGTAGAAAGGTGCTACCCTCAGCTGTTTTGATTTCGGTCCTGTTTTTTTTATTTTTAAATGTAGCTTTCAGGCACCGGTTATGTTATGTGTACGTTCATTAATTACTTAGGCTATACTCTGATGTGGGATGTTCTGTTCAGACAAAAACGTGTGCCCGTTTGTACTGTGTTACGAAAGGGTCAGTGCAGCCCAAGTACCACGATGCATCCAAACCATGTGATGGGTTTATAAATTTCTACCTAATTAAGTGATTTCTAAAAAAAAAATCGGATCCTGAGGTTCAGCTTGGCAGATCTTCTGCTGATTTGTATGACGACCGATTTGTTCGGAAAGAAAGATACTTAAAAAAGAAAAAAAAGCCGAACACAGCCTTAGTCAAATGTTTTTGACATACCGTGAAGAAGAGAAAGATAACCTCTTTTTTTAAGAAGAAATCAACAGTTTTTAACATCTCCGATGCGAATATTGTGGTAGGATTTTGTCCACGTGCAGAAAGGTGCTACCTCAGCTGCTTTGATTTCGGTCCTGTTTTTTATTTTTAATGTAGCTTTCAGGTACCGGTATGTTATGTGTACGTTCATCCAAACACAAATAGCCTTTATTCATCCAACCCCTTAATACGTAAATGCGCTAAAAGAGACATCTATATGTCCATTCTGCTCATCATGCAAAAAATATATATATAACCTCCTCCTGTCCAATGTAGGGCATATATAGTTTGGTGTGAAAAGACCTCGTCTCTATATTTTTTTAGGATTTAATTTCTCGTTATGATATGTCAGTAGCTGCAAAATCGACGTCACATTAAATGCATTTTAAAATGGAAAAAAATTTATACAACTCCTGTACATGGTTGCACATTATTATTACCCGAAAAAAGATACACACTAATTTGCAAGCTTCATGAAATTGACTGCTCAGTTAGTTAGATCCCATCCGAGTTGGATCGAGTTCTAAACTCAACACCATTCTGGTATGTTCTTGAATATTCTCTAGAAATAGTGCAATTTTTTGTGGGTGGACACAGTAGATGTGTTGCGCGCGTGTGTGTGTGGGATAGAGTTATGCACGTTTTGTGTTTTCATAAAAAAACGATTCCGCATGTTCTGATAGAATTCTCACCCGTTTTAGTACATTTTCTACCAGTACAAATATATTGCTTGCGACTGGTCGCGGATATGCAAGTAGGCATTGGCAGCTTTCCCAGCACATAGTACTTCTTTATTTTTTTTTTGATAAAATAGTTTTTTTTTTTAGTTTGGTGCGTGGTTGCTAGTAGGCCGTCGTCATGGAGCACGCGTATGTGACGATTTGGTCAACGATCTTTTGGCTGGGCGGGATGCTGCACATTAAGAGAGAGGTGGGTATACCTGCATGCATTTATAGTTAGTGTTTACTGTATTTTGAAAATAATTGCACAACCAGCAACGATTATCTTTATATTTCCAAGTGCCTATAAAAACCAGGGAGCCAACCCAAATCCCCCAATCCCCAACAACAACAAAAAAACAAGCGCGCAGAGCAGACGACATCAGCATAGACTAGCTGACACGTAGTAGCTTCCCTCCCACCTCTCCTAACAAACCTCCCTCTCCCCCTTGTTTCGTGCAGCGCTGCCGCGAATTAATCGGCAACCGAATTATTAACCAGCAGTAGATTACTGCAGATCAATCAGCAGATCGAGCAGCAGCGACATGGAGGCGGTGATGGTGGCGGCGCAGGCGAGGGAGCGGCTCCGGGCGAGCTTCGCGTCGGGGAGGACGCGGCCGGCGGATTGGCGGGCGGCGCAGCTGCGCGGGCTGCTGCGGATGGCGGCGGAGATGGAGGCCGAGATCTGCGCCGCGCTCCGCGCAGACCTCGCCAAGCCTCGCACCGAGTCCTACGTCCACGAGGTCTGTACGTGCTGGTTTATTATATTTGACTGAAGCATGATTCGTAGATCGATGAGACTTGTTTTAATTTGGGACTAGCTAGATAGTACTATTACATTCAGCTGCTTGTTTGTGTAATTCGATTCAGATATCTCTGGTGACATCGTCCTGCAAGTTTGCACTCAAGAATCTCGAGAAATGGATGAAACCCAAAAAGGTACGGTTCGGTATAGTTGCTCCATCAGCAGCTAGCTCCTCCTATGCCATATGCTTACTTGAAATGCAAGAGTGAACTTGAAGGATTTTTTTTAAGAGGAAAAGGTTCAATCAATTCAGCTCCCATAACTATATAGTCCAGTAGTACGTCTAGAAACAAAAAGGGCCACGCATATTCCAATTTCCATGCTTTTTTAAAACAAGTATAAAAATATAATACATGCAGGTGTTTTTGTAGAAGCAAAAAAAATTGTAGTATAACTATGTTGTTTCAGTAATGCCAAGCCTACTTCTCCCTCCTAACACAGGTGCTTCATGTTTTGGGTAACGACATGCATGGTCCCCAAAATATTTAGCTTTGGCATCACTATTCTCTATAACTCTATATATTGACTATTATGTTTACAAAAATCCAATATATAGACTGTGATTTCGGGAAATGATTCCGACAGATGTACGTATATCATTTTTAGAGCTGCCAATTTAGATATTATGAAGATGAAGATGTTGACAGTAAACAATTAGTTCTAATTGTTTAGCAGGAATGCTGTCCAGCCAGGATCAAGTACGTTTGATTAATGTATTAAACAAGTACTTTTTTAAAAGAGTAAAGTGCACCAGCGGTCCCTAAACTTGTTATGGTGTGTCATCCCGGTCCCCAAACTCGCAAAATGCTCATCTACGTCCTCAAACTTGCTAATTGTGTCATATGAGTTCCAAATTTACTTAAACAACCTATTAAATCTACTTAGCATGCGGGAACTATGCTCCGACGCGGCCGAGCCCGACCCCGGCCCCGTCGCCGCGCACCCACCATGGGCGCTGCTCGGAGGTCCTTCGCACCACCGCAGGGACGGCCCAGCTCCTCCATGCAGGTGGCCTTCGCAGCTCCGTTCCCGTTGGCGGGGCTCATGAGGTCCTCCCCAACGTGGGTCTTCTCCGCCGCGCCATTGATGGCGTTGTTGCTCCTGGAGAACACCGGATGTCGGGAGCCGGTCGAAATCCTTGCGCCGCCACGCATTCCTACCCCTCCCAGCGCAGGCCCAAGTCTGGGAGCCCACGAGGTCGCGGCGGAGTTGCTCGCGCCCGCCCGCGAGGCCGCGTGGGAGCATGGCCCGGTCCCGCGGCCTAAGTAGATTTAATAGGTTGTTTAAGTAGATTTGGGACTCATATGACACAATTAGCAAATTTGAGGATCTAGATGAGCATTTTGCGAGTTTGGAGACCGGGATGACACACCATAATAAGTTTAGAGACCGCTGGTGCACTTTACCCTTTTTAAAACATGTAACTGCAAATATTCCAGAATGATTCAGCCTTACGCCACCTCATGGTCCTGCAGCCACGAATTCGATCAGCCCATTCTAGTATAGCTTCGTCACCACCTCGGTTCATCGTGAGGTCCCTGTCATCCGTAGTACTTTTTTCGGACCGGGCGGTTACATTATTCTCAGTACTTATCCATTCAAACCCTGCCTTCCCTCCAAATTAATTTAAAACCAACTGCAGGAATTAAATTATGAATGCAATGCACACATCTCGCTTATTGACTGCTAGTAACAGTATCAGACACTTCTTCTTCTTTCAGGTCCCCGCCGGGCTGCTCACGTTCCCGTCGACAGCTAGGGTCACCGCAGAGCCACTCGGCGTCGTGCTCGTCATCTCCGCATGGAACTACCCTTTCCGTAAGCTTGCAAAAGCCATCCAACTGCTCAAATCAACTCATAATTATACACATGTTTGACAGCAAAAAAAAAAACATGTTCATTAATGCAATGTTACCCAATGGAGTATTAATGATAGTTTCTATCTCTATTAAATAGCTTGTCAACTAAGTAAAATGGTGATGTGGCAGCCTAATTAATGAGGAAAGAGAGCACAAATCATAGAAATGGTTTCCTCATGGAGAAATCATGTCTACTCTTAACCCAATGCACAAGAAACCATGATTTTACCATTGGGAAGAAACCACTAGTTTCTATGGAGTTAATGCAACGCTCCCCATTGGTGAAATTGGGAGAGAGAAAGAAAAAATAATTATTACTAAAAGAAACTACCCCTACGAAGAATAGTTTCTATAGATGATTTCTTATGTTATGGAAGTCGTGTTAGTTTCCTCCATTAGGACTGCCCTAATGATGGGGATCGGAAGAGATCGACAGGTCGGTCGGTCGGGCACCACACACACACATCCTGCACTCCTCAAGACACATGCATGCATGACATTCGTGTGCATCCCCATCTGTGATAGAAGGAGTTGAGACGAGATCGAGTTCGAGTCTGGACCCGGAGATTAGACAAGGATCGATCGATCGAGTTCAATGTGACGTCAACGGGTTGGGTCATGAGTTCGGCATGGCATGTTCCTGATCGCCTTGTCCAACCAACGGGAGGAGTTATCTGATGACTTGATGCTTCAGAGTTATTGTCCTGAACTCAACTATCTGAGAGTAACAGCCAAACCGCAATCCAAAAGGAGAAATTAATAGCACTTGCTCGGAATTATTTATGGAAGGCCCCAACTAGCAACCACCCATGCATGCCATGTGTGGCTCTGTTTTTTTCCTTCTGAAACACATTTTTTCACATGCAGTTTTAATTTATAAAAATATTCTGCGAATTTACATGCTAATTGACTGAGATATTTTATGGTGCACAATACTACCCAGTGCAGTGATAGTATGGTAGTATAACCGTTTTCTGCTATGAATAAAATGGTAATTTGTTCAAAATATAAAATAGTAATTTGCTCACAATATATTAACCATTGTAAGATAAGGTTACATAAAAGATTTTATATATTTTATTTCATATATTATAATAATACTATTTTCCATATTTCCAATCATATCCCTATCTTACTCATACTATCTATGAATACTACTCATATTACTGCTAAAAAACCAGTAATATAGAATTAATTTTAACCGTCGGATCTTTCAAAATAGGTCATTTTTTATTACATACAGTCATTTTCAAACGGTAGTATATGTTAGTATTATGCACCATAAAATACATCCGACAGGATCACTACGTGATGTAAACTGTAATTGTTTCTGACTTCTACGACTATTTGATCGTTGAATTTTTTTTCCCCAGTGCTGGCAATCGACCCGATCATAGGTGCGATCGCCGCCGGCAACGCCGTTTTGTTGAAGCCGTCGGAGATCGCGCCGGCCACCTCGTCGCTGCTAGCCGACCTGCTGCCACAGTACGTGGACAGCTCGTGCATCAAGGTCGTCGAGGGTGGCGTCGCAGAGACCACCGCGCTGCTGGAACAGAAGTGGGACAAGATCTTCTACACAGGTCCGGCCGGCAGATGACCAGTCACCTCTCTCTGCAATCGACGAGGCTTGGATTGAGTGAGCTTCTTCCATGGTTAAGTGTCTCTTTGTTGTCTTGTTATGATAAATTTTGCAGGTAATAGCAAGGTAGGGCGCATCGTCATGTCCTTTGCGGCGAAGCATCTGACGCCGGTGGTCTTGGAGCTCGGTGGAAAATGCCCTGTAGTTGTCGATTCCAACGTTGACCTCCATGTAAACATCTCATTTCTCTGAACTCCTAATAATCTCTTGAAAAGAAAAGCTATTTTTTTGTTGACGATTATAAATTAACGATGATATAGATTTTGAGATTCAAACTTGCTTGATTTTGAACACTGTAAATCTATAAAATTTTTTTGAAAGGATAAATCTATAAATAAAATCTTGTGAATTTGTAATGTTGTTGAAGGTTACTGCTAAGAGGATTGCTGCCGGCAAGTGGGGTTGCAACAATGGCCAAGCTTGCATCTCACCGGATTACATCATAACCACACAGTCGTTTGCACCTAAGCTGGTAAAAACTGATCGAGCACAGCCTACTCAAAGACTTGGAATTCAGGAAACTGACTCTGTTCTGGTTCTTGGCATGTGAACATTTAGCTGCGTTCCTTGAGCAAAGTCTTGGAGAAGTTCTACGGGAAGGACCCGCTGCGGTCAGCGGATTTATCACGCATCGTGAACTCCAACCATTTCAATAGATTGAAGGCGCTCATGGATGAGGACATGGTCTACAACAAGATCGTCTTCGGTGGCCAGAGTGATGAACAGCAGCTGTAAGTGAATTTTCGACATCTGCTTGATGATTTTGGAATCACAAGCATGGCTAGCTGATATTTTTCACATCACTTTTTATTGTGTTGCAGCAAGATCGCCCCAACATTGTTGCTGGATGTCCCGCTTGATTCGGCAATCATGAAGGAGGAAATTTTCGGGCCCTTGCTTCCTATCATCACTGTAAATATTATCCTGTTATCATAATGTTTTCCTGCATCAAACATATAGAGCCTTGTTTATGCAGTTTCTTTTTTTGTGTTCTTTGAACCTCATTCTATTATTTATATATTGTTTCCTCTAGGTTAACAAGATCCATGAGAGCTTTGCTCTGATCAACTCCATGAGCAAGCCACTGGCAGCCTACCTCTACACCAAGGACAGCAAGCTCAAGCGTCAGTTTGAGGCAAACGTTTCTGCAGGAGGGATGATATTCAACGACACCAGCATCCACGTACGCAAAATTTGCGCATCTTATTCTCTTTCATAACTGATGGATGATCTCTTCCTTCCTTATAATTTGGTTGCAACACTATTGCAGCTCACAAATCCACACCTGCCGTTCGGAGGAGTTGGGGAGAGCGGCATGGGCTCCTACCATGGAACCTTCAGCTTTGACGCCTTCACCCACAAGAAGGCGGTCCTGGACCGAAGCTTCCTCGGCGAGGCGAAGGCCAGGTACCCACCATACACGCGGGGGAAGCTAAAGATCCTCAAGGGTGTGATGAAGGGGAACCCACTGGCCATGGTTCAGGCTGTTGTAGGGTGTACAGGAGGAGCATGACGAATTCAACGATCTCTTCAGAACAGCAGCATATTTACCAAATACGTACACATTAGAATATATGTATCTATACAGCGTGTTTTGCAAATATATAACATTTCAGTCATTCAGTGCAAGTATGAAGGATTTGCAAATGCAAATCGAGAAATGGTTGATGGATTTTCCAAGATTGCAAGGACGAAACATGGGTCATGTTGTTGAAAATGGTATGCTATGTACCTACTCCCTCCGTTTCAAATTACTTACCGTTTTGGATTTTCTAGTTACACTCCTGTTGTACAAAAGGAATGTATCTAGAAACGTCAAAACGAAAAGTAATTTAGGATGGAGGGAGTATGCTACTACTTATACCAGAATAAAAGGAATCATACCCCATCAACTCAAAAAATATTCATGCTAGAAGCAAGTCACTTCCAAGTAAAAAAAATATTATGGTATTTTGGAGGTAATAAAAGGATTTCATTTGAGTTATCAGGTTTTAAATGTTTTCAAAGGAAAAGATTGGAAGAGATGTTTTGAAACACCCACCTAAATATCTAATATTTATTTTATGTGCTTCTAGATCCTCACATGCTCATTGACCGGCTGATATTGCTTTTGTTTAGCCTCTAGCGTGGTGTCCAGCTCGTTCCATATATTAGGAGAAGGTGTAACGATTATCCATGCATGAATATTTGTAGAAACAACTAGTTTTAGTTTTGCGTTTGTTATCATGTTACTAATCTAGTAATATGATAGTTTTAACAAATATGCCACATAAGATGCTGTTCAAGAAATCAATTCCCGCGGTTCATATGAGCAACTATGTTTACATATTGATGTTTTTGGGATAAAGTAACTACTAGGTGATACCCGCGTGTTGCTGCGAAAAAAATTTTATACAAAAATTTAAGGCAAAATTTGAAGATAGAAATTGTAAAGAATACATGAAAATATGTTCATTTTGTTGAGAGCAAACGACTCTTAAATAATTGATGATTCAAGTATTTCTATTGTGGGAATTTTGTAGTGTGGTACTCATAAAAATTAATAAATTACATGTATGGATGCTATTAGTTAAAAAAAGAGTAAAATGCATGGATGATCATTATAGTTGCTAGTGTGTTTCAGTTTGATCATTGTATTTAAGAAAGTGTAAATCAGGGTCATTGAGGTTGCTTGACTTGATCAATACGGTCATTAGCCCCCTTACCCCTAGCTATATTTGTATGACATGACGTCCAGCATAGCATGACAAATTTTTCTTCCTTTTTTTAAGAACACACGAATAATTGCCTATGACATTGAATGAGTCACCACGACCACCTAGGACATCAAGTATCATATCCAATTTTATTAGAAGAAGAGACTTTGCAACTGAGGGAACATGAAAAATTCAAATAGTATTTAAAGTATATAGGATAGCTGTACAGATAGCTCAAACACATGCAATCTTTTGTCACTAAACAAAATGCATAGCAAATAAAGGGCTAATGAACGGGGGCTATGAACGATTGTAGATGGAAAAAATCAGGAGATAAAAAGGGATGATGGTACACATCCAAATTTCCCAAATGAAAAATATAACTGGAAAGAAATCTGTGATTTTACACACGGTGGACCTTGAGTTATTAGTCAAACATATGCCACATCATCCAAATACGTACAACTAATCAGTCAATGACCGTATCGCTGCACACGAGTGAGTCTAATGACCGTGGTTTACACTTTTTTAAATATAATGGCCAAATTGAAACACGCTAACAATTACAATGGCCATCAGTGTATTTTACTCTTAAAAAAATCGGCAGAAGTCATAAATAGATGATCCTAGTAGATGGCCATGCAGAGTGTGATGTAGTGGTTTTTTAGATGAGATGGATAGCTTATATGTTGAGAAATAAAATTAATAAACCTCAGTAAGATGCATGTATATAAGTTATATATATTCTAATAGGTCCGCGCGGACCCACATGTCAATGACTGAACTAGAGAGGATCTCACTCCAATTCATCCATTCGTCCTCTGCACACTCTCGGGGCTCTCTCTTCCTTGCAACCTCTCGATCCATCACCACCTAAACATAGCAATCTGCCAATCTCAGTCTCTCTCTCTCTCTCCTGCTTGCGCGCGCGGGAACAACGCTGGAATGCTAGGCGCATCTCGCATCACCAGGAACACGGCGTCGAGATGAGCGGCGGCGGCGACGGCGACAGGGAAGCCTTCTTCCACTGCCTGGACCGCGTGCCGTCCGGCATTCACCTCGACGCCGACTTCCCCTCCGACGATGACGACGACGACGACGAGGATGACGTCCGCGTCTCCTTCGCCTCCGCCATGGGCGACCAGAACTTCCAGAGCTTCCGCAAGTACCAGGCGGCCGTGCTGGAGGAAGAGGACGAGGACCAGGAAGAGGCGGAGGACCCGTCCAAGTACGATATGTGGATGTCCGACGAGCCCATGTCCATCCAGGAGCGCCGCCGCCGCCTGCACCAGGGGCTCCGGATGGCCAGCAGCCGGGACCTCGCGCTGCGCCGCCACAGCATGAAGAAGCGCCCCGCCGACATGCCCCGGAGCGTGTCCAGGCAGCTGCCGCCAGCATCTGCGCCGATCCCGCCCGCCGCCAACGCAGCAAGCACCGCGGCGGCAGAAACGATGGCCGCTGTGCCGCAGCCGGCGAAGAAGGCCATCACGAGGCGCCGCTCAGAAAGCGACCTTGTCGCGCGAGACGGCGCGTCGGTCTCGGAGAAGCTACTGTCGCCGCCATTGCGGCGTGTCCATTCCTTGCCCGCGCGGCACGACGCCCGCGACAGCGCGCCGCTCGAGAAGCCTCAAGCTGTGGCTTCTTCACGTGAGCTGCCCGTCGTGCCAGTACCGGCAACATCGCCAGCGGATAAAGGCCGGAAAGGCGACGGCGGCGACGGCAAGAAGGGCGACGCCGACGGCAAGAAAGGCGACGACGGGGACAAGAATCAGGACAGTGAGAAGGAGACAGCCGCCGTCGTTGCCGCCACACCCAAGGACGCTTCGTCGAACGCCCCGACCGGCGTGCCGGGGCTGGAGGAGTTCGAGAAGTTCATCGGCAACACCCCCATCATGAAGCTCATGCGGCGCGGCACGAGCCAGCACCATCCCGCGCCGCCGTCCTCCGGCGTGCCGCCCAAGGCCGACAAGTCGGCCAGCAAGAAGAAGGGCGGCTGGCTCAAGAACATCAAGTCCGTGGCCATCGGATTCATTGGGGACAAGGACACCAACACCAAGTCGGCAACGTCGACGGCACCGTCCGTGCCCAAGTCGCTCTCCACCAACGCCGCCGGCGCTGGCGCCGGCGCCGCGCCGCCGGCCTCGTCGTCAGAGCGTCTGAAGGTGCACCAGTACGGCAAGTCGAGCAAGGAGCTCACGGGGCTGTACATGTGCCAGGAGATCCTGGCGCACGAGGGGTCCATCTGGAGCATCAAGTTCAGCGCGGACGGGAGGCGGCTGGCCAGCGCCGGCGAGGACAGCGTGGTGCGCGTGTGGCAGGTGGTTGAGACCAACGCGCCGCCGAGTTCGCTGGCTCTGGACGGGAAGTTGGGCCCACTGGCGCCGCTGCCGCCGGTCCCGGGCGACGGGTCGTCGACGACGCCGGCGCTGTCGAAGAAGTCGACGACCAAGGGGAAGAGCGGCAGGGACGCGCTCCCCGAGCACCTCGTCATCCCCGACAAGGTGTTCGCGCTCGCCGAGCAGCCGGCGTGCGTCCTCGAGGGACACAAGGACGACGTGCTCGACCTGACCTGGTCCAAATCCGATCAGGTGAGCCACTGATTTGCCTTTGCTTCACTCCAATGTACAGATCAGCTGATGGCTTTGCGTTCGCTGCAGCTGCTGTCGTCGTCGATGGACAAGACGGTCCGGCTGTGGGACACGGAGAGCAAGGCGTGCCTCAAGACATTCGCGCACAGCGATTACGGTGAGCAAAGCCATTGATGACTGTTCCTGGTGCCAAATTGCCAGCGATCAGCCATGACATGTTGACACATGCCGTAATGCCAACGCAGTGACTTGCATCCAGTTCAACCCGGTGGACGATCGGTACTTCATCAGTGGGTCGCTGGACGCCAAGATACGCCTATGGAGCATCCCGGATCGGCAGGTCGTCGACTGGACTGACCTCAACGAGATGGTCACCGCCGCCTCCTACACCCCTGATGGCCAGGTCCGACCCATCACCACACCTCAGCATTGATCGCTGACAACATTTCTCAAGCTTATGTTCATTTCTGAGTTCTGACCCGTGGCCATTGACGCCGGTGACTGAATTGAAGGGTGCGATCATCGGCTCGCACAAAGGGAGCTGCCGGTTGTACAAGACAACAGGTAGTGCTTGCATTGGCTTCATGATCATTAACAGTAACTCATTGTTGTAGGGAAATGTGCAGTTCATTGAGTTGATTCTAGCAATTGTGTTGTTTGCTTAAGTATATGTGGCGCTTGATTTTTGTCCCACTTCAACAGGCTGCAAGCTTACTGCGGAGGCGCAGATCGATATCCAGACCAAGAAGCGCAAGGCGCAAGCGAAGAAGATCACCGGATTCCAGGTACACACACATGACAGAGTAAGCATTTAGCATAAGCACACGAAAACATTCATGATCATCTGCCATGGCCTTGGGTTCAGTTTGCTCCGGGGAACCCTGCCGAAGTGCTAGTCACCTCTGCCGACTCGCAGATCCGTGTCTTCGACGGCGTGACCATGGTCCAAAAGTTCAGAGGTACGGAGATCAGATCTCAAACTTCAGAAACCAGAGTTCACAAACAAGGAATGCACAATGCAGAAAGCCACTCCTGACTGCAAGCTCAGGTCGTTCTCTTCCTTTTCTGTCTTTTTCCGAGAAAGGCTTCAAGAACACGAGCAGCCAGATCACAGCGGCCTACACCTCGGACGGGCGGTTCGCGGTGTGCGCGAGCGAGGACTCGCACGTGTACCTGTGGCGGACCACCCGTGTGCCGCCGGCGGCGGCCATCGGCATCGGCATGAAGCCCAAGACGTGGTGCACCATCCGCTCCTACGAGAACTTCTACTGCAAGGACGTGTCGGCGGCGGTGCCGTGGACGCACACGCCGTCGCCGCCGGGCGCCGGCGACGGCAGCCCCTCCCGCGGCAGCCTGGCGTCGGGGGAGCAGGGCGCGTCCTGCAACGACGAGTCCTGCAGCGTCGCCGCCAAGCCGGAGGGCGGCGAGCCGGGCGGCTCCGGCGAGCTGAACAGCTCGTCGCGGCAGGGCGGCGGCAAGGGCGACACCGGCAACGCCTGGGGGCTGGTGGTGGTGACGGCGAGCTTGGGCGGGGAGATCAGGGTGTACCAGAACTTTGGCATGCCGTTCAGGATCAAAGGCCAGGGGAATCTCTTCTACTGATCGCGCCGGCGCCGGACGATTAACGAATATGCGCGCGAATACTACACCCTTTTTTGGCCATTGGTGACTTGTGATTTCAATCGATTCTCGTGTACATGGTTTGTCCCGTCTTGTAGCTAGGTAGAATGGTAGATGCAAAATTCCAAAGTGAGGTGGGATTTGTAATTTGTACCAAAATTAGCCAAATCAAACAACAAGGTCGCAGATCTGTAATTTGAAAATTAAGAGGTTTGTGTCGAGACAATTCAAAGATCAATCCAATAATAGAATGAAATAATTAAAGAATGCCCTATGCTAAATCCAACACACAGCAAGACGCTACAGCTAATCTTCTATAACTGCAAGTCTGCAATTAATCCATCACCGAACACTACACTGAATCTGCCACTATGTCAGTCGAGGGCTCCGGGCTACGGACAGAAGTCGGGTGAGTCCTTAAACAACTCATCAAACGAGAACACGTCGAAACCCAGCGGCGGCTGCGGCTCGTCGTCGAACGGGGGCTTGAACACATCCTGCATCAGGAAGTCCGGCACGTCGCCGACAAACGGCTCCGGCGTCAAGACTGGCAGGTCCATGAACATGTCACGCTCACTCCTCGGCTCGCACACGTCGCCGCCGAGCTCCGGCGGTACTGCGGTCGAGACGTCGTGCGTAGGTGCGGGCGGCGCCGCGTCGGCCGTCCCGGGGATCTCTTGCGGCGGCGATGGCGACGGCGTGAGCACAGGCTCTCCTTGGAAGACCTTCCCTTCGGCGTCCGTGTCGCTGCCTTGGCCTTGTTCCTGGGACGTGGAAGCTTGGACCACGCAGCTCGACATGTCGCTGTCGGCACCGCCCTGAGGCTGTGGCGCCGGCGAAGGCGAGCCGTACGCCAGCCGCGGCTTCTTCTCCATGTGGATCATCTGCTCGCCTTGCCGGGGGTCAAGACGAACGAACGACGGCGCTGAATAGTGGTAAAGCGCCGCCTCCTGGAACTGGAAGTGGAGATAAGGATCAAGAACGTGCTGCCGATGCGGGTGCACGGCGACGCCGTGGTACTGAGAAGGACCGCCGGCCTGAATCTGACGCGGCGCCGCCTGGCCGCGTTGGAATCCAAGATTGCCCTGAATCTGATGTGGCCGAGCAGGAACGCCGCGCGGCAGCACGGTGTGGCCGTGGTGATGTCCCGGAACGCGCGGCAGCACCGGTGCCGCGGGCTGGTCTTGCTGATGCCCACCAGCGTGCTCCAGCGCTGGCGGCGGCGGCGTCGCCGGGCCCCGGTGTCGGTTAAGATTCTCTGCGAGCGCAACGAAGAACTCCTCGGACAGCTCGGCCGTGGCCGTCTTCGGATGGCCTTGGAGGTCGACGGAGACGCCGTCCTCCCCTAAGATGTCCCGCTTCTCGTCGTCGGTCGCGCGCGGGGAGATGTAGAGCTTGCAGAACACCTGGATAGTCCTCGGGCCCTTCCATCCGTCGACAGCGGCGGCCTCATCCTCCGCGGTGGTGAGCTCCTCCATGAGCCACGGCGTCTTCACGCCGCCGTCCTTCTTTGTCCCCTTCCCCCCGCCGCCGACGAGGGGGAGGTAGAACCCGTTGGTGCGCCTCCGGTCGCCGCCGGGCGGGTCGTCCTCGTCTTCGGAGCGCTCGGCGACGCCCTTGGCCCTCTGCTCAACCTTCCAGTTGCCGCCCGTGGCGACGTCGCGCTTCGCGCGGGCCTTGCCGCGGTTCTTGCCGCCGCAAATCCGGACGCATTGGGTGAGCATGAACCACTTGTGTTCGAAGTTGCGCGAGAACCCAGGCTCGCGCCCCCGGACCAGCGCGGCGGGGCTGTCGCTGTAGATGTTCACGTCGACGATGATCCGGTCCGTCGCCGGACGCACGCCCGCGATCCAGGGACGGAGGAAGTCGCGCACGCACTCCTCCGCCGAAGGGTTGAAGTAGACGCCCTCCGGGAGCGCCTGGAATGGAGCCGCCCTCGCGCTCGCCCCCCGCCGCCCCCGCACGGGAGGATCTTTCTACGAGGGGTCGGAGACGAAGACGAAGAGGGGAGCAATGTCGCCGGCGTGGGTGGAGTCTGATTTGAGATCGAGTCGTGGACTCGTGACGTGCCCGAGCCAAAAGCAACCGCCTACCTTTTATGGTGGGCTGAGTCTGCTTCGGGCTAGGGGTCCGCCGGGCGAAGGCCCGGTCGGAGTCGGAGTGGGCCCAGATCAATTCCGCGTCGGTATCGGGATCAGCCCAATTATGAGCGGGTTCGGGTTGAAAAAGCCCATGGGCTGGTGTTTGCTTGGAAACGCTGTGAATGAAGAGGAAAATGTTCTACCACAAAATAAAAAAAAAGAAAAATGTTCTCATAGCTCTATTTTTTTAGAAGGAACATGTATTGATCTTAGCGCATTACACCGGTTTGTTTACAAACAGGATCCGAAATAAAAAGAAAAATTACAAAAAAGTTCAAAACTCCTGTTCATCTTCCTCGAAGCCTTCAGCGATCCGTTCGTCCCCGCCGTCGAAGCCGCTTCCCAATCGTCGCTGGGCACCAAAGCCAAACTCCACAAAGTGGAGGCCGCAGAGGAGGGCTTACTGCTAGGCGAATCAGCCGAGTACGCTGCCTCCCAGGCGCATCGGCCAACTTCAGTACCCACGACGCATCCTTCGTTTCCACCATCGGCAACCCGAGCAATGCTCAGATTTCTTCCAAAGATCATCTTCCTTGAGATTAACAGGGTCAACAACATCATCACCTGAAGAAGAAGACGACGCGCCGACCCTCGACTCCTGGATAGGTCTCCCCAGCCTCTCCGTTGACGTCGGAGTAGATCGCCATCGGAGAACGGAAGAAGCTGGGAGAAATTATTCCTCTGCAACACCGTCGCTTCCGCATCGCCGGCGCCGCTAGGAAAACCAAGCGCGGAGGAGCCACGCTCCACCGGCAAAACCAAACTCCACCACCGAGCATCGGCGGTGAGTAAACCCTAAACCTAGACAGACTCGATTATGACTCGATCTACTAAAGGGATGGACCCCCGTTCCCCTTGCCACCGGCTAGGAGGCCGGGGACGAGGGAGAACGGGGGCCAGAGGTGGACAGCGGCGGCGCTCTCCGCCCGTGTCGCCCCTCGGGGCGACGCAGGGGACGGGGGCGACGGTTCGTAGGCTCTACCTCATAGCTCTACTAGGAGTCGTGTGAAACAGTTGCCCGGAGCCAAAAGCAACCGCTTACCTTTTATGGTGGGCTGAGTCTGCGTCGGGCTAGGGGTCCGCCGAGCGCAGAGCCAGTCGGAGTAGGAGTGGGCCCAGACCAATTCCGCGTCAGAATCGGGATCGAGCCCAATCTTTACAATACCGAAAAGGGGCAATTTGCCCTCCCATTGCATCACTTGTAAATCGTGTGCCGTTCGATCGCGTGTTGGTGGCTAGGATCTATCCAGGAAGCTCAGAAGTTTTAAAAAAATCCTCACACTTTACACACCTAGGTAATTTTATGAGAACCCCCTTGACCTTTGCAGAAATGGCATTTGCACAAGCCACCTATCAGGAAGTTTTTGAAACCCCCTCGAGCTTCGAAGAAATGCCAAGATGACTGTCAATTTTAGAAAAATCCCCCTCCAACTTTATCAAAATTAAATTATACTCCAACTACTGCTCCGATAATTTGATGAAGTTCCCTCAAGCTTTACATAACTACAATTTATTTAAGCCACCTCTTGGATAATTTGACGTCATCTCCCTCACTAGAGGCACCAAATTTTACAATAATCAACTCATGATCCCTCCATCGCCCACAAACAAGAGTTTCAAAAAAATAACACATGGTCCACAGAATTCTAAGCAAAAGACCATAAACTTTCTGCAAATCTACCCACTGACCAAAATTTTGCAGAAAAATCCCCCAACTTTGTCATGATCAATACATGGTCCCTGCATTCAACTGAAAAATACCCTAAAGTTTTAAGAAACTAATCCATAGCCAAAAATCCTGCAAAAAAGAAAAATCTCAGACCTTCCTACCAATCACCGGCTTATATCAATACAGAAGTCTTTCTAGTTACGAGCGGGTTCGGGGAATTTTTTTTATTTATATTTTTTATTTATTCATTTTGCAAAATTATACTACCGTTTTGAAATTTATCAGATTTGACCACCAACCGCCGTGGTCCACGGCGACCGCCATGGCCCACGGCGGTTGGAGGTCTAACCGCCGTGGGCCACGGCGGTTAGGTCAACGGCCGCGAGCCCAACGGGTGGGACGGCCAGCCGCCGTGGCCCACGGCGGTTGAGGCCTATTCGCCGTGCACCACGGTGGCAGGGCCAACCGCCGTGGGCCCACGGCGATAGGGTCCTGCAACCGCCGTGGGCCACGGCGGCAAGTCGCCTGAGCCTGAAAACTGCGTTAAAATGATCGAAATAAATGGCAAAAAAATTATTTTTAGTGGAGGACCCACTAACAAGCCATCAAGTCGTGGTATTTTTCACGCAAAATCGCGACGCTACGCGCTCTGTGGGATTTGAACCCACAACCTCTGGCTTCGCGCGAAGCCTCCCTTACCACTACACTACACAACCACATGTGTCCATACTTAGTTTCTTTTCTCCTCATATTATACCTAGCCGAGTATAAATTGCTTTTTAAGGCTCTAAACGGCATCAAATGAAAAAGTTGTAAACTATAAAGTTTCGTAACTTTTCGAGACACACAACTTTCATGTTTGCAATTTTTCCATTTGAGGTCGTTTACAAAATTTACGAAAAAAAAACCCAACCGCCGTGGCCCACGACGGTTGCATGGGCCCGCTGCCTGCCGCCTTCCGTGGCCACGGCGGTTGGCCTTACCGCCGTGGGACTCCAACCGCCGTGGCCCACGACGGCCGCCGTGCGCCACGGCGTTTGGTGGTCAAAACTGATAAATTTCGAAACGGTCGTATAATTTTGCAAAATGAATAAATAAAAAATATAAATAAAAAAAGGCCGGTTCGGGCGCTGCGCTGCTATACATCGCCGAAGCGACACTTCGCATTGCGCAGTAGTACTGTAGTAGTAGGGACGGAAGCTGCGGAGGGAGGAAATCATCGTGAGTTGTTTTTTTAATAATAGCGAGTTGGTCTGGGCCTTCACTCTAGAGCCCACCACGGATAGGTAGATTAGTAGATTCCTTCATATTTTTTCTGTCTTTTTCCCTCCCTGCCTGTTTTGTTTTGATGTTTTTCTTGTATTCTTTTCCATCGTTTCTTGCTAATAACATTTTATTTGTTTTCTATTTTTTCTTGGTCCTTTACTTTCTCTTGCTAAAGTCAACTTTGTTCTTAATCCTTTGACCATGCGTCGCACCTTTGCACATTTAGTTTTTCATTTCAACTTTTTGTTTCAGTTTTATTTGTATCATTTTATTTATCGTTTCCTTTTTCTTTTATTCTATGCCTTTTCTTTTGCTTTTTTTAATACTAAAGTTTTTGCTATTTATCTTTCTATCTTTTGCACCTATATTTTCACTGATATGTAATTAGTGTTTGTATGTTCTATTTCTTTACTTTTTATTTTTTTTACTTTTTGTCATAAAAGACTTGGTGGTTTTTCTTTTTGAGCTTTGTTTCTGTTCTTGAATAGTACCAAATAGTACTTGGTCAGACCTTGTACTATGTACTACATGGTACTATCACGGTTAGAACTCATCGGATAGATGTTGGGCTCATAAAAATGGTACTATCATATTCGATATTACCTGATACTATCATAGTTAGATCTTATCGAATAGATGGATCACATTAAATACAAGCACCTTAGATTTCTTTTTTATGTTATCTTATTTTTTTTTAGTTTCCCTCTACTGCTCTATTCTATTGTGCTTTCTATTATTTTTTATTTTTTATTCTACTATTTATCTTTCTATCTTTACCTATCTTGCACATAGTTTTCTCTAGTTAAATATTCGTTCTGTCTGTAAATATTTATTCCTCCTTTGTAAATATTTGTTCCTCTAAGTGTATGTAGATAGTTCATAGAAATCATAAACTGAGTCTACCCTTAGGACTAATTCGTTTCCATCGGATTGGATTCCGATCGGAATGATAGATATAATAAGAAAATTATGATAGTTATTGTAAGATACTCATTTATTCCGGGTCGGAGACTAATTTACTCATGATAGGTACACCAAAAGATCCGAATTGGTTCCACACCTCTCGACTAATGGATTAAATCCTGGTGGAAATGAATTTTTATCATGAGTAAATTAGTTCCCGACCCGACTTGATCTTTTGTAGTACATATCATGATTTTTTTATATCTATCAATTCTAGCCGAAATGCAATCGCGTGGAAACAAATGAGGTCTTAATATTCTAATGGTCTATTTGACCCTATTTAGTTTGACTTCTACAACCTATGAAAAGAAGGCTTTTATCGCTTGTGTTTACCTTTGCCTCCATTGATTAGTATTGCCTTATCATGAGCTTCCACCTCGCCTTGATCTTTGGTGTATTGTTGTTTTTACTATGTTTTCTCTCAACCTTGCGTTCATTTGCTCCATCTTGGTATGTAGTTTATTTGCATTTACATCCATCGTGGCAAGCTTCACTTGCATCTCCCATATTAATGCCCATGTCTTTTGAAACGTCTTGAACTTTACAATAGAAATTGATCATACATGATGTCTTAGTTACAACAACATTTTTCTCATATTCTGATCCCAATTTTAAACTAAATTAATTATATTTTGTATAGGCTTCTTATCTAGATATTTCGGGGTACTGCATTTCAGAGATGTCATTGCATCCTCGATATGCCCTTTCCAAATATATTATTAGCGATAGTAGATTATTTACACCTTGCCCCCAATATAATCATTTCATTATGTTTATAATATTTTATTGTGCATAAATAGCTTTATATGATGTCTCTACGATGAAATATAATTCTAAAAATAATAAATCAATGACTTAGAACAATTGAAAAGTTAATATATAATATGATTGATTAGATATTATGTAGAATGAAAAATTAATGTTTCACAATTTTTTTTCATGTGTACCTTAACTTTTCTTCATGCTATATTTTCTTAAACATGGAGGGGCGTGATGGACATAGTTGTTTCACCGAATGAACAACGATACTCCCTCTGGTTTGGTAAAAGAAGTCGTTTAGGACATCGACTCGGTCTTCAAAACACAACTTTGACTTCTCTTTTTTATAAAAATATTTATTGAAAAGATATATATATATATATATTATGAAAATTATTTCTAAAACAAATCTATTGATACGATTTTCACATTTCTAAACCCAACAACTTAAAAAGTTATTCATCATTTATATTCCCAATGTTTGACCCAAATCTTGTCCAAATGACTTCTTTTATGAAGTATATTTTTCTTTTTAACTGGATCATAGTTGTATACACGGGCAATCGATTTCCCCCGACCCCGTCCCCCGCGTCGCCCCCGAGGGGCGACCCGCTGGCTCCTGTGCCGTCGCCGCCTCCTACCTTCGGCCCCCGTCTCCCCTCGTCCCCCGGCCTCCTAGCCGGTGGCAAGGGGAGCGGGGGTCCATCCCTTTAGTAGATCGAGTCCCAATCGAGTCTGTCTAGGTCTAGGGTTTGCTCGCCGCCGATGCTCGGCGGTTGAGTTAGGTTTTGGTGGTGGAGCGTGGCTCCTCTGTGGCTTGGTTTTCCTGGCGACGCCGGCGATGCGGAAGCGACGGCGTTGCAGAGGAATAATTTCTCCCAGCTTTTTTCGTTCTCCGATGGCGATCTACTCCGACGTCAACAGAGAGGCTGGGGAGACCTGTCCAGGAGTCGAGGGCCGGCGCATCGTCATCTTCTTCAGGTGATGATGTTGTTGACCCTGTTAATCTCGAGGAAGATGTTCTTTGGTGAAAATCTGAGTTTTGCTCGGGTTTCCGGTGGTAGAATTGAAGGATGTGTCGTGGATATCGGAGTTGGCCGATGCGCCTGGGAGGTAGTGTACTCGGCTGATTCGCCTAGAAGTAAGCCCTCCTCTGCGGCCTCCACCTTGTGGAGATTGGCTCTGGTGCCCGGCGACGATTGGGAAGCGGCTTCGGCGGTGGTGACGAACGGATCTCTGAAGGCTTCGAGGAAGATGAACAAGAGTTTTGAACTTCTTTGTAATTTTCCTTTTCTTTGGAGTCCAGTTTGTAAAAGGACCGGTGTAATGCGTTAAGATCAATGCATCTTCCTTCTAAAAAAACTGGATCATAGTTGTATTATCAAGTATTTGTCCTATTCAATTCAATTTTGCAAGGCTAATTCATATTTAGGGGCTATCATCTAGATCATGGTGAGCATTCACTTGAATATGATGGTGGAATGTGAGCTTATTTAGGAATGAGGTCCATCTTTCCTGGGATTTTTTTTGTTACAGTTCAAAGTCATTCAACCAACAATTTCCATTCTTCTCTCCCACCTCTATCATGCATCCATTGCCCATGCCTTGTTACTGATTGAATTGAATCATTGTCTAGCAAAAAATCGAGTTCATACCCTCTGAATCGATCATATGAACTCACATTGCTTATTTTTCTTAGTTATGAAACCCTTTCTTTTTTTCTTGCACCGATCTTGGTCAAAAGATTTAAGACCTGTGATGAAACTAAAAATATCATGTTTGTAATGACCATGAAACATAGAATTACAAACCCCCACCTTTTTTACTTACTTTAGTTCTTTAGTGCTTCATGGTTCGTTGACACATATATGTCAATTTTTTAGTGCATATGTTTATGTCCAATACAATAATCCATAGCACCAGGCTATATCAGATTAAATTAGTACACATTATATACACAACTTATTATTTAATTTACTTTTGTTTTTACCTAATCTACAAATGAACATGGCTTACATATATGCACACTGTTCCAAATTAAATTTGCTATTTGCCAATAATAGTAGTTGATGTGAAAGGGCCTCTAGCCTAGTGAGGTTAGAGTACTTGAGTAGCAACTAGCAAGTTCGAGTTCAACTCCCGGTGGAACTGAAGTAAACAGATCCAAAAAATAAATATAAAAATATAGGAAGGGGAGTTTCCTACCGACTTGGGTCAAAAAATAATAATAGTAGTTCACCTGTAGATTTTTTCCATGGGGGTATTTCTTTGTACATCCCAAACAATGATTTTACTTGTATACAACCAAAACATGTTTCAATGACCGAACATAAAAAAATATTAATGTCATATCATGAGATTTTTTGAACTCACATCATTGAATATAATTTATGTAATTAATGTTTGAATTTTATTTAATCAATATTTATTATTTAATGACCATAGAAAGGACCTCCAGCCTTGGTTAGAGGACCTAAGTAGGAGCGAATTAAATAGGTCAGGAATAATGGAAAGTATTAAAAATAGGTATGCTTCCCCTGATGACTTCGGTCAAAAAAATTTAAAGACTATCTACTTAAATTTATATCTAAAATTTTGAAGTTACCACTTTTTAAATGGAACGTCAATTAGAGTGATGCTTAGTCGTTAGCTAGCTGATTTTGAGTTTTGTTGTGCATATACGTAGTATATTTCTTTCTATTCCCCTCTTTCCATCCATGTCTTTTTTAATTGCCAAATATATGAGTACAAACATAGAACTTAAGAGCATCTCCAAGAGTCTTTCTAAATTTTACTCTCTAAATCATCATTTAGAGAGCCATTTGCATGAAAATTGTTTACTATATCTTTTCACTTTCCAACAACTTTTCTATTTCTTATAGGAACTCTAGAGAGTTATTCTCGTCTTTTATATTTGACTAGCAAAAAATCCGGAATAGAAGATGACTATATTTGGATGACCATTTAGATAAGTTGCTGGAAGACATCACCAAAATATCTATTTCTACCATTTTAAAAAAAATATAGAGAGTCTCTTGGAAATGCTCTAAATGTGTGTATGTTAGATCCATGCAAATGCATATGGATTTGTGTTTGACACAGACTCATGTCCCTACAATCAAGACATCAAACTGTTGTTTTTAGGTTTTGAAAGTATATATTATCATATAAGGATTTTTGGGTTAATGTGAACCATTGGATCTCCATAAAATCCAACGGTGTATATTCTTCTCTTTTTTAGATTAACGTGGAAATTTCTAGATCCTCTCGACGAACGTGGTGGCTTCTTTTAACACTGTAGTATTAAGATAATAGATTTGTTCGGTGTGTATCACTATTTTGTTCTATAAGTATACATATTTGTTCCGTCAGTTCATTCAATTTGTTTGGTATGTACAATTTTGTATTCCGGTAATTTATAGAATTTATTCCACAGGTATACATATTTGTTTCGTCGGTTCATATAACTTGTTTATAGTGTACAATTTTTTTGGTAGCTTGTATAATTTATTCTTCGATTATATATTGTATATAGTGTATAATTTTAGTTAAAAATATGAATAAATAAAGTTCATCAAAATATAGTTAAGTAAGATCTTGTTTCAAAGTTTTTATTGTCGGAAATCCAATGATTCAATCAAAATTTAATTTTGATACTCGATTTATGGTGCGATCGAAATTTAATTTACGCATTTGATTTGATTTAATGCTCCGTGATTCATTTTTCTTTACATATTTGTTGTTCTCTTTTAAATATTTATTTTTCCCCTTTGTAAATATTTGTTCCTCTTCTATAATTTGTTGTGTTAGTTTATACAATTTGTTCGGTACGTACAAATTTTTTGTTTTGGCAGTTTGTATAATTTGTTCAACACATATGTATATTTGTTCTGACAGTTCATATATTTCGTTCGGTACATACAAATGTTTTATTCTGGTAGTTTGTAGAATTTGTTCGACATATAAATATATAAATATATATATATAGGTATATTATATAGTACCCTGGGTACTGAATATTATTCAGTACCCTAGCACATCTGCCGAACCGCATTCGACCCCCCCGGGCGTTTTTGCCCGAGCGCATCCACCACCCCCTCCCCCCGGTTTTCCCCTGGTTGGTTTTCTCTCCCGATTTTTTTTGGGACGGCAGATCGTGGGGCGCACCACCTCCTCCAATAGGCCCCGTCCGTTTCTCGCTGCTTTCTTCCTCCCGAGCTCCCCACCGCGCAAGCATCCCTCCCTGCTCGTCGGCGCCCGTCTCCCCTTGTTCCAGGTGCCGGAGCTTCTTCGCCGCCGGCCCTATATGCTCCCCTTCCCCAGCTCCTCCCTACCGTCGGGGCCCGTCCCCACCGCGAACGCACCCCGCTCGCCGGCGTCCGCCACCGCTCACCGCCGGTTGGTCCATTCGCCCCCCGTGCTTCCATCGATTTGGCCGTCCGCCGCTCGACGCACCCAGGCGGCTGCCCTTCCTGCCTCCCGGAGTTGCATCCCCTCCTGTTCAATCCGCCTTCACCCCCCTCATCTTAGCCCTGTGACCCCGGCGTCCAGGACCCCCACTGTGAGCACACCTCGCCCGCGGGTCGTCGGCTGCAATCTTTGCCCATGGAGTCTCCAGGTGCGTCAGTGTGTGCTCAATTGGCAGACAAACACTGAAGAAAGAGTTTTTCTAGTTCACCATTTTTATTTCATTCATCTGTAGATTCAGTTCCATTACAGCCGGATGATGTGCAGCGAGGTTCACCTCAGATCGGCTCATCTAGAAGGTCATGTCTCCAGCATTTTCCTTGGTCTTGTTTATCTTGCTTCTGTTGACTAGGTGTCATTTTACCACATTCCCAAACTTCGCATTATGTTCACAATATTTGTGCAACTTGATTTGTATACCAGGCGTGACACTGGTCAGCGCTTGGTGAATCGGATGCCTAGCAACCCCAAGCTAGCTGTCTTCGAGAGCACACAGGAGAGGTATGAGTTGATTTAAATTTGTCTACCCCTTCTTTTGTCCAATGTTCTTTCATAGTTATATGGTCAGTACCCTGTAATTAAATGTGTCCCATTTCAGGTTTGAGGTCCCTCTCCGACCTGGGAATCGGTCCACCTATCCAGAGGTTGGTGCCCCCGGATCTTCTTTCCAACAGCAAGCTCACCCAAATGATTCTCCAAAGAGTTTTGTTCCTGATGACCCCATTGGTGATTTCTGTGAGGATGACCATCACCTTGGGCGCAACAAGTCTGCTCGCCGTTCGAGGAATGCCTCCGATGAACGCACTGGGGTTGGAGTTCGCCGGGGGAAGAAGTTGCGGTCATCTCACCGCTCTTCAAATGAAAACAGCATTGCATCTCATGATACTAGGCTGTTAACCGATTATTTCCCTGCTCAGGATGGCACCGAGGTATTAGCCTAATAACCTGATCATCTGCCATGATAGATGTTCAATTAGTACTTCAGGATAATATTATTCTTCTATCTGATTTCTCATTACGTGCTTCCAAAAATTAACCAGATGTTTCATGTACCCACCACACATTTTTTACATGGTTGACTTTAGTGTTGTTTGCCTTTTCCCAAGTATATAATCAACCTTATACATCATGTGTTCATGCCAGGCTCCCTACAGACCCAAGAACTGTGCAAAGCCTTCTCGAATTCTGAACATTAGGTGCAACCCCGCTGATGTCATCTCCACAATCCAGCTTCTCAACCCTGTGCAGTATGCGGCGGTCGAATCTTTAGGTTTTGGTCACCTACTGAGGATGGACTTTGATATAGTAGAGTGCAGGGAGCTGATTGCTTTCCTCATGGATAGGGCAAGCCCCTTTGACATGATGGTCCGCATCGGGCCAGGGAAGGTTTTTCCAATAACAAAAGAATCAATCAATATGGTTCTTGGGTTACATATTGGTGGTTGTAGTCTCCATTCTTCTCCTCTGACAGAAGTATCCAAGTTTCGGAAGCAGTTGATTACTGAACTAAACCAGGAGCTCCTCACAGATGACGATCCGATCCACATATCCAATTTGCAGGAGGAGATATTAAAGGGACGGGTTAACCCACTCTTTTTCAGATGCTTTTTTATGATTCTTTTCAATTTGTTGTTCCCAACGAGCAGCTCTAACATTGGTTCCAGTGACATCAACATGGTTCGGCATCCTGAATTTTTCAGTGCAGTAGACTTATCCCAGGCAGTATTCAATGATCTTCAGACTGCAATCCGTAGATGGCATGGGAGAAACAAGAAACAACAGACACAAACAATATTTGGATGCTCGGTTTTTCTAATTGTAAGTCTTCTTGTTAGTTTTAGCTGTTAACACTGAGTCTATCGATTGTTATGTCCTGGTACAGATGTTGATAATCTTCGTCATGAACTTCAACTTGAATAATGTTTCCTATCGGTTTAATGTATACACTGTCACCTCTTTAGTTATCAGTTTAACACAGGCATTTGTTGTTAATTTTGCATAATCAATTCCTTACTGTGATCCTACTCATTTCTACTGTCGTGCAACCACCTGGTGTTCTTTCAGTTATATTGATGCCTACTTTTCAATGTGTTTTGCTGACAGGTCCTATATTTGGATAACCTCGATCACTCTTCCTCCCCCAGTGACTGGATATCCACCCCTCGCGTCAGTTTCTACGACAAGGTCACCGTTCTTTGTCTCACTACTGCAGACAGGATTCATGGCACCGATGGGACTGAGACTTATGGCCTTCTGCCCGTCAGTTTATTTCTTTTCTTTCCCAATCAGCTTCAGTTGTTATTTCCGCACTTGCGTCATATGTTCCTTTCGTTATGCAGTTCAAGATCAGGAGCAGCACTTGCTATGATGCTGTGGACGTAGGTACTGTTTGGTGGGATGACATGAATAATATCCCTATGTTTCGTCTTCCACGAATGCGTGATTTGTTAGCTCAGCCAATGCGTCGTCTCACCGGTCATCCCTTGCAAGCATTTCATGAATTGTTCGACCATTTTGACCAAACCTTTTCTGAGAACACTTGTGCCATACAAGCTTCACTGTGCAACATGGTCAGAGCTCCTTATTGTCTAGCTGAAAAGTGCGGAGCACTCATAGAACAGCTGATTGCCGCCCAGAGGTCGTTATCTGATCCTACCATTATTGGGGAGTCTTCGCGTAGGAACAACTTAGGAATCGAAGAGGACATTGTCGATGCTCAGAACGGTAATCATCGTTGATTTCCATAATTCATTCGTATTATGATCTTTATTTTCCATTACTTTCCAACTTGCTCCTGATAGTTTGATGTTTTTATTCTGTTCATTACTATGTGTACATCAAGTATTCGAGCATGGAAACGACGGTTCAGTTAGGGTCCCAAGAACTTCGTATAGAGACGATGTATCTAGGGATTGCTACGGCCAGAACTCATCTACCCCAGGTTCTGTGTATCACTTTCCATAACATGCCTGCCACTCTGTCAGTTCCTTGTACCCAGAAAAAATATTAAGAACCCTTGCTTTTGGATCTCTTTGTTACAGATATTGACATATCTAAAACTGGTGCCACTTCACCGTCCACTACCGCAATTCAAGGAGGTTTGTTACAGGATCCTTCGTCACACCCCGGTGATAGTCCAACCACTAGAAATCCCCAGCCACATTCTACTACATTCACAACGGGCGAGGCAGCACGGGAAGCAGATCCTCCGGTTACAGACACGGAGGCAGGCTCTATATACTTACATGATATCCGTACAGGCAAACGTTTGACACGGAAGCCTCTTAAATATTGTTCACCCTTCAAGGCTGGAATTATGTCCCGCCCTCCACCCAACGTGGATGCATCGATGAGTCTGTTGGGCCACCTCTGTGCTGACGACTCCTTGGTCAGAAGGTATGTTTGTGTTATTTTTTTATAGTCGTGTTGTGAAACATACCATTTTCCCCTTGCTGATTGCATTCTATGCAGCGCAACGGTGATCCAGATTGGTAGCATACACTTCACCGGTGAGATGATTGCACAATCCTTTGCTGATGGTTCATTTCCGGACTCAAAATTTATGACAGCTTTTGTCAATTGCCTAAGTTACGATGATTACTATATCAGACCAGAATGCCATGGCTACAGAATATTTCTCAATGCTGACCTCTCAGTATGCCGTTGTCTGCCAACCTGTTAGACTACAACTAGTCTTTTTTCATTGTTTCATACTTTTTATCCCTCACATGCATTTTTGTTCTTTCCAGTCAATTCTAAATGTTGAGTGGACCAAACGCGACTGTTCTGAGCCCAAGTACAGCCAGATTGCAGCAGTGACGGCCATCAATCGTTGTCTTCCATTCACAGACCTGAAGAAGACCAAGATGGTACCACTACCTTACATCTATTTCCATTGCTCTTAAAAATTTACTACGTTACATGCAATCTCTGTCCTTCTTAGCAGTACTTGTTCTTTTTCTTAGCTTTCTATGTTCCTTTTTGTTTAATCTGAGAAGAATAATTTTTGGGAACTGTTACACGTATCTCACTGTCCATTTTCCTCATCCCTTGTAAGTCAAATGTTTTATGGTTTTACCTAAGCACATTAATATTAATATGTATCACATCATGCAGATTCTTCTGCCAGTTCTTCATCATCATCATTGGTCTGTTTATTGCGTCAACTTTGATCAAACACGGATTGATGTGCTCGACCCAATGCATCCTACTCATGAGTGTGACAACTGGGACAAGCATCATTCCGAATTGGGGAAGAAAATCATTCACCGACTAAGTGATGCTTTGTCCAATGCTGCACCTCTTAAATTCAAATCATTCAAGAACTGGAGACATGTCCCAGTTAAGGTTCCTGTCCACAAGGATCCATCCGAATCTGCGTTCTTTACCATGAAGTTTCTCGAATTCTACGATGGTGCTGGCCATGGATCACTACAGACTTGCATTGCTGTTGTAAGTCTTTCCCCCAACATTTCCTTTCACTAATCAATCTCACTTACCTTGGTTGTGTATCATTTTCTTCAGGATCGACCAAAAGAGCTGCGAGCTGATGCCTTGTACTACCTCACTTTTCATGCATCGAACGAGGCTGCGACGCTACCAGACGAAATCCTTCAGTTCCGTCTAGATGAACACCACCCCTTTTTCTACTAGCATTTTTTCTCTGTTCTTATTACCCTGTAAACTGTACTACAAATCCTTTTAGGTGTGCGTGTTTTACGTGTTTGTTCCTTGTTCCCTCTGTCCACCTGAACCGTGTGTGTTGAATCACGAACTTAATGTATTGAATGGATTTCCTTTTGTCTCCTAGTTTTCATCCTACTACTGTCCAATATGTTGACAGACATAGCACCGACTTAAAAAATTTACATTGCTATTTGTTTATGACAAAATTACTATTTGTTTATTACAAAATTACTCTTATTACACAAACCACGGCAACTGCAACTATGCCATAGTCCTTGTCGGAATCAAGCATGCCAACTGCATGAAATGCTACTTGTTTATTACAAAATTACTATTTGTTTATTACAAAACTACTCTTTTTACCCAAATCATTACTCGTCTATTATGTAGTCTATTATATAGATGATTCCACTCCTTTATATCTGTTGATGGCGTTTTTCCCTCCTATCGAACTGGTAACCTCATCTTCCGTCTTCTCCCCATACTCCTGTACGGTCGAGTAACACTATGTCAATGTTATTTTCTATTGTACCCCTATTTGATTTATGTTCAGCAAAAATGGATGGAAAAAATTGAAACTCACCCTGCTAATCTCCCCTTCCGTTGAACCATTCTTCGCTAGCTTGTCAGGAAGCTCTCCATCCACAAGGCAGGCTTCCTCATAGAGTATATCACTCCTAATTTTGTCCAACTTTGGCCACTGTCCTACTCCGTAGGAAGTCCACCCTCCAAATTTTTTTTCAAGTTTCTATGCATTGGTTCATGTCCTAATTAAGATTGTGACATGAAATTGGTAAAACAAAAACTTTGTTACATAGAAATACACCTAACCTTCTTCTCCTTCGCACAGATGTCCATTTCCCTGCCGCTTTCCTTCGCCTTGCAAGTGCTCTCACATATGTCCGGCACATCCTTCAAAATAGCTTTTTGCTCATAATACTTCCAATACTCTTCCCTGGTCATGTTTTTTGGCTTTGGCATTGTTTTGCGGTTGGATGCGTGCCCCTAGGTACTGCTACCTACTGTAGTGTTCCTTATCGCATCGGGATATCCAGTGCTTTATACGCCCAATAAACGTAGGATTATTTTTGGTCAAACAATTTACGCTGCTTCAGCTCTCACGCGGTGTTTAAGGCATGCAAGTCATGCAATGAAGGTTTGCTGCCTCACATTCCTTTTCGGTTGGTCAAACAGGCATGCAAGGCATGCAACAAAGGTGGGCTGCCTCACAATCCTTTTCGGTTGGTCAAACAGGATTGCAAGGCATGCAATGAAGGTGTGCTGCCTCACAATCCTTCTCAGTTGGTCAATCGTCTCCTTCGATATCGAAATGTACTGCTCACTTTAAGATTGACAGTGACGTGTTGTTAGCGTGGTCTTTACTGTTACAGCAGATCTAACTTCTTTTCCATTTGATAAATTTAGTAAGGCTGGAAACTGACCACTGCGCCCTTTCAAGAATCTATTCTTTTATCGAGGAAAATATAACTGCTATCTGATCGGTCATGATAGCAAACACCTAACCCTGTCTGTTGACTATAGTTCTAACTCTATAACCCCAATTGATACCAGTTTTCTCGTTGGTTCACTCTTCATTCACCACATCTCTCCAAATTCCAAGTTCAATACACATTTGATAATACAAGTTATCATTCCAAACAAAATAAGCCCACTGTACAACAGCCATCGGTTTAAATTAGTTCCCTACTTACTACCTACTTGCATAACTCCTTCTCACTCCTCCGTATCCATATCGTCAAATTCCTCATCATCACTCTCCGAATCAGTAATGATAAATATGTCTGTTGGTAGTTCCTTATCTCTTGTCGACTGCGGTACGTTATGCTCTTCTCCTCCACTACCATGCTGGATGGCACTGCTCTTGTTCTGTGCTCCTCGTGGCTTGCCTCTCGTCCTGTTCTGCATTTCTTCTGGGCGTGCTTTGTTATGCGTCAGTTTGAGGCATGTTCTCGAGTTATGTGTTACAAAGTACCCACATGTACTGCATCTCCTTGTTCCTTTTTTCGGACCCTTAGCGCCAAGTGAGATTTCCTTCTTCTCAGATTCCGGTATGCTCCGCCCTTTTGGCTTGGCTCTCGGAGGTGGTTCTCGGCTTATGTGTACAACATTGGCTGTATTGACCTGCATACATGATTCCACCAACTATAGAATAAATACACAATTGAAAGAAACAGTAACAGTACCATCCTGATTTTTCTAACCTGTGTACCGTGACCTCCTGCATCTTCACGTTCTATTCCCTTTTCATTCCTCCTGTCCCTTGGGATCACCCGTTGAAACACGTTTTGCGTATCATCTTCGTGGAAAACTTCCTGAAACACAATAATCGCTTGAGATTACTTTTCTGGCTGTTGTAACTCGTAGTTCTTCCTACCTGTATATATACCACATGCATTCGAACTCATACCGTTCCGGCTGGAAGCCCCTGTTTCCCCTTCAACCTCTCGCTCGAGGAGTTTCCATCCACGGATGCTTGCGCCATTGCCTGTTTCACATTGCAACATTCATATTGTTAAATCATTTTTTTTTGCCAGGTGTGTTACTTCTCACACAATATTGATGTAGTTTACCTTATTTGCCAATTGCTGATCCATTGCTTGTTGGTGTGAGCCCTCATTTCTGCAGCTACTCCCTGCTACCCCCTGAAAAACATACCCACATGTACGTAGCTAATTAAGTGCCTTGCCACAAATGCTAGATTTAATTCAACCTTTACTCAAGTACCTCTCCAGGTGCTTCTTGGCGCCCACTTCTTGATCTAGGACCAATGTCTGGGGGTATTAACTGGTTATCTTTGTCTAGTTGCTCCAATACCTCTAACGATCTAATGGTTGCAGAGGACGACATGCTCCCAGACATGGCTGCAGCCATTGCCGCCTTCCTCAATTTTTTCAATCTGGACGACTGTGTGACTCCATCAGCCCCAACTAGGAGCTTGTCATTCCTGTCGAACCCCAACTCCTGTTTTGCATGAATTGTGTATCTACGGAGTATATAATGTCCTGGAATCTTTTTTAGCTGGATCCTTATGAATGCTCTCAACAAGTGCACGCAGAACAAACCTACAGAATACTTATGCTAGTAAGAGAACTGTAAATACATAATTGGCATATGGAATATGTACTTTGCCATATTTAATTGTGAACCTGTGTGCTCCCACTCCTTGCACTCGCAATGAAAGTCATCATTGTCCTTGTCTGCACGCACTTTGAACCGGTGCTGCCCCCATGAAATTTTTGAAGTCCTATTGGTGTGCGTTACCAGATAGCAATTTTGTCCCTCTGTTGGATCGTCCTCTATATCAAATGCTGTGCAATCAACCATTTTTTTTTTCAAATTCACCGAACACGCTTCTTGTATAAATCTTCGACATTTGAATTTCAAATGGCCACTTGCTGCTTGTGATCCTCTTGCTCTGTCATAGCACAAGCACAACAGTTAGTAAAGGAATTGATATTTGTATTTACTACACATAAATATTCCTTCTTGTTGCATTACCGTTGCATGGTATGTCTCCTCGGACTCCTTCATCCTTCTAGAATGCACAAAATCGAGCATTTTCTTGGCGAACCTGTGCAAAGCTGTGTTCTTGTCAACAAAACAATACTTCACCACAAAATTAGAGCTCTCGTATCGCTGTGTTGACGCCATCCTGCCACAATACTGCCCTTTGAAATATGCCGGTACAAACAATTCTCTTTGCCGGTACAAACTATCTAGAGTGCTATCATTACGTAGTTCAAACTCATCAACAAGTTCATTCCAAGCAGCCTCGAACTCCACTGGCGTTAGTGGGTGGTTCAGCACTGAATAAAATTTTTCCTTAAAATGCCTCTTCCCATACAACCCAAACAGGTCAATTAGCTGTGGCATGTGCTTGTTCACCACATGCCATCTGCAAATCTTGTGAACAGCCCCTGGGAACTCTTTGCCTACCGCCAAAGCCATTGCCTGGTCTTGATCTGCAGCAAGAAACGTTTTAATTTCATCACCGTTAGTCTCAAACATGGTAGCAGCACACGCACACGAATCAAAAAAATATCTATAATGACCATATTACCTGTGAGGATGCACCTTGTTCTAAATCCCCCCATGCACCTTTTGAATGCTTGGAACACCCACTCAAAAGTTTCTGCAGTTTCATCTCCTAGCAGTGCACATGCAAATACGGTATTCTGTAGATGGTGGTTCGACCCAACAAACATTGCTAATGGTTTCTCGTATATATTAGTCTTGTGTGTTGTGTCGAAGCACATTGCATCGCCAAAATCCATATAATCGGCCTGCATGCTTGCATGACTCCAAAATAAACTGTGTATAACACCTTCGGAATCCAACCTTGGTTCCCATCGGAACTGTGGGTTCTGAGCCTCACAATTTTTGAAGAGCGCAATAAGCTTGTTGATGTCATCCGCATGCTCCGCACGAACATTCGCAGCCTTCCTGTGTTCAATAACATGTCCAAGAAATCAAACATATCATCAATCAAAATTGGGTGCTAATTCATTACTGTTCCCTGCCTATGGTCATGCACATTCTTTTCATTTTCATTTTGCTGTAAACGAAAATCAGTATTGACTTCAACCTCTAAATCATGAATATATGTACCTACTTATAATTTTCCTTACAAATGGCTGCATATTACAACTACCCTTTTCATATATTACCCACTCCACAAGCCATCTCATATGCATTTTTAACACAAGTTACTGTGTGAGATGATCTTACCTATTGGCAATGTCCTGGGCAGTAACCGGAACAAGTTCTGCATGCCCTCCATGCATATTTTGGAGTACATTCTTTATCTGTTGTGAACTCACGCCAGCATCTTGCAATTCATCAATAATATCAAAGATAGCTGAATCGCTGCTCTTGTGCGACCTCTGGTGCTTGGTCTTCGAAGGTGTCAGCAACAGATGGTTATGAAATAGGTTTGCCTTCTCTAAAACCAAACTTGCTTCGTTGCCTTCACTGTCATACACCCGTGTAAACTTCAAATGAGCATTGCAACTTGTCTTCTTCGTGGCCTTGTTCCTCACCCGCAGATCCTCGTTACCTTTGTAAAATTTTCCCATACCTGAGTTAGTACATCTCATCACTCTAGAGTGCGGCTTCCTGTTGCTCAATTTCACACCAAACCCGGCCAATTCTGCATATTGCTCATAGAAATCCCTTGCTTCCTCATCTGTCCGGAACGTCATCCCCTCCCTTGGGATCAAATCAGGGTTCATGCCTTCTTTCTGAATTACATAAAAAATTTAACACCCCAGCAATTAGGCATCACAACTTATAAACATCGTTTAGCATTGAAGAACTAACAATAAGATGAATTAGATATTTTCCTCTGGCTTACGTGTGTTTGTGGCGGAATCTCTTCCTCTTCATTCATCTGTCTTTCACTCAAAGTAGCTAGAGGCGAGAACACAAAACCCTGTCCTCCTGTTGTCTCGGTCGGAACCTCACTACTCCCATCCAGACTACCTGCTGTCTGCCTTGGTGTTCGGAATCCAGCGTTGAAGCTCTCCACTCCCTCGGAATCGTTGTTGCCGGTGTCCATCCTGCATCGCCCCCCTGGTTCTGATGGTTCAGAAACCCTCTGTCTACTGTCATGATCGCCAGAAGTTTCCCTGTCCCGCGCGCTAGCCAATTCACGCACCTGTTGCCCAGCTGGTGATGGAGTACCTCCAGACCTCGGCTTACTTGGCCCTGCTTCAGTGAACAATTGCCGGCCACATCCCATTGTGTCCCTGTTCTGCTAGAATTCCTGCACAGCAAACAGTAATTGGCTTTGTTCATCCTCGAACGGTTGACAGAACAGGTTGTTGTGCTACTACCTGCTAGATAATTTCCTTGTAGTTCACCAAAACATCTCTGAACATTACTTATTGTCAAGCTAAGTCAATTTCGTTGTTAGCTGCTTTTTTGTTTCATTATGCCTTCTAATTTATTTTACTACAAATGCAGTAAAAGCTTCCTCAGTTTAGGTTAGAGCTGCGCTTCTACATGCTTTACTACCCAGTGATCATGAGATTATCAAAAAATTTGCTTCCTTTTTATGTTCAGTTCTCAGCTCCCTGTACATACGACGCTTGTTAAATTCACTACTGATTCCAGGTGATGGTTCCTCGTGGAACTCTATTGGGTAGCATTTGGGCACATGTTAAATTGTTTGAACTCAGTTTGCTATGCGAAATCAAATCCAATCACTCAACTCAGTTTGCTGTGCGATTTCTTCTAGTAAACTAACCTGTACTGCCAATTGAGAGGAAGGGAGATCACGTCAACGAAATTACCTCTCGTGATTTCAGCTGCGTGATATCGCTAACCGGAGCTCGCTGCGGGGAATTACATGCCTGACGCCTCCACCTCCATGGCCGCCACCTCCTCGTTCGAGCGTGCAGTGGATGGTTCGATGCTGCAGCCCTGCCGTCGGCGCGTCGCCTCGTCGGGCGGACGGAGATGGGTGCGGGAGCCGCTGGAATCCGTCGATGACCGGGGGCACCTTGGAGCACACGCCGACACCGGTGATTCTGCACCTCGCGGCCTCGGCAGGCACGGATCGGGGGAGGCAACAACTGATTCTAGCGGTTGAGGTTCGTGGGCTGACTGCCTCGCTTCAGTTCAGGGAAAAAGACCGGGAGTGTGGGCGCCGGCTTGCCCGTAAAAAACCGGACGGGTCCTAGGAGCCAGGCGGGGGTCGGGTGGTAGGGGGATGGCCTCGGGTACTGAATACTACCCTGGTACCAAATAGCGGAGTGTATATATATCTATATATATATATATATATATATATATATATATATATATATATATATATATATATATATGTGTGTGTGTGTTCCGGTAGTTCATATAATTTTTTCCGCCAGTTCATATCATTTGTTCTGTATGTACAAATATTTGTTCTATGAGTTTATAACAATTGTTCCACAAGTATATATATTTGTTCCGTCGGTTCATATAATTTGTTTGTATGTATATAAATTGTTTGTTCTGGTAGTTTATAGAAGTTGTTCCTCCATGTATACATATTTGTTCCGTTAGTTTATATAATTTGTTCATATGTACAATTTTTTTGTTTAGGTAGTTTATAAAATTTGTTACACATGCATACATATTTGTTTTGTCACTTTATCTAATTTGTTCGTGCATATAAATTTTTTTCCGGTAGTTTGTAGGATTTTTTCTCCGGTTGCACAGAATATACAATTTAATTAAAAATATGAATAAAAAAACTCGTTAAAATATACTCAAGTGAGATCTTATTGTGAAATTTTTATTGTCAGAAATTCAATGTCACAATCAGAATTTGATTTTGATGCCCCATTTATGATTTATAGTTTTTTTTAATTTTGAAACAACTTTACACGCAGATGACATAATCTATTTTGTGCCTATCCACATGCATATACAAGTAAAGGAAAGAAAGCAGTCTGCTGCGCGTGCGCCTCCTGCACCTCATGACCCCCGCGTGACGGTGTATTATTTTATCGCCACGGTGACGCATAGCTGCACCCAGGTTCGGATCCTTTACCCTTATATACTTCCATGCGCGGGATAATCAACATGACTTTAAAGCCCAACTAGTAAGTCCAACTAAATTCAACATTTTCTATAAATTAAATCAATATTTGCAAATACTTCGATGAACATTCAACATTTGAGCAAACAAAATTCAACATTTGACTAAAAAATTCAACATTTTTAAAAGAAAATCAACATCTTTTTCATCATCTTCTTCGTCGGGGGCGGCGGCTCACGGGACCAGCTCCCCGCGGCAGAGCTGGCCGAGGGCCGCGGCGGAGCTAGTCCGGGGCGGAGCGGATGTTGGGCAGCGGAGCTTGGGGCGGCACAGGGCGACAGTGCGAGCCGGCAGCGGAGCTCAAGAGGGCGTGCAGGGCGGTGGAGCTCGGGATGACGCGCAGGGCAGTGGGGAGGGCCGGTGGTGGCGGGCAGGACGGTGACGTGGGGTTACGAGCAGCAGCGTGGTAGAGAAGGAGAGTTAGGGTTGAGGGTAAGAATCCAACATGTAATATTATGTGCACAAATCTCAAACACTGAAAGCGATGAGAAAAAAATCAGATGCTAAATAGGAATCCTAACCCCGCCCCACCGGGGCTCCTATAAGGCTCATTGAAGGTGTATAAAGGTCGAAACTTCCAGCCACCAAAGCCTATCTAAATGTAATGTTTATTATTTTTCAACCATCTCACCTCATAATTATTAATTACAAAATGTTGCAACATTTTTTTAAAATATTCCAACATTTTTCAAATAAAAAGTTGAATCGGCATTTTTCATAAAAAGTTGAATCGGCATTTTTCATAAAAAGTTTAGCCGATCGACATTTTTTTTTTGGAAAGAGGTGCACCAACATTTGTTCATAGAAAACACTAGATCCAACATTTTTTCAAAACAGTCGGGCGCGCGCAGGGCCGCGACGGCGCAGCCTGCTGACCGTCAGCGGGGCTCGGGGCGGCGACGAGGGGAAAAGGGTTCGACGTAGTAGGCCACGAGGGTGACGCAGGCGGACCTCCGTAGCGCGAATGGGCGGCAGTGCGGATTCACGGGAAGCAAGAGAGAGGAATGTGAGGTTAAGGTTCGTATGATCCAATGGCTGTGGTTCGTTGCACAAATCTCAAACATTGAAAGTTTCAACACTATCGTACCTTATGAAAGACATGTAGGATTTCCCCGCCCCACCCTACCCACCCCGAAAATCTTAGGGCCTGTTTGGGACCGCGTGGGGGAGAAGTGCGCTGCGTAAAAGCAAGAATCAGCTCTGGGCTCACTTCTTCGTTTTTTGCTCGCGCAGTAGAAATCCTGCGATTCGCAGTTGCCGTGGTCAGGGAACGCGCGGCCACCGCAAAATGTTTGGCGGGATTCTTCGCTTTCCTACGCCGCCGCCGCAGAAATCGCGGTCCCAAACAGGACCTTAATGGATTTGCGTACATGAAAAGGCCCATGGGCTGGTGTTTGCTTGGAAACAGTCAATGAAGAAGAGGAAAAAATGTTCTCATACCTCAACCAGGACATTCGTTTGACTCTATGGTTAGAACAAACTAAAGGAAGATCAATTGGATTGTTCGTTTCCTTGTCATAAGAAGAGAAATGCAAAAAAAAAAACTGCAATCGTTGGTTCTTAACAGTTTTACCATTCAGTCCCCGACTGCATATTCGGATGCGGATTTGCATATTCGGATGCGGATTGGGCTGGCCACCCCCCTCCCCCCCCTATGGTTCTGCCACAAGAAAATCTATATACTCCCTCCATTTCAGAATGAGTGAACTTTATGCCTACAGTTTGAAAGGTAATGTAGGCATAAAGTTCACTGTGCTGTTTGCTATATGATTGAGGATAATATGTTTTTCAGGTAACCATCGCCTTAAAATAGACAATAATATCTAATAATGCCACGAAGGTCGTGCCAGTTCATATTAGTAATTTGCCTGGACGGTAGAACAGTACGTATGAACATGATTTTGAATTAAAATAGTATAAACATGATTTTTTTTTCTCGAATACGCAGGAGAGCTGCGTATCATTGTATTAAAAAGAAAATGCACACAGTTGAAAAATTTACAACTTTGCGGAGCATGGCTCACGCAGTAACCTGCTTCTAGAGCAAGTGAAACCACCCACAAAACAGAACTACTACTCATGAACTAGACGACCAAGCTGTTTGGCGCCAGCCATAACCCAAAGCTGAACGTCCTGCCTAACTTTCTGAACAAGTTCTTGGGCAACCATCGAAGAGCCATTGAAAAGCCTCGCATTCCTTTCCTTCCATAGGTTCCAAATGACTAGCATGAAAAGCGAATTGATCCCCTTCTGCGTCGTCCTTGGTTGCAGGTTCTGTAGTCTGATCCACCAACGAGACAGAGAGGTCGCCGGCGGATTGAAATTGCACTGGCAGTTCAAATCACTGAGCATCGCCCACCAGACTTCTTTGGCGTAGGAGCAAGAGGCGAGTATGTGGTCACATGTTTCGTCTTCCTGGTCGCAGAGCCAGCAAGTACCTCGTGCTTAAGTTCATGTCGGTGGCGTCGATCCGCCGTCCAGATACGGCGCTTGATGGCGAGCCAGGTGAAGAACTTCACCTTTGGAGGTGCCCAGCTTTTCCAGATTCTTGCTGCTCCGTGCATGCGCACACTACCAGAGTGGAGTTGTTTGAGTATAAACATGATTAGACTACACTTTCTACAAATTATCAACAATAATAATAAAGGAAGCTGCTAAGTGCCAACCCGTGGACGCGGAGTAGGTGCGTAGTGCCCACTGGGTGGACTCACGTCGCCAACTCAACCACTTGTAGTGCTTGTCCCCATCATTGTTCATTTCATTGCTCAGCGCAGCAAGGTAGTGTCTCCCTCCATTCCTTCCTGATGCAAGCTTAAGGCCTTCTCCAGGTTAGTCATAAACTTTTAGATCCATTCTTCCGCTATGCCTTCCTTAGTGGTTTAGCATCTTGCTTGAAAAAATGATTATGTTGTTTTGTGCATGCATCTGCTCTGAGGTCTTGTTCAGATCCAAAAGTTGGTTAGCTCACATAGTGTTGGACTGTAACTTGTCTGCACACAACACAGATATTTCAGATTCACGACAAATTTCAGTGCAAATAAGCACCTTATTAGTAAAAGGAGTAGCAGCAGCCAGCAGATGAGGACTGCATCTCAAAATTTTCCCTTGGGAATTCATTTGATTGGTAGATAATTGATTTATCATTTCAGAGATACTAGGAGTCGACTTGGAGCCTTTTACTTTTGTGCTATCTCCGTCCTGAAATACAAGGCCCTGGACAAAGACTAGTACAACTGAAATCGGGCAATCTCCTAGCCTGTATACTCTTTATGTAACTCTTCTTCCGGATCAAAGAAGTGATACTAAAAAATTAGGGAGAATGAAATAAACCTAACAATTTGTCTTTGCGATGAGTTTTCCTATGTTGACACAATTTATTTCTTGGTTCGGTGAAATCAGTCATATAGAAGTTTCAGCAACAAGACTCACTGAAGCCGTACCATGCACGCTGGGGAAGACAAATAGGTGTTTGCTATCATGTGAAGGTGCTTTTGCAGTAAAAAAAAATAGCTTAAAAGAAAATGGACGTTGAGTCTAGCACATATGATAAGCTGGAGTGCATGTTACAAGATGGAAGTTCAAAACCACTAGCACATATGATAAGCTGGAGTGCATGTTACAAGATGGAAGTTCAAAACCACGCAATCTACCACTAGAATATCTGAGAAATATCACAAACAACTTCTCAGAGGAGCGGCAACTTGGTGAAGGTGGTTTTGGCACGGTATATAAGGTAGGATTCCGGTCCAGTCAATATGTCACCAGACTATAGAGAAAGTCATGCCTGTATTAATAAGAGAATTTAAACAGGGAGTGCTACCAAATGGGCAAATGATTGCTGTGAAGAAACTCAATTCGTCAATCCCAGGAGTTAAGGATAAGCAGTTTGAGAATGAAGCTTATCATCTGATGAGGCTTAAACACCCAAATGTAGTGCTACTTGTAGGCTGGTGTTCTCAAACAGAGGATATATATGTAGAGTACAATGGGAAATATATCTGCCCTGAGAAGTCAGAAAGGTTGCTTTGCTTGGAGTACATGCCTAAAGGAAGCCTTCGTGGGTATCTTTCAGGTATAACAATTCAATACAGTGGTGTCTTGTTCTTTCTTTCTTTCTTTTATTTGAGACTGTAGTTTATGTGGTTAGAATGCTTTCTTACAAATGCAGATGAAGCGTCCGGACTTGGTTGGGACACACGCTACAAGATTATCGAGGGTATTTGTTATGGTTTACATTATCTCCATGAGCAACATAGTGCCCCTATTATTCACATGGATCTTAAACCTGCAAACATATTGCTCGACAACAATATGGTGCCTAAAATTGCGGACTTCGGCTTGTCAAGAATCTTCAGTGAGGAGAAAACTTGGACTTGCACGACAAATCGTGATGGAACATTGTTTGTCAAATGGCTCTTGGTACCGTATTTTTTTCCGTGATCACCAAAATGAGTTTACTCTATAGTTTTCTCAAGGCTTGAAAGTGGACGCACTCATGTTGCAATGCAGGGGTTACATGGCGCCAGAATACATAAACAGAGGTCTAATCACAACAAAGTCAGACATATTCAGTTTGGGTGTATTAATCATAGAGATAGTGACAGGACACAGGGACTACCCAGAAGAGACTGGAATATCCTTCCAGGAATTTATTGAGCCTGTAAGAATTTTTTTCAACCTTCATGGTGGAGGCTTCTCTATAGAAGGATGATGTACATTTTGCCTTTGCATAGAAACATTCTAGATCATGATCTGATCTTTTTGCAGATAATTCGTAATCGGGGAAGTCGTCTGGAAAAATCACAGTGCTATACACCCTTGGAGATTGATTGCCAAAAAATAAGAAGATGCATTCAGATTGGTCTTCTGTGTGTGAAACTTGACCGGTCGAAAAGGCCAACAACAAGCCAAATCATCAAAATGCTTCATGAACCGGAAGGTGAAGGAATCAACACTAGAAAAGAGGTAAGCCACTAGCTAACTACTAGGTGTGCTCCCTTTTTAATTCCCTACAGAGATGAAAGAATCCCTGATTGCACTATAATTGTGATGGAATGAAGAGTTGCTCCGGAGATATATCAGATTTAATCCAGATCTTAAAGCAGACATGCATGGTACCAAGCTCTCTATTCTAAATTGGCATGTACACCACTTAAGAATAGGAGAAATAGTTTTAAACAATGGCAAAATATCTGTTTCTAGAAATATCTTGCACATATTGCCTTGCATAATATCAATCATTATTGCAGACATGTGAGAAAGTTGTATGAAAAATGAAAAAAAAATGGAAATGGCGTAAACATGTATTGGTCATAATCTTCTTGATAATTATTCTTGATGAAAAGTTATTAATCTTCATGATCTGTCATGAACAATCTTCGTGATCTTGAAATAATGATTGATATTAAGTTGAGTGTGGTATAACTCCTAAAAAAATTCAACAAACAATCATCAATTTTGATTCCTTAATGTTACACACCGTTCAGGGAGCTTAGTAGAAATATCGTATTGGATTGTTCCTAGGGTGCGGACGCCCAAAATGTAGGTGAAGCTTTGTCTCAATGTAGTTCCGGAGGCTCACCTGATTTAGCATCTGACGTTGAGGAGCCTGGGTCTTGTTTTTATAAAGGTATAATTGTAATAGACTAAGTTTATACTTGCTTAACACTGCATTCAGTCGGATCATTGATGCCTCTCTTTTGTAGATGGCATGGATGATCCTTTGCCAGCCATAAGTGGACTAAGAATCACAGGTGAAGCCTTTCCTGGAAGAGAACTTCAAGCAAGTGGGTACCCCATCAATGGGACCACAAGTTGTTATTTTGAGGTGCGCTCTATTGCCTTTGCCATCCACTTTCTGAATGTACTTAATTCTTCTGTATTCATCATAAGCTGTGTGTTTTTTTTTTTTGCAAATTCTTTATGCGTTCACAGTGGGTGCGTTATTTGGATGATGGATCAGTAAATTTCATAGAAGGTACTTTTTATTGAGATGCACGATAGAAGTGCTGCCTGATAGCTTTGTCATTTTTGTTTCATTTTGGATGTACTTTTAAAATTTTGTATTTCATTTTTTGTTTGCTGGTGCAGGTGCACATCAGCCCACCTATCTAGTAACCGCTGATGATGTGGACTCTGTACTAGCGATTGAAGTCCAGCCTCTGGATGAAAGAAAAAAAATAAAAGTATACAACATGTGCTGGCCATTCTTAAACGGCATTTTCTTTTCATCCATACATTTTTTTTTGGGATTCAATAACTACGACAACTTTTGCTTCTTGGATATTAGATGATGAGTACCTTTCTGCAGTAATATTAGATTCATACTAGTAACTTATGTTTTTTAGTGTATACTGAGAAGCAAATGGATAAAAATACAGTCCATTTGCTGAAAACTTGAGAGGCAGTTTTTAAAATTGAAATTTGCAATAACTGGAAGGTGGCAAAAGCTATGATTGAATTTGTACGGTATGTTTTCTTTATCAGTCAGATAAAAAATGTTAAAGGAGGGCTAATTGTTTTTGGGGGGGGGGGGGGGGGCACATAGATTATGGTTTCAAGAACAATAGCAGGAATGATTGTTGGGATGGTAGCAAACACTTGATTCGTTTAAAATCTTTTCTTCTTGTAGGGGGAGATTGTGAAGGTTTTTGCTAATGATGAAGGAAGAATTACATGTGGTAAGTTTCCTGACATGTTTCGTTCTTTTAGTAGGGGACACCTTCCTTTTCTTCTTCTTTTAGTTGCACCCCATACCTTTTTAAAACGATTGGGTATCAGAGCTCAATTTCTTCTTAAGAATATTGCCAGAATAATGCTAGGTCTGGGAGGTTGTTTGTAACGGCAGTGAGAGAAAAGAATCATATTATGGTGTAGAGGGGTTAAAGTTTCCTTTTTTCTTTTGGCCAATTTGATTATACTGTGCAGATCCTGAAAGCAAGGAGCTTATCAAGAAAATTCTTTCTACGGGGCTTGTGTCTCATGAAGTATCTGTATGTCCCCATTTCTTCTCAAATTGTCTGCCAAAAGCACTCTTGTTATGCCTTTTCAATATCATATAACCATGCAAACAATCAAACTATTTTACAGGTTAGTATTTTACAGGTTAGGTTTTTAGATGTGTGGGAACCAGCTGTCTTGGCATTAAAGAGGGAAGGTTACAGCATTAAGTGTAATGGGCAGCGTGGTGTCGTCATTACAGAGAAATTCCAGCCATCCATGATTGTATGGTTCCCAAAACTGTTAAGCTTTACCGTGTTTGTTTTATTTTCCAAAAAGCTGTCTGTGATGCTCAATTATTTAAATAAAAAACTATCTTGGAATTTGTGACCAACCTTTTATGTTTTTCTACCAGCACTACCCCTTCCAATAGTATAGATTAGATGCATGAACTTTATCAGTAGATATATGTGTCTCTCAACGGCTTCCATCATGTTGAATTCAGTAGGTGTAGCAATATCTTATGTTGAAGGTGCATTTATCTTTTTAGGGAAATCTAAGGTTCATCTGAGAGATCTCAAATATTGGAAGTAGCATTTTATTGTGAATGGAAAAAGTATCTGTTATTGGTTTTTCCTTATATATATTTAGTAACTAATATTAATATGCACGAACTAATCTTTGTACAATTTTCACAGATCAATGTCCCATATGGCCGTCCTACTGAATTTTCAATTGTGTCTGCTGATGGTGCTGAGTACAATCTAAAGCCTGCAGAAAATGCCCCGTGAGTTTCATACTACACCCCGGTTCAAAAAAAGTTTCATACTACACTGGCACTATCTGTTACATGGCATAATATTGCAGTTTTTACCTTTTGGTGCATTAATTTACTACTAAAAGCATGTTAGAATCCGTCAGTGTGACTTGACCAGATGAATGCATGACATCAATTATTCTTGTTACTTTTGCATTTGTGGTAGTTATTTTTAGAGTGATGGCCTAGTTCATAACAATGGATGAATGGAATAACAGAGTTACTAATTGAATTTTTTTAAAAATTCCAGAGCACGAGATGCCATTGTTCTAATATTAAGGCTGTTCAGAATGAAGGTATGTACATGTCCGTTTCTCACTGAATTTTCAGGCTTCAAAATTTTCATTTGTGATGCATCCATGATGAGTTAGGAATGTGTGTGTGTGTGCCTGCAGGCTGTTGAGATGAGTAAAGGAACGTCGACGCATGGGGTGTCAATCACGGCGCCGAGGAGCAAAGTCGCCGCGCTCCGAGATTCAGGAAGGGAGGTGCGAGTGGCTAAGAATGTTGCATCTGATTTTTTTTCGTGCATGCGTTGATAAGAGTGAGTGTGTGTGCGTTGTGGGTGCTCCGTTGTACTGTGTAATTCAAAAAAGAGCTACAACATGACCGATGAAAATAACTCTAGAGATTCTTTTCCACTGTGGCAATGTTTAAATGGGGGTAAAAAAATTTCAACTCCTTTTGACCCTTAATTAAGGATATTAAATAAATTCAGTTTACGAAGCTACTTTCACAACTCTACGTTAATTTACGAGACAAATGTAATAAGGTTTTTGACGACATGATTAGAGGAAGGTTAATGTATGTAGCAAAATCATAGATTAATTAATTATGATCATTAGATTCGTCACGGAAAGTTACACTCATCTGTGAAAATATTTTGCAAGTAGTCTTCATTTTGTACTCCATACATGTAAGATTTTTTAAAAAAAAATCAAAGGGGGATCTAAACATAGCTGCATCAGTCACACCAAGGCACCGTTTGATTGGGAGAATTTTTTAGCTCTTTTTTTAAAATCTATTAGGAGGATTAAACATAAAATAATTACAAAGTTAATTACATGGATGGACGGAAAATCACAAGACGAATCCATTAAGCCTAATTAATTCGTCATTAGAGAGTGTTTACTCATGACATAATTAGGCTCGTTAGATTTGTCTCGCGAACTGAGGTGGGGTTATGGAATGAGTTTTATTATTAATTCATATTTAATACTCTTAATTAGTGTTCGAAGATTGATGTGGCAGATGGTTAGAGAATATTTTGGGAACTAAACGGGGTTTGATTTGTTCTTGAACTCTTTGGAACATGGTTGCTTCTCTCTGCTTATCAACACCTAAAAATGGGTTTAATCTCACCACATTTAAGTGCACTTTTTTTGTTTTGAGATTGTTTTTTGAAGAGACGACGAGGGCTAAGAAAGTCCACCTAAACGATTTCATTTCTTCAAAGCAAGATTACAAGACCAGGCTGTTGACACATTCTATCTTAAATATTTATAAGTCAACTAAACATGAGAAAAGGGCATAATTGTTAATACCAACTTAGAATAGGGTGTCACTAATAGTCTTTCTGTAGTTTTGGAGAATTCTATGTCTTGCAGGGACTAATCAGAAAAATAGGAAAAGAATGAAGTCTATAAGGCTCCAGAAGGCTTCGGAACTCAACGTAACTTGGCACTCAAGAAAGAAGCATCTGGAAGAGTCAAAGACCCACCTGGCCGAAGTGGGCCCCGAGGGGGGCCCACCACAGACCGGTCGGCCCCATGGTGGGGCCGGTCGGCCTCCCCGGGGCGCCACGTCAGCCCTACTTCTGGATATGTTCTTCCACCGCCTATGAGGATTAATCTAAACTGTATGTTAGGTCGGTTTGATCGTACGGCTCATGGCATCCCCTCAGGACTATATAAGCAACCCCCTGACCCCCTGGCAGGGAGAATCTGACTCTCATCTGTTCATACACCAGATCAAGTCATCAAGTCAGAGATACTACACCCTAGAAACATCATATAGCGAGAGTAGCTAACTAGTCTAGATCTAGGAGGAGGCAGGGCGTCTACTTGGCTCCTGATCGTCTAGAAGCTGGTCGAGATACTGATCTAGCTTCGCTTTTGTAAGTTCTTCATAAGTTCTTCACATTTGCTGTAGAGACATATGTTCTTATCAATGATTATATTCGAGATTATGTGCTTTGGTGCTTATTATGATTACATGTTTAGCATAGTTGATTTACCTTTATATTCGTGTATAGAGTCGTATAGCCCTCACCTAGATCATCTGTTAACATGGGTGAGTGGTAAAGATAGTGTAAGCGTGGTGCTTATACTGTATTTACCTACGATTGCACCCTACATGCCGGGTTGCGTAGTAGATCGTGGTGGTGACAGCACTATTGAGTCCTTTGCAATCCACCCCCCGTGTGTAGGACTAGTGGAGCCTTATACTATTTGGGTTGTTTCAAGTTTTGGCCTTGATCCTCCTGATTAGTCTCCCTATGCATTAGTATAATAGTTCTTCTTCCATGATTGCTAAATGTATTGCACTAATCATAGTTTGCATTGACATATAGTTTAGGGTTACCGAGGAGTATCCTCGCTAATTAGGCTGTGAATACGCTTCTCTCTCTATATTGACACTTTCTGGTGGCTCACTATGTTATGACTTGATCAATGCTATCATTATTATTATCTTTATGTGACTTACACCTGTTTATAGTAATTGATATATTTTGGCCACTCTACATTACACAACTGAGAGATATGCATGTATTTGTTATTATAGATAAAAGACTTCTTTCCCTGAGGTAGAATATAAATACGATACCTGGTTTTACTCCTGGTTAAAATGCTACAATGGTATATTCATATCTGTGCGCTTGCGGATATATATATATATATATATAGAGAGAGAGAGAGAGATCCAAGACATATGTTAGAGTACCAATCCATGTGTTTTAGTGGCACTTCTGTCAGGGATGACAACCTAGATCGAGTTGTGCTATGACCTGTATTGGATTTATCTTTTAGTTTATCTGAAAGAAACATCTGATATACACTTAGCATCATGTTAAGATATACCTTTGCATTTTTGGCGCCGTTGCCGGGGAAAGTAAGTCTATAGCCTAAATAATAAATTTAGTAATAGCATGCATGCATCTCTCACACGTAATGTATCGAGAACCCAAATTATCATTGCTTAAACAGGCTTACCCTTGTTCTTTCCACTTTTGTCTATCTAATTTCAGGGTAATGTATGAATAAGAATCTTCCAGACAACTTCGTCTCAGATCCAGAAAAATCCTAAGGAAGGTAAGGTCAAAGCCCGAGTCTCGGCCCACGACCTCTGCCTTGGAAGATTCAACAGTGCGAAGCTTAACACCCACGTTCGAAGTAATGGAAAACAAGACCCTTCGCGAGTACTCCGCACCAACTCCGGATAATATTCGTACTAGTCCGGCAGTCGCTGTGGGAGACGCAGCTTTTGAGCTCAAGCCTGCACTGATCAACATGGTACAAGCTATCCAATTTTGTGGAAAAGCTCATGAAGATGCCAACGCACACCTTCAATATTTCTTGGAGATATGTAGCACCTTCACGATCAAAGATGTGCCAAGTGATGCAGTCCTACTTCGCTTATTCCCATTCTCACTCTTGGGGCGAGCGAAGCAATGGTTTTACTCCAACAAAGACAAACTTACAACTTGGACATTGTGTTCTACTACCTTTCTGGTAAAGTTCTTTCCTATAGGCAAAACCAATGCCTTACGGGGGAAAATTTCAAGTTTCCAGCAGCAACATGACGAATCTGTTCCTGAAGCGTGGGAACGCTTCCAAGACTACATCTCAGAATGCCCACACCACGGAATGGAGAATTGGTTGCTCATGCAGACCTTCTACCACGGGCTCTCTACCAACACCCGTGAAACAATGGATGCTGCAACTGGAGGTGCCTTCCTGTCTCTTACACTTACTCAAGCTACTAACCTTGTAGAAAAGATGGCGTCCAACCAAGCTTGGAACGAGGAGCGTCAACCCCGCAAGAAAGAAAGAGGAATGCATCAGCTCAAGGAGGTAGATATGCTGTCTGCCAAAATGGACTTAATCATGAAGAAGCTTGAAGACAAAGGCTCTGAGAAGAAGGAAGTCATGCAACTCTTCGAATCCCGCATAACCTGTGAAGAGTGTGGAAACACTGGACACTCGGACAATCAATGCCCTCAGCTGGAGGAGGACGTGAACTACATCAACAACAACAATCAATATCGTCCCCAGCAAAATCAAGGATGGACCCAGCAGAGGCTCAACTACCCAGGTAACTATTCATGTAACTATCAAGGTAATAACTCTTCCAATAATTTTTCACCTTTAAGAGACTTAGTTCAAAACTAGGGTAGAGTTATGGATAATCTGTCTAAGAAATTAGCTTCCAATGATAAAATGTTAGAAACTATTAGTAATAAAATGGAAAGCTTTTCTTCTGTCATTAAGAACCAACATAGTTTTAATAAAATGATAGAATCTCAGATATCTCAGCTGGCATCATCTGTTCCCACGGCTAACCCAGGTAAGATTCCGGGCCAGCCAGAAGAATTAGAATCTGCAAATCTTGTCGATATCTATTATGCAGGCCTGTGCGCTAATAAGACAGAAAAAGGCCCAAAGTGGACTGACTGGGGCATGCCCGCCAAGAGAGGAGATCCAGGAAGTCCAGTCATCACCATCACTATTGGAGCCTACACTTTCGATAATGCACTCTGTGACTTTGGGTCTAGCGTCAATATAATGCCCAAGGTAATATATGAGAAAATCAATGGTTCACCTTTATTGTACACAACCATGTGCTTGCAGCTTGCAGACATGTCCCTATGCTACCCTGAGGGCATCCTAAACGACATATGTCTGGGGGTAGGAAGTTCCTACGTAACTGCCGACTTCGCTGTCGTCAAGACTGGGGGAAGTGAGAACGCCCCAATCATTTTGGGACGTCCTTTCCTTGCCATTGTTAAAGCCGTCATCTACACCGACACTGCGAAGATCGTCTTCACCATCAACGGGAAGAAGGAGAGATTCAGTTTCAAGAACAAGATCCTAAGAGCTCCTGCACACCCCCCAATATCCTTACCCTCAAGAGTACAAGCCAGCTGTCGAGAAGAAAAGGAGAGATAGAAGGAGGAAAAAAAGAATAATCAACCTCGACTACACGTGGAGGAAGTTTGGATGATCAACACAATTCAATCAGAAAATGAGAACCTGTTTCCTTCACCACTGCTGCCAAAGTTAGACGACCCTGGAGTCCCATCAATCCACTGCTCCATCAATCAATGGAACTTCCAGCGAGTTGTCTGCGACACGGGATCGGGCATCAACTTAATGTCTAAGGTAACTTATGAATTAATATACGGTGACCTGCCTTTGTATTCCACCTATATAATGCTGCAGATGGCGAACCAATCACACCGATTCCCGGAGGGAGTTGCGCGAGATGTACCTGTCAAGATAAAAGATCACTATGTCCTAACAGACTTTGTAGTCATAGACATGGAAGATGAAGAGCAAGATCCTCCCATAGTACTTGGGAGACCGTTCCTGAATACCACCAGAGCAATCATCTACATCAGGACGGGCGAGATCCACTTCCAGTTCAGAACTGATAAGGTACACTGCTACTTTAATACTTATACTGACTCTGAGCAGCCCAAGAAGAACAAGACGCGGAGACACCTTCAGAAATTGCAACGCAAGCTGAACACGAAGTTGACGGACATTAAGAACATTGAGGAAGAGATTAAAGAGAAGTCCGCTCAGCTCCTACCATTCAAGAACTCTGAACCTGTTACCCCAGAAAGGTCTCCACCGAAGAAACAAGTCTGGAGGAAGAAAGACAAGAGTACACCTTCGGAAGACCAATCACTACCCGCGTCACTAATTGATCATTCATCAGCTACTACATCTACGCCATGGGAGTAAGTACTCGAAATTCTTGCCAAGAGGTAACTCGGTATTTATCTGCATTTTTAATTAGCATTTTTCCTTTAGCATTTTTACTTACCTATACTTGCATTAGAAAAAGACCATAAAAATGTTTTCTGTATTTGCATCTGTTCCTTAAGGCCCCATGTACTCCGTACCGTGGTGGCATAAAAAAATAATAATATATTGCATTCACATGTTTTTGCTTTAGCATCCCTTTTTGCATATAAAAAATCACAAAAATATGTGGGCACATGAAGGTCCATACTTTTCAGAAAAACCCAAAAAGAAGTGGGCACATGAAGGCTCACAACATAATCCTAAAATTTGTTCCTTCGGGTATGTGCGAGATTAATATTTAAAGGAAGAAATTAAGGAAAATCTGAAGGAAAACAAGTTTTAGGGATGGATGAAGGACTACTTCAAGATCTAGCTTGGGGGAAAGCACCCCCAGTTATCACGATAAGTATCATTATCCTATGTTTTGGTTAAAGAGTCTTAGTTAAAAGTCTTAGTATGAATAAATACTAGAGTCTGCTAGTTGGCTTTTCTTTTTTATGATGATCTTGATGATATATGCTTGGAAATGATGAATAGTTGCTCCGCCGTGACTCCTCTTAAATACTTAATTTTCAGACCTAGATTCTTCTAAAGCTTTAAATGCTTAATTTGCTCTAAACCCAAAACCCGTGGGAAGTACATGCTTAATCTGAGTCTAGGCTTTGAAAGATAATTCATGAAAAGTTGAGCTGCTATTTATCATATTCCTAGAGAAGCTTGATTCCTGGTTTTTATGAAAAATCCTACATGATGAGTTCCTGTGTTTATGATCCTTGAGAGCTTGTCATACACATCAAGATCATTCCACTCCACCATTTATGCTGCTTCTAACCTGGAAGTACGCATTCTTCATCAAATTACAAGCCATAAAATAGCTCATACGACTCTTGGATATGTCTCTCTCAATGTGTAAAAAAAAAGAGAGAAAAGAGATTCTGGGGCTACATTCGAAAAAAGAAGAGAGAGGAAAAAGTGAGAAGAGAGAGGGGGAGAAAAGGACAAGTGTCATACTAGGCGAGAAGGGCCTACCCCCTAAATAATAAATTCAGAGATGAATAATGGACACAAGTCCGAGGGCGAGAAGAGCCCACATCTCTAAGAAGAGAGAAAAATGGACAAAAGTCCGGGGCGAGTAGAGCCCACCTCTCCAAGAATGGAAAGCTCAGATCTTAAAGTTCTAGAAAGAGAGATATAGTCCAAGAGCTAGAAAAAAAGCTAAAGGCTTACCACATTTCACCCTCATCCATTCAACACTATCATCCCACCATTCATATCTTGCCAAGTGTGACTCCATACTTGAGAAGGTCATACACAGGATCTCTGAGTTTTATTTGAAAAATCTTGCAAAAACCCCAGGATGATAGTTGATCAAAGAATTTGAGATATACTGCTTGACTTGATTGTTCTGTCTTTTAATCGCTTAAGATTTATGAAAAGCTACACACCATGGTTAAAGGTAAGATGGAGCAATCTTGTTGAGGAGAATTTATTTTTGAAATCATTGTATTTTTGAGGCGTGAAAACGTTGCAGCAACTCCTGATCCTGCTATAGCATAGCTATGCTAGGGACTAGCAAAGGGTAAGCTTGGGGGAGTTTGTTGACACATTTTATCAACTTAAAACAGGGTGTCACTAATAGTTTTTCTGGAGTTTTGGAGAATTCTATGTCTTGCAGGGACTAATTCGAAAAGTAGGAAAAGAATGAAGTCTAGAAGGCTCCAGAAGGCTCCGGAACTCAACGTGACTTGGCACCTAAGAAAGAAGCATCTGGAAGAGGGAAAGACCCACCTGGCCGAAGTGGGCCCCGAGGGAGGCCCACCACAGACCGGTCGGCCCCATGGTGGGGCCGGTCGGCCTCCCCCGGGCGCCACGTCAGCCCTATTTCTGGAATGTTCTTCCACCGCCTATGAGGATCAATCTGGCTCATGGCATCCCCTCAGGACTATATAAGCAACCCCTGACCCCCTGGCAGGGAGAATCTGGCTCTCATCTGTTCATACACCAGATCAAGTCATCAAGTCAGAGATACTACACCCTAGAAACACCATATAGCGAGAGTAGCTAACTAGTCTAGATCTAGGAGGAGGCAAGGCGTCTACTTGGCTCCTGATCGTCTAGAAGCTGGTCGAGATACTGATCTAGCTTCGCTTTTGTAAGTTCTTCATAAGTTCTTCACATTTGCTGTAGAGACATATGTTCTTATCAATGATTATATTCGAGATTATGTGCTTTGGTACTTATTATGATTACATGTTTAGCATAGTTGATTTACCTTTATATTCGTGTATGGAGTCGTATAGCCCTCACCTAGATCATCTGTTAACATGGGTGAGTGGTAAAGATAGTGTAAGCGTGGTGCTTATACTGTATTTAACTGCGATTGCACCCTACATGCCGGGTCGCGTGGTAGATCGTGGTGGTGATAGCACTATTGAGTCCTTTGCAATCCACCCCCCGTGTGTAGGACTAGTGGAGCCTTATACTATTTGGGTTGTTTCAAGTTTCGGCCTTGATCCTCCTGATTAGTCTCCCCATGCATTAGTATAATAGTTCTTCTTCCATGATTGTTAAATATATTGCACTAATCATAGTTTGCATTGACATATAGTTTAGGGTTACCGAGGAGTATCCTCGCTAACTAGGCTGTGAATACGCTTCTCTCTCTATATTGACACTTTCTGGTGGCTCACTATGTTATGACTTGATCAATGCTATCATTATTATTATCTTTATGTGACTTACACCTGTTTATAGTAATTGATATATTTTGGCCACTCTACATTACACAACTGAGAGATATGCATGTATTTGTTATTATAGATAAAAGACTTCTTTCCCTGAGGTAGAATATAAATACGATACCTGGTTTTACTCCTGATTAAAATGCTACAATGGTATATTCATATCTGTGCGCTTGCGGGTACCCATATGTGTGTGTGTATATATATATATTCTTATCTAGAGATCCAAGGCATATGTAAGAGTACCAATCCATGTGTTTTAGTGGCACTTCTGTCAGGGATGACAACCTAGATCGAGTTGTGCTATGACTCGTATTGAATTTATCTTTTAATTTATCTGAAAGCAACATCTGATATACACTTAGCATCATGTTAAGATATACTTTTGCATTTCTGGCGCCGTCGATAGAGATGGATCCTATATCTGTTTCTAGTCGATGACGTTAGCAATGTCAACACAGACGTACGTCCTTGTTGCCAATGGCGGTGATCAGGATACATTGTTTACAAAAGAAGAGAGGGAGCCACATAGGATTACAAATCGCAGCACAAACCCACCGTACCAGATACAAAAGAAGTAAGAAAAAAGAGCACAAAGGCCGAGCGGATTCAAACTCCATAGACAAACATCAAGGGAGCCCTGAAGAGAACCACCGTGCTGCAACATGCATGCCAACTACACCATGAGGCATACAATTGCCAAGTACCTTAGGAAGCCCAATTCACAGCAATAGAGGCTGGCGACGGGTAAGGAAGAACCTCGACCTGAATCACTCCTCAGCACAAGCTGGAGAACCGACTGGTATTCAGCACCGAAGGTTGGACATGACCGCCCGCAAAGAAACAGGAAGCCAACCAATTAAGCAGCACTACAACACGCACTAGGGGGAGGAATCCCCGGAGGGAAGTGCAACAGAAAATTAGCGACCACTACCAACCAAGCCATGATGAGCGGAGACAAAGCCAGAGCAAGCACAGGAGAACTTTAGCAAAGCAAGACTAGGTCGTCGGAGGAGAGAAAAGGCAAACCGTGCGGAAGTGAAGAACTTCCTCGCGCGCCGAGCGCGACACTTTCGTTGCATGGCGACAAGCACCGAAGTTCAGGGTCGTGCGAAGGTGAAGCACCACCCCGCGCACCGAGCGCGATGCTCTCGTTGCACGACCGCTGGTGCCCAAAGACCGAGCCATCAGCAGCACTACCAGCCCTCTCAGTGACCAGAGCGCCACCGCATCCAAAGAATGCGGGTTTGGTCAGAAAGTAGTGGGAAGCCAGCCGAGGATGTTGCAGCGGCGCCGCCGAAGAACGGTGGAAGGACAGGGCCACCTCTAGATGAGAAAACGGCGGCGGTGAGGCACGCGCCTACTTGAGCTGCAACACGGCACGAGGTGGGGCTAGCGTAGCCACGGCGAGGTCGACCCACACACGGAGACGGAGTCTCGAAGTGCAGAGGCACGACCGCAGCGCCACAGATCGCGAGGATGCCGACGACTGCCCGCACAGACCCACGGCGGAGGCCTCAATCCAGCGTCCTCCGTCAAGGACGAGGAGCAGGAGCACGACAGAGGCCCCGAGGGGCAGACGGCAGAGGGGTAACGCACGTGTCGAGCCCCCGCCGGCACCGGCCGCCAGCGCTGAGGACGACGAGGGGAGGCGGACGGGCGGCGCGACGCGACGGGGGAGGCTCGCCGGCTGGAGCAGCCAATGGTAAACGGTACTGAGGTTTGAAACACTGATGTACTTACAGCTACAGAACTCGGTAACAAGTACACTGTATACAACTCGACGGCTATCTTTGTTATTGCAATGTGGCAGGAATGCCATTCCGTATTTTGCTAGGTGCTACCAGTATTTGGAAAAGAACAGCTGCAATCGTCACTCATCAGCATCTACTAGCACAGCGCCTCGACTTCCGTGGGCCGCCACATCGTCTTCCCGACGCAGAGCAGACCCTGCCCCTGCTTCGACACGGTCATCCTGACCTCCCAGTGCAAGGACCTCGCGATTCTCTTGACCTCCTCGACGGTCTCCATGTCGTCGCGGACGATCAGCTTCCCCTCCGGCCTCAGGATCCGGTCCACCTCGACGATCACCGGCAGCAGCTTGCACCTGCAGGAACAACGAAGGAACCCACATGGCTCAGGAATATGAATAGAGATGATGCAAAGATTGTTGCTGTTGCGCCATGAGTGTTTGCTCACCTGCTCTTGAGCTTGGAGAAGAGGTGGTCGGCGTGGACGAGGTCGTACGACCTCGGGTAGGTGCTGAAGGACTCGCACCAGTCATGGTACATCCCGAAGAGCCCGCGCTCGTAGATGATCGGCAGCGTGTCCGGCGAGTCGATGCTCACCACGTTCATCACCCACACCTTCATGTCCCGGAGCGCCGCCGCGAACCTGACGACAGGAAGAAGGTCCACCTCAGTCGTTGATCCATGGGACCTTGGATGCGGCCTAGGCGCGCGGCGGCGCCATTATATTGTCGTGCCTTGCTTACCCTCCGTAGACGGCCCTCATGTCCATGACGTTCCGGACGTTTTTCCAGTCGATGCCCATGCCGTCGAGGTACGAGCCCTCGACGACCTTCCTCCAGTGCTCCTGGTCCGCGGCGAAGTCTGCCGGCGCGGGCTTGCCGTAGACGCCCACCTGGTCGGCGCGCAGCCAGTACGGCGCCGCGGCCAGCCGGTCCGGCCACAGCGCCGGCCACCGCGCGCCGCGGGCGGATGGGTCGGTGGGCACCCGGTGCATGCACGGCTGCAAGGTGATGTTCCACGCCGCGTCCTGGTCGTCGGAGGCCTCGCACAGCGGCGGCTCCGCACGCGCCCTCGCGTCGTAGCACTCGTTGCTCTCCGGCTTCCTGAAGACGACCATGGCTGTCTGGTCCACCGTGTCGCTCGTCTTCTTGATCATCTTCCAGCACATGGCCTTGGTCAGCGCCGCCATGGCTGTTCCAGGCAGCAGTAATTGAATGACACAAATGCAATGGGGGAATCCGGCATGGATTGGAAGCAAACAAGCAGGCAGGTGCTACTACTATTATTTCTCACCGTGCCAGATCTCGACGTCCTCGGGGACCTTCCGGTAGACGGGAGTGGCCGACCAGACGAAGAGGCCGCCGGGGCGGAGGAGGCGGTTGACCTCGAGCAGCAGCGCGCCGCCCTCGATGTGCCATGGAACACGGCACCGCGCGCAGTGGATGAGGTCGAAGGCGTTGCCGGGGAAGGGGAGGCGCTTGGTGCCCATGACGGCGGAGATGGCCGGGATGCCGCGCTCCAGCGCAAACTGCACCTGCGCCTCGTGCTCGTCCTTGGGCGCGAACGACATGGTCAGCGCGTCCTTGTCGAACAGGAACCCGCCGAAGCTGGCGACGCCGCAGCCGACGTCGAGCACCACGCGGCTGCGCCGCCCCCACACCACCTCCGGGAGCGCATCCTCGATCACCTCGATGTAGTGGAGCGCTCCGTGCTTGAACTGCGTGCCGCCGCCGGGGAACGTCAGGTGCTCGCCGGAGACCTTTACCCAGTTCTGGTGCCCCTTGTACGACGCCAGACCCGTGTGCGGCACGTTGTGGTACCAGATCTTGTCGCGGCTGTACGGCCACGGGATCGGCTGCCGGTAGCCCTCCGTCAGCGGCACCAGGCACGCCGGCGCGTTGGCGGGGCAGTGCCGCTCCCGGTGCTCGTAGTGCTTGTCGCTCTTGAGGTTCCTGATGGCTGCCTCGTTGTCCAGGCATGGGATGTAGTCAGCGCCGGTGGTCGCGTTGCAGAGCTTAAACGTGTACGAGGCCTCCGCCACGGCCGTCGTCGTCGTTTCGTCGGAGGCACCCTCGTCCTTGCCCTTCTTCCTCTTTTTCTTGTCCTTGCCTGATCGCGCCTTCTTCTCCTTGCTTGACTCCGCCGCCTGGGTCGGGAACGCGCCGTTCTCCGCCACCGCCGACGCCGTCTCGTTCAGCAGCTCCGCCTGCCCGCTGGGCAGCAGCTCGGCTTTCTCCGTCGCGTCTCCATCTCCAGCCGTGGCGCTGCTGTTCATTGCGAAGTTCTGCGTGTCTGGAGTGATCGTGCCGTTGGTGCCACCCGTGGCTGTAACTGTCGTGGTCTCCGTCGCGACGTTCTGGCCGTCGCCGGAAGTGGCGTTCTTTGACGCCGCGCCGGTGCTCGTGTCCTCGTCCGTGCTTTCCACCTTGTCACTGCTGGCAGATTCATCGGCGTTCTTCTCGACGACCTTCCCGTCTTCTTTCACCGGCTGCACACCTTCCATCTTGCCGTTGACGTCGTCGAAGGTCATCTGGTTCTTGACCGTGCTGCCGCCGGCCTCCTCTGACTCTGCCGATGTCTCCTTGGTGCTACTGTTGGACTGGCCGCCGGTGTTGTCATTGTCAGCGTCAGTTGTGGCCGCTTCCTCGGCGTTCTTGTCAGCCTGGCCGCCGGTGCTCTTGTCGTCGTTGGACGCGTCCTCGGCGTTCTTGTCAGCCTGGCCGGCAGCGTCCTCGGAATCGGTGGACGCGTCCTCGGCGTCATTCTTGTCCGCCTGACCGCCGTTTTCCTCCGTGTTCTGGTCGGTGTTCTTCTCGCGCTGACTGCTTGTGGCGTTGTTGGCATCGATCGTCGCCTGCTCGGCGCTCTGCTCGACCTTTTTGTCGGGGTCCTCCGGCTTCGCTACCTCGCCGCCCTCCGTCTTGCCGTTCTCGTCGGAGAACGTCTGGTTCTTGGACGGTGTCTCACCCTCGGCAACCGTGCCGCCGGCGGGCTGCTTGTCGGAATCCTCCGTGTCCGTGTCTCGGGCGGTGCTGTTGCCTGTCGCGTCCGTCGTCTCCGCGGCGCCGCCGGCGCCGTCGTCCTTTTTGCCGTCGTCCCCAGCGCCGTCCTTGGACGACGTGTCGCCGCTGCCAGCCTCGTCCCTCGTCGCCGTCGTGCTGCTGCCGCCCTCGCCACCGCCGCCTTCATCTTTCTTGCCGGCGTCCCCGGCCTCGTCTCTCGTCTGCGGCGTGTCGCTGATGGCGTCAGCGTCAGCGCCACTGTCGCCCTGGGCGACGTCGACGGACGCCTTGGCCGCCGACTTGTTCTCCGGCGACACGGTGACGGCGATGTTGTTGGACAACGCCATCATCCACGCGGCGACGAGGCAGAGCGCCACGAAGACGACGATGGTCGCCGACGAGCAGAACGAGGACGGCGGCCTCCGTCCGGGACCGCCGCCCCCGCCGCCGCCGTCCAGTCTCTGGTATCGATCCCGTTCGAACAACGGCATCTTTGGGTTCCCTTTTCCAACTAGCTCATGCAGAGCGGGTTCCCACCTTCTGCAGATTCACGCGAAAAAAGGACGAGTCTTTTAGGACAAAAAAAAATTGTTCGTTCAACCGTATATTGATTTGTAATTCCACAGCTTCTTTTACATGGAGAATCTCATTTAATTAGCACCGAAATGCTAGAATTTGTAATGAAATCAGATCAGAACAATGATGCAAGGATTGACGCTGCAGGAATTAATCAAGAAGCATTACCAGAGAAACAACAACAGATCCGCAAGCCTGCAGCGAAAGCGAGATCGATCAAGAATGCCTCTCAATCTGCACCACCGCTGTCCTGCTTACAGATGGATGTTCTTCGTTGGAGGAGAAAATGGGGAGGTAACCATGGAGCGACCTCAAATCTACCCCCTTTCTATTTCCCAGCGACACGCATGCACCGATCTGCTGCTGCTTCTTTTATTGGTGGGCGAGCTTGGATGGAGGAGGAGGGGAGGGAGGAAGCGGCAAGTGGGGAGAAACAGGGGCGACCACCAACACCACTCCCCGGTTTCATGGAGATGCAGGGCCTGCGCCATGCGTGCAAAACTGCAATGGCCTTTGCAATTTTGCAAGAAATTAAATTGAATTGCTAGTATTTAATAGAAAAAGGATTTATTTTGCAATGGTCGGATGTTTCTGGCCTTTGTTTCTAATAATTACATTGACATGGGATATTGTATCGTGGTTAGAAAATGAACTTTTAGTTCAGAGAAATCGCGAGATGAATTCATTAAACCTCTTAGTTCAGATTTCCACCATTAACAAACTAAACTAAAAGTGATTTTGCGAAATTTTAAGATCTAGATGCTACTACCGTACAGGCAGAAAAACAAGTGAGGCACTGACAGTACCCGTTGACGCGTGCAGGGGAAGCAGGTTAACGAACTTTTTCAGGGGTCAGGCACACACCCCCTCGCGCCAACTTTGCGTGGAGATGATTGTACATTCACTGGCCCTTACAGAGCGTAAACACGCAAAATGGTTCTTTCCATTCCGAGATGGACTGCACTTCTCATCCAGCAGCAAGCGGCCAACAACATATACTAGACACAATCACATTAGTGATCCTACCAATCACGACCATGTTTAGTTCGGTGGAAAATTATGAAGTATATTAAGAGTATTACATGTAGTCTACTTACAAAACTTATTACAGGAACAGAAATCGCGAGATGAATCCGTTAAATATAATTAATCAATCATTAGAGATTGGTTAGGCCAGTCTCAGTGGAAGGGGTCATGGGGGAGTTTTCAAGAATGACACATCATCTTTACTATATTGGTTTGCGGGATGACACACTCTCTCAATGCACAGGGTCATAGCACGGTTTCATAGGTTCCTGTAAATATTTAATTGTTGCATGTTGGTTGGTCAATGTGCTATAAAAATTGTGTCAACTTGTCTCAGTGGGAGGGTCATGGGGGTGTCATTCCTAGGACTCCGCGCCAACCCGGGGTCATGAGGATGACCCTGCTTTCCTCTCTCTCCTATTAAATATCATGCCATGTCATCTATTTTGCATATGTGGCACTCTATTTAATATCTATGACCCTCCCATTGAGACTGGCCTTATTGTAACATGGCATTGTCTAATCATGACATAATTAGGGCATGTTTGGTTCCCATAAGTAGGGTGACTTAGGGCATGTTTGATTCCCATAAGTAGGGTGATTTAAAGTGCAAAAAAGTACAAAATAAGTCACCTGAGAAACCAAACAGTCCTGACTTAAAGTGCTCCAACTTATAAGTTGCATAAGTAACTCCACTCCTACTTAAAATGACTTATTTCCACTTTTCCCTCTACCACCCTGTGTGGAGCCCACTGACTTATAAGTCACTGCAACCAAACAGGACTGATTTAAATCCAACTGACTTATAAGTCGGGTGACTTATAAGTCAGGTGACTTATGGGAACCAAACATACCCTTAAAGTGCAAAAAGTGCAAAATAAATCACCTGTGAAACCAAACGGTCATGACTTAAACTGGTGTGACTTATAAGTCTCAGAAGTAGCTCCACCTCTACTTAGAGTGACTTATTTCCACCTTTTCCCTCTAGTACCCTATGTGGAGGCTACTGACTTATAAGTCACTGCAACCAAAGAGGACTGACTTAAAGTGGCCTGACTTATAAGTCGGGTGACTTATAAGTCACCCTACTTATGGGAACCAAACAGGGTCTTAGGCTCGTTAGATTCATCTCGAAAATTAAAGTATGGATTGTGGAATGAGTTTTGTCATTAATCCACATTTAATACTCCTAATTAGTGTCCAAAGATTGATGTGACGGGTAGTTGGTGAAATTTTTGAAAAATAAACAAAGCCGAAATGAACTGGTTGTATTTTTATTTTCTCAACAAGTAGATTTTAATATTTCTCATTAAACACCATGCACATATCCAAAAATGCCTTTGTGCTAGTACCTACTAGTAGTTCAGTGAGCATGGTTTGGTGACGGATCTTTGGTTTGGTTCAATCGGCTTGGTATTGGGGAGGGACTCTGCAGGGTGGGCCCATAAAGTCAGTGGGATATGTGTGCTCGAGGGTTCCATTTTTCCATACATTTCTCTCTTTTTTTACCCCACTATCAAATACTACTGCAAAAATTCCCTATTGGTCCACCATTCCGTTCCTTCCCCCACCAACACGGGGCCTAGTAGCCATCGCAGCATAAACCCCCTCCTCCCCCGCCGCCGCCGCCGACATGGCCGTCCACCACCTCCTCCGCCGCGGGGTCTCCGGCGGCTTCCCACTCCACCCGCTCCGCGGCCTCCTTGCTTCCCAGGTACCCGCGGCTCCCCCCTTCCCCATTCTCCTTGCGGTCAGACCACACAGGTTCTTGATTCTGCTGTCTGTTTATATTCCTGGCGGCGCAGGAGTTCGGGCGGCGTCCTTTGAGCTCTGCGGCAGGGGATGCGGCGGCCGAGCTGAGGGGCGCGCGGGAGGACGTCAAGCAGCTGCTCAAGACCACCTCCTGCCATCCCATCCTGGTACGGTATTTCTCCTCGTGCAAATTCCTCGGCTCCCTGTGATTTGAGCAAACAAGTGATTGTGCTGGGCACTTGGGCTTGATGGACTTATGCATCTGTACAAATGATAATTTTTTTCTCACGTCTCGTGCAATTGATGAACCAATACTGCAACCTTTTGGTTTGGGGGGTAAGGAATGAACTTTTGCGATTTAGTTGGCAGATGTACTGATCTGTTTATGCTAGATCAATTTTGTTATTTGTGATTTGTGTGCACCTTGCTGTTTTCCATATTCTCGATTCAGCATTAGATGATTCAGTCTTCGAGTTGCCTAGATACGAGTACAACCTTTTTGATGCGTTATTGTTTGGTTCAGGTTCGATTGGGGTGGCATGATGCTGGTACCTATGACAAGAACATTGCTGAGTGGCCCAAGTGCGGTGGAGCTAATGGTAGCTTGAGATTTGAAATTGAGTTAAAGCATGGGGCTAATGCTGGTACTGCTTCTCCTCCATGGATCAGTTGTAGCTTCATGATGAGTTGCTATTCTTATATTTAGTGCTGCGACAGGTCTTGTGAATGCTTTGAAGCTGATCCAACCGATCAAGGACAAGTTTTCAGGTGTTACATATGCAGATCTCTTTCAGCTTGCCAGTGCCACAGCCATTGAGGTCTGTTATCTGTACTTCAGCTTACTGATTAAGTGATGATTTCTGGAAAATACTTCTTGCTAATAATGACTGGTTGTTTTGATTTCTTTCATTTCAGGAAGCAGGTGGCCCCAAAATTCCCATGATCTATGGAAGGGTTGACGTTACTGCCCCTGAACAATGCCCACCTGAGGGTAGGCTTCCTGGTGAGTGAGTATTAGCATTAAGATTCAGAACCTTACTCGCCGTGTTAGTTCCTTGGGATTTGAGTGGTACCACAAAGGGAGCTTTCAGCTAAAACATAACCTCATCAAATATTTCTGGATTTAAGCTCTTGTTACCACTCTTATTTACTTGTTAGTTCTTATGAAAGCTTAAAATCTCAGTGTATTGGTAGCTTTTGATAGATTACTATGACGGGAGTTTAACATTCATTTCACAGAAAATGTATTTAGCATTTTTAACATAAACTTGCATGCACAAAAAATTAACTGACATATTTACTCCATTCAATGTTTACAACAACAACATCAACACCAATAATACTTTCCTGCTAACTTTTAATGATAGTCTTGTCCTGTATCATCACAACTTAGCCTTTTTTATCTTGCTATCTCTATAGTGTTTGTTGGGTTCCTTATAGTACGGTTACAGAACTTGCTGAGGCGGTTCAGACTTAGGACAAATCTGTGAAATATAATTTGCAACTTGGAGTACAAACAGGCTAAAGGCCTGTAAGAGGCCTATGTGATTTATAAAGCTCAAGTTTCTTGCACATTTATCATGTGAGGTCTATGGTAGGGCCAAGTCACATGACTAAATGTACAGAATGCACGAGATAAATTATTTGAACTACCCATGTTTTCATGTTTTTTCCTATCCAAGCGTTCCTGATATATTTCTTCCTATGACGTTTTTATGTACGTAAGTAAACTCTGGTTTATATTACCTTTGGCGTGACAGTGTTTTATTTGTATGGCAGATTTTATTCCGAGGTCACTAATATTTCTGTTTCTTCACCCACTCAGCTGCTGGTCCACCTTCACCTGCGGAACATTTGCGTGAAGTATTCTACAGAATGGGCCTGAATGACAAGGTACTCACAGGCTGCTGTTTAATTATTCAGCACAACATAATTCTGGATTTTATAGTCATATTTGCCTTTTTTCTATATAGGAAATTGTTGCGCTATCAGGAGCTCATACACTTGGACGGGCAAGACCAGAACGTAGTGGCTGGGGCAAACCAGAAACAAAATACACTGTACGTAACCTACAACTTTAGTTTTTTGTGCTTATTATGAACTTGGATTTTCATTTGTAGCTTTTTGGATTATTATATGTTTGCGGGATTAGGCAGTGAAATATAGCCAAAATTAGCGACTTGTGCTTGTTACTTTCTCAATTATCTGTTTCCTATAAGTGTATTGATTGATCCTTGCATATACGAATATGCTTCCTGCGTAAGCGTTGTTTGGTTGTTAACATGTGCTGCTGGTAAGACAATTGTTTGCTGGAAGGAAAATTAATAGAGCGTTTCTGTTGTTCACCGGAGCGAAGAATAAGATTATTCTTCCCTGGAATCAATAGGAATTCTTTTATTGAACCTCTATGAATTGTCACCGCAAGCTTTTCTCTCCATAGGCCTTATCTGTTTTTCCACCATTGTTATCCTTGTAAGATGATTGTTGCTTGTTATGGATGATACCTTGTAGTAGCATCTATCCTATCATAGAGCTCTTGCTGCAGTGTGTTGAGAGTGATGCATCTGATTCTTCGGCAATTGCTTTTTTTCTTGGACATGCTAGAAAAATGGACCTGGGGCACCTGGGGGACAGTCTTGGACATCTCAATGGCTTAAGTTTGACAATAGCTACTTCAAGGTAGGGCACCTATTTGCTCTAGGATTACCTGCAATCATGTAGCAGTAGCTTAAACCTGGCATACAATGCAGGATGTCAAAGAAAGGCGGGATGAGGACCTTCTAGTTTTGCCTACTGATGCTGTGCTGTTTGAGGATTCCTCATTCAAGGTTAGTGAAGGTTCTCATGTTGCAGGAAACTGCACATCTCTATAGCTTATTCTCTGAACCAAGTCTCATGATGACTTCGCGTGTTTGAAGATCTATGCTGAAAAATATGCTGAGGACCAGGATGCATTTTTCAAGGACTACGCTGAAGCTCATGCTAAATTAAGCAACCTTGGGGCAAAATTTGACCCACCAAAGGTAGATGGAATCAAGACAATTCCCACTAGGTAAACAATAATTATGTTGTCAGGTCATGTAATGTAACATGGTACTCATTGGCATGTTGCAGGGTATCTCTCTTGAGTAGCTATAGCATCAATTGCAGATGAAATGCATTTTGGCGAGTAAACAAGACGAAGGGCCTGTTCGTTGTAAGGAACCGTATGTGAAGGCTTTGCTCACAGAACATGTTCTGGTTCTATGACGGCTCTACAAATTTGTGCTCACTGATTAAAGATATTGTGCCCATCATGCTCTATTTTGAGTTGTGTGCTACACTTGGAATAAAAGCATATCGATCATTTCAGGACAAATGTTTGTTAGAGAAGATGATGTACTGCATTGAGCTTACCAAAGGATTATGTTCCCACTTAATTGAAGCAGATTTGTCAAATCCTACGGCATTTGCACTTGAAATTTCATCGAGATAACATGTATCTTATATGTGATGAATATGCTGCTCTAAAGATACAAACAAATGCCCTTCTTGGACTCCTCGAAACAGCCTGAATCATGTCTAACAATATGCCTATATGGTATCCTCAAGCAGAAATGCATCTCCAACTGGGATTGGAGCTTGTTCTTCTTTGTCTCAACCTATTTACTACATATAGTGAACGTTGCCAGTTCACTTCAATAACAACTCATTTATTCTATACAGCAAACTGCACTTGCTGCAACAACTCAGATTTAAGAACTTGGCAAGTGATACACCAGTACAGCAATTTATTGGTCATATGAAAAACCATGCACTGACATCATACAAGACACAGGAAGCCTTCATATTTACAACTAGAAAGGTACAACAAGATGTCACACTATTACAACATACAAACACTCTACCTGGAGTCCTAGCCTAGCAAGCTTACTGCTCAGTTCTGGACCGACCTACTACCTGACCTGAAGAGAATTGAGCTTCTTATTTATCTCCCCAAACTTCTCCTTTAAGCGCTTGATCTGAATCCAGCAATAAAAAAAAGTAATTATTCACAATGATCTTAACATGGTAAGTATTTATAACTGCTCAATTAAAAAGAAAGAAACATACCCTCTTCACTTCGATCTCCAGCTCTCGCTTCTTCTGCCCGAGCGATTGGCGCAGTTGAGTGACATCAAAGATGCTATCAAGTTCATCCTCAAAAGCTGATTCAAGGTCTTGTCTTAGAAGCGCAGGTAATTTGTCAACAATTGGCATGAGGAGAAAGCAATTGAACTGCATTTCAAAATGGGCCAAAGCATTAAGCCATAAACAAAGAAAAAGCAACAACATAGTTAGAAAATCTGATGAAGCAGTGCATAACGTCTTTTGGATGAGGGGGACCTTCAATTCAGTGGTGACAAGAAAATGCTCTTTGATCCCATGAAAAATCTGGTGAACCAATGCATAGACAAGTCTTTCAGATGATGGAACCAGCCTTCTGTTCCAGAGTGTACTGTCCAACAGATCGACCAGCCTTGTCTCTGGGACAGCACCCAATGAATTTGTGTCTGAAGAATGATTAGACTTTGGGTCGCCCTTTGGCCTGTCCTGTCTATTCTCATTCAACCCAGGCAACTGCTCGTGCGGTGTATTTACTGATAGTTGCTCCGGTGCAGCAAATGAATCTAGGAAGTGTCGCAATCCAGCACGGTTCTGCATCCGATAGAGTAAAACGTTAAGCATGCTTATAAAACATATTTAACATTCTAATATTTAAATAATCGCACCTTGTTGTGAAGGGACCAAGTGACATAACGAGTGGTACTCTCCAAATCTTCCATACACCTGCATTTTGGACATTTGAGCATGCAAAAAAAATAAAAACCTATATTGCCATGTAACATTTAACACATAGGATTATAGCCTATAGAAGGATATTGGTGGAAACACAGAGGATGGGATCTAGCAGCAGTTAGAATTTTTTTTTCTCGAATATGCAGGAGAGCTGCATATCATTAGCAGCAGTTAGAACTGAAATTAAGCATATAAGAGTAAGGTCCATCAAATGTTATTCCATTCAATTCTAAAGTATACCCGTCAGTTGGAAAGGTAACTGGAAAGTGACAACTGTATGAACAGGTAAATCAGCAGAAAAGCGTTTTTATCATTTCATAGATACAGCCAAATAGCCAAACTATATTCTCAAAAGATCCATAGATAGCACAATTACTGTTGACACCACGAAATATTAGAAAAGGTATCTACATTCTACAGTTTAAAATAAAAGGTCCCGGGTTCTTCATCCCCAGACCTTCTCATTACAAAGATACACAGGTCTCATGCTTGTTCGAGAAAAAATATACAAGAGTTCAATATGGAAGCATTGCCTTTGCACAGATAAACTTATTTTGACTAGAGTGCACAGAAGCAAATTAACAAGAAAGCCATCACAAGTATAATCAGGTAGATTATTACCTTTCACGACATGATTGCTCTGTTGATTCAGCAAACCTCTTAAATTCCGCTTGAACACGCCTTACAAGTACTTCATGGCTACTAAAGCGTTCACCATCTTTCTGTAGAGGCCCATCAAGAGTATTGTGCAAAAGTTTTCAAAATAAAACAAAGATGCACATTATATTTAAATTACTTAAGGACAAGTTAGAAGTTAGTACCTCCAGCAGATAAACAGATATTGGGATCAGCCTATTCAGTATGTACAAAAGCCTAAAACCCAACTGCATTCAGATTAAGTGACAACTATCAATTTCAAAAAAAAAAAAAAATTGTAAGCAGATCAAGATGCATCTGTCATGAAAAGGACTGTTGCAGGTTTCCAAAACCATGATCATACAAAAGTATCACAAACATCCGAAATAAAACACGATGAAATCTAAATGATGGAACATTAAAGAGCTCACACTTGAGGCAAGCTGACCAACCTGATGAAGGAATGGCTCAAATGCGTCACGTGCTTTTGCCACAGCAATTACACAAGCAGTCCTAACAAAACCATAAAATGTTCAAATTGAATAAATGTATTGTGCAACTATATTATTTCTGAAGAATGTGCTTATTAAAACCCAATTCAAGAAAATTGTACAGCTTCAGGCAAGTTAAACGAACATTAAATTTTATACAAGCCTGCAAGATCAGCAGGTAAAAAGTCCAATATAGGGAATTAGGGATACCACATTTTTGAACTAAATAAAACCATAAAAAACCCAAAAAAGATAGACTAATATAACTTAAATTAACAACTCCTTGGATCACGTTTTGTGTTTCGGTGCAATTTCTTGTTAGTCCTATTCAATTCTACCAGTTTTAGATTTAGGTACCACTGATGCCATTTTTTTAAGTGAAATATAGTAGGCCCCTACTGTGGTATTTATAGTAATGTAGGATCCTAGGGTCCATCTCATGATGATAACCCTGAGAAAGAGAGTACCTGGAGTAGTTTGTCCCATCATGAATATCCTCAACACCACAAGCATTGACAATTTCCTCCCTAGTTATTGGAGGGCATTTGATACTACTAACTACCAGACGAAATTCAGCCATTGCCCGATGGTACTGTGCACCACCATAAAGACGCATTCCAGCATTCTGCAAAAAGGACATTTTCAAACATGTCATATGAATTAAAAAGAAATGCTTAATTTTTGTAGAAAATACAACTAGCTGAGTAGTGAGGACAAAATATGTTTACCCTTTAGTTTCTGTAGAAAAGAAATGCTTAACATTAAAATGGTGGTAAAAGCATGGGTCAAGCGCATGGGGTCAAGTACCCCAAGCAGCTTAAATCAATGCACCACTCCTAATCCTAATTGACTAAAGATCTGTCAGGAAACCCTCCAGGAAAGCATATTCAACAAGATCACATCAGAGGTTGTGTAGCATGGAAATTCAGCTCCTTTAAACACTATGAGCTTACACTAAGACGAAGTAGTCATGACGCATCTTCAATATAAAAACCAAAAGATAGAACTTACTGGCATCATCTTGTTTGGGAGCTGGAAATTCTCACTTCCAGTAAATGTTCCTCCGTTGATCCTCTCGTTAATTAAACTTTCTCCTGTGGACCAACAGTTTTAAAAAGTAATAACAGATTAGAATGTAGCAATAAGATCAAGACCTCCAGAAAATCACTCATGGGAGGTAAAGCACTCACCAAATTTATCAGGAGGTGCCACCACCATACCTTTCAATAGCAACGATAACTGAAACAAGATAATACAGCATCAATTTTAAGTTAATCTGAAGCAGCTTTCAATTTCTGAATACAACATTCTAAGACTATCCTGGAATCAAATACTGTAATACAAGAAATACTGTAATAATGTAGTGTTTGCCTTATAATATGTGTCACTAGCACCTTGGTCAAAAAAGAGTCATGGAATAGCTGAGCTTTTTCCTTCAGTTTGGCTTCATCCAGATCACTGTTCAGATGTAGGATGTCAACATAAATCATACATCTTGGATAACATATATATTTTCATGAGCATGTAAAGGCAGCCACATAAGGAAGAACATATCCCAGCTTTCCTTCAAAGCGTTGAGCTTCAGAAACACCAGATAACTTACTACAGGTTAGAACTCATAGATTTTAGGGAATACAGACAATTAACTAAGAAATAACCTGATTTCTTGACTGATTTCACGCAGTTTCCTTGTTGCATTTCGATGTTCCTTCTCAAGAAGTGGAATGATTAGTGGAACACTCTCAATGTACCTTTCAATCACAAGAACCCCATTTGTATTATTCACAAGAATGATAAAAAAAATATGATGTACTGTTAATACACAAGAATACCTCTTCCTCAGCAACTCTTCCAAAAATAGTCTCAAGTTACCCACTCCAATTCTTTCTTTCTCCTCTGTTGTAAGTGACCTTCCTAACTTGTCTTCAATAGATGCAATATCTTCAGACTCTCTTGATGAGATGGCCTTCATGATAACATAGTAAAAAAGACATTAGAGGCTTACACGAGAAAACGCCCAAATACATAAAGCAGTTCAGTTAGAACATTCTAAATGTTATTAAAGCAGCGTTTTCCATCTCATGTTATTCCATCCCTTCAGAACATGTTGGGTTTAGGATTAAAAACTGTGCGGGAGTTCATTACAGATGTAACAAAATAAAGGGCGGTTATGAACAGAGTGAAAATAAACTACAAACTGGCAGCATTATGTAATCTAGCCATTGGAATTAATAAAATATGTTCCTTTTTTACGAGACAGTACTTTCAAAATATAATTTATTTCAAACTTTTCACTAATATATTACTGCGAACACTGACGGTCGACATTTTCTATTTGATAATGTCTTGTTAAAAGAGTCAAATACTCAGCATTGCATTGATCTTACAAACAGAAATCACAAATCCAATAGCAGCACACATATTTCCAAAAATTGAAAGCGTTCTTGAATCTTGAGTACATTCTTGATCCCCATAGGAAGTACAACCCTATCAGTTAGTCATAGACTATTCCTGAACGTGTCTTTAACCTACAGAAAAAAGATTAAAATGTGCACATACTCTTTTTTGACCGAAGTCAGTAGGGGAGGCCCGTACCTTTTGTTTTGTATATATAAAAGGTGAAATAATTACAGGCGGTTTACAATTTGCACATACTCTAGGAATGGCATCTTGTACTGGAGTCAGAGAAGGTTCCAAAGTCAAAACAAACAGGTCTTATATATTTGAATAAAAACAAATCAGCAGTTAATTAAAAAAGCACAGAAAGTACTACTCTATAGCTTCCATAGGCAAACTAGACTCCCTAAAATGCTCTTAGAAACTACAGGTTTTCAGTTAGTCATAATCCTCTTGAAAGGGAAATAACATGATACTTTACACATTGGCTCTGACGCTCTTAAATTTAACCTGATTGTTTTGTTAGGCATATAATGAAATCAGATGATTGCTTTGCTTGTGCAGGAGAAAATTCAACGTCTACTTAATACTAAAGTTCCAGCATGTTTAATTGTTTATACAGTATATAACTTGACAGTTCACAGGCTGAAGCACAAAGATAAAGAATATTGGTGGTACTGGCTTGTGGTACCTTCTTAAACTCTTCATTTGACCTGAACACTGCTTCATGGCAAGAACCAACCCTACCAGAAGGTACTGATGTGAAAAAAGGAGAATCTCCCAATAAGGAAACATCTAGCACGGAAGTCGGTGGGTGAAGAAACACTTCAACATCAGAGGGCCGGGCAAATTGTGGTATTTTTGTGTCCAGTTTGGTGGAGACTAGAACAGTCCTTGCAAGATCAGGATCAACCTGCAGTACCAACAGGAAACAAAAAACTTTGTTTAGTGGAAACACTTTATCAGTTACATAAGGACTGTGCCAAGTCAAGCTCCTGTTGAAGAGTTAAAACTCAAGAAGGCTATATGGTCTTCTTTTTTTTAATGTATGGCAACCCAATAAGTGAGTACAACTGGTGGAAAATCATGCCAAATATCATAGTCATATAGAGTGTTGTACAGGACTTGTGCATGTAAGAAGATAACTTAAAGAAGTAAAGAACCAACCTGCATGACAACTCTCCGTGTAGTTGCATTGCTCCAATCACTGCAATCTTCAAGGCAAAGTATTATGGTCTCTTTGTGCTGGATTTTAGCACGAACAAGGCTCTCAACAGCAGAAGCCTGGCTCTGCAGGTCGCGAGATTACCAAAGTTTGAGCAGTTTTGCTGAGGAATCAAAGGCACTTAAAAAAGATAAAATTACTACTGCAAACTGATAGAAAGAGCCAAAGTAAAACAAAATCAAGTACCTGCAAAACTCGGTTTTTACGGCCAGGAGCTGGAAGAATGAGGCCCGGAGTGTCAATAATGGTGAGATTGGGGCAATGCTTGTATTCTACCTTTATTATGATTTCCTTCTCCGAAAATTGGCAAGGGTCATTCTCCAACCTCATGTTTTCAGCTTCAATATATGCCTGAAAGTAGTTGAGCTTATAAATAATGTCCTAATGCCACATAAAAGTCTGGGGAAATATTAAATCGTCCAATGCAACAGTGTTCTAACCTTCTGTACATTAACATTCAGCAATATGAAGGAAAGAAAGGCGAAGATATTCATTTCAAAGTTAATCAAACCATACAACAGTGCAGAAGTTGATGTTCGGCATTGTGTGTTCAATGACTTCATACACTATGTATAACGCTGATGCTCAAATTATCCACAAAAAAAATGATGCTTTGTGGTATCTGTTCTATGATCACTCTTTTCAGCAAGCATAATGTTAGCTATTAGCATGCTAATCCGGACCCGTTGCTTAAAACTCCATCCTCCCCGATTCATTTTTTAATTTGCTCAAATCCATTCTTCGTCAGTACACTACAGGACACCGGCAATGACACAAACACATGGACTGCACTGCAATTCACAGATACGGACAAGAGCAGGCAGAGCACACGGGCAGAGGCATTTCCACCATCACCGAGCTTACGCACCTGGATGTCGGCGAGCGTCATGGGTCGACCAGCGACCCCGGCGTCCTCGTCTTCGTCCTCCCCGGGGCCGGCGAGCAGGCTGCACCGCGGCGCGTCGCAGCGCGGGTTGAAGCGGAGGTGGAGCGCGACGGGGCGGCGCGTCTTGGTGCCTCCCCCGACGTGGTTGAACTGGAACCCCATGAGCGCCTCGACCAGCGCGCTCTTGCCGTCGGTCTGGTGGCCGACCACCACGACGGCCGGCGACGCCCCCGCGGCGCCGCCCAGCTCGGCCGCCAGCGCCTGCAGCTCGTTGTACGCCTCGTAGAGGAGCTCCCGCGCCTCCTCCTCCTCCTGCTCCGCGCCCGCCTTCGAGTCCGGCAAGAGCGGCGGCGTCGCCATTGGGATTGCTGGGTTCCGTGTGCGGGATTTGGAGGGAAGCGGGGGGTGGAGTGGAGTGCGGCCGTGTGGGGGACTAGGGGTTCAAGCGTTCGTCAGTGCGGGAAAGACGAAAGGGTCCCCGTGTTGTGCTTTGTTTGTTCTTTCTTGTCCACTTGTCCTCACGAGGCAAAACATTTTTCTTTTGGAAACATTTATTCATTCGTGCAGTAATGTTATAAGGTCTTGTACTATCTGATAAAGATTTCCTAGCGACTCAAACACATCTTAGCGAAAACAAAATGCTCTAGCAAGATGCCTCAAAAAAAAAAGCTCTAGCAAAAATTTGCTGTTCAAGGAGAAAAGGACATGGTTAGCTATAAGGCCATTTCACAAGAAACCAAATGACATAAAAGTCTCTCGAAAAGCTGCTAATGTTTATTTTGGCTGCAAGCTTTTTCAAAATCCATCATTCCTTAAGCACCAATAGGAAAACTGTACTAGCAGAACCAGTAGAGATTTATCTGTTTGCTGTTCCTATACAGTGACGCATCTCTTTCTAATGCAGCATAAATAAAGGGCTAATGCAGTGTAAATAAAGGGCAGCAAATCATTTTGGCACTCTCTCTTAATGCTAATCGCTTATTAGTTTATAACCACGAAATCAACCAAGCCAGGGCAGATTACAGCTCTTCAGGTATCCCGCCACAATTCAATTTTATAAATAAATATATAATAACCATCTTGGATTCTTTTCTTTTTTATTACATGTTACTACAACACTGTAACATTGGTTGCGGGAATGATCCCAGAATACTGTACTTGTTCCCTATGGTCAATTTGGATATCCCTTCTCTTTGGCTACTAATGCTTCTAGGCAAACGAAGATGGTCAGTGACCTTCGCCTTCCTAGGACATGTTGAATTATCTCACAGCTAGTTACATGTTTCACCTCGCCTTCTTCACAGCTAACTGAGTTCTCCAAAGGTTGTGGTTATGGGCAACGATAGTCGCCTGAGAATACGACTTGGACAATTTGACAACAATGCTCAGCTTAGGTTCGGTACTGCCAAGCTTCCCATCTGCAGTATTCTGGGCAATATCTGAAGAAGGTGTTGCAGCAAATCAAAGGAGAACTACAGTGAGTCATATGCAGTGTCACTTAAAAGTTAAAACTCAAAGTAAGAGGCTCTAACCTCCCCGCATCTTGCATTGATTTTCAGTGATAAAATGCTGTCGGCCCTTGTCTCCCCAATGCTAACTGCAGCTATTGGAGCATTTGCCTCATGCGCAAGCCTGGACTAGGAATCATCAATCAAATACAATTTAGTCCGAACTTTAGAGAGTAGTCATGAAACAAGAAACTTTCAGCAAATATGATGACTAGCTCTTGGTTGTAACTTCATAAGCGTTAAATATTATTGTTTAGTTATTAAGATACCTTGCCAGCCTAAAAGCAGACATTGTCATCAGTGCCGAACCAACTACCAGAAGTGCATCACAATTTCTTGCAGCCTCCTTAGCGCTTTCAGCTCTCTCTTGAGGAACATTGTCACCAAACATCACAACCTTCAAACATCAGAAATAACAGCTTAAATAACTTTAAATTTTCATATACACGATTTTGGTAAAACCACATTGACTTGAGAAATTGGATAGCATATTGACACTTTAATTCCAGTTCTAGTCATTGCTTGACAGTAAGACTGGTCACTCAGAGTAAAGAAATCATACTTGATGCAAAAAAAAAAACTATTTTGCTGCTACCAAATAATCTAAGCCACTAAACCTATATGGCTAGATGTGGCTTAAGTATAATATTTCTAATTCAAAATGTAACTGAGCATCCTTATATATGATGAAGAAATCGATTCCACAAGCATCGGGGTAAAGAGAATCTCACATCAGGTTTTAGCACTCCACCACATTGATGGCAGTTAGGAATTTCAAAATCTTGCTCCCAAAACTTCTCGTCAATCTCAATATCACCGTCAGGTCGCTGCTGCATCCCAAAACTTTTGTCTGAACCCGGCTGCCCCACTTCCAAACTATCGATAGCTTGAGCCCACTGCAAATGCAACAGTAATAGTAAGTCCTCCAGAGCTCCTGAAACCATGAGTTCGAATTAGGAAAAATAATAGGCATCGATTCACTTTAAGATTTGGCTAGCAAGTGCATCAATCAGCCACATAAAAATGTAATGCTCTACTGATCAACATTACCATCTATGTAAGAGTTGGCTAAATGATTGTTTCAGATGAACCACGTAGGAATAATTCAAAAGGCAAACATACAACAGATTTATTATATTGAGTCAACAACTTTACAAGGAAGAGAACATCATCATCTCTTTAACTTTATGTCTAATGCGAGACGAATTAAATTTCAAAGGGCTCATGCGAAACAAATACAATCTTCAATTTAAATGAGAAATAAAATAAGTATCAAATGGAAAACAAACCTTTGGATTAAGGTCCTTCACTTGTTCCTGGAATGACTCTCGGCTGATGGATGTACTGCAGTCTAAACAAATTACATCATATACGCTCCCATGCAGTTCAAGTGGCTTACTTCCAGCACGATGATGCAACCTAAGTTACATGTGAAAAATATGAAAATGAAAACGTATATACTTTTGTTCATTACGAGCAATAACATAGGCCCAGCTCATACCTATCCACATTTTGGGTAACCATCGAGTGAACACGACCAATCCTTTCTAGAGACGCAAGAGCATAATGGGCTGCATTTGGTTGTGCTCTTGTGAACCTTCTCCATCCAGCATAGCTCCTAGCCCAGTACCGCCTCCTAGCTCGGATAGACCGAACAAACTCCTGTTTTGTTCAAGTGGTAAGTACTCAAAGATAAAAACAATCATCTTAAGCTTGTACCAAAAGCAAGGGGGAAATCTGAAAGGTGTCAACAAGAGATGACACTTGACAAGCAATGCTAGGCACACCTGATGAGTAAGTGGTTTAAAACCAGTACTGTATGCACCATTAGGACTGCCATAAAACAAGAATTCTGCTAGTTAGAACATATAGAGTAATGAGAAGGCTGACAATATGATTTCACGACCGATTTAGCAATGCATGTACCTCCTGTAATCAGGAATTCCAGACTCGGTGCTCATTCCTGCTCCAGTTACCACCATGAGTCTTTTACTGAAGAGAGAAAAGGTAATGAAGCTCATTTCACTTCAACTATAGCTCAGAAACATGAAAAGGAGGTTCACATATGGAGGGTCTTACCTCTTATCGATAAATTGATACAAGAGGTCCACATCTTTAGAGCTTGGTGGATCTGAATCAGGAACTATCCGTTTATCTCTTAGAAACTGGATGTAAGTTTCACAATAATCCTTAGGTGCAACGGCTGATGAATGGTTACTTCTTGCTTGCAAGGAGCGAAAAGAGCATCTCAAGGAAAGAGGATTTCCTCTTCTGTGTAGAAGTCCACTGTTCACTAATGCGTGAAAGTTGCAGAAATGAGCACATGATCCTGGTATGAAACAAATTTCAAGTAGTTATCACAAAAACAAGAATCACTAAGTAAATCCCAATGAGAAAAAAAAAAGAAGTTCCCCTCAAGCAACTTGCCTCTAGATGCTGCCCGCAGAGCTCCTGTTAGGCCTGCAATCTGAGTTCCATTACATGTGTAAGTTGGTTGCATAAAAACCTCAACCTATCCAGTCAAACAAATGTATTATAATATCCATAAATTAAAAATACAATCGCATTTGTGCTTCACGGTAGCTCAGCGCATTTCTCCACCGTGATTTTGATGAACGAATTTCTCCAATTAAACAGCATGACGCCTATCCACAAGTCCTCTCAGCCTCAGTTAAGACATAAATCGCTAAAATCTACCCTGCGCTGATCTACCGTGTTCAGTCAATCAGCACTCTATCATGTGCCGGAGAGGGAGAAGAAGTAAAGAGGGGGAAACAAAAGCTCCGTAGAGGCGGAGCGGAATTGCGAGGGCGAGTGATTACCGAAGCCGAAGAGCAGTAGGCGTGCGTGGCCGGAGCCGCTGCCATCGGTCGCTCCGGCTGGTAGGTGAGTGGTGGCGGGTACTTCCCGGCGGGCGGCGGCGCGCGTGACGTGGGAGCGCGGTCGCCGCGTGGTCCTGGTCCGGAGGCCGCGAGGCAGCAGCAGGCAGGGGATTTTCCAAAACATGGAGTTTTATTAAAAAAAAATCTTGACCGAAAGTTACAAAATAACCCCTAGTTTGGATCGCGACTATTAATCACGATCCGAAACAGGGGGCTATATGAAAATTTATAATCCTGAGTATTACAAATGCACCCCTGGATTGGGTCGCGATTATTAATCGCGATCCAAATTAGGGGGTTTTATGAAAACACACGATATGGAATTTTACTAAGTAATCCCTGAATTGGATCGCGATCCAAACCAGGTGTCTTTCTGCAAATATTCGACGCCGGATCCTGAGCAGTGGACGAGCTAACCGGCGCTGCCGCCGGCGATCTCCGCTCGCACCGCCGCAAGGGATCCCTCTCTGGCCTCCGGATCTCACTCATCTAGCCGCTACCTCCGGCTCTCATTGCGCCCCTCTGAGCCGGCGGACCGTCTGCACTCTGCAGCCGAGGGAGTAGCCCCCCAGGCGCCACTGCCCCAGCTACTGGAGACCTTGCCAAGCCGGTCGGACGAGAGGCGGCGCGGCGCCGATGACGGCGAGGAAGGACAGTAGGACACGCCGTGCGACGCCAAAATTTTAATTCTCCAATCGGTAAATTAGCGCGCCGGCTGACCTGCCGTGTGCAGTCAATCTGCACACTACCATGTGAAGCAAGGAAGCAGTGTTTTGAGGAGAGGACAGAGGAGGAGGAGGAAGAGAGGAGAGGGGAAATGGAGCTCCGTAGAGGTGGAATGGCGTGGGCGAGTGGTTACCGAAGCCGAAGCGCGGTAGGCGTGCGTCGTGGCCGGGGCCGCCGCCATCGGGCGCTCCGGGCGGTAGGTGAGGTGGGGCGGGCGGGTCCTCTCCGGCGGGCGGCGGCGCGCGTGACGTGGAGCGGTGGAGGCGCGGTCCTGTTCCGGAGGCAGTTTTGTTTGGTGGGAAATAAACAGGCCGGTTTACAGACGAAAACGAGACCCACTTGCTGTCGTGCCGTGCCACGTCAGCAGTTACGTGGACCGCATACGTGTCGAAATATTTTTAAACCATTGACCTGAAGACCTGATGCACAACTGCTTCCTCTGACGAGTGACGACAGGGCATTTGAAGGTCATAATTGCAGAAACTGGAACTGCAATTTAGATTGTCATGAGCTCATGGCTTCTGAAGGTTCGCGAAGCATAACGATTACAAGAAATAACACAGGAGATGAGGAGAACATCCTTTTATGTGTTTTTAATTAACATGGCCAACATTAGATATGCTAAGATCACAACTGCTGGAAAAAAGGATGTAAACTTAAATGATATAATGATATGGACTACAAATAAACAGATTGTTGTCACGAAAAAAGGTGCAGAAATGATGAAGCGTCCAACCTATGAAATCTAAAGGACAAACTGAACTTTCAAGCTTTGTTTGGATCAAGTTCAAAATGGAAACCTTCAGAACTTTCAACCTATGAAATCTGTGGGGTTGTTTGCTTGCGCGCCATCGATTGCCACGCCAAAGTGTGGCACGCCACAACCTGGGGTGGGCAAATCGGCCACCACACACAGAACACTATTCTGTGGCGGGCGTTGGTGCGGCGTGGCGAGCTGTGTCTGGAAGCCAAACAGCCCCTGTTTGAAGAATCCTTCTGCCATAACCACCTTGCACAGTTACATCATCAAGCTGTTTGGGCCTTACTATTCTTACATTTCGGAAGCCAATTATGGCTTCGATGGAGGAGCTCTTAATTCCCATCAACAATTCTGTGAGAATGTCTAAAATCAAGTTGTCTGGGCTATGTTCGGCTTCGCTTTTTCTGCTTCTTGCGCAATATTTTTCTCTCATAACAAACCAGTCGTACAAATCAACACACAATATTTTCTCTCAGAACAAATCAGCTATACAAATTTAAGTAGAAACTTGTATATATAGATATTAGTACCATAAATGAACATACACATGAAAAATATCAATATTTCTACATCTCAGTGAGCAGCAGTGAGAGGAAGGAGACTCAGAGACAAGTTAAATTTCCTAGGGATGGAATACATAGTTACAAACAAATGCAGTGCAATACTGACAACTGAATACTTTCTTGGCAGAAGCAAGCCGTGGAGTAACAGAACAACCTAGCAATGGTCAGGGGGCCTTGGCACCGGCTGCCATCCGGCGCAGAGTTGGATGATGTCCTTGAGAGCCGGCGACGCTGGCTCCATGGTCCAATGCTGGTAGTAATGCTCGGGCCTGAAAACAGCTTCTTGTGATCCAAGTGCAGGGCTATCGATCAGGCAGGGCAGCGCGCCGTTGAGGAAGGCATCCGCTTCCGATCTGATCAACCCGGCCACCACATCCTCTCGGTCGGCGGCCTTCTCCGGCATGTACTTGAACACCGTCGTCTTCTTCGGAGGACCTCCGCCTGCCTCGTAGATGTTGCACTGGGACACGATCTGAGCCTCGACGCTCGCACAGACAGCGTAGATACCCCAGTTGCGTGTGTAGTTGTTGTAGAGGTGGACCTTGCCGAAGCGTAGGCGCGGGTGCCTCTGCCGCGTGCCGTCGAAGAAGCAGTGGTGGATGGTGACCCTGATGCAGCGGTCAGCGACGTGCGTGGGGTCGGCGCCGATGAGCATCGTCTTGTCGTGCCGGGCGAAGTGGCATCTGCAGTCATTGGACATGGGTTGGTTGATGATCACATTGCAGATTTGCAAAGCACAAGAAGAAGGAACAATGAATGGAATCAAAGAACGGACCTGGAGACCGTGATGTCTGTACTCTGTCGCGTGATGTCGATGAGACCGTCGTCGTAATCGGCGAGCGTGCAGCGGTCGATCCAGATGTTGGTGGAGCCGGGCTTGATCTGGATGCCATCGACGTCGTGCCCCCGGCCTCCCTCGAACATCAGGTTGCAGACGATGACGTGGTGGCAGCTCTTGAGCTGGAGCCCCTTGCCGGTGAGCACCACGCGCTGGCCGCGGCCGTCGATGGTCTTGTGGGAGGAGACGCGGAGGTAGGACTGGAGGTGGATGGTGCCGGACACCTCGAAGACGATCCACAGGGGCTCCGCCGCGCGGCACGCCTCCCTCAGGCTCCCGGGGCCGTCGTCTGCGGTCACCTCCCCGACGGGTCCCCCCCGCGTTGATTCAGAGAAACGATTCGTTCGATTGGAAGAGGAGGAATCGGATGGGGGGAGATCTCGCGGCCGTACCTTGTAGGGACGTGACGTGGTAGACGGCCCCGTGCAGGCCGCCGATGGCGTGGCGGCCGAACCCCTCGGCGCGGCCGGCGAGCGCGCGGAGCCGGTGGTCCGCGTCCTGGTACGGCATCTCCCCGCCGCCGTGATCCGCACCGTGAGGATTAAAAGGGTGCGGCGGCGGCGGCGGAGGCTGCGGAGGAGGGGGAGGGGGATCCATGTGGGAGGCCAAGTTCCTGAGCTAATGGACGCACGCCCTGGTCACCGCAAGACGGCGGCGTTCCTGACAGGCGACGCGGCGACGGTGTCGGCGGAGAAGGTTTCGTTTCTCTCTCTTGGAGGTGCGTTTGGCAATCAGCCACTTGGCGGAGATGTGAAGTAGCCGGATCCTCAAGGGCCGGCCCAAAAGGGAATAGAGGCCTTTTTGGGTGGAAAGAGGGAGAAGAAATAGCCCAGGCTTAATAATCCAGCAGAAAGGCCCATCTCACGAGCTATATCAGCGCTTGTCTGTCCTCGCTTGCTCTCCCTCTCTCTCTGTTCGCTCAGCTGGCCTTCTCCACGCCGAAACCCAACCAAACCTTTCTCCCCTCCTCCTCCGGGCTCCGGCGGCGGCGGCGGCGGCGCTGCGGCGAAGATGATCATCCCGGTGCGCTGCTTCACCTGCGGCAAGGTAATATGCTTCTCCCCACTTGGCTCCAGTTCACGCGGCCGCCGCGCCGCCGGTTCGGGCTGGGTTACGTCTCTCTTTTACCTAGGGTTTGAGTCGCCTCGCCCAGCTACAGCTAGCTACCCCTCTGGGCCTGCTGCGCTCACGCGCACCATGATTCGAGTTCATTGCTAGCATGGTACCCGCCGCGTCTTCTAGGCTCTGGTTATGGAGCATGGGTCGCTTGTGGGGTTGCGCGATTGTTCATTTGTTCTTACCTGTGGTTGCTGATTGTTTTTAGCGCACTATTTTGTTCATCGGTTGGGGTTAGGCCTCGGCTTTTGGTTGTGAGAGAATCTCCAGCAGATTGATTTTTTTTTTTGTTAGGTTTATTTCTGTGCTGTCAATCTCAGGTTCCCTTGCGGAATTATTGTAATGGTGAGGTGAACTAAATATGATTCATTTTCTCCATTACAGGTGATTGGGAACAAGTGGGACCAATACCTGGACCTCCTCCAGGCCGACTACACAGAGGGGTAAACTTGCCTATCTCTCGCTCATCTCATGGGATCCTATGTGTCTATTTGGTTGCTGCATCTCAAGTGTTTGCTTTAAATTCTGCTTTATTGGTTTATTAGAGGCAATAAGTTTGCAAAGATCGCTGAGTTGCTTGGTTAGCAGTGGTTTTGGTTATCAATATATAAATTTCACACACTTTCGGTGGATTGAATATATGTGATGTTCCTGGAGTCCTGGACTTGTGGATACAACTATACAAGTCGAGTTAAGCCAATATATTTTTAATGCTTCTCCATCTAAATGTGCTCATTTAGTTCCTGCAAGGTCAGACAGCAGAGTAGGCTGTGTGGATAGTGAGAGAAAAATGCTGCATGTCTTGCGACAGATGAGTGCTGCATTGGATGCGATTCATGATGAGTAAAATAAGAGCTGGGTTATCTCGATTAAGCAGTAGTTGCTGTGTCATGTGCCTTTCAGTTATGTGCTTGATAGTTTAACACTTCACTGATCTGTTTGTATTTATTAAGGGCGTGCTTGGTTGGGTTTTGATGGTAGTCCCCCCACCAATTTAGTTGGCTCGCCAATGTGTTTTTGGCGCCTTTTTTTTTACGCATGTGCAATGTGTGTTCTCACATCTGCCAGCAGCAGTTGTTTTTCTTGTCAGCACACATGCGAAACAGCAGCGTGAGACATGCCCACCCATATTTGGCGCTCCCTGCTTTGTCTAGGCGATTCAGGTCCTAGACCAAACACTCCCTAAGCTGTCATCTTATAGTTTTTAGGAGATTGTCATTGGGAGATCTTCTAGATACACCTATGTTAACTCACTGTATGTCTGTATTCTTCTTAGTAGCTGAGTAGATATACGAATATCTGGAACTTCAGGGTTGCTTTTTCAGTCTCATGCTTAAGATTTTACTATATGTATCTTGTACATTACTGATTGAAATTAGTCAGTACTGTTACTATTTATATGACAGTACAACTGTCATATTTACAGTATTGACTGGAGATTTCCCTTGATCGTGATCCCAAGGAACTGAATCCTTACCATTTGGAAATGTAAACAAAGTTATAAAACATCCGTTGGTATATTGAAACACAATGGATAAAGATTTTAATCTACCTAGTTTCCTGAAAATTATGAGCATATTTATGAACAGACTGAATAATGTATACTTTATTGACAGTATTGTTAAAACAGTTTCAGTGTTGCATCAACATATTTTTATTATTTGGAAATTTACTACAGACTGACCTGTTCAGAATCATAATCTCCATGCTTTCCTTTGGTGCTTTCTATATTGCCAGGGATGCTTTGGATGCTTTGGAATTAGTCCGCTACTGCTGCAGGCGAATGCTCATGACCCATGTTGACCTCATTGAAAAGTTGCTCAACTACAACAGTAAGTTGATTGTGAGCTGCTCTTCAAGATACAATTTCTTTTGCTGCTGCACCATTTGTAAATGACACTACTTGTTTTTTCAGCATTGGAGAAGACTGACACAACAACCACTTGAACACGCCATGCTCCATGAACACTACTGTTTCTTAGTATCTTAGAGTGTCTGGTGGTATGCTGTTTCTTCTGTACCAGGAGCAGCTGGTTGTGACATGATGATGTGAACTTGGTTTGCTCGTGAACATTCAAGGACTTGTCATGTGATGGTGCATGTATGCTATGAACTTGTGACGCAGTTGGATATTTGTATTACTGTTGACTAAAAATTACTCGTATATTGGTGTGAGTTGGATCTATAATATTGTGTTGTCAAATGTTTGTGTTTTCAGTTGGTCCTCGTTTAGCAGTGCTTGATTGTTACTACTGCCTTTTCAAAGAAATGCATTGCACTTGCATGTTACTCTGTATGTGGTAATCCGGAGAAGATATCTCTGTCTCCGCGTCTTGTAAACTGATTAATAATGGTCTCCTAGGTCAGCATTCGGGTCTTTGGAAAGTCCACTTCTTTTTTGGAAGTTGCATTTTCTTGTCCGCTGCGAATCTAATTTTCGCGCCCTACAACTACAAATAAAGTAGATCGATTGACTCTTGCCTGGTGAAGCAAATCGGCAAACCGCGACGCGCAGCTTTCCGCCACCACCTCGATCGGTCCTCGGACCTCGGTGATGGAGGACGAGGGGCAGAGCCCTGCGCCCTACCTCCCCGACGACCTCCTCGTCGACATCTTCTCACGTCTCCCGGCCAAGTCGCTATGCCGCTTCAAGTGCGCGTCCCGATCCTGGCGCGCCCTCATCACCGACCCGGCGCACCGCCGCCGGTTCGCGCAGACCCTGTCCGGCATCTTCTTCTCGCGTCACCTCGACGGCGGCATCCCCGCGACACGGGGGTGGGGATTTACCGCCTTCTCCTCCACGCCTCCGCCACACGCGTGGGGGAACGGTGACTCACCCGTGGCGAGCTCGGGCCTGCCCTCGAACTGCGCGGGCATCGAGCTGCTCGACTCCTGCAACGGGCTCCTCCTGCTCCGCTGCTCACCGCCCCTGGCGCCGCCGCCCGGTGGCCGCCGCCGCAGCCGCCGGACTTCTACGTCGTGTGCAATCCGGCCGCCGGGGAGTGGGTGGCCTTGCCCCAACCGAGCTTGGAACCTGGGTACGACGGCTTATCCGACGATTGATTGTGACACGGACATCCGTACGTGCTCCGCCGCGCTGAGCTTCGACCCGTCCGTGTCGTCCTCGCATTTCCATGTGTTTCAGATCGTGGAGGACTACCAAACTCAAGACGTGGTTAGGTCCGTGGAGATCTACTCGTCCGAAACCGGCGGCGGCGGCGGCGGCGAGTGGGTCATGAGGGAGAGCGGCTGGGAACCGCACACGTCCATCGCGCCATTGCACCGCAACATCTACTTCAACGACTTCCAACACTTCACAACCTTGTACGCCCGTTCAGTCGCCACGGTCGATGTCAAGGGGCAGGCATGGGGGGAGGTCGAGTTCCCTATTTCTTCTGAGAACGGGTTCGTGGGCCATTCTTAAGGGTTCTTGCTCTACGTCGACTCTGTTGATCGAGGCGATGCCTTGGCATTCTACGCTCTTGACGATCATGGCGGCGATGATATATTGCGTAGCCATGTTCCATCCAGACTGTGATTGGATTCTGTTCTATGATTGCCAACGGGGGGAGCTGATGTCGTATGATATGAACAAAGGGAATGTGCATGTTATCTGCAGTCCCAGAGAAGTACCAGGTGTTGCGGGCCCCTTCTTTCCATTCGTTCCCATGTACTCAAGGACGTTATTAATAGCATCGTCAACAAATGTCGTCCTCGACCAGAAGTGTTTCACAATCTCGAGCGTCTCCAAGCCTCACGTTTTCAGCTTTTAGTTTGTAAGTAATTTTTATGTGACATCGCCCTCACAAGGATCCGCTGGCGAACTGCTTTATTTGAATCTCGATGTTCCTTTGTTCCAGTTTGTATTGCCAAAATTGTTCTGTCACCCATGTTGATTAGATCTTTTGGAGATCATACGTAAGCTGAAAATTTTGAAACATCAGTTTGTGTTAGTCTGTCATCTGATCTAAGACCTCGAAAAAAAACTGATCTAAGACAGGGGAGGTGCTGCGCTCCTTTCTATGCCATTATCCATTGAACGATGCTAAATTAAATTCCAGTACGTTCCGCGTGTTAATCCACCTGTCGTTTGCTAAAATTGGCTATAACAAGTTGTAGCCCTTTTCAGAGGATTTTCGTAGAGGTTCTGCCTCAAAGTAATTTTCAGAGGATACGCCCTTTTGAAACCGGTCAGATCCTTCAACCTACCAAGAAGAACCTGATCAGTGAGATCATAAGACAGGGCGGGAAGCATACAGTAGGGATTGAATACAGTGACATTTCAATCTGCAAACTAATGAAAACTAAATTAGTTTATGAACGAAAACTGAATTTTAATTACAGCTAGGTTTAATTTTATATACTAATAAAAAATAAAACAAACATGGCAGGAAAATTTTACATCAGGGAAATACCGAGCCAATTCATTTGCAGAACTCTTAATTTGGAATATGATCAATTTTCGTGAGCGCCACGACTTCCTGCAAATAAGTAAATTATTATTCTTGAACCTTGCCGCGATTACGTCTCCGCGGGTTCCTAGAAATCGGCCAGTCTTCGATTTCCCTGTTCTTCTCAGAGTCAGAGGAGTTTCACCCCTGCCCTGATGGAGAAGGGGAGACCTAACCAGGCCGCCGCCGCCCATCTCCCCGACGACCTGATCGTGGAGATCCTCGCGCGGCTGCCGGCCGGCCCGCTCTGCCGGTGCAAGTGCGTCTCCCGTTCCTGGCGCGCCCTCATCTCCGACCCCGCCCACCGCGCCAGGCTCGCCCAAACCCTCTCCGGCTTCTTCGTCTTCTCCAGCCCGTACTCCGCCTCCACGCCCTCGTCCTGGAGCTTCATCGCCACCCAGCATCAGTCTCCTCCCTTGGTCGACACGGCTCTCTCCTTCCTTCCGCCCAGCCACGGCGAGATCAAGATCCTCGACTCCTGCAACGGGCTCCTCCTCCTGCGCTGCTCCGGCGGAGAAGGCGATCCGCATCGTCCTTTCTACGTCGTCTGCAACCCTGCCACCGGTGAGTGGGTTGCCTTGCCCCAACCAAGCCAGGCCCCTGGACAGGAATGTGATCGAGACGGGAGTGGCATCCAGACCACATCTGCATCGCTGGGCTTCGATCCGGCCGTCTCCTCGTGCTTCTATGTCTTCCAGCTGCAGGAGGAGACGATCATTGACGTCTATGTCATCAGGGCGGTGGAGATTTACTCGTCAGAAACTGGCGCATGGGTTTCGAGGCTAAGTGGATGGAGGGACCAATTGGTGTTCTTCGCCCGCCACAAGATCTACTTCAAAGGTTTCCTGTATTTAACCTCCGTCTATGGGGATGTAATCGCCGGTGTGGATACCAAAGGCCAGACATGGAGGATCACCCGAGTACAGGATGCGTACACCACCTGTGACTGTGATTTCGTTGGCCATTCTCAAGGGCGCTTGCTTTACGTTCTTGAGGACTACAAACAGCCGGATGATTCTCTGTCAATATGTGTTCTTGAGGACGACCATGGCAACGAGGAGCCCACAGTCAAGCACAGCGTCCGAAAGACGGGTTTGTTTGGACCCAGGAAGTCGCGGCAAATAGTCGCATTCCATCCGGACGGTAATCTGATTTTCTTCCATCATGAACCATCAGATAGGTTCATGTGCTATGATATGAACCGCAGGGATGTGCATGTTATCTGCGATGTTGGAGTGAAGAAACCCTGTCGACACCTGTTTTTGCCATACGTTCCATGCTACTCAAGGGTATTAGTAGTCTCACCAAATTGATCTAATTTAATTAGATACAAGCATCATACGTTTTTAATTTACAGTTTTTTTATTTCTAGTTTTCAAATGGCATCGATGATGCCTTCACAAGGATCTGGTGTGCTGATCGAACTGAATCTTGATATTCCAGTCTGGATGAATGTCGTAGTTTGTCCTCACAATTATCTTTATAATTAGTTATTAGGGAGAAACTAACCATCCGAGCTGAATTCGAGTGGTTGGTACATCCCCAGTGGTTGGTACATCCGTGTGTTAGTCTCGTCAGGTTTGTACATGTTGAGAGGAGCCAAAACACTATGTGCTTGTGATTGGCTTTATTTTGAGGCTATCTTTAGTATTTGCTACTCAAGTATTTTAAGAAGAGAAAAGACAGAATTGTGAACCAAGATCAATGAGGCCAAAAGAGGGAGCCCTTTCTGAAATTCTGACTCTGAATTGTGCTATCTTAAGAGGGAACGTTATACATGGAGGAATACCTATTTCAACATTCTTGTGATGCCTGTCCGCATTTTGTATCGGTCATCCATCCTTTTTTTAATGATATATATATATATTCAATTGTTGATTCTCTCTCACCAGCACATGATTATTTCAACCTACCTGACAAATGGGGGTATTCAGGAGGCACCACCAAAACATTCTACTATACCTTTGTTTTGCAAAATCTATGTATCTTGTTGGGTTTGTTTGTTTTCATGCTATTTGGATTTATGTGATTATTCTTCCTAATACTTGTTTAGGCTGATTTTGAATTCATCAACTTCTCAGTTATAATTCCAAGCTGGTTTGGTTTTTGGTAATTGAAGGATGGAATTTGCACAAACCATATCACAAACGCGACTGTATACCAAGATTGAGTACCTTCACCGCTTGAGCACTCCAACCACTGAGAACAGTTCTGAGTCTACCATTTTCTTGGCATACTGCATATAGCATCTAACACTTTCATAGATGAAGTAACTAACGCTTTTTCCGAGCAAATGAGAGAGAGAGAGAAAAAACTACATCTGTCGGCGCCCTATGCTGCGCTTCAAAAATTGCTACTGTGGAGCAAATCAAACTATGAAGATGGCCTGATCTGCTCTACATAAGCCCATGCACATGTGCTTGAAGGTCGTGCTAATTTGTATGATTGTACCTACATCATTCTCCTGCATGTGCTTGTGAGGCAACTTGCTCCTCCAACGCCTAATCATACAACATTTCGCCTCGCATTTCCGTTGACTTGTGGTTATTTTTTGCTGGGACTGGCATGTTCAGATTCCCCATTGTTGTGCTTCACGCCTGCACCAGTTGACATCAGGTGTACTTTTCAATCACGCCGTACACGGGCGGGACATCTTTAATTTTATTTTTTCTTCTGTAGTTATAAGTTGTAACGGTAGAGAGACGGTGCAACTGTAAGAGTCAATTAGAGTAGGCTATATTCTTCCAGTTAAAGAATTTGATCCTCTTGCACGAAGAAAGAAGATAAAAAAAATTGGAATTGCCATCATTGGTGAAAATTCTAAATCTTTGATGAATACTTGATGAAGTCAGCTCAAAACTGGATCGGATTGCATTACTTTTGATTTTTTTTCATACGCAACCTCCCATCTAAGAACAAAGAGAAAAACGTACTCCTTACAAAAAAAACAATGAATGAAAAGAATGATATATGCACACAAAAATGGCGAAGCAATTCAGCTGTCGAAGCTGGATGACCGGCTCCATCTTCCCTTGAGGTACTCCTCCAAGGACATGTTGGCGCCGATGAAGTCAGCGTCGCCGCCCACGGAGGAGGCGTCGTCGTCGATGATGTCACGCAGCGCCAGGTTGATGTACGACTGGATGTCATTCTTGTCCGGCGAAGCCACCACGCCGCCGCAGCCACCGTGATGATCGTTGCCGCCGGACACGCCGACCTGCGACTTCGCCCACATGACGGCGTCGGCGTCGCCGGCGAGCAGCTTCACCACCTGACGTTCAGGGCAGCGAGCGGCGCGTTAGTTGAGAAATGGACGATGCGTATGTCCGGTTCATTCGGAGAATGGCGAGAGATGATTACGTTGGTCATGCTCGGCCGGTGTTGATGCGCTCGCCGGATGCAGAGGGCGGCGGCGAGGGCCATCCTCTCGACCTCGCCGCCATCGCCGTCGGCAAGCGGCAGGCTCGAGTCGACGACGTCCATGAGCTTGCCTCCGTTTATGACGGAGCTCGCCCACATCACGAGGCTCTCCTTGCCCTTTGGCCCGCCGGCGCTCACCGGCTTCCTCCCGGAGATGAGCTCGAGGAGGACCACGCCGAACGCGTACACATCGATCTTGTCGCTCACCTTGCCGTGCATGAAGTACTCCGGAGCCAGGTATCTGCCACGATCAGGATAGATGTCGCCAAATTTGTCAGGTGACAGCGTCAGAAACATCCTCGGTGACATGATCGAAAAAACGAACGGGAACGCACCCGAATGTTCCGGCGACGTCGTCGCCGGTGACCTGCGCCGCCGCGTCGTCCGCCCACATCGCGAGGCCGAAGTCACACAGCTGCACAGAGAACAGGAGCTCAGTTGGTGTCGAACAGCTGCACATAAAGACTGAAGATTTCTTTTGAAACTACTGAAATGTGGGAAATGCCGTCGTCGTCACCTTCGGTTCGAAGTCGTCGGCGACGAGGATGTTGGAGGACTTGATGTCCCTGTGGATGACCGGGCGGTTGTCGTCGCCGCCGCCGTGGAGGGACTCCAGGGCGCGCGCGGCGCCGACGGCGACCTTGAACCTCTCCGGCCAGCCCAGCGCATCCATACTCTGCTTCTCGCCGTGCAGCATCTCCTCCAGGCTGCCTCGCGGCATGTAATCGTACACGAGCATGAGCCTGCCGCCGTCGACGCAGAACCCGACGAGGGACACGGCGTTCCTGTGCTCGACGGAGCTGAGGATGTCGATCTCCGAGATGAAGTCCTTCATCACGTCGTCCGAAGGTTTCAGGACCTTCACTGCAAGCTCCTTGCCGTCGTCAGTGCATCCCCGGTAAACCCGGCTCGCACCGCCTTTCCCGACCAGTCGCTCTGCAAAGCACAATCAGTTCATCGTCACCATTCAGCTCGATTCATCTATAAAATGATTGGAGATGTGAGAGATTTTCAGCATTGAAGTGGAGAGACATACCTGGAGAGAATCCATTGGTGATCTTGGCTAGCTCCCTGTAACTGAACATTGTGTACTTGAACGAGTACTTCTCTCGCAGTGCAACCAGCTCCTCTGGAAGTTGCTTCTCATATTCCCGTTCGTCAGAAACATTGTCCGAACACCTTGTCGGGAGCTGCATCGCCCACTGAACCACCGAGATCTCTGACGATTCAAGCAGTGCTGGCATGGTGTCCTTCTTCAGGAGAGGCCAGCCGGCGGCCATCTTCGGCGACTCCACCTCGCGACACTTCGCCGGAGCCGGCGCGAACGTCACCCTCGGCGAGACCAGGGCGCTCATGGCCACGGACATGTTGCGGCGCAGCGACCGGCCGTCGCCGATCAGCATGTCGTCCTGGGACTTGTCCCCCGTCGTCGTCCTCGCGTCGAGGATCTTCCGGTACAGCCGCCGCGGCGTCTCCACCACTGCGCCGATCGAGCAAGGAAATTTCAGCCCATGCGTTCCGGATGGGACGAAATGAATTTCAGATAAATTCAGATGGAATGAAAACCGCGGCGTACTTGCGGTGTAGGGGCTGAGCAGCAGCTGCTGCTGCTGGACGGCGTCCCGGCGGTAGACAACGGCGCCGTTGCTGACGGCGGTGACCGTGCAGGTCTGGGGCACCCTCCTGGCGCAGTACCTCGCGACGGCGGTGGCGGACGATCTGACGATCGATCGCCGGATTAAACGAACATGGTTAACTACTCGGAGAAGAAGGGGTCGATCGGGGAAGCTCGTGAATGAAATTGAAGGGAAAACGTGAGGTGGTTTGGTTACCCGGAAGGCCTGGAGGTCTTGGTGACCCCGAGGATGAGGTGCGCGGCGCCGGAGGAGGTGGCCTCGGCCACAAGCGCCCTCTTGACGGAGGGCGCCTCGCAGAGCTTGAGCTCCAGGTCGATCTGGTTGCGCTCGCAGAAGCCCCTGTACGCGCCGAGCACGGAGGCGAGCGAGTCGTGGGTCCTGGCCTTCTCCTCCGCTGCCATTCCTCCCGCTGCGGCGGCGGAGGTGGCGGTGACGTGAAGCGCGACGACGCGGTCGCCGGCGGCGGCGGCCTTGACGAGCACCCAAGTGAGCAGCTCCCTGCCGGCGGCGTCCCGGCGCAGCGCGACCAGCACCGTGCGCCTCTTCCCTCCGCCGCCCATGCCCACGCACCCCAGCGGCGACGGCGCGCACCGCGTGAAAGAGAGCGGCTTGAGCTTCATGGCTCGGCTGATTGGTTGATGGATGGTATCACTCCTCTCGGGCTCTCGGTGTATGTCCTTCCTTCCCCTGCTTCGTGAGCCCGGCGCGCTGCTCTGCCCTGCTTCGCTGGTGGCGGTTGCGTTATATGCGGGGAGGGAGCGGGAGGTGGAAGAAGTATGGGAGGGAGCCCCAGACCGTCGCCGTGGCATCGAAGCTGGCTGCGCGGGCGCCGGGATTTTTTAAATCGCTGCCGCTGCTGGCCTCTGCGCGCCGTGGTTGGTTGGAGTCGGGAGGACGCAGGCTGCAGCACGCCGCGCGGCTTGAGGCTTGCGGGCGGTGGCATCCAGCGACCACGGTGCCGCCGCCGCGCGCGACCTCACGCTGCGATCCACCAGCCGCCCGATGATCTGGAATTCTGGATGGATGGATGCTCATGCACGGCCCTGCCGCGCCTGTCAGGAGTCAGGACAGTGACTGCGCGTGCTCTCTCGCTTTTTCTATAAAAGGTACTGTAAATAAGTACGGATCACTATACAGTTGATTATGCCGTTAATCTAGATCTCCGTCCCAAAATATAGTTTCGTTTAGACTTTTTCAAAGTCAATCCTTTCAAGTTTGATCAATAATAACTTTTAAAATAGTTTATTTTAAATAAAGAAGATTACATATTTTTATAGTTGGTTTCATGAAAATCTACTAATATCATTTTAATGTTATTTAGCATTTATGATTATTTCATTATTTATTGTCAAAGTTGAAAATTTTTGACTTTGAAAAAGTCTAAACGAAGCTATATTCTGAGACGGATGGAGTACATTTTTTAATGAGTTCACCTCCTTTTCGCGGGAAAATACTAATCGGAAAAATTGAAGAAAGAAGAAGAGAAAATCGTGAGATCTTGACAATTGATATGCCGACGTGAACTATAGCTACTGTATACTATCTGCCGTGCCGTTGCGGCTAAATTACATTTCGTTAACGAGTTTAGGTGAAAATCGTTGACTAAACACCGTGAAGAATTGACCTATCATTCTTTTAGTTGTCGCGCGCTCTAGATCATGAAATCCTGGATTTACCACACATGAGGAAGGAATCTTGAAAGAGAATGAGGCCGTTCGATTAAAACACATTTTAATTAAATTAGTTATTTAAAAGTTTGGAACAAAGGTTATGCCATGTAGCTGGATAGAAATTAAATGTAAAATTTTTATTAAATGGGCAAAATGAACTGACGTTGGCAGCACATTTAGATGCCACACAAGGTGTTGTAGAAAAATATTTAATATTTAAGTTTTAACTTGATGGCAACAGGAAGCTGCTTATGCCCTCGGGTCGCCTCGGTAAGTTAGGAGGTTGCCATGGGCTCTTTTCTGGCCTGTATAGCATGTCCTACGGCCCGCCGCACCCAGCCCAGAGAGAGAGGGAGGGGAGGATATTCTAGTGGGCTAGGATCGCTTAGTCTGGCCCATTCATATTCCACAAAGCTGAATGTTTAAACTTTTTTTGCTCAAAAAAGAAAAGGAATGTTTGAACTTTTGAGCACCCAGTCAAAGTCAACCTTGACTTGGACTGGAGTCATACTGTACGTGCTCTGGTCAACCAGTAGCTACTTAAAGCCTCGCTGTGAAGTGGCCATGCGAGTCGAGAGACCAGAGGTGCTAGAGCGGCAAACGCGTGCACAAGCACATCATATACAAGTATCACGTTTCCAAACTTTTACCAATCTTAGTGGGCAAGTTGTACCACAAGAAAACTTTACCAAACTGAACTACCCTCAGTTCATCTCCAGAAAAATGGTTAAAGTATAATTCGGCATATATGGATATATGATCTCCATTAAATTAACGTTCTTTTCTCTCAAGTGGTGATCTTTAATAACGTGCTTTATTCAAAGCGTAAAGTGAGACTTGTCAAATTAACATGTTTATATATATCTATATATATATATCCACGTAGGTCATGAGTTGTCGTACGTCTGATGAGGATTAATACATATGATGATTAAATAAACGTGTGAAGAAGGCACTGATCCGATCGATGGTTTATGATTAGCTAAAGTGACAAGGTGCGTTGTTATATATTTATGGATAAGGAATGCGACTGACTCATCTGTGAAAAGGACAAGTGATGAATAATTTAACAAAGGCTATGATCACAAGATTTGATTCTCCACACTCTAATTATTTCCGAAGTCGTTGTCACGTGTTTTCAGTAAGGCATTTATTTGTCCCGCTTATTTTTTTTCCCCAAAAGAAATGTAGTGTTAGAATAGTGATATACGAGAGAAGATGTGATGGATGAATAATGACTCTTTTGGCTCACTTTTGCCCATCTATAAACATGCAGCCGGCGCCGTGCATGAATGATCCTCCATGACAATGACCACAGCTGGAGGTTGTTCTTCATCAGCTTCTCCGACACAAGATAGCCGATGGGATCCCAGGAACGCCATGGAACAACTTGTTGAAGATAAACCAGACTCTAATTGCATGTGGAAATAGTTGTAACGTGATACCTCCCGGTGTCACGGCTGCATGCTAATATAGGCAGGGAAAAGCTCCCTGCGTGGCAATACAACTTGTGAAGAAAGTTAACTTGTTTAAAAAAAAGCTAACCAACCTAATCTATCTAATTTGGATACAGCCGTGTACAATATCTACGCCTAACAACACAACACGTAGATATACAACAATATCTACGGGCTGCTTCGTCTTTATGCCGGCGCTTGTGGCGGCCACACGAGGAGATGTTTGCAATTTTGATAACTAGTCCATCAACCCGTGCATCCACATAGACTAGTACTTTTAGATGACATATAATAAATATTATAAGTTATTATAGTGTGGTGGGTTTGGATCTTCTGCCAACATGGCATCGCGTAGACGCGGTGGTGCCAGCCAATGGTCTTGGTCGCGGTGGCTGCCGGTCTGGAGGACGAGGATCATATGGATCTGATTGCCTGGTGTGTCAGCTCTGCGGGAAGAAAGGCCACACGGTGATCCCCTGCTACAAGAGGTTTGATTCTTCGTTCCAGGGTGTGCAAGAGACCAGAGTCTTGCCTCCTCTGCCGTCACTAACTCCTATGGGATCAACACAAACTGATACCGGTGCGACGGATCATGCGACGTGTGATTTTGGGAAGCTCACTACGAGAGAAGACTACACTGGAGGAGATCAGGTGCACACTGCATCTGGTGTAGGTATGGAGATTAGTCAAAATAAAAAGGACAGGAAGACATGCAACCACAACACGTGAAGGGGGAGATATGGCATGATTAAGTCAATGGTACTGTCGTACGGATGGTTGAGAGATTGAAAAATTAACCACAATGTTGCTGCACACTAACCCCATCGTCTGTACGGAATGGAGGCCGTGGCACAACGGTGTACATGTGGTGGAGTATGTATACTCCGATCCATTGATGCGTACTCGGTTGCATTGCCTCGTCTCTGTTCACATCTTGCATTCCAGCCATCAAATGATAATCCAACGTCATCAACTGCGTGGGCGGCGGTCGATGATACCGCTCTGGGCACTGGCACCGTACGTCGGTGGGTGATTTTTTTGGGATAACTTCACAGGGGAGACTTGATCAGCCGTGGTTGTGCACTGCCTGCGCAGGCACATCGCACGTAAAGTATCCTGCCGTGCAGGAGCTCGATCCAAAACTCGCTGCTGTCCTAATGTCTCTGCTCTGGCTAAATTCAATTGCATTCTTCCATCTGTGCATGCATGGAGGCGGGTTTGGTTCAAAACATGGCGTGTCGAGATTCAGTTTAGGCAGACTGGACCATGTTGTTTGCTATATACTGCTACATACGGTTTCCTTCCGTACGTATATATGTTCTCTGGCCGTGTGCCCGTACGTACGTACGTGTAAAATGGCACTTCATCTCGGACCGCAGGCCACTGCCCCTCGCATCGCATTTAAAGGCAACACACCCAAAACTCCCACCCATCAGGCAGGCAGGCAATCAATCAAGATGCCACCAACAAATAACTAAAAAAAAAGTAGTAGCTCCAGAGGCGCAGGCACCAGCGCTAGCTGACCCGCCGCGCCTTCCTCCCGCCGCGTCCCGCGCCGCGGACACGGCCGGTTCCTTACCCTGCTGGTCTTCCTTCCCCCCCGCGCGCGGCGCGAGCTCTATATAAACACCCACAACCTCCTCCCCCTTTCCACACACACACACACACAGCAGCAGCGACCCATATATGGCGGCGCACAGCGGCCTCAGCACCAACCACGCGGCGGTGGTGGCGCCGCCGCCGATGGAGGTGTCCGTGGAGGCCGGGAACGCCGGCGCCGCCGCCGAGCGGCTCGACGACGACGGCCGCCCGTGCCGCACAGGCACGTTCTGGACCGCCAGCTCGCACATCATCACCGCCGTCATCGGCTCCGGCGTCCTCTCCCTCGCCTGGGCCATCGCGCAGCTCGGCTGGGTCGCCGGCCCCGCCGCCATGCTCCTCTTCGCCTTCGTCACCTACTACACCGCCGCGCTGCTCGCCGAGTGCTACCGCACCGGCGACCCGGAGACGGGCAAGCGCAACTACACCTACACGGACGCCGTCCGCTCCCACCTCGGCGGCGCCAAGGTGGTGCTCTGCGGCGTCATCCAGTACGCCAACCTCGTCGGCGTCGCCATCGGGTACACCATCGCGTCGTCCATCAGCATGAAGGCCGTCACGAGAGCCGACTGCTTCCACAAGAATGGGCATCGCGACCCGTGCGAGAGCTCCAGCACCCCGTACATGATCCTCTTCGGTGTCACGGAGGTACTCTTCTCGCAGATACCGGACTTTGATCAGATTTCGTGGCTCTCCATCGTCGCCGCCGTCATGTCCTTCACCTATTCTTCCATCGGGCTCGCACTCGGCGTCTCGCACACCATCTGTAAGTCGTTCTTGATTTAATAATTGGAAGTACTACGGCTCACGATATTATTCTTGAATGATCGATGGATTCTTAGTTGCTGACATACGCTGCGCTCGAAATTAATGCAATTGCAGCCAACGGTGGGTTCAAGGGCAGCCTCACCGGCATCAGCATCGGCGCCGGCGTCACTTCCACGCAGAAGATCTGGTACAGCCTGCAGGCCTTTGGCGACATCGCCTTCGCCTACTCCTTCTCCAACATCCTCATCGAGATTCAGGTAAAGCAAAAAAGCCTCCTCTACTCTGCTCCTTCATCTTGAGATTGCTCTGTTCCTAATTAATTAATCAAGCCGGCCTGCTCCCTTTGATCAGGACACCATCAAGGCACCACCGCCATCAGAGTCCAAGGTGATGCAGAAGGCGACGCGGCTGAGCGTGGCCACGACCACCATCTTCTACATGCTGTGCAGTTGCATGGGCTACGCCGCGTTCGGCGACGAGGCCCCGGACGACCTCCTCACCGGCTTCGGCTTCTACGAGCCCTTCTGGCTCATCGACATCGCCAACGTCGCCATCGTCGTTCACCTCGTCGGCGCCTACCAGGTGTTCTGCCAGCCCATCTTCGCCTTCGTCGAGCGCCGCGCCGCCTCCGCCTGGCCGGACAGCGCCTTCATCTCCAAGGAGCTTCGCGTGGGCCCCTACGCGCTCAGCGTCTTCCGCCTGACGTGGCGGTCGGCATTCGTGTGCGTCACCACCTTCGTCGCCATGCTCCTCCCCTTCTTCGGCAACGTCGTCGGCTTCCTCGGCGCCGTCTCGTTCTGGCCGCTCACCGTCTACTTCCCCGTCGAGATGTACATCAAGCAGCGCCGCGTGCCTCGCATGAGCACCAAGTGGATCTGCCTGCAGACGCTCAGCATCAGTTGCCTCCTCGTGTCCATCGCCGCCGCCGCCGGCTCCATTGCTAACGTCATCAACGCCCTCAAGGTCTACCGGCCGTTCAGTGGTTAGCTTAGTAGGACATGATATAGGTCTATATATACTACTATTAGCTAACCTGATGCAAACATTGTTCAAGATACCCAACAGAGGAATCCTGATCAGGATAACCACTGATCTGCACACATTTGGACGCCGTAGGTAGCGAGCATAGTGGTACAAAATGTACCGCAGTATTGATTCTAGTAGGTCGTCCTGTGTAATTTTGAAGGATCTTAATCCATCGAATCCTTTTCTTAAAGAGTTGTTTGATAATGCGTCAACCATGCATGATCCTAATATTTCAATTATGATTTATGGGCTTAGTGTTAGTAAATAAATAAATACTTGGATAATTTCCTTATATGCCACCGAGAAAATATGCCATCATTATATCCATGACATGTGGGACCCCTGTACAGTGCATATAAGGTGTTTTGAGTTTAGCCAGTGGTGTGTGAGGAATTGTTCCAAATAAAATTTGATAAAAAAATCATGGCATGTAACTTATATATTAAACTATTTTTACACTTCTCTCTCTTCCTCCCTCCCTTTTTCTAATTAATTAAATATATTTTAGTTAGATTTATGCATGCATGTAGTCAACATGTTTCAGTTTTGGACCATCATCATTTCCTCGAATATTTCAAAATAACTTTTGAAAATGGTAAAACAGATTTGTCCTCAACAACTGTTTCAAATATTATATATTTACTTATAATTTAAGATGAAAAAGTTCACGACCGAAGTAGTGGCTTGGTGACCGTGTCATTGTATGAAAAAGTAACCATTTGAAGATGGGAGGAGTATTGATGTAATTTTGTTCACTTTGTTCATCTACATATGTATTTGACATTTGTTTAACTTAATCCATGAAGATGGACATTCTCATCATATCATGCATATATGCATGGTCATGCATGTATAGTATAAGTTAGTACTTTTGTATATTAACAAAGTTATAAATAAGTAATGTAGCATCATATATTTGTGTGCTTTGCAATACTTTTTATTGACAAATATAGGTAATTAAATGCGGATTTAGGAATATTTATATTATGTAATAATGATAGATATATATAATTTACATGCAAATTTAGGTATTAAAGGTGTATCTCACCTTAAACGGTGGGTTGACTTCCAAAGTAGGAGAGACGATTGGTGTAACACCCAAGGTGTTTAAGTTCGTAATATGTTCTTAAAGCTTAAGAAAACAACATGAAATGCTTAATGAGATCTTAAGAGTTGAAGGTCAAATTTTGGACCAAGGTTGACCAAAGTCAACATTTGAGCTTTGGATTCTGAAAATTTTGTCAAAAATATGAAAATGGAAGTTGAGCATTTATAACTTAAAGGAACTGTTGCATCATACTGCATTGCATAATTATTGTGTTGATAGTGATTAAACATACTTAAGCTAATTTAAATTGGACGATTCCGCAACAATTGGCAACCCCAAAAGTATCTCCAAGAGTACTCAATATTCTTTTTTTTCAAAAAAAATATGAAGTTTGACGACTCCTAATAAAGGTCATCTCCAAGAGTTTCCAATAATCCACTCTTAAAATATAAAATATAATTTTACATCAGGAATCCTATACTAGTTCTAAATTATCCTAACCATTTTTATATATTACTTCTCTATTGTAGATTTGAATCAGAAGCCTTTACCTATTCTTTATTCTTTCCACACCCTTTCACCTTTAGATTCGGCACGACTCAGAATTGTGTAACTTTTTACGCGGAAAAGGATGATTTTTTCCCAAGTACTAGAAGATTAGCAGGATGGATTATGAGTTGTTGCAGAGAGATTTTTGTCATCTTGCTAAAAAATCAAGGAGTAGAAAAAGATTTAGGAAACACTTGGAGATGCTTTCATCCTTTACTGGAACACTCCAAAAGGATTATAAGTTTCATCACTACAATACATCAAAATAATAAATTATGCATATGTTTTAATGGAAATAATGTATATCTCACTTTTAGTAGTAGGTTATAGCACATTTGAGCACTCCTTGAGTGGAGGACTTGCAACCCTATTATACATTTATACAAAGTAATTATATGCATATCCTATTATACATTATACAAAGTAATTATATGCATATGGTGTAAGCCTAGAGCATCATCTCACATGCCCCGAGTAATAACATGTGTTATAATCTACATAGGTCGGAAGTATGGTCCTGTTCTTACATGGAATGAGTCCGCATATGCATGCATAGCACTAAATTTTTATTCTCGCCTAAAACTTGAGAGTATCTTGAGAGTTATCACATCATGTATATAATAAAAGAATAGTACAATAGCTTAACATGACATATTTTGTTCTACATAAAGTGGAGCCTAAAAAGTAAATGAAACAGATGACGCTAAATGACTAATTCTCTACAAAGTTTGTATTGTTCCCTCTCTTTACGGTATGGACCATGCTCATTCTGAGTAACAATCATTTTTGTCTCAAATGTGCTCAAAGATAGTTTCCACCGTACACCATACACTTAATAGTGATAAGTTTCGCAGAAATAGCAATATATAGAGGGTTGCGAGTACCTGAGACGGTTGTTTCCACCTTTTGTAAAAGCTCAATTGATGCTTTCCAGTTATCCAACATGGACTTGACATTATCACTAGTTGCCCAACATGGCCAACACCATCCTGAATTTTATTGTCGACTTCTTGGCTCTTTTGTTCTGTTTTGACAATCTTCTCATAGATCTAGTCTAAAATCCGAAGACCAAACTTGGAGAAGAGGGAACCAATAACTTTTATTATTGCATTATGTTCTGTTCAAAACTATAGAATTTTGATAGGTAAACGACTCCCTCCAGCTTTAATCTGGAATGATAGTTTGATAACATCAAAATTAACATAAACTCTTTTTAACCTCATATCACAAATAGGTGTTTTGACCTGCATCTCTGGACCTTTCATTTTCTCTATGTATGTATTAAACAGATTGCTCATCTCGAAGAAAATCCTTCTTTTGCTTCTCTTTATTTAAGAAAATGGAAATAATGATACTAATGAACATTCCAGTTTGTAATATAATCAACAACCATTTGGGTTCAGAGGTTAAAACCCTGAAACCAAAGTGGATATAAATATAAAATATAAAGTTCTTAATTGATTTAGAACAAAAAAATTATAGCTAAATATGAGGAAGTGTAATGCAACATCTATGTAAAACATTCTTAAAGAACAAATACGGTATCGACTGTTCATGCATCAGTTTAAAAACAAATGTGAGATGAGAGAGAGAAGAACAGAAAAACATAGGACATGATCAATTCATCTCTACTGACCATGTAGTACACAACTTTGTGTATCGTTGAGTGATGACAAATGTAGGTTAATTGATGGCCATAATTTTCATAAATCGATGGCCATAATCCTACATTTGTAGGTCACTAAAATGGAATGAAAGAGAGAAGATCACCTCAACAACTTGCCTTGTAGTACCATCTCTAACTCTAAGGCGTTCACACTGAACTTCTGCCATAAATCTAATCAGGGGAGCAACTTTGGCAGGGGCTGACGGACCAACACAAAAGGGGATGGCATGGGCGGCGTCTGGCAGCAAAATATATGGTGGAACGGTGGCGTTTGGGTGTGAGCAAACGACGAGAGAAAGTTTAGCGGTATGGATCTTGTAGGGAAAGATAGCATACAGAGAGGATCTGACTGGAACGCCTACGACTAAGGCTAGAGACTGAACGATGGCAGGAAAGGATAGATATATTTTTAGGGGGGCTACGACAGGCAAGAAGCCAACCTGAACCATTTCATTGATACGTCAGGTTGTTACATACAAGATTTGTGAAAGGACTACAAGGGAGAGGGATTTATGTGATTATAATGTCCCTAAAGTAGGAGCTCCAGAGAATAAGGTGGTCTTTGTTAGCCAAGACACGGGTCTGATGCTTCCAAAGAGCAAGGTCGGCAGAGATAGCGACGGCGACGGCTCGTGTGGCCTAGAGGACCTGCTGAAGACCCAACATTCTCGCATTTCCATAGGTTCCATAAGATCGAGTGAGGACCGCAAAACGCGCCACCTCAGGAGTGCCATCAGGGAACTTTGGACTCGCACCACCTTCGTCAGGGAACTCTGGGTTGTTCCACATATCCCAAAAGGAACTCAGTTGTGGCCCAGCTGGCCATTCAATGAGGCGCTAGAAGTGTAGAGTTCATGACCAAAAATGTAGAGATATGACTCTCAACAGGGAGAATGTCGGCGGTGGAGGTGGGAGAATGGCAAGGTAACCTACGAACATGTACCCTAGCCCTAGGCGTCCATTGGGAGAGATAGAGGGAGGAACGGAGAGTGAAACGGAAAGAGAAAGAGGCGGTAAGAGGATACAAGCGTAGAAACTGAGAATACACTCGAACACACTGAGGAAGAATGTGGCGCGCAACGCGAAATGATATTGGACGTCACGATAGCCCGCCAGCTGACCCAACGAACGTTCATCTCATTTCGTCAGATGCGACTGCATGCTGTTGCTATCTGCTCACTACGGGAAACATACCCTTTGTCGTGCGTTTCGGGCGCACGGCAATGGTCAAGAAACGCACGGCAAAGGCCGCACGACAAAATTTTGCCCAGTAAAGGGCCTTTGACGCACGACGAACCCTTAGTCATGCGGCAACCTTGGCGCGTGACAAACAATTTTGAAATAAACTAAAACACTGTCGTGCGCCACAGTTGACACACGACAAACATTTTTGAAACCAATAAAAAAATACAATCCCCCCACCGCCACCGCAGCAGGCACCACCACCACCATCCCGCCTCCACCCCCACCACCAGCCATCCCACCACCGCCTCTACCACCACCGCCACCACCACGTGCCGCCACCGCCACCTGTTGAAAAAAAATAGGGGGAGGGAGGGAGATGAGAGAGAGAGAGAGAGTACCTCCATATCTCGTTGTTGACGGTGTATTTTGGTACACCAAACATGTTCATTACACTTTGGTTTGAGCTTGATTATGGAACTAACCCGCCACTAGGCATACTAATGATATAACAAGTTCATCTTTTTATGTGCATTTGGAAGTGTTATGTTTTTGCAGGAAAACATGGACAAAAAGGACGGAGTCACAACAAGTTCAAAGGAGCAAATGAGGAGTCTAGTTCGTGTTCAAGTGCATGATGAAATCACTCCCAAAGGTGGCAAGGACCGAAGTGTTACAAAGGAACAACCCCCGAGGATTGAAGCGTAAAAGACTGAACTTCATGCGAGAAGACCCTCTATCTTGGACGTGAGGATGACGTCACCAAAATGATGCAAGTGAAGGGGGCAAAGTGCAAAATGGCAAGAGGACTCACGTGTGCGAAGGGGCGACCGAACCGGGCCGAAATGGGCTTGGGCCGGTCGGCCCAGGCCGGCCGGCCTGGCCCATTTTGACGTCAGTTCGGCCCCCCATTTCTTGAGCGTGAAGATGATGCAACCCTAAGTCGGTGTGGGCGCCGCCATTCGCAGAGAAGGAGCCATTCGCCCGAGAGGTCGTCCAGAAGCTAGAGAGGGAGGAGAGGAGAGAGATCATTCGCAAGAATGATCGCTCGACTCGAAGGAAGCAACCACAAGTGGAGGAGGACGTCGAGGCCCTGCCACGACACCCCCGAAGGAGAAGGAAGACACCGTCGGAAGCGTCACCATGATCAACAGTGCTATGCCTAGCACCTTGATGGGGTAATCTTCTCATTTGTCCATGGGTTGTAAATGATCTTGAGATGTAATCGTAACTTTTATGGTTTCAAACCCTAAATCCTAAACCCTAAACCCTAAAACCCTAAACTTTTATGGTTTCAATCTATCATCTGGTGTTGAAGATGCTTTCATGTTTAAGGTTAGCTACCATGCCTTGTTGGGAGTATAGATCTCACTTCTCCCTTAGAACCCTTCAATACGCCATGATCATCATAGGTCTAGTCACAAATACCTCCGCGTAGTGACAGTACGGGGGGAGGGAAAGGGCAAAACCGTGGTCACAACCCCTGGTAGATTAGATCGGTTTTCATATCTCTTAGCGGTTGCATGTTCAAGTATCATAGACCCTTGGGCAAGTGTCTTTTATATATCTTTTGTGAGTCTCGTAGCTCTCTCTAGTGTAGCGTAGTAGTTCTCTAGATTAACCGTAGTTTAGGGTTTGGATAAGTTAACTAGGTAGTGCTAGATCAAACACTTGTAATCCCCTTGCTCCGCGGATTGACAAGAACCTAGGGAATCCCCGTGGTGAAAAAGGTGTATGTCCGTACGCTTGCGGATCGTAGGTGGATACGAGTTTTATCCGTCAGCAAGCCCCTTTTTCTAGCGCCGTAGCCGGGGAGCAAGCCATTTTACATCGTTTGGTTTTGCATTTATTTTCGTTTATCGTTTATTGCTAACATCTAACCCCTATTACCTAGAAAACCATTTTGTTTTGTTTTGTTTTTCTATTTTGTTGTCTAGATGGCGTTCGCCAACCACCCTATGGAAGAACCGGCAAAATCACTACGGGATTACGCTAGTCCTCGATGTGAAGACATTAAGGTACAAGAGTCGGATTCGAAGCTCGAAGCGACCAAGTATGAAATCAAGGCTAGGACCATCGAGATGGTGGCGGCAACCCCATTTAGAGGGAGGGAGATGGAGAACCCGTATAGACACACAAAGCATTTCACGATGCTATGCAACACAGTGCGTCAAGAAGGAGTTCCCGATGAATGGTTCAAGTGGAATCTCTTTCCCTACTCACTTGCCGGCGAAGTAAAGACGTGGTACTCGTTTGCGTCCTTTGAAGTTGAAGGGAATTGGAACAAGTTGACGAAGAAATTTTGTGAGAAGTTTTTTCCAATAAGCAAGGTTCAACATCTAAGGAGGCAAGTGATCACCTTCACGCAAGGAGAAAAGGAAGGGATAGACCAAGTTTGGAATAGGTTTAATGAGTTGATTAAGCAAGGACCAAGACTTGGCTTCTCCGGTGACGTACTTTTGCATACATTTTTCTTTTCCCTAACCCCTAGTTGCATGGAACATGTTCAAATGTGTGCTGGTGGGGATCTCATGGGGAAAACACTCACGGAAGCCGCTCAACTTTTACAAAAGATTAGCAAAGCGGTGGCCATGCGAAGAGATTGGGAAACACGACTTTCGGGAGGGCCGGAACACGATTCAAGTACCAAGACATGTGCTGAAATTTCTAAAATGGCAGCCCCAGAAGACAAGAAAGAGGAGCCAATCCCGAAAAAGCTTGAAGAAGTACACACCGAGACAAGAACTACCCCAAGAGTTGACTTCGCCAAGTCAAATGAAACAAACAAAAGGAGTATGTCAAACACGAAGCCACTAAGGGAGTTTGAGCAAATGGATTGGGTTCCAATTGATTATGGAGAAGTATTCGACAAGAGAAGACCGTTCCCTAACCAAAAGGGGATGGCAAGAGCGTTGGAAGTGGACTTCCCACCGAAAAAGCAAGCGGAAAATTCGTACGATCTTGAAACAACCGGTGAGATCTTTCAAAAGCTCTTTAGTGATGATGAAGTGGATCCGGATCACATAGCTGAGGTGAAAAGAATCATGAGGATCAAGCCCGAAGCATCGCCATACGCTCGCCTCGCTGAAGTTTATGCAATAGGATCCGACCAAGAGGAGAAGACGACACCACACTTGAGTTGCGAGATTAACGGAGTTCAATGCAAGGCTTTATGCGACATCGGAGCTCAAGTAAGTGTCCTATCCTCTAAGATTTATGATAAAGTTCAAGACCATAACCTAGACTTAGCTCCAACTTCAATAAAGTTAATCATGGGAGATGGTAGAACTATTAAACCTCTAGACATTGCTTGCAACATTAACGTAATCATCTCTGGAAAGTGCATACCAACCGATTTCTTTATTATAGATGCCTACTATGATAATCATGATCACATAATCTTAGGTAGGCCTTTCCTTAAGTTGGTTGATGTCGTGTTGGATGCCGGAGAAGGCAAAGTAACAATAAACCTTAATGGAGATAAGTACACATATAATTTTCTTCGCGCTTCTAGTCATGCTTCACCTTTTCCTCCCAAGGATGAAGAAGAAGAGGAGGTAGGTAGTCTTTGTTTTGTTGAAACCCTTAAAGACCCGCTGCAAAGAGCGATGGAGAACCAATCCAATGATCAACAAGATGAGGAATTAGAGGAAGCAATGAAAGGGTTAGAACCACAAGATGGAAGCGTGGAGGAAGAAAAATTTGAAGACATAGGAGACACTAAACCCGAAGAACCACAAGTGCCCGAGGTGGATCTCAAACCTTTGCCCAAAAGATTAAAGTACGAATTTTTTGGGCCCAGACAAGACTTATCCAGTCATTGTGAGCGACGAGTTGAGTCCCAAAGAAAATGAGAAGTTACTGAATTTATTGAAGAAGCACAAGAAGGTGATCAGATATTCGATCAATGATCTCAAAGGACTTAGCCCAGCCTTTTGCACTCATCGTATACCGATGGAAGACCAATGTAAGCCCGTAGTAGACCATCAAAGGAGGCTAACCCATGCCATGCGAGAGGTAGTGAAGAAGGAGGTTACCAAGTTACTTGATGTCAGAATCATCTACCCGGTGCCGCATAGCGAGTGGGTGAGCCCCGTACATTGTGTGCCGAAGAAAGGAGGTTTGACCGTGGTGAAGAATGAGAAGAACGAATTAATACCACAAAGAACCGTGACCGGGTGGCGGATGTGTATCGATTATCAAAAGCTAAACAAAGCAACGAAGAAAGATCACTCCCCCCTACCGTTCCTTGACGAGATGCTCGAGAGGTTAGCAAACCACGCATATTTTTGCTTTCTCAATGGATACTCGGGGTTCATGCAAATTCCTATTCACCTGGATGATCAACACAAGACAACATTTACTTGCCCTTATGGAACGTTTGCATATAGAAGGATGCCCTTTGATTTATGCAACGCTCCAGCCTCTTTTCAATGTTGCATGATGGCGGTGTTCTCGGAATTTATCGAGGAAATTGTCGAGGTGTTCATGGATGATTTTTCTATTTATGGGAAGACATTCGTGGATTGCTTGGCAAACTTAGACAAGATTCTCATGAGGTGTGCGGAGGTCGATGTAGTGTTAAATTGGGAAAAATGCCACTTCATGGTAAAGCAAGGCATAGTGCTCGGACATGTTATATCTGAGAGAGGAATTGAAGTGGACAAAGCCAAAGTGGAGATGGTTGATTAACTCCCACCTCCAACGGATGTTAAGTCTTTGAGAAGCTTTCTAGGCCATGCCGGATTCTATAGAAGATTCATTAAGGACTTCTCAAAGATCATTAAGCCTTTAACTCAACTTCTTCAAAAAGATGTGGCTTTTGACTTTGATGAGAAGTGCTTGGCGGCATTCCGTACCTTGAAGAATGCTTTAGTAAGTGCTCCCATCATTCAACCTCCGAATTGGAGCCAACCTTTTGAGATCATGTGCGATGCAAGTGACTATGTCGTAGGGGCGGTTTTAGGGCAAAGAAAGTAAGGCCGAGTTCACGTCGTATACTACGCTAGTAAAACTCTCAGTGAGGCACAATTAAATTATGCCACTACGGAAAAGGAGTTGCTAGCGGTGGTGTTTTCTTTCAAAAAATTCAGATCTTACATCGTGAACTCGAAGGTCATTGTTTACACCGATCACACGGCAATCAAGTATCTTTTGGCTAAGAAGGATGCTAAACCAAGATTGATTCGTTGGATCCTTCTTCTCCAAGAGTTCGATGTGGAAATTCGTGATAAAAAGGGGGTGGAAAATGTTGTGGCCGATCATTTTTCTAGGATGAACCGTGGACAAGATGACAAAGAGCCCATAGAGGATAAGATGAGAGATGACCACCTCTATCGAATACTCGACAAGGATACTTGGATGATCGATATCGTTCGAGCAATTCGGAGAATGCCTCTTGATCACCTAGATAAAAACACTCAAAGGAGGATAATCTCTGAAAGCCGGAAATATTTTTGGGATTCACCTTACCTCTTTAAGCTTGGGAATGATGGAGCAATGAGAAGATGTGTACCAAGAGAAGAGAGGCAAGAAATTTTGAGAAAGTGTCATTCGGCGGAATACGGTGGACACTATAGTCATTTTCGAACCCAAGCAAAAGTATGGTCCAGTGGATTCTTTTGGTCGGAGATGCATGAAGATACTAGAAGATATGTTGCATCATGCCCTGAATGCCGAAGGACCGGAAACATTTCTCAAAGGAATGCTATGCCCTTGAATTACAATCTACAAATCGATTTATTCGATGTTTGGGGAATTGACTTCATGGGGCCTTTCAAAAACTCACATGGATTTGAGCACATCCTAGTTATGGTTGATTATGTATCCAAGTGAGTAGAGGCCATCCCATGTCGTAAAGCTTCCATGGAAGAATCCATTGTGATGATTAAGAGTGTGATTTTCCCTCGCTTCGGTACCCCGAGAATCTTGATAAGCGATGGAGGAACTCACTTCACCGAGAAGAACTTTAAGAAGTGCTAGTCCAAGTTGGGGATTGAACATAGAGTGTCTACAGCTTATCACCCGCAAACCAATGGACAAGTAGAAACATCGAATAGGCAACTAAAGAGCATCCTTAACAAAACTATAGAGAAGGGAGGCAAGGATTGGTCAAAGAAGTTGGATGGAGCTTTGTGGGCATATCGAACGACGTTCATGTCGGTGTTGAGATTAGCCCCGACACTAACTAGTGAAATACGCTGTGATCAGTCTCTCGATGGTTGGTGCTAGGCAATGCAAGGACACGGGTTTATCCTGGTTCCGGCCACGGGACCGTACGTCCAGCAGGTTGCGCGTACGCGCTGTATTGCAATGCACTAGAGGTGCCTGTAGAGGGGGGCTACAAGCTAGGTGGGAGAGGAGGAGAGTCCTCCAAGTTCCGGCTAGTTGATTGAGGCGGAGTGCCAATATCGACGCGAGTGTGGGTGTGAATGCGAGCGAGCGTGTTGTTCTCCCGTGCCCGTGGCCGGGCGGCCACCTCCTCCTTTTATAGACCAAGGGGAGGCAGCCTACAAGCATACCGCGTGGCTTCTTGAACAGAGTCATAGTACCGGCGTACAGTGCCTGCGATTTGAAGGCTGTCCTGGCGAATCCCAGCCCTTGTATGCATCGTGGCGACTCCTGTGCTTGCCTGGAGGCGGCTTCGAGGGTGATCTGGCCGGCATTCGCGCCTGGTTGCTGTCCGCACATTGATTCGAGGGTCTCACTGACGAGAGTGCTTGGGTTGTACAGGGGCTGGCATTGCGGCGTCCCGTCGGAACAGGGCTCCACACCGCCGGGCGTGGCTCCACAGTGCCGGGGATGGCCGCACCGGGGAGGAGGTGACGGAAAAGACGTGCTCCGCTCATCCCGCGTCACCGTGCTGTCCTGGTCGTGCGCTTAGTCGTCGTTCGTACGCCTCTCGAGGGTGTCCCCATGCCCTTTCGAGGGGAGCAGCGTGGGGGAAGGACGGGAGCAGGTAGCACAGCATTTGGGAATGACCCCGGCCTCTCCGCACAGTGAGCAAACAGTGCCCGCATAGTGCCCGTACAGTGCCCGGGAAGGTGGCACAGGGGCGGCATGGCTGCACAGTGCTGGGGGCGGATTCCCGGGCGGTGTCAGAGACGCGGCGTGGCGGGGATTCGGCCTTTGACTGCGGCGCCCTTGACGGGACGGGGCATTTAATGTCTTGGTCGGGAGAAATGGTTTGAAATGCCTTGAGCCGAGGAGTGGGAGCCTCGAGCGAGGCGGAGGCCTACTCGAGGGGTGCTGATCCTCGAGCGAGGCGGAGATCTGCTCGAGGGGTGTCCGACCCTAGAGCGAGGCGGGGGTTCGCCCGCATGATGTCCGACCCTCGAGCGAAGTGGAAGTTCGCTCGAGGGCGGCTGGAGCGTTCGCGTGGTGGGCCGTGAAGGCCGTTGGGCCGCAGCAAGCCGTGGGTTTTGTTTGCGCCTTGGCTGGGGTTGATCTGGGAAGTGTGTTTTTGACGATTTTTATTATTTCCGTAAAGGGTGGTTCCCCCTATAGTTAGGGGACCCCTATGGCTGTCCCCGACAGTAGCCCCCGAGCCTTTGCAGGGATAATTAGAGGATTCCGCAAAGGCTGAAGCTTCTGGTAGGAGTTTCTTCCCCTCTAGATGTGTGTGACATTCCGTGGGGGGGGCGCTAGTGCACCCGCAGGTGTAGCCCCCGAAGCCTTGGAGGAGTGTGCGCACTCGTGCAAGGTTTTCATGCTGAGCTGCCAATCCATGGAGTGTTTGTTTCAGCCGGCCTCAGTGATGTTTCAGCCGGCCTCGGCGATCTTACGCGTGCGGAACGGCGTTGTCCACACCTAGGATGAATCCCAGAGGGTCCGCTCACTACCTCCGGGGGGGATGTGGCTTTTTTCAGACACGTCCAGAAGGTGTAGCCGTGCGACGAGCCCCCGAGCCCGGGCCCGTGTGGGGGCGATCGGGGTGAACTCTCCAACTTATTCATGCCCCCCTCGCCGCCCTTCCGCAGGGGGAGGGGTGAGGTGGTCCATGCTTCCCATCGAGCGGGCCGCGAGTCATGGACGCCTCGTTGAGCTGTTAGCGGGTAATTCAAGTGGACGTCCGTGCCCCGTTCGATAGGGGTCGGCTCGTGGTCCGGGGACACATCCATGAGAGCACTTTACGTGGGTGTGCTAGGTAGGGCTCGGTCCCGTTCGATGAGGACCGAGGGCGCGGAAGCTCTCCCTCGATGGGATCCCTCGACTAGCTGCCCTCGTCTGGCCTTGAATACGAACTATGGGGCGCCCCCAAACTCTTGAGTTCGGGGATTGGCTCGGTCGCGTACGCCCTGGTCGTCCCTGACTCTGTTGATCTGAAATGCATGTTCGAACCTTTCGCAGGCCAGGACTCGGATTCCTGATCAGTAGGGGCCTTGCGGGGCGCACTCGTGCGACCCCGTCTTTGGTTGACCTGTGGCGCCCGCCGCACCTTCATTGGGCTGGGCTTCGAACCACTAGTCAGTTGTGCCTCGTGAGGAGGCGCATCCACGTTGCTCACAGAACATCTTGCGGACTGAGCTTCGAGCCACTGATCAGCAAGAGTTTCGGGGCGAGGCGCTAGGCATTCCTCAAACCGCGCTTTCGAGGGCCATCTCGAGCAAGCACGTTCGGGGCTACCCCTGACCCCTCGAGCCGTCCGTCACGGGCCCGTCGAGGGGTCGGGCCTCTGTCCCCTGTTAGTTGGGCCCCACGGGGGCTCCTTCTCTTGGAAGGATTCCCCCTCCCTTCGTTTTCGGTTGTGGACTCGGGTCAGCCATGCGTGTGGGGCCGTGGCCCACGTGACGTTCTAGGAGAGCATTGCGCACGCCTTTTTAGGCGACGTGGAGGAACTGCGCGGCGGTTTGTGTTTTCACCACGCCGTAATGATGGCGCCCGCGCGTGCGCGCGGTGGTTTCGGGACAGTGGGGCCCGGGCGACGTCCATCGCATTAACTGCGACCACGCGTCCTGACCCCCGTCCGTTCGATCCCCCCGCCCCCTTCATTATAAAAAACAACAGGTGGAGAGGAGGAGTTTTACCTTAGCCATTTTCACTCGTATTGCGCTCGCCTTCTCCTTCCTCTCGCCTCCCGAGCTCGCGCTTTCTCGCAGTCTCCGCCTCCGCGTTCCTCTTCTACTCCACGTTCACCATGGTTGAGTATCTGGAGGTCGGGCTGTGGGGTCGCTCCAATTTGGATGCGCACCTCCTTGAGGGGCTCGTCGCCGGCGGGCAATTGACGGCCAACACCGACCCGAGCAGGCCCGCGTGGATCGTTCCGCCGGCGCGGCATCAAGAGCCGCAGCCCTCGGTGGGGTACATGGTGAGCCTCGTTCGTTTGCACGAGCGAGGATTTAATGCTCCCGCTGGCCGGTTCATGCGGGGGCTGTGCTACCACTACGGCGTGGAGCTGCACAACTTCTCCCCCAATGCCATCTCGCAGGCGGCGACCTTCGTGGGCGTCTGTGAGGGCTTCCTGGGCGTCCCCGTATCATGGGACTTGTGGCTCCACCTGTTCCGGGGTGAGCTCTTTACGCTGGCGGCCGGCGGCAAGGGTCGGCGCCGACCCGTCCGCGCCGGCGGACTCACGATCGTGCTGCGGGGGAAGGGGGTCGGCGTATACCCGCCCTGCTCCATGATGAGCAACAATGCAGAGTGGGACAGGGGGTGGTTCTACCTCCACAACGACGGCGACAACCTTCTGCCTTACACCGGCAAGGTTCTGGACCACCGCCCATTCCACTGGGGACCGGGGGTGCCGGACCCCGCGCGGAGGGCGAAGCTGGAGCCTTATTTGAAGGCGTTGAAGTCCTTGACGGATGCGGGTTTGACCGCGGCGGCCGTCCTCGCGCAGTGCCACCAGCGGCGGGTGGTGCCCCTCATGGAGAGGGTGCTTCCCATTTACGGGATGGCGGAGGGCGCGGACCCTGACGCGCGGTCGCGGTCGCGGCTGCTGGCCGAGTCCCTTGCCCCGGTATACGCAGCTCAGAGGGCGAGGCACGCGGTGGACACCAGGAAGATGGTGTGCGACCCTGACGAGGTGCTATGGTCGCCCCGGATGCGGCCCGACGACGGGGCCACTGATTTGGTAAGAAATTTCTGTCACTCCCGCCAACTTCCAGATCGATTTTAACTTCGTCGGCTAATTTTCAGCGTTTGCGGTGGTGGCAGCCGGAGATGGCGACGAGCGCGTATGGCTCGGATCCCCCTACGACCAACTCCCACGCTGCAAACCGCGAGAAGCAGCGGGAGGTGAGGGCGAAGGCGGGCGCCGATAAGGCTAAGAAGAAGAGGTGCGTGGAGCGCCGCCAGGCGCACAACCTGGAGTGGGTGCAGCGGGAGAAAGAAGGTCTCTCCCTCCCGTCGACCCCGGAGGATACATGCAACGGCAGCGACGCCGGCGTTGTCTGGTCCGAGCTGGAGAGGGATGAAGAAGATGAGGAAGATGAAGTGCCCTTGGCCTCGGGGGCCAAGGGCAAGGAGGCGGCTGTTCAGCCCGCACCGTCGCCGACGCGGGCCCGCGCCGCGCCGGCCTCAGAGGCGGGCGCGGCATCAGCTGGTGAGGGCACCACGACGGGGGGCGCGCCGCCCACGCAGGCCTCGAGGAAGCGCAAGCGTCAGGTGTCATCCCGACGGTAAGTGTCGTATCGTGTTTATCTTGTCTAATTTTTCTTGATCGAGACCCTAATTTCCCCCCTTCCCCTTCCCCCAGCCGCGCCGGGGGCCCTATTACACCTGAGTTGGTGCCAACCAAGGCGCTGAGGGTGGAGGCACGCGACGCGGTCCGCACGACGCGACCTCGCTCAGCGAGGACGTCGCCGACGGCGGTGGCGGCAACGTCGTCCTCGCAATTGGTGGCGTCGCGAGACGTCCTGAAGGGGAGGAGCGGGCCCACGCGGCCGTGCCCAGGACTGGAGGTGGCTCGAGGGGTGGAACCCCTCGAACGGGTGGCGCGGGAGAGGTCCCACCCGCGGTAGATGTGACCGTCCCGCGGGACGGGACCCTGGTGGAGGGTGACGGGGTGTGGGGGGATGCTTCGCTCGAGCACACGTCTGGGGTGCCATTGCGGGGGGTCGACCCGCAGGGGGCCGGTGCGTCGTCGTCGCGCCAGCGCGACTACGATGAATTCCCCGGTGATTGGTGCACCGGGCTGGACCACCCCTACGTCCCCTGGGATACAGTGGAGCGCTCGCACGCAGAGTTTCTTGAATGGAGGGATTTCCTTGAGGTGGGATCCCGAGTTCAGAACCTGCTTGGCGAGGCCTCGAGGCTTCACAAAGACGTGGCGACGCCGTTGTTCCGGGCTCGTGCACTAGTCCCGTCGTCTCCCCCTGTTCTCCTTCTTTCCTTTCTTGGCCGTGTCTTGTCTGAGTCTCTCTCCATCTTATTTGTTTTGGCAGTGGCTGTGGGGTGACGCGGGGGACAAGATTTCCTTCATCGCCAAGCTTCACGCCGACCACGAGGCGGCGTGCCGGGAGAACGAGCACCTGGGCCCGGTGATGGAGTGCCTTCGCGACGAGAGGTATGACACAAAGGCGCGCCTCGAATCAGTGAAGGGTGAGCTGCGCCGTGCGGGGGAGGAACACGACGCCCTCCGCACCGCGGCGGAACAGAAAGCCAAGGAGGCCGAGCAGCTCAGCGCCGCGCTGCAGGGCAAGGAGGGGGAACTTCAGTAGGAGCGTGCGGCGCTGAGTGAGGCAAGGTCCCAGCTCGCGGTGAAGGACACTGCCCTTGCTGAAGCACAGGCTCGCGCCGAACGCGAGCACATGTCACTGGAGGATGTGCAGACACGCCTTGCTCATGCCGAGCAGAAGGCTCTGGAGGCCGAGGGGCTCGCCGCCGCCCTGAAGGAGAAGGGTGACACGCTGATGGCTGTCGAGGGCCAACTCGCCGAGGAGCGCACCACCCGTGAGGGGGTGCAATCTCAGCTCGCGCTGAAGGACACAGCTCTCGCTGAGGCTCAGGCTCAGCTCGAGCGGGAGCGTAAGGCGCTCGAGGAGGTGCAGGCCCAGCTCTCTCAGGCTGCAGAAAAAGCCCGAGAGATTGAGCAGACGGGCACCGCTCTCCAGGAGGCCCAGTCCCAGCTCCAGCTCGCGCGCGAGGAGCTCACGGGAACCAGGGACATGCTTCAGCAGCGCGATGCCTCGATCTCTCAGCTCCGACAGGATGTCAACGCCGCGCGGGCCGCACTTGAGACCGAGAAGATGCGAGCCGAGGGTAAGTCTCGTCCCTCGACCGTTTTGGTTTCTCATTGTGTTCTTCCGAGGTTTGATATTTGTTTTGGTATCACAGAGCTGCAGAAGAGCTCGGCGGACCCTTCAGGGGAAATGCAATCCCTCCAGGTCGCTTATAACGAAGCTCAGGGTGAGCTCAAGGACCTGGAGGCCGCTGCCCTCGAAGTATGCCGCGAACTCGAGGGGCTGGGGGTCAAACCTCGGGTAGCTCGATAGCGGGCCGTCTGCGGTCCCTGGGTGGCCGGGTCACTGAGCGCCTACGCGGTGCCCTTCGACTTGGCGTCCAGAAGACTTTGGGGCTGACCTTGACCCACTACATCCTCGACTTTGGTCTGCTGCGGGACGGCTACGTCTTCCCTGAAGATGTCGTGGGTGAAGATGCCGAGCTTGAGGTGGTGAGGGCGGTTGATGCGTCCATGCCGGAGCCTGCCACAGCCCTTGCTGACATGTTCGAGGTGGACCTGTTCCCCGATGCCGCTGAGGGTGAAGCTACCACCGCTCCAAACCCCCATGCTCCCTGAGGACTCGGGTCTCGAGGCCTTGCCGAGTGCATCATCACCACGTCGCGGGCCTCATCCACTTGGTCCAATGAGTCTTCGCGAGCCCGCTGGTTCAAGCTTTCTTGATAGGCCCTGAGCCTGGGGGATCCATATTCCAAATCTGTGGGGAGGACGGCCTCCGCACCATAGACGAGGAAGAACAGAGTAAACCCCGTAGCTCTACTCGGGGTGGTTCTAAGGCTCCAAATGACCGACGGTAACTCTTGAATCCATTTTCGACCAAACTTGCTCAGTTTGTCGAAGATCCTGGGCTTGAGGCCTTGCAGAATCATGCCGTTGGCGCGCTCCACCTGGCCGTTGGTCTGTGGGTGCGCAACGGCTGCCCAATCCACGCGGATATGGTAGTCGTCGCAGAACTCCAGGAACTTCTTGCCTGTAAACTGAGGTTGGTGATAGGGCGTGCCTCGATCCACTTTGAAAACTCGTCGATTGCGACCAATAGGTGTGTGAAGCCCCCGGGCGCCTTCCGCAGGGGCCCGACGATGTCTAATCCCCACATGGCGAACGACCACGTAATGGGTATGGTCTGGAGGGCGTGAGCCGGAAGATGTGTCTTGCGAGCATAGAATTGGCATCCTTCGCAGGTGCGCACGACCTCGTTGGCGTCGGCGACCGTCGTGGGCCAGTAGAAGCCCTGGTGGAACGCGTTGCCCACGAGGGTGCGCGGCGCTGCGTGATGGCCGCATACGCCTGCGTGGATGTCCCGGATCAACTCACGGCCTTCGGGGATGGGGATGCACCGTTGTAGAATTCCTGATGCGCCGCGCTTGTACAGTTCGCCGCTAATCACGGTGAACGACTTGGCCTTTCTGGTGATGCGTCTCGCTTCGGTTCGGTCTGAGGGTAGCTCCCCTCGATCGATCCAGGCGAGGTACTTGCTTCGCTAGTCCTCCGCGGGAAGGGCCTTGTCGATCTCCATAGCTTCGGCTTCGTCAACCCCGTACCCCTCAAGTAGGGAGAGCACAAATTCCTCGTTCGAGGGGTCCTCGTCCATGGGTCCCGCACCCGCAGGCCTCGAGGGAGCCCCCGAGGGTTCTTCTGGATTCGGGGGGGCTTTGCTAAGGTCGACGGAAGGCTTGGCGAGATCGCGGGCAAAGATGTTCGGAGGGACAGTGATTCACCCCGACGCAATCTTTGCCAGCTCGTCCGCCTCCTCGTTGTACTTGCGCGGGACGTGGTTGAGCTCGATGCCTTAGAACTTATCTTCGAGTGTGTGCACAGCGTTGCAGTATGCCTCCATCTTCTCGTCGTGGCAACTTGCATTCTTCATGACTTGATCGATCACCAGCTGCGAATCCCCCCTGACGTCGAGGCGCTTGACGCCGGTTTCGATGGTGATTCGGAGGCCGCAGAGAAGGGCTTCGTATTCTGCCATGTTATTTGATGCGGGGAAGTGCAGGCGTACCACGTACCTCATGTGTTCTCCGAGGGGCGAAATGAAGAGCAGGCCCGCGCCCGCACCAGTTTTCATCACCGACCCGTCGAAGTAGAGGGTCCAACACTCAGCTTGGATCTACAATGTGGGTAGCTGAGTATCTGTCCACTCAGCGACGAAGTCCGCCAAGATCTGAGACTTGATCGCCTTGCGCGGCGCGTAAGTGAGGGTTTCACCCCTGAGCTCCACGGACCACTTCGCAATTCTACCTGAGGCGTCCGGGTTGCGAACTATTTCTCCCAATGGGAATGACGAGACTACAGTGACCGGATGGGCCTCGAAGTAGTGCCGCAGCTTGCGCCGTGCGAGCACCACCGTATAGAGCAGTTTCTGGATCTACGGATACCGCGCTTTGGTTTCAGACAATACCTCGCTGATGTAGTATACCGGTCTCTGGACTGGTAGGGCATGGCCTTCCTCTGTTCTCTCCACCACGATGACCGCGCTGACCACCTGGGTGGTTGCCGCGACGTAGAGATACCGAGGTTCGCTGTCTTGAGGCGGCGTGAGGACCGGCGCATGTGCAAGGCGTGCACGATCTCCCAAGCTCGCGCACGAGGTCCCAGCAGGTCATGCCCTCGAGGAAGGCGTGCACGATCTCAGACTGGGCAACACTCGGAAGCTCGGTGCAGCGCTTGGAAAAGCACCGTATGAAGTTCCGGAGGGACTCACCGGGTTTCTGGGTGCAGCCCCGCTGGTCCCAGGAATTCCCGGGGCGCACGTATGTGCCCTGGAAGTTTCCTACGAACGTGCGGACCAGGTCGTCCCAGTCGTGGATCTGACTGGCCGGTAGATGTTCGAGCCATGTACGGGCAGAGTCCGCAAGGTGTAGCGGCAGGTTGCGGATGATCACGGCGTCGTTGGTGGCGCCGCCCAACTGGCAAGCCAGGCGGTAGTCGTTGAGCCACACTCGAGGGTCTGTCTCCCCTGTGTACTTGGTGATGGTCGTGGGCTGGCGGAAGCGCTGGGAGAGGTTCGCCGTGCGGATCTCCCGGCTGAACACGCGGGTCCCCGGGGGTTCCTGTGTCGGGGAGCGATCTTCCCGGCTGTCGTAGCGACCACCACGTCGAGGGTGGTAACCCGCTGCCGCTCGTGCCTCCGCGTCGCCCCTCCTTTTGGCGTTCAGGATGTTGCGAGCGTCCCCATCCTGGGCCTGGCCGCTTGTGTCGAGGATCCGCTCCCTGACAGGCGTCCTGCCCTGGTTCGCCGGCTGTCCCGCCGCACCCCCTGCGTGGACGGAGGCCTCTTGGTCCTGTGCGCCACTGCCACCCCGCGCACTGGACTGGTTGCGCATGCGGGACGTGGAACTCTCGGCCTGCTGCACGGCAGCCTGCTCGATGAGGGCCTGCGCCTCGCGACGCAGGTTGTGCGCCTCTGGTGTTGATGGCTCGGGCATGGCTCGGAGCAAAGTTGCCGCCGCGATGAGCTTTTGGCTGGCTCGGGGTGGCGTGTGAGGATCATCGACATTGAAGTCGGTGTTGATGCGTTCGCGGGCTTGCCTCTCCGCTTCTCGGGCGCGTTCACCGCGCGCCGAGGCCTCCCCCGCGATGGTGGCGCGTAAGAGCCGCACCTGCCGGTACTCTTCCGCGAGCTTAGCCTCAAGTTCGCGTGCCTGAGCCAGCTGCGCAGCGATGTCCGTGTTGCCCGCTGGTGGGGCTGGCGGCGGGTTGGGCTCGGGATCTTGGGGCACATCCCCGTCGCCCGCTCCGTCTGCTCCGTCGGTGTGTTCGTTAATGGCGACAACGAAGCACTCACGCGCGGGGTCGTAGCTCCCTTCGCTGGAGTCGTCAGAGCAGCCGAACCAGTAGTCCGCGGCATCAAGGAACCGTTGGAACATCACAGGGTCCGGTACACCGGAGAAATCCCACTCCGCGTATCCGTGCTAGGTTGTGGGTGGCAGCTCGCTGGCTGAGCCGTGGTACGACTCGTCGTTGGTGGTGGCGATGAGGTTCCGAATTGACAGCAGGTGGTGGCCCGGGAGGTCTTCATACGCGGCCACGTGGATGCTGACAGACGAGGCGTATGTCGCGGCGGAGTTGCGCATCCCATGGGGGAACTGCGGCCCCGCAGCCGTGTGTTCTCCTACAGGAAGTGCCGCCGTATCAGTTGGCGGCGGTGCGTCCCTCCGTGCTGCGGCGCGCGCTGCCCAGCGCCGTTCCATGCGCGCCTGGCGCGAGCGCTGACCTGAGCGCCTGTGGTGTTGGGACGTCGAGGCTGCCGCTGCTGCCGCCGGTGCTGGTGTCGTGGCTTCTGGTGCCGGCGTGGCGGGCATCGGGCATGGCCCGGTCGACTGCCAAGGGTGGAGCTCATCCCGGTTGGTGAGGCGCATGAGGTAGCCGTTCCCCGTGGCCTGAAAGTTCAGGCTCCCGAACCAGATTTCGAATCCGGCTGGGAAGGGGTCGGAGCTGCCCATGGCATACCTTTGGGACGTCATCTCAGTGCGAATCACCATCAAGACTGCTGGTGAGGAGTCGATCACAGCACGAAACCCCCTACCTGGCGCGCCAACTGTTGGTGTTGAGATTAGCCCCGACACTAACTAGTGAACTACACTGTGATCAGTCTCGATGGTTGGTGCTAGGCAATGCAAGGACACGGGTTTATCCTAGTTCCGACCACAGGGCCGTACGTCCAGCAGGTTGTGCATATGCGTTGTATTGCAATGCACCAGAGGTGCCTGTAGAGGGGGGCTACAAGCTAGGTGGGAGAGGAGGAGAGTCCTCCAAGTCCCGGCTAGTTGATTGAGGCGGAGTGCCAATATTGACGCGAGTGTGGGTGTGAATGCGAGCGAGCGCGTTGTTCTCCCGTGCCCGTGGCCGGGCGGCCACCTCCTCCTTTTATAGACCAAGGGGAGGCAGCCTACAAGCATGTCGTGTGGCTTCTTGAACAGAGTCATGGTACCGGCGTACAGTGCCTGCGATTTGAAGGCTGTCCTGGCAAATCCCGGCCCTTGTATGCATCGTGGCGACTCCTGTGCTTGCCTGGAGGTATAGATGTCCAGATGGGTCAGACACGACGGGCGGCACGACGCACGACACTAAAAAACACGACACGAACACGACACTAACACGACGGCCGTAGTGTCAGTGCCGGCACGACACGATGGCGGGCCGTGTCTGGGCCGCGATCTCGACACGCAGTGCCGGCACGAACACGACACGAAAAGGGGGCGGCCCATCTAAACACGACTAATTTGGAGGTATCTATTAGACTTTAACTTACTAGCCCACGAAAGGCACTAAATGTCTTTGCCAGCCCACTTCTAATCCAGCCCACGAAAGCCCACAACCTCAGCATATAAAATCCAATCGAACCCTAATCCCCCCACCCAACCTTTCCTCTCCAGGCTTGCAGCCGCCAGCCGCATCGCCCCCCTCCCCTGGCCGCATCGCCCCCCTCCCCTGGCCGCCGACCGCATCGCCCCTCCCCTGGCCGCCGACCAACATCGCCTCTCCCCTGGCCGCCGACCTCCGTCGCCCCCCCTAGCCGTCGCGTCCCTGGCTCCTCCGCTCCTCAACCCCTCACTCCCGCCGTGGGGCGCGACCGGGCGGCGTGCAGCCGCTGTGGTGCACGGCGGGGGATGCTTGATGTGCGCCGCTGCCGTGGCACCCGGCCACGATGGATTTGATTTGTGTGTATTTGATGGATTTGATTTGTGTGTATGCGTTGTATTCATGAACTCAAGTGATTCTTGCAGATGAATTTCTGGATCTTTCCATCTTGATTCGGAATTTCGGATTGCTCTTCTTTCACTTTCTTGCTTGTAGTGTCTGGGCCGACACTAGCACGCCGTGTTGGTCGTGTCACCGTGCCGGCACGACACGGTTGAACCTTCATCGTGTAGTGTCTGGGCCGACGAGTCGGCACGCCGTGGCAGCACGGCACGACACGATTAAGGTGTCGTGCCCAACCGTGTCGTGCCTAATCGTGTCGTGCTCGTACGTGTTCGTGTCGTGTAGTGTCGTGCCGCCCATTTGGCCATCTATACCTGGAGGCAGCTTCGAGGGTGATCTGGCCGGCATTCACGCCTGGTTGCTGTCCGCACATTGATTCGAGGGTCTCGCTAACGGGAGTGCTTGGGCTGTACAAGGGCTGGCATGGCGGCGTCCCGTCGGAACAGGGCTCCACACCGCCGGGCGTGGCTCCACAGTGTTGGGGATAGCCGCACCGGGGAGGAGGTGACGGAAAAGTCGTGCTCCGCTCATCCCGCGTCACCGCGCTGTCCTGGTCGTGTGCTTGGTCGGCGTTCGTACGCCTCTCGAGGGTGTCCCTATGCCCTTTCGAGGGGAGCAGCATGGGGGAAGGACGGGAGCAGGTAGCACAGCATTTGGGAATGACCCCGGCCTCTCCGCACAGCGAGCAAACAGTGCCCGCATAGTGCCCGTACAGTGCCCGGGAAGGTGGCACAGGGGCGGCATGGCTGCACAGTGCCGGGGGCGGATTCCCGGGCGGTGTCAGAGACGCGACGTGGCGGGTATTCGGCCTTTGACTGCGGCGCCCTTGACGGGACGGGGCATTTAATGTCTTGGTCAGGAGAAATGGTTTGAAATGCCTTGAGCCGAGGAGTGGGAGCCTCGAGCGAGGCGGAGGCCTACTCGAGGGGTGCTAATCCTCGAGCGAGGCGGAGGCCTACTCGAGGGGTGTCCGACCCTCGAGCGAGGCGGGGGTTCGCCCGCATGATGTCCGACCCTCGAGCGAAGCGGAAGTTCGCTCGAGGGCGGCTGGAGCGTTCGCGTGGTGGGCCGTGCCGTTGGGCCGCAGCAGGCCGTGGGTTTTGTTTGCGCCTTGGCTGGGGTTGATCTGGGAAGTGTGTTTTTGACGATTTTTATTATTTCCGTAAAGGGTGGTTCCCCCTATAGTTAGGGGACCCCTATGGCTGTCCCCGACAGTTCAAGACACCGATAGGTATGACCCCATATCAATTTGTTTATGGCAAGGCTTGTCACCTTCCGGTTGAGGTAGAACACAAGGCATATTGGGCAATAAAAGAGATGAACCTCAATCTAGACACCGCAAGAATAAAACGAAGGATCCAAATTAGCGAGCTAGAGGAGATGAGGTTGAAGGCTTATGAAAATGCAAGCATCTACAAGGAGGGAATCAAAAGATGGTACGACAAAAGATTAAAGAAGAAGGAGTTTAAAGAAGGAGATAAGGTCCTCCTCTATAATTCGAGATTCAAAACTTTCGGAAAGGGGAAATTGCAAAGCAAGTGGGATGGACCTTACATTGTTCATTCGGTGCTCTCCAATGGAGCGGTTGCCATCATGGATATGAAAGGAGATCAATTCATGGTGAATGGTCAACAGCTTAAGGTGTATTTCGAACCCGATGTCGTGCCCCTTCACCATATTGATATTTTCATCATGGAGGATGAGCCCAAACGTCAAGCCTAGGACGTAAAACAAGGTGAGCATTTTGTAAATAGCTCTTATTTTATTTTTTTGGAGTTTCTCGCGAAGTTTTACCAGGCCAACCTTTCTACACGGGCTAACAATTAAAAAACAGTGGAGTACGCGAAAAACCGGACCGAACCGGCCCGTGAACCAGGGCAGGCCGGCTGGCCCGGTCCGATCGGCCCAGGGGCCCAAGGTGGCGGTTCGCCCTGATTTTTCCCTGGGACGCGCGTCTTCGACTTCCTTGTTTGGTCAGAAAATTTTAGGGAAGTCAAGAAAAGGAAAAGATGGGTCTAGGGCATTCCTTCTCGGACTATTTAAAGGAATGAGATTGGAGCTCGGGAATCCATCCCAATTCACATCCTTTTGCCCCCAAGCAGCAGCCATGACATCCCAAGGAGCGAGGAGATCAAGCTAGGCGCCGAGAAGCCTTTGAAGCCGGAGGAGGCGAAGTGATGCGAGCTCAAGCCTATAATGGAGATCAAGAGGACCGCCCGCATCCGTTGCGAAGGGCGTGTCCCGACCGGGCTGATTGCATCTCGCCACCATGTCAAGGAGGAGGTCTCTACTCCCGTCTGAAGATCGGAGCGACTCCGGGGCATGAAGAGGAAAGACTACAAGGAGGAGTCGCCCGAGCCGAAGGACTACGGGGGGAGTGATTACTCCGACAACCGCAGCCCGAGCTCGTGGGAAGCCGCTGGAAGGGACGGCAATGACCTCTTCTATTGGGAGGAGGTGCCTAAAGAGCCGACTCCCGAAGGTCCAAACAGCGGCGGTGATCCCGACGGCGGTGGCGACGGCGACAACGGCGATGACCCCGGCGACGACGACCCATTCGTGATGCATCCATTATGTTGTCCGGCTTGCCGTCACTCCATCTCGGACCTCTACACGTCGGTCGAGGAGTGTTTCCAAGCCATGGAGGTGATGAGGCAGAGAATGGAGGCTTTGGAGCGGGTAGTAGATGACGACTACAAGTTCCTTAATAGGAACGTGAGGAAGCTATTCGGGATGGTCGGCAACATGAAGAAAAGGTGGTGCAAGGACTGTGGGAAGTTCCACTAGATGGTTAGGGTTCCCCCCTTAGGATTTTTATAAAATACGACGTCCTCGTCGTATGATTTTAGCGTGGGGGAGAGCTAGCTAGCTAGATCTTAAAATTTTTTTGCCTTAGTTTAGTTTGGTTTGGCTTAGAGTTTGCGAGAGTTCGTGAGTTAAACTTTTAGGTGTGTTTTTAAATTTTCAGTTTGAAGTGTGTTAATTTAGTGTTCGAGTCAAAAAAAATCAAATAAAAAGTGTCTTTTATTTTTTGTCTCATGCGATGCTTTTTCTTTCTTTACTTGTATGTTTTCCTTTAATTTTGATATATGAGCATGAGCATTTGATTTGAAACGCTTACCGTGGTGCTTAGTGTAGTTTTCACCTTTAAAAGTGCCCGCACTATACTTTGATCTAGAACCTTGTTTCGGTTGTGCTAAGTTTGATGCTAATGTTGGAGGAGTTTAATTCTGAAAATTATATGAAAAACCCTTGTAATAAAGGTTAGCAAACTCTCTTTTTCCAAGTTGAGAGACAAAGAAAAATCCTATACAAGGCCAACTCAATATCCGCTCCACCATAAGTGCGGTTAACATGATGAGTTGTGCTAGGATCCTTCTCTCTTGGAAGTTTTAATTTCGAGCAATGATCATGTCCTTGTTTTATATATCTTTTATTGCTAGCCTCATCATGTATTCGGTAACGAGACTCTCACATCGAAAGTCTCGTGTATCGCCGAATTCCATACCCAACCCATAATATCTCTTTTGTACATCGTATTCCTTGAACACAACCTATGTTCGAAGTTTCATCTCGTCTCTAGCATGGTTTTCATTTAAAATTCAGATTGTGTTTATGCAAGAAAAGATGAGCAAATAGCTTCGGAAGAGAGGTAAAGATGTCAAGAGAGAGAGAGATAAGTAAAAAATATATATATGTGTATGGAGAGAAAAGGAAAAGGAAAAGAAAAAAAGAGAAGAAAGTAAGAGAAAAACAAAAAGAAAAGAAAAGAAAAGAAAAGAGAGAAAGAAAGAGTAAAAGCAAGAAAGGTATGAAGAGGGATGAATCAAGTAAAGATTAAATGAAGTGTAAGGAAGGATGCCACGTTGTTGTTAAGAGATGAATCTTCCATTTTTGCAACCATGTGCAATCTGACAACGAGGACATCATAGGTGCCTCGTAGTCTTATTTTCTTTTGCCCTTGCACATGTCTGCCATTCTATATCTTCTTATCCTTGACATCCCCACATCATGGTTTAATTCTCATGATCATTGGCTTGAAAGGTAAACAACCATTAGAGGAATTTCTTAGCTTGACAATATTTGTGTTGATCTCGCTAGCCATACCTATAGCTCCACCTTACATGATAATATGAGAGACTTGTGGGAGGTAAGAGTTTATGAATTGTTTAGGATAGCCACTTCAAATGAGCGACATGTGAGAACTTGGAGAAAGGTTTTTGTCTAATACTTGTTGCAGGAATTTTATTTTTGAAAAAAAAATCATGAAAACCCTCCGATGGAAGCAAAGAAGTAAGCATGGCTGGAATTGAGGACCTCGAGTGAAAGGTATGAGTTGTGGGGTAAATCTTTATTTGGTAAAAATTCTAAACACGCATGTTTATGTATCATGATCATTGCTTCATGTTTATCATATTAAAGATAAAGGATTGACTAACTTGTAAAGGAGGAACTAGCGGAGCATGTTTTTGACAGCATGGACAAAAGTTCTTTTTGCAAGGAACTTGCTCGAGGATGAGCAAGATCTAAGCGTGAGGGAGATGTTGACGGTGTATTTTGGTACACCAAACATGTTCATTACACTTTGGTTTGAGCTTGATTATGGAACTAACCCGCCACTAGGCATACTAATGATATAACAAGTTCATCTTTGTATGTGCATTTGGAAGTGTTATGTTTTTGCAGGAAAACATGGACAAAAAGGACGGAGTCACAACAAGTACAAAGGAGCAAATGAGGTGTCCCGTTCGTGTTCAAGTGCATGATGAAATCACTCCCAAAGGTGGCAAGGACCGAAGTGTTACAAAGGAACAACCCCGAGGATTGAAGCGTAAAAGACTGAACTTCATGCGAGAAGATCCTCTATCTTGGACGTGAGGATGACGTCGCCAAAATGATGCAAGTGAAGGGGGCAAAGTGCAAAATGGCAAGAGAACCCACGTGTGCGAAGGGGCGACCGAACCGGGCCGAAATGGGCTTGGGCCGGTCGGCCCAGCCCGGCCGGCCTGGCCCATTTTGACGTCGGTTCGGCCCCCCATTTCTTGAGCGTGAAGATGATGCAACCCTAAGTCGGTGTGGGCGCCGCCATTCGCAGAGAAGGAGCCATTCGCCCGAGAGGTCGTCCAGAAGCTAGAGAGGGAGGAGAGGAGAGAGATCATTCGCAAGAATGATCGCTCGACTCGAAGGAAGCAACCACAAGTGGAGGAGGACGTCGAGGCCCTGCCACGACACCCCCAGAGGAGAAGGAAGTCACCGTCGGAAGCGTCACCATGATCAACGGTGCTATGCCAAGTACCTTGATGGGGTAATCTTCTCATTTGTCCATGGGTTGTAAATGATCTTGAGATGTAATCGCAACATTTATGGTTTCAATCTATCATCTAGTGTTGAAGATGCTTTCATGTTTAAGGTTAGCTACCATGCCTTGTTGGGAGTATAGATCTCACTTCTCCCTTAGAACCCTTCAATACGCCATGATCATCATAGGTCTAGTCACGAATACCTCCGCGTAGTGACAGTACGGGGGGAGGGAAAGGGCGAAACCGTGGTCACAACCCCCGGTAGATTAGATCGGTTTCCATATCTCTTAGCGGTTGCATGTTCAAGTAACGTAGACCCTTGGACAAGTGTCTTTTATATATCTTGTGAGTCTCGTAGCTCTCTCTAGTGTAGCATAGTAGTTCTCTAGATTAACCGTAGTTTAGGGTTTGGATAAGTTAACTAGGTAGTGCTAGATCAAACGCTTGTAATCCCCTTGCTCCGCGGATTGACAAGAACCTAGGGAATCCCCGTGGTGAAAAAGGTGCAGGTCCGTACGCTTGCGGATCGTAGGTGGATACGAGTTTTATCCGTCAACACTCGTCACCGGGGAGGAAGGAGCTGGGGGCGCCGGTCGCAGATCTTGAAGGAGGGCCTGCCGTCGGATCTTGGGGAGGGAGGGACGGTCGTCGGATCTTGGGGTGGGGAGGAGGGAGGGACGGCCGACGCCATGCCTTGCTCTCCCCGCTCCCTTCTCCCCATCGTCAACACCACAACCACCACCACCCGCCGTCGCCGCTGCCACCAGTGGAGAGAGAGAGAGACTTGCCACCGCCAGTGGGGAAATTCGAGGTCGCGGCCACCGGATCCGGGGGCGCCGCCGCGCCATCTCCGCCTTCGCCGCCATGCCTGAGCTAGGGCACCCGTCCCCCCCACCGGATCTGGCCCGGGCGGAGAGGTCGAGGGAGTCGAGGACGCCACGCCCGCCGCCATCTCCTCCTCCTCCCGCGGCTAGCCTCCGTCGCCCCGCCGCTGGGGATGGAGTGAAGGGGCTCGCGCCGCCGGCCTCCGTCGCCCCGCCCGCCACCTGCCGCCGTCGCGGTGTGGAGAGAGGGGGGTCGGGGAGAAGGTTCGAGAGAGAGAGGGGGGGAGGACGATAGGAGGAGGGAGGAGAGGCTTCGGGCGGCTGGGGATAAGGTCGGGGTGGGTGGTGGTGGCGGGGTCAGGTGGGGACCGCTGGGAGAGAGAGGGGTGTCGGGGCGGGGTGGGGCCAGGCGGGCGCAAGGTGAGAGAGAGGGGGGTGGTGGCAGGGTCGGGTGGGGCCGGGCAGCTTTGCCGTGCGCTGCGCTATGACGCACGGCAAAGTTGTTTAGTTTGTCGTGCGTTTTAAAGAAGGCGCACGTCAATCTCTCTTTGCCGTGCGTCGGCGCACGACAAACTATTTTTCGACAATTTTATAAAATTCATAAAAATTATCAAATAAATTTGAAAAAATCAGAAAATTAACACAAATTAAGTTATGTTGTCTAACCATATCTCTTGTAACTCTATGAAACTTCATTGGAAATGTTTCGATTTCTAAGCATCGTACTGGCAAAATGTTCAAAACTCATTCATATTTTTACTACAGCCTTCACACATGATATCATAAGATATTGAGAAATCTCATAATTTTTAAACTTTATTTGCATTTTTTTGAATTTTTAAATCATTTGGACACAAGATCATGTCGTGTTTCGTAGTCACGATGTTCAAAATTTCTTTTGATTTCATGGAAAAGGTGTTAAATTAGGCTAAATAACATGAATATCAATTTTTAATCATTTTATTCTATTATTTTAATCACTTGTAGTTCAAATTTGACTTCTTTCAAAAAATTGTTTGAAATGCAATTAATTAGTTAAATATAGCAAATGATCACAAAAATCTACCAAATTTTAACATGATGTATCACATGTTGTATGCACAGAGTTGAAAAAGATTTCAAGGTGGGGAAAATTTTTTTTAGAAGCAATTGGATTTCGGACCTGGGGAAAAATACTTCAAGGTAAAAAAAATATTTTGCCGTGCGCATGAAAGAAAGCGCACGGCAAACTTATGGTTTGTCGTGCGTCTAGGAAAAACGCACGGCAAAGTTTTTTTTAAAAATAATGATGCTTCATTCGTTCGGAGCGGGGGAAGGGGAAGAAAATAATTTGCATTGCGTGGTGGAGAAAACGCATGGCAAAGAGCTTGTTTGCCGTGCGTTTTTTCGGGCGCACGGCAAAGAGCTTGTTTGCCGTGTGTATTTCTTTGTTGTGCGCCTAAAAAATGTACGGCAGATAAGCTGTTTGCCGTGCATCCGGAATAAAACGCACGGCAAAGATTTTGACGCACGACAAACGTAGGTTTCCTGTAGTGGCTGGGGCCTTGGGGTCTTGGGGATAGCCGCGGCAGCGCGGCAACAGCCGACTGCACTCGCTCTCACCTCGATCGAGTTCAGGCAATCAGATCAGGCGGCAAAGAACTACGCTTTCCCGCAAATTGCACTGCAGCCCTGCTGGCCGGCTGCCCCATTCACTGTTAGCGCGGCACAAGCACGAAGAGAGTGGGATAGATGTGACGAATGTCGTGCACGCGCTTGACCTACCTCAGAAAGAAAGAAAGTGCAACGGAGCTGCCGGTCGGCGACCCAACGGCGCATCCAGCAGCCGGCCTGGTCCCGACGTCGGGCCCCAGAACGCACCATCAGCGCTCGCCGGAGGTCGCTATTTGGCATCGTGGAACTCGTGGCCCCTGCTCCCCCGCCGAATCCAACGCACTGGCCGGAGTCTGGAGATGAGTTTGGCTTCCTGTTGCCGGAGTGAGCTTACAGAACATGGGGTGTCATGTCTGTGGCCATGCAAATTCAATGGTATGTGATGCGTGAAGAACCAAATAACACAATGAACATGATGATGAACACAAGAATGCCCACAATGAATAATGTTACCTACTATTGATGATCGGTAGTTGTCTTGGAAGTTATAAAAGTATTGGCAAACTTAATGGTTACATTTTAGAATACATAAGGTATATTCAACAACAACTAACGACATAGTATTTCAAGCAATAAATATATCCTAGGAGACATGATACAAAATGTATATATAAGAAACATCCTATGTATTTGTCGGGATCGCAAGTTAGAAGAGAGAGAACCGGCCAACATGCACCATCAACGAATGAGGAAGGAAGAAGAAAAAGAAAGGGGTATCGACTGTCGATCGTAAGGAAGAGAGACTTTTGGACGAGAGGAAGAAGGTACCATTGGATGAGATGAAGAAGGGGGTGCACCCATATGGAAAGAGGGTGTTGGGGAATTGGGTAAAAACCTTTCACCCTCAGAACTTCGGAATAGCTCAGACTCCTGCAAATTCGTGAAAGTGTTCGGAGAAATGCTGCTGGGTCACAATTCTGTTTCATAACGTAAAAACATTCGGGAAGGTGTTTTGTTACTTTTTGTATGTTTCACTGACCCACTAATGTTGTGCGAAATAATTGCCGAACATGCACTGGATCGTTGGTCTGTTTCTCGTTTCAGGACAGCGGGAACCTGGGGAGTTCAAGGAATTGCGAAGATGGAGGCTTCGGAGATCCTAACAGACCTCCCTTCATCTGTGAACTCTGAAGCTCAGTTCGGAGACCTCGGTGATTGGCGATTTTCGTGAATAAGGGGTCGAAGATCAAAAGAAGACCAAGTCAAAGACACTGCCTCAAAAATCCGGGTTCGAGGTGTGAACTGATGGCAGGCTTGTAAATATGTGAAATTAGTTCTGCAAATCACGGACTGTAAAAGACATTCATGTACATGTTCACACTTAGAATATTCCTTAGATTCGAGGGCAATCTCGGAATGTAAAAGTCCCTTCGCCTCCCTTTAAAAGGGGGCTCGAGGGCACGTGTAAAGGGATTCACAACTTTTGAGGCGAGTACAGACTTTCGGAGATTCCTTGTCTCCTCTCTCGTTCCTGCTTTCGTGCATTCGTTCTGGAATCTTGTGTTCGGGGATTCCATCCGATTTTCAGACCCCTCAACATTGGCGCCCACCGTGGTTTCAGCCGACAGACAATCCATGATGCCTCCACAGAAGAAGTCCAAGAAGAACACACCCACAGAAGCCGACCAGGAAGATCACTACACTGAAGAAGACAACGGAAACTCTCTCATTGCAGAACCTTCGCAGATTTCAGACCAAGAGAGGAGGGCGAAACTCGAGGCTCTCCAGAAGGCACGAGCTGAGAAAACAGTGCACACTCTGGAACCATTCACTAAAGAAGAAGCTGATGATGAAGATGACCAGGCCATTGATAGAGAACTAGAAAGAGTGCACCAGAAAGTACTGCAGCTACAGAAAGAGAAAGAAAGATTCACGGACCAGCTGGAAGCAAAAAGAAGAGCTTCGGAGAAGCTGGAGAAACATAACCAGGCAAAAGAGCAAATAGAAAGAATGCAAAGAGAAATTGATGAAATGAAAGAACAAGAAAATAGTTCACTGTGGCGTGATTCACCACACCAGAACTCTGGCCAGAACAGAAGAACTTCAAGAGAAAACTTCTTCGCGGGTAACGGAATCTCGCAGTTCATGGATCCAGATTCACCACTCTTACTTGGGTTGCAAACAGCACCGTGGCCACCGAAGTTCAAACCAGTTTCTCTCCCGAAGTACAATGGGTATGGAAACTCTAGACAGTTCCTCATGAGATATGAATCAGCTGTGAATTCAGCAGGAGGAGATGATGTCGCACTGGCCAAATCCTTCATCATTGCTTGTGAAGGCCCAGTCCTCAACTGGTACTCTCTGCTACCACCACACTCAATCTGCAGTTGGATTGACCTCAAGACAAAGTTCATCCAAGCTTTCCAGATATTCCATGAAACTGCGGCAAAATCATCGGACATGTACAATTGCAAGCAAAAAGATAGAGAGCCATTACAGAGCTTCGTAAGAAGATTCATGCAACAAAGATCTCAGATCCCGGAAGCAGACGACAAGACAACAATACAAGCGCTGATCAAAGGTCTGACTCCGGGACCAACAGCCTCACACTTGACCCGAAAGGAGCCCAAAACTATTGACGAACTCTTTCACGAACTGGAAGAATACATCAAGTCCGATGAAGATCATCGAAGAAGAGTTGCTGAACGAAATGAGGCAAGGCAAGGCAATAGAGGAACAACATGGAAACCTCATTCTCAAAACCCACGAAACATCAACAATGTGGAAAATCCTCAGTTCAGCCAGGACAACAGACCGAGCACAAGAGGAGGTTTTGCGTCAAGAGGAAGAGGAAGCGGAAGAGGACCCTCGAAGGTTCAGAACCACGATCCAAGAGATCCATACTTCTACTGCCAATATCACGGAAGAGGCCATAGCACCGAAGCGTGCCCAGAAACCAAAAAGAACATAGCTAGAATCCAACAAGAGAAAACCATGATGAGTATTGCCTCCACAGTGCTGAACCAATTCCGTCCAAACTTCTGGCAACCACAACTCATGGGTCCTCAACCAAATCCAGTCCCAATTCAGCAGTTTCAGCAGGCACAGTCGTCCTGGCAGCCTTCCCAACAGTTCTATCCTCAGTCTCAGGCGATTCAAGCCATTCAGCAACCACAACCAATTCAAGAAATGTTGCCACCACCACCCGACAATTCATCAAGACAAGAGTCGAGTTCGAGAGGCCATAATCCGAAAGCCTTACCTTCCTTCGGAACTATCATGCCTATAACAGGAGGTTCAGCCATGGAGTTTGAGACAAAAGACAAAGAAATAATTACTTCAGATCTGTGAATACAGTCATCAATGACGGTCCAGCAGCGCAACCAGAATGGGCTAAGGTGCCGATAACATTCACTGAACAGGATTTCAGATTGAAGTCAACAGACCACAACGATGCCATGGTCATCGAGGTGAATATAGCTGGATGGGTTATCGGAAAAGTTCTAGTGGATAATGAAAGTTCAGCAGACATCTTATTCATGAAAACTTTCGAGAAGATGAGCTTGAGTCCACACATGCTGCAGCCACCAGAGTACCCACTGCTGGGTTTCGGAGGAAAACCAATCAAGCCAGCAGGAAAGATAGCTCTGCCCGTATCCTTTGGAGATCTTGACAATGCCAGAACCGAAACCCTCACTTTCGACGTGGTCGACATGTACCATCCATACTTCGCGATTTTCGGTAGAGGATTCATGAACAAGTTCGATGCGGTGATAAGGCAACAGTTCCTAGGCATGAAAATGCCGGCACCAAAGGGAGTCATCACTGTATTCGGCGATCAGCAAGAGGCCCGAAACATTGAAAAGGGTCACACACCGGGACAAACCAACGTGCATCACCTGAACTCTGCCGAAGAGAAGAAAGAACCATATGTTGAGGCCAAGAGAGATAAAGAAAAAGTTGAAATAGCTGCTGATGGCGAAACGAAGAAAGTGTACTTAGATGACATGCCAGACAGAGCAGTCGTGATAGGGGCTCATCTCAGTCCCGAAGAAGAGAAAGAACTTGTTCAGTTCCTCAACAGGAACAAAGATGTTTTCGCATGGTCAGCCAAAGATCTACAGGGTGTTGATAGGGATATCATCGAGCATGCCCTAGACACAGATGAGATAATAACCCCGAAAAAGCAGAAACTCAGGAAGATGTCCGAAGAAAAATTCAAGGCAATAGAGGCTGAGGTACAGAGGCTTCAGGACGCTAAGGTCATTAGAGAAGTCATGTATCCTGTTTGGCTAACTAATACTGTACCAGTCAAGAAGAAGAATGGAAAGTGGAGAATGTGTGTGGACTTCACAGACTTGAATAAAGCTTGCATGAAGGATGACTTCCCCTTAGAAAGGGTGGACAGGGTCGTTGATGATGCCACAAACAGCGAAATGCTATCACTCCTAGACATGTTTTCAGGATATCATCAAATAAGGGTACGAAAAGAAGATGAGGAGAAAACAAGTTTCATCACTCCTTTCGGAACCTTTTGCTTCGTCAGAATGCCAGAGGGTCTGAAGAATGCAGGATGCACATTTTCAAGAATGATAGCAATAGTGCTTCACCCTCAGCTTCGGAGAAATATTCTAGCATATGTCGACGATATAGTCGTCAAAAGCATTCACAGAAAAGACCACATTAGTGATCTAGCAGAAACCTTTGCGGACCTCAGAGCAGCAAATCTCAAGCTGAATCCTGAGAAGTGCGTTTTCGGCATTCACAAGGGAAAAGTTTTGGGGTGCTTTGTTTCGACAAAAGGCATTGAGGCAAATCCTGACAAAATCAAAGCTCTAGTTGAGATGCAAGATCCTGTTTCGGTGAAAGATGTGCAAAAGTTGACAGGGAGAGTGGCTGCCCTTAACAGATTCATCCCTAGAGCTGCAGAGAGAAGTTTGCCCTTCTTCCAAGTTCTCCGAAGTTCCAAGAACTTTCAGTGGTCTGAACCTCAGAAACAAGCTTTCCAAGAACTCAAAGACTACTTGTCAAACATGACCAAGCTATGCCCTCCAGAGCCAAAATCGCCACTCCTACTGTACTTGTCTGCTTCCAACTCAGCCGTGAGTGCTGTCCTAGTGCAAGAGAAGGAGGAAGAAGGAAAGTTGAAACAAATTCCAGTATCTTTGCTTCGGAAGCTCTTTCGGGATCTAAACTTTTCTACTCTGAATTGGAAAAGATAGCATATGCAGTCGTTATGGCTGCAAGAAAACTAAGGCACTACTTCGAGGGTCACAGAATAAGGGTTATCACGAATCAACCAATGAATGACCTATTCACAAATAAAGAAGCTTCAACCCGAATCATCAAGTGGGCTGCTGAACTATCAGAATACACAGTTGATTTCGAAAGAAGAAGTGCAATCAAATCGCAAGTCTTGGCAGATTTCGTCGTGGACTGGACATCGCCAACACATAATTCCGGTGAAGATATAGTCACGCCTTGGGTAGTGCATTGCGATGGGGCTTGGTGTGATAGGGGAGTTGGTATAGCAGCAATCGTAACATCCCCAACAGGAGTTGTGATAAGATATGCAGCTCGACTTGATTTCGTAGATGATGTGCACTCTACGAACAACACAACTGAATACGAGGCTTTGCTCCTATCTCTGAGAAAGATGAAAGCTCTGGGCCAGCTAACCTTTATCATCAAGACGGATTCTAAATTCATTCAAGAGCATATCGAGAAAGAAAGCGAAGCAAGGAATCCGGTTCTAATGAAGTATCTTGAGAAAGTCAGAAAAATGGAGAAGCACTTCAAAGGCTACTCAGTCCAACATATACCAAGAAATGACAATAATGAAGCAGATAAACTGGCGAAAGCAGCAGCTCAGAATCAGACAATGCCTCCGGATGTGTTCTTCGAAATCATCAAAGAGCCGTCCGTCAAAGATCTGAAGCCAAAAGCTGTGAACATTGTAGAAACTCGCGATTGGAGAGCCGAAATCATGGCATACCTGAGGAGCCACTATGAACCGCAAGATGAATTGGAGGAAAAAAGACTAAGGCAAAGAGCAAGGGGCTATGCTGTAGTGGACGGAGAGCTCTACAAGTCCGGAATCACCGAACCATGGTTAAGATGCATAACCTCCAAAAAGGGTGTAGAACTTCTCAAGGAAATCCATAGTGGATTTTGTGGTGCACACATAGGCACAAGAGCTCTGGCAAGCAAAGCAATAAAGCAGGGATTTTTCTGGCCCTCAATAAATGTTGATGCAAAGAAGCTTGTTCAGGAATGTGAAGCTTGCCAAAAAACAGTGAATCAGCAGAATCTACCATCCATGCCAGTTCATCTAATTCTTCCATCATGGCCTTTGCAAAGGTGGGGAATGGATCTGGTTGGCCCATTGCTGACAGCTCAAGGAAACTGCAAGTTCGCAGCAGTAGCAGTTGATTACTTCACCAAGTGGGTGGAAGCAAAGGCATTAGCGAATATCACAGCACCAACAATTCAGAAATTCTTCTGGCAAAATATAATCTGCAGATTTGGAGTACCAAGAGAGTTGACTGTTGATAATGGGAAGCAATTCGACTGTTATTCTTTCAAGGAATACTGCAAAACTCTGGGCACTCATGCGAAGTTCTCTTCAGTTTATCACCCGTAGTCTAATGGGGCTGTTGAAAGAGCAAATGGGCTAATCTTTCCGAGAATCAAGAAGTGTCTATATGATCAAAAGAAAGGCAAGTGGACGGATGAATTGCCAAAAGTGATCTGGTCCCATAATACAACAGTGTCGAGAGCAACGGGTTTCACACCATTTCGCTTACTGTTTGGCACCGAGGCAATGACACCAGAAGAGATCAAGAATAAAAGCTTGAGAGTGCAGAAAGCAAAAGAGATCGAAGAAGTTGACATGAAGGTGGAGAAAGACATGATCGAACTAACAATCCTCGAGGCTTCAGATAACATTGAAAAGTACCAAAGAGAAACCAAGGCATGGAAGGATAAGAAAATAGTCAGGAAAAACATCAAGAGTGGTGATTTAGTACTGAAAAGAAAGAAAATTTGGGAAAACCCCAGGAAACTCCAAGAACCATGGGAAGGGCCATACATAGCAAAGGAAACAAACATGCCAGGAGCTTTCCGCTTAACAGACCAAACCGGTGAAGAGCTACCGCATTCGTGGAATGCAAACAGTCTGAAAAGGTACTACCCTTGAAAATCATGAAAGTAGCTAGATTCATTTTTCAGCATTTCTTTTCGCAAGTCTAGATTCCATAAAATTATAAAACCCTGAACCACGAAACTATAAGTGGTTTTGGAAACAAAAACATTTACTTCTTGCATTTAATTTAGAATAAGAAGGACCGTACTCTTTTCCTTGCAAAGGGGGCCCTAAATCAAGGGGTAAGGTTTTTAACGAGGCGGATCCTATGTAAATACTCTTTGTAATATATATGAAAAGAGTCTTCCCCCAAATTATGTGTCTTACGAAGCTCCACTCTGAGAAAAGAAAAAAGTTCGTGAAAAGGCTCCGTGATAGCCTGAGTTCCATCGAATGAAAGAAAAGTTCATGAAAAGGCTCCGTGATAGCCTGAATTCCATCATGAGAAAAGAAAAGTTCGTGAAAAGGCTCTGTGATAGTCTGAATTCCATCATGAGAAAAAAAAGTTCGTGAAAAGGCTTCGTGATAGCCTGAGTTCCATCGAACGAAAGAAAAGTTCATGAAAAGGCTCCGTGATAGCCTGAATTCCATCATGAGAAAAGAAAAGTTCGTGAAAAGGCTCCGTGATAGTCTGAATTCCATCATGAGAAAAGAAAAGTTCGTGAAAAGGCTCCGTGACAGCCTGAATTCCATCATGAGAAAAGAAAAGTTCGTGAAAAGGCTCCGTGATAGCCTGAACTCCATCATGAGAAAAGAAAATTTCGTGAAAAGGCTCCATGACAGCCTAGATTCCATCGTGAAAAAAGAAAAATTCGTGAAAAGGCTCCGTTATAGCCTGAGTTCTACCATGGGAAGGAGAAATTCATGAAAAAGGCTCCATTACAGCCTAATTCCAACTATGAGAAAGAAAAATTCACGAAAGGGCTCTGTGATAACCGAGATTGAAGGAGAGAAAGAAAAATTTTGTGAAAAAAGGCTCCTTGATAGCCAAAGGCTCCATGAAAGCCTATATCCCACCTTAAGGGGATATCCTACCGAAAGGCCTGAGGTAACAACAAGTTGCGGCCTAAATCCCACCTTAAGGGGATTTCCTACAGAAAGGCCTGAGACAACAAGTTGTGGCCTAGATCCCACCTTGAAGGGACATCCTACCAAAATTACGGGAACAACTGAAGGTTGTGGCCCAGAAAGTACAAACGTCTTTGTTCAGGATTTTTTGTGTGAAAAAATATAAAGTAAAAGTTAAAGCTACCTCAGTTGAAAGAACAAATCAGCATGGTAGCGAACGTTCATGAAGAACTATACGAAGTTTTTTAGGAAATTCGCTCTAGCCGAGAACATTCTTCCAAGGGCCAAGGGGCTCAATCACCACCGAAAATTAGTAATCACAAAGTATGGTTGAAGCAACTGAGGGTTGCGATATCGACCTGGGCAAGTATGCCAAGCGGGCGCAAGTCCACAAAATTCGTGAAACAAATTTTGTCGACTTACGTTCGAAGGGAATTATCAATCTTTGGGCATCCACGAAATTTTGCATGAAAACGGCAAGGTGGGGAGGGTGACGTTTTTCCTTAAAAAATGAATTTGTTGCCTTAGTTTCATACAAAATTTCATAAAAGTAAAATTACATAGCTTCAAAGAGTTGACAAGTTCAGAAAGGAAGTTCGACGATGCGGCTCGGTTTACGACCCCTTTCTTCGGCAATGTCACTAGCATAAGCAAAATTACATTCGCCAGTTATAGGGCTAAGGGGCTCCATCTTCACAGTGGACCGCGAGCTCGAGGCTTCAGAAGAAAGAGCATAACCATCACGTTGAAGAAAAAACCAGCTAAGTTGAAAGCTACTCATCGAAAAATACTGGCAACATTCAAGCCAAAAATCAGAGAATTCGCATCCAGGATTAGCTTCTTTGTACAAACGCCAAGCTTCACCACTAACTATCTGGTCCTGCCGATGAATTCGCAGAGGTATGATGTCCTGCATAGGCCCACCTTGCAGGACCTGCGCAGGTTAAAATTTACAAGACAGAAGTTTAGAAGGGGTCGCAGCCCATTAATGTACAAATATACAAGTTCATAGGGCCTCAAACATCAAAAGCAAAAGTTCGGACAAGCAGAGCCTCATCCAACAATATCAACCTTCGGGGAGCTGGTCTGACGATCGGAACTGTCTTCCCCGCCATCATCTTGGTCGTCGCTACTACTACTGTTGCCACTACCCTCGCTCCCCGAATCTTCCTCTCCATCGTTGATATCGTCATCCCCTTCAGATTCAGAAGATGATTCTTGACTCTCCACAGCCTTAGCACGCTCCTCCTTCCGAATCATCTGAAAAACGTAAAAGAATTCAACAAGAAATCAAGAAAGGGACGCTCGTAAAATGCCAGAAATTCAACAAAGTCTATAATACCAACCTCCTCAAGTTTGTCACGAGCAATCTTCTTCACGAATTCTTTTCCACTCGCATTCCAAAACTCCCTTGCGAATCTAATCTTTACAGCACGGATGTCTTCATTGGGGTGAATGATTGAAGTACTTCCAGCATCTGGAAATCACGAGAGTGCACTGCGGAATTTCGGGAGATCGACACAATCAAAATCGTAAAGAAGCTTCAGAAGACTTTCCACCGAAAAAAGAGCAGCAAAGTCTCTGGCTCCTGAGAAGACATCTGGGAGAGCTTGGAACTCCTTCAGCATCCAGTCCATCAAATCAGAAATTTCTTCGCTTTCAGGTAGCGGACTTGGACGGGTGCCAAATTGCTCCAAAGCTCCTCTGTATTCCTCAAAAAGAACTTTCAGACGTTGTTTGATCTCATCAACATCTTTGCCCGAAGTCTCACTTCGCTCAGACAGAGCTTTCTCAAGATCATGAATCTTCTGTTCCTTCGCGATCAAAATCGCGAGATCAGAATTTTTCGATGAAAGCTCAGCATAACTAGCACGAAGCTCGTCAACAGTTTTTGCATTTTTGTTAGATTCCTTGCGAAGATTCTCAATCATTTTCAAGTCATCCTCATGAGTCTTGTCAAGCTTTTCAAGGTCTTTCCTCGAATCACGAAGAACGGCTTCAGTAAGATTTTTCTCATCCTGGCATTTCTTTAAAGAATCCACCAGCTCCGCGATTCGCTTCTCCAAGTCAAGATCGGAAGCCTGAGCCTTGTTCAGTTGTCGCTTCAGCTTCTTAGATTCGCCAGTAAGCTTCTCAACAAGTTCCTCTTTTTCAAGGAGCCGTTCAGAAACGACTTTGCCGACGATGGACGCTTTTAAATCATAAGTCTTCTTGAAACTAGCAAGATCTAATGATGAAAGTTTCCGGGTATCTTTAAAACATGCGAAAATCAGAAAGGTTACAACAACGAAAAATGTAAGGAAAACAAAAAAGATCACCAGAGCGTAAAAGACGAAAGAAAAATGCAAACCTGTTGGGTTAAGTCTTCTGAAGGGAATCTGACCTGCGGGTTCAGAAATCGTCAACGATTTCTAGAGAGAGGAAGAAGTGTGCTTTTCAGCAGCAGAAGTTGTTTGGCCGGTCAACCGAAGCCTCTTCTTCGGAGCATCTCCTCCTGTTTCACCCACAAATTCAGGAGACGTCCATAGCAAGGAAAACTTAGGAACACCATCATCTGAGTCAACCACCTCACCGCTAACGCTTAACAGACCACCTCTAAAAGACGTACCAAAACTCTTGTTGTAAGCAGTGACGGAGGGTGGGGGATCCTGATCTTCGGGGATTTCCTCACGATTCTCAGTTAGAGAGGGATTCCCAACCAAATCACCGCCCTTGCTCACTGTGCGCTCTAACTCTTTAGCAAACTTCGGAGAGGCTTCGTCATTAGTAGCAGGAGCTTGGGAAGAGCCAGCTTCGGCTTCAGTAGCAACCACAGAATCAACGGGAGTTTCCCGAACTTCGGGAATAATGTCTGAAAAAGTTTCAACATCAACAAGTTCATTCTCAGAACTCGGGGAATAGACAGGATGAGCCCCAAATCTCAATGCACAGCACAAGCAAGAAAAGAAACCTGTTCGGTGAGGCTCGTCAGTTGTCTCATCATCCGAAAAGGCCGAAGGAACGCGCTGGACAACAGCAGCAGCAATCTTCTGTACAGCCTTCTTAGCTTTCTTCTTGCCCAGCTGCGCAAGACTTGAAACCGCTTGAATCTCAGCATCAGAAATATCTTCAGAAGCTTTTCTTTTCCTCTTGCTGGACTCCAGCGACTTGGTCTTTCCTGGGCGAATGGAGGGAGAAGAAGTGTCGGCTACATGGCTTTTAGCTTTTTCCTTCTTCGAAGCTCTTCTTCTTGGAGCCTTAGGTGCAGCAGCCGAGCAAACGGCTACGGCAACAGCTGGAATCTTCTTGTCCACGCCTGGTGGGTGAGATCGAAGAGAACTCTCGGCACCAAGTTCAGAGAACACACGATTAACTCTTCTCCTATGCTTCACGATGTTCTTGAAAGATTTATACTCATTAAGAGTAGATTCGCCAACCATCGCGTTAACTTTTTCTTCAACTTCAAGAATGAAGTCTTCGAGACTTTGACCATCCTTAAGTCGCAAGTTGAATCGTGGGAACGGCACTTTCCGCGATGCCCAGTCCACGTCCAGGAAAATAATATTATAAGGTTTCCAGCCATCTGATATCGGCCAAACTTCGGCTGCAACAAACTCTTCAATGGCGTCGTGACCTCCGAGAATGGTGCTGGCCAAGAAGAAAGCATTTTCGCAGCTTTTGAAACCAATAGTTCGGCTGTTATACGAAGCGGTGCAAACAGCAGTCACTGGTGCCATTGGTGAATAGAATGGATAAGTTGGCCCAGTGTAGCCGGAAACCTTAGACATATCAACCTTCACGTAGAACCAAAATGAACTCCAGTCTTCTGAGAAATTGGTCTTACTGCAAGGCGCGAGCTGGATGCGGGTAATGCCTTGGTGAGTATTTTTCCTTCGGGTATTGAAGGTACAACACGCATAGTGGGCTTCGTAGTATTTCCCATCATCGAGCTTCAGAATGTCCTTCTCGATTACAAGCTCAAACAAACGTGCGAATATATTAGCACCAGCTGTACACTTGAAAGTCTTCATTATCCAGAAGAACTTTGAAAGTTCCAGGAAAGAGTTCGGAGTCAACTAGTGCATTTTCACGGAAAATTTCTCCAAAATGGATGGCAAATGAGGGTCACAAGGAAATCTGAGTCCACAAGTAAAGAAGTCCCTGAAAACAACGACTTCGTCAGCTTCAGGGGCGGGAACCTCTTCGCCTGAAGGAGGACGACCGTCACCAGGAGGGAAGAACCCAGCCTTCTCATATTCTTTAATGATTTCGGCGGTAACCTTTGACAGCAACGAGTTCACTCAAGTCAACATCAACGTTGGAAAGATCTTCGTCACCGCCGGATCTATTCTCTGATCTTATCTCTCCATCTTCACGACTGCCGGAATCGCGAGTAGTTTCGGCAGCCGGATCATTTGTACTGGAAGGAGCAGTACCCTCGGTCAGCGGAACGCCAGCAACAGCCAACTCCTCAGAGGTCATTGGTCTGGCAGTACTCTTAGTGCGAGCCACCTTTTCAAAAGAAAAACAAACGCGAAGCGTGTATCAATTTACAAGAAACAAGAATCTACAAAAATAACTGGCAAATGACCGAAAAAACATAAGAAAGGCGAATAAAATACCTCTGAAAACTGGAGAAGTCGCCGAACTTCGGGCGTCTCAAAAACTTTGCGCTGCAAACACTTCAGAAAGTCTTGAAAACTTCGGAGAATGTGGCAAAACGGTGAAACAAAGTTACCGCGCTCGCCCTCTATTTATAGGGTGAGAAGGGGGTAGTTTCAAGAAACCGCCTCGAGAGGACCGTTGCGCGTTTTAAGGGGGACGCGTGTCTACTCCGACGTTCTGAGGGTGACGTTTTTTACCGAAATTCTAAGAATTGTTCGTGGAAACGGATCGTCGGAGTCAACTCGCTTCCCCGAGGGGCTAGTGTTGGGGAATTGGGTAAAATCCTTTCACCCTCGGAACTTCGGAATAGCTCAGACTCCTGCGAATTCGTGAAAGTGTTCGGAGAAATGCCGCTGGGTCACAATTCTGTTTCATAACGTAAAAACATTCGGGAAGGTGTTTTGTTACTTCTTGTATGTTTCACTGACCCACTAATGTTGTGCGAAATAATTGCCGAACATGCACTGGATCGTTGGTCTGTTTCTCGTTTCAGGACAGCGGGAACCTGGAGAGTTCAAGGAATTGCGAAGATGGAGGCTTCGGAGATCCTAACAGACCTCCCTTCATCTGTGAACTCTGAAGCTCAGTTCGGAGACCTCGGTGATTGGCGATTTTCATGAATAAGGGGTCGAAGATCAAAAGAAGACCAAGTCAAAGACACTGCCTCAAAAGTCCGGGTTCGAGGTGTGAACTGATGGCAGACTTGTAAATATGTGAAATTAGTTCCGCAAATCACGGAGTGTAAAAGACATTCATGTACATGTTCACACTTAGAATATTCCTTAGATTTGAGGGCAATCTCGGAATGTAAAAGTCCCTTCGCCTCCCTATAAAAGGGGGCTCGAGGGCACGTGTAAAGGGATTCACAACTTTTGAGGCGAGTACAGACTTTCGGGGATTCCTTGTCCCCTCTCTCGTTCCTACTTTCGTGCATTCGTTCTGGAATCTTGTGTTCGGGGATCCCATCTGATTTTCGGACCCCTCAACAGAGGGGAGGACCTACGCTACCGTTGCTTGAGCCCACCCCAGATCAAGTTTCAAGGTCACCTACGTCGACAACCAACGGTGCCACGAGGTACGACGAGCTCGCTGGAGGAGTTGGATCTGCACATCAGAAAGTGGAGAACCCAGACTCTGCGTGAGGTCAACAACCGAGCCAAACTCAGGAGCCGTAGAATCAACAAGGCAGAGTTCGACCATCGAGAGTGGGGAGTAAGAGGCTCAGTCGGTTGAGGCGGGGACTAAGTGATTGGAGGGTGAACAACTATTTCTGTCCGATACAGAGCTTGGAGGTTGACACTGTATGCAGGGGTGCAACAGAGCGTCGAATGACATTCGTTATTAGGTCAGGTTCCATCCACTAATTAAAACACCATCCAAATAACAAAATTCGAGTGTATCAATATCAGTTCTGAATTTTGAGCTGCAATATTCACATCGGTATTAGTGATTTCAAAAGGATGGATAACGAATTAAGATGGATAAAGAAAATACAATGATAACATAACATTTTAAAAAAATATGGTTTATCAAATCTAGCCGCGCTATTAGCGCGGGCCAACTTGCTAGTTTATGTGATTATAATGTCCCGAAAGTAGGAGCTCCAGAGAATAAGGTGGTCTTTGTTAGCGAGGACACAGCTTTGATGCTTCCAAAGAGCAAGGTCGGCGGAGATAGCAAAGGGCACTCGTGGGGCCTAGAGGACCCATTGAAGACCCAACATTCCCGCATTTCCATAGGTTCCATAAGATCGCAGTGAGGACCGCAGAACACGCCACCTCAGGAGTGCTGTCAGGGAACTTTGGACTCGCACCACCTTAAGAGCAAGTACATTGGTACATGTCAGCAGTCCCATAGGTCGTCTCATGCAGTGCCACATAGGATTTTTGATGATGTGGAGGAGAGAGAGCAAGGAGAGAGAAAGAGGTCGTTGCCTCGCGAAACAACCACCTCATGAACGAAACAACTACCTCATGAGACAACTCCACAACCATTGTATGAGTTGTTGTTGTCATGCAACTCATAATATTCCTTTTTTATGTGCACAAATTAAGGAATTATATAGATCCAGCAGACGACTTACCAGACAACTCATTGTATAGGTTGTTTGTTGAGTCGACCAAAGATTACGTGTAAATGCATGGGACAACCTATCAGACCACACCAATGTACTTGCCCTAAGAGTGCGGTCAGGGAACTCTAGACTGTTCCACAAATCCCAGAAGGAACTCAGTTGTGGCCCAGCTGGCCATTCGATGAGGCGCTAGAAGTGTCGAGTTCATGACAAAAAAGTAGAGATATGACTCTCAAGTCTCAATAGGGAGAATGGCGGCGGTGGAGGTGGGAGAATGGCGAGGTAACCTACGGACATGTACCCTAGCCCTAGGCGTCCATCAGGAGAGATGGAGGGAGAAACGGCGAGTGAACGGAAGAGAAAGAGGCGGTAAGAGGATACGAGCGTAGAAAATGAGAATACACCTGAATACACTGAGGGAGAATGTGGCGTGCAACGTGAAATTGTATTGGACGGTCACGATAGCCCGTGCTGACACCGAATGTTCTCCTGTGTATTTTCGCCAGCTGACCCAGCGAACGTTCATCTCGGTTTCGTCAGACGACACGACTGCATGCTGTTGCTGCCTGCTGGGGCCTTGGGGATAGCTGCGGCAGCGCGGCACCAGCCGACTGCACTCGCTCTCGCATCGAGTTCAGGCACTCAGATCAGGCAGCAAAGAACTACGCTTTCCCGCAAACTGCACGCCGGCTGACCGGCGCGCGCGGTGACCTGCTGCCCTGCTGGCCGTCTGCCCCGTTCACTGTCAGCGCGGCGCAAGCACGAAGAGAGTGGGATTGATACGACGACGTCGTGCACGCGCTTGACCTACCTCTCAGAGAGAGAGAAAGTGCAACGGAGCTGCCGGCCGGCGACCCAACGGTGGTGCGTCCAGCAGCCGGCCCGGTCCCGCCGTCGGGCCCCAGAACGCACCATCGGCGCTCGCCGGAGGTCGCTGTTTGGCGTCGTGGAACTCGTGGCCACTGCTCCCCCGCCGAATTAATCCAACGCACTGGCCGGAGTCTGGAGATGAGTTTGGCTTCCTGCTGCCGGAGTGAGCTTACAGAACATGGGGTGTCGCGTCTGTGGCCATGCAAATTCAATGTATATACTATCCTTCTTTCCTCGTGCTAAACTGTATCTATGCACATGAAATTCGGGCAAATTCTGAGATTGTTAAGAACATGCGATGCAATTTCTCGAAAGCATGTTACAAGGTTTTCCCTACCTAGTTGGGCTGCAGCAGCGTTCGCCTACCAAAGAAAACTGTCGTCCATAGTCAACGCAAGGCTTCCAGGATAAAAAGTGATCGATGTAGGGCACGCGCAGACAAACGCGCTGACCAAAGTGCAAGCTCCTCCCGCCGCGACGACGACGGCGACGCGCAGCGCAGCGCTCCTCAGCATACCATCTATATAAAGGCCACCTCCTTCCCCTCCATTCCACACACCTCCGCTCACCTCCCCTCGCAGCTCGCACCACACTTTCTTACCAGCTACTAGCTGTTCAGTCCGAGGACGAGGACGCTGAGAGGAGAAGGAGCTCGGTACTAGTGATCCATGGCGGTGCACAACGGCATGAACGACGTGGCAGTGGCGCCGATGGAGGTGTCGGTGGAGGCCGGGAACGCCGGTGCAGCGGAGTGGCTGGACGACGACGGCCGCCCGCGACGCACGGGCACGTTCTGGACGGCAAGCTCGCACATCATCACCGCCGTCATCGGCTCCGGCGTGCTGTCGCTGGCATGGGCCATCGCGCAGCTCGGCTGGGTCGCCGGCCCCGCCGCCATGCTCCTCTTCGCCTTCGTCACCTACTACACCGCCACGCTGCTCGCCGAGTGCTACCGCACCGGCGACCCCGAGACCGGGAAGCGCAACTACACCTACATGGACGCCGTCCGCTCCAACCTCGGCGGCGCCAAGGTGGTGTTTTGCGGCGTGATACAGTACGCCAACCTCGTCGGCGTCGCCATCGGCTACACCATCGCGTCGTCGATTAGCATGAGGGCCATCAGGAGAGCGGACTGCTTCCACACCAACGGACACGCCGACCCGTGCAAGAGCTCGACCACACCGTACATGATCGTATTCGGTGTTGTGCAGATACTCTTCTCGCAGATACCGGACTTTGATCAGATATGGTGGCTATCGATCGTCGCTGCCGTCATGTCTTTCACCTACTCTTCCATCGGCCTCTCCCTCGGAATCGCACAAACAATTTGTAAGTCCCTGATTCAATCGGCCGGCTTGCTTACGTATCATCCGTTAAGACGTGATGAAGTGAATGATGATTTCTTGGTTGCTGACATCTGTCCAAAATGAATGCAATTGCAGCCAACGGTGGGTTCAAGGGCAGCCTCACCGGCGTCAGCATCGGCGCCGACGTCACCTCTACGCAGAAGATATGGCACAGCCTGCAGGCCTTTGGCGACATCGCCTTTGCCTACTCATTCTCCAACATCCTCATCGAGATCCAGGTAAGAAAATCCTCAATCTAATGCCCAACTGCTCTGTTCTCCTCAACTCGATTCCTCTGTTTCTAACCGAAGCTACTCCGATTCTTCAGGACACGATCAAGGCGCCGCCGCCGTCGGAGTCGAAGGTGATGCAGAAGGCCACCCGCCTGAGCGTGGCGACGACCACCATTTTCTACATGCTGTGCGGGTGCATGGGCTACGCGGCGTTCGGCGACGAGGCCCCAGACAACCTCCTCACGGGCTTCGGCTTTTACGAGCCCTTCTGGCTTCTGGACATCGCTAACGTCGCCATCGTCGTGCACCTCGTCGGAGCCTACCAGGTGTTCTGCCAGCCCATCTTCGCCTTCGTCGAGCGCCGCGCCGCCACCGCCTGGCCGGACAGCGCCTTCATCTCCAAGGAGCTCCGCGTGGGCCCCTTCGCGCTGAGCCTCTTCCGCCTCACGTGGCGGTCGGCGTTCGTGTGCCTCACCACCGTCGTCGCCATGCTCCTCCCCTTCTTCGGCAACGTCGTCGGCTTCCTCGGCGCCGTCTCCTTCTGGCCGCTCACCGTCTATTTCCCCGTCGAGATGTACATCAAGCAGCGGCGCGTGCCTCGCCTGAGCACTAAGTGGATCTGCCTGCAGACGCTCAGCGTCAGCTGCCTCCTCGTGTCCATCGCCGCCGCCGCCGGCTCCATTGCTGATGTCATCGCCGCGCTCAAGGTCTACCGCCCGTTCAGCGGTTAACTTCACCTAAGAAGCGCTCCTCAAGCACCTCATTTGTCTAACTCTTCAAGGATTGCAAGTAGCTTTGATTCTGAGCTGACCCTTTTGCCTTCAGAAATAGTTCGAACAGCCTCACACAAGACAAGAGGATGCTACACAAACACAACTGTGCCAACTCCAAACCATTCACCTAGATTACGATTAGCTTCTCGCCACTTGTCATTCTGCGAGTGGCATACTGGCATTGTGGAACTTCTTGTAACCTCAATTTGAGCTTGATGGGACCAAAGCACTAAACAAATTATTTTCTTCACCTGTCAATTTTTCTTCCAAATTGTACTGAATTATTGGCCAATGCAATCTTGAAATTTCACTTGTACGTTTACAAGTTTCCATTCAAACTTTTAAAACTATATGGCATTGTAGAAATAACTAAAAGTAACCATCTAAATCACCGACATCTACCATTATTAAAATTGCCTAAATTAAAACCAAAATATGAATATAAAATATAAATTACCTACATACGTCATTTGGAAGAAAATATCCCAAAACATACACGATTCCAAATTACTTATTTCTATTACTTTTAATTAGAAAATAATAACTTAGGGTAATGGATGCATGATGCGCCACCATATAAACCACACATGTATATGTATGGAGAAAACGATGAGAACACTGATTTCCATATTAAATGCACAGATCAAACTAATGGTTCAATTAAACAAATATCAAATGCATATGGAGATGCAATGCAAAGTGAAAAACTGTTTTAAGACTAACTGCAAACTAAGCTATCACACAATCGACGTAGATACATGAGTTTTGTGTTATAATATTTAAAATGGAAGAGAGGAAGGGAGGGAGAAAGGGATAAGGTAAATAATTTGGATTATTAATTAGATATGGACTCTACTTTGTAAAAAAATACTTATCCCTCTAAATTTATTTGTAAACATGCTTTACCTCTGCCAGCCATCAAGCATGTCATTTTTCCCCTTTGCATATAAGCTAACCACTAATAAAGTACTTCAACACATTTTCTTGCTGAAAACATATTTAATTTGATAAAGAGTTTTATAGATAATATCTCTTGATGGAGCCTCAAGTTCACATTTCATCTACTGGTCGAACTAGTGAATATAATGGTTTGTCACCCAAAGTTCAACAAGGGCACATTTACATTTGTGCCGAACTGTGGATGAGAATGCATTGTCATTTCAAGGAATAACTACTACAGAACGGCCCAACACATGGTGGCATTTTCTGGCTTTAGGTAGGAAAACTTTGACACCCCTTTGGCCATGCCATTCTTCTTCCATAGCTATGACTAATGTCTTTGTGTTCACTTGATCACCAATGCATATGATCAACTTAATTTGATGTATATATATTGAACTTGCTCTTAATTTGTAGGAACCATATGCTTGACTTAATTATGTGACATCTTTTCATGATCGCTTCATGCCAAGTTGCCGCAACCACTTTTTGACAATTCGATTGTGTTAGTGCATCTATGATCACTCTTTTCTTCATTAAATGCAGTTATACATCATACATTTCAAGAACAACAAACCTTGTCCAAAACCATCTCTTTGCAAACTAGTCTCCACATCACCTAATCGATCGAGTATATAATCCCTAACCGTTTCCTTGGACCTTGAACGATCTATATCCTAATGTCTATGGACGGAATTTGGTTCAACTTGGTGCAAGGATGTATGAACAGAGAGAATGAGAGACTAGACTACTACTGCATGCATGTATGCATGCACCATGAATGGATATATTTCGAGTGTGTGAACCCACGATTAAGCTGCCCTACTTCACCAAACAGATAAAAAGGTGGCATCGTAGCAGATGTATATGGTCTCCTCTTGAAGTTTAGCGATAGTTTAGTACTCCCTCCGTATCGGAATATATTTTTGTCGCTATTGAGCTTTTTTTACAACTTTGACCCTTTGACTTATTCCAAAAACTATGCAAGTACCATGTATATTGTTTGCTATATGCTTTACTATTGTTGGTATTTTAAGCTTGATTTATCCTTTACATATTTGCAATATTTTTTTGAATAAACGGATGGTCAAAGTTGAAATAAAAAACCAACGACGACAAATATTTCGATAATGATGGAGTACTAGTTTAGCTAGCTTATACAGGCAACCAAACGATCTTCTCCGCGAGATGATACCAATCCACTGGTGTGCAGGAAGGTCCTCACGCGAGTAACCAACCACGCCTATTGTGCACTACTAGAGTCAATACCGATCATCCTTGTTGATCAACTATTTGTTGCCTTTTTGTGCGGATTAGTGGTCAATGTTCTCCACGCATGCGTACAAAATTCAAATTGAACGAGATCAAGGAGAGGTGTAGAGTTAAATTATGCCTTGTTTGGGCTTGCCTTGTACTACGATTCATACGACGCCTTTTTAGGTAGTACGGAGGAGAAAGCTGAAGGTCACAACGAGAGAGAGGGTTAATTGGTTTGTCTTTGGCTTGAAAGTTTGTACTCCGGCCGGTTCGACGCACGTGCTACGCAAAGCCATCATAAAAAGGGAAGCTGGTGGAGAACCGGCAAGTGAAATTATAATTAAAAATGCTGAGTTGAGCTGTTAATTTTGGCTTAAAGCGGCAATTCGTTTTGACTTTTCTAAATACATTTCTTTTACTATGCACTTAGACATAAATATATATGTCTCTAGCCGTAGTGGTTAGAGGGCGCGGTGGCACTCCTTAAGTTCCCGAGTTCAAAACTCCCTCATCTGTCCCCACGCCAAAGCATATGGAAGGACCGGCCTATCTCACGAGCAACGCGCCCTATGTACGGGTGGGGCAGGGTTTCGGGGATTTTCTCGACCTGTGTGAGAATGTCTTCTTCTTAGTACAATACTATGAGGTGGTCTCACCCTCCGCATGTCAAATTTTTTTATAAATATATATGTAGGCGCATAGCAAAAAGAATGAATATAGAAAAACCAAAACGATAAGTAATTTGAGACGAAGAGAGTATCATACAAAACTTTGTTTTCGGTACCATTCTCTGGCCTCTCAGCCATCCACGTCATCGCCCACAGGTAGCAGTCCCGCGTGTGGCCCCCACCACTCATCACGGCCCGCTTATCCGCCGACCACTCAATCGCGCCCCTGCCTATCCACCCCCACCGCTTCTCCACCCATCGCGCCGTCGCGCCTCGGACCCGCCGCTGTGAAAGGATCGAGGCAATATGGCCTAGAGGGGGGTGAATAGGCCTGCACACAAATTTAAACTTTTCCTACAGAAAAACTGTCAGGGTCCGGAACCTCCGAACGAGGCAGCCTCCGAGAATAAACTCAGAACTTCCGAGAACTGTCAGAACAGAGCTAATATGAAACAAGCTGCGGATTACTTGATGAAAAACAGATCTACCAAATTCTAGGAGGTACTTAGGACCTAGCAAGAAGATTTCTAAGCAAAGAACAAGCTAGGAAGCTACCACAAAGTAGATCGGAGACAAACCCTAATAGATCTAGTCAAGAACAAGCATGAACATGGACAAGCAAGAATATAAATCACAGCACGCACGAGACAAGGATTTATCCCGTGGTTCAGCTCGCCACAAAGGCTTGCCTACGTCCACGTTGTTGAGGAAGCCACAAAGGCTAAGGACCACAAAGGTCAACTCCTCTCTCACACCTATCACTTTGTGTAATAGGTGGAGACTTTCCACTAGATTCACAAAGGGTAATACAAACACCTTGGAGCTTCCACAAATCGGGTTGGAGAGCTTCCAAGAACCTCTATCCGTCTAGGAGCAAGGCTCCAAGAGTAATAGATCCACCAAGCTTGCTAGGACTTCTCCAAGTGCTCAAGAACAAGGAATGGAAGGTTTTGCTCACAATCTCACTTGAATCCCCACTCTCAATCAATGCTAAGGCAAGGATTTGGAAGAGAGTAGGTTTGGAGTCAATGCAAGGTGAGAGAATGAAGCTAGAACAGTTTACAGTTCGGGTAAGAAGAGAGTGTAACCGTTGGGGGACCAAGGGGTATAAATACCCCCAGATCCAGAACTGTAACGGTCAAAATTTCAAAGTCCGGAACTTCCGAACTCTGAAACCTCTGCAGTCTGAAGCCGGCACGGTCGGAACCTCCGAGAATAAACTCGGAACCTCCGAACTGGGAAACAACAGGGGCAAACAGCAGCAGGTCTCTCTCCTTAAGGCATGGGTTAGGATTTAAGGTAGGTATTCTAAGAGCACTTGAATCCATCCTAACTCACCATTAGTATCCCTCTTGATAGTACGGATTGTCCTATACTCAAATTCAAAAGATAAAATAAATAAACATCTCCAAAGAGCATAGGCATCCTTCTTCAGTAATTGAGGGGTCTCCTTTCAATCTTTTGCACCTGTAAAATATTCTCACACTGCACAATAATCTCAAAGGCTCATTAGCTCTTTAATTGTGTGGTCAACATCACCAAAACCCTCATAGGGCTTGATTGCACTTACAATCTCCCCCTTTTTGGTAAATGTTGACAACCCAATTAAAGTTTACAATTTAATTTGAAAGATTGAGCTTTTGATGATTTGAGTACAAGTCTCCCCCTCAATGTATGCTTGTTCCTTTTGAATAGGGTAATATGTCTCAAATGACATTTAGATTGCATACATTGTGAGTAATGTGACAGGATAATTATACTCAAACCATCGAGGGGTGCAAAAGAAGTGTAACAGATAGGACGTGATGCATATGACATGTTAATACACTCAGAGAGTTTTCTGTTGACAGAGTTCGGAACCTCCGAGAAAGTTTCCGGAACCTCCAGGAGTTGGAGCCTCCGGAAAAATTCTCAGAACCTCCGAGGTCTGCAACAGACACTCCAACATTTAGCATACACAGGCAATGCACCAACATAACAGAAATAGCAGCTAGATAAATATGGAAACAACCAGCACATCTAGCCCTATTACACACATCACACAATAGTTTTAAAGTTTTCACATCCCACAGTTTGACCATGACCAGACCATGCTTGCCAACAAAGGCAAGCTTAAAGTTTTACAGCAGGTTCAACAAATTACCACCAGAGTTTATGAGAGGCTCAAGAGACAGTTAGCACAGCACTCTCATCTCACCAAAAGAACAAAAGAATTTGTTAGCCACAGCCAGACAGCCAGCCACCATAGAAGTTTAGGTCTTCAGATCATCTCAATCATCTCAATCTTCATGCTTCTCCCCCTTTGTCAACAGTTAACAAAAAGGGAAGAAAAGAAGAGAGGAAGTTAAAGTAGGACCTGCAGGGAATCACTCCTCATCACTGAAGTCCGAGTCTTCCTCCTCAGCTTCAGGAACAGTACTGTCAGATCCAAAGTCAGAGCCAGAACCAGAAGAGATATCAACAGGCCTTCTGACAGGTCTTCCAGCAGTTGCCTTCCTTCTTGCTCTACCAGCAGAGGAAGATCCCATGGCTTTCTTCCCAGCAGCTTCTTTCTTCAGTCTGGCCATCTTGGCACTCAGTGGCTCAATGTCTTCTTCTTCTTTAGATTGGGCAGCAGGCACGTTTCTCCCAGCCAGTGGACTGCCAGTGTCCTTCTCACCCTCATCTTCACTAGTGGTGTATTCTGGAAAATCTGGGAAGATAGGTGGAGGAGGGAGCATGGCATTGAAGGACAGCCCCTGATGCTTTAGCAACCTGTTCATGTCTTCCCTGAGCTCATGCATCTGAGTTGCTGTCCAGTTGCAAAACCTCCAGGTGTCCCTCACCATGCCCCTCAACTTGTGCAGACCAGCAGGCATAGGTGCCCTGCTAGGTCCCTCTTCACCCTCTTGCTGCTCAGACCCTGCTTTCTTCAAGATGTGCTCCTCAACCACTTGTTGCTTCTTCTGATGCTGCCACTGCTTGACTTGATATGATGCATGCTCCACATCCTTCTTGAAACTGATTCCTGAAATCATCTCAATCAAGTACATGATGTAGAGAGCATAAGGCAGATTACACTTGCCACTCTCAGTCACTTCCACAAGGTTGAACCAGATGAACCTGCTGACTGAGAAGGGCTTTGCCCCAGGCAGCAACCTAGCAATCAGATTTGGAGCAAACCTTCTGAGACTGGTTGAGTCACTTCCTCCTTTAGGATAAATTGTCTCTCTGAACATGTTGTTGAGCACATAGTACACAGATTTTAGAGCAGTAGTGGACCCATCTGTAAGCTCATCATACTCATAAGCTGAGGCAATCCTTTTGTGATTCATATGCTGCTCAAAATGAATCACCTCAACCTCCCTATCATCCTTGCTGAAACCAAAGAGCCTTGCAAAGGTGGTGAAGTCCACTTTGTAGTGTACCCCCTCTGTCATCCAGTGTATAGTCTCCTGGCTGTCCTTATAAAAGAAGGTGGCATGAAACTGAGCCAGCACCTCAATGTTCCAGTCATACTTGAAGCTCATTATGTCCCTCATCTTGTACTTATCTACCAGATCAAGCACATCTGACTTCTCTGCCTCTTCTGCTGCCTCCAAATGAGTGAAATCAATCCACTTCATTTTGATCAGCTTCATCTTGGTGTTCAGCACTGTCTCATAGAACTTGAAGTGGAAGACTGACCAGAACCTATAGTCTATGGCAGCCATCTTGGGGTTCTCATATGGGTTCTCCTCTCTGGCCTTCTTGACTAGGTATCCTGCCCCATCATAGTTGGTGTGCTCAATGTACACAGAGTTATCATATTTGGTAGGAGGGTGTCTCTTGAGCAGCACCTTGTGATACTTCAAGTAAGTGGAGTCTATCTCCCCAAGCAGCATGTCATCTTCAAGCTCAATGGGAATGGTCTTCCCTTCCATCCCCCCATTATCCTCAACATGAGCTGCAGATCCAGATCCTCTTCCTCCTGACAAACTGCCCCCTTTTCCTCTTCTGGGGGTTGCTTTTCCTCTGCTGCCACTGTCAGCTGCAGTTTCCCTTGCTGCAAACTTGAATGCCCTCTCTCCAGCAGGAGTTTCAAATGCTGCCTCTGCCTCTTGGCATAGGTCTTGTCACCAGGGGTTCCAGACATCTGTCAGAAAGGGTGTAGGCAACAGATAAGGAATAGATCATGATAGATAGAGACTGAGGATCACAGATAGACAAGCAGTTCAATTGATTAAAATTTAGTGGAATTTTGAATCACAGACTGTCTTTTGTCAGTACAGACTTCGGAACCTCCAAGGATTTTCTCGGAACCTCCGAAGTCTGGGCACTGACAGAGGACAGTTTGTTGATTCAACCTTCAACTGGAACTTAACCAATGGAACCAAACTTGAATGGAATTGAACTTCAGAGATGAGATGAGGTGTTGCAAGTGAATTACAACTCAGTGGAACTTTGAATCAAGATCAGCCTACAGTAGGTTATAGAGTTCGGAACCTCCGAGAATTTTCTCGGAACCTCCGAAACTCTTTGAACCCTATTGCATTCTGAACTTCGATTCAACTTTCAACTGAATTGAATTGACACGTGCATCACATCATTCAGAATAAGACTTAAGATAGCAATATACAACTGCAAGACCTAGAACCCTAAGAACAGATGGATCTAGAAATTAGGGTTAGAGTTAGGTCTAGGTTTACCTTGAACAGGAGAAGGGATGAATGAATCCGACGAACTTGAGATGCTTTTACGCCAGGGGACGTAGCCCAGAGGCCCCCTCCAGATCAGAGATCTGGTGGCGCTGAAGAGGATCAACTCGCCGGAATGAATCCAGGTGGTGCAATGTTGTTCCTCCTCTGCTTCTCAAATGTCGGCAATGAGGAAAGATGATGACGCAGATCGAGGCTTCCTCCTTCTTCTCCTTCACTGGATCAAGGCGAAACTAGGTCAACTTCCACGAACGGCTTCCCCTCCTTCTTCAGCTTCTGCGGCCCACCGACGAAGAAGGATGCCCGGCCTCGCACGCGGGACGCACGAGGAGCACGGTCACCGGCGGCGAGAAAGAACGGCGGCGGCGCGGCGGTGGAGAAAGGAGGGCGATGCGGGCGCCGTTGAGAGAGGGAGAGAGAGAGAGGGCGCGGTGAAAAAGTGGATCTGAGAATAACCGCGTGGTGATAAGGGAATGGATGAGTTAACCCTAAGGTAAAAGAATATTCCCTGGAGTATGCTTGATTCCCTTTAACTGTACTTCTGACGAACTGAATGCTGAGTCTTATAAAGATTGGAAGTTCCGAAAATTTTCTCAGAGCTTCCGAGGCTCGGAACCTCCAAAGATTTTCTCGGAGCTTCCGAAACTTGAATTCCAGAGACAGTTAACTTTCACTCCTTTTGAGATTTTGAACCTTTTATCAACTGAGATTCTTAGGTCATGGTATCCTTGACTCAAGTGGCTAGAAAACAAGCAATCACACATTCAACTATAGCCACTTAAGACAAGTTAGGGATATGAAAATAGATTTTGAAATTCCTTTCAAGACAAAGTTTTCACACAAGAGTTTTCAAACAAAATTTTCAGAGAATGTCAACAATTTGAAGCAAACAATCAAGGCATGCTAGAGATCAAGCCACGCAACGAGAATCAAGAATATTTAGCTCATTCCTCAAACTACAAAACCTTGACTCATCGAGAGGTTTAGTGAAGATATCGGCTAGTTGTTGATCGGTGCTCACATGACTTAGAGCGATATCTCCTTTGGCTTCGTGGTCTCTCAAGAAGTGATGACGGATGTCTATATGTTTTGTGCGAGAATGGATTACGGGGTTGTTTGCAAGCTTTATAGCACTTTCATTGTCACACAAAAGTGGGATATGGGTAAAATGACATCCGTAATCTTTTAAGGTTTGCTTCATCCAAAGTAGTTGAGCACAACAAGCGCCGGCTGCAACATACTCGGCCTCAGCGGTGGAAAGGGCTACTGAGTTTTGCTTTTTAGAACTCCAAGACACTAGAGACCTACCAAGGAATTGGCAAGTCCCCGATGTACTCTTTCTATCTACCTTGCAACCGGCATAATCGGAATCCGAATAGCCAAGTAGATCGAAAGTGGAGCCCTTAGGATACCACAAGCCAAGGTTAGGGGTATGCACTAGATATCTCAAGATTCTCTTTACGGCCATTAGATGGCACTCTTTTGGGTTAGCTTGAAATCTAGCACACATGCACACACTAAGCATAATATCCGGCCTAGATGCACATAAGTAAAGAAGAGAGCCGATCATGGAGCGATATACCTTTTGGTCCACGGATTTCCCTTCTTCATTGAGGTCCATGTGTCCATTGGTAGGCATTGACGTCTTGATGGGCTTGGCCTTGTCCATGTCAAACTTCTTTAGCATATCCCTTGTGTACTTGGTTTGACATATGAACGTCCCTTCCTTTGCTTGTTTGATTTGAAACCCGAGGAAGAACTTGAGCTCTCCCATCATGGACATTTCAAACCTCTTTGTCATCACCCTACTAAACTCTTCACAAAAAGTTTCATTAGTACTACCAAATATTATGTCATCGACATATATTTGGCACACAAAGATATGACCATCAACTTTTCTAGTAAAGAGAGTAGCATCGGCTTTGCCTATTTCAAAGCCTTGCTTGAGCAAGAAATCCTTAAGGCATTCATACCATGCTCTTGGTGCTTGCTTAAGCCCATAGAGCGTCTTACGGAGTTTGTAGACATGATTAGGACGCTTAAGATCTTCAAAACCCGGTGGTTGCTCAACATAGACTTCTTCGGAGAGTGGTCCATTGAGAAATGCACCCTTGACATCCATTTGATATAGCTTGAAGTCATGATGGGCAGCGAAAGCAAGTAGAAATCGAATTGCTTCAAGTCTTGCCACCGGTGCATAGGTTTCTCCAAAGTCTAGTCCTTCAACTTGAGTGTACCCTTGAGCAACCAATCTTGCTTTGTTCCTAATCACAATGCCAAACTCATCTTGCTTGTTTCGAAAGACCCATTTGGTGCCAATGATGTTCGTCTTCGGTCTTTCCACCAACTCCCACACTTGATTTCTTTTAAAGTTGTTCAACTCCTCTTGCATAGCCACCACCCAATCCGGATCCTCAAGAGCTTGCTCTACCTTGATAGGTTCAAAAGAGGAAACAAACGAGTAAAATGCGCAAAAATTCTTAAGACGAGATCGTGTTGTTACCCCTCTCCTTATGCTCCCAAGGATATTGTCAACGGGATGATCCCGTTGTATAACTTGATGTACACGGGGATGTGATGGTCCAAGAGGTTGGTGTAGGGGTTGTTCTTGCTCATCATCATCAGCTTGAGGTACTTGGTTAGCTTCATGATTATTTCCAAGCTGAGAAAAATTCTGACCTGCAGTGTCTTCTGGTGTTGAACTCCCAGGTTCCGGAACTTCCGAGAAATTTCTCGGAACCTCCGATCTGGCAGCAGTGTTCGGAACCTCCGGTGAATTCTTCGGAACCTCCGGGTTCTGTACCTCTGCAGAGCCAGTGAGGTCAGGCCCTTCGAGTGGTGTTGAAGCTTGTTGTTGTAGCTCATCTTCTTCTTGTTCTTCAACTGGTCTAACATCACCAATGGCCAATTGCTTGATTGCTTCACAAGATGGCTTCTCATTACCTACAACATTTAAGTCAACTTGCTCCACTTGAGAGCCATTAGATTCATCAAAAGTTAAATCTACCGTGACTTCAATCCTCCCGGTGGTTAGATTGAAGACTCGGTAAGCATGCTCATTTGGACCATAACCAAGAAGAAATCCTTCGTCAACCTTTGGTGCAAACTTAGAAGTTCGGGGCCTCTTGTTTAGAATGAAACATTTGCACCCAAATACTCTAAAGTAAGACACCTTGGGCTTTTTACCGGTGATAAGCTCATAGGAGGTCTTCTTGTGAAACTTGTGAAGATAGAGTTGGTTGATAGCATGGCAAGCCGTGTTGATGGCTTCGGCCCAAAAGATGTCTTGAGTCTTGTACTCGTCCAACATGGTTCTTGCCATCTCAATAAGAGTCCGGTTCTTCCTCTCAACCACCCCATTTTGTTGAGGGGTATAAGGAGCTGAAAATTCATACTTGATGCCCTCTTCATCAAGAAACTCTTCAACATTGGTGTTCCGGAACTCCGAGCCATTGTCACTTCTCACTTTCTTGATTGGTAGCTCGAACTCCCTTTGTGCTCTCCTTATGAAGGTCTTCACCTTCCCTTGTACTTCACTCTTGTCAAACACAAAGAACACCCACGTGAAGCGAGAATAATCATCAACAATAACCAAGCCATATTTGTTACCGCCAATACTTATGTAGGCCACCGGTCCAAATAGATCCATGTGAATGAGCTCCAATGGGCTTGATGTAGTGAGAATGCTATTTGGTGGGTGAGGTGCTCCTACTTGCTTTCCGGCTTGGCATGCTTTACATATCCTATCTTTCTCAAAATGCACATTTGTTAGTCCAAAGATGTGTTCATCTTTCAAAAGTTTGGCCAAGTTCCTCATGCCAACATGGGCTAGTCGGCGATGCCATAGCCAACCCATGCTAGATTTTGCTACTAAACAAGTCTTGGGAGAAACCTTACTTTTGTTGAGATCAACTAGGTAAAGCCTCCCCCTCAAGCGACCCGTAAGGATAATAGAGGAATCCTCCCTTCTTATGATGGACACACCCTTATCCGAAAAGTGACAATCAAAACCGATCTCACTAAGTTGTGAAACGGATAATATATTGTAACCCAACGGATCAACATGAAGAACATTTGTAATTGAATATTTTTGAGAGATAGGGATATCACCTACACCGATGACTTCTCCTTTTGTATCCCCTCCATAAGCAATAGTTTCTCTTGGTCCTTCCAAATGGAGGTAGGATGAGAACATACTCTTTTCTCCGGTCATATGATGTGTACATCCGCTATCAAGCACCCAACTTGATCCACCGGAGTATGCCTACAAAACAGTTTAGTTCCTTCTTTTAGGTCCCCAATTTGACTTGGGGCCTTCCACGTTAGCAACCAAAACCTTTGGAACCCATAGAGATCTTTTCACATATATGTTGGACTCATTTCCAACATACGTGGCAACAACTTTACCAAGATTGTTGCGTCTCAACACATAGCTAGGAGGTATGTCTCTAGATGCATGAGCCTTGTTCTTGTTAGGGGACAAGTTCCTTCTAGGCATGATTGGATGGTTCTGAACCTGCAAATGAGTGTTAGATGCCTTGGGAACTTGCCGAGGTTGAGTCTTGCCTTTCTTCTTTGTTCTGTCTTTGCAGACCCCGGAACCTCCGAGAATTTTCTCGGAACCTCCGAGTTCTGCTGTCTGTGTTGCTCGAGGCTTCCAGACTCCGGAACCTCTGGGCTTTGAGCTCGGAACCTCCGGGGTCTGGGTAAACAGAAACCCAGTGCTCTTGAATTTAAGACATTCCTTTTCCTTGATGATCTTTCTTTCATTGGTCTTGCCACCTTCAACATAGCCAAAACCTGGTTTCTCAGTTTTCTTCAACATCTTTCTTTTGGAGAACTTTCCCTTCTTGTTCTCTTCACTCATGCATCCTCTAGCTATGATTGAGTTTAACCTAGCAATTTTCTTTTTCATAGCTTCCATGTTAGCAAGATTAGTAGTATAGGATTCAAGATCAACATTGAAGCATTTATCACAGCCCTTGCTAGTAGAAGCACTAGAGTCACCCTTTACCTTCGAAGGATGTGAGGTGCTACTCCAAAGGAGACTATATTGCTCCTCAAGCTCTTCATTCCTCGACTTGAGAGAATTACATTGAGCTTGAGAGGCAGTAAGGTCTTCCTTGAGAGTAGCTATGACGCTCTCCGCTTGGCTCACTTCCAAACGCAAAGCCTCAAGCTCACTTCTTTCGGATGCAAGAATATCTTGGTTTTTCTCTAGTTCCACTATCAACCTAGCCATAAAATCTTTAGATTGCTCATCCATCTTACAAGTTGGTTTGCTTCCTCATCACTAGATTCATCACTAGAGTCCATTTCTGACTCATCACTAGGTGGAGGAGAGGGTTTTGAGCTAGTTTTTACCTTCTCACCCTTGGCCATGAAGCAATGAATGGATGAGCTCTCTTCATCATCGGTCAAGTTGTTGAACAACCTTGAGGTAGAAGGGAGCTTCTTGATAGCCACGGTTGCAACCTTTTTTCCTTCTCCTTCACTAGAGCTCTCATCTCCGGAGTTCCATTCATGACCGATATGAGCTTCTCCACTGTAGTTTCTTCTCTTGTGATGTGGTTTTTGATCTTTCTTGTAGCTTCCCTTGCCTTTGTCATTCTTGTTTTCTCTCTTCTCATTTGGGCAATCCGCTATGAAGTGCTCGGTGCTTCCACAATTGTAGCAAGTTCTCTTTTTCTTGTTGGGGAACCTTCTCTTAGCAAATTTGTAACCTTGCTTCTTCAAACCTTTCTTGTATGTCTTCAAGAACAAGGCCATGTCCCCAATCTCAACATGAGAACCTTCATCTTCATCTTCACTTGAGTCACTTGTGGAGCTCTCTACTTCCACTTTCTTGGATTTTGACTTGGAGGGCTTGGATGGAGTAGAGCTCTTGGATGAAGTAGAGGGCTTGCTTGACTTGTAGGTGTGAAGTGCAACTTCCTTGACCTTCAAGTTGTTCAACTTAGCTTCTAGCTCACCAATCTTCTTTCTATGTTGGATTTCCTTGTCCATGAGCTCATGTGTAAGAATTCTCCCGAGAACATCATTTGGTGAGAGCTCCTCAAATCTCTTCTTCTCTCTAATCAAGGTGACTAGAGTGGGATTCCTTGGAGCAAAGGCCTCCAACATCACCTTCACAACAAAGTGGTCATCCAACTCATCACCACCTAAACCTCTTATCTTCCCAACTATGACCATCAACCTATCAAACATCTCTTGTGGCCCTTCTCCATCAAAGATAGTGAACCTATTGAGTTCGGCCATTAGAATGTTGATCTTGGATTTCTTGACCTTGTCAACACCCTCATGAGCAATGTGAAGTATATCCCAAATCTCTTTGGCAATCTCAAGTCCACTAACACGGTTGTACTCTTGGGCATTCAAGGCACTAAGGAGTATGCTTGTAGCTTGAGCATTCCTCCTAATGTTGCGACGATCACGTGGTGTGAGGTTTTCAAAGTCTTCGGGATCATCAAAACCTACACACAATATTCCACAACTCCAAACTCAAACCGGTTAGATAAGCTTTCATCATGTGCTTCCATTTAGCAAAGTTGGTCCCATCAAATTGGGGCAACTTGCCAACGGGTATAGTGATATCATCCTTAGATTTAGTCTCCAAAGAATCATAGTTAAAGGATACTCTTCTATAATCATCCTTGGACTTGGCCTTGGGCTTTGGCTTGGGCTTGAGTGTTCTCTTGGGAATTCTTGTGCCGTAGTACTCGTCATCCCCATCTCCATTCTCACTAGATGAAGATGATGATGAGGATGATGAAGATGGTGATGGAGATGGTGAAGGTGTTCTTTTTCTTCTCTTCTTTTCTTCTTTCTTCCTTTTCTTCTTCTTTTCTTGCTTGCTGTCCTCTTTCTTCTTTTCTTCTTCTTTCTCTTTCTTCTTGTCCTCTTTCTTGCTTTTCTTGCCATTGTTCTTGGAGCTTTCTTTGACAGCCTTCTTGAGCTTGTCAAACTTCTCTTGGGCTGAGGTGTTGCCTACCTCCGAGGCATTACCTTCAACTTCACTTGGCAAATCTTCAAATTCCTTCTCCTCTTGCTTGTCATCTTCACTTGTCATATCCTCACACGGTTAAGTGTTTGCAAGGATAACCGGCTCTGATACCAATTGAAAGGATCGAGGCAATATGGCCTAGAGGGGGGGTGAATAGGCCTGCACACAAATTTAAACTTTTCCTGCAGAAAAACTGTCAGGGTCCGGAACCTCCGAACGAGGCAGCCTCCGAGAATAAACTCAGAACTTCCGAGAACTGTCAGAACAGAGCTAATATGAAACAAGCTGCGGATTACTTGATGAAAAACAGATCTACCAAATTCTAGGAGGTACTTAGGACCTAGCAAGAAGATTTCTAAGCAAAGAACAAGCTAGGAAGCTACCACAAAGTAGATCGGAGACAAACCCTAATAGATCTAGTCAAGAACAAGCATGAACATGGACAAGCAAGAATATAAATCACAGCACGCACGAGACAAGGATTTATCCCGTGGTTCAGCTCGCCACAAAGACTTGCCTACGTCCACGTTGTTGAGGAAGCCACAAAGGCTAAGGACCACAAAGGTCAACTCCTCTCTCACACCTATCACTTTGTGTAATAGGTGGAGACTTTCCACTAGATTCACAAAGGGTAATACAAACACCTTGGAGCTTCCACAAATCGGGTTGGAGAGCTTCCAAGAACCTCTATCCGTCTAGGAGCAAGGCTCCAAGAGTAATAGATCCACCAAGCTTGCTAGGACTTCTCCAAGTGCTCAAGAACAAGGAATGGAAGGTTTTGCTCACAATCTCACTTGAATCCCCACTCTCAATCAATGCTAAGGCAAGGATTTGGAAGAGAGTAGGTTTGGAGTCAATGCAAGGTGAGAGAATGAAGCTAGAACAGTTTACAGTTCGGGGAAGAAGAGAGTGTAGCCGTTGGGGGACCAAGGGGTATAAATACCCCCAGATCCAGAACTGTAACGGTCAAAATTTCAAAGTCCGGAACCTCCGAGAAAAACCTCGGAACTTCCGAACTCTGAAACCTCTGCAGTCTGAAGCCGGCACGGTCGGAACCTCCGAGAATAAACTCGGAACCTCCGAACTGGGAAACAACAGGGGCAAACAGCAGCAGGTCTCTCTCCTTAAGGCATGGGTTAGGATTTAAGGTAGGTATTCTAAGAGCACTTGAATCCATCCTAACTCACCATTAGTATCCCTCTTGATAGTACGGATTGTCCTATACTCAAATTCAAAAGATAAAATAAATAAACATCTCCAAAGAGCATAGGCATCCTTCTTCATGTAATTGAGGGGTCTCCTTTCAATCTTTTGCACCTGTAAAATATTCTCACACTGCACAATAATCTCAAAGGCTCATTAGCTCTTTAATTGTGTGGTCAACATCACCAAAACCCTCATAGGGCTTGATTGCACTTACACGCTGCCCACCACGCCTTCAAGTGCGCCGCTGCCTGCCGCAACCCCCTCGCTTCCCTCAGGCACCTGCAGGCACCTGAAACGGCTCCGAGCCTGTCCGCCGCCTCCCCACCTCAGGCGACCGCAGGCACCTCAAACGGCTCAGGATGGCAAGGCGGCCGCAAGCACCTGAAACGTCTTCGAGCCGTTCCGCCGCCTCCCCACCTCAGGCGCCCGCAGCGCCTCCCACCGCGCCACTCCCTCGCCTCCCCAACCGCCACCTCCCCACTGCACCACCCCTCGCCTTCTCCACCCGTCGCTCCTTAAAGCCCGCCGCCGCCTGGAGCTCACGCACCGCAACACAGTGCAGTAAAAGAATCTCCACCCTACAGATTGTTATCCCCGTCCACGCTCGCATTGGCGCTGACACCGTCAGCCTCCACTCCCTGCCTCGACACCGCCGCCGTCCGAGGCCGCGCGGCCGTAAAGATCCGACGTGCCACAGCCAACCGGAAGCAGGGGAGGGAGGGAGGGAGAATGTGGCAGTGGCATAACTGGCATCAGTGGTCGTGGAGGCAACCAGGGTGTAAGAGAAGTCCGGTGAGGAGCTCACGAGGAAGCTTCAGGGGCATCATCGTTAGTATCCAATATCGAAGCTTTTCTTCTTGCTGGATTGATTGCAATCTCCACGCCGGCCACCTTCCCCTTCCCAATCTGCAGGCCAGCAATCCCTTTTTTCTAGATGCGTGATATACTGTTATACACTGCTTCTTTGCTTTTCCATATTCTTTGTTTGGTCAGATCGGGCAAGGAGGAGGGGAGGATGTGGCAGCAGCAGCAACTGTGGTGGAGGCGGCCAGGGCGCAGGAGAAGTCGGACCAAGAGCTCGCAAGGAAGCTTCTGGTGCACCATCATTATAATGCTAATCAGATTCTCTATATCCACTGGTCAAAGAGCTGCAACTTACAACACTAGAATTGATAACACCTGCAAGTTTTGTGTGGTTGATGAAACTGATTTCCACTTATTTTGTGTGGCCTCTATAATACTTTGGCAGCAATCCTTTCAAACAATTTCTTTGATAACATCTTGCAGGACATCTTTACTAGACTTTGTTACATTTGGAATGCAAGGAATGACAGGTTCAACAATAATGAAGTACAAGCTGAACCATGAAGTTCAGGCTGACATTGTTGCTTCTATTTGTTTGTCTGACATGTAGGTGTAACTACAGATTTGGGAACGACAAGTTCTATGGCTGCTGATCCAACAATCATTCGCTTCCTGTTATTATACTTTCTTTACAACTTTTACAGTATTTAGAAAATAGCCAATCTTGACAGCTTTTCTTTTCTGCTTATGTAGATGCAGCTCTGCAACCTGATGGGGATGGAAACGGTTCCTCATTGACCTTAGATCTACTTCTTCATCATGTTGTTTGCAGGCCTTTGGATCAGTAAGGGTGGACTCTGTGGTGATGGCAGAACTTGATGCGCTCTCTTTGGTGGCAAAATTTCTCTCTTTGTTGCAGGTTCATTCTGGAGGCATTGGTTCAGATTGTCGGCGGTCACTTATCTGAAGAAGAGGGCCTTAGAAGCACCATGAAAACTTGGTCTGCAAATCTCTCACTTTCAGGATCTTGGTTTACACACTGATTGGCAAGTGGAAAAAAAGTCTAGAATTCGGAATCAAGTAGCTCATAGTCTTGTAGTTTCAGCCAGATATCTTGCTGGATTGACATATGGTTAAAGTTTGTTCGAACTGTCACCATGATCATGGATGTGCCATTCTGGCAGCACTCCAGTCTGTATCTTGGGGTCTCCTGACCCTTCATTGTGTACATTGCTATTAAGATTGAATGATGTCCTTTAAAAAACAGCTGTATTCTGTGATACATGGACATTTCACTTCACTCCATCGCTGCTTGGGTAGTGCAGGAACCTTTGTGCCTTTAATTGGATCTGTTTTTATTATTGCAAACAAATTGTTAGGATCTATATTTGGGATTTATCTGTGGTTTTGCAGTAGACTAAGGAACGATTTTTCGATCCTGCCTGTTGATCTTCGCCTCCATTGCAGTACTTAAGTATTTTTGTAGATGGTTAATCATTGCATATTGCACATGATGGGTGAATTACCTGTGCTATTGATCCAAGGGGAAGAAAGCTAATCTCATCATATCACAATAGGAACCAATAAAATTGAGGCAAACAAAAACAATTAATTAAGCCATGTCAGAAATTATTTCACTGTTTTCCCAATTTTCTTAATTAATATACTCTTCAAACTTAGATGTAAATCATTCCCATATGTAGCACCATCATCAAGAAATCGTCATTCGAACATGTATAAATAATATAATCCAAGCAGCCACCACATTGATTCATAGTGTATCGAATGATCTTTCAAACTCCGCAGCAACGCGCGGGAAATCACCTAGTATATATATATATATAGTCGTCTGACCTGGCAGAACTTTAGTAACTTTTGTAAATATATCTATAAAAGCGCAAAGCTCATGCGTGTGTGTATTATTTATCATGACGAGTCGAGAGTAAATACATATATGCCAGTTGCGGACTGAAGGAAGGACGTGCGCGGGTGGTTTTTTCTTTTGTGCTCTTGACGACGTGAAAGAAACAAAAGGTGGGCGTGGTGGTGGCTTTGCGGCCGTCACGCTCAGGACCAATGGCCGTGCGCGTGAGTGAGGGAGTGGGCGCCGGTGCAAATTGGGCGATCCCGACCCATAGATGATGATGATAAGTACGTGGAAAGAAACAATGGAAGCTGCGCGAGGACTTTTCCTGCAAGGCTGGACATCGATCTCCTCCTTTAATTTCCTGTGGTGCTTTAGTTGTGATAAGTGTAGTATGATTATATTGGCCGATGTTAGAAAAGTACGTGGATTGATTTCTCTTACCTTCATTTGTCCCAAAAAGATGGATATTGATCTCACAAAAAAAAAAGATGGATAATTCCTCAAAAAAAATGTATATTGGATCAGTACAGCCCAGCACGGGCGATGGTAGGAAAGGAAGGAGCAGCCTCGTGGGCTGTCGGCCGACCAACCACACACACCGGCCCTGCCCAACTCCGCGTTGAGCGCACACGCACGGCAGCCGGGCGGCGGAATTTTTTTTATATATTTTTGCTGCTCTGATTTTCGAAAAATAAATGGACGAACCAAAAATTTCGACAAATATACATCTGCCGCCAAACCTCACGGCGGCAGAAACTGCCATGGGGCACGGCGTTAGGGGTGGCGCCAACGGTCAGCTCTACTGCCAGGTGGGGCCAGATTCCTGCCGCCGTGGGGCACGGCGGCAGGAATCCTAGCGCCGTGGCCCACGGCGTCAGGGTCCTGGCGTCGTGGGGTTTGGCGGCAGCGTCACCCCTATAAAAGGGGGCGACCGCTGTCGCCGCCGGCCCCCTCCCTCCCTCCCTCCTCTAAACCTTCGGCTTTCAACCCTTCGGAGCACTTCTGACTGAGGTATGTTTCTAAATTTAGTCTAGTGTAGTTAGTATAGTTAGTTAGTTTAGTTAACTTAGTTTAGTTTAGAAATTTAGTTTAGTTAACTTAGTTTAGTTTAGTTTAGAAATTTAGTTTAGTTAACTTAGGTTAGTTAAATTGATATAAAATTCGTAGAAAATTATTTAAATTCACATAATTAGTTTAAATTGATATAAAATTCGTAGAAAATTATTTAAATTGATATAAAATTCGTAGAAAATTATTTAAATTCACATAATTAGTTTAAATTGGTTTAAAACTTCTAGGAAATGGTTATAATTCACATAATTAGATTAAATTGATATAAAATTCAAAAAATAGTTTAAATTCACATAATTTGTTTAAATTGGTTTTAAACTTGTAGGAAATGGTTATAATTCACATAATTAGATTAAATTGATGTAAAATTCGTAGAAAATGGTTTAAATTCACATAATTCGTTTAAATTGGTTTTAAACTTGTAGGAAATGGTTATAATTCACATAATTAGATTAAATTGATGTAAAATTCGTAGAAAATGGTTTAAATTCACATAATTCGTTTCAATTCATTTAAATTTCCTAGAAGATGGTTATAATTCACGTAATTAGATTAAATTGATATAAAATTAGTAGAAAATGGAGAAAATTCACATGATTCGTTTCAATTCATTTAAAATTCCTAGAAAATGGTTATAATTCACATAATTAGATTAAATTGAAATAAAAATAGTAGAAAATGGTTTATATTCACATAATTCGTTTAAATTGGTTTTAAACTTGTAGGAAATGGTTATAATTGATTCAATTATGTTATTTTTTTGCAGTTATGGCTGCACCACTGGAGTACGTACGGCCGGAGTTGTTCGACGAGGCGGTGGACCGGCACCACCGCTCGTACGTGTCGGCTGTTCTCGGACGTTCGCCCGGCAACATACGTTGCCGGACGACCCGCACGTTGATGCCGATACACCAGCGGTGGATTCCGAAGTACGTAATTCATATTTATTATTTATTTCTGTTTCTTTACAATAGTAATTGCGTTAACTAAATTAATATTTTTTTCAGGCTACGCGCTGCAGGACTTCTCCCTGTTGCGCGGTTGGTCGAGGGGGACAGGCTACGAGCTGAGGTTCCCCGGGCGGAGCGGTTGACGCGGTTCAGCTACGACGCCCCGCTGATCGCCGCGTTCCTGGACCGGTGGCGACCAGAGACACACACGTTCCACTTCCCCGTCGGCGAGATGAGGCTCAGTCTGGAGGACGCCGCGATGTTGGGAGGACTACCGTGTGCTGGCGAGGCGATGGGGCCGATCGACATCCCTGTGACGTGGCACGCTGACTTCCTTGCTCGGTTCGCGAACGTTCCTCGGAACGATCGCGCGCCAGCGCCGTACGTGCCCTTCGCCGACACCCATGGGCCCACCTGGACTTGGATCCAGCAGTTCAGCGTACGTGATTCTAACTCTTATTTTCAACGTTTGTATGCATTTTAAATGAATGTGATGATGGACCTTTGTGTGTGTGCAGGCTGACTACATGGCGGACGATGCCGACGACCCGACGTCAGACAGGTTTTTGGAGGTCTACCTGCTCTGGCTGTTCGGGTGGGTGCTGTTCTGCGAGTCAGCGGGAGACTCGGTGTCGCGGTACCTACTCCCCTGGGCTCAGAGGATCGCCGACGCACCCCTCGAGCAGATGCCCCAGATCAGCTGGGGCAACGCTGTTCTGGCAGCTACCTACAGGGGGCTGTGTTCGGCAGTGTCGAGGCCGACAAGTTGGGAGGGGATCCTCCTGGGGTGCTCTCTCCTGCTGCAGATGTGGATCCACGAGAGGTTCGACATCGGTCGGCCCAAGGCCGACCTCTCGGAGTACGAGACACTGCCCGAAGACACCGATCCAGCGGACCTCCCCACCATGGGTTCTCTGTGGTGCCTCCGGAAGGTAATGGCCTCCCTTATCGTTTTCTTCACGTTATGAGTTCTTTAGTTCGATTCACTTAACTTTTCATGTTCTTTGCAGCACGTTTGGGCTGGGGAGCAGCCGAAGAAGGTGTACAAGGACTTCGTAGGTCAGATCGACCGGATGGTCGATGTCCAGGTCCGGTGGACGCCGTACGCTCCTGCCATGGTCGCTGCCCGCGCACCACAGGGGCTCTCGTCCCTGTGCTCCCGAGACCAGGCGTACTGGATGACGCGGCGACGGCTGGTCTTCGACGTCTACGTCGAGGAGTACGCCGTCTACCGGGTGATGAGGCAGTTCGGCCTCTTCCAGGAGGCGCCAGTACCCGCTGCGCCACGTCTGCCGCCTACAGCGCACAGGTGAGCTACCATTTGCCAGTTATAATTATTTTCCGTTACAAATATTCAGTTGCTAATAATTTTATGTTTCATCTATGCTAGGTGGACGCGTAAGGGCGTGGCTGCGGCGACGTCGTTCGTCGACAAGCTGCAGCCGTACGTGGCCGACTGGGCGTCCGCGGCGCACGAGCAGAACGTCGTCACCGAGCACCGCCTTCACGACGGCGCGGCCTGGGTAGCATACCTTCAGTGGTACCTCCCGAGGACGCGGACGCGGGTGACGTACATGCCTGCTACCCCGCCTCCGCCACCTGTACCGAACCACTACAGGATCCTGCCGGACGCGACGTACCCGGTGCGCCGAGACCAGACCGCCGACACAGCGGTAAGCTACGATACTGCAAACATATTACATTCATATGACTTTTCATTATAACATGTGTTTCTAATTTTCTGAGCAGCACGACGTGCTTGCTGAGATCGTGCGGCTCGCATCGGCCGCGAGGGAGCAGTGCTTTACCTGGGGGCCTCAGCAGCACCAGAGCACGTACGACATGATCGTCGCTGCTGCCATGAGGTACTCCGCCGTCGTGAACTACGTCGGGGCCGTAGAGATTCCTCTCCTTCCGCGCCACCCAGCGTCGTCCTCGAGCTCCGCCTCGACAGCGGCTTCGCAGCAGGCGCCTTCCACCTTTGCCGGCGGCTTCTCGGCTCCGACGGCACAGCAGCAGCCACAGGCGCAGGGCCCGCACACCTACGTGCAGCGGCTGTTTGTTCCCCCCGGCGCAGGTACTTTCAGTGGACCTTATTTTCAAGTAATGCACGCAAGTATTGTGTGTTTGTGGTTATACTATATTCTAATCGTACAGGGCGACCGCCGCTCTTTCCGACAGTCGGGCCTCGACAGCCGGAGACGACGGCACCTAGAGCGCCGATCTTTCCGCCAAGAGATTTCAGACCGTTGGCCTTTCAGTTTGCGGCGGCAGATATTCCTTCCTCGTCCACTCCGCCTATGTTCCAGTCTGCTTTCGACGCGACCACCGAGGACCAGCTGGCCTGGGATGAGATGGGGTACGGCGACATTCTCGTGACCCTGGATGCCCCGCAACAGGCTGATGAGGTTGGTCCGTCACAGTTGACACAGGCACCGGTTGGGACTCAGCCGACACAGCCACTGGGCGGAGCGACCCCGGCGGCCGGCGGAGCGACACCGGCGGGCGGAGCGACACCGGATGATGCAGGCTCGTCGCAGGCCGCTATGGCGACACCGTCTCCCGACCAGTTCGGACCGCGGGTGGTCAGGGCACCTGACCCCTGGACGTACGACCGGGACCACACCTGGGCTGGCGCTAGAGCTGTTAGGCTGAAGAGGCACCGACGCATTTAGATGTAGTAGTACTTTTACCATGATTTTGTATAAACAATTTGCATCTACTCGTTAATTATAATATGATCTTGTGATTATGCTTACACTTATCAGTTTGTTGTTTTTTAAAAAGGTTAAAAGTGTTTTAAAAATGAAAAAATAAAAATAAAAATAAAAATGGCCTTACCGCCACGTGGCACGGCGGCAGGGGCCTGCCGCCGTGGCGCTGGGCGGCAGGGTCCTGGCGCCGTGCCGCGCGGCTCTGCCGCCAGAGGTGCTCTCCTGCCGCCGTACCCCACGGCGGCAGGGACTTAACGCCGTGGGGCACGGCGGCAGGCATGCTGCCGCCGTGCGACACGGCGGTGGGGTTTGGCGGCAGATGTATATTTCTCGAAATTTTTGATTCGTCTATTTATTTTTCGAAAATCAAAGACAAAAAAATATATAAAAAAATTCCGGGCGGCACGGTCGTTCTTGCACGTCCACACGTCTCACTTCGGCCGGCACGGCTCTAGCGCGACACGTGCTTATTAACTACTATTTGTGTGTACCTTATATTGGGCCTCGGAGTTAAGGAGATTAATAAAGACGTGTTTGGCAGAACTCTGGCTCTGAAAAAATAGTTTCAGAGTTGCAGCTCCACCGTGCCAGCTTTTGGCGACGACTAGGGCCAAACGCGTAGCTCACAACTCGCAAGTCAGCGCGTGGGCGCGGCTCAGGCCGGCGGGGCCAAACGCCACACGCACGGCGCCGGTGGGCGGCAGCCCGCAGTGGCTGCCTCGCGCAGCCCCGCGCGGCAGTGCACCAGCGATCAACTGGACGCTCGGGCAGGAGCGTAGAAGCCGCTGGCGGCCGGCGGACTGAGGCCATGGCGCCTGTGCGGCATTGCTTGCAGATGCGAGCATGCGGCGACGACAACGAGCGAGTGGAGCACAAGGCACCTGGCAGCATCCGACGGGGGTCACGGTTGGAGAGCTGGAGGCGACGGCCGGGGGCCGGGGGCCAGCGAGATCGAGAACCCCTTGTGCATCACGGCCCGCACTCGACGAGCGGATTATTGTTGTTGCTGCCTGATATAGATCCTGCCTTCTTTTGCCTAGTGTTTAGCTGGGCTTTAGATTTAGTTTTTGGGCCAAAACTTAAGAAAGGGATGTGGGTTTAGCTCGGCCACAACTAGGGCCTTGGCCTGGGCGGCCCTAGCCGCAGCTCCGCCCCTGTCCACCGTGGATCAGCTTCATCATGGATTTGAGATCCAGAAAAGTGTTTGGTACAGCTCCAAATTTCCGACCATCTCTATGACATGTAAGGTTCACGTGTGAGATCATTAGAAAAGAAAAAATTGTCCTTCCTCCTTTTACCGAGCACAGAGAGGACAAGGCCCGCGACCTCGCCGCCTCCCTCCGCCGCGGTCTTGTCGCCACCCTCCGCGGCGGCCTTGCCGCCTCCCTCCACCGTGCATTGCCTCCCCCGCCTCGGCCCCGCGCGAAGTCCGGCGCGGGCGCAGGCGAGCTCCGTCGCGGCCTCACGTAGCATACTAGCATCCCTCCGCCGGTGGCACAGGCGGCGGCGGAGCGGCCCGCGTGGTGGAGCGGCACAGAGGCTCGCGTACGGCGGCAGGTTACTAGCCGGTGCGGCGGTGGGACAGCGGACGGCGAGCAGTGCGGCAGCGGTGGTGAGCGTCAGGAGAAGGAAAAAGAAAAAACAAACCGTTATTTGTATAACCAGTGACAGTGGTGAGTAATTTACTCCAAACTCCAGAAAATTTGGATTTGGTGGAGCACCCCTGAGGTACTCCACGAAATTTGTGGATTTAGGTATGCTCCATCATTTTTTTTTTAGCAAATCCTCAGACCTCAGCGGAGTTGCTGAAGTTAGGGAGTGTTTGGCTGAAAAAAATTAAAGTAGAGTTGATTTTTCGAATATGGAGCTGTGCCACCACACCCTGATTAATTAGCACGCCTATAGCGAGCATCGACCAGGTCGGCACGCAAGCGCGCGACGCGACCAAGACGATCTCGGCTGGGTTGCCCGGCCGTGCCGCATAGACTCGTCGCTGTCGCTGTGGCCGCTACCAAGCGCGTAGCGCATCACGACACTGGCCGCTGCTGCGGAGCGAAGAGGACGTGTCGTGGCGCCCAGCAACCGCGCGCGCGCCCGGGATTCCACCAGCTAGCTAGCGCGCCACGTCGCTCCATCTGACCGCCTTTTTTGACCCGACTGCACTTGATGCATGTCTGTACCTGCAAAAGACAGTATTGATGCGGCAGGATTAGCAAGAAACAGGCCGGGTGATGCATGAGTAGTTTAGAGTTCCAGAGGGAGACGTTTAAATTGCTTGCAAGGCTCTACAACCCACCCGCGCGTGCAATGGTGCACAATGGAGATGTGGCTTGGGCCGTGCTATTCGTAAACCGTGTGAAGCACGACATTTCGGCACGATATTTTGGCACGACACGATAAATTTTAGACCCTGCCAGCACGACATGCGAATGCGAGAGCCGTGTCGTGCCTAGACAGCATGACACGTATTTTGGGCCGTGCTTGGGCCGACACGGCACGAAAATGCCTCAATAGCTAATCCGTAGGTTATATCATCTTAATATCATTCATTATATGGATTATATAGCCTAATGTAACTAGTATCATATAAATAAATCACAAATTCTACCTTACATGTGCAAAATTGTGATAATGATTATTCATAACGTAATAATGTTGTGTCCTCGTATGGTCACAAGTAGTCGTATCACGAGTGTCGGAGACAGCCATAGGGGGTCCCCTATCTATGGGGGAAATCACCCTTTCCAAAAAATAATAATCGTCAAAACACACTTCCCAAATCAGCTCCAGCCAAGGCACAAACAAAGCCCACGGCCTGCTACGGCCCAACGGCCCCCATGGCCCGCCAAGCGGACACACCAGCTGCCCTCGAGCGAACTTCCGTTTCGCTCGAGGGTCGGACGTCACGCGGGCGAGCCCCCGCCTCGCTCGAGGGCCCGACACCCCTCGAGTGGATCTCCGCCTCGCTCGAGGATCAGCACCCCTCGAGTGGGTCTCCGCCTCGCTCGAGGCTCCCACCCCTCGGCTCAAGGCATTTCACCCACTCCTCCCGACCAAGGCATTAAATGCCCCGTCACGTCACGGGCGCCGCGGTCAAAGGCAAGATCCCCGCCACGCCGAATCCCTGACACTGCCCGGGAATCGGGTCCCGGCGCTGTGCGGACAAGCCCGCCGCTGTGCTGCCATCCCCGGCGCTGTGCGGCATGGCCGGCGTCACTCCACAGCACTGTGCCACCCGCCCCCGTCCTTCTTCCACGCCGCGCCCCTCGAAGGGGTCCGGCGACACCTTCGAGAGGCGTACGGCTGCCGACCTGGCGATCGCCCAGGACGGTGTCGTGACTAGGGATGGAACCGGATATCCATTCGGATATCATTTTTTAGCCGTTCTTTTTTGATTTTAGCTAAATTAGGCATAATATTTTGTATCTAAAATTTATATTCTTGTTCTTGGCATTGTGCTTGTTAAGATTCATACAAAATAAACCTCAAATGTGCGCTATATTTTGATCAAATGATGAAAAGAAATTCGGATATCTATTCGGATACGGATGTTTTTTCACCTTTTTCTCTATCGAAAGCAAATAATCCATAAAAAATTGTAGCTAATTTTTTTTATTTTTTTCAGTAATTAGCTGGTTATAATGCATAAAAAATTAGCACCAAATTTATTTTATTGTGATCTAAAAATATCAATCTATTACACAATTCGGATGTTTTGGTTCCTTCCCTAGCCGTGACGCAGGGTAAGCGGAGCACGTCCCCTCCGTCACCTCCGGCCCTGTGCGGCCATCCCCGGCCCTGTGCCGCCATCCCAGACGCTGTGAAGCCACCCCCGACGCTGTGGGAACCTGTTCCGATGGGACGCCGCCACGCCGACCCCTGTGCAACCCGAACTCTCCCATCAGCAAGACCCTCGAATCAGTATATGAACAACAACCAGACGCGGGCGCCGACAAGACCACCCTCGAAGCCACTTCCAGACAAGCACAGGAGCTGCCACGACGTACACAAGAACCGGGATCCGCCAGGACCACCGTCAAATCGCAAGCACTGCACGCCGGTACCGGGATACTGCACCAAAGGCCATGCGGCACGTTTGTAAGTCGCCTCCCCTTGGCCTATAAAAGGAGGAGGTGGCCGTCCAGCCGCGGGGATCACACAACAACACGCTCACCCGCATCCACGTCCACGTCCCCGCCGATATTGGCGCTTTACCTCAATCACTCAGCCAGGACTTGGAGGGCTCTCCTCCTCTCCCACCTAGCTTGTAGCCCCCCTCTACAGGCACCCCCGGTGCATCGCAATATAGCGCACACGCGCAACCTGCTGGACGTACGGCCCCGTGGCCGGAACCAGGATAAACTCGTGTCCTTGCATTGCTTAGCACCGACCATCGAGAGACTGATCACGGCGTATTTCACTAGTTAGTGTCGGGGCTAATCTCAACACCGACAACGAGAGTCGTTCTTGGGCCTAGTAATAAAATTTTCGTGCCATGTCGGCACGGCACGACGTGCCTGCGTGCCTAGAAGTCTAAACACGATGCGGTACGAGGTACGAGGCACGAGAGGGCCGGGCCGGCTCTAGTGCACACACACAAAAAGTAGGAAGCGCGATGAAGCTTGCCCGGAGGCAGCCTCTGCGCCGCTCGCCCACGCGGAGGTAGCACGGCCCCGACGGTGGCACAGGTGTGGCGGTCCAGGACGGAGGCGCGAGGGGAAGTGTTGCGGTCCAGGACGAAGGCAGCGGACTACGTGTCGATGGTCAGACGGAGGAAGTGGACCGCGCGTCATGTGGGAGGAGGTCGGACGCCGAGGGATGAGAGGTGGCTTCCTGACATTACGGGATGCAGGGATTCCAAAGGTGTGGATCCTCTATTTTTGAGGGTTCATGATGTTACACGGGCCACTGTCGTGGATAGCCATAGAACCACCGTATACCTTTAAACGTTAGGTCATTCTCAGTGGAGATGTCATCGACACGATTACCTAGAGTGACGCATCATCTAAAATATTTGAAACTATAATGAAACACCTCCCTCTCAATGCATAATTTCATATATTGTTGTTTTCTAGGTTGCATGCAAGACACAAATTGTCTGGGTAAATGTGTGTAGAGGGTGTCATCCTCATGAAACTCATTTTACCTCTCTCTTAATTAATACACTAGCACATCATCAAAAGTGCTCACATAGATCTATTTAATGTCCATAAAACCCCACTGAAACTGGGCTTATATACGTGCGTACATATGAATAATCTTGGAGGGACGACACTACACAGCGTCGTTTGACCTCGTTTGCTATACAGCCGGATCGGAGCGCACACCAGACAGCACACGGCGTTGACCTCCGACGGACTTTCTCGCTAATAAAGGTGCGCTGACAATGGCAGGCCGCCGATTGGATCGGAGTTGACTTTCCAAACCCCAGCAGCAGCGAAGCACTCCTAGTTCGAAAGGGTCGGGGCAAAAGCAGCTGACCACCCACACCGTTCAGTGTGGAGCTAGCGCCCTTTTTGCTAGCCCTAGCGTGTGTTGTGTCGTCCAATTACGTATACTCCGGTTGATGCTCCTGCATGGCGGCCTGTGATCGCCCCCGTTAGTGGCTGCCTGGCTGGGCCTCGTTTCTGATGAGGATCCATGCTTCGATCAAGTCATACTGTCTCTTCAGGGGAAGAAATAACGACGGAGAGGGCAATATCCTATATATAAAGGGTGAAAATTCTTTGTTTCATTGATCAATACTCCAGTATTTGGGTGGATTTCAGGGACAACCTTGTACGAGTAGGTAGCTCCGCCACCGCCACTGTTGTGTGTGCTAGACTACTGTGCGCCGGCAACGGTATACGGCACACGACGGTCTATAGCTATAGCTAAGCTAGGATGCTACGGGAAAGGCGGCCTCGTGCCGTTGCCATCGTCGGATTATATTCTTCCTTCTTTGTTGCTCCACCTCCACCAGTTAGCTACAATAGGAATCCCACGCCATTGCGATCTTGTGAAAAAGCTAAGTATCTAGCTACTTGTGGTGGGATACATGGACGATGCAGCACGACTGAGCTGCTTAATACAATCAGCATTATATTGCCACGACCGTGCGGATGAACGGCCAATAGTAATTGTTAGCTGCTTGTACCGTAAATTAAATTATGGATTCTCAAGTTGAAAAAACTGACACCTCAACGAACTACAGATATATCTCCGGGCATGCATGCAAATCCAAAGATGCATCCAACTTGAATGGCTCAAGATCATCACAGTGCCCACAAGTCGACAACTGATCCGACAGCGATAACACACATGCATGGGCGAAGATCCGGGACTCGTCGATCGGATTCCAGCTAGCGTCTCTCCCAGGCCGTTCGTCCGTTCGTTCGTCAATCCCCCCGGTGGCGACCCGATCGATCCGGATCCTCCCTCCCTCCCTCTCCGGCCGGAAAAGAGAGAACAAAATCAAAAGGCGGCCGGCCGGGGGACCGATCGATCGAGATGCGAAATAAAGCGACACGGAACTAATGGTCCAGGACAGCTTCCGTTTGTTCTTCAATTCCCCGGCGATCTCCATCCAGCTACAGTGTGAGCGAGATGAGCATTCCGTCCGTCCGGCTTGTCTCACCACCCGTTTCATTCCTCTTTGGATCGCAAGGCTTATCATCATCATCTTCTGTACCTAAGATTCTCCACTTCCGTTCACATCTCGATCGAGATCGGCGTGCGTGAATGTTCCTCCACCGATCGATCGATCGACCTCTCCGCGTATTGTTAATGGAGCCCGGCCGGCCGGCCTGCCTTCCCATCCCGGCTGAATCATTGCTTCTTCCAGAGCGCCTGGCCGGCCGGTCGTCGCCTACAATATTGCACCTATCTTCTTATTCCTGAGTTGACGTCAGGGGCAACGATAAGGTACCAGTTTTTTTTCTTCGGTCATCGACCGTCGTCTCGTCCATCAGTAGTGAAGTTCGATTTTCTGACGGATGCATGCTCAAGTCAATTTTACGTTGTTGTTTCGCCACTTCGTTCTGACTTATATATTCTGGGACTCTTGTGAGGGCAAAAGGAATTAAACTACTGCAACTAGTACTTTGTAATTAAGCTGCAGAACCATAGTAGTGCTGCAGCTGTTGTTTGCGAATTAAAAATCAAATTTTTTCCGCAGGTAAATAAATGACCCCGTTTCGATGCGACGGAATTGTTCTTGGGCCAAGTGGCTTGATAAGTGTACGGTTGATATACAAGGGGGAGAAATGATGATCGAGGAACCCAGCGAGAAAAGGCTACCTACCTAGTTCACTCCCTTCATATTAAAGTCACCATTTCCCCCCTTAAAGGATCGAGCTTCTCTCATGAATAGAAAAAAAAAGAAGCAAAGTTAGTTTCTCAATAAAGATATATATTGACACGAGCACCTAACAATAATGAGCAACGCTTTTTTTTTTTTGGGATCTTTCACAAGTTATAACTGAAAATTGTCTTGTCATTTGCGTAATTTTACATTGTATGAACAACAAGGACTGAGGTTATTACTTATTAGAAATGTAAAGCGCAATTGCGTATTATTTTAGAGAAATGGTATTCACGGATGATATTTCCCCTTCAACTTCACAAAACCTTTGGCTTCCACACTTCGTATTTCTCCCTCTTGTTACCATTTTTTTTTCTGATGAGGCCAACTTAAAGAAACAAACAAATTAAATGGAGACCGGCATGGCTTCATATGTAAATTGTTCTTGTCCTCTTCATATACTTTTATCCGGTACAACTGGTTGAAACCAAAAAGGCAAAAAAAAAAAAAAGGAAAAACTATGAAACTAGAACCATGACAAAAAAAAAAGTAAAAAAAAGAAAAATTGGTACTTTGCACCAGACACCCTAAGCTAGCTAGATGACTCATCATAAACAAACACCTCCTGCCATTCTGTCCGCAACCCCCTGCCTTTCCAAGCAATGCGGTCAGCCTGCGCACAAGGGTGCCTAATCCTTCCACCTTAAGTAATATCACATTTTCTATAAGGGCCACGTTGCAAACATCTCACACCACGGTTAACCGAAGTGTGAAGCGCGATGAATGCTGCATGCACGTACGGCCGGAGACGGTTAACTGCTGAACGGGCGGTAGACCTTGAGCGCGGCGATGACGTCGGCAATGGAGCCGGCGGCGGCTGCGATGGACACGAGGAGGCAGCAGACGCTCAGCGTCTGCAGGCAGATCCACTTGGTGCTCATGCGAGGCACGCGGCGCTGCTTGATGTACATCTCGACGGGGAAGTAGACGGTGAGCGGCCAGAAGGAGACGGCGCCGAGGAAGCCGACGACGTTGCCGAAGAAGGGGAGGAGCATGGCGACGACGGTGGTGAGGCACACGAACGCCGACCGCCACGTGAGGCGGAAGAGGCTCAGCGCGAAGGGGCCCACGCGGAGCTCCTTGGAGATGAAGGCGCTGTCCGGCCAGGCGGCGGCGGCGCGGCGCTCGACGAAGGCGAAGATGGGCTGGCAGAAGACCTGGTAGGCGCCGACGAGGTGGACCACGATGGCGACGTTGGCGACGTCGAGGAGCCAGAAGGGCTCGTAGAAGCCGAAGCCGGTGAGGAGGTTGTCCGGGGCGTTGTCGCCGAACGCGGCGTACCCCATGCACCCGCATAGCATGTAGAAGATGGTGGTCGTCGCCACGCTCAGCCGCGTCGCCTTCTGCATCACCTTCGACTCCGACGGCGGCGGCGCCTTGATTGTGTCCTGATGAAGAGTCAAGAGCAGAGCAAGCGTTGATTGTTATTAGGAACAGAGGAATCTCAAGAAATTAAATCAGAGCAGAGAGCAGGAAGGCTTTTACTGCTTACCTGAATCTCGATGAGGATGTTGGAGAAGGAGTAGGCAAAGGCGATGTCGCCAAAGGCTTGCAGGCTGTGCCAAATCTTCTGGGTGGAGGTGACGTCGGCGCCGATGCTGATGCCGGTGAGGCTCCCCTTGAACCCACCGTTGGCTGCAATGGCATTAATTGAGCATTTGTCAGGAATTGAACTAACAATCGAGCAATCACTTCAGAAATATGGTGAGCAGTCGAACTGAATCGAGAACGTACAGATGGTCTGAGCGATGCCGAGGGCGAGCCCGATTGAAGAGTAGGTAAAGGACATGACGGCGGCGACGATGGAGAGCCACCAAATCTGATCAAAGTCTGGTATCTGCGAGAAGAGGATCTGCGTGACGCCGAAGAGGATCATGTAGGGGTTGCTGGAGCTCTTGCAGGGGACGGCGTGGCCATTCTTGTGGAAGCATCCGGCCCTCCTGACCGCCTGCATGCTGATGGACGACGCGATGGTGTAGCCGATGGCGACGCCGACGAGGTTGGCGTACTGTATCACCCCGCAGAAGGCGACCTTGGCGCCGCCGAGGTTGGAGCGGACGGCGTCCATGTAGGTGTAGTTGCGCTTCCCCGTGTCGGGGTCGCCGGTGCGGTAGCACTCGGCGAGCAGCGTGGCGGTGTAGTAGGTGACGAAGGCGAAGAGGAGCATGGCGGCGGGTCCGGCGACCCAGCCGAGCTGCGCGATGGCCCAGGCGAGCGAGAGCACGCCGGAGCCTATGACGGCTGTGATGATGTGGGCGCTGGCCGTCCAGACCGTGCCCGTGCGGCGCGGGCGGCCGTCGTCGTCCAGCCACTCGGCGGCGCCGGCGTTCCCGGCCTCCACCGACACCTCCATCGGCGCCAGGTGCTTGGGGCCGTGGTGGTGCGACACCGCCATGGTCGACCACTGCACTGCCTCGATCTGCAGAGGTTTGTTTGTCGATCGTCGGAGTGAGTAACCGTTACCGAGAGCGCGCGGCTGCCGGAACCGGGGTATGTTAAGCTGGTTGCGGTAGGGGATGCTTGCTCGGTTGCTGCTGAGGCTGTGATGTGAGGTGAGCGGTGGTGTGTGAATTGTGATGGCGGAGGAGAGCGAGGAGGCTGCTTTATATATAGTGAGAGTGGAGAGCATGAGAGAGCTTAGCCTTTGGGCGGTGGTGGGAGGCAGATGAGTGCCGTGTCTATCGCCGCGGGAGCTTTGCTAGCGCGTCGGGGTGGACGGCCGGTCAGCGGCGGGCGGGGCGTCTCTGTCCTTGGTGAATGTCTTTGCTTTTGTCATTTTTGTTTTTGAGCGCAAAAGATGAAACAGAAATTGGTGAATACGACACTGCTGTTTGCGTTGGGCTGCAGGAGACGACGGTGCTGCTGGTGAGGTCAGATCATGGTGAAGAGATTGCTTAGCAATGGAAGATGCCCGAATCGGAAGGGAGAGGAAAAAAACAAGCGCTCGTGAGTTGTGAGACTGTCATGGATGGATGATTTGGATGCATCTGGGCTGCTGGGTGCACAAAATGGTTTTGAGTTGTTCCTGCAACGCGCGTATGTATGTACTCGATCCACACGATGATAATATTAGGTGCTCCTAAATTAAAATACTCCCGCCGAATTGGTGTTATTCGATCCAATAATTCATTCAATGTATCAATACATTATTAGTAAGTACTAGCAGGGAACCTGATCCGTCGAATTTATTTTGCCTTTTTCCGTGCACGTCGAAGCCTTCTGCGTTAAGGGAAAGGTACAATAAGACTAGCTAGGAATAAACATAAAAAAAAAGATGTGTTGTTTTCTTGGGTATTGGGAAAAAAATTAGTGTGCTAAGGATAAAAAAAATTACTCCAATGCTAAGGCATATGTCCAGGTGAAGGAAAAAATTGGACACTCCCGACATATGTTTGCCATAATTAAGTATCAATATGCAACTATTGATTTTTACATATTTTACGTGAAGTTGCATGGAATATCATAGTGTTCATGTCCGGTGGTAATTTCTACTATCTCAGAATCGAACAATACATTTTTTTCAACAGTGTAAAAAGAAATACCCCTCTTTCACTGCAACAATACATTGTACAGTATACACTTACAAATGGAGAAGTGAATTACTGATTCGTAGGGCCGGACCACGTGCACCTCGTCTTCACGTATACAGAGGCACCACAAGCCAGGGTGTCTACACGTCCACTTCTAGGCCGTAGAAACGGACAGTACCAACATTTTCCACGCCCCGAAATAACGATACACGTCGATGGGGACGCGGCAGGGCGCGGGGCCCCATCATCTGGCTCTTTCCCCCGCCCGTCCCGCGTTTCCCGGCCGCAGCGTCTTGACGCCAAGTGTCTTGAGTGCTGTTGTAGTCGGGTCACGGCCTCATCACGGGGGGTCCAGGTCCGCAATGTTGAGTTTCAGGGGCTGTTACATTTAGTTTACTAGATTTTCCTTCCAAATCATCATTTATTTCATCACATCTTCACCATTTATTACAAACTAAATACCTTAACTTCAACTTTTCACTATCACCCACTATTTATTCCCACCACGTTTCACTAAATAAACAACCCCTTAGCTCGACCCGACGTTTCCGTTCTCACGGTCGAGCGGCTCAGGCTCTCCCCACTCTGCCTGCACGTGGACGGGCGGCCTGCCCAACTTATTGAGAAACCGCCACCTCCACCACGTCTCCCTCTTCTCCAATCTCACGTCTCTCTCCTCTTCGGCCTGAGGGTACGACGGGTGTGTGGCTACCGGGGGAGCAGCAGGGAAGGGAGCCGTCGCCGTCTTCCCCTTCCTGTTTGCCCTTCTCTCTCCTCTCTGGCTTGAGCGGGAGCGATCTCCATAGTGTGCGGTTGATGGGGTGGAGCGGCGGCGTGGACTAGGAAGGGCCTCGACGGGCTCCAGCGCCCTGACAGGGATGACACCGGAGCCGGACTAGTGACACCCTGAGCACAACAGCACGGGCGAGCTCCAACCGCGGTCGAGCGGGGGAGGCCGGGAGGGCCCCGGCAAGTTCCAGACCCTGCCCGCGGACCAATGAGACCCTGAGCAGGGATTTTTTTTCTTCTTTTTGTCATAATTTTTTTTCAAAAGTTTTTGCCTATTTTTTTAGAATCTTTTATTCATAATTTTTTCAATTTTTCCCTTTTCTTTGTTTGCTACTTTTTTAACTTTTATTCCCATTTTTCTTAAAAATATTATCCTCCAAACTTCTATTTTCCATAAGTTTTGCTTCAAAAATTTTGTCTTCAATTTTTTGTTTGAAAGTTTTTTTTTGCAAAAAATTGATATAACTTTTTGTCTACATTTTTCAAAAAAAATACCTAAATTTTGCTTTCAAAAATTTTCTCCAAAATTTTCTTTCATTTTTTTGTTACATAACTTTCTTTTATATTTTTAAAAACTTGTTCTAGAAAATTTTCTATGGTGTTTTTTTTGCGTTTCGGCGTTTCTCTTTTATTTTTTTAAAGCCGTGTCCACACATAATGCGCACACGTGGGGCTGTCGGAGATTGACCATAAGGAGCTTTTCCTACGGTCGCCCGTAAGCGGTGAAGCCTACATGTAAGACAAACTTCCATGCTTAGTCGATTATAAGAGCGAGCCTTTGTATGGTTAGAAGGTAGATTAACCTCCTGCCACCCCGACAAGGCGAGAAACATGGCATGGAACCGAGGTTCAAACTTGGACCGGTCCGTCCCTCACTCTACCAGAGGCGCGATCAGCAGGAATCGAATCCGGGATGCCAGCCTAGCTCTCCACACTCTAATTAGCGCTAACCACCCGAAGTCCACTGCACACAGACGAAAGATATCGCGCCCTGTTCGTTTGGCTTATCAACCACCAGTCAACAGTACTTTTCTTTCAGAATAAACCAACCAACAGCAACCAGCCAGTAGTATTTTTCTCTCAGAACAAATCATCACCAGCCACCAGCCAAACGAACAGGCTGATGGTCTCAACTAATAATAGAACAGGAGTACAAGATTGCATCTTCGTCGATTTGTTAATTGTTATATCCGTGTTTTACTTAAACAGTAGCTATAGTACGTGCACGGATTACACACACCAGACTTGTTAATCAGTTGCTGGATTATATATTGCAGTGGGAACCTGATTTTTCAGGATGGGGACAAATAAAGATTCCACATCATGCGGCTATATATATGAGCTACTAGCTAGCTATGAGATCATTGGTGGCAGTCTTATTCAGTGAATATTTTTCGCACGCTCAACGGTAGAGATAGGATATCTTAAACAACTTTCCCTTTTACGCTTTTACACTTTTACCTAGAGCATCTATCTATAGCGCATACTCTAGGCATGATGAAATGGTAAAGATATACATATATAGTGGAAGTTGTTAAACACGTGGATTTACAGTTCCCCTATTTTTTTTCTCATTGGGATTTGGAATACTAAATAAAACCGGCAACTGATGAGCTTAACATTTTATTGCTGCCGATGTGTGGGAAAAAGTCTGATTAAGACAGATATTCTGTAATTTTTTACAAGTGGCTTTGTTTAGATGAGCCTCCTCCTATCTTGAGAAATTCTGCCCAGATCGAGTAAGTTTGAAGGCCGCCACGCATGCATGTTCTTGAGAGAAGTCAATAAGAAGTCTCAGGTAGTGGAGGCAGTCGATGGCTGATAGGAGGTGTTGGTGCGTGTCATGAGCGCGTGCGTGCATACGCGTCTCGATCGATCACTATCTCTCACCGCCGTCACTTCACTCGGGCGTCGATGGGATAAATGTTGGCGCGGCCACACCCACACGCGCGTCGATCGTCGTTGCCGACGACGACTGCAAGCTTGAGAACTCAGCACCGCACTCATCAGTCATCACCTCGCGCCCTTTTTCCTGCCACTCCCGCGCTTTCTGGCAGAGAGCTCTTTTAACTCATAAATATTTCAAGCTTCTAATGATTGATTATTACTAGCTGGCCGGATAACGGTACTAGCCAATACTCCCTCCGGTTCCATATTAAAAGTCGTTTAGAACAGCGACACGGTCACCAAAGCACAACTTTGACTTCTCTTTTCTATAAAAATCTTTATTGGAAAGTTATATATGTATATTCTTATGAAAGTAATTTTCAAGACAAATCTATTTATATGATTTTCACATTTTGAAACTCAACAACTTAAAAGTTATTCATGATTTATATTCCTAATGTTTGACTCAAACCTTGTCCAAAACGACTTCTAATAGGGAACCGGAGGGAGTACGTATTAAGCTGCAAGAGAGTGAGTGGAGGTTAGCACTGAGCTTCAACCTCATTAGCCTCAGCGGACAACGCGCACGTTTATTTGTTTCCTACTATCTTCGTCTCAAATTACTTCTAATACATTCCCTTTGTTATGCACCTACGTACATATTTATTTCTAGAATAGAGAGAGCAGCAGCAATACCGCACCGTACCAGTAATCAACTATATGCATGCAAATTGTTGCATGATTTTCCAGTGGAGTTTGCACGTTTCTTAATGTTGTGGTTGCATTGAGGTACAAATGTGTTGGCACCTTCTGGAGCCAACAACACGCAAAGGCAGCTGTCGCGGCGCCTTTGCGTCGACACCGGTCAGACCGGTGGGGTAGACCGGTCAGACCGGTCGCCGGCGAGATTCCGGCGGTAGACCTCCGAACGTCGCCCGGGCAGGATCCCATCGGGGCAGCGCACGTAGGGTTGCTCTAGGGTCGGCAAGGCCACCTAGAACGCCTTCAGACGTCGCGGAGACGAAGGAAGAACAGCAGATAGGATTGGAAAAGCTAGGGTTTGGAGATAAAAGTAAATACGAGACAAATAAAGGTAAATAGATTTGATCGATTGGATGATGAACTCAATTGGCCGCGACCCCACATATTTATTGGGGTGGGAGGACTTGCCCTGTAAGGAAATCTTTTTACAAGTCTAAATCTATCAGGACTCCTTATTGTAACTCAGACACGGGGGGCACCGGTCAGACCAGTTAGGCACACCGGTCTGACCGGTGTGCCGTGCCGGACCGGCTACAGGAACCAGGACCGGTCAGACCGGTGTGGGGGACCGGTCAGACCGGTCTGTCCTGCCTGGTCGGCTAGGTGCCAGTTTTGAGTGTCAACATATGCCCCCCTGTTTTTTGGCAAAGGATACGTGCCAAAAAATACTTTTCTAATCTAAAAAACACTTAGGACGATGTTTAACAAAACAACGGCCGTTACACATATTTTACTCAAGTCGAGGATGACGCCTGCTTCGGTCTCCACTCCTTCCGGGTCTGTGTTAACTTGGCTGGCTTCTCTTCGATCTGCTACTCCATTGCTCCTCGCTTGCGTAGCCTTTGCAACCTCCTTTTTTGAGTGTGGGACAAGCCTGAGGGACACCACCTCGGCTGCATCTCCTTAGCTTTTTGCTTGTTGCTATTCTCACCTTGCTTAATAGTAGTACACACATTATTTCTAACCAGATTGCTATTTCAAGCAATCGGCCTTTGTAATGCATTATAATTTGAGTATGCAATAGGATATTGAATCATATACGAATTCATGTATATACTACTATAATCAGCAGGTGAATAATAGCAGGGATAATACCAAGACGATGGCATAACAGGCCCAACAAAAGGATGTTGTGAAAAGTTACCTCGTTGGTGATGAATACCTTTACGTCGTGGTGCTTTTACGCCTTTAGCACCGTTTGGCTGATTACTTTAATCCTTAGTAGCTCCTTCCCTCTTTTACTTGGCCAAGAGTTCATTAAAATTTGGCCTTGCTTTTTTCTTGGGCTTGGAGCATCTTGAACCTTTCTGGAGGCACCGGTCAGACCGGTCCACGCAGTACCGGGCGTCTTGATCTTGTCTTGCCCCCAAGCGTTGAAGTCGCTGAAACCTTGGGGATCACCTCCAGAGGTTGCCTCTCGTCGTGTCTTTGCTCTCTAATGATCACATTCTTCCCTTTAGCGTTTTCGGCTTGATCCGGTCGAATAAGCACCTTAGGATTTGATAACTCAAGAGTATTAACAAAGGCACTGTTAGGGAAAGGATTTTCGTCGACTTGCATCTCATGGAATTTCAAACGACCTTCATTAATAGCCGATTGTATTTGCCGACGAAAAGTATTGCAATCATTGGTAGCATGAGAAAAAGAATTATGAAATTTACAATAGGTACGTCTTTTTAATTGATCAATAGGTGGTATAGTGTGAGACATTTTAATTTTACCCGACTTAAATAACTCATCAAATATTTTATCACACTTAGCCACATCAAAAGTAAATTTCATCTCATCCTGACTCTTATGAGCCGGCTTAAGAGAAGCGCAAGTGTTGGCCTTATCATTAGGTAACCAAGTAAATTCAGCAGCACACACTTCTTTACTCTCATCGTCCGATGATTCATAATCTAGTATATGTATATTAGGACGATCAGATTTGAGCCGAGTATCTTTGCTTCGACTTTCATGAGCTAAAGCTCTTACTAAGACTTGGGCAACATCAATAAATTAATGACCCTCTAATTTCTCTCTAATATGGGATCGTAAACCATTAAAAGCTAATTCAGCAAGATCCCTTTCGGAGATAACAAGATTATAACAACGGTTTTTTGTTTCTCTAAACCTTCTAATGTAATTAGTAACAGGTTCATCATGCTTTTGCTTAACCGATGTTAAATGACTCAACCTTAACTCATTATCTCCGCTATAAAAGTGGTCATGAAATTTTTGTTCTAATTGTTCCCAAGTACGAATAGAGTTAACAGGTAATGAAGCAAACCAAGAAAAAGCATTGCCAGTTAAAGATAAAGAAAATAAATGCACTCTTATTTCCTCTATGACACTAGCTTCTTCTAGTTGAGTAAGATATTGACTAATATGCTCCCACGTAGTTTTGCTATCATCCCCATCAAACTTCACAAATTCAGGACAACGCCAACCAATAGGATAGGGAACCAAATCAAAACTAGAAGGATACGGTTTTCGATATGAAAGATTTTTATTTTTCACTTCTATCCCATAGTCATCTTTCATTTGTTTAGCAAGATTAGCATTAAACCTATCGATGACTTCCTGTATGGTGGTTGGCATTGGCGTAGTGGAAGCATTCGATTGCAGCACATTCGGCTGTGTGTATGAGCAAGAAGTGTTGTGTTGCAAACGGCTATTAACTTGGGGATTAGGTGCGTAACCATACCCAATACCTGTCTCAAACGGAACCATAATTGGAATACCTTGAGCTACTGAAGTATTCCCGCCGGATCGGCCAGAAGCGGTCTGAACAGGAGGAATAGTAACTATAGGTTCCGGAGATGAGGGAAAAGGCACCATAGCGCCAGCACCGGTCTGACCGGTCGGACCCACCGGTCTGACCGGTCTGTTCTGACCAAACGGCGGCGGTGGTGATTGTCCCGCAAAATAATTCAACGGCATTGCCATACTGAGGATTAATCGTTTGTGCAGCCGATGAATTAATAGATGGGGTCTGAGGTGCCACAGTTTTAGAACCAGATGCAACATTATCATCACCCTCTACCTGTTTACCTCGACTCTTATCTACCATGTTTTGCATATTTTCAATCATAGATAAACGAATCACAGTAGTAAGATCATTGACGGTAACAAAAAAGGATGGAGACGATGATATGCTCACATTGGGTGGTACCTCAGGTGGTGGAGTGTCGAAGGTGATGTCCTTGATCTTCTTCACCTTGCCTTCGCGATTTTTCTTGAAGTGCGACAAGTAGTGAAGCCGATCCTCTTCAGCCTTCTTCTTCATGAGCTCTTCTAATTCTTGACGATCTTGTTCGGCCTTTTGCTTCATGAAGTCCTCCATGGCTTGGCGATCTTCAGGTGAGAGCTCTTCATCCGTGAAGTCGACGATGTTGTTTTTGTCTAGCTCGCACCGAGACATGTCGCCGGAGTTGGATAGATCGGTTAAGATAGCCAGATCTTCACTCCCCAGCGGAGTCGCCAATTTGTTGGCACCTTCTGGAGCCAACAACACGCAAAGGCAGCTGTCGTGGCGCCTCTGCGTCGACACCGGTCAGACCGGTGGGGTAGACCGGTCAAACCGGTCGCCGGCGAGATTCCGGCGGTAGACCTCCGAACGTCGCCCGGGCAGGATCCCGTCGGGGCAGCGCACGTAGGGTTGCTCTAGGGTCAGCAAGGCCACCTAGAACGTCTTCAGACGTCGCGGAGACGAAGGAAGAACAGCAGATGAGATTGGAAAAGCTAGGGTTTGGAGGTAAAAGTAAATACGAGACAAATAAAGGTAAATAGATTTGATCGATTGGATGATGAACTCAATCGGCCGCGACCCCTCATATTTATTGGGGTGGGAGAACTTGCCCTGTAAGGAAATCTTTTTATAAGTCTAATTCTATCAGGACTCCTTGTTGTAACTCGGACACGGGGGGCACCGGTCAGACCGGTTAGGCACACCGGTCTGGCCGGTGTGGCGTGCCGGACCGGCTACAGGAACCAGGACCGGTTAGACCGGTCTGTCCTGCCTGATCGGCTCTTTGCCAATTTTGAGTGTCGACAACATGGATATATAATCTTTCCCCCTAACCTGAATGATTAGCCTTAATAATGCGCTGCACATCAGCAGCGACTACACCGCTCGATCGTGTCTCACGTTGTGTATCGGCACTTGGCCATCACACTAAAAAATACAGATAGTGAGATAAGCTTCAGTTGAGAACTTGAGGTGGTAGGAGCTCTCGGAGTTGAAGTCAACACTACCACACTCGACCTACAAGTTAGAACTGCCATAAATAAAAAGATCACAGGCGTCCTTTGGTGGTTTTCCAACAAATATTTTTCTTTCCAGCTGCTCCATGCCAATTGAGGGCGTGTCAGCACCAAGAGAATGGCTGGTGCTGGTCGGTTGCTAACTGGTGGCTGATAGCCTGATACTGATTTATTGTGTGAGAACAATACTGGTAGTTGTCTGACGGTTGAGTTTGAGAGGAAAGTATTATTTTTGGTCGGTGGTTGACAATCACGAACAAAGGGCATAGGCAGGCATCCATTACTGTAGCGGCGTGACGCGATAACTAATCAATCAATCAATGCAATCTATCTATCTATCTCCAAGAATTCCTGATGCTGCGATGGCATGGCTTGGAACAGTTTGTGGTTCGTCTCTTCTCCCATCCAGCGAGGATGCATGGTGTCCTGAATAATAATCTCGTGATGATCGTCCGTCAAGATAGCCCAGCCCCAGACGACGATGGGACGACGGATCGGAGAGGAGAAAGAGAAGACGTACTGTACGTGCAAGTCGATCGATCGAGAAATTAATCATTCGCGCAAAAAAAAAATCGAGAAAATAATCGGTGCAGGGCTCGATGGATGGAAACCAGGTTGCTTTTCAACGTGGTGCATGGTTGAGCTTGAGCAGCAGTCATCCCTTGACGTTTTGCCTGCTGTGTCAACGCACTACTAGATAATTAGGTATAGATATTGTCAGTCAGTCAACTCTCTAGTCAGGGCAGGCAGTGGTCCAGTACTGATGGAAGCAGGTCAAACCGTGGCCTACCTCTCTCTCTACCTGCATGCATCATGATACTGGATTGCTGGTTGATGTTTTCGCCTGATCGGGTCGGACCACACGTACGTACGCGACACGGGTGCAGCGGGTACGCGCAGCCGGGTGGGCCCACGCGCAGGCAGACGGAGACGCCACGTAGGCACTGAAGCGCGCGTGCCGGCCGAAAGCAAATGCGTGTGGCGATCGAGTAGCAGAGCCGCCAGATGAGACAAGTGGAGCACCCAAGGACCTGCCACGCGGGCACGTACGTACCTGCTTTTCTTTCTTCCTCCTCCTCGTTGCATTGGCTTCCTCAATCAGGTGGAAAAATGCTGCTACAGCGACTCTGCTTGATTATTCCAATTAGTATTTTCGAAGAGAAAAGGAACAAGAAGAAAAACTCTTTGTGATTCCAAACGCCACAGTGACGGATCGGATGCGGCGGCCGTCGTCCGCAGTCGGCACGCCAACAACGCCTGGAATGCAACGGAACATAGCGACCTGCATGCCATGCTGCTTCCCTGCATACTAGATGCGGCCATATCCACAGAAAAGCTGGAGTTTTTCCCCCCACTATACGAGAAACTTTACCAAGCTCGACAGGACGGAGGTGGAAGATGAAAGGGCCGTGCATGTGCCCACTCCACACGCACACGGCGTGCCCGGCGAGCCGATAGATTGCTCTATCCTTAGCTGTAGTCACACTCGACCTGAACGAGATAGGGACTGATGATGATGACGACCTTTGTTGATCTAAATCATCAACTTATCTCAACATCCATCGATCGATCGAGGTGTGTGAATGACCCATCCACCCGGTTGACGGAAAGCGCTTGGAGCACTAATTGAAATTACTAGTGCTCTAGTAGTCCAAGTACCTCATCCTGGCGTCTACACAGCTAACAAAATTCAAAAACCTGTGTGCGAAACAACACGTACGCACTTAGGGTCAATACAATTAAGCCAATGCAAACAACACTTTGTTTAATTCTCTTGAACTAGGCTACGTGGATAACTACATACAGCTACTACGTACTCTCTCACCTTTTGAATAATCAGCGCTCAAACCAAACTATCCCTCCGGTTTACAAGTGAAGTCGCCACACGTATCTGGCATCAACATATATATCATGAGCAAGGAAATGCACCCAATAATTGATGAGCAAAGACTATATGTTGTCTACTAGTGCATGTCCCAGTAATTCAAACACACATCCTTGTCCAACGCAAAGTTCCAACAAGCAAGTCATCACAAAAAGGCTACTACTAGCTCGTAGCCGCATAAATATAATCGCTTCATGAACTAAACTAACTGCAATCAAAGCACTTTTTGACTTGCCGACGTATTGGCAAATGATAAAAAATTAACGGACGTAACCAAGTCCTCATGCGCATCTTCATCAATCAATCGGTGGTCGATCCATGGACCATTTTTTCCTACAAATTAAAATGTCAAGCAAACGTCCACAGCTGGCAACTTGCAGTCGCTGCACGCTCTAATCCTTTTATTTTTATTTTTTGGAAATTAAATCATATGAGTATGATCGTGCACCTACATTGTCCAATGTAAACATGCTATAACATAAGGTTTCAGTAGGAGCTCAATATCACCCTTTTTTAATAATGCTGTTTGGTGGAGGCAGGAAGCTTATGTAATCTGAATGCACACTTGAGGAATATATCATTGAGGCTCTACCCTAGTTCAAGCACACGGCTTGGTGGCCAGTTGTTCTCCCCCTGTTCTTGTTATATATATCCAAATAAATGCGGTACAATATATACAGATAAGCCACGTGCGCATCGAATGGGATACGTACAGTATACAAAAGAAACAACATGTGTGCAAGAATAAAAAGGACACAAACTTTTCTTATGAATAGATACTTTTTGACAGATCGATCATCGAGGTCCAAGAAAACTGCTGAGAATATAGTTAAAGTCTATCTATCGATTATTAGTGCCAAGGTGCAGATAAGTTTTGACGTTTTTGTAAGGAAATTATGGTTTGGAACTTTGCAATTCAAAAAATGCGTTGCATAGCATATATAGTCGCTTTCCTAGAAAAAAAGATGATGCCACAAGGTCGATTCGTCAAAAAGAAAAGGGTCACGCCAACTTGCATAATTGCATTGTCGGCATGCATTTATAGTGGAAGGCATCACATAAATAGTTCAATCATATGAGTACTACAAGAATATGTTCAAGTCCTAAAAAATGCGGTCTGAGCACATATGAGCTGATCAAGTGAAGAACAAATACGTAATTTAGCACCTTAAGTCATAGTCATGGAATTAAGAATACTTTCTTTGACTGTCCAGAATCTATCTTTGACAATAAGTTCTTTTCTTTTCTATTTTATTTTATAGTTACAAACATCATAATCATAAGGAACTGCTTTTGAATATGACATAACTTGCGTATTATTATTAGTAATTGCTGATCAAAGAGTGAACTCTAGATCGTAAAAATATGCCATAAAAGATGAATGCATGGAGTATATATAATTAAGGCCCAAGGTCTTGAAAGTTTCTTAAACTTTGGAACGGGTATGGTATCGATCGGAAGCCAAAGAAAATCCTTTTGGAGTTTCAAGCTGACGCGTCCACAAAAAATAGAGAGGCTCATTCATACATGACAAGCGGCTAAATAGTCACATTTGGTCCTTGCTGCAAAAGGAGGAGGAACGCCATCACTTGACCACGGCGTTCCAATTTTTGAAGCTATGATGATGAACATCTTTACCAAGCATGGATGAAGGTTTAGTAACTAGCTATTTAAGTTTCAAACATTTATCTTGTCTTGGTGTTTGCAAGGTGTGGATTTTGTCATTTTTTTGCTTTTCCATTTGGCTTGTAATAATGAACGGCCTTGTGTAGTCTAGGATAAAAAATGAGGGCGCTTCGAGCTGCAAGGCAAATTCTAAAAATTACTTACTTTTAAAGATTGAGAAATTTTAGTGTGCGTGGAAAAAAAAGGAGAACCCTCCATCTGGTGAAATAGAATGGTAGAAACAAGGAAGTACTAAAAGAGAGGCACTGTAGCAAGATCTGTTTTGTAGCTATATAAAGTTATAAGACTGAATTTGAACATTGGAACCAATATTGATGATTGGGAGCAAAAGAAAACCCTTTTTGAGGTTAATTCAAGCCGGCGCCCACACCAAATAAAGAACAACAAAAACAGTCTCGATTTCTCTTCAATCATTACACGACGAGCGGTCAAAATTATTTTCACTAATTTGCAGCTTGCTGCTAATCTAGCGTGGAATATACCTGATCTATGGGAAAAGTTATCAAGACATAATTGCAGGAAGAACACGATCCTCTGCCTAGTTGAGCCATGTACTTGAGGGATACGCGGCAGGTCGCCTCGCCACTCGCCACTCTTTGGTATGCGCAACAGCGCAAGTACTAGTAGTCCGGTGATTAGTGTACAGTAGTTGCTTGAGGTGCTTGTGCTTCTGTCAAATTAACCGCTGAATGGCCGGTAGACCTTAAGGGCGTCGATCACGTCGGCGATGGAACCGGCGGCGGCGGCTATGGACACGAGGAGGCAGGTGATGCTGAGCGTCTGCAGGCAGATCCACTTGGTGCTCATGCGAGGCACGCGGCGCTGCTTGATGTACATCTCGACGGGGAAGTAGACGGTGAGCGGCCAGAAGGAGACGGCGCCGAGGAAGCCGACGACGTTGCCGAAGAAGGGGAGGAGCATGGCGACGACGGTGGTGAGGCACACGAACGCCGACCGCCACGTGAGCCGGAACACGCTGAGCGCGAAGGGGCCCACGCGGAGCTCCCGGGAGATGAAGGCGCTGTCCGGCCAGGCGGCGGCGGCGCGGCGCTCGACGAAGGCGAAGATGGGCTGGCAAAAGACCTGGTAGGCTCCGACGAGGTGCACGACGATGGCGACGTTGGCGATGTCCAGAAGCCAGAAGGGCTCGTAGAAGCCGAACCCGGTGAGGAGGTTGTCCGGGGCCTCGTCGCCGAACGCCGCGTAGCCCATGCACCCGCACAGCATGTAGAAAACGGTGGTCGTCGCCACGCTCAGGCGGGTGGCCTTCTGCATCACCTTGGACTCCGACGGCGGCGGTGCCTTGATCGTGTCCTGAAGAATCAGAGTAGCTTCAGTTAGAAACAGAGGAATCGAGTTGCTAAGGACAGAGCAGTAGAGGGGACGGTTGCTTACTTGGATCTCGATGAGGATGTTGGAGAAGGAGTAGGCGAAGGCGATATCGCCGAAGGCCTGCAGGGTGTGCCAAATCTTCTGGGTGGAGGTGACGTCGGCGCCGATGCTGATGCCAGTGAGGCTTCCCTTGAACCCACCATTAGCTGCAGTTGCAGCAACCGAGCTCATGTCAGTAATTTAGCATCGAGCAATCATGAAGAATATATTGCATGTCTCGAGCAGATGATCAAGAACTTACAAACTGTCTGCGCGATGCCGAGGGCGAGCCCGATGGATGAATAGGTGAAGGACATAACGGCAGCTACGATGGACAACCACCAAATCTGGTCGAAGTCGGGTATCTGCGAGAAGAGGATCTGCGTGATACCGAAGAGAATCATGTACGGTGTGCTCGAGCTCTTGCAGGGGTCGCCATGGCCGTTTGTGTGGAAGCAATCGGCTCTCCTGATGGCCCTCATGCTAATCGACGACGCGATGGTGTAGCCGATGGCGACGCCGACGAGGTTAGCGTACTGAATAACACCGCAAAACACCACCTTGGCGCCGCCGAGGTTGGATCGCACGGCGTCCATGTAGGTGTAGTTGCGCTTCCCGGTCTCGGGGTCGCCGGTGCGGTAACACTCGGCGAGCAGCGTGGCGGTGTAGTAGGTGACGAAGGCGAACAGAAGCATGGCGGCGGGGCCCGCGACCCAGCCGAGCTGCGCGATGGCCCATGCCAGCGAGAGCACGCCGGAGCCTATGACGGCGGTGATGATGTGCGCGCTGGCCGTCCAGAACGTGCCCGTGCGGCGCGGGCGTCCGTCGTCGTCGTGGCGCTCGGCGTCCTGGTAGTTCCCGGCCTCCACCGACACCTCCATCGGCGCCACCTCGTGCTTATTGTTCACTCCGTTGTGCGCTCCCATGGCTACTGTTGTTGGAGAGAGCTCGCTCTCTGGATTTTTTTTGCCCCCCTCGTCGGAGGAGTAAAAGGCGTCGGAACTCGGAAGAGCGGCGCAGGCAAGTGAGGCTCCCGCTTTGTGAGACTTGTAAGTGACGAGGCTGAGAGGTGAGGTGAGAGGCTGGCTGTGTGGGAGGAGGGAGGGGAGGGAGCAGGGTATATATAGAGCCAGCAGAGTAGGCAGAGGTCTCTGGTTTCTTTTCCGGTCAGCGCCGCTAGCGTTTGCGTCCTGTCCAATTATTTCCTTTTTTTTCTTTTCCATTTCGGCGGAAATACTTTAGTGCCTGCCTACATCACTCTATCGTTGGAGCTCAGCCGTTTCGTGTATTATTATTCTGATGATGACTGTTTATGGCGTCCATGGATAAAACAAATTAACTCTCGTGACAGTTCACATTGTGAGACCAGGGATTCATGTGCATTAAATCAAATGTGGTGTTCATAACACTTTTTATCCATACTGCTCTCTCTGTTTTAAAACTATAGTTTGTTTGACTTTTTATCTCAAGTTTGATCACTCATTTTATTCAAAAAAAACTATACAAAATATTATTTTTTGTTTGCTTTATTAATAAAAAATCTTCAAGAATGACTTAAATTTTATTATGTTTGTATAAATTTTTTGAATAAAACAAGCAGTCAAACTTACGTTGAAAAAGTCAAATGACCTCTAATTTGTAACGGAGTAGTAGTGATTAGTGGTTAGATCGGTGTGTTAATGACCGTGCCTTTGTCCGGAAATTGAAATACTAGACCTTTTGCTGAGAACAAATAAAGGAAAAAAAATACTAAAGGTAACTTTTAGATGAAAGGGCAAGCTAGATTCCTCATGACATAAAAATGTAGTTGCTTGTGGTATAGTACTATTTTGTAAATTAAGACTAATATGGTCAGAGTAGTATTTGGCCGGTATGCATTGATCTCATCTCAGAATAAATGCCAAACACATCATGTGCACGCAGGTTAGGCTGAGTCCAACAGCGGGAGGCAAATGCAATTTTGCCTCCCGCTGGCTACTGTGCCCGTCCAAAATCGCCTCCAACAGACGAGGCATACGGCGAGGCAAACTTCCTTCGCAGGAGAGAGGAGATGCAAAATTGCATCGTCTCTCTCCTCGAAGGCATCCGCCGCGGGAAGGCGCAGGGGAGGCGGGAAGGAGCAGGGAAGGCGGGAAGGAGCAGGGGAGGCGGGGAGGGGAGCCGAGGAGATGAGAGGGGAGCTCTGGCGCCCTCCCGCTGCGCCCCTGGACTGACCTCCGCGCACGGAGCTCCTCCCGCCGCCGCATCAGCTCGCGTCGGACCCGGCCACCGCGGCAGCGAGGAGCTCGAGATCGAAGGGAGATGGTGGCGGCCGAGCTGAGGGAGGGGGACGAGCAGCTCCATGGCGGAGGAGGTGGGGAGCCCCAGCAGTGCCGCCGCCGGCCCGAGCCGCTCGATGCGCCGCCGTCAGCCGCTCCCTTCCTTTCCCCTACGCGGCGCGGCGCCCTGGCAGGCGGGCGTGGCCACGACGCCCCTCCTCCCTCCCTTTCCCCGCCGGTTCGCCTTCGCAGGCGGGCGCCCACCGCCGGTCGGGGGAGGAGCACCTCCATGGCGGAGGTGGGGAGCCCCAGCCGTCGCTTCCTCTTCCTCCTCCTCTACGGGCGGCGGACGAGGCGGGCCCCGAGGTGGCGCGGAGCTCCGAGCGCGCGCGCAAGGAGATCCGACGGCGGCGAGATTAGGCCGCCGTTCCTCCCTGACGCCGGCAGAGGAGGCGAGGCGCACGAGCGGCTCGGTGGAGGCCGCGGTGGTGGGGGACTGCAAATGCAAATACCTTCCTTCTGTTGGAGCCGGTGGGATTGGAGGAGAATGGAAATCACTATTCACGTGAGGCAAATGGGCATTTGCCTTCCAATTTTGCAATACCTTGTTGGAGTTAGCCTTACACATGCATGGAGAAGCAAATAAATTCTAGCTAGGGCCGAACCACATGCTGCTGCAGCTCATATATATCCAGTTGGCACAAAAAAGCTAGGACGACGATCCCAATTCATGGTACCCAACTACAGATCCACACGAAGGGAGAACAAACGCTACGATTAGGGTTGGTTTCAGGCAGCACCATGCACGATTTCCACGCCTGGGAATGTAGAGGGAACAAGTTCATTATATTTGGCGCCTCACAGATGCATGAGCTTAAATCCTGCTGTGGTAGCAACCAGACGCACGAACTTTATGCTTGCACAAATATGGTTAAGCACATTGCTCCGACTTCTTTTTTCAATTTATTAAGTAGTACTTTTCTATTTTCTCTTAGAATAAATCTGTCGTACAAATCAGTACGTATTATTTTTCTCTCAGAATGAATCAGCAACACGATATCTGTCCAACAGATCATTGATTGAAGATGATCATCGATCGGTGTTGTACCGTTTTCCCACGGGCCCAGCAATTGTACAAGTTTCTCTAGATCTGGCTGGGTCTCTGCATTATTCTTGCTTGGGTCGGTCGGTCAACGCGCGCACGTCAGTCAGGCGGCTCTATGATATCTATCCGGGGCCACAATAATCTCGGGCCTAGGCGCGGCGGGGCGCCGTTGCAGTCGAAGTCGCCGGCGGTGAGGTCACTCGTGTCAACCGGGTCGTGGCGGCAGGTCACGCTGCATCATTTTGTTCCCTGCTAGCTCTAGTCATCTGATCATTCTATGCATGCAGCTCTGACGTTGAAATTGGAGTCTTCTCGGTTGCAATTATTGGTTCCTCGAATTTGGACTTTAATTCATGTTAAATTATCGGCTAGTTGTTTTTTCCTTTTTAGTCTTTGGACGTGGAACCTTAAACTATGTAATTTTGTTGTCTTGGTAATGAAATTCAGGCATGACCCTTGGTGGAAAATTCATGTTAAATTGAGTTACATCTTCTTTTATAACATGCGGTTCAACATGTATTTTTTCACCACTTTCCAACCTCATGCACTATTCATTTACGTAAATTTGATGAACTAAACACCACTGTTGCTGAAACTATGTGCAAAAGAGGAGCAAAAGTGGCATTATTCTCATCACATTCATTACATCTTCTCTCACAAAAGTATTATTCTAACATCCAGCCTATTCGTTTGGTTGGTAGCTGGTGTTGATTTGTTCTGAGAAAAAAATATTACTGCCTGGTGGCTAGTGACTGATTTGTTTTGAGAGAAAAGTACCGCTGTCTGGTGGCTGATAATCCAGACGAACAGAGTGATCATTCGTACCCGCAAATTTACCCATCTAAAAACCCCTAGCTGCCAAAGAAATTAAGCAGGGTCTTGTTGCTGCGAGAGACAAAATAGCTAGTTGATATAAATCCTCGATATGTTTCTCTGTCTCCGGTGCTAGCTTTCCATTTCCTTCCCCGACACGAGAGAAGCGAGATCGGTCGTAGCAGACCCACTTGATAGAACGATAGGAGAAAGAGAATGGGATAGATAACGATGTCCATCTATCTATCTATCTATGCAATCGCTCATCGCTACGAGCAGAAAATTAGAAGTCGTTGCTCTACAGATTGCCAATAGAGGATGGAACAATTTTTATCGTTTACTTTAGTCGGGGGCATGTTGCCCATTGCTGCTTGTTTTTTTACCACTTTCGTGGACCGTTCTTTTCAACTCTGTAATAATTGGCTGTGTACATCTTCGGATGTAGAGGCCGGATTTAATTATCCATTATCTAAAAAAATCTATCTATGCAATCGCTAGCTTAGCAGTGGGAACCCTAATATTCGACGACGACGGCAACCCCAGTTGGGGGGAAAAGAAAAACCATAGAGTCCGATCGCTCGACAGTGAATGCTGCCGCTTTTTGAATGTTGAAACCCACACCATTCTGTGATGTGCACCTGACATGTTGGAGGTCTCGCTCACTCCGTGCAGTACTTTGAACGGATCGCACGAGATAGTGCATGTTTAATTGATATCATAGAAAAATACAAGACTATGATCTTGATGAGAGACGATAGGTGAGAAAAGAAAAGAAAAAATGGACTATACTTGCCCGGTTGAATCGGGACATCAACACGGGTTTACCACTGGACACTCGCCGACCGATTAGATTGGGATATCAACACGACCGCACTACTACCTTTGACAACAACATCGGAGGCGAAGCACATCGGCAACACCCATCCCACATCATCGGCTCAAAAGAAAAGCACTCGCCCCCACATTCCGCACTCTACTAGTAGTCGAAGCCTCCAGTGTGATTCGACGTTGAAAGAGAATCGAAGGAGGCGGTCACCACCACACTAAGAAGGTCACGCCATGTATGACCCTTCGCCGCAGTGCTACTACATCATTGCACACCATCCAACGGACTGGAAACACCGATTTCGAACCTCGACACAACGCGTGAGTATCTTGTCGCATCCACTGTTGGACTCCCCTTTCCGTGTAGTACTCACCACGACGTTTGTTATGCGCACTCTAATCGCCGCCGCACCCCCCGGCCAGCTCTCAACAAACGTCGTTTCTGTCGATGGCGTGAACAATGACCGGCCGGCGCTGAGGTTTTGCTTCACAAGAGGGATACGTATGTCTCCGCCGGGGTTTTTTTACGGTGGACCATACCATCTCATACCACTATTAGAAAAGGACCAGTATGAAAGGATCTGACGGTTGAGATTAATTGTATACCACCACAGCAAGCACTAGTGGTATGGGGTGGTATACATAGGTGGTATGGTGGTATGAGGGTATTGTTGGTAGTTTTTTCTCGGTAGCATAAACGAAATATATGATTTTTTCATTTCATTTTTTTTCATTTCCCTCGCGTGGTATGACCAAATTTTTTTCAAAATTCAAACGAAATTTTTCATTTCAAATTTCAAAAATGATTTTTTTCAAAATTTTCAAAAACAAAAATTTCATTTCAAATTCCAAAATGATTTTTTTGAAATTTTATTTCAAATTGTTTTCAAATTTCAAAAATGAAAATTTCATTTTAAATTTCAAAAATGATTTTTTTTCAAAATTTTTCATTTCACTCTGGTGGTATGACCAAATGTTTTTCAAATTTCAAAAACAAAAATTTTGATTTCAAAATTCAAAAACGATTTTTTTTTCAAAAAATTTCATTTCAAAATTTTCTTAGTGGCATAAACGAAATTTGTTTCTTGGCCTGATGTTGCAAAAATTACCTATTTACCCTTATCAAAAATAGGCATATACTGCATACCATGTCCACCGTAAAAAAGCTTCTCCGCTGAGGTGTGATATTCAGCATGAGTGCCCAAGTGACATATCACGAACGGTTATTGGCGTCTTATTCTATGCCTATAAACCGCACCATGTAATTAATAACCTTTTATTCACAGGTGATCATCATCAATTAGTAAGTGGAGGAAATAAAGGATATATCTCTCCAATAAACAATGTACACTTTACACGCTTTTACAGTTTACACACGAGTGCATATATATATATACTCGATCACTGCTTTTCTAGGATAGGATGCTCTCTAGGCATGCATGAACAAATAATTGTAGTATGGTGGAGGTCGTTCGTTAATCACGTGGCTATCAATTTGGACCATCCTTTTTTTGGTTCCGAATAAAATGGGCGATGGAGGACCATCATATTACTGGTGTGGAAAGCTATATGTTTTCTTTTCACCTTTTTATTCTCAGACCAAAGCCTGCTGCGGTTTAGGACGGGCTTTACGCCTTCCACGAGCCTTGCAGGTGACGTTAGTTACACTATGGTATTAAAATTATTTGCGGCATTCAGCAGCACCGTACTAGGAATTGATCAGCCAGATATGCATTTTAACAGTATACGTTACGGAGATCTAAGTGACACATCCGAATAAGTCTAAGCATCGGTCATGCACTTATTTGCTTAAAAAGAACTTCAACTTGCTGCTGCTGCTTGTGCTCACGATAGCTGAACGCGAGTGGATAGGAGAGAGCAAGGTAGCACTAGCTAGCTGTCGTCGGTTATGATTCACGCATGCAGGTTTAATTTGGCGCGTCGATCGGTGTTGAGACGCACGTTTCTTCATTCTGGCTGGGTTTAATTTCCTTTCCCCCTAATCCCCTGACACGGCTATTAGTTGTTGCTCCAATATTCAGTTCCGGCCGTCAGTAGTGGCTGTGGCTGTTGATCACTATCTCGTCACCAGTAGTGCTCTTAGCTTGCTGTACCTCTTTGCTGATCGATGTGCATATAGTTGGCCATCACTGTATATCACCCACTCCTTGATTCTTGATGGATTGAATAGACGACAACGCGCAGTGTTGACCAGTTGACCTCCAACGTAACCTGCGCGTGGTTTGTCCTGACGCTTAATTGACTTACAGTGTACCCCCCCCCCCCGGGTTTTATTAATAATATGGTAATTACCTACTAGTACACTGTAGTCGTGTGATGATGCAAACATGACTAATTGCCTGCCTGATAGAGAGGACTGGAGATAGCAGTATACTGCTGGACCAGATAGCTGATGCTCAATAATGATAAGCAGGGACCGCGTGTGGTACTGGTATATATTCAGCACAGTGAAGTAGAAGCAACACGGGTACCGTAGGATAAATCGTTGCACTCCCGTAATCCACTTTTATAAAGCGCACACGGCACACGTATATCAAGATTCAAACTTTGCAATCTTTGATCACTAATTTAACTATTATTTTTTTATTTTTATGATCTAAACTTTTTAATTTATGGTTGGATTCATAATCAAATGTATTTTATTATGATTTTAATGTAAAACCATAAAAGAAATAACATATGATAAATGAATGGTCAAAATTTTATATAATGATCCTGTCAAATTCTACTATACCTCATAAAAAATGGAAGGAGGAAATACTTTTACCGCTTAAAATTGTGAGCTATTTTACCTTTTATAAATTCATACATATTTGTACGTATCTAGATATATATGTTATATTTAGGTACATATAAATATCCATGCACTTAGTTAGAAAAAAATCAAAATGACGTGTAATTTGAGACGGAGGAAGTACGTTACCAGAAGTACATATCCACTATTCCAGTTAGGCGACCCAGAAAGCTAACGAGAGGTCATGCAGTGGCGTGATGCCGTGCTACCTCTGTATAGTATAATTTTGCGATGCGTTTTGAGGTTGCACGCCAGGATTAAGCATCATGCATGCACGATCGGGTCCTGCACGTACTGTCGCGGCAGGATTCGAATTCGTGTCTTTTATTATTCGTTCCTGTAGCCACCCGGCCCATACATACTAGCAGCGGGAATTAAGAAATATGCTATTCCTTTTCTTGGATGATGGATCCAAAACAACATTATCGAAAGACCAACCAAAATTTCCTTCACACAAATTTATTTGTTAATGATGAGAAAACATCGTAGCCTGCCTAGCTAGCTATCTAGTGGGTTAAAATGTAGCACGCAAGTTACATTACATACGTAAATAATGTGCATGTCATCTGCACATCCACAACAAGTTAAATTCAGTAGATTTACACACGATAAAAATGGTATCATAATTATTTCTCACAATTTCTGGTACGGTTTGGTAGCTCCCTTTATGTACTTCATCATGATACTTTGATCGTTAGATTTCGTCGTCTGATGGAGGGCTCTCATTAATTTCGAATACTTTAAAATTTGTCACATATATAAGGATGCTGAGTACACGAGTACCTGCATACATTAATTAATTGTGTTTATATTAAGGAAACAAAGGCACTCAAAATCTCGATCCCCACTCCTAGAAACATGCACCTCCATCCAATGTGTAGTACTACAGTACAATGCACTCAACCGCGCGCTCATCTAGTGACATCTGACATCCCCTACCACTATTGCAAACCAACAAGCTATTGGCAGTGATGGTCAAGGATGTCCACGTCATCACTTCTCGCCTAGCTCGCATTCCACTCGATGGCTTGGCGATTGAGATATGTTAGTTTGACCGGTCCGGTCACCGTGCATGTGACCCCAATCCACCCAATGCGACAACACGAACGTCACAACATAGGTTAAGCTTGGTTCTGTGATCAGAATACAGGGGCCTCTAGCCCTCTACAAAGTACAAACTAACCGGCATCATCTTTTGTTTCGTCTTTGATTTCTTCTTTTCTATTCGATCTACCTCCCCAAACAACTCGAAGGTAAGAATTTGGTTGCATCGTTTTGTGACTTGTTATGCTATTTGATATTCTCTTCTAGCGTCCCAATCAATCGACTACGATACGCCACCACCACCAACAACAAAGCGGAGAAGAAATACTCTTTTGTCATTCTCGTTTTTTCTTCTTTTGTAGTGTACCTTCTACAACTTGAAAGTAAGAATTCGTGCGTATCCTTTTATTACCTGTCGTATATATGCTAGCGTGCGCTATTCTATCATTCTAGAATCCCAATCATCCGACTCCGATTTGCCACCAACAACTAGAAAAAAAAGAAGAGAAGAGGAGAAATACTCTGCTGTTCATTTCCATTCGATATATATCCAAGTGGAAACTTTGCACTTTCCCTCTTTTTCTAGAGATGCGAAGAATGCTTGCTAGCTATACATTATATTACTAATTTTACATGTATTTAACTCGAAATGGATGTAACTGTTTTTTCTATGTATTTTAGCACCAAAATAGTGGATGTGTAAGTAAAAAAAGGGAACTGCATGTTTGTCTTATTACATCTAAAATGTAACTAATCTTCTATGCATATTTCTCACATTGATGTATTTAATTTTATGATAACATTTTGACAGACTGCTTGTGAAACAAAATGTCAAAACAGAAATTCTCAAAGTTACATTGTTTTATTTATTTTGGATGACCTCTATGTGTGAATGTGGATGTGGATGAACTCTATGTGTGGATGACTTACAAAATTGAAATGACTTGCATTTTGCAACACGGAGGAAGTACGTTATATACACTCCCTTCTGTGCTCTTAGCTATGAATTGAAGAGTGCAAGACAGCCTTCCCCATCAGATCAAGCCGGCCATCCACTTGAGATCAAAATGTACAATTTCTCTTTGGCCTTTCGATCAGTTCCTCATCACTTGTGTATATATGGTCAGCTACATACACACGGTTATCCAGTACTGTTTAGACTGCCTGCTAGTGCTTGCGCTGGTAAGCAAAAAGCCAAACAAGCTAGTAATTAATATAATGAAAGCGTGTTTGCTTGATCTCGGTTACGTAATGAACCAGTACTTCTCTTGCACTTCAAAAATCGCTTAAAACCAAATGATCAATTGATCATTGATCCGGCCGGTTTTCCAGTAAAGTCTCAATACGTGTGACAGGATCACAGGACTACAGGAGCATTGACCATCTGGCTGGACTACCGTAGTGGTTGCATAATGCATGCATGTTTCCAGTACTACACTCCAAAACCTAAAGTACGTCCAGAGCCATCATATCGTTGTCGTATCCTAATATAAGTTGAGAACACCTTTCGTCAAAAAGCTACTACAAAGCCTATATATACCCGCAAGTATATGATTATATTGCTAGCTTCCTCATCAACGTAACGTACTGAGAGCAGAACTGCATGCCTTGTCAAGAGTGTACGTGCATGAGTAGCTAGAAAGAATACGACGAACGGAGGATATATATAAATCAAAGTAGCTAGGGTTGTCACGTCGATCTCGATCCATTGACTAGCAAAAAGGTTGCGCATGGCACATGAAAAAAATCTGTATAAATATATATGATCGATGACTATGATGCATGCATGGCAACCCATCTTTCAGTATAGGATCTAGTATGACAAAAAAGGCAGCAGCTCGATCTCAATCATTGATCGATGTGCACTTTGTCGTCGTCTTAGAAATATATGAGAGGCCATCTCGACAGATCGACGCTATCCATCTACTGTACAAGTTGGTATCTCGCTCTGTTCATATATCCGAACGAGATATATAGACGATGCCACCAGCATCTTAAAAAGAAACCACATGCATGCAACTCGCCGGCTACTGCAAATTAAAGCTCCTGACCGGGGGGCCTCGATCGTCGTCTCGGTAGATATTTAGGTTGGTCAAAGCAGGTCCAAGAAAGCTATAGCTGCTGCATGCGGCGAATATAAAACGAAACATATCGATTAGGTGCTGACGGATCGGCATGCATCGTCCATGGTTTGTGCATAAGAAACTGCTTAGAACTTTGCTGTTCCTGGTGTGTAGTCGGTTTCACGGGACCAGGGTGATGCTGCAGGACCGATTCGTCAAAGAAATTCCCTGCCACTTGGCATGCGTGCAGCAATCATTCAAGATCAAGAGGATCACGTACGCAAGTTGATCTCTTCAAGTATGTAGATAGGATGTGAAGAACAAACACTCAATAAGTTAACTATGCAAGACTCTCAGAGCGTTCGTATATGTTATGTTTCCTCATTATGGATTAGTAGCTCAAGTGTGTACGTGTTCTAAGATTGTATGTGTACCTACCAATTAATTCTCTGTTTCTCTTTGCGACACGCCCATCAACAGATTAATATATACTCCCTCCGTCCCGTAAAGACTGTTCGTTTAAAGAATTTAAGACAGGTTAGTAGTTATGAAAAATGACCTTATTGTCCCTATTAATCATGCATTGGAATTTGAAAAGAGACATCAAGTAAGCATTTCATTGGCTTCATGCATTTCTCAATGCAATATTTTCTTGGTACTTGGTGTTAGTTTAATGAGAAGAGCATTTAATACAAGCTAGATAAACAGTCTTTGTGGGACAAATTTTGAGAGCTATATGAACAGTCTTTGTGGGACGGAGGGAGTACTTGCATCCTGCTTAGGATTTTGTGCGTTAGCATTTTCTAGGCCCAAAGTTTATCACTGGCCGGCCTTGAAGCGCACAAACAGCAGCAGCAAAAAAAAAAAGGAAGGAAAAGGCCCAAACTCCTCCGTTGCAGGCTGGAAGCCCAGTCTCAGACCATCTCAGCAGAGTCTGCAACTGCCTACTGTTGAAGCTCTAGCAGAGTCTGCATCGGTTGCTGCAAAATGCGGTTCCTCCCTCCACAACGTGCAATCCTGAGACATCTTTCTTCGCTGCATCGTTACCTCTGTCAACCGTCACCTCTCTCTCCCACACCCGCCTCCTCCAGACCCGCTCGCCTCCGCCCCCTCTCCCTCTCTCGGCCCTCCGCCTCGAGCAGGGGCGGTCTTCTCCTCCTTCCCCGCCTACCGGCGGCGCAGATCCGGGGCGTCGGCCGGTATTCTCCTCCTTCCCCGGCTCACATGCGGCGGCACGACGGCCTCTTCCACTACCAAGATCTGCGGCGGGATCCAGGGCTGCCAGTGGCGGATCCCCTCGACGCGACAGGATCCAAGGCCCGAAGCAGCCTCGACGGTTCATTGGGCGGCGCGGGGGATGGCTCGAGGCTGGCGTAGATGTCAGAGCTCTGGCGGACGTTGGGCGGCGCGGAGGCCAACGCGGTGGCGGTGGCTCCCTTTCCCCCTCCCGGCGCTGCACCGCCACCGGCCCTCATGCGGCCTGCTCCCCTCCGGAGAGGCCTCCGCGGTGGGCGCAGCGGGGGACGGCGGCCTCGACCTCGCGTGCTCGTCCTCACGGCGGCGGGAGCCGGATCTTGGGCGACCTCGACTTCGCCGGCACGGTGGCCTCCCTCCTCCAGAGCGGCGGCGACAGAGGTAGCTGGAGATCGGCGGAGCACACGGTGCGCGCGCGTGCGGCGGCGGCGGCTTCTGGCGGATCGAGCAGGTCGCGGCAGGGTCGGGGGCGCCCCTGGTTGCTCCGGCTGGCCGCGGGAGGCAATGACCGCATGAGAATGCGAGAAGAGTTGCAGAACACCGTTGGAACACATACGAGTTTGCAGCATTAATTTCTTCTCTTTCCTTTCTTCATAGGCTATGCGGATGCAGAACATTCTGGAGATGGTCTCAGCCGCGTGGACTGCGCATCGCGGTCCACTTGCTACCTTCCCGTGAAGATTTATTTGTCGGTGGACGTCTCTTGAGGAGGGAAATCAGCGATGCGTAGTGTGGAGATCGTATCCCATGCTCCCAGCCACGTTTCCAGCCAATGGATGTGGAACGGATGGCAGCGAGATAACAAGTCATGCGTATTATGCATCCAACACCCTTAAGAAAGATTGGAGTTCATTTTTCAGCCAAGCTTCGTTCTATCACTGTCTTTTCTTCCCAATCCAGTTGTTCCCGACCTACAGTCCCACAGGCAGCCCCCTCAAGAAGCTATGCACATTTCATAGCCAAATCCATTTGTTTTAATCTTGCCGACTTCGCTGTTGCCATGACGCCACGTCGGGCCAGGCTCGGTGCGATGCGGAAGGCGAATCGATTGGAATGGAACTTGAGGCCCTGGAGTGGTGCGGCAGCAGTTCCCGGCGGCCGACGGGATGAGGTAGGGAGGGAAGGAGGAACATGCGTAAGGTGCGGCAGCACGAGGTACAAGATCGGGAGTCAAAGCTGAGCACCCACCGTCGCCAGCAGCACAACAACAAGCCAAGGAGCATGTATTGTAACCTATGATGATCCATTTCTGTACAACACTTTGCACTGTAATAACCTATTAATTTGTTTCATGTCTTGTATCCTCATTTTGAATCCATAATGTTTGCAACAAGGTGAAGACTTCTTACCCCAATGGATGTCATGCTGTCAGATATATGATCCCTTTTCAATGTACATATCGGCTTGTGACACATTGCTATTTTGAGACTTGACATGTATCTGCAAATACATTTATTTTGCAAGGCCCCATTGAATTCCAAAGCAAAGGGCACAAACTAATTCGCTTTTCCTTTTGACTATTCTTAATCACTCACACATACAAAACCTAACATCATAATTCATATATCTGATAAAAATGCACCATCCGGGACGTGCAGGAGCTGCAGGACGGGCTGGACTATGCTGTCAGGCCTTGATGAGATTTTCTCCGACGTGGGAAGCGGACTGCCCCGGCGTCCCATCACCTAAATACCAAACAGTAGCGAAGGATAGGCGAATCCTTCGCGTATAAGGCATCGGACTGCGCGATCCGACCAAGCGGCTATCAGAGGGAAGGTCGGGGCTTGCACGGGAAGCCTCGACCTACCAGTCCTGCAAAGCCCTAAGTCGAGGGGAAGTTGTCTTGGAGCAATAGCCACCGCCTACGCCGCCCTACGAGGACTACCGCGCCTAGCACAGCGTACGGCGCCAACCGAGGACGAAGGGCCACGACACGACACTATTCCAGCACTATTCCAACACTGTAGCAGGACGCTGTTTTACCATCCTAACCCTTGTATACTGGCCCCTCTTGAGCTATAAAAGGGGAAGTCGATACCGTAAACAGGACATCAGACAACAACACACAAAAAAACACCCCGTAGCAACACATACACAGAGCACTTCGAGCTCTCCACCACGCTCAGAGACCTAGGACATGCTCCCTCTCTCGACCTAAGCTTGTACCCCCTACTACAAGCCCTCGTGCGCATATAGAACACTCTCCCGAACTGGACGTAGCCCCCCCCCCGCGGTGCCTGAACTAGTATAACCTCTGTGTCTCCAAGCCCAACTATCCAGATCAGACGCACGAACATACCAAAATTTACTTGCCGGCGGTATCAAACCCCGACAACTACCTTATTGCTACTACTCGATACTACCTAATTAAATTAGCTGGTGAAACAATATTAGTACAAGTTACTACCTAATATTACCTGGTATTATCCAAGTACCGGAACAAAGCTCCTCTCTTTAAAATAATTTAGAAATATCTTCCAAAAGTAATCGAATCCTAAAATTTCTTTGTAATTCAATCTATTGAACCTTTTGTATCTTAAATTTAGAGTAGTGATTTTATATATATGTACTACGACACGACATCAATCCTAGTCATAAATAACAGAAGTATATGGCCACAACAATTCCAACCAAATTTCAAGATGCCTTTCTGAGGCCAAAGAAGCACGACAAATATATCATTGAATATCATATCCAATTTAAAAATTCCATCTTACTAACATCCTACTCTGATTAGTTCTCCACTCCTGTGTTCAATCCAGACAAGAGCGAAGCAAAATGCAAATCGAATCGTTTAAGTGTGGAATTTTGATGTTGACCGTTCCCTGTGTGGCTGTGATGAGTCTCTGCCGGTCTGCTCTGTGCCCTGTTCTGACCTCCGCCTGCTGCTAGTGAAGAACAAGGTCGCAGGGCCGCAGGGGTCAGGCCGTCAAGGGATGAGGTGCTGATTGCTGCGGCCGTTGCCGGAAAAGAATAAGCACGGGTGCAGGGCCGCAGGGCATGCGGGAGGAGAAACGACGGCCGCTGCCTGTTCGCGACGCCGCCGGCTTGCCGCATTGCTCGCGAATCTAGATGCGCCGCCGCTGTGCGCTTGTGCGTGGGCGACAGATTGACTTTTTTTTAAAATAACGGCAGGAGCGCTGCCACATCATTTAAGAAGGAGAACCAAGCCGGAGATTATAAGGTTGTGATTACAAAATAAATCTAGAAAACACAAAGTTGAACACAAGAAGTCCTATCATTAAGGAAGAATCTGCAACTCTCTTGCCCCGCAGGCCAACTCCCTCACCCTCAATTCCTCCTGGATCAGGTACAGGATGCTTGGTGCTGCCAACGCCACGCCGTCGAAAACTCGTCGATTCCGCTCCTTCTAGATATTCCAAGCGGAATACATGAGAAGGGCAGCAGCCCTCTTAGCTTCATCCTTAGCTCTCCCTCGTAGGGAGTTATTCCACCAAACCTCCAGAGAAACCCCCATCGCCGGGGGCATTACCAGACCTTGCGACCAATGAGAAACAAGTACCCAAACTTCTCTCGCGAAGACGCAATGTAACACCAGATGGTCAGCCGACTCCAATTCTTGATCACATAGCAGGCAAGTGGGATTACAAGGCCAGTCGCGGGCCATCAGTCTATCAGCAGTCAGTATTTTGTTTTGAACTAGCAGCCACGAGAAAAAGCGATGTTTCCCTTCAGCCCTCGCACTCCAAATCCCTTTAGCATTGAAAGTGCAATAGGAACCCTTGAACTGTATAGCATATGCTGATTTAGCTGTGTAAAACCCCTGAGTAGTCCACCTCCAAGTGATGCTGTCAGGTTCGTTGTTTAGGTGAACATCCTGCAGCAAACCCCACAAAGTAATGAATTCAGCCATCTCCTCGGTGGTACTCATTTTCCATAGCCCCCTGGTCCAATTTTGGTTTCTCAGATCCTCCGCGACGGAATTGTTTTTCCTCCATGCCAAACGAAACAAATTTGGAGCCAGATCCCTAGGAGCTTTTCCATCTAGCCAAGAAGACTCCCAAAATTTAGCCTTCTCTCCATTGCCAATTGAGACCACTGTGCTGAATCTGAAAAGTTGCTTGTCCAGGTCATTGCAAGGAGTATCAGACCCTACCCAAGGCCGATCTGGGTCCACCTACTGAAACCAAAGCCATCTGAGTCGCAAAGCTCTGCTAAAACGCTCCAGATCAAGTACTCCCAAACCTCCTACTAACTTTGGCTTTTGAACGCTGGCCCAACGAACAAGGCAATGCCCTCCACTGGCTGCCTCTGACCCCTTCCAGAGAAAACCTCTTCTGATCTTATCTATTTTTTTGATCTCCCATTTCTTTGGGGCAAACACAGTGAGAAAATAAGTGGGCATCGCAGACAGCACAGAATTAAGAAGCTTCAACCGACCTCCCCTGTTCAGGAATCTCCCTTTCCAAGTTGGAAGTCTATTCGTCATTTTGTCGATTAAGGGTTGAACGTCAACTCGACGAAGCTGTTGAACATGGAGGGGGAGCCCCAAGTATTTGCATGGGAAGGTTTGCACAGGGCACTGAAAAGCCTCCATAACTTCGCCCAAGTTGATGGCGTCACAGTGAATAGGAAAAACAGCACACTTTGATCTGTAAGTGATTAAACCTGTTGCTGTACCAAATCCCTCCAGAATTGTAGCCACCACCTGCACCTCCTCCTGAACCGGATTAAGGAAAACCGCGGCATCATCGACATAAAGGCTGACCCTCAACTTAGCTGCACGGTTTCCTAGTGGTGACAGGAGGCCTGCATTCGTTGCCAGATCAAACATTCTCTGCAGCGGCTCCATAGCAAGTATGAACAACATGGGCGAGAGAGGATCGCCTTGTCTCAATCCAGCGTAGTGTCTACACCACTTTCCTCGTGTCCCATTTAACATAATTGCTGTCGAGCTTGTGGACAGTAAGGTTGTAACCCACCCTCTCCATTTCTCACCAAACCCAAAATGCTCTAAAACCTCCATGAGGAAGTCCCACCTCACACTGTCAAAAGCTTTAGCAATATCGAGTTTGAGGAACAGACCCGGCTGTTTCTGCCTGTGCAAAGCTCGAATAAGGTTTTGGGTGTAGAGGAAGTTGTCGTGTATACTTCGCCTTTTAATGAATGCACTTTGAGCCCTAGAGACTAGAGAGTTTAACTCCCCCGCCAACCTGTTCACCCGGCACTTGGAGAAAACCTTAGCAAAAGTATGTGAGAGGCTGATCGGCCTGTAATCAGTAATGAAGGTTGCATCAGGTTTTTTGGGAATTAGCACCAGATGAGCCGAATTTAGGTGTTTGAAGTGTTGGTCATGCTGTTGGTAGAAGAACAGGAAGGCCCTCATGACATCCTCTTTAATCACCAGCCAACTCTGCTTTAGAAACAGCCCAATGAAGCCATCCTGCCCCGGCGCTTTTTCACAAGCAATTTCCTGAATCACTCCCTGGACTTCTTCTTCAGTGAAAGGGTCTTCGAGATGGGACAGATCAAATCTTTGGAGGCCTATCTCCTCCCAATTTAGTGTACTGTGTCTAGGTTGTGGCCTCCCGAAATGTTTACTGAAATGCTGAAACAAAGCATCTTCCTTCTCCTCGTGTGCCAAGCACACCCCGTTCTCTATGGTCAGGGAATGAATTGCGTTCTTTCTCCGCCTGCCATTAGCCTGGATGTAAAAGAGCTTTGCATTCGCCTCAGCGGCCCTAATGGAAGTCAATCTCGAGGATTGTTTCGCCCTCAGCTTCTCCACGGCTGTCAAACCAAGGAACCTGACTTTCAGATCTTTTTTCAACAAAAGTTCCCCCTGGCTCAAGGTTCTAAACTCTTGTACAACATCGAGAATGCCAATCAAAATCTGTGTTGCACATAATAAGACCTTGATGTTGCCCATGCGACTCTTAGCCCATCGACGAAGCGCTTTGCTGGTACGCTGCAGTTTGACATGGAGCCGAAGGAAAGGATTGACCACCCGAGTTTCCCTGGACCATGCCGTTTGCACCACCTCCTGGTATCCACTCAGTCGAGGCCAGAAGGCCTCGAAATGAAAACCTCTAAATTTCTGAACTGCAGCACTTTTGGCAATAAGGAGGGGGCAGTGATCAGAGGTTCTAGAAGAGAGGGCCTGCAGATAGACATCAGGAAGCATAAGGTCCCAGGCAGGAGTACAGAAAGCGCGGTCAATGCGAGTTTGTGTCCTATCATTGGACCAAGTAAGCTTCCGTCCCCTTAGATCTAGTTCTTTCAAAGCCAGGTCTCGCACAACATCCCGAAATTCCCCCATAAGCCTCCTGTTCAGATTATCGTTGCTCTTGTCAGCCGCTTGCAAGATGAGATTAAAATCTCCAATTATTAACCACTTGTCCGAGACAGTATGATGCAGCCAGCGAAGCTCTCCAAGGAACTGAATCTTTGCCTGATCCTCTTGCAGGCCATAAACTGTTGTTAAGCACCAACTCAAAGAACCTATGGCTGTAGTTATCATCGTCGTTACGGTATGCACACCCACTTCAGAGTTAATGACCCTGTAATGATCCTCATGAACTGCTAGAAGAATGACTCCACAGGTACCTGATGCTGGCAGGAACACAAAATTATCAGCAAAGCCTGCCCCCAAAGTTTCCTCCACGATGCGTCTGTTAATTAACTCCAGTTTTGTTTCCTGCAGAGCCACGATCGATGCTCCTGTATCCCTGACCATGTCTCTCACCACTTGCGTCCTTGCCACATTATTTAGCCCCCTGACGTTCCAATTCAATAAGACACAATTTTGTTCTAACATTGCAACCTGAACACGTCACACCCAACAAACTGCCCATCTGCATTGGATCCACGAACCTTGGCAAACTCTATGATACAGGCAACTGACCTTCCCCAAAGAGCCGGCCAACGAAGCGCGCAACACAAAGGCTGCACAACCGTCATCCGACAAACACATCCAGCAAACACTCCCAACCGAAACTCCACAACTTGCGACAACAGAAAGAAATACATGGAAAAAAATGATACACATGCTCCCAGAGAGCACCCCCAATCCCGCCGGCCACCGGCGCCGACAATCAATCCTCAGCATCAGCAGCAAGAACTCCTGTAATGCCCGCCTCCCCAGGCACCGGGATACCAAATGCCACCTGCATATCCTTGACGAGACCATCAGACATGGGCGCGACAAATTGTTCACCAAACTGCACCTGGATTGATTCAGTAATAGGGTCATTGGCCTGCATCAGGCCGCCGGCTTGCAGTAACAGCGCGTTGGCCTGTTCCATCACTGTCGAAGCACTGGGCCCTTTGGCCATCTGTCTAATGTTCTTCTTCAACGCCACGTCCTGGTGCGCCACCTCGCTGGGGAGTGCCTTCTTGTGATGAGGGTTCCTGGATCTGGGCACGGGGTTGCACAGCAGCGCCCACTTGAGGGGCACCGTCAGACGTGGGAGGCCCCTGCACTGGGCACGGTGTTCCTTTCCGTCCTTGTTGAGACATCCCTCGGCAGTCTCGAGAACTATTCTGGTTGCTGGGCTCAAAGGTGGGCCTTCCTCTTGCACATCACAGTCCAAGTTAAGGTCAAAGAGTAACCCAAGCCCACGCCCTTCATCCTCCTCGCTTCCGTTTCTTCGAGTATGTCCATCTAAAGCCTGCACACCAACATGGGCCAACGGACCAGTTGCCAGCCCATCCAACGACTTCTCCCTTCTCCTCGTCAACAGCTCGGCACCCTCCTGTGGAGATCGCCCATCCGCAGTCACCAGAGAAACAGGCGGGCGCAGATCAGGCAGAGCGTGCTCCTTCACGGGAAAGCCTCGAGCGGTGTCGTCCACACCAGTCTGCAACACCAGAGGTGGGTCAGCCCCCTCAACATCATGGGGCCCCTCTGAATCTGCCTGCACCACTCCCACAGCGTCAAGCAGGTCACAGTCCCTTTCAAACGCGGCCCACTGATTGGATGCCACAGCTCCCCAAGAATCTGCAACAGGTTTTTGGACCAAGACGGTACCATGCTCCTGTATTTCCACTGTGTGCACCTGGGACTCCATAGTCTGCACCGCGGCATGGCCCTCTGCCAGAACAGACCGCTCATCAGACCTCACGACAGGCAAACCACTGGGCGGCAGCGGTGCCCCTTGGTTTGCAGGTGGCTCCACCGAGCACTGCAACACCGTGGGCACACTGCGCCCACCGCCTAGCCGTGAACCAGCCTCTTCCCTCATTGGATCCACCCAACTAAAATCTTCCATCTGACTTTCACACACCAACTCCGGTTCATGAACCAGGTCCACAGGCATGTTCTCCATCCTCACGCTGTCCTGAACCTTGGCTTCGCAAACTGTTGGGATCCCACATCGTTGCCGGTGGCCACCCCCGGGCGCCCCGCCACGACTGCTTCCCCCTTGGTACAGGTACTTGTCACCAAAAGCACCCAGATCATGCATCCCTGAAGGCGGTTGCTGGTAGTAGCTACCATCACCGAATCCGCCAGCGCCACCTCCCCTCAGTGGTGACTCATCTCTGGCTCTGCCCCCAAGCCTCTCATGGACAGGAACACGACGGCGAGCACCGCCGCCGTCAGGAAGACCCAGCCTCCACACGAACTAATGGCGCGCCGGCCACGACTCCTCCAACACCTCATCTGGCAGGCCACTCATATCACTGTCCACACTCTGATGTGGCGGGCTACTTGGCGGCGTTGAGTAATCAAGCACCCGGTCTAAATGCATAATGACAGGATACTTCAGCAACTTAGCAGCCTTGTGCCTCACATCAGCCGGTGTCCCATTCCAATCCTCCGAGCTCAAGGCATAATGCTCCTCCGGCAAGGTGACCGGCTCAGCAACCTCCAGGGTACCGGTTTTAGCAAAACCATCAGGATCGGAGGTCCAGGCCCACAAACAAACGCAAGACTCCTCCTCCGGCTTCTCTTTGTCACAGTGGAGTTCATCAGTGAAAACACAATTCTTGAACAAAGATGCAATAACTTCTGGCTGCCTAACATGCCCCAGAATCCCCTCAAGGCAAAGCCTAGCGCGGTAGCGATACTTAGCAATCTCATTATCTGCTCCAATGTACCGAGTCCAAGGCAAAAGTTTCAGACCTGTGTGTCCAACGCGGATCCCCTTGTTTCTGGCCGCGTTCCTCTGCGGTTGATTGGCGAAGTTGAGCAGGAACGTGGCCTTAGTCAGCCGGATGACCCCCAGATCGGCGAGAGGGATATGCAGCTGCCGAGCCGCCTCCTGCTTGACGAGAGGCAGGAGCAGCCTCACCCGTGTGTCCATCTGGACGGCCAGCAAGGCAAAGGACTCCAGCATCCTCTCCTCCTCCCGAATGTCGTCGGAGCGCCGAACCGTCGCAGAGACATGGTCTGGCCGCTGGCCTGAAGCACCCGGGATCCAGCGGACCGCATCCATGGCCACCCGCCGTGCAGCTGCCAAAGTCGATGTAGAAGCGGCCGCAGCGGAGCCAGACGTAGGAGCGGGGCCTGACGCGGCGGCAGCAGCAGCAGAGCCGGGCACAGCAGCGGTGGCAGCGACAGCGGCAGCAGTAGCAGCAGCAGACTCAGCGGCGGAAGCACGCAGGGCGACGGGATTGAGAACTGGGCAGTATCAGGCCTTGTGACCAAAGCGAAAGCAATGCAAACACCGCGGCGGGTCCCTACACGAAGCGATACGGTGGCCAGAAGCTAAGCAATTGAAGCACTTGTTGGCTCCAGCCTTGACGCGGAGCTGCTCAAGCCAGACACTACCCGACGCGCTGCCGTTAATGGTGGCCACCTTATGCCCAAGGCGAGCATGGATGCTACCGCTGTGCTGCAGCCTGGACCAGACTGAGGGCCGACCGGCGCCCCCCATGCTCCGCTCGTTGTACCAGCCATGTTGATGGTTGGCAGGGAATCTTGGCTTGAAAGTTCTCGGCCGCAGCAAAGCATCCCGGTAGGAACCATGGCTGTGGCCAGGGATGGTCCTCTCCACCTTTTCTGCAGAAAGATCTCTACCTTTACCACGCGAATCCAACTCCTGTTCACATCTCTCCTGTGCAGTCGCATCGCCGTCCCCAGCTGGAATCTTGGCAGTCGTGGCATCTTCCTTGTTGAATCTCTTGACCACACGAGAGGAAGAGCTCCTCTCTCCCGGGCTTCCGTCGTAGTCGAGGTCCACCGCCCTCCCGTTCTCTGCACACGGAGTGGAGGCCGCCGCAGCGAGCTGGAGCTGTGTGTGGGGCTCGGGTGGTTGGGGTGGTTGTTGCTGAATGGGCTCACCGCCGGCGAGTGGCCAGACGGCGGGGGTACTTTTCTCTCACCTTTCTCACTCATTCGCTGTGACTCGCCCGAGCGATTGCTCGATTTGTGTGACCGATTGACTGAGCGGAGCCGAGACGAGGGATGATACTTTGGCCGGGCCTTTAGATTAAGTATACCAGTACCCGTTAGGTTGTTTCATGCAGTGTCACTTATGATTTTTAATGTTGTAGAGGAGAGAACAAGGAGAGAGAGAAAAGTCGTTGCCTCTCGAAACAAGCACCTCATGAGACAACTTCACAATCATTATATGGTTGTTGTTGCCATGCAACTCATAATATTTTTCTATATACACAATTAAATAATTATATAGCTATACTAGACGACTTACTAGACAACTCATTGTACAAGTTGTATGTTGAGTCGACCCAAGATTACGTGCCAATGCACGAGACGACCTATCAGACGACACCAATGTAATTGCCCTTAGTTGGGCCAACGTGGAAGACTGAGTAATTCGAGGGCAAGAAGTAAGGCCAACGTGGAAGACCGAGCAATTCTAGGGAAAAAGCAAAAACCGTCCTGTTCGTACAGAATCACCTGGTTCATCGGTTCTGCATAAAACTGTCGGTTCGAGCAGTTTTTCTGATTCGATTGTACGGGCGATATTTAAGTGAATCAGACCGCTACAGGCTCTGGTTCGTTCTTTTGACGGTCGAAACGTCGGTCCGATCCTGTCCTAATAATTTAACTAGGGTCTGGGAGCCTTTCGTGACCGTGAGGGAGAAAAGTGGATAAGGAAGGAAGGAGAAAGAGAACAGGAAAAAAAGAGAGAGAAAGTAAAAGTAAAGGGTGAAGTAATTTAGGAAAGGAAAAAGAAAAAGAAAAATGAAGGAGAAAAGAAAAAAAGATAAGGACATTATGAGTATTTCACCCTTTTACCCATGTTACAGGAGAAATTGTTTTGTCAAATATTTCTGTAAAACGTTTTCAACTTCATCAGCCGCTCCACCAGCACAGCTACAACTCTGCCAAACACACCCTTGGTATCCTGTCCTGCATGAGCGAGTTGTCTTGCCTGAGTGTGTTCTGGTTCGGCTCATCACTTCTCTGGTTTTGAGTGCCCTTTCATTGCCAACATCAATAGCCTCCACCCGGAAAGCTTGTAGAACATCTTCGACGCACTTTCCCTCATAAGACACATATTAATAAGCATCCTCAACCTCACCCTCAAGTGGGATCAAGACTGCTCGAAAAGATAAAGTACTTTTAGCTCCAACTAGCATGTGCAATCAAGAGGTGCTAATTCTACTGATATTCCAAAAGTAAAGAGATCTCAAAAGATGTACCATCTAATTGCTTTAGAGGAACTTTTTTTTTGCTCTTTACAGCTGCTCTAAGCATTTCTATGCTTAGAATTAGTTCTTTCCTCTCACCATTCTATGCTCAGAATTAGTTCTTTCCTCTCACCAGATGCTTCCTTAAGAAAGAGACAGTTAGTATCGTTTAATATACGAGAAATTTGCATATTCAACGTGGCAGCAATAGAGTTCAGTACCTTTTTATGTCGATTTTGAAATCATTTGCGGTCAGATGTGCTAGCTTGAGCATCTTCTTGAGTTTCTTGGTTAAGGCAGAGTATTTCCCTGAAGCTTGCTACCCTTTACTTTGTCAGTTGAATAAGTTCATTCTTAGCTCTCCTTACATGAGCCGTAGACAAAAGACTACTTTCCATAACTTTAACATGTAATATATATTTAGAACTCGTTGGTTGGTTCGTCTGCTATCGCCTACCTTCTATCTTAGTTGGTTGGTGTGCAAATGTATGCTTCTGCATGCAATTCTGTTTAGACATTTTCAAAGTCAAAGTTTTTTAGTTTTGATTGTGAATAGTGAAATGATCATAGAGACTAATTTCATCAAATAGTGTTAGTAGATTTATCATGGAACCAACTACTTCCTCTGTATCGACATACTTATCTCTACTGATTTTTTTCTACAACTTTGATCATTCGCCTTATTCAAAAATTTATGCAAATATAATTTATTTTGTTTCATGTATGGTCTACTATTGTATGTATTTTAAGCTCGACTTATCCTTTTACATGTTTGCAATAATTTTTTGAATAAGAGAATGGTCAAAGTTGCAAGAAAAAGTCAACGACGACAAATATTTTGATACGGAGGGAGTATTATAATATGTTATATTTTCTAGTCAAAATAAAGGTTTAACTTTGAAAAAATCTAAATGTAGCTATATTTTTGAGACAGAGGGAGTATAAGTTTACAAGAGATCATTCTTACATTTCTAGGATGGCATGGCGGGGGAGGGAGCTGCTATTTATAGGACAATTAGGTTGATGACATGTGTTCCCCTTCCAGAGTTTTCACATGACAAATATCCTTATTTAGATCTATCTATCTACTATTTAAGTTGGTATCTCGATCTGTTTATATATCTGAACGAGATAGATGCCGCCATATGAAAAGAAATCACATGCGTGCAACTAGCCGGCAAAAATCTCTTGTCCGGCCTCGACCGTCTCAGTAGATATTTGGATTGATCAAAGTAGCTGGTCCAAGCTGCATGCGGCGAAAACAAAACGGAACATATCTTCACGAATTACCCGTCACATCAATTTTCGTACACTAATTAGGAGTATTAAATGTGAATTAATGACAAAAATCATTCCATAACCCCTGCCTTAATTTGTGAGACGAATCTAACGAGTAAATTAGCAAACTCTTTAAGATGCTCTTAGTATTTGTATAGGGATTATTGTTACATAAGTACATACGAGAATAATTAATTAATGAACTTGGAGTTTAAAGATTGCCATCATAAAAAAGACATAACATCAAAAAGCACTAAGAAAAACTTGAAAGAGACTTACTTTGTCTTAGACATGAAAAGCTTCTAGTATGCACAATGTTGTTTTGAATGATTTAATCATGCTCCTGCTAAATTGATTTGGATAGATAGAAGAAAAGGATTTCTGTGGAGATCAGCTCGTTTCGTCGTCCTCGCGAGCACCTTCTCACCATGCAAACAAATTAGTATGGATGGAAAGGATTATTATATAGCTCATGGAAGATGAAACAAAAAAATGTAACAGGATCGTGTCGCGATGCATCGGATTACAACAAAAGGAAAATATAGAGTCATGCCATGATCTGTGCGAAATAAAGGTGCAACGAAACTCCAGAACCGTAGTATCAACCATGCATTCAGACCAGATTTCTCTCATGGACTCATGTACATACACAAATTAGTATAACCACCTTGGTCACTAGCGTCAACTACTCGATGCAGCATAAGTAATCCCTGACGTGGGTGAAAGAGATAGTGCAGGCAGTCTACACAACAGTCCCAGGGGATCTTCATTAGTAGCTTTATTGTGCGAGCACATCCCAACAATCCAGGGGCATTTAATCTCTTCAGGTACATATAAATCAATCAAGTAGGGTTGTCACGTTGATCTCGATGAACATTTCCTACATTGACGAACAAAAAAGTTGCGCATGGCAAATGAAAAAAATCTGTATAAATATATATGATCTATGACTATGATCATGCATGCATGGCAACCCATCTTTCAGTATAGGATCTAGTATAGCAAAAAAGGCAGCAGCTCGATCTCAATCATTGATCGATGTGCACTTTGTCATCATCTTAGAAATATATGAGAGGCCATCTCGACAGATCGACGCTATCCATCTACTGTACAAGTTGGTATCTCGCTCTGTTCATACTCCCTTCGTTTCAAAATACTTGTCGCCATTGACTTTTTTCTGCAACTTTGGCCATTCGTCTTATTCAAAAAATTGTGCAAGTACAATTTATTTTGTTTGCTATATGTTTTAATGTTGTATGTATTTTAAGGTTGACTTATCGTTTTACATGTTTGCGATAATTTTTTGAATAAGACGAATGGTCAAAGTTACAAAGAAAAGTCAACAGTGACAAATATTTTGAAACAGAGGGAGTATATCCGAACAAGATATATAGGCGATGCCACCAGCATCTTAGAAAGAAACCACATGCGTGCAAGTCCTCGGCTACTGCAAATTAAAGCTCCTGACCGCCTTTGATTGTCGTCTTGGTAGATATATAGGTACTTGATCAAAGTAAGTTTAAGAAAGCTAGCTGCATGCGGCGAATATAAAACGGAACATATCGACTAGGTGCTGACAGATAGGCATCGTTCATGGTTTCACTACTAGAGAATCGGACATTTGTCCCTGACTCGATTTTTCATTTGTACCCCATATTTTTGTCCTCGGTACAAATGAGGGTCTTTGTGCCGGTTGGAGCCACCGCCCGGTACAAATGTCCCCCCCCCACAGGGACGCGTCGGGGCCTCCTCAAACCCACCCGGTACAAATGCCTCACATTTGTACCGGGTGGGAATACGCCCCGGTACAAATATGCTAACATTTGTATCGAGGCGTGATCTAGCCCGGTACAAATGTAGATCTCCTATCCCCAGCTAGCTTTTCCAACCAAACACTTAGGAATATCGCAACCCACCTCATTCTCATCCATTCCTTCTCTTCTATCTCTTTCCCCAGCTAATAATTCCTTCTCCTCCTCCTGCAGGGCGCGGGACGCAGAGCTGGGCGGAGGCCACCGACGGTCGGGTGTGGGAGGCCAGGCGCGGGGCCGCGGGGCGCAGGAGGCCGAGCGCGGGAGGCCGGGCCACGGGGCGCAAGTGGCCGAGCGCAGGGCCGCGGGGCCGCCGCTGGCCGGGCGCTGGATGGCCGTGGGGCCGCCGCCAGCCGGCGCCGCAGGCCACGAGGCTGCCAGCGGCCAGGCGTGGGATCGAGGCTGGGCGGGCCCAGCTATTGTTGTTCTTGTTGTAAGATTGTGATTATGTTTCTTGTTCTTAAATTCTTGATACATTCTTGTTGTATTCTGTGTGATTGTGAATTTGTGTGACTGTGGTCTGTGTGATTGTGGCCTACTTGTATTTGTGAATCTTGTTGTATGAATTCTTGATAAATTCTTGTTGTATGAATGATTGTGAATCTGTATAAATCTGTGTGATTCAAGAGGAAAAAGGAAAAGGAAAAAAGAAGAGAGAGAAAAAAAAGAAAAGGAGGACAGAAACTGACGCTAGAACGGGAAATCATATTTGTACTGGGGTGGGAGACCACTCGGTACAAATTTTCATATTTGTACTGTGTATCTCACCTGGTATAAATGCACCACATCATTTGTGCCGAATGGTCTATACCGGTTGGATACCCGGTACAAACGAGGGTTGCCAACCGGTACAAATAAGCGTTTTTCTAGTAGTGTTTGTGCATAAGAAACTGCTTACAACTTTGGTGGTCCTAGTGTGGAGTCGGTTTCACGGGACCAGGGTGACGATGCTGCAGGACCGATTCATCACGAGAAATTCCCTGCCACTTGGCATGCGTGCAGCAATCATTCAAGATCAAGAGGTGGATCACGCAAGTGTGACTGTGTAGGATGTGAAGAACAAACACTGAAGATAGCTCTGGAGGAGGAGGGAATGCAAGTCAAAGTGCCCGTACGTGTTATATTGTTTACCATTCTGTGCTAATCAGATCAGCAGATACTACTGTTGACGCGAAAATAGGACGTCACCTCCGCGCGCAGCACACATGACTCCCCGGTCTGTAGCGAGGCGTGCCAGCCAATCTGACTTGTTGATTGACAATGGAAAAATATTAGGGATCGGCTAGAGAACCGATAGCCTTTTAGCGATACGTGTATCAGCCAATCAGCCGATACGAGCAAGCGAGATCGGCCGGCTCGAGAGCGACCGAAGCACTGATAAGTAGACAGACAGATCGCTGGATCGGTCGATCGTGACGTCAGCACTCGAATCAGGTCGGAATCGGCTGCGGTGTTAGAAGCTGATAGGATCTAAATCGAGTGGGATGAATTGGTGATAAAAGCTAAAACCACAAGAATTGGTACGAAAACTTGCAGATCTAGCTAGTATCGGTAAGGGGTGAATAAAGAACTAGACGAAACCTCAGTGATGCGCCCGGAGGTTAAAGCCTAGGGTTATTCGGTAAAACGGTACTCACAAGCTTGCCGGAGATCGATCGATGCAGCCCGACGAACTTGAAGGATGGCGTTGTAGAAAAGGAAAAAACGCAGTGGCGAAGTCGTCGAAAAGTAGATGCTGTAAAGTAGATGCTGTAAATTGTAAAGGGTTTGCCCGGAGGCGGTTTGTTTGATATTGGTGTGCACACTTTTTTCCGACCACGCAGGGTCGCTATTTATGTCCTGAGAACAACCCGACTCCTAGCCGATTACGGCACTGCTTACTTGTATCTAAAGAAAGACAAAAACTACTAAAAATAGAAAAGGACTCTCGCAGGAGTCAAAATTCCCTAAAAACTGACTCTTTGACCCGTTGCCAATCGTGGATTGACCCGCCTCCACCGTGCTTTCCTTTTGGCATATCTCCTTGATTACCGCCTTTTTTCTTTTCATCGGCCGATCCTCCAGTTGACCATCGGCCGATTGTTTTGACCCGCCGGCTCATCGATAGGGTTGAACTTCTCTAACCATCCGTGAGTCTTGTTGACCACCCTTTTCTCTCTCTTCAATCGGCCGATTGCACTCTGTTTTCGTCGGCTGCTTCTCTTTACCCTTTTTGACCTGTTTTTCCAAAAAAGGTGTCAACAAGTACATTAATTATGTTTCCTCGTTGGACTAGTAGTCTATCTCAAGTGTGAATGACTTTATGTCGTAATTAAGATTGCGTATCTAACCTTGACTACTAGTTTCTCTCATTTTGCTGCTTGTGAAAAAGTTGGTCAGATGGATCATTGACATGCAATATCTGATAGATCATTCTTATATTAGTATTGGTGGAGGGGTTATTGTTACACAAGTAGGAGAAATGATTAATGAACTTGGAGTTCACAGATTGAGATCATTAAAAAGGCAGAAAAATGAAAAGGCACTGAGAAAAACTTGAAAGAGACTTACTTTGGGGGTGTTTGGAGAAGTAGCCAAAATCTATTTTGAGAGCTAAAGATTAGCCTAAGGAAACAACCCTCTAATGAAATAGTCTAGGTTTAGTTACAAATAGCTCTGAAATAGTATATTTGTTTGGCTTCTTTTGAGCTATTTCGGTTAAAAAGAGCAGGGCTAAAAGATAGTCATGAGATTCAAACACCCCCTTTGTCTTAGACCTAAAAAGGTTTTAGTTTGGGCAATGTTGTTGCTAATGATTCAAGCTCTTGCTAAAGGTTGTACGGTAGATGCACGTCTTAAAAAAAGGTTGTACGGTAGAAATGTTATAAAAGAGAAAATGTGCACTGATTTGTACGACAGCTTTGTTATGAAAGAAAACAGGACTGCTAGCGCCTGGACGTCCGGCGGGACTAACTCCCACCGGACGCATCTATCACCGTCTGTTGAAATTTGACGGCTACAATGCATCGCAATAAATATCCACTGTTCAGATTGTATGTTCAATTGCAACATCTAAATACAATATGCAACATTGAAATTCAATATTTGCAACATAAAAAAACATATGGAAAAAACATGTTGGTAGACATTACTTTGATGACGAAAAAAACCCGCTGCAACATCCGATTAATGTTGCATGGAACATTAAAAAATCCACTTGACACATCTCAATGAAAAATGCAACTTTTGAATTAAACACTTGCAACATGTGTTTGAACCGTTTGCAACATCACAACATCTAGATCTACTTTTGCAACATCAACATGAAACACTTGAAACATTCCTTCGAAACCTCTGGAACACCCAAAAACACACACTTGCAACATACACTGAATCTGTTGTTGCAGATCTGACCCCAGGTGGTTAGCTCTGGATGGGCGACCGGCGAGGTCGCGGGCACTCGCAGCACGAGAGAGGAGCCCCTCGCCGCTACCCCGCCATGGATGCAACACAAGAGCTCCGACCGTGGGAAGCTCGACGCCTGGGTGCTGGCGAGCTCCGCCAGGGCTGTCGCGAGCTCCTCGCCGCGGCGTGCCCGAGGCCAGGCCGCTCGACCGCGCCTCTGGTGGAGCAGGTCACCAAGTTCGTTGGCGCACGTGGGTCGCCCTAGTCAGGACGCGGTGGAGCAGCGGCCGGCCAACAGGACTCACCCCGCCCTTCCTTGCCATGGGGGAAGTGGCAGAATGGCGATGGAGCACCTCCCGGCGGCCGACCCAGGGGAGAGCTCCGCGCACGGCTCGCCCTCGCCCTCGCCGTGGGGGAACGACGGTAGTTGGAGGAGCTCCTCCCGGCGAGGTCCCACCCCCATGGCGTGCAGACTAGAGGGGTGAGAGAGAAGATGGGAATCCGCCCATCACATACAGCGACATGTGAATGAATGCGAAATAGGTGAAAGGGATAAGGTTGCTACGGTGGAAAACCGAAATAATAGAAGTTGAATGGAGCGAAAATTGCTTTGGATAGATAGAAGAAAAGGATTTCTGTGGAGGCAATTGAATTGGGCCGGTCGAGAATATTCAACAACCATTTTGGGCCGCACGCCCACACCATGGCTCACACTCTTTTCTTTCTTTTTCTTTTTTGGATAATACACAACGCACTCTTTCAGCCCGGTCGTGCTAAAAAAAATCGATCAAATCGGTCACCTCTGCCACGTCGTCCAACGACATCCACCCACCAGCCACCACCTCTACGTCTCACATTGTGGGATCAAGGGGAACGGATTGGAAGATGAAAGGTGTCATGGCAAGAGGAGACCACCCTTGGTCAGGAAGATCAGCTCGTCCTCGCGAGCACCTTCTCACCATGGAAACAGATTATTATAGAGCTCATGGAAGATGAAACAAACAAATGCAACCAATCTCCAGAACCGCGGTGTCGACTAGATTAGTCTCATGGATAGAAAGCAATTAGTACGGGCGTCAAGCCATCCACATGAGATCAACATAGTACTCCTACTCAGCATGAGTCCCTTGCGTGGGAGAAGCAAACAGTACGGGCAGTCATATAGGGTCTATTTGGTAACCCGCATCCGACCCGACCAGGCCCACGGGATGCAAGGGTCGCCCATTTGTTAGCCTGGTTTTCCTCCTCCGCCTAGCTCGCGGGATGCAAAAGGAGGCCCCCAGCCCGGCTCTAGAGAAACGCTCGATTTAGGCATTTTTCTTCAGTCTGGCTCGCCGTGTGCTCACACGAGCTTGCGCGCATGGCGATTTTGGCCGCAGGGAGATGGCGCGAAACTCCTAGGGTTACCTCCGTCGTTCCCGCCACACACCGCCGGCTCCTCCCTCTATAAATATCCTCTCCTGCCTCCTCCCTCTCTTCTCATCACTTCCTGATTGCGCCGCCGGTTGGTCCTCCATCTCCTCTTTCTCGATTTCATAGGTGTTCTTGGTTGATTCGTGACCTCCTAATGCATCCCCCTCTCTCGATTTGTTGTAGGTGCCGTTGATCCAACTCATGTCGAAGGTGAACATCGATTTCCCCTAGTCCCCCCTTCTCTCTGCGATTTGTAAACCCTAGGTCACCGATTGTTGTTGATTTCGCTGTAGGCACACCAGATCTGATTTCTTGGCTGTCTTTGAGGTATGGATCCATGCTCACCTTGAGTTGTTGCAGTTCCTTGATTTTTTCTTTTTTTTTGGTTGTAAAAATTGTAACTTGTATATGCAAATGCTCTTTCTTTGGCTGTTCTTGCAGATCTGACCTCCCTCACCTGCTGTTGTTCCTTGGTTGGGGCTACTGCTCGTTGACGTGGGTACTTTTTACATCTAACCCCCCTCTCGCTTCTCCTCTAATTTGTAGCGTGCGGTAGTTGATTCTTCGTGCTTCGATGCAACTATATGATGATTCCATTTTCTGAGCTATTGCCATTGCCTGTGATGATGATATTATTCTGAGCTATTGCCCAAGTCTGATGATGGAAATCATAGTTGTCTGAGCATTTTGTCCATTACTTGTGATGTTTGCATGTTGGTAGTAACTAGTTTCTTAAAATCCTTAATTTTTCTAGATGGACCTGGAAGAGAAGAGACACATTCTTTTTGCTCGAGTTGCTGCTCTTATCACAGCCATGTATGCCCCGCTGTTTGCTAGGATTAGAATGGTTGAGTCTGAGCGGCTACATATCAGTTGTGGTCCAAGGAGCATTAGGGACGAAGAGCGGTAAAGAAACTTGAACTTAATTTACAACTACAATGATATAGATTGTGTGAATATGCTTCGCATGAGAAGGGTCCCTTTTTTAGTTTGTGCAACTTGCTTAGGGATAGAAAACTACTTGCAGACAACATCAATTCCTGTGTAGAAGACGCTTTTTAGTTTCTCCATATTGCGGGTCATAACCAACACTTTAGAGTTGTCAAGTAAAACTGGAGAAGGTCAATAGAGACAGTACACCGCCATTTTAGAGATGTGTAGTATGCTATTGGTGAACTAAGACAAGAGATGATTAGACCTCCAAGCAATGAGACACCACTAAAGATTAGCAACAGCCATAGATGGTATCCTTACTTTACGGTAAAAACTTGACCTATGCCTATTAGGATATTGTTCCATTAGCTCTTGTCAATTTATTGTGAAATTTTGGATACCATGTAGGATTGTGTTGGGGCTATTGATGGGACTCATGTATTTGTTAAAGTTCCAGTGAAGATGCAAGCTGCATTTAGGGGTAGAAAGAATGCCCCAACACAAAATGTGCTAGTTGCAGTTTCATTTGACTTGAAATTTTCATATGTACTGGCTGGTTGGGAGGGATCATCACATGATGCCACAATTCTTGCCGATGCATTGCAGAGGCATGATGGGTTAAGGGTTGCACCAGGTAACTAAAGTGAATTGTACACATAAAATACATGTAGTTGCATAATGATGAACCTAATTTGCATTTCATACCTGTTTTAGGCAAGTTCTACTTAGTAGATGTTGGATATGCTTGTCGGCCTAGATTTCTTCCTCCTTATCGAGGCACTAGGTATCATCTAAAAGAATATGAGAATAGGAACTACCCAACCAACCCAAAAGAACTATTTAATTTGAGGCATTCCAGTTTGAGAGTAATTGTTGAGAGGGCTTTTGGAGCTTTGAAGAACCATTTTTGCATCATTGACACCAACAAGCCATTCCATCCCTTGAGGTCACAAGTCAAGCTAGTGCATGCATGTTGTATCTTGCATAACTGGATTCTTAGTTTTGGTATTGATGAGGTAGTTCCTAAAGAGTTTTCCTGGGTCCAAAATGTTACTAACACCCAGCCCCATCCTGCTCATATGGATGACAATGCTGCTTGGGTACTGCAGAGGGATCAGTGGGCTAACCACATGTGGGCTAATAGGGGTCTTTCAAGAATTTAGGCATTTTCTTTGTATGCTTCAGTGGTCTGTTGTCTTTTCATTCAGGACATATGCAATGATGTATTATTTTATATGAACTGAGGATTTGGGCAATAACAATGATGTACTTTTTTATATGATACTATACTTGATCTGAGGCTTTGGGCAATAGCAATGATGTTCTTTTTTTTATATGATACTACATTTGATCTGAGGCTTTAGGCATGTGCAATGATGATTTTTTTATATGATCCTTTACTTGAACTGAGGCTTTGGGCATGTGCAATGATGATTTTTTTATGATCCTTTACTTGATCTGAGGCTTTGGGCATGTGCAATGATGATTTTTTATATGATACTGCACTTGAACTGAGGCATTGGACATGTGCAATGATGTATTTTGTTCCTATAATACTAGACTTGGGCTGATTAGGCAACGACTGAGGAGGTGATGGCTGCTGATGAGCTTGTCTTTCCTGGACTAGATAGTGGGTTTGCTGCTATTGATGTGGGTGCTGTTGATGTGGGTGCTGGGGATGATGCAGCTGGTTTCATACCAGCTGCACAGGTTCAGGATCAGCAGAGGGCCTCTCTGAGATGGACAGAACCCATGTCTGTCTTTGTGCTGCGCCAGATGTGGCAGCTCATTTTCACAAGAGTGAGGACTAACAAGGGCTTCAAAGAAGTGCATCTTAACAAGGTTGCCAAAGGTGGGTGAAATTGTCCAAGCTGAGGGATCTCAGTGGAGCTCAGTGGGATGAGGATACATGGACTATTGTTCTTGAGGAGGAGCACTACAATGGCCATACCAAGGTAAAGACCTAAGTATTCATATGTATTCATCACATGGAGTTGATTGTTTGTGTATAAAGGCTAACATAATTGTTTGTGTATAAATGCTTACATAATAGTTTCCTTGTGCAGGATCACCCCAAAGATGTTGAATTCCTTAACAAGCCCATACATCATTACAAGGAGATGATGATCATCTTTGGCAATGGTCAGGCAACAGGCAAGTTTGCTATGGGAAGCAATGAGAAGCTTGGCACACCATCTGACTATGCTGAGAGCTCACTCAAGCCTGAGCCAACTGAAATCCTCAAAGGTGAGAAGACTGACACAATGGAGGCAAGTAAGTCTGATGCTGGAGTTGGTAACAAGAGGATGAGGTCCATGCTGTCTAAAGATGATGTGGTTTTGTTCAGTGGCTTGTCAGAGGCTGTCAAGGATGTTGCTGATGCTATTAGGTCCACCAAGGTTCAGGATTGCCACCCAGATCTGTATGGAGCAATCATGTTCATTCCAGGCTTCACTGAAGAGGCACTCATGTGTGCTTATGGCCACCTGCTGGACAACAAGGTACTGGGCTCTTCATTTGTGCAGTGGTCTGATGCTCACAAGGTGTTGTGGCTGAGGACCCACTTGGCCAAGCACTACTATGTGTGAGGTGGCTGGATGGTTTCAGGTTGATCCTTTTGTGCAGTTGAGGTGGCAGCTTATGGTGGTGTGCAGTGCTGGATTCTTTTGTGTAGTTGGTGGTTCATTTTGTGACTAACACTACAGATGGTGGTTGTGTAGTGGGTTGACCAACTATTTTGTGTAGTAACAGAAATGGTGAAAGTTGTCAAAAGAAAGAGATCGCAGAGCAAGATCAGTACCTTTTTGAATTTCTATTTGAATGCAGTTTTCGCTGGAAAACGGATGCAGTTGAAAAATACCGACAGACATAACAACTTGTGATCGATTTACATCAAATGCTTGGAATATTGAATGATGCCTGCAAAATAGAAAATTACATTTAACCTAAAACTAATTGAACTGGAGAACTTGAAGAAATCATGTCCATGATCTGCTTGAGTGTGTTGCCCTTCTCCTCGTCAGTCCAAAATTGTTCCTGTGTCACCATCTCCCAGTCCCAATGCCCCCTGTACCGAACATGCCCATTCTTGAATATGGCAAGATGGCACAGGGCCGTGCATACTCCCACCACAAACTTGACAAGGCAAATCTGCCTCGCCGTTCCCTTGAAACCAATCACCACAAACTCCTTCAAGTGATGGTGATGCTACAGAAGCTCCGTGGGTGACCAAGGTATCTCTTCACTGGGCTCCTCCTTGCCATCAGCATGCGCAATGTGTATGTGAAGGATCTCGAGGGAAGGTGCCATCTCGAGGAGAAGACGAGGCCATGTGACATCCCAGGTCGAAGGCACATCCGTGACCAGCAGCTGCCTCAGGTTTGGCAAGAATTCAGACGGGGAGCTCGACGGCACAATCCATCTGTAAGGCCCAGTGAAGCGGATAATGAGGTTCCTTATACCTGGGGTGCATTCCTGTGACAACCCGCCTAGGAAAATACCGTACTATCGCCTAAACCAATCCACTTTGGCCATTAAGCGACAGTAAAGTACCATCCCATCGTTAGTTGCCGGGTTAACGCCCGGTAAATCACTTGAAGATCACACAGAGGATCGAACATATGCATTAAAACCCACGCGAAGGCGAGTCCAAAGTACATTACACCAATTAAATCCGAATTACCCCTAAGGGTTAATTATTACAAACCATTGTTCGCGACATGATAAGTAAAGGTTCAGAGTTCGAAAACAGCGGAATAAAATAAACTAGCGGAACGATCAACATCATAGGAGGCCGTCCGTGATGCCATCACTCATCGTCATCCACCCATTCCAGCTCCCAGCCGGGTGGAATCTCACCAGGTCAAACCACCTGCAACAACATTTTTAAAGCAAGGCTGAGTATACTAATACTCAGCAAGACTTAACCGTCGGGTGATAACTACATCACCAAACTCTAGACATGAGAGGCTTTTTGGTCGGTGGAGTTCTTTTGCTGAAAAGCAACAAAGAGTATGTCCTTACTTTCAATATTTTAGCTCAAATTCTAGTTAATTATAAATTCTACGTGAGCCATCTATTGCAATCAAAAGTTGTACAATACAATTAATTCACGCAGTAATATTCACAAATTCCATCATTAAGGGATATCATGGCCAGTTGATTAAGTAGTCTCCGATAACGGTGAGAGGCCGACAATCGATTGATTTATAACCTTGCAAGGTAAACCTAAACACACGGTAGGGTGCCCTCACATGGACAATCACCAGGCGGTTCCCAAAAATCCTCGGCTTGGGATCAAATCTTACAGTCCCGGGTACAAGGCTATATGGTGTGCCCCACATAGTACACCTAGCTTCACACATGTACCCACCTCCCGGTAGCTAGCCGGGCAGGTGATTACTCAAGATTAGTAATAGTAAGTTCCCGCACCGTCTCATTAAGGTACTAGGCTTACCGGTCCCATTCCCGACAAGTGCTTAGTACGTTCAAAAGCTTAGCCCACAAAGGCCACTGGACCGGAGCCCAAATCCCATGCTCTTACCACATGAGCAATCCATTTATAAAGATCTTATGATTCCAACATAAGAACCTATTCTCGCGAGTGACGAACATCACTCGACTTCTACCGGGTCCTATAGCATAGCAGCTATCGACCTAGCATACTAGTAAAAGAACATAGGTACCTAGGGATCATGCATCTAGGGTTTCAATTCAACTCCGGAAACGTAAATGCACAATCATAGCAAGGTTAATTGCATAATTTTAAAAGGAAAGAGTTAATGATCCGGGGCTTGCCTTCGCTGGCAAGGCTGGCCTTGGGCCCTTCTGGACTTTGGTCCAGGTCCTAAGCTACGTCCACGTACTGCAGCTCACCATCAGCACCTTCGTCTCCTCCTTCCGGCACGAGCGTATATCTACTGTCGGGGAGATCTACACGAGGATGCAAATGCAAGATTTAATTGACGGTTTTTAATTTAATTAATTACAAACAACAAATGACAACCATGGGATGCATGGTTGACCACATTCACCTAGATAAACATATATTCAGCATGCTCTTCCAAAAAGGAACAATATGTTGTTCTTTATTAATTATTCTTTTTAATAGTGACTGTGTACATGTTTATGTAAATAAATTAATTAAATTTCACAAACAGCAAGGGGTGGTGACACTTAGCTCCTTAGCAAGATTAATATCACAACACAAGGTCATTAGATATGGAGTTGATGATTTCCCAATTTACTTTACTATTAAGCTCAATATAGCTTCCATTGCTTTTATTCACAAAATAAATTAAAAAAATTTAGTGGGGTGTTTTATGAAGCACTACAAACCTAAACAAAGCCACTGCACACACATGCACACTTAGGAGAGCTATGAAATTAAATATACCGAAAATAACAAAAGCTAGCTACCCAAAACATGATAAATGCATATAAAAATAAATAAGCATCAAATGGACTCCAACCTTCTCACATATGGCCTCTGGTCCAAATCTAAGCTAGGCATGCAACATATACACCTAGAGCTACTATAGATCTTGGGTTATGCAATTACATTGAAAATCAAGCATATTTCAAGAATAAATATTTATGACAAATATAAAATTGTCATTAATTCACAAGATGTGTATTTAGGCATAACAAGATCACATGCAGAAGTTTAGTACAAAAATATATTTATTTTTAGCTACAAAAATCATTTAGACAGATTCAGCATAAATACAAAATAAATCATAATAAACGATATACACAGTAACTTTGTGCAATTTTTGGTACAAGAGCTAGTCATGACATAACACACAACATATACAAAATTTAGCTCAAGTGCACTTGTAGATTTTGAACTACGACAGATCTAGGTTTAACAGTTTTCTATTTTTCATGCAAAAACTATCAAGAAAAAGCATGGTCATGCTTTAGAAAAGTTGTAGGGTTTTTCACAAGGAAAGCAAATAAATTAAGTTTTCATTTTTATGATTTTTTTACAATTTTCTATGAATTTTCTAAGTTACTGGATCTAAGTCAAAAGAAATTAAGAATCTTTTTGCACTGAAGTCCCTGGAAAGAACTTTCCCTTCACAACCATGCCCTCAGTTTAACAGTTAAGTCCTTGGTTTTACGATAAGGCCCCTAGGAAGATCTTGGGGCTTGTAATGTGGCCCTTGGCCATGGCCAGCGGCGGTTCGGCCGCAATTCCTGCGAGGCCGGCGGCACGGGTGGCCGGGGAAGAGGTGGGGGAGGGCTAGGGCTCACCTAGGTTTGGATTGATGGCCGGAGATGGGCGGGGACGACGCCGACGACGGCGCACGGCGGCACCGGTTGGCGGCGGCCGCTGGAGCTCGTGCTCCGGCGAGCTCTCGGCCGGGGAGGGAAATGGGGCGGCGCGTACGGCTCCACTGGGTCCTAGGGGATGCGCCGAGATGGTCGAGTGGCTGAGGAGTCGAGCGGGCAGGGGAACTCCACGGCGGCGGCAATGGCAGCGGTGACGGGTGTTGCGGCGCGCGCGAGGAGGAGAGGGGAAAGGCTTTTATAGCCGCGGGAGTGAGAGGGAGCTCCCAGGCTTCGTCACGAAGGTAATGAAGGGCGGGCAGGGGGACCCGGCCGTCGGCAGGCACACGCGGAGGGACGGTCGGCGGGCAACCCGGCAGGAGACTGGCGCCTTGCGCGGCGCGTGTCGCGCAGAAGGAGGAACGGCTAGGGGGCCCGGGGAGCGTTATGGGTAAGCGTGCGGCCTCGGGCGGCGCGGCCTCGGGAGCTGCGGGCTGGCGTGGGGGCCCAGACGCCGAGGGCGGCAGGGCGCCATGCGGCAGCACACACACGCGCGTGGGCGCGCCCGGCGCGGACAGGCCGGCGCGACGTCGCCCCTAGCGTTTCAACTAACCCTGTTTGACTGGTAATATCTCCAAAAATTTGAACTAAAGAGCACTAAGAGCTAATAAGCAAAGTTGTAGATCAAACTACCCTCTACAACTTCTAGAAAGGCTCATAGGGGTTTTGAGCAACGGATTTTGCATAAACTGCTGGCAAAGATCAGGTTTTTCTTGGCGTCAGTGAACAGTGAATGCTGAGTTTGACTGGGATTCTCACCAATTTCCACTCAAAACCTCGAATGCCGCCAATTATGAAAAGTGTGTCCCTCGGAAAGACGGACAACTTTTGTATTGGCTGATTTTAAAGTGTTTAAGTGAAATTCGGAGAACACGACAAAAGTTCTTGGAGGGTTCAAAAGCATTAGGGGTTTGACCATGGTTTGACCATGCCTTTGACCAAGGTTTGACCAGTGTGTTGACTTGATTAAGAAGGTCATTAGTGATCATCGGCTAGGTTTTTGAGGTGATGACCCAGGTTGACCAAGGTTTGACTAGAGTCAACAGGTTTGACTCGGTCATTAGCACTAATGATGCTAATTAAAAACCTGGGGCGTCACAATTCCAGAAACATGTCGAGTTCCAGGTCCACACGCCAATCTATTCCTTCTGCGCCAAGGCGCATGGGGAGGCTCTGTTGGCTGAGGCAAGGAGATGAGCTCGACTCAAAGAACACCCAACTTCGAAGCGACGCAAGGCTCTTGAGACAGGGAAGAGCCCTCACCAATAGCTGCCGGAACGTGCAATTCTCCACCACGAGCTCTCTGATTTGTGATCTGGGGGCGTCCACGGCCACAGTCAAGGATATGCCCTTGCCAGTGTTGCAGCCGCAGGAGATGAGGTGCAACGTCTGCAACTGGGGGCACAAGGTGAATATGGATCCAGATTCAGTGACTTGCTGAAGGCAAGTCACTGAGCACTGTAGCGGTGCCTTACCCCCCTCCAAAGCCGTCCATCGCAAGATGAATGGGCAGATCATCGTGAACAGTACACGTGCTACAGTATCAAATAGTATTCCCGAAACCGTGTTTTTGCTACAGTACATCGCTACAGTGATTTTCTTTGTCTTCTTGCGCCAGTTACGTGCTGACTTGCTGAAGGCAAGTCACCGAATCCCGGTCCGGTGAATATGCCCTCTTAGGCTGCCGCAGGCGTCAATTCCTGTAGGCCTTGCAGGACGAGCATAGTGAGCGCGTTGTACTCGTGCAGGGATGGAGGCACGCAACCACCGAGCTTGAGGCTCCGCAGGCATGACGCGCCGGGCTCCTTGCACAGGCCATGGCTAGGAAAAGTATGCATAGGAAAGGTGTCGACTCCTTGTCCTCGACTTCCGAACATTAGCTTTGCCACAGCCTCAAGGTGCTCGACGCCCCAAGCATCGATGGCCTCCGCGACGAGCCGGTTTATGCGTCCGGCGTTGCCGGTCATGAAGAACTCGAGGCTCATCCTCGTAATCCTCCGACGAGGCCCTTCCAAGAAGCGCTCCGTGGATATGGTGAAGGCCCGCATGGCGCGGCGCTCGTACCTCCTGATGTTCGGTAATAGCTCCAGAGTCAGAGCGCGGGGTCTGTAGTGAAGAACAGTTACCTTGGCGCGGATGTCGTTGTAGAGGTCAACCCAACGGTGGTACCACGGCGGGAGCATGTCGCTGGCCCTCAAATCGAGGGCGGCGAGCTCGTGGGGGAGGTGCGCCCAGCGCTTGGAGAGCAACCCCGTGCCGAGCGCCGAGCGGGTGTCGAGGTGGCGCAGGATGAGGAGAAGGAGGTCGTCGGGGAGGGTGCTTATCCGGTCCTCACGGCGGCACCGGAGCAGGATTTGACCCGCCCCATTCCTGCCACATCTCCTTGCCATGAGAGAGCTACCGGCCGCCAGCGGACGGCGGTGGCGCAGGAACCGACCCGTCCTACTTCTCCTCACCGTGATTGAGGTACCTCCACCTTCGTGACGAACCACGTAGCGAGCAGATGCGCCTGCCTCTCGGCCGCGGCCGCAGCGGCGCTTAAATAGCGCCGTCGGGATCGACATCGAAACCTGTTCGGACTAGGCCCGGCAAGTTCGCAGCTTTGTGTGGATCAGCGACTCCGAATCGGAGTAGAAACGGAACCACCGGCGACGAGATCTGGGGGGAATGGAGCGCCGCCGGCGATTGTGTGCGTGTGGTGTTGCCGTGTTGGGGGAAATGGGCACGGGGCGCGGTGCAGGGACTGTGAAGGAGCCGAACTCAAGCCAGTTTGGGTGGTGGAGAGGAAGGCAAGAAGCAGAGGCGTGCGGTAGGAACAGCGGCCGGGGCAGTGTTAGACTAATTAAAAAAACTAATTACGCAGATGAACAGGAAATCGCGAGACGAATCCATTAAACCTAATTAATCTGTCATTAGAGATTGTTTACTAGCACAACATTGTGTAATCATGGCATAATCAAGAGCCTCCTTTCCTCGTCCCCCGTGTCGCTCCCCTTCGGAGCGGCAAGGGCGGAAACCCAACCTCTCGCGCCGCCACCCCTTCTTTCGCCGGCCATCCTCCTCGACGCCGCCGGAGCGGCCGCCGGTGGCCCGCGCGGCCGTAAGGAAGGCGGCAGCGGGGCACCACCCCCTCCTCTTCTCCTTTTCCCTCTCCCCCTCGCCCTTCTACAGTTGCATCCATGGCGACGGCGACCTCGCCGTGGTTGCTGCTGCCGACCGGCCGCGGCCAGATCCGCCTTGGGGTCGGCCTGATCTACTGCCTCGGCCGCCGGATCTGCCCCCCAAGGTCCTCGGCATGTCGAGTCTCACGGTTTGCGGCAGCTTCCTGCGGCGGCGGCGATGGGGCCTGCCCAGCGTCTGGTGCTGGGCGTGCCTGCAAGGGCGGAAGCCCAACCTCTCGCGCTGCCACCCCTTCTTCGCCGGCCATCCTCCTCGACGTTGTCGGAGCAGCCGCCGGTGGCCCGCGCGGCCGCAAGGAAGGCGGCGGCGGGGCACCACCCCCTCCTCTTCTCCTTTTCCCTCTCCCCCTCGCCCTCCTACAGTTGCATCCATGGCGACGGCGACCTCGCCGTGGTGGCTGCTGCCGCCCGGCCGTGGCCAGATCCGCCTTGGGGTCGGCCTGATCTACTGCCTCAGCCGCCGGATCTGGCCCCCAAGGTCCTTGGCATGTCGAGTCTCGGGATTTGCGTTGGCTTCCTGCGGCGGCGGCGGTGGGGCCTACCCAGCGTCTGGTGCTGGGCGTGCCTCTGCCGCGGCGCCCATGGGGTGGTCGGATCCCGCGCCCTAGTGGCTGGATCTGCCCCTCGTGGCCTCGGCGTGCAGGCGCGCCCTGGGGCCAGGCTCCGTCGGGACCGTGAGGTGGGGCCCTGCTCGCGACGGCGGATTCGGCTTGGATGGTGTTGGCGGCGTCGTGGTGGCGCGGCTGGCGGCGGCTTGTTTGGGCGGGTGCTTGCGACGTCGTGGTGGCGTGGTGGGTGGCGGCCGGACGACGGTGCACTAGGGATGCCTCGATGGTGTTTCTCGTTGTGCTGGGTCGTCTTCTGAGGCAGTGTTGTGTTGGTGATGCCGCGGTGGCATGGCCGATGGCGGTTCCTTGCACGGTTGTTTGTCAGCGTCGCCCCGGCGATGATGTTTGACTGCGGCCGTGTAGTGGACCACCAGTGGCACCACGGTGGTGTGCCTGGTGGTGCTGGCCGTCTCTCTGTGCTTCGGGGATGAAGCGGGGGAAACCCTTCCTTTCTCGGAACAACGTCAATGGCGCCCCCGGCGTCATGCCCTTCCTAGAGGTGACGTTGAGCTTCCTTGGCGGGAGACTGCTGCTTGGGTCCTCCGGCTTGTGCTTCGCGTTGTGCCAGGTGAGAGTGCTTCTTCCTTTCGTTTCTTTGTGGGGGAAAAAAGAGAGTAGGCAGTAGTTTCTCCTTTGAGCGGGGGAGAAGAGAGGTCTTGGTTCTTGGCTGTGTATGGTGGCTCGTGTCGACGGCGGAACAGAGTTGTAGAGACCTGGGTCGATGTTCCAATCCGACTGGACCGATCATTTGAAGTTGTTTGAGTTGATTGTGTCGATGTCCCACCGATGAGTTGTTGAGTTGAGCGGTGCGTGTTGAGGTCCCAATCCAACCCAACGAAGTGCCTAGTTGTATGGTCTGCGGATCGGAGTCGTTCGGGGTTCTGTGCTCTACTAGTTGTGCGGTTGATCGACCAGAGTTGTATGGTTTTCGGATCCGGTTTTCCTTATAAACTGGGTTAACTCTCTTCTTCTAATAAAAATTCGGGAAAACATAATCTTTCACCGTCCTTTCAAAAAAATAATCATGGCATAATTAGGTTCGTTAGATTCATCTCGCGAATCGAGGGGATTATGGAATGAGTTTTGTCATTGATCCACGTTTAATACTCCTAATTGGTGTCCGAAGCTTGATGTGACGACGTGTAGTTGGAGAATATTATTCCCCTAAGATGCAAGCTTAACCTTTTTCAATATAACATAAAGATAAAATAGATAAATAGTATGACACTATTCTATTTTTCATTATGGACAATCAATATATTAATTTGATTTCTGAATAACTTGACAGGGGGTCTGAACTGATTGCTTTCAGAATTGAACAGAGAAGTGATGAACTGGTCACCAATCATTGGAAAGAGTTCATTATTTTCAGAGTTTACATGCATTAATTTCAAAAAGAGTTTACATGCATGTCTACATAAGGGGATAAATAAATCAAACATGATCTTTCCTGGTCTATCCCTAGTTTCTCAAACTAATGCCATTGGGCCTCAATCTCAATTATCAGTACCAAAAATTCCATCTTACTGTCAGAGACTAGCCATTCTTGAATTCTAATCTAGCTAGATTTAATATTATACATTAGAGACTGCAACCGATTTGATTTATTTCCTGTTCGCTCACTGCCCTCGTCCTGCAAGGCCTGCAGGACTCGACGCCTGTGGCGGTCTATGAGGGCATCTTCACCTTGTGCCCCCAGTTGCAGACGCTGCACCTCATCTCCTGCGGCTGCAGGAGCGCCGCCAAGCCGCACCTGCCCTTGATTGTTTTTTTTTTTTGAAAACAAACGGGGGGAGAGCTTCCCCACCAAAAACTTCCATTAAACCGAAACCAGTGACAGAGTTTTTTACACACAGGCTGAGAGTCAGCCCGCGACATTACATGCAAGAAGGTATAATCGCCAAGCTTCTAACTTGGGTGCCTGATCGGCCTTAAGCCGTTTTCGCCAAGTCAGCAAATCATCACATATTCTAGTAACAATCGTTCGTGGTGAAGGGTGCTCGTTCCTGAAGATTTCGCCGTTCCTGGCATCCCATAAACGCCATAGCACCGTTAAGAGGATGAAGGGCCAGAGGGTCGCTGCCAAACCGGGCAGCACCTGCGCATTCCAGACATCAACATCATCAAGAGAGGCAACATGCTCCAGGCTCAGCTTTGTCCAGACAGCATTGGCTCTCGGGCAGTGGAAGAAGACGTGCTGCCGATCTTCGGTATCGTGGGAGCATCGTTCACATAGGGCGTGGTCGAGGATGTGCTTGGCATGCAGATTCGTCCGCGTGCTGAGCCTGTCTTTAAAATACAGCCAGGAGAAAATCTTCACTTTGTTGGGCACCCTAGTTTTCCAAATCCGCTGTCCATGCAAGTCCACACTCTCCACATCGGTGATGGCGTGATAGGCGTCGCGAGATGTAAACCGCCGCCCAGTTAGCTTCATCCGTCGTTGGTCAGGTAGATCATCGAGCTCAATGTCCTGCAGAAGAGAAAGGAGAGCAGCTAGCTGGGAACTAGCAGCAGACGTTAGCCGCGGCCGTAGGCACAAATCAAAATTCGCCTGAACAACAAACTGGACCGATACGTTAGGCCTCAAAGTATGGGAAAAGAGAGCAGCGTGAGTGAGGAAGAGAGGCCCATCAGGGAGCCATTGATCAAACCAGAAAGAGGTGGAGGCACCGTTGTGGAGGGTAACAGCAGTTAGGGAGCGGTAAGTGGTTAATTCCTGATTCACAATTCTCCAGATGAATCATGTACCGGTAGAGGGGATAGGTTCAGTGGCTGTGGCATCACGCAGTAGCCATTCTTTCCATGGAGCATCATTGTCAGAAAAAAGTTTGTCAATAAATTTCATTAGCAGGCAGCGGTTCTGCACTTCCAAGTCTTTAACCCCAAGCCCACCTTGTGACTTACTGAGTTGCATTGTGTCCCAAGCAACCAAACACTTGGACCCATGGCACTTCTCTTCTCCAGTCCAGAAGAAAGCTCGCCTGCGCCGATCTACAGACTGAATAACGGTCTTTGGAATGTTCATAACCAGCATAAAGTGCAAAGGGATGGAAGTGAGAACTGCGGTGGACAGGATAAGTCGTCCAGCCCTATTGAGCAGAGAGGCGCTCCATCCAGAGAGGTGTCTGTCCACGGAAGCAATAAGGGGCTGACAGTCTGAAATGCTAATTTTATGAGGAGAGAGGGGAAGCCCCAGATAGGTCTGGGGGAAAGAGGAGACGGAGGTCCCGAAGGAGGTAGCAAGAGCAGAAGCGGTGTCATCAGGGATTGCCACAGGAAGGAAGGTAGTTTTGTGATAGTTGATGGATAGGCCGGTGGCCTCTTCAAAGAGGTCGAGGACGTGCTTTGCTTGGTTCACAGCTTCAGGTGAGGAGTGGAGGAAAATCAGAGTGTCGTCGGCATACTGGATAACGGGGCAAGGGGCGTTTTGAATGAGGGGATGAGCAAGCGAGGAGGACAACGTTGGATGGTGGAGGAGACGACGTAGGACGTCGGCAACAATGATAAAAAGATAGGGGGACAGAGGATCGTCTTGACGCAGTCCATTCCGACAGTTAATCCATTTGCCAGGTTTACTGTTGAGGAGGACCGCGGTTTTGCCCGTGTCGAGGAGTTTCCTCACCCAGGAGCACCAACGTTCAGGGAACCCTCTGTGGCGAAGGATGTCAATCAGGCTGTTCCAGTTGACACAGTCGAAGGCCTTATGGAAATCAAGCTTAAGAATGATGGTGGGGCTCCGACGATGGTAGCAACAGTGGAGTAGGTCAGCGGCATAAGCAAATGTATCAGCGATGGAGCGGCCAAGGACGAAGCCAGCTTGGTCATTACTGACCAGGGAAGGCACATGGGGCTGCAGCTGAGCTGTGAGCACTTTGGACAACAATTTGATGGGGGTGTTTTGAAGGGTAATGGGCCTGAAGTCGGTTGCATGACGCGCCTCCCGTTTTTTGGGCAGAAGCACGAGGTAGGAACGGTTAATGCGTTCCAAATCGGCCACCCCATAGCAGAATTCATGGAAAAGGTCCAAGATTGCAGGAGAGGTCAGGTGCCATGTTTTCTTGAAGAAGAGAGGGCCGAAGCCGTCAGGACCGGGGCTTGCATTGTTATGCATGTGGCGCAAGGCAGCGTTGATCTCGTCAGCCTGGAAAGGCTCGCAAAGAGAATCGAGACTTAATGGCCCATCAGGGTAGAGGTCATCCAGACCGAAGGACCAAGATGTATGGCGTGTAGTGCCCATCAGTTGCAGGTAGAAGGAGTGTAGTATGTTGGCTTTTTGCTCATGGTTGAAGATTTCTTGCCCGTCGTGCTCAAGAAGCTGAATGTTATTGCACCTCCTGCGGTGGGTAGCAATGGAGTGGAAGTAACGGGTGTTTTCATCTCCTTCAATAGCATATCTAACCTTGCTGCGCTGCTTCCAAATGGCAAGCTTAGCTTTGGTTGTGGCATGCAGGTGAGCAACAATGGCACTTCTCAGCTGTAGCTCGGTGGGTGCTAAAGCGCGGCGTTCCTCAATGTAATCCAAGAGATTAATGACCACTACTGCCCTTGATTGTCGTTGTGGACGCCCCTAGTTCACAAATAAGAGAGCTCGTGGTGGAGGATTGCACATTCCGGAAGCTATTGATGAGGGCTCTTCCTCGTCTCGAAAGCCTGGCGTTGCTTCACAGTAGGATGTGGTTCGAGTCTAGCTCATTTCCTTGCCTCAGCCAACGGAACCTCACCATGCGCTGTGGCATGGAAGGACTAGTCCCGAAAGAGATGGAGCTCGACATGTTTCTTGAATGCACCCCGGAAGTAAGGAGCTTCATCATCCGCTTCACCGGGCCTTACAGATGGGTTGGACCGTCAAGCTCCCCGTCTGAAACCTTGCCAAACCTGAAGCGGCTGCTGGTTGCGGATGTTCCTTGGTCCTGGGATGTCACATGGCCTCTCCTCCTCCTCGAGATGGCACCTTCCCTCGAGATCCTTCACATCCACATTGCTCCTGCTGACAGTGGCAGAAAGGATGAGCCTGCAGGTGAAGAGATACCCTGGTCGCCCACAGAGCTCCGGCAGCATCACCACCTCAAGGAGTTTGTGGTGGCTGGTTTCAAGGGAACGGCTAGGCAGATTTACCTGGTCAGGTATGTGATGGGAGTGTGCAGAGAATTATGCCGTCTCTCCATGTTCAAGAATGGGCATGTTCAGTACAGGGGGCACTGGGACTGGGAGATAGTGCCGCAGGATCAGGAACAGTCCTGGAGCAACGAGGAGAAACGGAGCATGCTCGAGCAGATCATGGATTCGGTTTCTTCGACTGCTCCAGTTCAATTGGTTTTAGGCTAAATGCAATTTTCTATTTTGCTGGCATCGTCTAGTATTCCATGCCTCTGTTTTGTTCGATTGTTGAGGTCCCTGTAATCTGTCACAACTCACAAATGGTGTCTGTCAGTGGCCGTCCTTGTTCTGTACAAAATGCATCCATTTTTCGACGTAATCTCAATAAACTGTTGGTTTGATCTTCCATGCCCATGAGTGTTTCAATAAACTGTTGGTTTGAAACGAATGGATTATTGTAAAAACTTATTCTCATCATAGTTGAAGTATATAATATGAATTGTTTCCCTACAATTGAGTTCTATAGAGGCAATGCAGCTGGGCCAATTGGAAAAGGAAAAACCATCAACCAAACTGCCAGTTCTAGGCAAAATTGGGGCCAATTGCAATTTTACTAAGCCCTACTTGCAGTTTGCCGTATAGCCTACGAAAACTTTATGCACTCATCCTTTAGGCTGTATATGCAGTTAAACCTTCAGTCCACAAATGGGGCACGATGGGGGCAAAAAAAAAAAGGAAAAAAAGGCAGGACAGGTAATACCATCTTTCATCGAATTATGCAGAATAAACTCTACTCTAAAAAAGACTCACCTGATGTATGAAAGGTAGAACAGATTCTCCTCTAAGGTTCTAACCCTATTTGCTGCTTCAGGATCAATTTACCACCTATAAACCGCTAAAGAGAACATATAAAGTACCTTCACTAATCTGGTCTACAGAATATTACTCTACGTTTGAGGTATGCACAGTGCTTCACTGATGCTGACTCGACGGAGGCATCTGGCCATGCACGGCATTTTCTTCTTCAGTCAGCTTCATCTGAAGATCACTTGCGTTTCCATCATCTGACATCGTCCTAATGCTAGCTGCACCACAAACACATCCATCTAAACTGTCAGAAGTTCAGAACCATCCTAGAGATTGTAATTGCAGTTACATAAGGACTGCAGTGCGATCCTATCTTTTTTGGTACATCATTTTATCGAGCACGCTATTTGTCAGAATACGCAAGAAACAAAAACAGAGTCTAACATGTAAGAAGACGCCGACGAACATGATGCAAGAACATCTGAGAATTGATCGGTTACCTGCACAGAACTACATGACGTGGAAGAAGAGACATCATGACGAGGGCTCCATGTTGTACGCGAGCGGCGCCTCGCTCTCGTTGGAGTGCACCGACGAGCCATCGTCGTCCTTGTCCCCCGCGGCGGCGGCGGGGGCGTGCTCCTCCCCGAGCACGGTGGTGTCGCCGAACCGCACCCGGCGCGCGGCGCTGCTGGCGGTTGGGGATCCCGAGGCCGGCGTCGCCCCGTCGGCGGCGGCGTGCCTCGCGCTGCGCGCGCCTTTGAGGCTCGTGCTGCTCGGCATCGGCGCCACGGCCTTCCTCGACGACGCCTGCCGCTCCACGTTGCTCGCCACGGGCGCCGCCGCCGCCGCCGCGTCCGAACCCGAGCAGCAGCACCGGTACGCGCACGTGGCGATCCAGAACGCCCACGGGAACGCGACGAGCGCGAGCCCGGCGGCCGGCAGCCAGTGCGGCACCTCGGCCGGGGGAAGCGTGACGTAGAGCACCAGGCACCCGCCGCCGGCAAGAACGGCGAGGAGGAGGACCACCGCCACCACCCACACGCACGCGCTCCCCGCCGGTCGCGCATGATCCGGCTGCTGCCTCTGCGGTGGCCCCATCGGTCCCTCCCGATCGGATCCAATCCGAACCGATAAAACCAACCGCAAGAAAAATCTAACAAGCTAGCCTGATCCTGATGAACAAGACACTGTTCTTGACAGATCAGATGATCTTCACAATGTCATCGGCTGACCAATTTGCATCTCCTGTTCTCGGATGCAGATGATCTCAAGGGTCAAAAGTTTTGATCTTTGTTGGTGTTGTTGGTCTTGTGGCGCGTGTCAGAGAGGAAGTTGGAAATGTTCAACCAAAGGTAACTGAAAACTAGGGAGCGGCTGTTGAGAACACACCCTATAATAGCATAGCCGTGCATTTCAAGCAATAAGGATTTATTAATTTTCGAATAAGTGCCTGCATTACAGATATTGCCCCATGAATTCTTAATTTGCATTATGAAAATAACACAACTGCAGATTTATATTAATTTACAAATTGCATCCTCACAGTCACACTCCACTCGCGTAAGTATAGTCACACTCTGAATCTCACAGAAACTAAGAAGGTGATTTTAGAATTAGTTGGCAGATATGTTTATCCACAGATTTAGCATGGAGGGGCAGTGATCAACTCAGCCTAAGCAAGCTGTAAAGCTCCTTCATGTACACGCTCTCCTTGTCCTTCATCCTCCTCTTCTTGGAGAACAGCACGCCGTTGATGAGCGGGACAACCAGGGGCACGATCGGCTTCTGCTTCTGCACCTTCCTCCTCGCCGGCGCCGCCACTGTCCGGCCGCCGCCGCCGCTCATCACCGCGGCCTCCCTGTCGGCCTCGCCGAGCCTCAGCAGGTGGCCCAACTGCGGCCTGCTGGGAGCGCGGCGTTCGGCCCACACCGCGAGCGCCACGTCGCCGCTGCGGCGGCTCTCGATGCTGGCGCGCGCCGCCGCGGCGTTGTCGGCCTCCATGTGCGCCACCTTAGAGAGCGCGCGGTGAAGCTTGGCGTTCAGCGTCGCCATGGACAGCTCCATCTCGGCCAGCCTCCTCTTGAGCTGCGACACTTCCTGCCTCGTCCTCGCCGCCTCTTCCTCCAGCTTCTTGATGGTGCTCATGACCATGAAGTCGGCCTCCTTGCGCTCTGCTTGCTCATCGTCGTCGTCGTCGTCGTTCGCCAGTGACGGCGACGACGCGAAGAACGGCGGCGAAGTGGGCACCAGGTACATTGGCACATCTTCTGAAACTGACTTTGGCACCGGCACCACTTCGTTTGCAGCAGTCTTCGTGTTGTTGCTGCTACTCCCTTCTTGCTTGGCATTGAAGGTGACACTTGGCTTGGAGTAGCTTTCCCTCGGGTGAAGAAGACCAGAAGCCCTGACGCCATCACTCCGCTCAAGCTTCACATCCGAAGCGGCAATGGCAATAGCGTTCGCTCTAGGGTTCACTTCTTTGGCAGCACGACCATTAGGCCTGAACTGTGCCTCCCTGACGAGGATGCGCTCTCCAAACACGGCGACCGCCTCCTTGACAGACCGGAACGCGCGGGAGGTGTCAACCTCACCACGGTCCGACGCCATGGCGCCGCTGCAGCTTGCAAATGGCTTCCCTGCTGGCAGGCTACGAGATATTGGGGGGTTGGGAGACGAGAACAAGAACTTCTGGACGGGTTTTCTGGAGGTGATCAATGGCGGCTTGCTTTGCTTACACTACAATGGCGGATAGCCCATGCCAGCAAGCAAGATACTAGACTTGTCACCTAATAGGATCCTTCAAGTAGAGACGATGGAGAGGACAACGAGCTCAAATAGGAATGCTTTCTACGCAAAAAAGGGAGGACGCTATCTTGTGCTGTCCCAGGAATGTACAACAGGTCAAGATACATCAGATACTGTACAACCTTTGCATCATGGAAGTGGTTGGCAGAAATCATGGTACTTCACTTGTAAAACAAACAGATATATATGTGTGATATATTTTTACAGATCTGAGCATTTTATCTTGGCACCCTTGCAAGGGCATCAACCATGTTTCTGTTTGACAGGCATGTGAAATCAACCACAGGGTGGTACAAGGTACATTTCATTCTCTGCATCACACGGTCATGGTACACTGATGAGCTCACCAAAATCGACTATCCATGAAACTCCAGTAAATGATAGATATAATTTATTGAAAACATTGGTGACAGCTTAAATCCACTAATCCACATGACTAGACCACACTCTACACATCTAATGACAGGTGAGAAGCACCAAATTGTGATTATCCAGGGAAAAATAATCAATGGGTATATCTAAAACGTAAGATCCTTGGGATCCTCAATAATCTTGGAGAGTGTTTGCAGAAAAGCAGCAAGATCAGCTCCATAAATAACCCGATGATCAGCAGTAACATTGACCTGCATGTATTGATCAGGTGGGAGATAATTAAATTATAAACAAACATATCGCCAATTCAAGCTTCAGTTGCTTTGAACGTACAAAGGTAACAAGTAATTTACCTGCATTTGGCTCTTGATCCCAATTCTACCATCTTTTGTACCAACAACAGTTGGTTCTGATGCTCCAACGGCCATGATTGCTCCCTATTTTCAGTAACCAAGATAATTCAACACGGTGTGTGGCAATGCACAAAAAAAAGAAATGGAGAGAAAAGATTCTTCTTACAGTTCCCGGTGGCAAGATTGCATCAAATCTATCAACTCCAAACATGCCCAGATTTGAAAGAGTAAATGTGCCTGTAGAATGAACATATGAAGCTATCAGCACGCATAAATAACTCGGTTGTCATATCCTACAGTTTGTTGCACGTGCAAGGTGAAAAAGAGAGAAAAAAACTATACAGGAACCAAGGCAAGTTAATGGCCAATCAGCCAAATTTTAGCCAAGGCAATAACTACAACAGAAGTGTTTTTTTTAAAAAAAAAGAATATCTATGAACACTGGATAGGTAGCATGGTTAGGTGTTTGGTTTCAGACATCAGCTCCATGAAAGCAATACTACATATATGGATATAATATTATTTAACAAATGAACCGATGCATCACTTCACCCCTCTGTTCGTTTTGTGGAAACCAATAGGTCACGTCAAATTCTGCATGGTGCAAATCTAATTTCCAAAGCAAATCATGACACTGATTTAAACAACTATTTCCATTACTGCAGCAAAACTACAGCAGGATTAAGAAATGCAATTAACAGCACTAAAATGGGCTTAAACAGAAGTCCACAAAACTTGGAACTTTGTCAGAGCTAAGTTAAACTATTCAGTGTCACGCGGTCTACCTTCATCTTCTGATTACAGCTAAATATCAGTTCCAGAAAAATTTGAGGTATCTTAAGGTGAGTCCTACTTCAACCCAGAAGCATAAAAGAAAACATCAGCAAATCATGGCTAATTATCTTGTGCACAGTTTGTAATCAACTATGCATCTAGTATGTGTCAACAGTTTTGTGACTTGTAATTGTAACACTGAAAATAGAGTATTATTCTACTCCCCTCGAACTGGTGGTAATGGATCATTATGGCATATACATTATAATATCAGGCAAGAAAAAGTACAGAAGAAATCACATCTAAGAAAATTATTGCGGCATATGTAGCTCTTATGAATATCATTCTCAACGTTAAAATTCTCTGTAGATAAAACTCTTCATAGGTCACTGCCCAGTGATGAATCCAATAGCTAATAATTTTGGGATTTCACCGGTTTTATATGAACAAAAGTTCCATACAAATACCACAACTTGCAACCAGCCAAAGAAATCTTTAGCTAGAAAATTCAGAGAACACCCAAATTTGACCATAAATTCCTTGAGTCAACTAAATTTGATCCATATCCCATTTTACTGGTTTGTTACGACAGGTTTAAACTTTTACTGGTGTAGACAAGACAACCCAAGATTTCTGGTTTACCGGCAGTAACCAGCTGGTAAATGAAACTAAGATCCTGATTCAGCCAAGAGAACAAAAGTTGATATCTAAAAGCATACGTAAGAAATAAACATTGCTGACAAACACGTAAAATAGGGATACATATCTTATGGATATTATAGTATTTTACTCAATACATAAAATGAATGATGTGTGTGCGTGTGGGTGGGTGGAGGGGGAGGGGGGTGTTCAGCATAGTTTATATTAATGCCACTAGTACTTCAAAGAGTTGCTACAATCACCAGGTGCTAACGTTCCAGACTATTGAAGCATAGACAAAATAATACAGGTGTGACAGTATAAATAATGCCATTTCCTTCCCTCTCCCCCCACATGAAGAGAACTACGCTGTTATCAGGCTAAGAACCAGGGGAAGTATCGGGATTGTACCAGGATTTATTGTGTCTATAACAGATAATAGGATAGCACACCCTCTTAATACCTTATCCAACTAAGCTATAAGGGACCAAAGCAATATCTAGTATGTGCCAAATTCTGATGTTGAGGCCCCCGCTGAAATATGCATTGATTAGTGCACAACAGTTGACCCTATACCATCTAATCGTAATGTAGATAAGATGCATATCAATCTGCTACATATTCGAGTTTGTGTGCGAAGCGGATAATATACCAGAGTTGTACTCATGGGGCTGCAGCTGCTTCGCTCGCGCCTTATCTACCAACTCCTTCCATTTCCTTGACAGTGAATAAATGTCAACCTGGATAAACCAACAATGGCCATTTAACAAATATATAATCATAGACATCAGTAATCAGCGAACACAATAACTACTAAATACTGGACCTTATCAGCATCCTGAAGCACAGGTGTAATCAGCCCACCATCTATGGCCACTGCGACAGCAATGTTGATGCTACTGTTGTATGTGAAGCTCTTCCCATCCCTGCAGCTGGAGTTCACCACAGGATGCTGAGCCAATGCCATTGCTGTCGCCTTAGCAAGTAGTGCTGTCATCGTTACCCCCTTCGACTTAATCTGCAAAAAGCCTACTCTTTTATCCCATTGTCAAATTAATAAAACAACGTTCCTAAGATTTTGAAAAGATGCTCACTTTCTTGTAGAGCTGATCAAGAGCATCAGTGGTGATGGTGTACCCGACTCTGAATGTCGGGACGGCAAGGCTCTCCACCATGTTCTTGCTCACAGCACCCTGCATTGTCGTGAATGGCACTGTCGAACCCAATGGCACATCGGGCCGTGCAGCAGCCACAGGCGCTGCCGCCTTCTTAGGCGCAGCAAGCGCGGCCTCAACATCCTTGGCCACAATTCGCCCACCGGGGCCTGACCCCGTGACAGAGAAAAGATCGACGTCGAGGTCCTTGGCCAGCTTCTTGGCGTAGGGCGACGCAACGACGCGCCCCCCGCCTTGTGCTGCCGGCGAAGGTGGCGCGGGAGCAGAGACTGCGACCTGTGCTGGGGGAGGAGGCGGTGGCGAGGGAGGATAAGCTTCTTGGGCGGCGGTTTCTTGCGGAGCTGGAGGTGAGGCGGCGGGGGCGGAAGAGGAGAAGGAGGCAGCCTGTGATTGGGCGGCCGCGATCTCCTCCTCGGACTCGGCGAGGAGCGCGATGGCTGAGCCGACGGGCGCGGACTCGCCGGCGGGCACGAGGACGGCGGCGAGGAAGCCGTCGTGGAAGGTCTCGACGTCCATGTCGGCCTTGTCGGACTCGACGACGACGACGGGGTCGCCCTTGGAGAGGCGATCGCCCTCGGCGGCGGTCCAAGAGACGATCTTGCCTTCGGTCATGGTGGAGCTGAGCGCCGGCATGAAGATCTCCCGGATCTTAGCCTCGACCCGGCATCGGCGGCGGGACACGGAGGGCCCTGGCGCGCCCGCACGGCGGCGGAGCGCCGACGCTGAAGGGAGCAGCGTGGAGTGGAGCTGGAGGAGGCCAGCCATTGCGGGGTGGCGGGGGAGGGAAGGTGGGGCGTGGCGTGGGAGGCTTTGCGAGGGTCTGATGAGATGGTGGCAGCCCCTTGCTTGCTGCTGCTGTTGTTGCCGCTGGCGCTGCCTTGGGAGTATCGGAGGCGCGGCGGATTAGCCGAGGACGACGATGGGTGGAAAGGTTTGGGCTCGTCGCTGCTGCTGCTAAGCCCGGCTTTGGGGATTGCTACAAGGTCCAACAACAAGCCCAAGGTTTCAACCAAGCTTATTTTTTCTTTTGTGTAGGAGATATGCTATTTTTCTAAGATATATATTTGCATTTGGGTGACTGATTTTTTTCATTTCGAAGGGTCCATAAAATATGAAAAGGGGTCCTACCTAAATTTATCATTCGCGTGATTTGTATCAGAAAATCTTTCACTTTCTATTTGCTGGATTCAAACAGAATATGCCAGGTTCACCCATCTCTCCTTATTACTAGTAGGAAAGAAAAAATGGGTGAAATGGAAATAATGATGATGATGATGCAGTTTTCTAGAACATTTTATTTCTTTATCTAGAATATTTTATTTATTTGGAAACGCATTTGGTTGATTTTTTACTAGAAAAACTTGATGCAATACATAAATTATCATATGAAAAATAAACTTTTAAAGTCTACAATGCACAAAAGAAATGGCGTGATGTGCCCATGGATCTAAATTTAAGCAATTTGAAGCGTAGAAACAATTATCTTGACAGCGAAACTACATAAACGTTTGCATGTACAAATTGTAGATTACATGTCGCCAGCTTATCTCAATTAGGCAATTAGATCTGTGATCGTGATTTGCTTTCTATTTCTTAGGGCAAATTGGATCTATTTTACTCGAACTACCTACCAATGCCCAATGCAAAGCTTTTCGTGAGCACTCTACACAGTAGTACAATACATACATATACATAGAAAAAACAATGGACTATCTACTTCTGTGAGCATACTCATGACCTCTTATAAGCTTTGCTTATAACCATCTCTGCAATTTTACAGCATAGAAAACAATATTGTAACTCACTCCCAAACGGATACCTAATTACCCAATTCATCAAAGATGTGATTTAGCATAAGCTAGGGTTCTATCTTCTATGGAACTATACAAAGGACATCATGTATGCAGATTAATGACATCCATGAACTACCCGCAGATCAAACTCTCCACCAAATTTATCTCTGATATGATTGTAGGTTGTCTCTGATTCACTTTGCATTGAAGAGCATCCTCAAGACGTTGCGCATCTTTGGCCGAGCGTCTGGAGAGAATGCAACGCAAGAGAGTGCGATGTTCAGGACTGACAACATCTGGCTGTGAACAGCAGTTGAAGTTCCTGAAACCCTGGTGTCGAGGATCTGCTCCCTTTGTTCAGGCCTGCCTGAAAGACTGAGTGCCCACTTGGCTAATTCAATGCCATCACTCACTGATGGTTTCCCTGTCAACAGCTCCAGCAATATGACTCCAAAGCTATAAACGTTGCCAGCCATTGTTAGCCTCATAGTATACGCATACTCTGCAATCATGATTCAGTGAATTTAAGGTTAGCATAGTATATTGCGTCTCACATCGTTTAGAAACGAACCAAATTCTTCAAGCTTACACACACACACACACACAAATTCCATTCCATATATAATCCTGACCAGAAGTAAACACATTCTATTCCATAGTTGATCCTCATAGTATGTGTAAATTGAAGTACAAATTTTGAAAAACTGCATGTTGTACAAATTTTGAAAAACAAGATTAGCCCTCAGCTTGGACAATATTCAGGGCAAACTGAAGTTGAAGAGTAAGCCATTCAAACAGGCAGTCAACAGACTAATAGGATAATTTTGCCACCAACACCAGAGTACCAGACATGCACTTAGAAAATTGATCTGGCACACGAAGAATATATGCCCAAATAAAGTAGTCAGATGACATTACTGGAGTGAACTAAAATGTAACGATACTCGAAGCCTAAGATAAAATGCTATCAAGAAAGAATGGCAGGAGACCTTAATTTCAACAGTCAGCTTAAGTTAAAAGGAGGTACTCAAATGAGCATAGTAGTGCAATATTACCTGGTGGAATGTAACCAACTGTACCAGCAATGGTTGAAAAGCTTCCAGTACTCCTGGAAGGGTCAATAATTTTGTAAAGCTCAATATCTCCAATCTGAGGCTCATTTGATGATTTCAAGTGGATGGTCCTTGTTGACAGATCAAGAAGCAAAACTGGTTGAGTGCACCCATGAAGAAATGTCAGCCCTTGGGCCACACCCAAAGCAATGCTATATCGTGAAGGCCAGTCTATAACATCTGCCTTTTCACCATGGAGTAGATCAGACACTGTGCCCTTGTATCCATGCTCATAGAGTAGGTAGGCAGAATCTGCAGTCAAGATGTAGGCCAAGGGAACCATGACATTGGAATTGGTCAGTTTCCCTAGGACCTCAATTTCACGAGCAAACTTCTCCTGGTTCCCAATTTGAAAAATCTTGTCACTTGAGTTAAGCTTCTTTACAGAGTAGGTTGAACCATTTGGCATTACCGCCTTGTAGTATGTGCAGAACCTGGTCTTCAAAAAGATGTTCTGGTGATTGGAGACTGCTTCCATTGCTTTTGTGAACTCAATTGCAGAGGTGTGGATGCTATTCATAGTTATCAGGCAGCCATTGATTATTTGAGGCATGGATTCCCCAACTGGTAATGATTCGTCTTCTACACGATAAATCCTCTTTGACAATGACAGCATAACAATAGCAGCAAGCAAACATAATCCAAGAAGAGCACCACCAATAGTGAAGATGATGATGACAATATTATGTGTTTTTTTCTTACCAGTAGTAAAAGTGCTATTATTATTTCCAGTAGCATTTACAAGATCAGGATTCCCTTCTATATCAATTTCCACATTTTGGACAAATTTAGGTAGAGACCCAGAAAGATCATTATAAGAAAGCACCAGCTGTGTCAAGCTTGGCAGCATCCCAAGTGAAGATGGTACCTCACCAGAGAGGTTGTTGTGTGAAAGATCAAGAATCTCTAGTCCACCTAAAGAGTTGATGCTTGATGGAATAGTTCCACTAAGATGGTTATGACTAAGATTCAGAAGAGAGGTGCTCACAGTGTTTGGCATTGTTGGGATGGTACCATCCAGAGCATTATCCCCCAGATTGAGCTCAATTAGATACTTTGATGAACTAATTGAGAATGGAATAGAACCATTGATCTTGTTTCCTTGCAAATACAAGTTCGTAAGCTTTGGTAACTCGAAAATTTTACTTGGTATCTGTCCACTGAATGAATTCTGACTAAGATTCAATATACTTAGGCTTTCAGAAAATGTATCTGGGATAGATCCATTGAGAGTGTTGTTTTGAAGCTTCAGAACTACGAGCTTCTCAAGGTTACTGATAGCACCAGGCACTGGACCCTGTAGATTATTTGATGCCAGACTCAACAAAGACAAGCTGCTGCAGGTACCAAGTTCTGAAGGTATGTTTCCTGTCAAGTTATTGTTATCCAACTCAAGATAAGCCAATTTGATGCCATTACAAATGAAGTTTGAGATGTTCCCACGAAGCCTGTTTCCACCAAGCCTCAAGCGATAGAGGCTTCGAGACAAGTTGCTGGGAATAGGACCTTCAAGCTGGTTATTTGTAAGATCAACACTTTGCAACCCAGGGTATGAAAGGAAATCTGAGGGGATGGTCCCACTCAGATTGTTATAGCTCAAATCCAACATCCTGACATGTTTGGTAATCCAGCTGGGGACTACACCAGTGAAATTGTTCTGGTTAGCTGCAAACCGAGACAACGTTGTCACATTTGACAGACTCCCTGGTATTTCCCCACCAAAACTATTTCCTGAAAGGAGCAAAGTCTCGAGCTTGGTGAGATTCTTGAACTGATTTGGAACATGACCAGTTAGATTGTTCTGGCTGAGATCCAGTAGAGTAAGATTTTCATATCTAAACAAATCATCAGGAATCGAACCAATCAATTGATTACCAGACAGCACCAACTCCACCAAAGAGTCAACCATACTGGTAGGAACAGCACCCGCATTAAACTTGTTGGAACTGAGGTTCAAGCTCATCAATTTGGGAAAAGAACCCAAGTCTGCGCTCAAATTTGCACTGCTGAAAAAATTTAAGGACAAATCAAGAACCTCCAGCTGTCGGAAACCCGACAAATTGCTGAGCGGGTGACGTAATTGGTTGCTGCTCAGATTGAGGAGACGCAACCCTTCCTTCATTGAACAAGAAGAGGGGAAGAATTGGATGGTCACATCTGTGAAAGAATTTCTGGAGAGGTCAAGGATCTGCAAGGTCTGAATATGGCATATGGAAGCGAAAATGGATGAGTCTGATATCCCGTAGTTGGACAAGCTGATGTTGGTCACCACCCAAGAGGAACCGGAGCGCGTGCAGTTGACACCATTCCAGGTGCATGGATTCGAGGTGGTGTTAAACCTGCTGTTACCCACAACGCTGGAGATATTCACCATAATGGCCTCCTGCGCGCTGCTTAGTTGTGCTTGGGAAGACGGCACCGGCGCATCGGCGCCGGCGGCCATGGGCGCATGGTGAAACAAGAACAAGATGGGGAGAAGTATTAGCAGGAAGAAGCCATGCCTGGCAAAGGGGCAATACCTCCTCATCCCCACCATAGCCATCTGATTGAACCTTCTTGCCTCCCACTTCTCTGATTGCTTCGCCTCTTCCTCTCCCCTCCACTCCCGCTGAATGCCTGAACCTCACCAGCCGGCGCAGCAGGAGGGAGGAAACAAGACGAGATCTTTCCCCACTCTCTCTAGGTTCTGGGGTTCTGGGTGTGTTCCTCCGCCATGACCTTCTTGGGTTTTGTTCTACTGGGCGATTGAGAGGAGGGAGAGAGCGGGGGACAGAGGCTGTGATTTCTTATAATTTTTCTTGATGTTTTTCTGGTGCCCCTTCTCTTGGGTTTGGGTTGGGTCCAGCGTTGACTGACTGACGTACACCGCTGGCTACTCTATGAGAGGGACCCAATAGCTGTTGGGAGCTGAAAACCCGGGAGCAAAGGCTGGTCCATGTCCATGGGCCCTGCACTCACTGCACGGAATGGAATTTGAGGACAACTTGGCAGGTTTGCTGAATGGTCCATCCTTTTCAGTTTCAGTTCTTGTGCTGTGCACGCCAAAGCTCTTTTAGCTTCGAGTTTTTTTTTGTATCTTTTGTAAATGCTCCAAGTAATTCTTCCTCCTGGCTCCCGTGATCCTGTTTTGTGTACAATTTGCAAATCGACGACCATGGGTTTTCACTTGCATTGCAGGCTCTAGATATGTACTGTGCCGGGTCAAACAAGCTGGTGCTCTGGCTCTGTGTGATCACTGGAAGACGCCAGGTGGGAAACGTGAAGGGGATTTGCTGGCGCAAACGCAAGAATTGAGAAGCAAACCGTGGACCAACACAAGGAAAATGGCGACGCGTTGGAAACAATGCCACAAAGAAGCTTGACCGAGACCTAGGTTTGGAGCGGCTTTGGTAAAGACAGTAAAAGGGGAAAACTGTATCATTTATTTGTAGACCTGAAGATATATGCTACGGCGACGTGTGGAGTCAAGGAATATAAAAACCATCCTTTTGCATCGGAACAATTGGGGCAGACAAATGCTCATGTATATAGTTAATGGAGTAAGTGTTGTATAAAGAAGTTAGAAAAGAGAGAATCACATTCTTTGTTTAATTACCGCACGATGACTAGTCCTCCATTTACCAAGACACAAGTAAAAAAAGTATATTACAAGCAAAATGGGAGAGAATAACATGGCTGTTCTAGCTTTCGCTGTTGATGTCATTTTCTCAGTAGCTCAGTCCACTCACTTGACGAGGAGACGTTGAACGGAGACTTGACTTCACCGGCCGTTCTCTCCATCACACACGGCGGCCATATGGCGGGGTTTCACCGGCCGGATCGTCCTCTTGTTTCGTCAGGATTCTCCACCGTACCTAAAATCTAAAGCTTGTTACGGTTCCGGTTTTCGTCCATGGCGCCGTGGTGGAGCTGTGGAGAGTGGTGAGCCATCTTCCTTGCAGGGGCGTTGCCAGAGGCGGCAGGGAGTTGTTGCTGTCGCAAGTCGTGAGTGTGTTGTAGGCAAGGCATGAGCCTCCACCGGCTCGGGTTGGTGGCGATGGCGGCGGCGGCCTTGGGCGTCGTTCCCCTGTTGAGGGTGTCATCGCGGAGTGCTTGGTCTTGCGGTCGGGGTTCTCAGGGTGAAAACCATGTCCATTGCTGGACTAGCGGCGGTGGCGCCATAGGCGTCACGTCCTTCTTGGAGGCGTCGTGTTCTGAGACTCGTCACAGCTTGAGGCAGTGTTGCTGGTGGTTGCTTGGTGGTGTAGCTTGTGCGCAGAGGCCGTGGAGGTTGTGCCATGTCCGTGTCGGCGGGGAGGTGCAGAGGAACCTTGGGTGCTGGATGTCTCGAGTCGACGTGCAAGTTGCGGTGGTGATCTCGGTTTCGGCTGGCGGAGGTGGTGCTCTTCAAATGGTTTTAGATACCTGAGTCTTTGGCAGTAGAGTGAGAGGCGGTGGATGAGGCGAGGCCCCCACGCAGAGTGGCCAAGATCAATAATTTTCATTGGTGCTGTGAGGAGGGTGTTCTGCTGAAGAAACGCTGGAGCAGGAGGATCGACGATCTTGTGGGTTTGACCTGAGAGTGATAGCCCCTTGGTGGAGGAGTTCGGGTTGCCGCTCAGACTTGCAGCGGGCCGTAACTTTGGAGCGGCACAGCGTTGGCGACGACGGCGCGGTTCGCGGTGGTTTGCTTATTAGGGCTCTTCTCCCAGGTTGTGGTGGTGTAGTGTTTTGTTGTGTGCGTTGTTCATGTGCGTTGTTGTGTTGTGGTGGTGTTAGCTTCGACTCGTGATGTAAATTTGCTGCTTCTTCTTAAATGACAGAGCAGTGATCCTGCTATTTTAAAAAAAAAGTTTCCGGTTTCTGCAGTGCAGCTTCTTCTCTGACGGTGATGGTGCCTCTGACCATCCTGCTGGGATGCGACCAGGTCCAATAATACAGTAGGTGTCAATCACAATTCACAGTTCAGTCCAAAGAATGTTGGAAGTAAAACACAACCTGGCAACAATAATTTTGGATCTGTGTTCAACGGTACTCACCATATCGCGACTGACAGTGCCACGAAAAAAATGAACAAGATGTGTGGTCGTACCAGCTGGGCAGTAATCAACAGGAAAGACAAAAGCGAAAGCTTGAAATGGTCTTTGCTTTTGCATCAGGGAGGGGAGAGACCAGACGAGCAACCGTGTTTCACGGAGAGGAGCCGGAGAAAAGGCTACCTTTTTGTACGTGAAACTGTAGGCTCTACCCTGTCAAGGAGGATACTAGATCCTTGCATTGGAGTTTTTGTTTGGGTCTCGATGTGATCGAAACTGTCTCACGGATTAGACCAGCAAGCAAGCACTTAGGCAAAAGGCCATATAGAACTTACCATGCATGAATTGGGAGTCCAATTAGGGAATATCTAATGAACAATTGCATTGTAAGTTGTACTCCTGCATAGCTTCCTCTGTAGCCATACTGACATAGCACCAATCTCATGCCAAGCATTCTTGGCATATTTTGCTATAATCAAGGTTCCAGTTAATAGTTTTGCATCAAAGATATGTTACCTTCTTTAGCTATAGGCGTTGAGTTCTGAACTTCTGGCTGTTCGTTATGATTTCAGGTATACAATCTAAATTTTCATAAAGTGATTAGGTGTTGAGTTCTAAATTTAACACTTCGCCAGACTGCTATTTCAAATAGAACTGTAGCATATGAAATGTTGCTATTTGCTCAACTTTTTTGTAGTAAAATGATTCATGTTGCTAGGAAAAAAGTGCCTGCGGTATGCACTAACTTCATAGATGAAGATTTGGGAGTGTGTTTTGGTTTCAGTCCTGTTGGAACTGCATTGTCCCACTAGGGAACAACAAGCAACCTACTGTTTTTAAGGGTGTTTGAAATTGTTAAAATTTAGTTGAGACAATCCTAATTTTATCATTTCAATTTTGGAGGAGGCTGCTGTTTCCCAGTATCTTATGGTAGGCTTAACCTAAATTGTAGGGCTTATGGGGTGCTATGCAGTAAATAGTGACAGGTTGGCGGTAAAAAGAAAAAAATAGGTTTTTTTTTACATTGGAAAAAAATAGTGTTGTGTTGTTGAATTGCATCTTTATTCTTTGCTTTCCATGCAACCGTTTTGTATGATTGGTTGGCTTTTTTAAAAAAAATAAAAGCAGGAGCACAACTATGTCATTTAAGAAGGAGTAGCAATTGGTACATAACACGCCGAAGCAAACACCACCACACAAACAAACCTCCGAACAAGAACAAACAAACACACACGACACTACACACCACCACCCCCGACCACCCGGGAGAGGAGAACAAATCAAGTTGTTGACACCTGCGCTGTCGTCACCAACGATGTGCCACGGCGAAACCGCAGCCCGCTGCAAGCCCGACGGCCCTCCTGAGCTCCTCCACCGTAGGACTGTCCCCCTCAAGCCACACACCCGAAAGTCGATCCCTCAGATCCAAAGAAACAGCAGCAGAACACTTCATCTCGGCACCGAGGAAAACCACTGATCCTTAAGGATGGCAGTTTTACCCATGGGTAAGGGTACCCGCGGGTACTCTACCCTGTTGGGTAAAGGTACGGGTACAGAATTCTACCCGCGGGCAAGGGTAAGGCTACGAAACTCTACCCGCGGGCAAGGGTAAGGGTACGAAACTCCACCCGTGGGTTACCCAAGGGTACTCGCACTAATGAAGCCCATAAAAACATTTGACCCAACTAGACCCATATATCCTAACCCTAGCACACTCCTTCCCCGGCCGTGGCCCACGCTGTGCCTCGCGGCCTCGCCTAGTCACCTGTCCCGCCTCTCCCCCGATGCCTCCACTCAATTTTTTCCCCGCAGGCCGCAGCCAGTGCCGCTCGCACACCCCCCGCGCGGCTGCGCCCCACCGCTCGCTAGCCGCCTCCCCGACCAGATCCCCGCGCGGCCGCGCCCCGCCACTCACCAACCGCCTCCCCGGCCGGATCCCGGTGCCAGTCCAAGCCACGACGCCACCGCCTTCTCCTCGGCTGAGTCGCCAAACTTGCTGGCTCTGTGTCAATATGTGTGTGATTGTGAAGTTTGAGACTTATTTAGCTATCAAATTATTATTGTACTCTTGGATATGAACTTATTGACATGTTTATGTTAATACTGTGGGGTACCCTATTACCCTATGGGTACCCTGCAGGTAAGGGTATGCAGAGATAGACGGGTATGCCAACGGGCAGGTAAATGCTTTACCCCTACCCTACCCTGCCCATTGAAATCCCTACTGATCCTGGCCACTATGCGTGGGGGCATCGCCTCTTCCACCGCCTCACTCCTCTGCCAAGGACTTAGATATCTGAGGCCGCAATGAGAGCATCTTCTCCGCCCAACCTATGTAGCGAACATGGCCTCATAAGCCATTTGCTCAAGTTTGATTTTGGTGATTAATGACAACATGATCAATGAGACTAACCAAATTATTGAGCATGTCTTTGTAGACATTTCTAGGTCCCAAGGATGCAAAAATACCACATGCCAAAATGAGAAGACATGTCAAAACCGTAGAAGAAAAGGAAAAGAAAAGACACCGTCGGATGAACCAACAGTACCTAGAAGTGAGTGTCGGTGCAAGCATCGGTGTAGTTGGTACACTGCGAGAAGCCTCAAGTCAACAGGCACCGTCGGATGATCCGACGGTCCATATTCTAGTTGCACTGGATGATTGACAGAGACGAAGAAGTGAAGACAGAAGCATCGGATGAACCGACGGTCCATGGTGGGTACCGTCGGTCTATCCGGTGAGTCAAGTTTTCAAGACAGAGATGTTCCGAGCCAACGACTAGTAGCACCGGATGAACTGATGGTCCAGACAGCGGTTCATCCGATGGTCACGAAGATGCTAACAGTAAGGTTTTGGCGCAGAACCCTTCAGCACCGGATGAACCGACGGCTAAGTGATTTGTGTCAGCAGGATTCAACGGTCAAGTGACATGGAGGGCACCGGATGAACCGACGCCTGGGAAAAGTATAGCGGCGGTTCCTCCGACACTATGAGTTTCTGCAGCTTTTAGCCAACGACTCTTTTGATGCCTTGGGCTATTTATACCCCCTCCACTCACCCATTGAGGTTGCTGGATTGTGTGGAAGTGCAGAGGAGTGCAAGACACCTAGAAGATCATATCCAATCCATCCAAGTATTAAATTGCTCATCCTTAGACTTGCACATTCTTTGTGTGTGTGTTTAGTGCTAGGCTTAGCTTAGAGATGAGTGAGTGCAAGGTTGTGCCAACCTTGTGAGGTAATTCTTGAGTGAATCAAGTTGTACAAGATACGCCGAAAGCCTTGGGGCCTAAGTAGCTCACCGGCAATCGTCTTCGACCCTTCGGCTTGTGGAGTGGTGAGGACACTTTGTGCGGGGGAAGTGGAGATCCCCTTCCTAAGTGGAGAAGCTCCTTAGTGGAGGTGACATCAAGGTGATCAAGAGATCTTGACAAGTGCCTAAGTGGCAAACTTTTGTGGTGAGTCAAGTGGTGCTCTTGGGAGAGACTTGGTGACCGGGAAGTAATACTCTTGTGTGAATGCTTCAACAACGTGGACTAGGGGTGGCTTAGTGCCTACCGATACCATGAGATAAATCGTGTGTCAAGAGTTTGCTTCCTCTCATCCCTCTTTACGTTTCCACATTACTCTCTTACAATAATCCTTGCTTGCCTTTACTTTCCCAGAGTAGTATCATGCTAGGATTGACTATAGGTTGCAAAACTTGTTTTGGGATGGGAGTTTCATACTAAAACAAACCGTAGTTGCACATCTAAGTAGTATGTTCTAGTTTTACTTTATGCAAAAGTAGTGAAGCCATAGGATAAGGTTTTAAGTTGCCTAATTCACCCCTCCCCCTCTTAGCCTACGAGCATCCGATTCCTTACACTCTGCAAGGCTTTTGTCAGTTATAGGAAAAATATCAAGATATATATTATGAGATGGAAAGTGTTGTTTTAACCTATTCTCTCACATTTATGTATTTATAACTAGAAGAATTCATTGATATTGATGCAGGTGACTCCTTCATAAGGAAGTTGAAAATCGCATTGTTTGCCTTCTCCATATAGCCCCAATCTATCCACCGAGCCTCTGCAACAATGCCCTTCTTCTTGGCTATGATAGCTGTGGAATAGTAATCTTGCTGGAAGAAAGTGTGGAACCTATAGTCTATCCCACTGTTCATGTCCTTGGGCTCACTATAGGGCCACTCCCTGCTCTTCCTCCTCGCTGCCTCGGTCTTACCCAAGCCAAGATAATTTACCATGCGATGAGTGCTTGGATTGACTGGCCTCCTGATCTCAACCAAAAGCTGCTCCTGACCCTCCTATTCTTCTTGCTCTGCTTCTCTTTCCCTTCCACCATAATCCTCTTCTTCATCCTCGTCGTCGTCATCATCATCATCACCACCTGCTGGTCCCTTTTCCTCCCTAAACTGCATTCTGTAGTTCTCATCACTCTCATCATCATCACTAGATGTCCTATCCCCTTCTTCTTCCACAATCTCATCCACACCACTTGTCTCTGCTGCCCTAGGTATCCTAGGCCTCAAGACAGGGCCACTAGAGGCACCGGATGGCTCAATAGGATTGGGATCAACTTCCGGCTCATCAACCCTCTTTTTCTTTCTTGTCCTCGAGTAGTTCTTCGAGAAGTCCGACATTTGATTCCTGACCACAAATATGTGACAACGTATGTATAAGGTCCATAGGAATTGAATCGAGACTCGACAATATTTAGACTTGAAGTTATGGACAAAAGTGAAGGTTGCTGCCTAATAAAACCGGTCTGACCGGTTTTAGAAACCGGTCTGACCGGTTTCGCCGGTTGAAACCCTAGATTGTGGAATTCGAAATGTAGCCATCCAAATTGATTCAAAACTTAGGGATAGCTTCTTGGGCATACTAGTTGATGATTGCTCAAAGAAATCCTAGAGATATGCATGGAGATCAGGCAAAGAAAACTTTTGAATACCTTGAGAGGATGGGAGAAGATGAGTAGAGCCTCAAAAACGGTCTCCAATCCGGTCAAGCCAAAGATTAACACCTCAAACCCCTAATCTCCAAAGGGAGAACCTTCTTCCTTGAGCCACTTTCAAGAATCCATGGTGGGGAGAGCATGAGGGGAGAGAAGAGAGGCAAGACCTGGTCTGGTAGGGATGAAATGAGGAGGTGAGAGAAAGATTCCTCACGGGATACTCATAAAGAGGTGGACCCGAGGCAAACCGGTCAGACCGGTTTCCCTCAGGAAACCAGCTGAAGTTTAGAACCAGAGAGTTTGAAGCTTGATCCAAGAACTAATATGAGAGAAATGTTCAAGAGATATCCAGATACGAGTTAAACCTCTGATAAGACTTGAAGCGTCAACTCCTTTCCAAAAACCCCTTTTTCTCCAAGAATGGTGATTAGAAAGGAAGGATAAGATATTGAAAGAATTTTACTCTTTTTCCTTTTGCGATGGATCTAGTGAGATAAAGAGATAAACAGATGAGCTCTAGTCTCTAGGTAACTCCCATAGAGAGATTTTTTTCAATTAGGTCCAAAAGCTCCTTGATACTTCCAAGAGACTTGGAGAGAGATAGATATGAAGAATATGTTGGACTTAAGAAAATCTCACCACTTGTGACTAGCCATCAATCAAGCAAGGTTAACTATAGCCACAAGTGGATCAATTGGGTCATAAAGACCAAAAAACCAATTTTTTTAAAAATCACACAAATCCTATCATGCTAGTTGAGTTTTGCAAAATCTAACCTATGTCACACAAGCATGTAGCCAAACAAGTTTTAGGACCATATTGGTATGCTTAGTTCATGCCTTTCACAATTTAACAAACATTTGACATGAAGTCAACTTAAAGGAAGGCATCAACTAAATATCCAATAGGCACACAAGAAAGAACCTTGAATGGACCACATGCCAAGAAAATGCACACACTAGCATGAAGAAATCCTAGATGATAAAGGTAGAATAAGATTGAGTGAAAAGCACACCTTTGCCTCTAGCTTATTACATTTTCACATTGGTGAATTGTGATTTTACTTTGACTTGTGCATTGTCAAGTTAAGTTTAAGTTCCCTCTCTCATTTTGATAAACCTTTTAAGCACAACACGAGAGAGACACTTAAATAGCACAAGCACTATTTTCAAACCTTAGTGACCTTTTGGGTTAGAGAGGCAAGAGGTCCACTAAAAATTAAAACCGCACAATATAGATCAAATTCCCTTTGTATTTGGTGCAGATGAAATAATGTGAACGACTAAGGTCACATGCACCATTTTGGCAATTAAGTCCAACTCGAGGAATTTAAACTATATTGTGGTGAGTAGCTATGCTTAAGGTTAGTTTCATAATCCAAAGAGATAGATTAGGCCAATTTTACCACTTTGGACTCAATGTCATAGCATACTCCATGGGAGAGAGACAAACTCTCAATTTAAGACTACAAAAATCACTAAATGAAACCATTAGTCTCAAAACACAAATTGTAGAGTGATCTCCCCCTAAATAGGTGCATCATGGATTTGAGTTGCATGAAACGAGCACTTAATCAATTGATCTTGGAGAGGTCACTTCATAATTTGGTCAAGGCACAAGAGAAAATAATTTATAAATATTGAAATTGTGCCAAGTGTACTTACTATCACCAAGATAATAATTGTATGATGTTGTTCAAGAGCTGAGGGTATTAATTTGAAGTTCTTGAATTAATCTTGAAGTACACTAATCAGTTGGGCAGCACTGGGAAAGAACCGGTCAGACCGGTTTGGCAGACCGGTTTTGCCAATGAGTCCAAATGAAGCAATCCTTCAAGTCTCCAGCAGCTCATGATGCAAGTATATCTTCATGAATCTTCGATTGATGACAAGCACCCTGATTCTTGATGGTCTATAGGTCCGAGTTTCCAGATTCCGGAACCTCCGAAGAATTTCCCGGAGATTGAGTTCCTGCAGCAATCCGGAACCTCCGGAGATTTTCTTGGAACCTCTAGGGTCTGCACTTCCACTGAATCAGGGATGTTTGGCCCTTTGAGTTGGCGTTGAAGCATGGAAATTTTTCTTCATCTTTTCTTGAGCTTCAACTCGGTCTAACATCACCTTTGGCCAAATGCTTGATTGACTTACAATTTCACTTCTTCGTTTACCTGCACCACTTAGATCAAATTTCTCTACTAGAGAGCAGTTACGAGCATCATATGGTAAGAGGAGCATAATTGAACACCAAATTACTTAATCAAGCCAAGTGCACAAAACCAAGGCCTTGTAGCACAAGTATCCACTTAGGATCAATTGACTAAGATGAGATATGAAGCGTGTGTTACCGAGATGTCATTAGAATAGGGATATAAAAGTTTAGACTTGATGCTTGGCATTATTCTAGCTCATTATCCTTCTCTCGTTTTTCCAAGCCTCCAATGCATCTCCATGTTCCTGCAATTCTAGCAAGCTCTTTTTGGTACCCAAACCATGTGGAGTCCTTTAGGGTTAGTCACAAGAGATTTGGGAATCCAAATGGCTCTTATGCTAGTTTGAGGTGAACTAATCACTCTAGTAGCATAGATACCATTCTTATCATCCCTAAGTTTAGAAAATGCATAATCAACGAGTTTTGACTTAGGAAAGTTATCATTTGGACAATCATTACTCTCATGTCCCTTTGACCGACAAGTGTAGCAAATACGACTTTTGATCTTGCTTGCTGAAGCCTTGCTCTTGTTTTTACTCACTTGTTCCTTTTTGGTCTTGTGGCTTGCTGTAGAAGCTTGATTGCGCTTGATATGCTCTTGAGGCACTGCAGCTGCCAAAATCGGTCGGACCGGTTTCCCAAACCAGTCAGACTGGTTTGGTGGAGGTAGCACCCCTATCACTTGTGGACATGCCTCAATGAAGTGTCCATACTGTTTGCATTTGTAGCATATCCTTTTCCTTAGTTGTCTTTTGTCTCTTCTTCTTGCCTTCAAGCTGAGAAGAGCACATAGATGCATAATGCCCCATGTTTGAGCACTTGAAGCATTGTATGTGATCAAGCTTCTTTTTCTTAATTTCTTGAGCCTTGTGATTGTTGTCTTGCTTTTTCGGTCGAGGGGCTGAGCTAGTTCGGTTTGAGCCCTTCTCAAGTTTCTTCACCATGTTGTCACGGTTATCTTGAGAAGGTTGCACTTGACTCTTTCCCTTCAACTTACTCAAGTCTTCTTTGAGCTTTTCAACCTCTTGCATGAGTTGATCATTTTCTTTCGCAATGAGGTTATCACAAGTCTCTATAAGTACATGCTCAATACTAGATTGGCTTGCTTGAGAAAAACAAGGTTTAGTACAAAACAATTCAATATTGACATGTGAGCATGTGCATGTGTGTGAGAGCGGTTGAGTGGATGTTACCGATGAAAGACAACCTCATGAGCTACTTCTAGACAAGTATATGATTCTACAAGCCTATCATGAGAGCACTCAAGCTTCTTGTGACACACTTGCAAAGTCATATGCTCACTAGTGAGCTTTTCAAGCTTATCGTTGAGCACTTGCTTTTCTTACTCCAAAGATGCTACACATGTAGACAAGTTAGTAGCACAAGCAACTTTATTTTGCAAGACATCATATTTATTGACCAAAGTAGAGTGTGAGAGTTTGAAAGTTTCAAGCTCTTGAGTTAAGGACTTTATAATGTCAACTTGATCTTCAACTCTCTTTGCCATTTGATCTTCCTTGGTTTGCTTGCTCTTCTTAGCCATCAAGCACTTGTGATCATCAACACTGGGAGTGAGGACCTAGAAAACACAGATGCTTGTCTTGATCGCCTTCTTGAACACTTGTTACTCTTGATAGCGTTCATCCTGTGGAAACCGGTCGGACCGGTTTCCCCACAGGGTCACCCAACTTGCTTTTCTTGTCTTGTTTATCCACGAGTGTGATTACTAGAGGATCAATGTATGCTTCTGATGTGGAGCATTCTTCTGAAAGCACACTTGCCACTTGATCCTCACTTGTTGATGGCTTGTCATGCTCAAACCTCAAATCTTCATCTTTGCTTTTAATTTTGCTTTTCTCATCATCCTTAGCCAAGATGTCATCATGAGCACATGAAGATGAGTGGTTTGCAGTTGTGGTTTCTTCTTGCATGCTTGCTCTATGTTCTTGATCTTCACATTTGGGCTTGACATAAATATCTTGAAAAATTTCCCAAATGTCATGTGCATCAATTATATCTTCACATATTAATTCCTGCACATCACAACTCAAGGTACTACGAATGTAATTAGTAACTTGAGCGTTGAGTTGCCAACATTCTAACTCCTCTAGAGATAAGCTCGACAAGTCAATGTTGTCTACTCTAGTGTGAGGAGGAAGAATACTAGCAACTACAACCTGCTCAGCATGTGGACCAATTGTCCTAATTCCATTAAGTAAATGAGTTGACCAAGAGTTATAGTTTGAGCCACCTAGAGCTAATGGCTCAAAAGATACCTCATATGTTGTCGACATCTTTTCTTCAAGCGGTTAAGCTCGAATCAGAGTTTCTCACTCTGATACCAATTGAAAGGATCTTGATGTCGTCTAGAGGGGGGTGAATAGACGAATCTGCACTTATTAAAACTTCAACCCACTGTTAGTACAGAAACCGGTCAGACCGGTTTTAACACATAGCAAACCAACAGTTTATGAAATTCCCTCTACGAGTTCTAGCACAAACCAAACTTGGTGTAGGACTCCCACAGGTGTTTCCAAGAGTGTCAATGAAGTCCCTGCACACAGCACAAGCACACCAAGGTAGATCGAAGCGGAAACACAAAGATTGAGCTAGAAACAACTCAAGGTAATGCAAGCAAATGTAAAGGAAGTAAGAGCACAAAGACACCGGATTTATTTCATGGTTCAGCTCGCCACAAAGGCTGGCCTACATCCACGTTGTTGAGGTAAGCCACAAGGGCTTTGGGATCTCTTTCAACCCGCTCCTCTCTCACACCTATCGCCAAGGCAATAGATGGAGTGATCCACTATCTTTGATTTGCAATTACCAACTTCTTGGAGCTGCCACACAACGATCGGGAGCTTCCAAGCAACTTCTAGCCGTCTATGAGCCAAGGGCTACAAGAGTAAAAGATGCTTCACAAGATAGTCAACAAGATTAGCAGGTGCTCAAGTGTGGGATTGCTCACTAGGCTTCACAAAGCTCTCTAAGCTCTCACACAAGACACTCTCTTAACCCAACTCAAGGATAGGGCACTAAAGGCTTGAATCTCACTTAGAGAGGTTAGGGAGAGCTCAGCTGGGGTTATAGAAGGTGTTAGATGCGTGGAGAACCAGCAGCCTCTCAAAGAGGAGCTCATGGGTATAAATACCCAACTCTCACAAAACTAGCCATTAGTCTGTCAAACAAAACCGGTCAGACCAGTTTGCCAAACCGGTCAGACCGATTTGCAAACCAACTAGCCATTGGACCGTGTCAGTGCCAAAACCGGTCAGACCAGTTTGCCAAATGGGCCAGAGAACCCAACCAAGGTTAAGATCTCACAGGTTAGTCTCTCATGGGTTCACTTGAGCACTTTTTGATGTTTGTTGTCCAACCAAAGATGCATCCCTCTTGATAGTACGACATACCTAAACTCAAGATAAAAGATAAACCCTAATTAATCTTCTTGAGCTTGAAACAACCAAAGGCATGCCGGTATTTGATCTTCAATAATCGAGGGCTTCCAATAGCGTATACCAACTGAGCACATGTAATGGATGAGTAGATGTATGCATGTGCTTGAGCATATCCACCTTGAGCCAATGACTTAGAATTCTTCCTTAGAGTAGAGAGTCATCCACTTTGAATTCTAAAGCCATTCCAATTTATCAATCATGATACTAGATGCAATTCATTGCTTTCCTCGGTAGGCTTGGATATGATACTTTGAAATCCCTTGATGCTATCAACTTCACTTTAGCAACTTGCTCATGGTCGCTATCCATAACTTTTGCTTGGTTCCTCGTTTGAGCCATCTTGATTTCTTCATCACTTATCCTTGCCATAATTGAGTCAAGCCTTGCACCAAGGAGAGAATTTCATTTGAGGTGCCACTCAAACAATTGTCCTTTGATTGACAAGAGATATCCTTCCGTTGCAAACATCCATTTGTAGGTCCATTACTTTTGAGGTAACCATATGACCTTTCTCAAAGCTCTTCTTGAAGTCTTGCAAATAACGTCCTTGTACGAGTCAATATCCTCCTTTTGATGTAAGAGTGAAATCCACTTGATATCATACTCGAAAAACTCATTGTATAGATCATCAAGTTCCATTTTGTACCAATCATGAAATCCCCTTGACGCCATACTCAACTTTAACTTAGTTCTCCCATTTTTATATCACAAGCTTCTCCTTTCTACACAATATGCTTTGCTCAACATATAGAAGCCAACCAAGTAGTATGATACAATCATGCCTCTATTTTCGCTTTTCTTTAGCTTAAGATCACTTGTTGTATGTCTCATGCAGACTTTAATGGGAGGAACACATTAACCAACTCATGACATTCATCTTTAGTATGCTTGCATACACTCCATGTATAATGTCATGATCCCCACTTGTCTTCTTTGCAATATGAGCCAAATGCATGATCTTACACACGAATATCATTTATCAATAATCAACAACCTACTCACATGCTTCACAAGAGTGTTAGTTATTTAATCAAGTTGTCACTCAACTCAACAAAACCCACTTAGGGCTTGATTGCACTTACAGCCGCGGAAAGCTCGTGGCCGAAGCCGCCGCAGGGGAGCTTGGTGCCGCCGCCACCGCGGTAGGGAAGCTTGTTGTCGACGCCGCTGCGTGGGAGCTCAGTCAACGCGCCGCCGCATGGGAACTCAGTGTCGACACCGTCGTGTGGAAGCTCGTGGTCGCCGCCGCGGGTAGAGCTCGGGTCAACGCGCGCCGCCGCATCGAATGCGCGTGCGGAGAAGCCGGAGAAGGTGCTTCGACGGCTGGATCGAGGTCGGAAGGTACGTCGCTGCCGCCGAAGTAACGCGCCGCCGCCGCCGCCACAGCGCCGCCACCACACCCACACAGAGGAAGTTAGGGGCTCTGATACCACTGTAACCACCCTTGGCTACACCGGCGAGATCAACCGGGAGCGTGAGCAATTTACAGGAGAATCAGAGGGGATAAGATCTCTGGGAACCGAAGGAGGAAGACGACCTCTAGCTTTCCTGTTTCTATTTTTGATTTCTAATTCAATGTCGATTGATGTGCAGGTTTCTCCTTTTGTCACCGTGAACGTTGGGCTTGAGCAAGTGGGCCGCAAAGGCTGGGCTTCAGCTTCGGTAAATGGGCTGGTAGGTTGGGCTTCTTCTGGGCCATACATGGGTCGTGACAGATTTGGCTAAAAGTCGGAATTGACCTTGACTCCTGCAATTCGAAGTGGCTACAAGAGGAATATGGTGCGGCGGCGACTGACAATCGGAGTGGCTTAGCAGTTGATCGTGATGGGCAAAAGCGTCCACAGCCATGGCCACGGCGGCGTCCGCGGCGGCGGCGGCGGAGGTCGGGGACGATGAGGCGACCAAGGGCTTGTGTAGAAAAAAGAAAGAAACCCTAGGACGATTGGTGACCTTGTGGGCTTGCCATTTCGTAATCGTAAAGAAATGTGCCTCAACTCGGGCCGCTCCCTAGGATGGACGAGTGGCGGTGGTTCGTTCGTTGTATGGGCTTTGAGAGCCCAAGAAGCCTGCCAACCCAGTTAGATCGGGCCGGTTGATTTGCTTGCCTTGTGGGCCTATTGTGTGCTTTGTGTGTGGTACACAACTGTAAAACCAACGCTCTGCTAAAAAAATTGTAAAACCAACGCGCAGTGACGTCAGTGCGAACCTCTGTTATTCTATCCTTTTCCAACGCACCACTATTTTGTATCACTGCCAGTTGTAGAATCAGTAGCACGAGCCACTAGGAGACCGATGACACGTTTGATCGATCCGAGAGGCTCTTCAACATGCTCGTTGTAGCCACTCCATGATTCAGAGTGAGAGATATGAGGGAGCTATCAGTTTTTGCACATGAGCACGTGTATCGAGTTGCAGTTATCGGAGGAGCCCCACGAGATGTTCTCAATCTGTTGGATCTCTTGTCTAACTTCAACATAGATCAATATCTTCTTGTGAAGTCCCATCCTACACTCGAGGACGCCATGGGTGAATCTGCCCTATTCTCCAAACTATATGGCCTCTTGATGGCGTTGAAAGGAAGGAATCAGGCCCAGTTCGAACATGTCATAGGGCTCATGGAAGATTATAACAGCCCAGACATGGGTACTTCACAACCCTGATTGGATGGATCTTCGATGCAGTACAAAATGTGTTTCTACATCAGCTGATGCGATACACCCCCACCCGCAAGGCACCTAGATTGGCCACCAAAATCACTAACTTTTTAAACAGCCCGATCTGGTGTGGTTTAGGGGATGGAGAAGGATGCTTGACAGCGCGTCAAAATGGAGAAAGCCACATGCCTGATGACTACTGTGGTGTTAACGGTGCAGATGCTGGGATGATGACCCCTCGCCTGCGCCCGTACGCACCGTTTGCATTGATACCGCCCCAGATTTTCTTAGCGGCGTTCAGCGTAGGTGAAGCGGGTGCGATTGCGACGGCTATCACTAATGCAATGCAGGTTCGAAGGAAGAAGCTGAGGCAGCGGCTACAGCAGCTGCTATGTACTTGTGCACTCAACAGATCCGTATTTAGCCCCCTCAAGGTGCGAGAATGCATGCCAATGTGTGCTATGCAGCAGGACTTTGCGCAACAACAGCAAGTTGCAGCCTATCATGCAGCAGTAGCAGCCCATGCAGCGCGTCAGGACCTTCAGCTGATTAATGCTCCATTATACCCACCCACAGACAGGAACATGTTCAACCTCAAAGACATGTCAAATATGTTCAATCTTATGGAACCTAACATGTTGTGTTCGCTGCATAGAGCCATGTTTATTGCTGGTGAACTCCAGAAGCTGGATTGGCACTGGACCACCAAGGAAATATAGGGCTGTTTTACGGTGGACCATACCATCAGGTGGTGGTATGAGGTATAAGTTCTCTTTTGGAATGGGTAAATTTGTAATTATCAAAAATTATGATACATTATTTTGGATATTACCGTCGCTGCCGTTTTCATTTTTTTCGATCTAGTCTGCCGCCGCTGCGGCACTGCCGCGGACTCCCTCCCGAACCTGTTCGCCGCTGGTGCAGCCCCTCCTCCCATTCCCAAGACCCCGTCTCGTCAGGAAGTAGGACTGAGCCCCAGGCCATATCGGCCACAAGGATGCCTCGCGCATGCATCGTATGTGTAGCTAAACGACATATTAGATTAAGTCTTGTCGGCTAATCATAGAGAGAGAAAAAATCATAGATGTAAAATAAATAAAGAATCATATATTTCGGTAATGCCACCGATATAAAACTTTCAATAATACCCATATACCACTTATACCACCTATGTATACCGCCTATACCACAAGTGCAAGTTATGATGGTATATAATTAATCTCAACCGTCGGATCCTTTCATACTAGTCCCTTTTCAACAATGATATAGGGTGGTATGATCCACCGTAAAAGAGCCCGAAATTCTACCAACTACCTAGCAACTAGTGTTGGGGCGAAGCTTGTTGTGAACTTATGCCAAAAGGTACCAAACTAACATCTGTTCCCACTGTTAATTTATTAGTTATAACTTATAAAGCTTGCCATAACTCATTCACTGATCTTGCACACTGATTGGAGGCAAACCTCAACTTGGAAGTGAAAAGGGGTGAGGACGGTGAGGAGGGATTTGCTGGTGGTGGTGAGATTTATTGGGAGAAAGGAGGGTGATGAGGGACTCGTTGTTGCTTGTGGGAGGTAGATAATGGGTGGAAGGAAATACAAAGATAGGAGAGGCTGCCTAGAGGGTGGGTTTGGCAATGGAGTGGGGAGGCTGAGGGGGTGATCCAGCGTTGCCTAGCATGGTCATACATCTGAAATCCAAACAGATCTAGATCTTATTGCTCTGTTGGTAGTATCTTGTTACACTGGATCAACTATCTGTATGTGTAGTATGCTGTGAAATTCTAAAATGGCTCTTTTATCTGCCAAGACATTCTGATCCGCACTAATTGAATAGTTGAATAACACCCCCTATGTAATATGATTCCAGCATTTTAATAGATACTCCCTCCGTTTTTGTTTATAGGGCATTTCACGGTTTTTGGTTTTTGTCGATATGTAGGGCGCTCTCACTTGGCAATCTGCATGGCATCAATACCCATAAGACACATCATTAACTCGCGAAATTAATCGTTTCACAAGAACAAACAGCCCATGTGAATGTGAATAATGTCATATGCTTCGTCTCCATGTACTCTTATCCACCACGTCTTTCTCTTCTGTTTCGTTGTGGCAGTTGATTTGGTCGGAACGTCTGGAATGAAGTGACGTTGTTGCATGTGGCCATGCGGATCTGCTGCGACGTGGCTAGTGCTAATGAATCAATCGATACAGCTTTTAAAGTTAGTGCGTGCTTTCAATTTTGCCTTGGTCTCTACACAGAACGTCCGGGTGCCTAAAAACGAAAACGGAGGGAGTAATGGCGTGTGCCAGGGTATAGTTTATCTCTTGAGCCCGAGGCCTGATGGCAGTTACTTCAGTTGTTACTAACATTTATTTGGGTTTGACCTTACAAAGTTGCCCTCTAAATCCACAATGCTATGTTTTTGAGCAACTAACCTTATTAATGGATTAGAATATATAGTATACTTGTGTTTAAGAATCTAGATCAGTGCTATTTTCTCAGAATCAGATACACATTGCTTTGCTTTGCTTTGGGTGTCCAATTATCTGGCATAATGGATTAAACAAGTTTAGCTCATTAGCCATCATGCACTCTTTTGACTGTTCTATACTTATGTTTTTGTTTTCACGAAATGAGAACCTGAGTTAGCCGCATTGAGATTGTATGTTAACCTGAGCTCCAGTAATGTGAGTGCCAGTAAATTGTGAAATTAACTTGGGTATTGACTAACTTCTTTTTATAATGACTCAGGGAACAAAACCAAGGAAACATCAAGCCAAAACTACCGATAGCCCGATCTTCGTTGCATCTGTAATTGGCAACTGGGCATAAAGGTCATCTTTGGGTGCTTGGAAGCAGTGGCGGACGTAGGTTTACAAAAATGGGTGTACATACATTCTTCATTTTGTTTCTAACTATATATTATCATATTAAATGATTTCAACTTTTTCAAACTAACAATCTATCTCTTTCTCACACACACACATATATATAAACATAATCTTTTTATGTTATGTAAGTTGAGTTTCTTTAAATATATTTTAACATTTCGACTAATATATATAAATGTTACATGCATCACCATATATTTTGAGTGTTGTCATGGTAACTCGCAAACTTTAGTGAGAAGAAATTATTGGTTGGTTATTTTTGTCAAAAGTTTTGTAGATCACAAGTAGTTGCACTAGCCAAATAAGAAACATAATCAATACTTTTATAATATCTTATTAAAATGTTCACTTTCTTTTTTATGTAACATTGGTATTTTTGTTAAAAAAATCTTTTATCTAGAAGTACTATTAAAAATAAAAATCTTTGCATTGTTTTATATTATTTGAAAGATGTATATATCTTTAATCGTACTTTAAAAGTATACTTCACAAAGTAAAAATCTTTAATCGTACTTTAAAAGTATACTTCACAAAGTAAAAATGTTTTTAAGGTAAAATTAGGTAATACATTAAAGAATAAGACCAAATATTCATATAAATTCAAACTACTCATGCTTGTTGCATGCCCTACTCTTGTTTCCATCCATTGGTGCCATCTCTGCCATGCACCGCCCGTGCTTGTTTGCCGGAGGGGTCCGGGTCACCCTGACACTGGGTCGGATCAACTAGCGCGCGAAGATAGAGTGAAATAAGCTATAGAAAACTTGAATTTGCAGAAAGTATAAGAATCAAACTTTGCGTATATGAAGTAGTCACCACCTGCAACCAAAGTTTTACAAGCAACAACACAAATATAGAGATCGATCCAAATTTAGCTTCTAGGGTTAGAGGAAGGGGATGAACTCAAACAAGCAAGAGACAAGTGATTTAATCAGAAGTTCACTCCCACAAAGGAAGCTACGTCTCCATTGAGGTACCCACAAAGGGTGGGCTATCACAAAGAGCCACTTGCCTCACCCAATTCCCACAAAGGAAAATTGGTGCTCACTAAGAGAAATCCATAAAGGATAGGTGATACAAATGATCCCGGGTGCTCCACACGGAGAGGGCACTCAACAGGCGACGCCTAACCGTCTAGAAGCAAGCTTCAAGAGTAACAAACGCGAATCAATCAATCTTGGCCGCCACAAGTGCTTCTTGAGATGAAGGAGTGACGAACTAGCTCAAAGAGCTCACACAAGCACCTCAAAGCTCTCTCACACCCAAACCCTAGGAGGATCCTTGCTTGGAGTGGCTTGGAGAGGAGTGGGGAGAGAGGGAATAGAGCTCAAAGGAGGTGTTTTGTTCGTGGGAGGCGGCAGCTTGGAGAAGAAGAAGTGAAGGGGTATAAATACCCCCTCTCTTCAAAGAGCCGTTGGGCTGACCTGCGGGCAGGGCCGGGTCAACCGGCCACAAGAGGCTGGGTCACCCGACTCCTTCTAGAGCCGTCCCGGGTCGCCCGGTCACATAGGCCGGTTGACCCGGTTGGCCAGGAAAGGCTAGGGTAAGGCTTTTTAAGGATTTTCTAAAGCTTTTCTAATAGTTTTGACCCTATGAAAAGATGAGAGGATCATAAGATAAGCACTTGTAGCAAGCTTCGATTAGCCGATCACGTCCCTCTTTATAGTACGGTGTTTCCTAAACTCAAATTCAAACCGAAAATTAAATTTAAAGCGCCAATTGAGCTTCAACACCTTTTAAATGAAATTGAGGGCCTTCCTTTGAATATTCTCATTTATTTCTTTTATTCCTGCACACACCTTAGTTGAACCATCAAATATTCAAATTATACTTGTCATTATCACCAAAATAATTAGGGGGCTAGATGCTCTTTCACTTCTTTCTCCTCAATTGATCCGGAGGGAGTAGCAAATATGCCAACTCAAAGAGTGACTACTAGCAAAAGTGAATTTGAGTAGTGTCTAACAGCAAATATCAACATTGAAGGATGTCCACTAGCAAAATTACCCCATACTCTAGTGGTTGTTTTAACATACGGGTACAAAAGTTCTTGTCCCAGAAAGCAGAAAATTAATAAACGGACAGGCTTCTCCCAATGAACACGCCAGCATCATTTCACTCCCTGATCAAAATAAGAAAACAATCTATATGAGAAAAACACAGTGAAAATATATATATTCAGTGGAAAAATCATTGCACAGTTCAAATCCTAATATCAGTGAAAAATATATATTCAGTGAATTCAACAGGCAACACAATCACTCAAGTATACCTGTCCCACCTCATTGATCACCTTGGGCAGTCACATTCAAGTCAAAGATCCACAATTGGCAGCTATGGGCTACAGAGGTTCAGAAACCCGGTAGGAACTAGGAAGGACCTTTAGATTTTGTTTATCCATTTCAGATTCTTTTATTCACTTGAAATGCCAAATTTATTATTACATTTCAACATCAAACGTTGTAAAGATTATGCCTGTTATCATATACCAAATAGACAATAAATTTTTGAAATAAAAGAGAATCCTCAAAAACTTGACTCAAAAGATTGTAGACCATTATAAAAGGGACTGCCGGCTGGGAGGGAAAAAATGCATGGTCAGACAAAAAATCATATAAGAACCAGCCATTACTGAACTGGGCACTAAACAACAAAATAGTAAAGGAAGAAGTTTTTTTTTATTGAACCTGCACTATGTTCCTTTTGTTCTAGTGAAACTGCACTATTTATTGAAACTGGAACATAGGGAACAAAGGGAGTAGATTGCAATTCTTTACTTTTTACTCATTTTATCTTGGACTTTGTCATACTCATAACCCTTGGTTTATCTACCATACAATCATATTTTTTGCCCTTCTAAACTCTTCACCAAATCTATCACTGAGTTGTAATTGGCCTTTTAGGAAGGTGATGAAATCATTTGATCCTCTTTCTTATTTCCTTTTATGAAGTATAAAAGGGCTTATATTTGGAAACAGAGGCAGTAAAAGCAAATGGCCGAAAGCCCAAGCACAATTCAAACTGAAGCAGCAAAGCCATTATTCGCTACCACACCTATGAGCAAGAACGAACAAGAAAATAATAACGGTGGCAGGCTGCTTTTTTCAATCCTATCAACATGTTACAGTAACACATCAACCATCAGTATGAAACTGCACTTTTTTACTGAAACTGGAACAAAAGGAGTAGAATGTAATTCTTCACTTTTTTAGTCATTGTCTTGGATTTTGTCATACTCATAACCCTTTGTTTATCTACCATACAATATTATGTTTTCCCCTTCTAAACTCTTCACCAAATCTATCACTGAACTGTAATGTGCATGTTTTCCAATGGGGTTAAATGAAGGCAACGAGATCATTTGAACCTCTTTCTTATTTCCTTTATGAAGTCTAAAATGACTTATATTTGGAAACAGAGGCAGTAAAAGCAAATGGCTGGAAGCCCAAGCACAAATCAAACTTTTTTTTCGAACAAAAGCACAAATCAAACTGAAGCAGCAAAGCTATTATTCGCTACCACAATGTACCTATGAGCAAAAAAATAACAAGCCTGTTAATAATGGTGGCAGGCCGCTTTTTTTAAATCCTATCAACATGATTAGTACAGTAACACATCAACCATCAGAGTGCCCACATACAATCTTGAGCCTTCTGAAATACCTATATGTCAATTTTTTTCTACATCTAAGGTAAAGAATATGCTGATTCAATGAAAGTTGAATGTTTTTAAGAAAAACTGTGTATCGATGCAGGGAGTAGAACAGTATCATTGACATGCACAGTGGATTCGTGGATTTGATGTCATATTGTAGGCTTGAACCACTGAGCCGTCTAATATTTTGTTGCATAAACCATCTTTTCAATATATAGGTTAGGACAACCAAGTCTTAAATTGACTATCATTTCCCTGTAATACTTGGGGTACCATGAATGATTAAGTAGGAGGCAATGCAACAAATTCTTAAGGTAACCTCACTTTCACATTTTTTTAATATATACATATATACTCGCAGTATCAGCTCATTAATGTCGTACTGACATACCATATCATTTTATTGTTGAAATAGAAACTGTAAAAAATGAGCAGCAGAAGAACATAGCATTTGCATGTGCCGTTAAAATGGCCATGGAAGAACTGACTATGAAATGAAGGCATCAATGAGACATACTTATAGGGATAAAAAAGTGAACGCTTGAGAAGAGAAGCCATGGTGTAGACTACAAATAGTGAAGGCCTGCTCCCTGGCTAGAGAATACAATAACTTCCTCTGATGAGATGTTCTCCATTTGATAAGTTCTCAAGTTGACACATGCCTTCCTTAAAAAAGATGTACTACCATTCTTGTAATAATGTGAAGTCACACTGCTTCTGTCAAGAGAAAAGCTCGGCAAACAGAAGCATCCATTATCTAAGTTAAGAGAAGCAGGGCCAAGGTTTATGCATTGTCCAGGTGTCCCTCCTGTTGAGACAAAGCCAAGGAAAAACGAGCCAAACGGGGTGGCACAGCCAACGAAAGGCAGCTCCTTGTTGTCGACCTTGTGCCACTCGTCTAAGTTGGTGTCAAATGCATATGTACCCCACGGTTGATTGAATGACAACAAAATGTAGGATATATGCTACGACGTGGAATATTATAATCTATCCTTTTTTTCCGGAGACGAGCAGCCGTGTTTTACGGAGGGGAGCCGGAGAAAAGGCTACCTTTCTGCAAGAGCAGTCCCAACCCAGAAACTACCGAGTTTTTGAGTTCAAGACTCTAACACAAGAAATTATTGTCCCCAATGCAGAAATTATAGTAGTAGAGTTTCTACATACAAAGACATTTATTACCCAGCACAAAACAATGTGATCAGCTGTGGCATAACCATGTGATCCACCCTGTACCCTTTCTACAATATCACCAAACCACGAGATTCAATGGCCAAAAGCCAGTTCTGTGCCTGCCTGACATAGGACCGAACTAGCAAATTTCACCAAATTTCACCAGTAGCATATCACGCATAATTATACAGTAGCATATCACCAAAAGCGGCAAATTGAAATCTGGTATACCAGAAGCATACATCAATGTATCACGCATGGCAAAACTGAAATATGGTTTACCAGAAGCATACAGCAATATGTCTTGCATACATACGCATACAGCAACATAGATATGAATTGCAAACTAAATAGATAATTAATAATATTTAGAACTCCATCATCCTGCACGTAGAACAGGCCATGCATCCTCCTCCTCCATGCAGAACAGCCATCCATCGACAGTCCAAATTGAACTGCTAAAAAATGAGAATGTCAGTATAATTAGAAAACTATACAAGAGTTAACAGAATCTGAATGGTTGTTAAAAATACAAAATCTCAGTGGTTCCACTACTATATATGTTACTGAGTGCTCAGACAAAATAAGTAACTGACCCGTAAATAGGTCTATGACAAAGCAATATGATCATTGCAATTGTGCAAAATGATTTAACCATTGGTCTGATAATAGAATGACTCACTTTCAGTTGAGAATATCAATCAGTAGTCAAATTGTTTAAAAATTCATAGACCTTACTACTGCCCAACTTACCAGTGCAGTTTCAGATAACACATTCAGAACCTGCACAAGAAGACTTCATCTAAGCATCTTTGTTCAATTGATGTAGCTCAGTGTGCATGCCGCACACATATCCCTTGTGTAACCAAAGGGCGTGCCTAAGCATCTTTCGTAGTGTAAATTGTTTTGTTGTATATGAATCATTAAAATTTCTCAAACAGCAGTAAGAAGATCATGCATTATGTATCAGGCTTCAGGCATTAGGTATTGTAATTGATAAATCTGCAAAACACTTGTCTTTTCTCAGATCATGCATTATGCTGGGAGTCTGGGACTAGGATTATGTGCAGGTGAATTACTATGGCCACAAAGAAATATATTCAAATATGAATTCCAAATTTAGAGGCAATTCACAGCCCAATACAATTTCACTTCTGAAAATTGCTGATTAATTTGGTGGTAAGAGAATCAGGCATACAAGTTTTTTTATGGAATCAGGCATACAATAGAACCCTGTAGAAGAACTCTACTTAGCATTTGCAGACAGCCAATACAAAATTTACCACAGTTTTTTAATCCTAATATTTCTGCTAGCTGATAAGGAACGATCTGAAAAACAGTGTGGCTTAACTTACCTATTGTAGAACAGTACCATGCCCATCGTTCTCCAAGCAGATCTGTTTCAAAATGAATGAGTCAGTAAAATAACAAAATTATACAGGAGCTTGAAATGATAGAATCAAAATGGATCAGTTAAAAAACATATGCTCAATATTTCATGAAGGAAAAATTTAATCATAATTCTACCTAACGAGTTGGATTCCCAAACTTTTGCCAAATGTGATCGATCAAATCAGATTGTAGTTGCTTGTGAATTGCACGATCACGAATCTCGGCATCTCTCAGTACAACCTCCGCCATCACTGGATCATGTGCATGAGCGATTGTAGGTTACTGAATAGAAGACGTGGTTGCTTCCTCGTTCAAGTCAAACAAATCATCTTCTATATCCCTCTCATCCTCAATTATCATGTTGTGAAGTATTATACAAGCTAACATGATATTCTGAAGGTCACCTTGTTCATACAAACGTGCTGGACGACGCAAAATGTAAAAACGGGATTGTAAGATCCCAAATGCACATTCAACATCTTTTCTTGCCCCCTCTTGATGTTCTGCAAATAACTTGTGCTCAGCTGTCTGTGGTTTTTGTATGGACTTGACAAAAACAGCCCACTCTGGGTATATCCCATCGGTAAGGTAATAAGGTTGAGTATATCGCCTTCCATTCACAAAGAACTCCACCTCGGGAGCTTCTCTTCTCAACTGATTGACAAACAAATCAGACTGATTCAGCACATTGATGTCATTGTTGGCTCCAGCCACTCCAAAAAACGCATGCCATATCCAGCGATCATGTGAAGCAACTGCTTCTAGAATGATGGTTGGTACACGATGATCACCACGAGTATATTGTCCCTTCCAGCCATAGGGACATTTTTCCCAAGGCCAATGCATACAGTCAAGGCTCCCTGCCATGCCAGGAAAACCACGACGCTCACCGATCTTTAACAGTCGTTCTAAATCTTCGACTGTTGGGCGTCTCAAGTACTCTTCACCGTATACTTCAATCACACCCTCAACAAACTTTTTCAAGCATTCCACACCAGTACTTTTTCCCATTTTCAGATACTCATCATGCAGATCTGCAGAGCTTCCATAAGCTAATTGACGGATCGCTACTGTACACTTATGGATTGGTGAGAAAGTACTGGTGTAGGCTCTAGCCTGTCAAGGAGGATAGGTCCTTGCATTGGAAGTTTTTTTTGGGTCTCGATGTGATCGAAACTGTCTCACGACTCACGGATTAGACCAGCAAGCAAGCACTTAGGCAAAAGGCTACTATATAATATTATAGATTATTCACGAGTGTTGAGTGTGCCTCACTCTGATTTAAGCTTCTCTCCAGGAGCAATGCACAATGCCGAAAGCCTAATAGAAAATTAAGAGGGGTCTAAAATAGTTTGGTTAGAGTCTCGAGACGCAGCCATCACTAGTCTCGCTCCCAGTGAGGTACAGAGAGTTGTCTAATATGATATGATAAAAAAGAGCAAACAAAGTCATGTCGATTGTGCTTTTGCATTGCGATAAACATGTACGGTGTATGCTTTGTTAAATTAAACAATGGTTTCCGGTGCAAAAACTTGTTTCATGTGGTCATGGGCAGTATTTGCGTAATAAATCCATGATTTAGAGCTAAGTGACGCTAAGTTCAAGATTTCCTTCAAATTTACTTACATGATTCCTTTCTTTTCTACTGGGTGAAAGATTTGGATTTGAGTTGAAAAATTCATGACTGAATCGATACTCCGTGTGATATGGGAACTAGGATATACTCCCTCCATCCGTGTGTGTATGACACCGATCAGTTTAGTTTTGAGCTAGCCGGCGCCATGTAAAATGAACGGAGGGACCTCCATTCTACTAATATATAAGCATTCTTCGATTTCCGTGGTGCACGTTTGACTATTCGTCTTATTCAAAAAATTTGTGAAAATATAAAACAATTATGATATATTTAAAATATATATGATGATAAAACATGTCATAATAAATAAATAATATTTTCATAAAATTTTTGAATAAGCTGAATGGTCAAACGTGATCAGCAAAAGTCAACAAATGCTTATATTATGGAACGGAGGTAGTAGTACTTACTTTTTTTTTGAGAAAGGTAGTAGTACTTACTAGCACAATACACTTGTACCGGAATATTTTGTGGTTGTGCAGAATTTTTTTTACATTTCCCCCCCTCAATTTTGCAAAAATAAATGGTCCGTCCAAAAAATTGCAAAACCATACATCTACCGCCGTGGGGGACGGCGGCAGGGTCCTACCGCCGTGCCCCACAGCGGTAGCTACACGCGCAGGTACTATGGCGACTGCTACCGTCGTGGGCCACGGCGGTAGGGGTCTAGTCTGTTTTCAAAAATTTGTAATTTTTTTGTTTGAACTCGGATGGAGATAAACTTTATATGAAAATTGTATATCGATTATTTGATCTACAAAGTTACAATTTTTTGAACATAAACTGAAAACTGAGATCTGGATATGAAAACTGAGATCTGGATAGTATATCGATTATTTGACTATGAAGATAACTTCAAATGGAAAAACTTTGAACTACAAAGTTGTAGATCTCGTCTAAAGCTACAATTTTCATATAAAGTTTACCTCCATCCGTGTTCAAACAAAAAATTACAAATTTTTGAAAACAGACTGGACCCCTATCGCCGTGGCCCACGTCGGTAGCAGTCGCTACAGTACCGTGTGTGTAGCTACCGCCGTGGGGCACGGCAGTAGGACCATATATTTTTGCGAAAAAGAGGGGGAAAATGTTAAAAAAAATTCTCATGTGGGCCGTTTTTATTTTGTCGGGCTTTGCCATTAGTTCCGGCCCATTTAATTAGTAGTTCCTATTTCGTTGATCCGGACGACTCTTAACTTTTCCTCACAACGTTTAACCTTCATCATTTAAAAAAATTGTGAAAAGACAAAGAACTATGCTTAAAATAATTTTCATGATGATAATGTAAGTCACAAACAAAATAAATAATAATTGCACATATATTTTTGAATAAGATAAATAGGTGTGACCAAAAATCATATAAATACAACAACACTGTCTTTTGGTGATCGAGGTAGCACCGGACCTGTGCAGATCGACAGATTGGTTGTAAGAGAAATATATTGCGGAAAAAGTTGTACGACAAATTGGTTGTGAGAGGAAAGAACTGCGCAATAAGTCAAAATAAGACCTTCCGAACGCTATGCATAGAAGCAGCAAGATCTCTTCCTCACTGATCCGCCAGTCAAGAGAGTTTGGGCGGGTGTCACTGGATCGTATCACTCATACTCTCATCAGGTCCAGAGGAACTACAACTACAAGTCAGGTCTACATCGTTGACGGCAGCAACAAGAACGAGCGGCCTTGGTTCATCACCGGCCTAAACACGTCGACGTGCACGACCGGTCGAGCCATAGCTTGTCTGCGTGCCCAGCGCCCCCACAGCAACAAGCTACAAATTAAAGATCGAGGCAGCCTTGAGACGGCAGATAGACACACGACACACGACCATATGAATCTCCGAGTCTTCTCTTTTCTATGTCAAAATATTTGCATGCTATTTTTTGCTTCCATCTGCACGTAAAATGATTTGCTGTAAGCTATGGGCAAAGGTAGATATGTTTTGCGTTTTCCCCTCTTGGGGTCTGTAATTAATTATTATAGACTATACAGCAGATAATACTCAGAATTCAAACTTAATCCCACTCCCAGCTGATTAATCACTGCTGTTCAGTGGGTGTGACTATGTCCTATATCTTACTAGTAGCAGGAGTGACATTATTGTGTCCTGTACCATTTCTAAGATCAGGATTCCCTATAGCATCAAGGAAGACATTTTGGCGGAATCTAGGAACAGACCCAGAAAGATCATTACAAGAAAGCACCAGCTGTGTCAGGCTTTGCAGGTCCCCCAGTGAAGCTGGCACCTCACCAGACAGGTTGTTGTATGAAAGATCAAGTATCTCTAACTCACTTAAGTAAGTATCCAATATTTGAAGGGATAGATCCACTGAGATAGTTGTGACTAAGATTAAGAAAAGTGCAAGTGGTTGGCATTGTTGGGATGGTACCAGCCAGAGCATTATACCCCAGATTGAGCTCAATTAGAGACTTTGATGAACTGATTGATGTTGGAATGGCACCACTGATAGCATTTCCGTGCAAATCCAAGGTGGAAAGCTTTTGCAACTCGAAAATTTCACTAGGTATCTGGCCAGTGAATAAATTCTGACTAAGATTCAATGTGTTCAGATTTTTTAAACCAGAAAATATATTCGGGGTAAGTCCGCTGAGGTTGTTGTTTTGGAGCTTCAGAACTACCAGCTTGTCAAGGTTACTGATAGTATCAGGCACTGGACCCTGTAGCTTATTTGATGCCAAACTCAACAAGGTCAGCTTCTTGCAATTACCAAGCTCTGAGGGTATACCTCCCGTCAACTGATTGTTATCCAACTCAAGATAAGTCAAGCCCTTGCCATCACAAATTGAGTCTGAGATGTTCCCACTAAGGCTGTTTGCACCAAGCCTCAAGCGGTAGAGGCTTTGAGACAACTTGTTCGGAATAGTCCCTTCAAGCATGTTACCGGTAAGATCAACAGTCTGCAACCCTGGATGGGAGAAAAAATCCAAGGGAATCATCCCGTCCAGATTGTTGTAACTCAAATCCAACATCCTGACATGATTGGTAATATTGGTGGGGATTGAACCAGTGAAGTTGTTCTGGTTTGCTGCAAACCTAGACAGTGTCGTCACATTCAACAGACTTTCTGGTATTTTTCCACTCAGAAAATTTCCCGAAAGGAGCAAAGTCTCAAGTTTAGATAGGTTCGTGAAGTTATCTGGGACAGCACCAATTAGACTATTTTGGCTGAGATTCAGCACAGTAAGATTTTTATAATTAAACACACCAGACTATTGATGGGTCGCTCTCACTAGAGTAGCCGGCGGTGTACGTCAGTCAGTCAACGCTGGACCCAACCCATAGATATGTAAGACTATTTTCACTTGCATTGCAGGCTCTAGATATGTACTATGCCGGGTCACCAAATAAGCTGGTGCTCAGTGCTCTGGCTCTGAAAAGGACTAGCCAAACTGTGTGATCACTGGAGAACGCTAGGTGGGAAACGTGAAGGGGATTTGCTGATGCAAACGCAAAGAATTGAGAGGCAAACCGTGGACCAACACAAGGAAAATGGTGACGCGTTGGAAATACTAATGCCAAAGAAGCTTGACCGAGACCTAGGTTTGGAGTGGCTTTGGCTTACCTGAAAAATATTCTAGCAGCTATGGACGAATCCATTAAGTCTAATTAATCCGTCATTAGAGATTGTTTACTGTAGTACGATATTGTCTAATCATGACATAATTAGGCTCATTAGATTTGTCTCGAAAATTAAAGTAGGAGTTGTGAAATGAGTTTTGTCGTTAATCTACATTTAATACTCCTAATTAGTATCCGAAGTTTGATGTGACGGGTAGGTAGTGAAATTTTAGAGAACTAAACAGGCCCTAATGTATCATTTGTTTGTAGACCTCAAGATATATGCTACGACGACGTGCGGAGTCAAGGAATATAATCCATCCTTTTGCATCGGAAACATTTTTTTTTGCGACCGTGCCTTGGCACGTTTTTCATTAAGAGGAGGGAAGAGTTACAAAGCGACCGTTCAGCGCCGTCATCAGAGCAATGACGGAGCACAAGTACAATAGAATTACGAAATTACAGCACTGCTACTTTGGCGACCTACAACAACCTGACCAAGCAACGAAAGGGATCTGTAGCCCGCACTACTCCAACTAGCCAGCTCGTCTAGCACCTTTGACAGAAGTGCTGGTATCGAAAGGGAGTTCCTGTTAAATGTTCTCGCGTTCCTCTCCAACTAAATCATCCAACAGGTCAGAACGAGGATAGAGTCCAGGGCCTTCTTCCCTTCTTTAGGTAGTCTTCTTCTTGCTGTCGTCCACCAGTCTGCCAGGCATAATTCATCACCAGCAGGCACGCGATTCTCCCAGCCCCATTGCCGGAACAAAGCAAACCAGAGCTCATATATATTACATGATGTATAAAGAAGTTAGAAAAGAGAGAATCACATCCTTGTTTAATTACCACATGATGACTAATCCTCCATTTACCAAGACACAAGTATAAAAACTAGCAAGTTGGCCCGCGCTAATAGGGCGGCTAGATTTGATAAAGTTATCCTTATATATGACTCGTTATTCATCATTTTGAAATCATTAACACTCAACCTTCATGTAGATATTGGTGCCTCGATTTCGAAATTAGTATCGGTACACCCGAATTTTGTTGTTTGGGTGGTCTTGGATTGGTGGATGGAAATCCAATAGCGAATGAGACAATCAACGCTTCAATGCACCCTCGCATGTATTGCAAGCTATGAAGCTTTGTATATTGGATTGAAATCGTAAATCACCCTCTCTGACATCTCTCGGTCCCTCCACGAATCTCTCTCTCCGCCTATCTCTTTCTTATTTTTGTCGAGTGAACTATGTCTTTCTGATGCTGCGGCTTCTGAGTCCGACTTAGGCATTGACCTTGTGTAAGTCTTGATGCTCCACCTCACAATGCGTGGATCTAACTCCTCTTAGCTACTTCGTCGTACCTGGCAACGATGCCAATTGCTGGCGTAGGCGATCTTGAAGGTTCCTCTCGATCTAGGGATATGCTAGTGTAGCGGTGGCACGGGTCCCTTCATCCCTCCTCTCTCTTTGCGCGCACGCACACACACACTCTCTCCACCCTGACAATGCCTCTTTCCCCCTTACTTTTGTCGTGCAAACTCTGCTTCTCTAATTCTGCGGCTTTCGAGTCTGACTCAAGCATTGTTCTTGTGTAGAGTTTCAATGCTTCACCCCTCAACACGTGGATTCAACTTCTTCCGGCGAGCTCGTTGTACATAGCTATGATGCCAGTTGTTGGTGTAGGCAACTTTGAAAGTTTCTCTTAATCTAGGTACTGGCTCATGCAATAGTTGCATAGGTCCCTTCGATCCCCCTCATCTTCCTCTCCACCCTGACAACACCTCCTCCTCAGTTTCTCCCCTATTTTTGTCAGGCGAACTATGCCTCTCTAATTTCGCGGCTTTTGAGTCCGACTCAGACGTTAACCTTGTGCAGAATCTCAAGTGCTCCACCTCCAAGCACGTGGATCTAACTCCTCTGGGCCAATTCGTCATACCAGGTGGCGATGGCAGTTGCTAGGATAGGCAATATTGAAGGTTCATCTTGATATAGGGACAGACTCATGTAGCAGTGGCACAGGACCTCTCTCTCTCTCCCTCCCTCTCTCTCTCTCTCTCTCAGTGTTTCCCTTACTTTTGTCGGGTGAACTCTGTCACCTTGATTCCACGACTTCTGAGTCTCCGGCGTTGACATTGTATAGAGTCTCGGTACTCCACCTCCCAGGGTGAGGATCCAACACCTCTCAGTGAGCTTGTCGTACCTCGCGGCAATGCCAGTTGCTAGCTCTGATCCTCTCGTGTGTTGGGTGTTGTTCGCCTGATTGCAAACAACTGCTAATTGGATTTGACTATTTATTTTTTTCTATCAAAATATATTATATTATTGTATTCAAATTTAGATATTAACTAATCATATTGTAAATGAGATGTTTATTAAAGGAGTGTTCCAATATAGGCTCGTAAAATCACAACATATTAAAGGTAGAGAAGGAATTAAGGACATATCAAATACTTGTAGTCTATTTGTGGTGGTCAAGCATATTATTTATAAGCACAATATTGACTTTCTTATTTTTTATAACAAATTTAGTTATTTATTAATTGTATTTAGTATGGACTATTTTATTTAACTATTTCTCTTCTCAGTCCGTATAGAAATCTGCTTCTAATTTTCTTGTTTTTTAAAATCTTGAATTTGTATATATATTTATTAGTTATATTAGATATGGATTCTTTGGATTGATTTAGACCGTCAGACTAGTGGTGACTTCATCTATCTCGAGGATTTGTCAACTCATTCATTCGGAAGTGCTCATAGAGGGAGGGGCGAGTATGTGTGTGTGTTGTATGTGAGCATCGCGTCTATACCATGTGATTAAAAAACTTGCTTTCATATAATTTGTAGAGTCGTATTAATCTATATCCCTCTTTTAATTTCAAGTACGTGCATACTCCACGATCCATTAAGAGGAAGTTTCAAAAAGCTTACCAAAGTTTGTTAGGAAATTTAAAAAAATCCATGCGGATTCAAGTTGGTATTCAAGTTTGGCACCTAATGATAGGCAATAAAAAATATTGCATATGTATTCAAGTACTGAGTGCCATAAGGAAAGGAAATTAGATAAAAAATATTTCAATTTTTTTAGAATAACATGAATAGTTAGATCTTCATAAAATCCAACGGTCCAAACTCTTCTCTTTTTTAATTAACTACTACTATTTTTCTTATTTTTAATTCCGAATTTATGTATTTATTAATTGTATTTGTATTAAATATGGACTCTTTGGATTTCCTTATTTTAATTCCGAATTTATGTATTCTTTGGATTAATCCTAGACCTTCAGATTTAATGGTGTATATTCTTCTCTTTTTTGGATTAACGTGAGAATTTCTAGATCCTCTCGGCGAACGTGATGACTTCTTTTAACACTCAAGTATAAAGATAATAGATTCTAAAAAAAAGGCACAAGTATAAAAGTAAAAAAGCAAAATTATTAAATAAAAAATATGAAATGACAGGGAATGGGATCGGAGAGAATAATATGGCTGTGCTAGCTTTCGCTGTTGATGTCATTTTCTCACTAGCTCAGTCCACACACTTGACGAGGAGACGTTGAACGGAGACTTCACCGGCCGTTCTCTCGATCACACACGGCGGCCATATGGCTGGTTTCACCGGCCGGATCGTTGTTTCGTCAGGATTCTCCACCATACCTAAAATCTAAAGCGTGTTACGGTTCCGGTTTCTGCAGTGCAGCTTCTTCTCTGACGGTGCCTCTGATCCTGCTGCGACCAGGTCAGTCCATATCGTGACTGACAGTGCCACAGGTCAGTCCAAAGAATGTTGCAAGTAAAACACAACCTGGCTACAATTTTGGATCTGTGTGTGTTCAACGGTATGCACCATATCGCGACTGACAGTAGTGCCACGAAAAAAAAGATGAAGCGAAAGCTTGAAATGGTCTCTGCTTTTGCATCAGGGAAGGGAGAGACGGTCAAGCAGCCGTGTTTTGCGGAGAGGAGCCGGAGAAAAAGGCTACCTTTTTGTACGTGAAACTGTAGGCTGTACCGTGTCAAGGAGGATCCTTGCATTGGAGTTTGGAACGAGATCCTCTGAAGTCGGCAGAAACGACTTGTCTCTGCAGTCGAGCATCGGAACCATCCAATTCACATCCAACCGTGAGCCAAGCAAAATAACTCTGGACTCGGCTTGCTGGGCTTTGGCCCAACATCAGCACGCGCTCCGCACACCCACCCGTTCGCCGGCCGCCGCAGCTAGTGCTCGCACGCACCACCGCGATAGCTCTCTAGCAGCCACAACCCACAAGTGCTCACCCGCGCTGCCGACCTACCGGCTGCCGCAACGCGCGCTCGCCCACGCTGCCGGAGGATGGATGGGATTGGTGGCAGGGACGCGGAGTTCTTGAAGAGGATCGAGGAGCTAGCGGTGGGCGCGGCGGGTTGCGGGCGCCACCGGCGACGGACGGTCAAACTCGCCACCATCGCCGCCTTGCTCGGTCGCCGCTTGTTGCTCCGGACGTCACGCTTCGCAACTCGTACACGAGCTTCGATCCCTCCACATCCCCCGGGAGGAGCTCCGGCGACCGACGCGCACGCCACCAGGTGCGCGCAGTACCGGGATATCGTCCTCGCCACTGGCACGGGTGGCATGCCGAGGAAGAACGGGAGCGGCAGGCGGCAGCACCACAACAGTCGTGCGGGCATGTGGCACCAAAGCAGCCCGCCGTCGGCGCCCCTTGGGTCTCAGGTCGCCTAAGACGCTGCGAACGCGGACAAGCAAGAGCAGGCCATTTGGGAAATGATGCTCGCGGAGGCCTCCAAGATGCAGGCCACCTCGCAAGCCGCGAGTGCCCGCTAGCGCCACCGCAACACGCGCTGCCAACCTACCTCGGAAGCCGGAAGGTCGCTGGCCGCCTCGAGTGCTCGCCCGCGCCGCCGTGCCCACCGGCCGCTGCGAAAGCTCACCGGTGGCCGCGACTGCTCGCTCGGACCGCTGCGTGTGGGGGGAAGGAGATGAGAGGGTAGCGCCGACGTCCGACGGTGTACTCGGAGCGTCGGTGTGGCCTGTCCGCCTGTGGTGGCCGATCCGGAAAAGGAACGAGCGGCGGCGGCGGCGGCGGCGGCGGAAGGACAGAGTCGAACGAGTCGCTATGTTGGGCTGTATGGGCCGGCGGTAGTGAGTTTGGTTTGTTTCTAGATTTACCGTTGGATGTGAATTGGATGGTTCAGATGCTCGACTGCAGAGACAAGTCATTTCTGCCGACTTCAGAGGATCTCGTTCCTGGAGTTTTGGGTCTCGATGTGATCGAAACCGTCTCACGGATTATATTAGACCAGCAAGCAAGCACCGCTAGTATAGATTATTCAGGAGGTGATGAGTGTGCCACACACAGATTATTTAAGCTTCTCCAGCTGCATTGCGCAGTGCTGAAAGCCTAATAGAATGGTCTAAAATAGTTTGGTTAGAGTCTCGAGATGCAGTCATCACTAATCTGCCAGTGAGGTAGTACAGAGAGTTGTCAAATTATAGATCGTTTCGGCTTTATTAAATTCATAGATGATGTGGAGCATTTAGATATACACTATGTCTAGATGCACAATAATATTTATGAACTAGCAAGTTGGCTCGCGCTAATAGCGCGGCTAGACTTGATAAACCATTTTTTAAAAAAATGTTATGTTAGTATTGTATTATCTTTATCCATCTTAATTCATTATCCATCTTTTTTAGAGACATTATCCATCCTTTTGAAATCACTAATACCGATGTAAATATTGGAGCTCAGAATTCAGAACTGATATTGATACACTCGAATTTTGTTATTTGGATGGTGTTTTAATTGGTGGATGGAACCTGACCTAATAACGAATGTCATTCAACGCTCTGTTGCACCCCTGCATACAGTGTCAACCTCCAAGCTCTGTATTGGACAGAAATTGTAGTTCACCCTTTCATCACTTAGTCCCCGCCTCAACCGACTGAGCCTCTTACTGCCCACTCTCGATGGTCGAACTCTGTCTTGTTGATTCTATGGCTCCTGAATTTGGCTCAGTTGTTGACCTCACGCAGAGTCTGGGTTCTCCACTTTCAGATGTGCAGATTCAACTCCTCCAGCGAGCTCGTCGTACCTCGTGGCACCGTTGGTTGTCGATGTAGGTGACCTTGAAGCTTGATCTGGGGTGGGCTCAAGCAACGGTAGCGTAGGTCCTCCTCTCTTTCCATATGGGTGCACCCCCTTCTTCATTTCATCCAATGGTACCTTCTTCCTCCCATCCGAAAGTCTCTCTTCCTTACGATCGACGGTCAATGCCCCTTTATTTTTCTTCTTCCTGCTCATCGATAACCCTTCCTTCGTTGATGGTGCATGGCGGTCGGTTCTCTCTCTTCTAACTTACGATCCCGACAAATACATAGGATGTTTCTTATATATACATATTGTATCATATCTCCTAAGATATATATTTATTACTTGAAATGCTATGTCCTTAGTCGTTGTTGAATATACCTTGTCTTCTAAAATGTAACCATTATGTTTGACAATACTTTTATAACTTCCAAGATAACTACTGATCATCAATAGTAGGTAACATTATTCATTGTGGGCATACTTGTGTTCATCATCGTGTTCATTGTGTTGTTTGGTTCTTCACGCATCACATACCAATCTAATTCCAAAAGTTTCCAAAAGATTAGAAGACATACGACAAACCAACTTGATCTCATTACTTTCATTCTTGTTTGGAAGCTTACTATGCTTATAGATATGTGTAGTCGAAAAATTGTTCCTTGGCCTATTCGCAAGGAAGATCATGTTCTAGGGACACAAAGTCCCTCTACTGCAGAGCATGCTTATCATAAATGATGACATCATATTGATAATTCAATTATCTCCCTCATGTCTATTGTACAAGATAGATATTTGTATTGGGTAGCTTAAATTTCTCCGTACATCGTGCTAGCTTCTCGGATGTATCACAATATTTGTTCATATCACAATGCTTATGTTTTCTCTTGTTGTCTTCCCTCTATTGCCAACCTTACACCTTCTTGTTTTTTTAGCATTTTGCCAATTTGTTGTAGCCATTTATGACCACCTGCTTTGTCAACCACTGTTATCTACTACCTCGATTCTTCTCTGACCAAAGCAATCGTATCACGTTGGTCGCTATCTAGGAAGCCATTGCCTCGTTTTTTTGTCTCCAAACCTCATATGGTTGATGCCAAACCATACTTAACATCTTCTTTGTCAAATTACTGCTACGCAAACCCACATGAATTGCTCATCAAATCTATCTTATCTTATCATCTCCTGTAGCATCCATTTTTTTGTCTCCATCACGGTTGTAGGTTTGTATGTGCCAGAATCAAGTATTTCCTCTTCCTGACCTTCTACCCATGTTGTATTTTTCAGTGCCTATCTCCAAAAAAATCGAAGAGACTTAGAGCATGCTTAGTACACTTGTTGCCGCTTGTACGCCTTGTCTGCTTGCCTCGCGTTGCTAGGCAAATCAAGGTGAGCTCCCATGGGAGTGCTTGCTTTCATTGCTGTTGCTCGCCTTGTAGCTCGATCCAGAAGTGTCATAGACGGTCGATCGATAGCAGCAAAAGTCCATCCGACCATGGTGGAGGTTAATCCAACAACAGTGGAGGTCGAATCAACGACATTAGATGTCAAATTGACAGTAGTGGAGGACGATTCAATGGCCGAAGAGTTTGATTCAGTAGCTAAAGAGCTTGATTTGGTTCTCGTGCACCTGAATTTTACGACGACAGAGCTTGTTTCGGCAGATGTGGTGTTGATTCGACGGTCAGTCCACGTCCGTTACAATCTGAAGTATATCTAGATCAAATTACAAACAGTATCCCATGATATCTTGACTGATTGGCATTGTGTCTGGTGTCTTGACTTTTGCACGCCAAATCTCCTGTCATCTCGGGCTTGCTTGTCGGGATGGGCGGACCCACCATCAAGACTTAACTTCAACCCTTTGAACAAAATCCCCACATCTTCATGTTCCTGAGCGACAACCCAGTTAAACAATGGCTAATGTGAAATGACTGTGTATATAAACAAAATCCCCCATCTTTGTCTCCCTGAGCGATTGCACAGTCTCTTATCGCTATCTCTCCGTGCTCATGGTTGCTTTCTCTAGATAGTCTATCTAGTTCGTGCTCTAAACATCTCTTGTCACGCTTTATGCTCTGCTCATGTCTTCTTCTCTGACTTTCGGCATTGAGTGAATTAAAATACTAGATGAAAATAAATAAATAAAACAATACATCAATTACTATACGCTCTATCCTCCTTGCACTCTCTTTTTCGCATGAAGATGCTGCCGATTAGATTATTTGATCTCTTACTTTGGGAGGGAACAACTGACTATATCCAACTCCCATATGTATTTTCATCTGGCAGTTTTTTACATATATGAGTAGTTTTCTGCGGAGTATAGTTTAGGGAAGAGCTTTTTGGTTGTCACTAAAGTCATCATGAGGCCAAACTTGGGGTCACAGTTCCTCTCTTTTTTATTTGAGAAACAATTTTATTTCCATCTCATATATATATATTAGAGTCATGTGAGGCTCAACAAAGAGATTGATTTTTATTTCCTAACAGAAATTTATTTTCATCATATGTCATGTCTTATCAATGTTGGCATTTAGAGCCTTGCAAGGCTACGAGCCTGATTGGTTGGGTACCAAATGTGCCAAACCAAAATTTTGGTCATTTTAAATTTTGACTACCAATTCAAAATTTTGACCAATTTTGATAATTCAAATGAACTAAGGTGCACAAGATGAATCTTTTTAGCTATCCATTCATTTAGATTGTTGAAATTGATTAAGATTTTGAATTGGTGACCAAAACTTAAAATGACCAAAATTTTGGTTTGGCACTTTTGGTGCCCAACCAATCAGGCCCTACATGCCTATGCGAATAAATATTTCATGAGCTTTCTAATTAGTACTTCAGCAGGGACAGAGAACTAATTTAATGCCTATTGTGTGAAACTTTCTAAATTATAATTATATTTGTTGTTTACTCTTCAGTTAGTTATTTTTTCTTTCCCAATATGTGTAAACATTAACTACTATTTTTCTTATTTTTATTTCTGAATTTACGTATTTATTAATTGTATTTGTATTGAATATGAACTCGTTGGATTTCCTTATTTTTAATTCCAAATTTATGTATTCTTTAGATTAATCTAGACCTTCAGATCTTCATAAAATCCAACGATTCTTATTCTTCTCATTTTTGAATTAACGTGAAAATTTCTAGACCCTCTCGGCGAACGTGGTGGCTTCTTTTAACACTCAAGTATAAAGATAATAGATAGATAGATTCAGAAAACTCAAAACCACTTATAATTTGAAACGGAAGGAGTACTCTAGAAAGAGCAAACAACGTCATGTTGATTGTGTGCATTGCGATAAAACATGTATGGTGTACGCATTCTTAAATTGAACAATGATTTTCGGAGGCAAAAAATTTGTTACAAATAGTACAATTTTTTTATCACCATTTATAGATGATGCAAGGAGAATACCTCGAAAAATTTGACATCATCTATTAATAAATAGTGCAGTTGCACTGTTCATTTGTCACCTGCACCTTGTTACTGTTAAGAAGCTGATTTAACTTTTTTGTTTCTCATTGTACAAGTATCCGTTGCAGGTGGATGTGGACGCCGGACGGTCGCTACAGCGCGCGCTCTGCATACCTCCTCATGCATCACGGTAACACCATGTTCCCAGGCGCGGATCAACTTTGGGGTTCGTGGGCGCCGCTGTGTGTGAAGTTGTTTCTCTGGCTTGCTTGCCGGAAGAGGGTCTCGACGGCTGACAGATGCCTACGACGAGGGCTACCAACGCACATCAACTGCATGCTGTGCGACCAAGCAAACGAAACGGTGGATCATCTACTACTAGTCTCCTGTTCCGTGGCCAAGGAGGTCTGGTGGAGTTCCTGCTCCTGGGCGGGATGCGTCTGCAACTTCAATGCGGCGGCAACACTTCAGGAGTGGTGGGAGCAGTTGGTCATGGCGCAGCCGACACGACGGCGCAAAGGAATGTCCACGTTCTTCATGCTAATCTGTTGGCACCTCTGGAAAGAGAGGAACTCTAGGGTCTTCAATCGTAGCTCGGCCTCGCCACTTGTACTCCTCGGCAAAATCAAGGAGGATGTGTACCTATGGGTTGCTGCAGGGGCCAGGGACTTCGGTGGACTTTGTTGCGAGTAATCCGCATGAGGAAGCCACAGGCGCGCCTGTATGTGTTGTAACTATACTTTTATTCTGTTGATTGATGATCCAAATTTATTGCAAAGAGGCAGGCTAACTTCTGACGAAGCGTAGCGGAGGCCCGCCGGGGGCTAAGGCCGGAGCGGAGCGGTACGGTACGGGTCATTTAAACCCGTTAGGGTTTTCCATTGGAGATTGATTCATTCTACTTCTTGTAAGCCGCCGCCGTTGGCGTTTGTAACCGGACCCCGATCATAGTGAAGTTGCTTACTGGCTGGCGCCCGTGGTTTTTCCCTCTCGTGTTGGGAGGGTTTTCCACGTTAAATCTCGTGTCTCCTTGCGGTTTGATCTCTTTTACTTCTCGTCGTTTTCGCCATCATTTGTAACAAGTGGTACCAGAGCCTGTTCCAGACTAGGGTTCCTTGATGTCGCCGATGATGAAGTTCAATCTACCACTGTTGGATTACAAGACGAGGTTCTCGCTGTGGCAAGTGAAGATGCGGGCTATTCTGGCGCAAACTCAGGATCTTGATGAGGCGCTGAAAAAGTTCGGTGGCAAGGCGTCCAAAGATTGGACCGATGAGGAGAAGCGCAAGGATCGTAAGGCTCTGTCTTTAATTCAGCTTCATCTATCTAATGATATACTGCAAGAATGTCTGCAGGAAGAAACTGCTGCAACACTCTGGTTGAAACTGGAATCGATCTGTATGTCAAAGGATCTAACCAGTAAGATGCATATGAAGATGAAGCTGTTCACGCTTAAGATGGAGGAGGGTGGTTCGGTGTTAAGCCACATATCTGTTTTCAAGGAGATTGTTGCCAACCTAGTGTCGATGGAGGTTAAGTATGAGGATGAAGATTTAGGCCTCTTACTGTTATGCTCTCTGCCCAGTTCGTTTGCATCTTTTCGTGACACCATACTTTTGAGCCGTGATGAACTAACCTTCTCGGATGTTTATGAGGCACTCCAATCCAGGGAGAAGATGAAAGGCATGGTGCACTCTGATGGGTCATCCTCAAAGGGTGATGCTTTGCAAGTGAGAGGCAGGCCCGAACAGAGATCCTCCAATGATGGCAATGATCGCTACAAGAGCCAAGAAAGCAGAGGACGTTCAAAGTCCAGACCGCCCAAGAAGTTCTGTAAGTATTGCAAAAAGAAAACACATTTTATTGAAGAGTGTTGGAAACTGAAGAACAAGGAGAACAGGAAAAATAATCCTGATGGTAAGGCATCTGTTGTCACCGGTGCTGGTTCAGATTCTGGAGATTGTCTAGTAGTTCTTGCTGGTTGTGTTTCTGGTAATGAAGAGTGGATACTTGATTCTGCATGTTCATTTCATATCTGCACTAACAGAGATTGGTTTAGTTCATTTAAGCCTGTGCAGAAAGGAGATGTTGTGCGTATGGGAGACGACAACCCGTGTGACATTGTGGGTGTCGGCTCAGTTCAGATCAAGGCTCATGATGGCATGACACGCACGCTGCAGAATGTGAGATACATACCAGGGATGTCCAGAAATCTGATTTCTCTCAGCACACTTGATGTAGAAGGATTTAAATACTCCGGTTCAGGCGGAGTTTTGAAGATATCAAAAAGGTTCCCTTGTTTGTTTGGTAGGTGATATGAATTTTGCTAAGTTATATGTCCTTCGAGGTAGTACTTTACATGGTTCTATTTCCGCTGCTGCTACTGTTACTGATGATAAACCTTGTGAGACTAACCTTTGGCATATGCGTCTTGGACATATGAGTGAACTTGGTATGATAGAATTGATGAAGAGAAACCTACTGAAGGGCTGTACGCTGAGTGGCAAGAAGTTCTGTGAGCACTGCATTTTCGGGAAGTATAAAAGGGTAAAGTTCAATACCGCTGTTCATACCACCAAAGGTACTCTTGATTATGTCATGCTGACTTATGGGGTCCTTCTCGTAAGCCTTCTTATGGTGGTGCTCGTTACATGCTTACTATTATTGATGACTACTCTAGAAAAGTATGGCCTTACTTTCTGAAAAATAAAGATGATACCTTTGCTGCATTTAAAGATTGGAAAGTGATGATAGAAAGGCAAACTGATAGAAAGGTGAAGGTGCTTCGTACTGATAATGGTGGAGAATTTTGTTCTGCTGCGTTTAATGATTATTACAGGCAGGAAGGTATTGTCAGGCACCACACCATACCGTATACTCCTCAGCAAAACGGTGTGGCTGAGCGCATGAACAGGACCATCATCTCCAAGGCCCGTTGCATGCTGTCCAACGCTAAGATGAACAAGCGTTTCTGGGCTGAAGCTGCTAACACCGCGTGCTACTTGATAAACAGGTCGCCTTCTATCCCACTTAATAAGAAAACACCTATTGAGGTATGGTGTGGCACACCTGTTAATTATTCACAGTTGAAAGTTTTTGGATGCACTGCTTATGCTCATGTTGATAATGGAAAATTAGAGCCTAGAGCTATTAAATGTCTTTTTCTTGGTTATGGTTCGGGAGTTAAAGGATATAAGCTGTGGAATCCCGAAACAAGAAAGACTTTTATGAGCAGGAGTGTTGTTTTCAATGAATCTGTGATGTTTAATGACAGTTTGACCTCAGATCATGTTCCAGATAATTTTGATAAAGAGCTGCAGCATATCAGCATGCAGGTGGAGCATGTGGATGATGAGGAAGGTGTGCAGGTGCAGCAACATGTGCATGATGATACAGGTGTGTAGGTGGAGCCGCCTGTGGATGACCAGGAAAATAAAGCTATTGATAATGAGGCTCATGATGATGTTCAACACTTACCCCCTGTTTTGCAGCTAGATGAGGATTTGCCCATTGCTACTCGCAAGTCTAAGAGGGGTTGTGGACGACCACGTCGTCTTATTGAGGAGTGTAACATGATTTATTATACTTTGAGTTGTGCTGAACAGGTTGATAGCAGTTATGAGCCAGCCACATATTCTGAAGCCATTGCTTGCAGTGACCGTGAGAAGTGGATTGCAACTATGCAGGATGAGATGCAGTCTTTGGAGAAGAACTACACGTGGGATGTTGTTCCTTTGCCTAAGGGTAAGAAGCCCGTTCGCTGCAAGTGCATCTACAAGAGAAAGGAGGGTTTATCTCCTAGCGAGCCTCCAAAGTATAAGGGAAGGTTAGTTGCTAAAGGCTTCAGTCAGATTCCTGGTGTTGATTATAATGATGTGTTCTCTCCAGTTGTTAAGCACAGTTCGATACGCACTTTCTTTAGTATTGTTGCTGCACATGATCTTGAGCTTGAGCAGTTAGATGTGAAGACTGCATTTTTACATGGAGAGCTTGAAGAGGAGATTTACATGGACCAGCCTGAGGGGTTCATAGTGCCTGGCAAGGAGAATTATGTCTGTAAGTTGAAGAGATCCTTGTATGGTTTGAAACAGTCTCCCCATCAGTGGTATAAAAGGTTTGATTCATTTATGTTGTCACATGGCTTTAAGAGATCTAAATATGATAGTTGTGTTTACATCAAGGATGTTAATGGATCACCTATATACTTGCTGTTATATGTTGATGATATGTTGATTGCTGCCAAGAGCAGGAAAGAGATCACCACATTGAAGAAATTGTTGAGTAGTGAGTTCGAGATGAAGGACCTTGGTGTGGCTAAGAAAATTCTAGGTATGGAAATTACTAGAGACAGAAAAGCTGGTTTATTGTTTCTTAGTCAGCATGCTTATATTGAGAAGGTCCTTCAACGTTTCAACATGCATGATGCACAGCCTGTTAGTACTCCTATTGCACCGCATTTTAAATTGTTTGCTGAGCAGTGTGCTAGTTCAAATGAAGATATTGAATACATGTCAAAAGTTCCGTATTGCAGTGCTGTTGGTTCTTTGATGTATGCTATGGTTTGCTCTCATCCGGATTTATCTTATGCTATGAGTATTGTTAGCAGATATATGTCTAATCCTGGTAAAGAACACTGGAGGGCAGTTCAGTGGATTTTCAGGTTTCTCAGAGGGACGGCAGATCATTATTTGCAGTTTGGCAGGACAGCTAAAGGACTTATTGGATATGTTGATTCAGATTATGCTGGTGATTTGGACAGACGAAGATCACTCTCAGGTTACGTGTTTACTGTTGGCAGTTGTGCTGTGAGTTGGAAGGCTGTTTTGCAGCCTGTTGTTGCATTGTCTACTACTGAGGCAGAGTACATGGCTATTGCTGAAGCATGCAAAGAGTTGATTTGGCTAAAGGGATTGTATGCTGAGCTTTGTGGAGTTGATTCTTGCATTAACCTGTTTTCTGATAGTCAAAGTGCAATTTATCTTACTAAAGATCAGATGTTCCATGCTAGGACAAAGCACATTGAGATCAAGTACCATTATGTTCGAGATGAGATCGAAAAGGGTAAGTTCAAGGTATGCAAGATAAGCACTCATAATAATCCAGTTGATATGTTGACAAAGCCAGTACCTGTTGCTAAGTTTGAGCTTTGCTCAAGCTTAGGTGGTATTATTAATTAGCCCAAGAGGCTGTTTGGCGCCAGAAGTTTTTTGTTTTCTTGTGATGTGTTCAGGAGAAGGTTCTTTGTGATGCTACAAGAAGGAATTTGTCTCAAGGTAGAGTTTGTTGATTGATGATCCAAATTCATTGCAAAGAGGCAGGCTAACTTCTGACGAAGCGTAGCGGAGGCCCGCCGGGGGCTAAGGCCGGAGCGGAGCGGTATGGTACGGGTCATTTAAACCCGTTAGGGTTTTCCATTGGAGATTGATTCATTCTACTTCTTGTAAGCCGCCGCCGTTGGCGTTTGTAACCGGACCCCGATCATAGTGAAGTTGCTTGCTGGCTGGCGCCCGTGGTTTTTCCCTCTTGTGTTGGGAGGGTTTTCCACGTTAAATCTCGTGTCTCCTTGCGGTTTGATCTCTTTTGCTTCTTGTCGTTTCCGCCATCATTTGTAATATATTCTGCTTAATACAATGATACGCAGCTCTCCTGCTTATTCGAGAAAAAAAAGTATCCGTTGCAACTTTAATTTTGTATGATGGTAGCTTCTTCTTTCCACTCATATTTTTGCTACAATTTTTCGTGTGTATCTACTTGTTTTTTTTCAACGGGAGTACATGAGTGCTCTTAGCTACTTCAAAAGAATTCAATGACGAACCAACTAATAACTCAGGATTGCCAAAGATGTTGATCACTTCCGGCTACCGTTACACATTATGAAATCATCATGCCACGAAAAGATTTACCACGTACTCCGCTGCTCCGTAAAGCTGTTTGGTTCCTTTCTTCAGAGCACAGACGACAATGCAGTCAATGTCTTGGCCGTCATCCAATGTATAGGTGTTTCCCACGACTGTCTCAGTGTGGCAGCAGGAGTAGTGGAGCCGCTTCATACTCCGGGCTGCTGTGATCCGCTTTATTCTTCTGGTGCGTCTGCTCGCTACACTTGAGCAAGATCTGCAGCACGTGCTTCATAGTTGGCCGCGACGACGGTGAGTTGCCGGTGCATTTCACGCCTAGCTTGAACACGGTCTCAATCTCACCAGCGTACCTGCCTGCATATTGGACGCATCTGTCCATGGTATCGAGGATGCTCGCCCCTGACCGGTAGTGGTGCCGAGCCCATTCTGCCAGGCAACCATGCTCGCCGCCATCGCTGGCCTCCTTGCCGGTTGTGAGCTCCAGCAGCACGACACCGAAGCTGTAGACATCCATCTTCTCGTTCACCTTCCTCGTGTAAGCACACTCTGCATAGGACCATCAAAAAATGGAATAGGCCGTCTGTCAGAAACTCAGAACTAGCTATACAAAGTATCGTGATAGCAACTCCCTGCCAACAGTTACTGTACAAAGCAACTGAACAAGTCTCGCCGACGAGAGCACCGATATACTTACCGGGAGCTATGTAGCCGATAGATCCAGTGATCACGGACATAGTCTCGGGCGCCCCGGCGTGCACCAACAGCCTGGCCAAGCCGAAGTCCGCGACCTTGGCCCGGAACTCCGAGTCCAGCAGGATGTTGCTTGTCTTGATGTCGCGGTGAACAATGGGAGGTGAGCACTCATGGTGCATGTAGCACAGCCCCTGCGCGGCGCCAATGGCTACTCGAAGCCTCGTCGGCCAGTCCAATGGTGCGCGCCGCAAGGACCGGACCCTCACTGTGGCATGCCCCGTGCGGAGGACGTGGCCGTGGAGCCACGTATCCAGGCTCCCGTTGTCCATGTAGTCGTACACGAGGAGCTTGGACTCGGCGCCGGAGAGGCAACACAGCAGCCTGACGATGTTGTTGTGCCGGACGTTGCCGAGGATGCAGGCCTCGGATTCGAACTCGCGCTCCAGCTTCCTGTCCGGTACTGTCCCGGAGCCTGCTTCTATCCGCTTCACGGCGACGACGCCGGCGCTTCCGTTGTACCGGTTGGTGTACGTGACGCGGTACACGCGCCCCGAGCCGCCATGGCCGATGAGGTTCTCCTCCTTTAGTCCCTGGGGAATGGTTGCGTCCTTGAAATCCAGAGCTTGGAAAGGTGTCATCTTCCAGTCATCCAGCTTTCCTCGGCGCCTCCGTGTCCTGCTGATTACGATCAAGAAGGCCAAGGCCGCAAAGATGAGGAGGAGCACGGTCCCCGTGGCGATAAGGCCGGTGCGGAGCGCAGGCGAGACACCTCCGCCTCTGGAACAAGTGCAGTGACGCACACCAGCGAGGTGAACAGATGCCGCCGCGGCAGTGCAGAGGCTGGGGTTGCCAACGAAGCTTCTGTCGTAGGCCGCGGTGGCAAGCTCGGTCGGGACCTGGCCGCTGAGCTGGTTGGAGGAGAGGTTCAAGGAGCTGAGCTTGAGCTTGGCAAGCGCCGACGGTATGTTGCCGGAGAGTTTATTCGACGACAGGTCAAGGACGTTGAGCGCCGGCAAGGCGCCCAATTCTGGAGGTATCTCGCCGGTGAGCAGGTTCCTGCTCATGTCCATCTGCGCCAGGTACAAAAGCCTCGAGAAGCTCCACGGGATCGCGCCAGAGAGTTTATTACCAGACAGGTTCAGTGCCTGCAGCAGCGGCATGCCGTTGCCCAGATTCCCCGGTATCTCGCCGGAAAATTTGTTGTTCTCGGCGTTGAACTCCTTGAGCGAAGATGCTATCGCCGGAATGCTGCCACCAAACTGGTTGTTCCCTATGTGCAACGTCTCAAGGTTGTTGTACATCTTGCTCGGGAGAGTCCCAGTCAGCCGGTTATTCTGTAGGAGCACGAATCCAAGCTGCGTCGCCGTCCACAGAGCCTCTGGCACCTCACCAGAGAGCTGGTTATTGTCGAGCTTCAGAGAGCTCAGAGCGGCGCAGTTGGCAAGTCCTGTCGGGATGGAACCGCTCAGGTGGTTCCGGGAGGCGGTGAAATACAGCAGCTGGCCTTTGTCGCACAGCCCCTCCGGAATCGTGCCGGTGAGCTCGTTGCCATCAGCCTCGACATATAACAAGCCCAGTGATGAGTGCTTGCCAAGCTCTGGTGGAAGCGTGCCACTGAACCTGTTACTGTGCAACCTCAGTGTCGCTAGAGATGGCAACTGGCCGATGCTCGCAGGTATCTCACCGGAGAAATTGTTGAGGAAGAGGTTCAACACCGTGAGGTTCTCCAATAGCCCGAAGCCTTCCGGGATGGTTCCAGTTAGCTTGTTCTCCGAGACGTCGATCGCGGTCAAGCTCATCGCGGAGAAGTCATCAACGACCATGTCGCCGGTGAGGTTGTTCTGGTACACAAACATCAGTTTCAGTTTCTTGAGGCTCCAAATCCCCGCAGGTATGCTTCCGGTGAACGCGTTGCGCGCGAGGTCCAGTACCTGCAACTCCGACATTCCCGCCACATAGCTCGGGAAGTCGCCGATGAGGTTGCATTGTTCCACCGAGAGGTCTGTGAGCTTGGTCAGGTTCTTGAACGACTCCGGAAGCCGGCCGGTGTCGAACATGTTATCCGCTAGGTACAGAGTCTGAAGGCTCGTCAGCTCGCCTAGCTCAGCGGGGATGGTGCCGGCAAAGTGGTTGGCTGACAGTGAGAGATATTGGAGGCTCCGGCGGAGGCTGGAAAGCGATGCCGGGATGGTGCCATTGAACTCGTTGCCGTTGAGGTCCAGCGTGGTCAGGTTCTTCCCGAGGCCGTCGCCGATGTCCGCGGGGAGCTCCCCACCGAGGTAGTTCTGGGACAGGTTGAGGTACCGGAGAGACGCGCATCGATAGAGGGCGGTCGAGAAGCCGCCGACGATGTAGTTGTTGGAGACGTCGAGGTGCGTGAGGCCGGAGAGACCGCCGACGGCATCTGGTATGGGGCCACGGGCGTCGAGGCCGGCGAGGTCGAGCTCCGTGACGCTCCCGCCCCGGTCGCACACCACGTACGGCCAGGCACAGTGCCCCGACCCCGAGCCGTTCCATGCCGCGAGCGCCGGCAGGTCGCCCCACTCGCGCTTGATCTGGAGGAGCAACCGCGCCTCGCCCGCCGGCTGCGCGACCGCGCCGTGCAGGAGGAAGAAGAAAGGCAGCACGAGCGTGAGCGGGTAGGCGCACGCGCGTCGCGGTGGCGCCATGTGCTGGACGTACGGTGTGGTGTCCATGCCCCTGCCGCGGTGGACGGAAGAGGGGAATTAGATGTGGCTGCAACCTGTTACCACTTCCTGCTTGGTGGGCCGTGCCTCGTTTGTAAAAAGGAGCTTGCTGCGAAACCTCTCTTTTTTTTTACCGTTTGGAAGAACCCATACGCAACACGCAGCAAATTTCCGCGTTGTATTGCCGTGAGTAGATTGAATTCTTTGCTGCGAAGTTCCTGTTAAACTCGTGAAATCTTATAACGTTCAGATACGAAAAGGACACGAGTTACCCAGCTGGAATGGCATCATCCTACAATTCTAAATAAACTTGTTTTCTTGTGAACGTCTACAAGACTAAACACTTCATTGGTATGATACTCATTTCTCACGGTTTGATCTCCGACCAGAGACTGACCACAACACTAGCGCCAGTCAACACACGGCAAATACCTACAAGGTGATTAGAACTGATACCTGGGCATCGGCTCCAATCAAGCTGATCCGACAGTTCAAAGTTCTTTTCCTTCCCGAGAGGTAAATGGCAAATCATAAGACAATGACATAAATACATGGAGAGCCATCTCAAAACTGCTAATTGCTTGTAATTTGCATGTGCTATGTCACGCTTTTCCTCAAAAATTCAGAACCCATCAGGGTCACTCTTCTCTGCTATATGACTATTCCTTTGCCTTGCTATGGTAGCAAGAGTGGATCGGCGTCATACTCCATGCTACCCTCCATTCTGCTTTTCCGGAGCGTCTGCCTGCAGCACTTGAGCAAAATCTGCAGCACATCCTTCATAGTTGGACGTGACGACGGTAAATTCCCCGTACATCTCACGCCTAGCCTGCACACGGTCTCGATCTCATTAGTGTACCCTGCATATCTGATGCCGATGTCTGTAGCATCCAGGGTGCTGCCCCCTGATCGGTAGTGTTGCTCTGCCCATTGTGCCAGGGAACCCTGATCGCCACCATCGTTGGCTTTCTTGCCTGTTACGAGCTCCAATAGCACGACACCAAAGCCATAGACATCCACCTTCTCATTCACCTTCCTCGTGTAAGCACACTCTGCATATAAACATGAAAAAGAATAATGTTAGACCCAGCAATACTTCAACCAGAGGCACTTATTACTGTACAAAATCCGGCAAAATTGAAGTGAAATCTACTGAAATAACCAGAATGAGGTCCGCACCGGGAGCAATGTAGCCAAACGATCCTGCCACACAGGACATCGTGTTGGTCTCCCCTGCCCGCACCAACATCCTAGCCACACCGAAGTCTGCGACCTTTGAAAGAAGAATGGTAAAGCGTGTTCACCACTGTGGTGGCCGCGTCTACGTGTTAATATAGACACCATTGGTGCAACAAGATTACAGGATTGCACAACAACCTCCTAGGGCCGGCTGGAGATAAACTACAACAAACTCTATCCTAGATTACAACAGCTTACAACAGAAAGATCCTCAGCCGGCCTAGATAATCTTGTTGTCCACGATTACATAACCAAAATATCTATCTATTCTAACAGCCACCCTCAATCACAACTTCTCTAAGTTGAGATTGCCTTTGAATTCTTCTAACTTCTGTTGTGTTAATGCCTTTGTAAATCCATCGACCACTTGGTCTTTAGTTGAGATGTACCGAACATCCAACCTTTTTTGTATTACTCTGTCCCTCACAAAATGATAATCAACCTCTACATGTTTTGTTCGCGCATGGAAAACAGGGTTGGAAGACAAATATTTGGCTCCCATGTTATCACACCACAATCTAGCAGTTCTTGGACAAGCTATTTTTAATTCATCCATCAGAATCTGAATCCACATTACCTCGGCTGTCGCATTTGCCATTGCCTTGTACTCTGCCTCAGTGCTAGACCTGGAGACTGTTGCTTGCTTTCTAGCACTCCAAGAAATCAAGTTAGAGCCCAAGAAAACAGCAAATCCCCCAGTAGATTTTCTATCATCAGAACATCCAACCCAGTCTGCATCAGAGAATGCACTTACTAGCAGAGAAAAGCACTTGCGAATATGTAGACCCAAGTCTAGTGTATGCTTCACATATCTCAAAATTCTTTTAACAGCTGTCCAGTGTTGAGTAGTTGGAGCATGTAAATACTGACACACTTTATTAACTGAGAATGAAATATCAGGTCTAGTTAATGTCAAATACTGTAATGCTCCCACTATACTTCTATATTTTGTTGCATCTTCTGGTCCAAGCGGACTCCCAACATATGCTGACAATTTCTCACTAGTTGAAAGTGGTGTTGCTACCGGTTTGCACAATTCCATGCCAACTCGCTTAAGAAGATCATTAGCATACTTACTTTGTGAGAGAACAATACCATCAGTCACCTTTTTAACTTCAATACCAAGGAAGTAACTTAGATCACCCAAGTCCTTAAGAGCAAAGTCCACTTTTAAATCTGCAAGGAGAGCTTCAACCGCCTTGGAGGAGGAGCTGACTACAATTATATCATCAACATATACCAGCAAATAAATGGTGACTGACCCCTTCATATAGATAAACAGAGATGTATCTGCCTTAGATGCATAAAAACCAAGTGACACTAGCTTTTCACTAAGTTGAGCGTACCAAGCTCTAGGAGCTTGTTTTAATCCATACAAAGCTTTATCAAGTTTGCAAACATAATGAGGATGAGTGCTATCTTCATACCCAGGAGGTTGCTTCATATAAACATCTTCCTCAAGAACACCATGAAGAAACGCGTTCTGCACATCCAATTGTCTAATAGCCCAACCTCTAGACACCGCAATTGACAGAATTAACCTGATAGTAGCGGATTTTACCACAGGACTAAAAGTATCTTCATAGTCAATGCCGTATCTTTGTTTATAGCCTTTAGCCACTAATCTTCCTTTATAACGATCTATGGTGCCGTCAGCTTTTCTTTTAATTTTCCATACCCATTTACAATCGATTAAATTTTGTCCCTTGTGTGGAGGAACCAGGTGCCATGTCTTATTTTTTATTAGTGCCATGTATTCAGCATCCATAGCATTTTTCCAATCTTTGTTAGACAAAGCTTCCTGCAGATTAACAGGTTCTCCACTAGTGGTCAAACAGCCATACCTTACTGTCCCATCAGTGTATGTTTTTGGCTTTCGAATGCCATGTTGCAATCTTGTTCGGCAAGGTGGATCAGGTGCTGTAGGCGACTCAGATGCAGAAGGTCCATCGGGAGGTGCCTCAGGAGCAGGGGATCCATCACCAGCCGCAGAAGATCTGGCTGTGGGATCAGCACCAGCCGCACCAGATCCGGGAGGCGACGAAGACGTTGTGGCCAGCGCAGAAGATCTGTCGGGCGCTGATGCAGAGGCGACATCGTTGGCGTTGTCCCCCCTTGGCTCCGCAGCAGCGCCAGCTGGGGCAGTCGGAGAGCGCCGCGTGGCCTGGATCTCGGTCGCCAGTGCCGCAGCAGCTGGAGAATCTGGAACGGATCCCGGAGACGATGCTGGCGCAGACTGCAGCGACGAGACGCCAGTATCCACCTCAGAGTTTGCGTCGGTCGGGTCTGGAGGGGCAGGAGCTCCTTGCTGCGGTATTTCATGCTGCAAAACAGAATTTTCTTCTGCATCAACACAAGCAGGGTTAGGCGAACTTGATGGAGCCTCAAACTCATTGGTTTCTGAACTCATACCCCCAGAAGTTGGTAAAAGAAGAACTTTAGAACGAAAACGAGTACCGACATTTGAGTGCAACTCAGCAAAAGGAAACAAGGTTTCATCAAAAATGACATCACGGGAAATATAGATACATCCTTCAGAAACATCGAGGCATTTGAACCCCTTGTGCATGTTACTATAGCCCAAGAACACACAACGTTTAGATCTATATTGGAGCTTATGAGCATTATAGGGTCGAAGATGGGGCCAACAAGCAGACCCGAAGATTCGCATGGAGGAATAGTCGGGTTGCTTGGCAAAAAGTTTGTTCATGGGTGTATCAAAGTCTATGACTTTACTCGGCGTTCGATTGATAAGATAGATGGCAGCAAGAAAAGCTTGATCCCAATATTTTAGAGGCATAGAAGCATTTTGTGACAACCCGCCCAGGAAAATACCATGCTATCGCCTAAAACCAATCCACTTTGGTCATTAAGCAATAGTAAAGTATCATCCTGTCTTTAGTTGCCGGGTTAACGCCCGGTAAATCACTTGGAATTCATACAGAGGATCGAACATATGCATTAAAACTCACGCGAAGGCGAGTCCAGAGTACAAACACCAATTTAAGTCCAAACTACCCCTGAGGGTTAAATTATTACAAACCATTGTTCAAGACATGAAGTACAGGTTCAGAGTTCGAAAACAGCGGAATAAAATAAAGTAGCGCAACGGTAAACATCACAGGAGGCCATCTGTGATGCCATCACTTGTCGTCATCCACCCGGTCAACAACACCTGCAACCACAGTTTTAAAGCAAGGCTGAGTATACTAATACTCAGCAAGACTTAACCGTCGGGTGATAACTACATCACCAAACTCTAGACATGGGAGGCTTTATGGCCGGTGGAGTTCTTTTGCTGAAAAGCAACAAAGAATATGTCCTTACTTTCATTATTTTAGCACAAGTTCAAGTTGATTACCATTTCTAAGTGTGCCAACTAATTCAAACAAGAATTGTACAAACAATTAATTCAAGCAGTAATATTCACCAAGTTCCATCATTACGGGATATCATGGCCAGTTGATTAAGCAGTCTCAGATAACGGTGAGAGGCCGACAATCGATTGATTTAAACCTTGCAAGGTAAACCTAAACACACGGTAGGGTGCCCCCGCGAGGACAACCATCCAGGCAGTTCCCAAAAATTCTCGGGTTGGGATCAAAGCTTACAGTCCTGGGTACAGGGTTAGCTGGCATACCCCGCGAGGCACCCAGTTTCACACATGCACCCCCCTTCCCCGGTAGCTAGACGGGTAGGTGAATACTCAAGATTAGTAAGGGTAAGTTCCCGCACCGTCTCATTAAGGTACTAGGCTTACCGGTCCCATTCCCGACAAGTGCTTAGTACGTTCAAAAGCTTAGCCCACGAAAGCCACTGGACCGGATCCCAAATCCCATGCTCTTACCACATGAGCAATCCATTTACAAAGATCTTATGATTCCAACATAAGGACCTATTCTCGCGAGTGACGAGCATCACTCGACTTGTACCGGTCCTATAGCATAGCAGCTATCGACCTAGCATACTAGTGATAGAGCATAGGTACCTAGGAATCATGCATCTAGGGTTTCCATTCAACTCTTGAAATGTAAATGCACAATCATCGCAAAGGTAATTACATAATTTTAAAAGACGGGGTTAATGATCCGGGGCTTGCCTTCGCTGGCAAGGTTGGCCTTGGGCCCTTCTGAACTTTGGTCCAGGTCTTGAGCTACGAACACGTGCTGCAGCTCTTCGTCAGCACCTTCGTCTCCTCCTTCCGGCACGAGCGTAAATCTACCGTCGGGAAGATCTACACGAAGATGCAAATGCAAGATTTACTTGACGATTTTAAATTAATTAATTATAATCAACAAATGACAACCATGGGGTGCATGGTTGACCACATTCACCTAGATAAGAAATACATTCAGCATACTCTTCCAAAAGGAACAATATGCGGTTCATTATTAATTACTCTTTTTGATAGTGACTGTGTACATATTTATTCGAATAAATCAATTTAAATTACACAAGCAGCAAGGGGTTGGTCTTTATCCTTTTTAAAATGATTTTCAACCCAAACCTAAAGTCACTAGGTGTGTAGGTGGTGATTTTTTTTTCCAATTTACTTTAATATAAGCTTAAATGACTTCCATTACCTTTATTCATAAAATTAATTAATAAAACTCAGTGAAAGGGTTTGTTAAGCACTAACACATATGCAAAGCCACTGAACACACATGCATGCTTAGGATAGCTAGGAAAATAATTATATTTGAAAATAACAAAAACTAGCTAATGAAGCAAGACTAATGCATACAAAATAAATACACATCAAAATGATTCAAACTTTCTCACACATGATCTCTGGTCCAAAACTAAGCTAGGAATGCAACATATACACCTAGAAATATTATAAATCTTGAGCTAGGCAATTACAAAGAAAAACAAGCATATTTCAAGAATAAATATTTTTGACTATTATAAAATTGTGATTAATTCACCAGAGGTGCATTTTGGCATAAAAAGACAACATGCAGAAGTTGGGTACAAAAATCTAATTATTTTTAGCTACAAAAATCATTTAGACAGATTCTGCATAAATAGAAAACAATTCATATAAAAAGATTTACAACATAACTTTGTGCAATTTTTGGTACAAGAGCTAGTCATGACATAACACACAACATATCCAAAAATTAGCTACAGAGGACATGTAGATTTTGAGATACAATAGATCTAGGTTTTTCAGTTTCCTATTTTTCATGCAAAAACTACTACGAAAAACTATAGACAAGCTTTACAAAAGTTGTAGGGTTTTTCACCAGGAATACAACAAAATTGAGTTTGCATTTTTCTTATTTTTCTATGATTTTCTACGGATTTTCCAAGTTTCAGCCAAACACATACACTATTTAAGAAACGGATTTGCAATGAAGTCCCTAGAGGTTTTGATTCCTTACAGATGTACCCTCGGTTTGTGGATTGGCCCTCAGAAAGATTTGAGGTCTTGCAATGTGGTCCTCGGGTGGCGGCCGGCGGCGGTCCGGTGAAAATCCGGCGAGCTCGCCAGTGCTCGCGGCCGGGGAAGGACGGGGTAGGGGTCCCTGCTCCCCAAGGGCTCGATTTCGGGGCTCAGCCGGGTCGGGGAAGGGGCCGGCGAGGGGCTCGACGGCGCCCGGCGGCGGTGGCCGCCGCGAGCTGTGCCTCGGTGCGGCGGATGCTCGGACTGGGCAATGTGCGGCACGAGTAGCTGTGCTAGGGGGTCAAGGCTAGGCTTGCGTGCGCCACTTGGTCACGTGTGACTTGGAACGGGGAGCTCACCGTGACGACGTCCATGGTAGACGGTGGCGCTCAGGGAGATGGAGGAACGGCGGCGCGCGCGAGGGCGTTCGGCGGCCTTAAATAGGCTGCGAGCTAGGCGTGCAGGGCGCAGAGGCTTAGCCTCGAAGCAAGGGGAGGACGTGGGGGTCCTGACCGCGGCAGGCGACATGCCCGGCGGGCAGCACGGGCAGGGGTCCGCCGCGCGCGAACGGCGACGCGACACGTGGGAGCGCGGGCTTCAAGACGCCTCGGAGTGAGCACGGCCTCGGTCTGCGTGGCCTCGGGGCGCGGGGTCTCGGAATGCGGCCGTGTGGGCCCGGACGCTGAGGACAGGCGCGGCTGTGCGGCCACACGCTAGGCGCGCGCGCGACGTGCGCCGACGCTCCAGAGCGCCAGTGCGCCGGTTGGGGCTGGAATCCACCAGTCAACGCCGGTTTGACCGCGTTTTTCTTCAAAAATTTGAACTGGACGAAAATTTCTCCAAAAATGAAAGTTGTAGTGTGAAGTGCCCTCTACAACTTTTACAAAGGCCATCCTATGTTTTTCTCACTAGTTTGAGCAGGAACGGCAAGCAAAGTTCTGGGTTTGCAGAGCGTCGATGAATAGTAAATCTGCAGTTGACCAAGTTTTTCACCATTTTTCACTCAAAATTTGAAATGCCATCCAACATGAAAGTTGTGTCCCTCGAAAAACTGGACAACTTTTATATTGGGAGATTTTGAAGTGTTTAGGTGAAATTTGGAGAACGCGGCAAAAGTTCCGGAGGACGTTCAAAGACATCAGGGTTTTTAAGTGGGGTTTGACCGTGCCTTTGACCAAGGGTTGACCACAAGTGTGTGTTGACTTGATCAAGAGGGTCATTAGGGATTGTTGGCGAGGTTTTCGAGGTGATGACCCAGGTTGACCATGGTTTGACCAATGTCAGCAGGTTTGACTCAGCTGAAACGGTCATTTTCATTAATGATGCTAATTAAAAACCTGGGGCGTCACAGCCTACCCCCCTTAAAAAGAATCTCGTCCCGAGATTCGAAAGTACAAGATGAAGTGGGAAGGTGGTTCTCGGATAGAGAGATTACCCATAGAGTTAAGCTGGCCTGGCTTCCCTTGAAAGATTGGCTTCTTGCCGTGATCACCTTTAGCTGCTCTGAGGTTCTGATTCTGCTGCTGGGGGTTTGGGCAATTACGTATGAAATGCCCGGGTTGTCTACAATTGTAGCAAAGGCGGGGCAGAAGTTCCTTGGGCTTGGAAACTTGTTGATGATCTTTCTTGACGATACGGAGCTTCTTTCCCTTTCGTGTTCCTAATATCTCGGCTTGAGAGTGGGTTTCACCTTCGATGAGCTGGCCGATCTTGTCGGTGTCGCAACTTCGTTTGCTCTCACACGGACGAGTTTCCTTATAGGTAATTTCCCACTCACTTACATCTATCTCAGATAATACTCGCTTGTTGCTCCGACTTGTTCTCTCTTCCTTTCTAAGGTCCATTGGTAGTTGAGAAGGTGGTAATATGGAGTCGGAGGTTTTGAGTTGACCTTGAGTCACATGATCCACCAACAGATTGAACAAGCGGGCCTGCTCGACCATGGATGCAGATAAAGACTGAGAGAGACTGTCTGCCAAACTAGTTTGAGATGGTCCTCCATAACGACCTTGGATGATATCGTACACTATCTGACTTAGCACTGAATTTTGCCCCTCCAACATCTGAATTGCACCGACAATGGTATTCATATCCGTCTGGGTAGGTACTCTGGGTGAGCAAGGCTCGAAAGATCGAGGCTTCGGTTGCATCGGTTGCGTCTGTTGCAGTTGCTGGGCCAGCTGCTGTTGTGCCTGCAGGATCTGGCGCAACACTTCGGTTTGCGTTGCCACGAAGGCTTCTGTCGGTGTCGAGGGCGGTTGCGGTGATAGGTCGCCACTACCCAATGCACCAAAACCATTGGGGGTACTGCGTGTTGGTCCGACCATCTGGAAATTGAGTTTTCATTAAACACACATTCAGAAGCTCGCTCATAAAGTTAACAAGTTGAACATGCACGACAAAAACTCGTTTATGGTAAGTATTGCGAAACCGGACAGCACAACGGTCATAAGCATCACATTCATAAATCTCTGCTCATGCACTGACAATTTTCTTTTTGGTCAGTAGGTGTAGGATTTCACAACTCTAAAGTGGATTTCAATTCCGAGGCGAACTCCCGGGTTAACCGTGACGGCGGAAATCATGAGGAAAAACTCACGGCATCCATCCTCTAGGCTGAAGGGCGCATCAAGGAGAATTTAGCAAAAGCTTCCATCGATCCTGGGTTCGCTCGTTTCTCAATTCCGAAGATTTGGAGGGTACGATTACGGATCATAGACTGATAAGTGATGAAAGTCTCTCAAACATTGACTTTTCGAGAACCTTGATTGCTCAAGAAAACTCTACTTCTACTTACTTAACTTAGCTGGTCGGAAAGGAGTTGATGCTAAAAGAACGTCGAGGTTGGCGGTAAGAGACCAGGTCGAACAGTGATCATCAAAACAGACTTTTATGAAGAAAAGGAAGGCTAGTAAAAGATTTCCGTAATTTCTTTGTACGGAAGACAATTTAGTGTGGGAATTTCAGAAACAATCTTGCTCACACTTTAATTAACTTGTGAATCTGGGTGTTATTGACTCATTGCATTACGGTGCAATGATTTTTAAAAGTCGGTGGGATGCACATGCTTATGAAGACACGATGCACATGCTCATGCAGTATGGTGCTCATGATGCATATTAGCACGACTCGGTTACCCACAAAATGAGTTAGTGATTGCGAGGGCAATCATAGGCAGAGAAAGAGTATGTGTGGCGAATCGCATTCTCACAACTAAGATACCTAGCGCGCTCCTAGTGGCATTCACATGGCTGCAGCACACATGATGCCCTAAGTTCCGTCGCGGCACCTTTGGTTATGGGACAACAACATCACCAAACAAGAGAGATAGAGTATGAGTATGGAAGTTTCCATGCGAATGCACGTTAGTCCACCCAAGGTTTCCAAATGCACGTGCTATGCAATGCATACTCAAAAAGTGACATTTATTTTACTTTAAAAGGTTGTGAGCAAGACCAAAAGAATAAGTTCAGGATTGAGAGGTCGAATTGATCACGATGGGCATAAAGATTTTTGGGCAAGTTTGATACTCATCACAAAACTCTGATCTGATCACAAACAGCATAAATAATCCTTCACAAGGATCACTGGAGGAAGATGTTCAATCAAGGCATTACACCGATAAGGGGTTTCAGAATTACCAAAACAACACTTGGGGACTTACAGTGCAGACTGGCTGCACCCAAGAAGCTCCTAGCTCAGCCAACCATAACAACTAACCAAACGCGGCTGCACACTAGGGTTCCTTACAACTATTACACTCGTACGACTCAGAACTTTATTACAAACATACCAACTTCCTAGGGTTGGATCTTCCATGCCGAAGAACTATGGTGACTCAGGTCCAGACTCTACTCCAGACTCTCCTTGGATTCCCTCAGCATCCTCTTCTTCTTCTGGTCCGGGAATGATAGGTTCCGGAGGTGGAGCTGCTATAGCTTCCAATTGATTCTCAAGTTCAAACATATACTGGTCATTATGCTGCAACAGGAAGTTCTGCTCATGGATGACTTCACTCAATTCTCGTATCTTTGCCTTATCCTTGCGTCTTCCCTTCTTGAGAGTAGTTATCATTGCTCGTGCTTCCTTCAATGCTTGAGCGGTGTTCTCCATTTCTTTAACTCGGTACCTATAGATTTGGTGTCTATAGAATACACTTTCTCCCACCATTCGTCGATAGGTGTCATACATGGCTTTAGAAAAACGAACTGAGGTGTCAAGATCAGGACTATAGTGAGAGCTGCCCTGAGCTGGAGGAAAAGCTTCGCGTTCGACACGCGGTACAGTGTGTCGCTCAGGTACCGGAATCACTCTGGCTGCAGAGCCGGCTACCTCGTCAGGGTGCTTCCCACAAAAAGTTGTGAGCGCTTCGAGAGAAGCCTTCTGCACAGTGTCAGCCAGGTTCCGTCCTTGTGCCTTACACTCCCACTCTTCCCAAGCAGGATTTGTTGGGCACACAGGGATCTTCACCTTCACCTCACAACGAAGGAGCTGGCCTGTGGTCATGACCTCACGTGTCGAGTACTCTGGGTAAACGGTGTACCCAAAGTCCTTCAGGGTGTCCCACAAGAGTGCAGGAAATCCACCCTCCTCGAGGTAGTTCACGAGAGTCCATGCTTCCACATCAGCCGACGCAGATCCAAGGTGGTCCATCTGGACACAACGACAAAAGTGAGAACCAGATGGACATGAGTGTACAAGATAGACTCGGACAAGATAAGAGAACTCTTGGTTCAGAAATGGGGTAATCATGTGTACCAAGGTACAATCGCATGTTAGAACTCGAAACGAGCAGACATACATAATGACATAAAGTTCTGGCAGTTGTGAACAAAAATTCATAACTTAAAACCAGAGCCCCAAAATTTCTCAAATTTGCGTAGCACTCAGCAAGTCTATGAGACATATGCTTGGTATACAAAGATTGATCTCGGAAGGCTAGGAAGGTGCTTAACTAAGCAAGATTTCATATTTGGTTCCTGGAAAAACAGCAAGGCAGGGGTTCACTAATCTGAGCATAACCCGAGACAGACAAAGGCTATGACTGTGAACTTTGTCGAGAAGAAACTAGGCTAGATATGGAGCAACTTTGGTAGAGATCAACTGGTCAAAAAGGTTCTTGAACAGGGTGCACACTTCTACGCAAACAGCCCTAACACAACTTCTGGACAGCAACATATCTACACCTAAGAGGCTAGGCAGGACAAAACATACTAGCAAAATTTTACCTTAGAGAGCACATAAACAAGGATGTGTTCAGTTTTAAGTTTAACATGACTTTTAGCATGATGCAAGACGTCCTATTCGTCCTCATAAGGCAATCAAGCCGAAAATCGAAGTTAGCGCCTGTGGCAAGGCACATACACGTTTCTCCCTATAATAACTAGTCGAGAGCTAGTCGATGCTCACTTAACGACTTACGAAACGTGGTTAGTGTACCTGCAGAAGATCACAGAACACAACGAACCTTTCATGCCAGCACTCATGAAAGCGTCCACATACATTACCGTTCACTATAGAAACGGCACCCATGCGTTTATCGCTGCATGGACAGCGTCCAACCTCAGATACGCTCCTTTTGAATGAAGCGGATCCTTGCCTCACATATACAAAATGCGGAACGTCCACGTATGGCAAAACGTGGCGAGACACAGACGCGACAGTGGGTTCCCTTTGGATTAGGTCCCATCCATCCCTCGCATGACTTCCATGCAGTACCACCACGTATAGCAAAACGTGATGAACTAGTATGGTTGTACAGAAAGTAAGTTCTGATAGAAAGTAAATGTGCTGGGAGTTAGCAAAATAAACCATAGATTAATAAGCCACCTGAAGAACCCAAAAATTCCCTCTAGGGCCTCTCGGTCTAATCGGACCAACGTATTTTGCAAATTCAAACAATCTTGGCAAGTTTTATTCAAAAACATGTGATTAAGATTGTTAATTAAACTCTGGTGCATATAATCGCTCTGATACCAGCTGTGACAACCCGCCCAGGAAAATACCGTGCTATCGCCTAAAACCAATCCACTTTGGTCATTAAGCAATAGTAAAGTATCATCCTGTCGTTAGTTGCCGGGTTAACGCCCGGTAAATCACTTGGAATTCATACAGAGGATCGAACATATGCATTAAAACTCACGCGAAGGCGAGTCCAGAGTACAAACACCAATTTAAGTCCAAACTACCCCTGAGGGTTAAATTATTACAAACCATTGTTCAAGACATGAAGTACAGGTTCAGAGTTCGAAAACAGCGAAATAAAATAAAGTAGCGCAACGGTAAACATCACAGGAGGCCATCTGTGATGCCATCACTTGTCGTCATCCACCCGGTCAACAACACCTGCAACCACAGTTTTAAAGCAAGGCTGAGTATACTAATACTCAGCAAGACTTAACCGTCGGGTGATAACTACATCACCAAACTCTAGACATGGGAGGCTTTATGGCCGGTGGAGTTCTTTTGCTGAAAAGCAACAAAGAATATGTCCTTACTTTCATTATTTTAGCACAAGTTCAAGTTGATTACCATTTCTAAGTGTGCCAACTAATTCAAACAAGAATTGTACAAACAATTAATTCAAGCAGTAATATTCACCAAGTTCCATCATTACGGGATATCATGGCCAGTTGATTAAGCAGTCTCAGATAACGGTGAGAGGCCGACAATCGATTGATTTAAACCTTGCAAGGTAAACCTAAACACACGGTAGGGTGCCCCCGCGAGGACAACCATCCAGGCAGTTCCCAAAAATCCTCGGGTTGGGATCAAAGCTTACAGTCCTGGGTACAGGGTTAGCTGGCATACCCCGCGAGGCACCCAGTTTCACACATGCACCCCCCTTCCCCGGTAGCTAGACGGGTAGGTGAATACTCAAGATTAGTAAGGGTAAGTTCCCGCACCGTCTCATTAAGGTACTAGGCTTACCGGTCCCATTCCCGACAAGTGCTTAGTACGTTCAAAAGCTTAGCCCACGAAAGCCACTGGACCGGATCCCAAATCCCATGCTCTTACCACATGAGCAATCCATTTACAAAGATCTTATGATTCCAACATAAGAACCTATTCTCGCGAGTGACGAGCATCACTCGACTTGTACCGGTCCTATAGCATAGCAGCTATCGACCTAGCATACTAGTGATAGAGCATAGGTACCTAGGAATCATGCATCTAGGGTTTCCATTCAACTCCTGAAATGTAAATGCACAATCATCGCAAAGGTAATTGCATAATTTTAAAAGACGGGGTTAATGATCCGGGGCTTGCCTTCGCTGGCAAGGTTGGCCTTGGGCCCTTCTGGACTTTGGTCCAGGTCTTGAGCTACGAACACGTGCTGCAGCTCTTCGTCAGCACCTTCGTCTCCTCCTTCCGGCACGAGCGTAAATCTACCGTCGGGAAGATCTACACGAAGATGCAAATGCAAGATTTACTTGACGATTTTAAATTAATTAATTACAATCAACAAATGACAACCATGGGGTGCATGGTTGACCACATTCACCTAGATAAGAAATACATTCAGCATACTCTTCCAAAAGGAACAATATGCGGTTCATTATTAATTACTCTTTTTGATAGTGACTGTGTACATATTTATTCGAATAAATCAATTTAAATTACACAAGCAGCAAGGGGTTGGTCTTTATCCTTTTTAAAATGATTTTCAACCCAAACCTAAAGTCACTAGGTGTGTAGGTGGTGATTTTTTTTCCAATTTACTTTAATATAAGCTTAAATGACTTCCATTACCTTTATTCATAAAATTAATTAATAAAACTCAGTGAAAGGGTTTGTTAAGCACTAACACATATGCAAAGCCACTGAACACACATGCATGCTTAGGATAGCTAGGAAAATAATTATATTTGAAAATAACAAAAACTAGCTAATGAAGCAAGACTAATGCATACAAAATAAATACACATCAAAATGATTCAAAATCTCTCACACATGATTTCTGGTCCAAAACTAAGCTAGGAATGTAACATATACACCTAGAACTATTATAAATCTTGAGCTAGGCAATTACAAAGAAAAACAAGCATATTTCAAGAATAAATATTTTTGCCAATTATAAAATTGTGATTAATTCACCAGAGGTGCATTTTGGCATAAAAAGACAACATGCAGAAGTTGGGCACAAAATCTAATTATTTTTAGCTACAAAAATCATTTAGACATATTCTGCATAAATAGAAAACAATTCATATAAAAAGATTTACAACATAACTTTATTCAATTTTTGGTAAAGGATCTAGGAAAGACATAACACACAACATATCCAAAAATTAGCTATAGAGGACTTGTAGATTTTGAGATACAATAGATCTAGGTTTTTTAGTTTCCTATTTTTCATGCAAAAACTACTAGGAAAAGCTATAGACAAGCTTTACAAAAGTTGTAGGGTTCTTCACCAGGAATCTAACAAAATTGAGTTTGAATTTTTCTAATTTCTCTATGATTTTCTATGGATTTTCTAAGTTTCAGTCAAACACATACACTATTTAAGAAATGGATTTGCAATGAAGTCCCTAGAGGTTTTGATTCCTTACAGATGTACCCTCGGTTTGTGGATGCCCTCAGAAAGATTTGAGGTCTTGCAATGTGGTCCTCGGGTGGCGGTCGGCGGCGGTCTGGTGAAAATCCGGCGAGCTCGCCAGTGCTCGCGACCGGGGAAGGACGGGGTAGGGGTCCCTGCTCCCCAAGGGCTCGATTTCGGGGCACGGCCAGGTCGGGGAAGGGGCCGGCGAGGGGCTCGACGGCGCCCAGCGGCGGTGGCCACCGCGAGCTGTGCCTCGGTGCGGCGGATGCTCGGACTGGGCAATGTGCGGCACGAGTAGCTGTGCTAGGGGGTCAAGGCTAGGCTTGCGTGTGCCACTTGGTCGCGTGTGACTTGGAACGGGGAGCTCGCCGTGACGACGTCCATGGCGGACGGTGGTGCTCAGGGAGATGGAGGAACGGCGGCGCGCGCGAGGGCGTTCGGCGGCCTTAAATAGGCTGCGAGCTGGGCGTGCAGGGCGCGGAGGCTTAGCCTTGAAGCAAGGGGCGGACGTGGGGGTCCTGACCGTGGCAGGCGACATGCCCGGCGGGTAGCACAGGCAGGGATCCGGCGCGCGCGAACTGCGACGCGGCACGTGGGAGCGCGGGCTTCAAGACGCCTCGGAGTGAGCATAGCCTCGGTCTGCGTGGCCTCAGGGCGCAGGGTCTCGGAATGCGGCCGTGTGGGCCCGGACGCCGAGGATAGGCGCGGCTGCGCGGCCACACGCTGGGCGCGCGCGCGACGTGTGCCGGCGCTCCGGAGCGCCAGGGTGCCGGTTGGGGCTGGAATCCACCAGTCAACGCCAGTTTGACCGCGTTTTTCTTCAAAAATTTGAACTGGACGAAAATTTCTCCAAAGACGAAAGTTGTAGTGTGAAGTGCCCTCTACAACTTTTACAAAGGCTGTCCTATGTTTTTCTCACTGGTTTGAGCAGGAACGCCAAGCAAAGTTCTGGTTTTGCAGAGCGCTGATGAATAGTAAAATCTGTAGTTGACCAAGTTTTCACCATTTTCCACTCGAAATTTGAAATGCCATCCAACATGAAAGTTGTGTCCCTCGAAAAACTGGACAACTTTTATATTGGGAGATTTTGAAGTGCTTAGGTGAAATTTGGAGAACGCGGCAAAAGTTCCGGAGGTCATTCAAAGACATTAGGGTTTTTAAGTGGGGTTTGACCGTGCCTTTGACCAAGGGTTGACCACAAGTGTGTGTTGACTTGATCAAGAGGGTCATTAGGGATTGTTGGCGAGGTTTTCGAGGTGATGACCCAGGTTGACCGTGGTTTGACTCAGCTGAAACGGTCATTTTCATTAATGATGCTAATTAAAAACGTGGGGCATCACACATTTGCAAGGAGAGCAAGGCCCATCTCGACAATGTGTCGATGCTTGCGTTCGGCTGCACCATTTTGTTGGTGTGTGTGGGGGCAAGAAACAAAGTGAGATATGCCAACATTGCGAAAGAAAGAATTTAATTTTTCATACTCGCCACCCCAATCACTTTGCATGGCAAGAATTTTGCGATTGAATAACCGCTTAACAAGACTCTGGAATTCTTGAAAATATTTAAACACCTCAGATTTGTAGCGAAGCAAATAGATCCACGTGAATTTACTATAATCATCAATAAAACTAACATAGTATCTTTTCCCACCAAAAGAATCAATGGCAGGACCCCACACATCTGAAAAAATAAGTTCCAAAGGAGCACTAGACTTGCTAGTAGATACTGAGTATGGTAATTGATGTGATTTGGCTTGTTGACAAGCATCACAAACCGTCTCTTTATTGACTTCACTAGAACATGGAAGATTATTCGTACTAATGACACGACGAACTACTTCAAATGAAGGATGCCCTAGGCGACTATGCCATCTTGAGGAGGACGGCTTGGCGACGCTAAGGGCTTGTTTCCATGGATCTGAGGTGTGTTGGAGTGGGTAGAGGCTGCCCCTACATCTACCGCGAAGCAGAACTTTCTTCGTTGCCTGATCCTTGACCAAGAAAAAATTAGGGTGAAATTCCATAAAGGTTTGATTATCTTTGGTGAAACGATGCACAGAGACAAGATTTTTTGCAGCTTGCGGTACATGAAGGACATTGTTTAGATGAAGAATACGACTAGGGGTATGAATAACAGAAGAACCAACATGTTTGATGTCCATACCTGCACCACTGGCCGTCCTGATCTGATCGGTTCCATTGTACCGATCATGCATGGTCAGCTTGTCCAATTCACCAGTAATGTGGTCGGTTGCTCTAGTATCCGTGTACCAGAGTGGTTCACCGCCAGCATGTGAAGCTGTAGCCACGGTAGCACTCCTGATGGTGTCGGGGACGAAGTCGGCATCGAACCTGTGCCAACATGTGATCACCGTGTGTCCGGTCTTGAAGCAGAGTTGACACTTCTACTGTTTCTTGTCTCCACCGCTGGTGTTGCTGTTGCCATAGTTGGAGCTAGGGTTGAATCGGGCTGTGTTGTTGTAGGAGCCTCGATTTCCACCCCGGCCCTTTCCACGGCCGCCACCACGATTGTTGTTGCCGCCGCGCCCTGCGCTGCGACCTCCGTAGTTGGCAGAAGATTGCGATCCCTGCCCTCCAGATTGCATCTCGAGGCGAGACTCATAACTCAGCATCTGAGCATAGAGTTCACCCGGAGACATCGGATCTGAGCGAGCAAGGACTGCAGAGACCAGCGGGTTGTCTCTTCCTCATGCCCTGTGATGATGTAGGACACAAGTTCCTCATCACCGAGAGCTTTGCCGGCGGCCGCCATCTCGTCAGCCAGCCTTTTCATCTTGGAGTAGTACTCAGCCATGGAAGAATTGCCTTTCTTGGCCGTGGCAAGGGAGATGCGGATGCTGACCGCACGCACTCTTGTCTGGGACGCAAACATCTCCGCAAGGGCGCTCCATACCTCGGCTGAGGTCTTCAGCGTGGTGACACCGACCAGGGCATCGCGTGTGAGGGTGGAGAGCGAGTAGCTCAGGACCGCTTGATCCTGCGCCACCCACCGAGTGTACTCGGGATTGGGCTTCTTGACATCCTTGTCAGCGACCTTCTCTTCGATCTCAGCGGGAGGCGCTGGAACAGATCCATCTAAGAGGCCCTCAAGTTGGGCACCCTTGATGGCCGGGAGGACTTGTGCTTGCCAAAGGAAGTAGTTTGATTTGGTGAGCTTCTCTCCTACAGGGATGCTGAAGGACGCCGGGATCTTGAAGGAGGAGCTAGAGCTCACCATGGATGATGTGGATGTGGTTTAGAGGAAGGAGGCTCTTGATACCATGAAAGAAGAATGGTAAAGCGTGTTCACCACCGTGGTGGCCGCGTCTACGTGTTAATATAGGCACCATTGGTGCAACAAGATTACAGGATTGCACAACAACCTCCTAGGGCCGGCTGGAGATAAACTACAACAAACTCTATCCTAGATTACAATAGCTTACAACAGAAAGATCCTCAGCCGGCCTAGATAATCTTGTTGTGCACGATTACATAACCAAAATATCTATCTATTCTAACAACCTTAGCCCTGAACTCCGAGTCCAGTAGGATATTGCTTGCCTTGATGTCCCGGTGAACAATGGATGGTGAGCACTCATGGTGCATGTAGCAAAGCCCCTGCGCGGCCCCGACAGCCACTATGAGCCTCGTCGGCCAGTCCAACGGCACACGTTGAGACAGTGTCCTAGCCATTGAGTCCCCTGAGCAGAGGGCGCTTCCATGGAGCCATTTGTCCAGGCTTCCATTGTCCATGTAGTCGTACACAAGGAGCTTAGACTCCGCACTTGAGAGGCAGCATAGCAACTTGACGATATTCTTGTGCCGGATGTTGCAGAGTATGCTTGCCTCAGATTCAAACTCACGCTCCAGCTTCTCATCCAAAGACCCAATGCTTCGTATCTGCTTCACAGCCACCACCCCAGTGCTGCTATCATACCGGTTGGTGTATGTGACGCGATAGACATGCCCTGAGCCACCGCTGCCAATGAGGTTCTCCTCCACTAGTCCCCGCGGTATGTCCGCAACCACAAACTTCAGAGCTTGGAATGGTGCAATCTGCCAGTCATCCAGATTTGCTTTCATGAACTCAACTGCAGAGGTGTGGATGCCTTTCATGGTTATGAGACGGTCATTGTCGAATCGTGTGGCCCCCTCTTCAGCTGATGATCGCTCATCTTCAGCACGTCCAGTTCTCTTAGATAATGAGAAAATAACAGTAACAGTGAGCAAGACCAATCCAATAAGAGCACCACCAATAACACTAATGACCATTAGGAGAATGTGCCCTTTTCTCTTAGCAACAGTTGCCATATTATTGCTATTAGTAGCATTTGTATTTGTAAGACCAGGATTTCCAATGATATCAACTACCACATTTGGAGGAAATGTAGGAAGGGACCCTTACTTTCGACGTAGTCGATATGTATCATCCATACCCTTACTTTCGACGTAGTCGATATGTATCATCCATACCTCGCGATTTTCGGCAGAGGATTCATCAACAAATTTGATGCAGTCATAAGGCAGCAGTTCTTATGCATGAAGATCCCAGCACCCAAAGGGGTTATCACAGTTTTCGGTGATCAACAAGAAGCCAGAAATATTGAGAAAGGCTTCACACCAGGCCAAAGCAACGTGCATTAGCGGAACTCTACCGAAGACAGGAAAGAACCCTATATTGAGGCCAAGCGAGACAAAGAAAAGATCGAGATAGCTGCTGATGGTGAAACCAAGAAAGTGTACTTAGATGACATGCCCGACAGAGCAGTCGTGATAGGGGCTCATCTTAGCCCCGAAGAAGAAAAAGAGCTTGTGCAATTCTTGAACATGAATAAAGATGTCTTCGCATAGTCAGCCAAAGATCTGCAAGGTGTCGACAGAGATATCATCGAGCATGCTCTGGAGACAGATCAAAAAAATAACCCCGAAAAAGCAGAAACTCAGGAAAATGTCTGAAGAAAAAGTAAAGACAGTAGAAGCTGAGGTGCAGAGACTTCAGGACGCCAAGGTGATCAGAGAAGTCATGTATCCTGTATGGCTGGCCAATACTGTGCCAGTTAAGAAGAAGAATGGAAAGTGGAGAATGTGTGTGGACTTCACAGATTTGAATAAAGCTTGCAAGAAAGATGACTTCCCCTTAGAAAGGGTGGGCAAAGTTGTTGACGATGTCGCGAATAGTGAAATGTTATCACTCCTGGACATGTTCTCAGGATATCATCAAATAAGGGTACGAAAAGAAGATGAGGAGAAAACAAGTTTCATAACTCCTTTCGGAACCTTTTGCTTTGTTAGAATGCCAGAAGGGCTGAAAATGCAGGATGCACCTTCTCAAGAATGATAGCAATAGTTCTCCATCCCCAGCTTCGGAGAAATATCCTAGCATATGTCGACGATATAGTCGTCAAGAGCATTCAAAGGAAAGACCACATCAATGACCTGGCAGAAACTTTCGCGAACCTCAGAGCAGCGAATCTCAAATTGAACCCTGAAAAATGTGTCTTCGGCATTCACATGGGAAAAGTTCTGGGATGTCTTGTTTCGACAAAAGGCATCGAAGCAAATCCTGACAAAATCAAGGCTCTAATCGAAATGCAAGATCCTGAAGAGTTGCTGCCCTTAACAGGTTCATCCCTAGAGCTGCAGAGAGAAACTTGCCTTTCTTCCAAGTTCTCCGAAGTTCCAAGAACTTTCAGTGGTCCGAATCTCAGAAACAAGCTTTCCAAGAACTCAAAGACTATCTGTCAAAAATGACTAAGTTATGCCCTCCAGAGCCAAAATCGCCACTTCTGTTGTACTTGTCTGCTTCAAATTCGGCAGTAAGCGTTGTGCTAGTGCAAGAGAAAGAAGAAGAAGGAAAGCTAAAATAAATTCCCGTATATTTTGCTTCCGAAGCACTTTCAGGCTCTAAACTCTTCTACTCTGAATTAGAAAAGATAGCGTATGTTGTTGTGATGGCTGCAAGAAAACTGAGGCATTACTTCGAGGGTCATAGAATAAGGGTTATCACGAACCAACCGCTGAATGACCTCTTCACGAACAAAGAGGCATCAACCCGAATCATCAAATGGGCTGCTGAACTCTCAGAATATACAGTTGATTTCGAGAGAAGAAGTGCAATCAAATCGCAAGTCCTGGCAGATTTTGTCGTGGACTGGACATCGCCAACACATAATCCTGGCAAAGACATAGTCACACCTTGGGTAGTACATTGTGATGGGGCTTGGTGCTATAGAGGAGTTGGAATATCAGCAATCGTAACGTCTCCAGCAGGAATCGTGATAAGATACGCTGCTCGGCTCGATTTCGCAGATGATGTCCACTCTACGAACAACACAACTGAATATGAGGCTCTACTGCTAGCCTTGAGGAAGATGAAAGCTCTGGGTCAACAAACCTTCATCATAAAGATAGATTCTAAAGTCATTCAGGAACACATTGAGAAAGAGAGCGAAGCAAGAAACCCTGTTTTGATGAAATACCTTGAGAAGGTCAGAGAGATGGAAAGGCACTTCAGGGGCTATTTAGTCCAGCACATACCAAGAGATGACAATAACGAAGCAGACAAATTGGTGAAAGCAGCAGCCAGAAATCATCCAATGCCTCCAGACGTGTTCTTCGAAATCATCAAAGAACCGTCCATCAAAGAACCAAAGCCAAAAATCGTGAACATTGTGGAGACTCGCGATTAGAGAGCCGAAATCATGGCATACTTCAGGGGTCACTATGAACCACAAGACGAATTGGAGGAAAAAAGATTAAAGCAAAGGGCAATGGGCTATGCTCTGGTCGACGGAGAACTCTATAAGTCCGGGGTTACTGAACCATGGTTGAGATGCATAACCTCCGAAAAAGGTCTAGAACTTCTCAAAGAAATCCATAGTGGGTTCTGTGGTGCACACATAGGCACAAGAGCTCTAGCAAGCAAAGCAATAAAGCAAGGATTCTACTGGCCTTCTATAAACAATGATGCAAAGAAGCTTGTTCAAGAATGCGAAGCATGTCAAAAAACAGCGAATCAGCAAAACTTGCCATCCATGCCAGTTCATCTAATTCCTCCATCATGACCTTTGCAAAGGTGGGGAATGGACCTGGTTGGCCCATTACCGACAGCTCAAGGAAACTACAAGTTCGCAGCAGTAGCAGTTGATTACTTCACCAAGTGGGTGGAAGCAAAGGCATTGGCGAATATCACAGCATCAACAATCCAGAAATTCTTCTGGCAAAACATAATATGCAGATTCGGGGTACCAAGAGAGCTGACTGTCGATAATGGGAAGCAATTTGACTGCTACTCTTTCAAGTAATACTGCAGAACTCTGGGCACTCATGTGAAATTCTCTTCAGTTTATCACCCGCAGTCTAATGGGGCTGTCGAAAGAGCAAACGGGCTGATATTTTCGGGAATAAAAAAATGTTTGTATGATCAAAAGAAAGGCAAGTGGACGGATGAATTGCCGAAAGTGATTTGGTCACATAATACTACAGTGTCAAGAGCAACAGGTTTCACACCTTTTCGCCTACTGTTTGGCACCGAAGCAATGACACCAGAAGAAATCAAGAATGAGATCATGAGAGTGCAGAAGGCAAAAGAAATCGAAGAAGTTGACATGAAGGTAGAGAAAGATATGATCGAGCTAACGATCCTCGAAGCTGCCGAAAACATCAAGAAATACCAAAAAGAAACCAAGGCATGGAAAATAGAAAAGTGATCAGGAAAGACATCAAGACTGGTGATCTGGTTCTGAAAAGAATGAAAAATTGGGAGAACCCTGGGAAACTCCAAGAACCGTGGGAGGGGCCATACATAGCAAAGGAAACAAACATGCCTGAGGCTTTCCGCTTGATAGACCAAACTGACGAAGAGCTGCCGCATTCGTGGAATGCTGACAGCTTGAAAAGGTACTACCCTTGAGAATCCTGAAAGTAGTTAGATTTATTTTTCAGCATTTCTTTTCGTAAGTTCAAATTTTGTGAAAATGTAAAAAACCGAACCATGGATCTATAAGTGGTTTCGGGAACAAAAACATTCACTTTTCGCACTTAACTTAGAATAAGGAGGACCGTACTCTTTTCCTTGCAAAGGGGGCCCTAAATCAAGGGGCAAGGTTTTTAATGAGGCGGATCCTATGTAAATACTCTTTGTGATATATATGAAAAGAGTCTTCCCCCAAATCGTGTGTCTTGTGAAGTTCCATCATGAGAAAGAGAAATTCGTAAGAAGGCTCCGTTATAGCCTAAGTTCCATCATGTGAAAGAGAAATTCGTAAGAAGGCTCTGTTATAGCCTAAGTTCCATCATGTTGAAAGAGAAATTCTTGAGAAGGCTCCGTTATAGCCTAAGTTCCATCATGTGAAAGGGAAATTCGTGAGAAGGCTCCGTGATAGCCGAAATTCCATCGTGAGAAAGAAAAGTTCAGAAAAGGGCTCCGTGATAGCCGAAATTCCATCGTGAAAGTTTATGAAGAGGCTCCGTGATAGCCTGAATCCCATCATGAGAAAAAGTTCATGAAAAAGGCTCCACGATAGCCTGAATCCTATCATTGGAAAAAAGTTCGTGAAAAAGGCTCCGTGATAGCCTGTGTTCCATGGAAAGAAAAGAGAAATTCGCGAAAAGGCTCCGTGATAGCCGAGATTTAAGAAAAGAAAGAAATGTTTCGTGAAAGGGGCTCCTTGATAGCCGAAGGCTCCGTGAAAGCCTAAAATCCCACCGTAAAAGGGATTTCCCACCGAAAGGCCAGAGACAACAACAAGTTGTGGCCTAAATCCCACCGTAAAAGGGATTTCCCACCGAAAGGCCAGAGACAACAACAAGTTGTGACCTAAATCCCACCGTAAAAGGGATTTCCTACCGAAAGGCCGGAGACAACAACAAGTTGTAGCCTAGTTCCCACCATGAAGGGACATCCTACCAAAAGCACGGGAACAACTGAAGGTTGTGGCCCAGAGAGTATAAGCTTTTTCGTTCGGAACTTTACTTGTAAAAGGTTTTAGAGTAAAAATCAAAGTTATTCCAGTTGAAAGAGCAAACAAGAGTAGTAGAAAACATTCATGAAGTTTTACATGAACCTTTTCTAAAAAATTCTTTGTACAAGGGCCAAGGGGCTCAATCATCTCTGAAAGTTAGTGTTCGTAAAGGATGGTTGAAGCAACTGAGGGTTGCGATATCATCCAGGGCAAGTATGCCAAGCAGACGCAAGTCCACAAAATTCGTGAAACAAATTTTGTCGACTTACACTTCATGGAAATTTTGAATCCCTAGGTTTTCACGAAATTTTTGCATGAAAATGGCAAGGTGGGGAGGGTGACATTTTTTCTTAAAAAATGAGTTTATTGCCTTATTTCCATTCAAAAATTTCACAAGAATTAAATTACATAGCTTCCAAGAGCTAGAACTTCAGAAAGAAAGTTCGACAATGTGGCCTGGGTTGCGACCACTGTTTTCAGTAGTATCGCTAGCATAAGCGAAGTTGTAGTCATCAGTCTTGGGGCTAAGGGGCTCCGTCTTCACGAACGTCTGAGAACTTGAAGCTTCGGTGGCAAGAGCATAGCCATTGCGTTGAAGGAAGAACCAAGTTAGCTGAAAACTACGCATCGAAAAGTCTTGACAACACTCAAGCCAAAAGTCGGAGAATTTATGCCTGGGATAAACCTCTTTGAACAACCACCAAGCTTCACCGCTAACTACTTGATTCCCACGGTGAATTTGTAAAGGTATTACATCCTGCGCAGGCCCACCTTGCAGGACCTGCGCAGGTTAAAGTTTACAAAACAACTGTTTAGAGAAGAAGTCGCAACCCACAAATTTACAAGTTTTCACAATGACATCAAAAGCGAATGTTCGAGCATAATCTCATCCGACGATGTCAACCTTCGGGGAGCTAGTTTCGCGGTCAGAACTCGCTTCTTCCCCATCGTCTTGGCCGCCGTCACTACTGCTACTGTCATCGCTGCCCTCCTCACCCGAACCATCCTCTTCATTGTCAGCCTTGTCGTTCTGAAAGGATCTTGATGTCGTCTAGAGGGGGGGGTGAATTGACAAATCTGCACTTATTAAAAACTTCAACCCACTGTCAGTACTGAAATTGGTCAGACCGATTTCCAAAACCGGTCAGACCGGTTTTGCTAGGCAGCAAACCTACAAACTATGTAATAGCCCTCTACGAGTTCTAGCTCAAACCAAACTTGGTGTAGGACTTCCACAGGTGTTTCCAAGAGAGGCAATGAAGTCCCTGCACACAACACAAGCACACCAAGGTAGATCGAAGCGGAAGCATAAAGATTAAGCTAGAAACAACTTAAGGTAATGCAAGTGAATCTAAAGCAAGTAAGAGCTCAAAGACACCGGATTTATCCTGTGGTTCAGCTCGCCACTAAGGCTGGCCTACGTCCACGTTGTTGAGGTAAGCCACAAGGGCTTTGGGATCTCTTTCAATCCGCTCCTCCCTCACACCTATCGCCAAGGTAATAGATGGAGTGTTCCACTATCTTTGATTTGCAATTACAAACTTCTTGGAGCTGCCACACGATCGGGAGCTTCCAAGCGACCTCTAGCTGTCTAGGAGCCAAGGGCTCCAAGAGTAAAAGATGCTTCAAAAGATCTTCAACGAAATCAGCAAGTGCTCAAGTGTGGGATGCTCACTAGGCTACTCAAATCTCTCTAAAGCTCTCACACAAGACACTCTCTCAACCCAACTCAAGGATATGGCACTAAAGGCTTGAAGCTCACTTAGAGAGGTTGGGGAGAGCTCAGCTGGGGTTCTGGAAGGTGTTAGGAGAGTGGAGAACCAGCAACCCCTCAAAGAGGAGCTCATAGGTATAAATACCCATCCTCCCATAAACTAGCCGTTAGTCTGTCAGACAAAACCGGTCAGACCGGTTTGCCAAACCGGTCAGACCGGTTTTCAAACCAACTAGCCGTTGGACGGTGTCAGTGCCCAAACCGGTCAGACCGGTTTGGGCCAGAGAGCTCTACTAAGGTTTGATCTCACGGGTTAGTCTCTCATGGGTTCACTTGAGCACTTTTTGATGTTTGTTGTCCAATCAATGATTCATCCCTCTTGATAGTACGGCATACCTAAACTCAAGATAAAAGATAAACCCTAGTTAATCCACTTGAGCTTGAACCACCAAGGTACGCCGGTAATTGATCTTCAATGATTCGAGGGCTTCCAATATTGTATGCCAACTGAGCACATGTTATAGATGTGTAAATATATGTATGTGCTTGAGCATGTCCACCTTGTGCTGGTGACTTAGAATTCTTCCATAGAGTAGAGAAATAACCACTTTGAATTCTTAAGCCACTCCAATTTATCAATCATGACACTAGATGCAATTTGTCACTTTCCTCGGTAGGCTTGGATATGATACTTCGAAATCCTCGACGCTCTCAACTTCACCCTAGCCACTTCGCTTATGGTCGCTATCCATAGCCTTTGCTTAGTTCCTCGTTTTAGCCATCTTGATCTCTTCATCACTTATCCTTGCCACAATTGAGTCAAGCTTTGCACCATAGAAAGAATTCCATTTGAGATGTCACTCAAATAATTGTCCTTTGATTGATAACACAAATTCTTGTTTTGCAAACTTCTATTTGTAGGTCCATCATAATAGAGATAACCACATGACCTTTGTCAATGCTATACTTGAAGTCTTGCAACAAGCCTTTTTATATGAGTCAATATCCTTTACTTGATGTAAGAGTGAAATCCATTTTATATTGTTCTCGGTAAACTCATTGTATAGTTCATCAAGTTCCATCTTGTGTCAATAGTGAAATCCCTTGATGCCATACTCAACTTTGACTTAGTTCTCCCATTATTATACCACAAGCTTCACCTTTGTTCATAATATGCTTTGCTCAACATAGAGAGGCCAACCAAGTACCATATAATCATGTCTCTATATTTGCTTTTCTTTAGCTTAGTATCACTTGTTGTATGTCTTACGTAAAGTCCAATGGGAAGAACATCCTATCCATATCATGACATTCATCTTTAGTATGCTTGCATACATTCCATGTATATTGCCATGATCCACCCTTGTCTTCTAGCAATATGAGCCAAATGCATGATCTTACACATAAATATCATTTATCAATAATCAACAACCTGCTCACATGCTTTACAAGAGTGTTAGTGCTTTAATCAAGTTGTCATTCAACTCACCAAAACCCACTTAGGGCTTGATTGCACTTACACGTTCTCCTCAGCTTTAGAGGAAGATTCTTGAACTTCGGCAGCTTTACCGCGCTCTTCACTCCGAATTAACTGAAGAAACACCAAAAGAAAAAAGGAGTTAATAAAAATCGAGATAGAAATGTTCATGAGATGCCAACAAAAAAGACTGACAAAGTCTGCCAGAAACTAACATTATCTAATTTGGCGTGAGCAATCTTTTTTGCGAACTCTTTGCTGCTTGCAAACCAAAACTCTCTTGCGAATCTGATCTTTATGACTTGAACGTCCTCGTTGGGACGAATAATTGAAGTGCTCCCAGCGTCAGGAAAGCGCGAAAGATTTTCACGAAACTTCACAAGATCAGCACAGTCGAAATCGTAGAGAAGCTTTAAGATACTTTCTACTGAAAAAGCAGCGGCAAAGTCACTAGCCCCTGAGATAACGTCAGGAAGAGCCCGGAACTCATTTTCAATCCAGTCCATCAGATCGGAGATCTCCTCATTCTCAGGGAGTGGGCCAGGATGAACACCGAAGTTTTTCAGGGCTTTCCTGTACTCCTCGTACAAGAGTTTCAGCTTTTTCTTAATTTCATCAACTTCTTGTCCTGAGGCTTCGCTTCGCTCAGATAAAGCCTTCTCGAGATCTTGAATTTTCTGTTCCTTGCTGCTCAAAGTCTTCGCAAGATCTGAGTTCCTTGTTGAAAGCTCGGTGTTGCTATCACGAAGCTCGTCAACAGCCTTGGCATTTCTATCTGAATCCTTGCGAAGATTTTCAATCAGGTTAAGATCATCTTCGTGAGTCTTCTTCAGCTTTTCCAGGTCTTTTTGTGAATCTTGAAGGGCAGCTTCAGCGATACTCTTTTCGTCCTGACACTTCTTCAGGGAGTCAACAAGCTCGGAGATCCACTGCTCTAATTCAGTACTTGAAGCATGAGCCTTATTAAGATCGCGCTTTAGCTTCTTAGATTCGCCAGAGAGCTTCTTAATAATTTCATCCTTTTCAAGGAGCTGTTCAGAGACCACCTTGCCAACAATTGATGCTTTCAAATCATAAGTTTTCTGAAAGCTAGCAAGCTCCAAAGTTGAGAGTTTTCGGGTATTTTCTTCAAAAACTGCGAAAGATATAAGGTAACGAAAATTTAAGGAATATAAGGAAACCTTAAGGGTGCAAAGAAATGGAAGAAATGTACGAACCTGTCGGGTTTAGCTTTCTCAATGGAATCTCGTTCGCAGGCTCAGAAATCATCAGAGGTTTCTGAAGAGATGAGCAGATCTGCTTCTCAGCAGCAGAGAGAGGCTTTTCAACAACAGTTGGTGTCTCGCCGGTCAATCGAGATTTTTTCTTCAGCAATTCTTCTCCTGTTTTATCCACAAATTCAGGGGACGTCCATAGCAAGGCAAATTTAGGAGTGTCATCATCCGAATCAACTACTTCACCCCTAACACTTAGTAATTCGCCTCTAAAAGACGTACCAAAGCTTTCATTGTAAGCAATAACTGAAGGAGAGGGGTCTTGACCTTCGGGAAGTTCTTCGCGGCTCTCAATCAAAGAAGGGTTCTCGACAGGATCATTGCCTCTTTGAATGGTCATCTCCAAATCTTTGGTAAATTCCGGGGAAGCCTTGTCCTTAGAAGCAAGGGTCTGAGAAGTACCGGCCTCAGCATCTACAACAGATTCAACAACAGCAGCTTGAACTTCGAGCACATCTTCTGTAAAAGTTTCAACATCAACATATTCATTCTCAGAACCTGGACTATAATTGCGACGAACGCCAAATCTCAAATCACACCATAAGCAAGAAGAAAAACCTATTGGGCGAGACTCTTCAGTCACTTCATCATCCGAGAAAGCCGAAGGAACGCGCTGAACCTTAGTAACAACAATCTTCTTTATGGCCTTCTTAGCTTTCTTTTGTCCCAGCTGAGCAAGACCCGAAGCCGCCTGAACCTCAGCATTAGAAACACTGTCAGAAGCCTTGCGCCTCCTTTTGCTAGATTCCAGGGACTTAGTCTTCTCAAGACGAATAGTGGAAGAAGAAATGTCGCTAGCTTCGTTCATTCCATTCCTTTTCTTCGAAGATTTCCCCCTTGGAGCTTTGGGCGGAGCGGCTGAGCAGGTAGCCACGGCAACAGCCGGAACTTTCTTGTCAACACCTGGAGGTCGGGAGCGAAGTGCAGTCTCAACACCAAGCTCCAAAAACACACGATTCACCCTTCTCTTATGCTTGACAAGAGCTTTGAAAGACTTGTACTCATTAAGAGTCGACTCGCCGACCATAGAATCCACTTTTCCCTTGACTTCGGAAATAAAGTCTTCGAGACTTTGGCCTTCTTTCAGTCGCAGATTGAATCTAGGAAAAGGCACTTGCTGTGTCGCCTAATCCACAGTTAAGGAAACGATACTAGCAGGTCGCCATCCAGCAGATATCGGCCAAACTTCGGTTGCAATAAACTCTTCAATGACATCGCGACCGCCGAGAATGGTGCTGGCCAACAAGAAAGCATTTTCGCAAGTCTCGAAGTTGGCAGCACGCTTGTTGTATGTAGCAGTGCACACCGCAGTTACTGGCGCCATTAGCGAATAGAAGGGGTAAGCTGGCCCGGTGTAGCCAGGAACCTTAGACATGTCGACTTTCACGTAAAACCAGTATGATCTCCAATCTTTAGCGAAGTTGGTCTTGCTGCAGGGTGCGAGCTGGATCCGGTTAAGACCCTTTCGCGAGTTCTGTCTTCGGGTGTTAAAAGTGCAACATAAGTAGTGCACGTCGTAGTACTTCCCATCGTCAAGCTTCAGTATATCTTTCTCGATTACAAGCTCGAATAAACGAGCAAAAATATCAGCACCAAAGGTACAACCAAAAGTCTTCATGACCCAGAAGAACTTGGAAACCTCCAGAAAGGAGTTCGGTGTCAGTTGATGCATCTTCACAGAAAACTTATCAAGAATAGAAGGCAGAGCGGGGTCGCATGGGAATCTGAGTCCACAAGTAAAGAAATCCCTGAAAACGACCACTTCATCTGCTTCGGGAGCAGGGACTTGTTCACCAGAAGGAGGGCGTGCGTCACCAACAGGAAAGAATCAGGCATGCTCATATTCCTTGATAAGGTTAGCTGTAACCTTGGACTCACCGAACACAAAGGCCGGGGGATAAGATTTAACACTCCTCAAAGTGACAAGTTCGCTGGGATCAGCATCAACATTGGAAAGATCCTCTTCGCCGCCAGACTTGTTCTCGGGTTCTATTTCCCCATCTTCGCGACTCCCAGAGTCATGAGCGGTACCAGGAGCCGCATCATCCGCACGAGACGAAACATTCTCAGAATGGTGAATCCCTTCTCTGGTTGGCGAAACTCTAGCGGCGGCCAACTCCTCCAGAATCATTGGTCTAGTAGTGCTTTTTGTACGAGCCACCTACTTAAGAATAATACGAACAGAAAACGTGAGACAACTCATAAGAAACAAAAAACACATGAAATTAGAAGTTCAAAAACGAAAAAATATAAGTAAAAAAAGAAGAAAGAAAAAATACCTTCGGAAACAGAGGAAATCGCCAAACTTCAGATTTCCTCTCACGAAGATCTCTTCTGCGAAAACGTCTGGAAACTTTCGAAGAAAGCGACGGAACGGTAAAAAAAACTTACGTCACCCGCCCTCTATTTATAGGGAAAGGGGGTAGTTTCAAGAAACCGCCTCGATATGACCGTTGCGCATTCTCGGGGGGACGCGTGTCCACTCCGACGTTCCGAGGGTGACATTTTTTACCAAAATTCTGAAGATTTTTCGTGGAAACGGATCGTCGGAGTCAACCCGCTTCCCCGAGGGGCTAGTGTTGGGGAATTGGGCAAAAACCTTTCACCCTCGAAACGTCGAAGTTGCCGAATTCACGAATAAATTCGTGAATGTGCCTCAGGGTTGGAAATTCTGTGTCATGACAAAGAAGCGTTCATGAAGATATTCTGATAAATTTCACATAATTCGCTAACCTTCTAATGTTGTGCAAAATAAAAGCCGAATTGGCTTTGGTTCGCGAGTCAGCTGTCTATTTCAGGATGATTGGAATCTGGCAAAACTCAGGAAGTCAGGAACCCGCGAATTTCGGGAAACTTGAGGAGTCTCGGTTCGAGAATCTTGATAAGTGATGATTTTCACGAATGAAGCTTCGGAAGTCAAGGGAAGGCCAAGTCAAAGACGTCACCTCAAAAGTCCGGGTTTGAAATGTGAACTAGTGGCAGGCTTGTAAATGTATGAAATTAGCCCCGCAATTCACGGGATGAAAAAGACGTTCGTGTACATGTTCACACTAAGAATATTCTCTATGTTGGGGAATTGGGCAAAAACCTTCCACCCTCGAAACATCGGATTTACCAAATTCATAAGTATATTCGTGAATAAGCCTCGAGATGAAAAGTTCTGTTTCGTAAAAAGGAAACATTCATGAAGAGATCCTGGCGAATTTTATACATTTCACTGACCTTCTAACGATATGCGAAAGTAATAGCCGAATTTGGCTTCAGTTCGCGAGTCTGCTGTCTGTTTCAGAATAATTGGGAACTGGCGAAATTCAGGAGACCAGGGACCCGCGACGTTCGGAAGTCTGAAAGAGCCTCTGTTCGGGAACTTCAACAAGTGGATGATTGGAAACTAGCGAAATTCAGGAGACCAGGAACCTGCGACTTTCAGAAGTCTGGAAGAGCCTCTGTTCGGGAACTTCAATAAGTGGTGAATTTCATGAATGAAGCTTCGGAGGTTAAGGAGAAGCCAAGTCAAAGACGTTTCTTCAAAAGTCCGGGATTGGAGTGTGAACTGGTGGTAGGCTTGTAAATGTATGAAATTAGCCCCGCAAATCACGGGATGTAAAAGACATTCATGTACATGTTTACATTAGGAATATTCTCTAGATTCGAGGGTAATCTCGGAATGTAAAAGTCCCTTCGTCTTCCTATAAAAGGGGGCGCGAGGGCACGTGTAAAGGGATTCACAACTTTTGAGATAAGTACAGGCTTTCGGGGATTCCTTGTCCCCTACCTTTTCGCAACCTTCGTGTGTTCGTTTCGAAATCTCGTGTTCGGGGACTCCATCCGATTTTCGGACCCCCCCCCCAACATTGGCGCCCATCGTGGTTTCAGCAGAAAAACAACTCACGATGCATCCACAGAAAAAATCCAAGAAGAACACACCCACTGAGGCTGACCAGGAAGATCATCACATCGCAGAGGACTTTGGAAACTCTCCAACTGCAGAACCTTTGCAGACTTCAGACCAGGAGAGGAGAGCAAAACTTGAAGCCCTCCAGAAAGCACGAGCTGAGAAAACAACGCACACTTTGGAAGCATTTGCTGAGGAAGAAGCTGATGAAGAAGATGATGAGGCTATTGACAGAGAATTGGAGAGAGTACAGCAAAAAGTACAGCAACTTCAGAAAGAGAAGGACAGATTCGCGAACCAGCTGGAAGCAAAAAGAAAGGTTTCTGAAAAGCTAGAAAAACTTAACCAAGCAAAAGAACAAATTGAAAGAATGCAAAGAGAAATCGAAGAAATGAAAGACCAAGAAAATAGTTCACTATGGCAAGATTCACCACATCAGAACTCTGGCCAAAACAAAAGAACCCCGAAAGAAAATTTCTTCCTGGGTAATGGAATCTCACAATTAGTGGATCCAGACTCACCACTCTCAATCAGGTTGCAAACAGCACCATGGCCACCAAAGTTCAAGCCAGTCTCTCTCCCGAAATACAACGGCTTCGGAAACTCCAGACAGTTCCTTATGAGATATGAATCAGCCGTGAATTCAGCAGGAGGGGATGATGTCGCACTAGCCAAATCCTTCATCATTGCGTGTGAAGGCCCAGTTCTCAATTGGTACTCTCTGCTACAACCACACTCAGTCTGCAGCTGGGTTGATCTCAAGACAATGTTCATTCAGGCATTCCAGATATTTCATGAAACAACAGCTCAGTCATCAGATCTGTACAACTGCAAGCAGAAAGATAGGGAGCCATTGCGGAACTTTGTAAGAAGGTTCATGCAACATCCCAGATTCCAGAAGTAGATGATAAAACAACGATACATGCGCTGATCAAGGGTCTCACTCCAGGACCAACAGCCTCACATCTGACCCGAAACAAGCCTAAAAGCATTGGCGAACTTTTTCATGAACTAAAAGAATACATCATTTCCGATGAAGATCATCACAGAAGAGTTGCCGAACGAAATGAAGCAAGGCAAGGCAACAGAGGAACGGCGTGGAGACCTCACTTTCAAAACCCACGAAACATCAATAACGTGGAAAACCCTCAGTACAATCAGGACAATAGACCAAGCACAAGAGGAGGTCTTGCATCTAGGGGAAGAGGAAGGGGAAGAGGACCCCCGAAAATTCAGAATCATGACCCAAAAGACCCATACTTTTATTGCCAATATCATGGAAGAGGCCATAGCACCTAAGCGTGCCCAGAAACTAAAAAGAACATAGCAAGAATCCAGCAAGAGAAAACCATGATGAACATTGCCTCAACAATGCCGAACCAGTTTCGCCCAAGCTTCTGGCAACCACAATTCATGGGTTCTCAACCAAATCCAGTCATAGTGCAGCAGTTCCAGTAGCCGCAGCCATCTTGGCAGCCTTCTTAGCAGTTCTATCCTCAGTCTCGGGCAATTCAATCAATCCAACAGCCGCAGCCAATTCAAGAAATATTGCCACCACCGCCCGACAATTCGTCAAGGCCAGAATCAAGTTCAAGAACTCAAAACCCGAAAGCTTTGCCTTCTTTTGGAACTATCATGCCCATCATAGGAGGATCAGCTATGGAGTTCGAAACCAAAAGGCAGAGAAACAATTACTTCAGATCTGTAAACACTATCATCAATGATGGCCCGGCCGCACGGCCAGAGTGGGCCAAAGTGCCGATAACATTCATTGAAGAAGATTTCAGATTGAAGTCTACAAACCATAACAATGCCATGGTCATCGAGGTAAACATAGCCGGATGGATTATCGGAAAGATTCTAGTGGATAATGGAAGTTCGGTAGACATTTTATTCTTGAAAACTTTCGAGAAGATGAATTTAAGTCAACACATGCTGCATCCACCAGAATACCCGCTACTGGGCTTTGGCGGGAAACCAATCAAACCAGTGGGAAAAATAGCTCTGCCCGTATCATTCGGAGATCTTGACAATGCCAGGACAGAAACACTTACGTTCGACGTGGTCGACATGTACCACCCATATCTCGCGATTTTCGGCAGAGGTTTCATGAACAAGTTTGATGCTGTGATAAGGCAGCAATTCTTATGTATGAAGATACCAGCTCCCAAGGGAGTTATCACTATGTTCGGTGATCAGCAAGAGGCTCGAAACATTGAAAAGGGTCATACACCGGGGCAAACCAACGTGCATCAGTTGAACTTCGCCGAAGAAAGGAAAGAACCATATGTTGAGGCCAGGCGAGACAAAGAAAAAATCAAGATAGCTGCTGATGGTGAAACCAAGAAAGTGTATTTAGATGACATGCCCGACAGAGAGTCACGATAGGGGCTCATCTTAGCCTCGAAGAAGAAAAAGAGCTTGTGCAATTCTTGAACAAGAATAAAGATGTCTTCGCATTGTCAGCTAAAGATCTGCAAGGTGTCGACAGAGATATCATCGAACATACTCTGGAGACGGATGAAAAAATTACCCCAAAAAAGCAGAAACTCAGAAAAATGTCTGAAGAAAAAGTGAAGGCAGTAGAAGCTGAAGTACAACGGCTTCATGACGCAAAAGTAATCAGAGAAGTTTTGTATCCTGTTTGGCTGGCTAACACTGTTCCAGTAAAAAAGAAAACGGGAAGTGAAGAATGTGTGTAGACTTCATAGATCTAAATAAGGCCTGCAAGAAGGATGATTTTCCTTTAGAAAGAGTAGACAAGATAGTTGACGATGCTGCTAACAGTGAAATGCTCTCACTCCTGGACATGTTTTCAGGATATCATCAAATAAGAGTGCGCAGGGAAGACGAGGAGAAAACAAGCTTCATTACTCCTTTCAGAATTTTTTGTTTCGTCAGAATGCCAGAAGGGCTGAAAAATGCAGGATGCACCTTCTCAAGAATGATTGCAATAGTTCTCCATCCTCAGCTTCGGAGAAATATCCTAGCATATGTTGATGACATAGTCGTTAAGAGCATCCGAAGGAAAGATCATATCAACGATTTGACAGAAACTTTCGCGAATCTCAGAGCTACGAACCTAAAATTGAATGCTGAGAAATGTGTCTTCGGTATTCACAAGGGAAAAGTGCTGGGATGCCTGGTTTCGACAAAAGGCATTGAGACAAATCCCGACAAAATCAAAGCTCTAATTGAAATGCAAGACCCAATTTTAGTAAAAGACGTGCAAAAGTTGACAGGAAGAGTTGCTGCCCTTAACAGGTTCATCCCTAGAGCTGCAGAGAGAAGTTTGCCTTTCTTCCAAGTTCTCTGAAGCACCAAGAACTTTCAGTGGTCTGAATCCCAGAAACAAGCTTTCCAAGAACTCAAAGACTATCTATCAAACATGACTAAGTTATGCCCTCCTGAGCCAAAATCGTCACTTCTGCTATATTTGACTACGTCAAATTCGGCTGTAAGTGCTGTCCTAGTACAAGAGAAAGAAGAAGAAGGAAAACTCAAATAGATCCCAGTATATTTCGCTTCAGAAGCTCTCTCAGGATCCAAACTCTTCTACTCTGAGTTGGGAAAGATAGCATATGCAGTTGTAATGGCCGCGAGGAAATTAAGGCATTACTTCGAGGGTCACAGAATAAGAGTTATCACGAATCAACCGCTGAATGACCTGTTCGCAAATAAAGAAGCATCTACTCGAATCATCAAGTGGGGTGCTGAACTGTCAGAATACACTGTTGACTTTGAGAGAAGAAGTGCAATCAAATCGCAAGTTTTGGCAGATTTCGTCGTAGACTGGACTTCGCCAACTCATAATCCTGGCGAAGACATGCTCACACCATGGGTGGTGCAATGTGATGGGGCTTGGTGCCACAAAGGGGTTGGAATATCAGCAGTTGTAACATCTCCGACAGGAATCATAATAAGATACGCTGCTCGACTTATCTTCGCGGATGATGTGCACTCTACAAACAACACAACTGAATATGAAGCTTTACTTCTAGCCCTAAGAAAGATGAAAGCTCTGGGTCAGCAAACCTTCATCATCAAGACAGACTCCAAAGTTATTCAGGAACATATTGAGAAAGAGAGCGAGGCAAGAAACCCAGTCTTAATGAAGTATCTCGAGAAGGTAAGAGAGATGGAAAGGCACTTCAAGGGTTACTCAGTTCAGCACATTCCAAGAGACGACAACAACGAGGCAGACAAACTGGCGAAAGCAGCAGCCAGAAATCATGCAATGCCTCCTGATGTGTTCTTCGAAATCATCAAAGAACCGTCTATCCAAGAGTCAAAGCCGAAAATCGTGAATATTGTGGAGACTCGCGATTGGAGAGCCAAAATCATGGCATACTTGAGGGGTCACTACGAACCACAATATGAATTGGAGGAGAAAAGATTAAAGCAAAGAGCAAGGGGCTATGCGATGGTTGATGGAGAGCTGTACAAATCAGGAGTTACCGAACCATGGCTGAGGTGCATAACCTCCAAAAAAGGTGTGGAACTTCTCAAGGAGATCCATAGTGGATTCTATGGTGCACACATAGGCACAAGGGCTCTAGCAGGCAAGGTGATAAAGCAAGGATTTTACTGGCCTTCCATAAATGTTGATGCAAAGAAGTTAGTTCGTGAATGTGAAGCATGCCAGGAAACAGCGAACCAGCAAAACTTGCCATCCATGCCAGTTCATCTAATTCCTCCATCATGGCCTTTGCAAAGGTGGGGAATGGACCTGGTCGGCCCACTGCCGACAGCTCAAGGAAACTGCAAGTTCGCAGCAGTAGCGGTTGATTATTTCACCAAGTGGGTGGAAGCAAAGGCATTGGCGAATATCACAACACTAACAATTCAGAATTCTTCTGGCAAAACATAATCTGCAGATTCGGGGTACCAAGGGAGCTGACTGTTGATAACGGGAAACAATTTGACTATTACTCTTTCAAGGAATACTGCAAAACTTTGGGCACTCACACGAAGTTCTCGTCAGTGTATCACCCGCAGTCTAATGGAGCTGTCGAAAGAGCAAATGGGCTGATATTTTCAGGAATCAAGAAGTGTTTGTATGATCAAAAGAAGGGCAAGTGGACTGATGAATTGCCGAAAGTGATCTAGTCTCACAATACCACAGTGTCAAGAGCAACAGGTTTCACACCTTTTCGCTTACTCTTTGGCACTGAAGCAATGACACCAGAAGAAATTAAGAATGAGAGTATGAGAGTGCAGAAGGCAAAAGAAATCGAAGAAGTTGACATAAAGTTAGAGAAAGACATGATCGAGCTAACGATCCTCGAAGCTGCTGAAAACATCGAGAAATACCAGAAAGAAACTAAGGCATGGAAGGATAGAAAAGTGGTCAGAAAAGATATCAAGACTGGTGATCTAGTTCTGAAAAGAAAGAAAAATTGGGAGATCCCCGGGAAACTCCAAGAACCATGGGAGGGGCCCTACATAGCTAAAGAAACAAGTATGCCAGGGGCTTTCCGCTTGCTAGATCAAACTGGCGAAGAGCTGCCGCATTCGTGGAATGCTGACAGCTTAAAAAGGTACTACCCTTGAGAATCATGAAAGAAGTTAGATTTATTTTTTCAGCATTTCTTTTCGCAAGTTTAAATTTCGTGAAAATGTAAAAAGACCGAACCATGGATCTATAAGTGGTTTCGGGAACAAAAAACATTTACTTTTTCGCACTTAACTTAGAATAAGGAGGACCGTACTCTTTTCCTTGCAAAGGGGGCTCTAAATCAAGAGGCAAGGTTTTCAACGAGGCAGATCCTATATAAATACTCTTTGTGATATATATGAAAAGAGTCTTCCCCCAAATGATGTGTCTTGCGAATTCCATCGTGAGAAAGAAATCATGAAAGTTTGAGAAAGGCTCCGTGATAGCCTGAATTCCATTGTGTGAAAGTGTGAGAAGGCTTCGTGATAGCCGAAATTCCATCGTATGAAAGAAAAGTTCGTGAGAAGGCTCCACGATAGCCGAAATTCCATCGTATGAAAGAAAAGTGTGAGAAGGCTCCGTGATAGCCGAAATTCCATCGTATGAAAGAAAAGTTAGTAAGAGTGCTCCGTGATAGCCAAAATTCCATTATATGAAAGAAAAGCTTGAGAAGGGCTCCGTGGTAGCCCGAATTCCATCGTGAGAAAGAAATCGTAAAAGTTTGAGAAAGGCTCTGTGATGGCCTGAGTTCCATGAAAAGAGAAAGGAATGTTTCGAGAAAGAGGCTCCTTAATAGTCAAAGGCTCCATGAAAGCCTAAATCCCACCGTCAAAGGCATTCCCACCGAAAGGCCTGAAACAACAACAAGTTGTGGCCTAAATCCCACCGTCAAAGGGATTCCCACCGAAAGGCCTGAGACAATAACAAGTTGTGGCCTAAATCCCACCGTCAAAGGGATTCCCATCGAAAAGGCTCGAGACAACAAGTTGTAGCCTAAATCCCACCGTAAAAGGGATTCCTACTAAAAAGGCCTAAGACAACGATAAGTTGTGGCTTAAGATCCTACCGAAGAGATATCCTACCAAAAGTTCAGAAATAATTGAGGATTGTAACTAACAAACTATATATGTTCTTGTTAGGAATTTTTTATGCATGAAAAGCTGTGGAGCAAAAGTTAAGAATCACATTTACGATAATTTACACGAGCATCATCAGAAAAATCTTCCCTCAAAGGGGCTAAGGGGCTCGAGTGCCCTCGAAGGCTAATGTTCGTAAGAAAGGATGGTTGAAGCAACTGAAGGTTGCGATATCAACCTGGACAAGCGTGCCAAGCGGACACAAGTCCACAAAATTCGTGAAACAAATTTTGTCGACTTGCAATAGAAGTTTAATGATTTCAAAACTCATGAAACATTTTACACAAAGTTCGTGAAACAAAAACACTAGAAAGGAGCTTTCGATTTTCGGACTTTCACGAAATTTTACATGCAAAACAGCAAGGTGGGGAGGGTGACATTTTTTCTCAAGAAAAACGTGTTTATTGCCTTAGTTACATACAAAATTTCGTAGAAAAATTATTACATAGCCTCAGAGAGCTCAAGAATTGATAAGAAATTTCGACAATATGGCATGGATTGCGACCACTGTGTTCGGCAGTATCACTAGCATAAGCGAAGTCGTAGTCATTAGTCTTGGGGCTAAGGGGCTCCATCTTCACAAAGGTTCAAGGGCTCGAAGCTTCGGTAGCAAGAGCGTAGTCGTCACATTGAAGAAAAAACCAAGTCAGCTGAAAGCTACGCATCGAAAAATCCTGACAAGTTTCAAGCCAAAAATCAGAGAATTTACGCTTAGGATAAGCTTCTTTAAACAACCGCCAAGCTTCACCACTAACTACTTGATTTCCACGATGAATTCGCAAAGGTATCACGTCCTGCGCAGACCCACCTTGCAGGACCTGCGCAGGTTAAAATTTACAAAACAACTGTTCAGACAAGTCTTTACAAAAGGCATCAGGAGCAAGTGTTCGAGCATTCAGCTCACAATGTCAACCTTCGGGGAGTCGGCTTCGCGCTCAGAACTTCCATCGTCCTCGCCACCTTCGCCGTTGTTGCTACTGCTACCGTCTCCACTACTTTCATCTCCTGAGTCGTCTCCTTCAACGTCAACGCCGTTGTCTTCCTCAGATTCGGAAGATGACTCTTCAACTTCAACACCTTTACCACGTTGTTCTTCCCGAATCAACTGAAGGAACGCCAAAGAAAGAAGAGTCAATAAAAACCAAAACAAAAATATTCGCGATATGCAAAAAGCAGGCGACGCTTGTCAAACAATAACCTGATCAAGTTTGTCACGAGCAATCTTTTTCGCAAGTTCTTTCCCACTTGCCAACTAGAACTCTCTTGCGAATTTGACCTTTATGGCCAGGACGTCCGCGTTGGCGCGGATAATTGAAGTACTCCCGACGTCAGGAAAGCGCGAAAGTTTCTCACGAAATTTCGCAAGGTCGGCACAGTCGAAATCATGGAGAAGTTTCAAGATACTTTCAACCAAGAAGGCAGCCGCGAAGTTGCTAGCACCAGAGATCACACCAGGAAGAGCCCGGAATTCATCCTCAATCCAGCGTAGTAGAGCGGAGATCTCTTCATCTTCGGGAAGGGGGCCAGGACGAACACCGAAATCTCTCAAAGCTTTTCTGTATTCCTCGAATAAGAGCTTCAATTTTTTCTTAATTCCATCAATCTCTCATCCTGATGCTTCACCTCGCTCAGATAAAGCCTTCTCAAGATCTTGGATCTTTTGCTCTTTGCCACTCAAAGTCTTCGCAAGATCCGAGTTTCTTGTTGAAAGCTCGGTCTTGCTAGCGTGAAGATCGTCAATAGTTTTGGTGTTCTTATCTGAATCCTGGCGAAGATTCTCAATCAATTTAAGATCGTCTTCATGAGTCTTCTTCAGCTTTTCCAACTCTTTCTACGAATCTTGAAGGGCGTCTTCGGTGATTTTCTTATCATCTTGACATTTTTTCAAAGCGTCGGCAAGATCAGCAATCTTTTTTTCCAAGTCTATGCTTGCAACCTGAGCCAAGTTGAAGTCGCACTTTAACTTCTTAGACTCACTAGACAGTCTCTTAATAACTTCGTCCTTCTCTTGTAAATGCGCAGCAGTAATTTTCCCGACGATCGATGCTTTCAAAGCATAGGTCTTGCGATAACTGTCAAGCTCAGATGGCGGAAGCTTACGAAGGGCCTCTTCAAAATCTGAGAAGTTCGTAACAATGAGTTATACCAAAGAAGCAAGAAAAAATTCAAAAGTTATAGGAAATATTAAAGCAGGAACCAAGGAAGAAGAAAATATTATGCAAACCTTTTTTGCTAAGTGTTTCCAGAGGAGCCTGGACAACACGTTCAGGAATCGTAGAAGTTTTCTTCAAAGAAGAAGAAGGTTGCTTCTCCAAATCACAGACTGCCTTGTCGGGCAATCGAAGCATTTTCGTTGGAGCGTTTCCTCCTGTGTCATCCATGAATTTAGACGAATTCCATAACAGTAAAAGCTTAGATGCACCACCTCCTGCAACAGCCATCTCACGACTAACACTCAACAGCTCCCCCCAAAAAGACGTACCAAAGCTCTCATTGAAGGCAGCAACTGAAGGAGAGGGGTCTTGGCCTTCGGGAAGTTCTTCGCGTGTCTTGATCAAAGGCAGGTTGTCAACAGGAGCATCACTTCTCTGAACAGTCCTTTCCAAATCTTCAGTAAATTTAGGAGAAGCTCTGTCTCTGGGAGAAGAGGGTTGAGGGGCAGCACCTCCAGCATCAGAAACAACAACAGAATCAGTGGCAGCCTTCTCAGCTTCGATGACATCATCTGAAAAAGATTCAATATCGACAAATTCATTTTCAGAACCTGGTGTACAACTGCCACGAACATTGAATCTCAAGTCATAACATAAGCAAGAGGAGAAACCTGTTGGGCGCAGATCGCCAATCATATCATCGTCAAAAAAGGCTGAAGGAACGCGCCGAACTTCGGCAGTAACAATCTCCTTGACAGCCCTCTTAGCTTTTTTCTGTCCCAATTTATCAAGACCCGAAGCTGCTTGAATCTCAGCGTCAGAAGCACCCTCATACGCCTTGTGCTTCTTCTTGCAAGATTCCAGGGATTTAGTTTTCTTCAAAGAAACATCACCAATTTCGCTCATTCCTTTCTTCTTCTTCGAAGATTTCCCTCTCGGAGCTTTGGGCGGAGCGGCTGAACAGGTAGCCACGGCAACAGCCGGAAGTTTCTTGTTAACGCCTGGAGTGCGGGAGCGGAGTGCAGTCTCAGCGCCAAACTCCGAGAACACACGATTCACCCGTCTTTTGTGCTTGACCAATGCCTTGAAAGCCTTGTATTCGTTAAGAGTCGATTCGCCAACAATGGCGTCGACCTTCTTTTCGATCTCTGCAATAAAACTTTCGAGAATCTGACTCTCCTTTAATCTCAAGTTAAACCTAGGAAAAGGCACTCACTGTGTTGCCCAATCCACAGTCAGATGAATCATGCTAGCGGGTTGCCATCCAGCAGAAATTGGCCAAATATCAGCTGCAACAAACTCTTCAATAATGTCACGACCGCCGATAATAGTGCTGGCCAACAGGAAAGCATTTTCACAAGATTCAAAGTCGGTAGCATTCTTATCATAAGAAGCAGTGCACACTGCAGACAATGGCAACATCGGCGAACAGAGGGGGTGAGCTGGCCCGGTGTAACCAGGAACCTCAGACATGTCAACTTTCAAGTAAAACCAGTATGAGCTCTAGTCTTTAGCGAAATTTGTCTTACTGCAAGGTGCGAGTTGAATCCAGTTAAGACCTTTTCGTAGATTCTGTCTTCGGGTGTTAAAAGTACAACACAAGTAATGTGCATCGTAGAATTTCCCGTCGTTGAGCTTCAGTATGTCTTTCTCGATCACAAGCTCGAACAAGCGAGCAAAAATGTCAGCACCAAAGGAACAGCCGAAAGTCTTCATGATCCAAAAGAATTTGGAAATCTCCAGATAAGAGTTCGGCGTCAGCTGGTGAATCTTCACTGAGAACTTATCAAGAATAGCAGGAAGAGCAGGGTCGCATGGGAATCTGAGCCCGCAGGTAAAGAAATCTCTGAAAACGACCACTTCATCCGATCCAGGAGCAGGGACTTGCTCGCCAGAAGGAGGTCGTGCGGTACCAATAGGAAAAAATCCGGCCTGCTCATATTCCTGGATAAGAGCAGCTGTAAGCTTGGATTCGCCAAATACAAAAGCTGGAGGGTAGGACTTAACACTCTTCACAGCAATGAGTTCACGAGGGCCAGCTTCGACATTGCTAAGGTCCTCCTCGCCACCAGACTTACTTCCAGATCCTATTTCTCCTTCTTCCTGACTCCCAGAATCGGGAATAGCATCGGAAGCTGGATCGTCCACTCGAGATTGAATATTTTCAGATTCGCGAATTTCTATCCTGGTGGGCGAAACACCAGCAGCGGCCAATTCTTCCGAAGTCATTAGTCTAGCTGTGCTTTTAACACGAGCCACCTGCTTAAGAATAATACGAATAGAAATCGTAAGATAATTCATACGAAACAAAAAACTCACGAAATTAGAAAAGCGAAAGAACAAAATAAAAAAACAAAGAAGGCAATACCTTTGAAACTAAGGAAGTCTCGAAATCTCAGACTTCTTGTCACGAAAAGCTCTTCCGCGAAAATGCCTGGAAACTTTCGAAGAAAGCGACGAAACGGTGAAAAAAAAATTTACGGCACAAGCCCTCTATTTATAGGGGTAAGGGGGGTAGTTTCAAGAAACTTGTTGGGGGATTCGGGATCGAGCCCTTCACACTCAAAATCGTGAGATGGTTGTAGTTAAACAAGGGCGAGTCTGGTGAATTAACAGCGAAACCCCTGAAGCCATTTAGCTCCATCTTGCCTTTCAGATCACACCTTTCGCCGGGTACCTTTCGTCACCAGCAAAATTATTGAATTAACAGCGAAACCCCTGAAGCCATTTAGACCCACAGTGTCAGGTTTCCGGTTTGGTGGCTTGGTTTTCTTCACGACGAAACCCCAGGGGCGAATCTCACCCACCTAACAAGCTGCAGCATGGTTTTTGCCTGGAGGGTTTCGTCGCCTTTAGCATCTAATGCATTCACGTTTTGGCTTTGGAATGTATTTCAGGGGCAAGAACACGCTAGGCGAAAGGGGTGTCTCCAAAAAGTTGAAGGTCTTCACCCGACAGGCGCACGTGTTGATGCCGGGAAAAGCGCCGTGATTTGCGGCGTGACGTCATGGAGCGCCGATTACGTGAAGACCTAATGGAGACCTCCCAAAATTAGCCTAGCACATTCTGTAATGATCCATTTTACAGGAGGGTAATCTCGGCATGTAAAAAGTCCGTTCATCTCCCTATAAAAGGAGGCCGACCGGCACTTGTAAAGGGGATCGGCTTTTGAGAAATTCACTGTTGAGAAAGAGTTTTGGTCTTCTTCTTTTTGCATTCATCTGAGTTTTGGTTCTCGAGTCTTTTATTCCCTTTCATTGTTCATGAAGGTGGCTTCGCTATCCCACAACAATTGGCGCCCACCGTTTGTGTTTGGCTCGAGGAAGAAACCCAGAATGTCCACAAGGAAGAAGAGAACTACCGCTAATTCCACTAGGGGGGCTTCGTCGTCTCTCGATGAGGAGTTGAACCCGTCCACCCTACTCACCCAGGGAGAGGAGCTCCTAGAACCCAACGCAACGACAGCGAAGGCTACGTACGAGGCCGAGCTGGCCAAACTACGCAAGAAGGCTGAAGAACTGGCCAAGGCCAAAAAGAGGCTGCTGGCGGTGCAGCACGAGGCTGAGGCAGCCAAAGAAATCCAAAGGCAAAAGGCAGAGATTGCCAAGTTGCAAGAAGAACTGCGTACCATAAAAGCAAAACAATCTCTGAGTTTCAACCAGCCCTCGCCCGAGTACGCTGTGCCCAACCAATCCACATTCACAGAAGGCAACGCTCCTTTCACTCAGCCTCCTCCGTACACCACCATCAGCCGCAACCCCTTCGTTAACCCTTTCGAGTCTGGTCCTTCGAACCATGACGTTCACACCATCCGCACGAGGTCTTGGGACCCCAAGTCACCTCTATCCCAAGAAATTCAGATCACTCCTTGGCCGCAATCCTACAGGCCAGTTCCGCTCCCCAGATTCTCGGGTCAATCCGATCCTAGGCAATTCCTGATGAGCTACAAAGCCGCTATTCTTTCAGTTGGCGGTGACGATTCCGTGCTTGTAAAGTCTTTCATCATCGCTGCTGACGAAGCGGCAGCGCAATGGTATTCTCTCCTGAGTCCTGGTGTGATTCACGAATGGGACGATTTGAAGCAGCGGATCCTCTCCAACTTTCAAGGTTTCCAACGTCCGGAGCTCACAGAGAGCGATCTTTTCTCTTGTAAGCAAAAGGATAAGGAACCTCTCCAGAACTACTTCAGGAGATTCGTTCACCTTAGAGCTCAAGCACCAAATGTGTTGGATGCCGTCGCCATCAACGCTGCGATTGTGGGCTTGAGAGCCGGCCAGTTTCGCTCGCATCTCATGCGCGAAAGACCCAAGACAATCCAGCGCCTTTATGAAGAGTTCGAGAAGTATTGTCGCTCAGACAATGACTTCAGGATGTGTATGGAAGAACAAACACACCAAAAGAAGTCTGCCAAAGCCAGTCAATCTAACGAAAGGGAATGGCCCAATCCCAGAAGCACCTCGCATGCCAACCCCCGAAACGTTTTCGGCCTGAACGGCGAAAACGCCCAGGAAAATCCCAATCCGCAGGGCGATTCCCAAAATCAAACCCCCAGCCCGCCCAGCCCACCTCATGCAAATCAAGGGGGCGGCCGCAAAGGCGGAAGGGGCGGCAGCAGAGGTAGAGGTCGCGGCAGAGGCCGAGGCCATCAGGAGAAAAGAAAATGGTATTGCATCTTCCACAAGGAGAACGATGATCACAGCTCAAACTATTGCCCAGACAAGAAAAGATTTGAAGCTATCCTTGAGGAGGAAAAGAAGGAGAGGGAGAGGGCTAGCGCCATAAACCATTCCGCTCTGGCTTGGCAAAATCCCAGTTTTGGAAGAAATTCTTTCGCTAACCCTTTCCAGCCACCGCAGTTCCAACCACCTATCCCAACATATACTCAACCTCCACCTTGGCAATCCCAAGCTTTCCAGGCTCAGAACATCGAGCGCAGACCTATTGAGCAGCATCCTATCGCCCCTCCTCCCCCTCCATTTAAGGGCCCAACAGCTCCGCCAATGCCAGCGAAGCTCGAAGGCCAAAATGATCCATTACCGTCTGTCGGAACTATACTCCCAATTTCCGGAGGCTCCGCATTGGAGTTCGAAACCAAGAAGGAACGAAACATTACTTCCATGAAGTACGAAACATCTGTGTGGAAGGGAGAGTCGAAAGAACGAGATGGTCTCACATCCCAATCACCTTTTCAGAAGAGGATGTAAGGCTACAAGGCTTTCCTCACAACGATGCCTTGGTGATCGAGGCCAATATAGCAAGTTGGACTTTGGGAAAGCTTCTGGTTGACAATGGTTCATCGGCAGATATTATCTTCGCTGACACGTTTGACAAGATGGGATTGAGCAAAGACTTGTTGCAGCCCCCTGACACACCGTTGTATGGTTTTGGGGGGCGAGTCATTCACGCGCTCGGCAAAGTGGTCCTTCCAGTATCTTTTGGAACCGTCCAAAATGCCAGAACTGAGTACTTGTCTTTCGATGTAGTGGAGATGTATTATCCCTACAATGGCATATTGGGAAGAGGATTCCTCACCAAGTTTGAAGCCGTCATTCATCAGGCGTACTTGTGTCAAGATTCCGGCGACGCAGGGAGTCATCACAATCTGGGGTCACCAAAACGATGGCCGCAACCTGGAAAGAGGCCGCACTCCAGGGCAAAGAAATGTCCACACCCTCGACGAGGCAGTCAAGGGCAAACAAGTGGAGAAACAGCCGAAAGCAGACAAAGAGAAAGTCAACATGCAACCAGATTGTGACACCAAGAAGGTTCCATTGGACGTAATGGTTTTGGATCAGGCCGTCATCATTGGGTCAGACCTTTCGCCAGACGAAGAGGTGGTGTTAATTTAGTTTCTTCAAAAGAACAGAGACGTGTTCGCCTGGTCCGCCAAAGATCTCACGGGCGTGGATCGAAACTTCATTGAGCACAAATTGAACATTGATGCTTCAGTCAAGCCACGAAGGCAGAAGCTAAGAAAGATGTCTGATGACAAAGTGGTGGTAGTCAAGTCTGAGGTTCAGAGATTGCTAGACGCCAGTATCATTCGCGAAGTCATGTATCCCAAATGGCTAGCGAACACCGTGCCTGTCAAGAAGAAGAATGGCAAATGGAGGATGTGCATCGACTTCACAGACCTCAACAAAGCCACACCCAAAGATAATTATCCGCTGCCAAGGATGGACCAGGTCATTGATTCAGCGGCCAGCGCGGCCATTATGTCTCTACTGGATTGCTTTTCCGGCTACCATCAGTGCTGGATGGCGAAAGAGGATGAGGAAAAAACTAGCTTCATCAGCCCTTTTGGTACTTTCTGCTTCGTACGAATGCCGGAGGGTTTGAAAAATGCCGGTCCAACTTTCACTAGAATGACCGGGGAAGTATTCAAGCCACAGATTGGTAGGAACATTCAAGCCTACGTCGACGACCTCATCGTGAAAAGTGGCGACAGGGCTAACCATATCAGTGACTTGGCGGAAACTTTTGCCAACATGAGAAGAGCAGGATTAAAATTGAACCCGGAGAAATGCATATTTGGGGTCACCAAAGGAAAGATTTTGGGGTGCCTGATCTCAGCAAAAAGAATTGAGGCGAATCCGGATAAGATAAAGGCTATTAGGGAAATGGAGGAGCCAAAAACAAAGAAGGACATTCAAAAGTGGAATGGTCGAGTGGCGGCTCTGAATAGATTCATCTCCAGATCCGCCGAGCGAAGCCTCCCTTTCTTCAAAGCGTTGAAGGGAAAAGGCAAAATTGAGTGGGGTCCCGAGCAAAGCAAAGCTTTCGCTGAGCTGAAAACATACATCGAGAAGATGGCGATACTTTCACCGCCTCTCCCGTCGGAGCCACTTTTTCTTTATGTTGCCGCATCCAAGGCCGCGGTCAGTGCTGCACTCGTGCGAGAGGTTGATGGTGAAAAAGGCAAATACCAAAGCCCTATTTATTTTGTCTCAGAAGCTTTGTCAGGTTCTAAGTTATTGTACTCAGAGCTGGAGAAGATTGCCTATGCAGTGCTCATGGCCACGAGAAGGCTCAGGCATTACTTTGAGGCACACAAGGTCACCGTGCTCACTGATCAGCCTCTCAATGACTTGTTCATCAACAAGGAAGCTTCGTCCAGAATCGCTAAGTGGGCAACGGAGTTGTCGGAACATACAATTGATTTTGGGAAAAGGTCGGCAATCAAGTCTCAAGTTTTGGCGGATTTCGTTGTGGATTGGACCTCACCCAGCAACACCACTAGAGATGAGGAATTGGTGCCTGTGTGGGAAATCTGGTGCGACGAAGCTTGGGGGCGCAAAGGCGCCGGGATTGCAGCCATCATTACTTCACCAGCGGGAGTCAAGTTGAGATACGCCGCAAGGCTGGATTACACAGATCCGTCCGACAGGTGCACCAACAATACTACGGAGTATGAGGCACTCTTGCTAGGCCTCAGAAAGGTGCGAGCCTTGGGAGCAAGCAACTTCTTAGTCAAGTGCGACGCCGAGGTCATCAAAGATCATGTGGAAAAGGAGAGTGAGGCCAAAGAGCCAGAACTTGTTAAGTACCTCGCGGAGGTGCGAAAGATGGAAAGGCATTTTCGGGGTTTTACCATTGAGCATTTGCCAAGGAAAAGAAATGGGGAAGCCGACGAACTGGCAAAGAAAGATGCTAGGGGGGAGGCGATGCCCCCAGATGTATCCTTTGAAGTCTTAACTGCTCCATCCATCAAACCAGATAGGCAGCCGCTCAGCACAGTCAACGCAATTGCCAGTATGGATTGGAGAGCTCCCATCATTGCTTTCCTTCATGGGCACTATGAGCCAGTCGAAACCCACGACATGAAAAGAATGCAAGCTCGTGCTAGGGGCTATGTTCTCAAGGATGACAACTTATTCAAGCTAGGGGTGTGTGCACCGTTGTTAAAGTGCATCACTCAAGACCAAGGCATTGAACTCATGAAGGAAATTCATGGTGGAATGTGTGGATCTCATATTGCAGCTAGGGCCTTAGCTGGAAAGGCTTTCAGACAGGGTTTCTATTGGACAATGGCAATAAGAGATGCAGAGCTGATCGTCAAGACATGCAAGGCTTGCCAGTTCACGGCAAAGCATCAGCGAAGGCCTGGGGCTCTATCACAGCTCATCACTCCTACTTGGCCATTGCAGCGCTGGGGTATGGACATCGTGGGACCATTGCCTACGGCCCAGGGTAACTTCAAGTTCGCAGTAGTAGCAGTCGAGTACTTCACCAAATGGATTGAAGCGAGACCCGTCGCCACCATCACTTCAGCCACTATCAGAAAATTCTTCTAGCAGCAAATCATCTGCAGATTCGGTGTGCCCAAAGAGCTCACAGTGGATAATGGAAAGCAGTTCGATTGCCAGGATTTCAGAGAGTATTGCCGTTCAATCGGGACGAAGCTTCGCTTTGCATCCGTCTATCATCCTCAATCCAATGGGGCAGTCGAAAGGGCCAATGGGCAAGTTTTCTCAGCCATAAAGAAATGCCTCTTCAAGCAGAAGAAGGGAAAATGGGCCGATAAGTTATCAAGAGTCATTTGGTCACACAACACCACTGAGTCAAGAACCACCAAGTTCACCCCATTCAGGCTGCTTTACGGAGCCGAAGCCATGTGCCCGGAAGAGCTGGCCAATGATAGCGCCAGAGTTTTGGTGGGCAGCTCTCGCGAAAGTGAAGAGGTAGACAAAGACCTGGTGGAGATCGACAGGCTCGATGCAGTCCAAAATCTGTTGAAGTACCAAGAGGAAACCAGAAAGTGGAGAAATAAGAAAGTCTCCCTCAAGAACATCCAGGTGGGGGATTTCGTCCTGAAGAGAAAGAAGAATGCCGACACGGTAGGCAAGTTTCAATTCACGTGGGAAGGACCCTACGTCGTCTCAAGCAGTGTTCGAGATGGAGCCTTTCGTCTGAAGGACGAGGCCGGCGTGGAGTTGCCACATTCATGGAACGTGGACAACTTGTGCAAATTCTTTTCGTAGTGTAATTTGGTAGGAGTCCGTCGCATGGAACTATAAATGCGGAGGGCTCATTAGATTTACCTTTACAGTCTTTACTTTCGTGCAATTTAAATTCAATAACAAGGCGGGTACTCTTTTCCTCACATAGGGAGGACTCCATCCTGGAGCGTGAGGTTTTTAACGAGGCAGCCTTGATGTAAAATTTCATTTCCCTAATGAATGAAACATTTCCTCCCTACGTTCGTTGTTCTTTGTTTTTCTTGCACGATTCAAAGTAATATCTCAAGGTAGCCCACCCCAACAGAGGGTCAATTGAAGTGCTATCTTCGAATAGCCCACTCCGAAAGCGAGTGCATCAAAGTGCTACTTAAAAGTAGCCCACCCACAAGTGGTGAAACGAAAATGATTCACAAGAATCAATACTTTAAAGAGCTGTTTTCGAAACAGCCCGTCTGCAAGGGGCGTATGAAAGCCATTCAATCTCGAATCGAAACAGCGCAAGGGGCTCACAAGAGTCAGTGTTTTTAAAGAGCCGCCTTCGCAGCGGCCCACCCGAAGAGGGTGTATCGAAAGCAAATTGGTTTCAAACCAATGCAGGAAAGGAAAGGTGTTAAATGCAAAAGCAACTTTTCAAGTTATTTTTCGCAAAGCGATACGGCGCTTCGCGCCAAAGTGCCTATGTCAAATTAGGGAGAAGCTTTCGCTGTCGAAAAACAGTTCTAAACCTGTAATATTCGACGCGAGGTGAACTGCCCCTAGTCCTGCAAGGCGTTTCACGTTTGCACGTCGCATTGCAGGCTAGCCGTTTCATGAAACTACCGGAAGATAAAGTAAATCCGCATAATTCTGGCTGTCAATACAAGGACAAACGAGCAAAGCACGATCCAATGCAATCAATCAAGTAAAGTTCAAAGCAACATCACTTGACTGACACTACTCGCTGGTTTTAGCTAACATTCTCCCCGCTTCCGAAGGGGGGAAGACGTTTTCTTTCAGAAACTTTAGTCGAAAGCAGCGAGAATGTTTTCCTAAGTACACGGGTCTTAGGAAAAAGAAAGTTCTTGGCAATCACCATCTGAGTATCACCACCCTTTTTCACAACAAGGGCTGCGCACTTTGTAGATTCCATCAGAGCGATTTGGCTATTATCGTTCGTTAGCCACAAAGCAACGAAGGGGGTAACAACTCATCGATGGACATAGGCAACAAAATTCCCAAAACATTCTCCAAAAGTCTTTTTGGGTATTGAACGGAGTTAACACGATTCAAAGTTTTAGGTGTTACATCCAACATCTCGCCCTCGACCGGCGTCTGTCAAAACAATTCACACAAGATTTACATCACAAGTTTTCAGAAGCACAAAACAAAATTACATCGCACAAGTTCTTAGGGATCTTGACCCTCTGGGTTAGGGTTAGCAGACGAATTGCGGGGCGACCCTTCGTGCTGCAATGGAGCGAGCTTCTCGCCAGTAACCGGATCTGCGTGCACCCCTTCGTCGGTGATTGTTTCGCGCGCAGGGGCTCCGGGTACTTCTATTTCGCCATCATCAACGTTTCTTTTCGGTGGCCAAGCCCTGTAGGGTCCATAGGATCGAAGTGTTGCATCTGCCCCGTGCACCACCTGATGAGCGCGCAATTCCATAGTTTGCTTCGCCTGGCCAAGATAAAACTATGAGAAAGGAAAGGTATCAAAGACGTCAAACCTCAGAGTGTGAAACGCACACGAACAAGCGGAACTACGAAAGGCAAAGTGAGGAGTCTAACCTTAGTCAGGTGTTCCACAGCTTTCTTTTGGGCATACTCTCGACCACTTTTAGCCCAAAAATTGCGAAGGATTATCTTCGTGATCAGATCAACAGTTTTGCTCGGGGCTGGCATGTCCTCAGAAGAAGGGAACTCGAAACTGCGACTCCCGAAGGCCTTGAAATGTTCGCAACCTTGTTGTTCCAAAAGATGCAGTATAGTTTGAGAGCACGTCACCGCCCCATAATCTCCAACCTTGGACATCGTATCTGGCAAAAGCTTGAGCTCGTTGTTCAGCCATTGGACGAAACTCCCAATGTTATCTGTGATTTGAATTCTTGGGTTTCGGCACCGAAACGTTCTAGGACGCGACGATAGGCCGTGGCCAAGTGTGCCCCCCACTGATGACAATAAGCCTCGTTCTTTTCCAAAGTATCTTCTAGTTCACCTTTCAACCTTTTTAGCTCGGCGACAAGATTGTTCAGAGCTTCTATGTGAACATTTTGCGCATCGTACTGGGTAACCATGTCCTTCAACTCCGTCCGGCATTCCTCATAGCACTTCAAACTTGTTTCCAACTCTTGCTTCAGGGCGTCTATAGCAGTTTTTTGCTTGGAGCATTGCCCGGTCAAAGTCTTAACTTGGCTAGTGAGTTCTCGAGATTGAATTTTCAGCCTTTCATTCTCTTCACGAAGTTTGCGGTTTTCATCCTCCAGCGCTGCTTTTTCGTCTCGAGAAGTCTTCATTTCAATCTCGAGTTGCTCAAGACCCTTTCGACCAGCTGCAACGCCTTTCGACAACAAAGACTGCATCATCTTTAGCAGTTGATCGCCATTCAACCCTCCTAATGAACGCAGGAAGTCTACAATCGCAACAGAACGAAAGAGGTTAATACAAAAAACTAGCGAAAGTTATCTAGAAATGCACCCTTAAAAGGTCGAACCCAAAATGCAGGCATAAAATGCAAGTCTAAAAAGAGCTCATACCCGGTTCCGATGCCGAAGGGTCGATTCCCGAACCAAGGAGAGGCAACTCAAGTCGTTTGACGGAAGCATTGTGTTCTTTGCCACTCAAGTCGACCAAAGTTGTTGCAACTAAAATGGCAAGCGAAAATGATGAGTCTGCAGTTAGAACAAAACATGCGTTCTATTAGGGAGAAAAACAAGTCAAGGGGGCACACCTGTTTTTTCTAGTGATAAAGCATCGTCATCCTGAGAACGCATCGCAACATCTTTCCCATTGTCCCCATCGTCTCGTCTCTCGGCATCGTCAATCGAAACTCGAGGAGACAAGGGCAACTTCAAGCTGGGTTGCTCAATGTTGGTAGCTTCCACCTCGATGGGGTCTTCAACTTTCGAGCCTGAGCCTTGGCCTTTCTCGGGCGCCCTCTCGATAACGCTTTGGTCTTTTGCTTTGTCTCCCTCAAGCATCAAGTCGAGCAAATCAGTCGTAGGTTTTCCGACTGACACATCATCATCGATGTAGCACAGCTCTTCAGCTTCATCAATTACATCCACTAGACCAGCAACGTGTTCCGCAGGAGAGGGACCAGCCATCATGATCTGCTTTTGTATCATCTCCGCCACACGCTTACCCCTGGCCTCTCGCTCTTCCAGTTCCTCTGGATCTGCCGAAGAGGTAACGGGCAATTCCTGTGTTACCCCCAATTCTTTCCCCTTCGGGGGGTAACGAGTCGAAGGCTCAATCTGGGGAGTCGACAAAATATCAATTTCTTCATCTGTCTCGGCGACTGGATCAATCCGCGCCCTTTTCCCAGCGGGCTCCTCATCTTCAGGGCGTGCTTCTGAAACAACATGTTTCTCCTGCTCAGAAGTGCTGGCAACCCTTTTCTTTGAGATTGTTTTATTTTCAAGCTCAATCACGGGAGAAGGGTCATGGGCTTTCTTCTTTTCCCTTTCGGCTGCAGCCACTTTCGCTACCTCAGTCTTGCGCCGATTCAGGTTCTCATTCACTTTCAACAACTTAGAAGATTTTTCAACAAGCGGGGGCAGAGTGGTTTTCGTAGCTTCTGCCTTTCGCTTGGCCAAGACATCTTGGGATTTCGTACTCTTTGAAGTACATTACGCTGCAGCCGCAGCCTTGCTCGTTTTGCTTTTCTTTGTGGTTTCGACGGGCTCAGACCCAATGTTTCCTGGGGGCTGCATCTTCTTGCCGGCTATCGGCAGCCTCAGCCGCGGAGGGTACGAAACATTCATCTCATCGAAGACTCGATTGACACGGCCTTGATGTTTCAAAATCTTTTGGGCACACTCCCACTCTCTGTGAGTTTAGTTGCTGATCATCTGAACAACCTTCTTCTCAACTTCAGTGACGATCTCTTCGTCTGACTTTCCAGCGGGACGCTTCACATTGAACTTGGGGCTCCGCACCTCGTAGTCAAGCCCGGGCAGTATTTGTGTCTTGAACGCCCATGACCCCCACCGAGGCTGGCATGGCCAAATATCAGCAGCTACGAATTCCTCAAGGGCATCTCGGGTCGTGATTACGTGAGTGGCTTGAAAGAAAGCGCTTGTACTGGCGGATGTGCGGCTAGCCTTCGTTAACTCCGGCGACAAGTCAACGTCCAGATCAACCATACGACTCGCCAAGTCATAAGTGGTCACTTCCTCTCGATTCGAATTCCTCCCAATCACTTGAATGGGGGCATAAAACCAATAAGACGTCCATCGATTGGCCCACTTGTTCTTGTAAGCAGGGGCTAGTTCCACCGGAGCTTGATTCTTGTTGACACGCCGCGTCTGAAAGGTGCAGCACCCATATTGAGCCTCCCTCTCTTCATCTTCAACAGTTATGACCCTCTTTGCCCAATGAATCTCAAAATGGCGAACGAAAGTCTCAACATCATTGTCGCCAGCAAAGGTGCGACAGGCCCATAAAAACTTCATCACTTGAGGAATCGAGTTGGGGGTCAACTGATGAATTTGAACGTTGTAAGCGACCAGTATGTCAGCAAACTTCTTTGATACAGGCAACCGAAGCCCTGCCGTGAAAAAATCCCGGAACACAACGCTTTCATTCTTCCTGGGTTTCGGCGTTGTTTCTTTGCCAGGCAGCCGACAGACCCCAGGCTCAAAGCAACCCTCCAGTCGCAGAGCATCCAGGTCGGCTTGGGTCATCAGGGATCGACCCATGAAACAAGTCTTTGGCTTAACCAGATCCTGGAGATCAGCTTTCACTCCTGTCAGGCTTTCCCCGGACTCCTCCGCAACAGCTGCACCGCTCCCCTCTCCAATTTCGCCATCCTCCACGTCAGCATCACGGCGTTTTGTATCTGTGTCGCTCAGCATTATTTCGACATACCCTCCGCCATCCGAATCACTACTTTCATTGCTACTAGAGGTAGACGAGGAACTGCCGCTCTCGCGAGAGCTAGCAGACCAATCCAGGCCAGAAATCTTACCAGACTCCGAGCTGGACGCCGCAGAAGAGGATGCCGCGGCAGTTTCCGCAGCTTCTGGTGGAGCGGGCTGATCTTCGCGGTTGGAGGGGGAACCTTCGCCTTCCATCGCCTTAGCAGTGTGCCTAACGCGAGCCATGTGTCTATGAAATCTTAATCTCAAAATACATCGTCGCGAAAGGCAAAAAGCGTAAGATGTATTCCGGGTAGGATGAAAGCTAACCTTTAAAAGACGATCAGACTTTTGCAGAACGCAACTCGCAGGGAGCGAAGGTAGAGAGGTCAATCGCTAAAATTAAACGAGAGGGAGAGGTGAAAGTGACAGCAGGTTCACTGCGGTGTCGACCCCATCTATTTATAGGCGGTAAAACGCAATGGTCAAAATTTCGAACCCAACGGTCGAAATTTTGAACCCAACGGTTAAAAATCGAGGGCATTTTAGTAATTCGCGCGGCGGTTTCGGGAACCGACGCCGCGGAAGACGTTTTCTTTTGCCTCGATTCTCGAATCCTAGGTTTCGATGGCTCAAGTTTGCATCACCGCAAACATTTCGCCACCGAGGGGCTTCTGTTGGGGGATTCGGGATCGAGCCCTTCACACTCAAAATCGTGAGATGGTTGTAGTTAAACAAGGGCGAGTCTGGTGAATTAACAGCGAAACCCCTGAAGCCATTTAGCTCCATCTTGCCTTTCAGATCACACCTGTCGTCGGGTACCTTTCGTCACCAGCAAAATTATTGAATTAACAGCGAAACCCCTGAAGCCATTTAGACCCAGAGTGTCAGGTTTCCGGTTTGGTGGCTTGGTTTTCTTCACGACGAAACCCCAGGGGCAAATCTCACCCACCTAACAAGCTGCAGCATGGTTTTTGCCTGGAGGGTTTCGTCGCCTTTAGCATCTAATGCATTCACGTTTTGGCTTTGGAATGTATTTCAGGGGCAAGAACACGCTAGGCGAAAGGGGCGTCTCCAAAAAGTTGAAGGTCTTCACCCGACAGGCGCACGTGTTGATGCCGGGAAAAGCGCCGTGATTTGCGGCGTGACGTCATGGAGCGCCGATTGCGTGAAGACCTAATGGAGACCTCCCAAAATTAGCCTAGCACATTCTGTAATGATCCGTTTTACACGAGGGCAATCTCGGCATGTAAAAAGTCTGTTCGTCTCCCTATAAAAGGAGGCCGACCGGCACTTGTAAAGGGGATCGGCTTTTGAGAAATTCACTGTTGAGAAAGAGTTTTTGGTCTTCTTCTTTTTGCATTCGTCTGAGTTTTGGTTCTCGAGTCTTTTGTTCCCCTTCATTGTTCGTGAAGGTAGCTTCGCTATCCCACAACAAAACTGCCTCGATATGACCGTTGTGAGTTTTCCGGGGGACGCGTGTCCACTCCGACGTTCCGAGGGTGACCTTTTTTTACCAGAATTTGAGACTTTTTCCTGGAATCGGATCGTCGGAGTCAACCCGCTTCCCCGAGGGGCTAGTGTTGGGGAATTGGGCAAAAACCTTCCACCCTCGAAACGTCGAATTTACCAAATTCATAAGTATATTCGTGAATAAGCCTCGGGATGAAAAGTTCTGTTTCGTAAAAAGGAAACATTCATGAAGAGATCCTGACGAATTTTATACATTTCACTGACCTTCTAACGATATGCGAAAGTAATAGCCGAATTTGGCTTCAGTTCGCGAGTCTGCTGTCTGTTTCAGGATAATTGGAAACTCGCGAAATTCAGGAGACCAGGGACCCGCGACGTTCGGAAGTCTGGAAGAGCCTCTGTTCGGGAACTTCAACAAGTGGATGACTGGAAACTGGCGAAATTCAGGAGACCAGGAACCTGCGACGTTCGGAAGTCTGGAAGAGCCTCTGTTCGGGAACTTCAATAAGTGGTGAATTTCATGAATGAAGCTTCGGAGGTTAAGGAGAAGCCAAGTCAAAGACGTTTCTTCAAAAGTCCGGGTTTAGAGTGTGAACTGGTGGTAGGCTTGTAAATGTATGAAATTAGCCCTGCAAATCATGAGATGTAAAAGACATTCATGTACATGTTCACATTAGGAATATTCTCTAGATTCGAGGGTAATCTCAGAATGTAAAAGTCCATTCGTCTTCCTATAAAAGGGGGTGCGAAGGCACGTGTAAAGGGATTCACAACTTTTGAGACGAGTACAGGCTTTCGGGGATTCCTTGTCCCCTACCTTTTCGCAACCTTCATGTGTTCGTTTTCGAAATCTCGTGTTCGGGGACTCCATCCGATTTTCAGACCCCCCCCCACACTCTAGATTCGAGGGTAATCTCGGAATGTAAAAGTCCCTTCGTGTCCCTATAAAAGGGGGCACAAGGGCACGTGTAAAGGGATTCACAACTTTTGAGACCGATACAGGTTTTCGGGGATCCTTTGTCCCCTCCTTTGTTCTTGCTTTCGTGCACTTGTTCTGGAAGCATGTGTTAACCGTGTGGTCGTGGGTTCAAATCCCACAGATGGCGCCAATGTTGGGGGGTCCGAAAAATCGGATGGGATCCCCAAACACAAGATTCAAACTGAGATAGTGTTGTCACTTCTGACAAACTCTTTGGTATTGCTCCACTAAAATTATTACTTGAAAGGATCAGAGACTGTAGATTTGTGAGGTTCGAGAACTTATCAGGGACACTACCAGTTAGACAGTTCTGACTAAGATCCAGGGTAGTAAGATTTCTAAAATTAAACAAACCCAAGGGAAATGGACCAGTAAACTGATTGCGAGACAGCACCAGCTCCTCCAAAGAAAAATCCATCCTTGTAGGAATTTTCCCAGTAAGTTTGTTGGAACTAAGGTTCAAGCTTCTCAACTGGGAAAAATCGCTCAACTCCGAGCCCAGACTTCCACTGAAATAATTGAAGGACAAATCAAGGACCGTCAGCTGATTTAAACCTGATAGATCACCCAGAGAACCATTCAAGTAATTGCTGCTCAGATTAAGTGACCACAATCCTTCCTTCATGAGGCAAGAAGGAGTGGAGAAATGATCCCCCAAATTGGTTAAGAAATTTCTTGAGAGATCAAGGGAGCGCAAGGTGTCAAGACGGCAAATGGAGGCAAAGATGGAGGAGTTGGATATGCCATAGTAGGACAAGGTGATATTAGTCACCGAAGAACCAGAACTTGAGCAACTGACTCCTCCCCATAGGCATGGATTTAAGGCTGCTGTGTTCCATACAATATCAGTGGATTCAAAGTTCACAAGCCTCGCAATATCCTCCATAATGCCTTTTTGTGTCTCGTTTAGTGGAAGAGATTGTGTGGCGGTGGTGAGCAGTGGCATGTCAAGAAAGGAGAACAAGAACTGGAACGAGAGCAGCGGCAGTACGAAGAAGAAACCATGGCTGGCACAGAGACCATACCACCTCTCCACCATGGTCATCCCAGATTTCCAGTTCTTGGCCTCCACTTGATTAACTGCTTTGACCCTTTACCTCCTTAAGCTCAGCCGACCTTCACCGAATCAAGCTGATGTGCTCAGCAAATGGCTTCCTTTCTTACACTCTGCAGATTGCTTAAATGAGAGTGAGAGCGCATGCTAAGATTGTCGATTTTTGTACTCGTTCTGTTATTTAATAACTTATGAGCACATTACTTTCAAATATACATTATTGGCAAAACAACTTTGTTGACAAATCTAACCATGCAGCTTTAGTTTTACCTAACTAAATATTCAAAACATCACTGTCAGTCAAAGTTCAACACATTGGTAATTGGGTTGGGTAGGCAGTAGGCTTGACTGACCGACGTACTCAGCCATCTATTTCTTGGAATTTGAGAGCTACGCAAAGCCAAATATATTCTACAGACTACTGAATGGAAGATCGTCTAATGAGTGCTACGTATACCTAGAGTGACTTGTATAAGCATCAGAATACTTGGGATGGCGACGGCAAAGCGCGCAGAGCACGGCATCCTGGTTGCTGATGAAATTAAGGGAAACTTCATCTTCCGCATCTAGCTTGCCGCGGGACCATCATCTTGCATGCCTGAACCAGCCCGCGGCGCTGGGACTGCGAACGGGCAGGTAAGCCCCGAGCAGGCAGAGAGTGTAACATCCCGCAATTTTATTACGGAATGTTAATTATTGAAATGAGAATTTAAAATTTTCGGTGAATTATTTGAGTGCTTGGTAAATTATTTAAGGATGTCTTCTTATTTCTCTCCTAAAATTCCTAGATTTATTTTTGAGCTAAATAAAATTTCTAGAAAATATAAAATGTTAGTGTCAGAAACTTGAAGTTTATTTGGTTTTATATGGGATTTAATTGTGTGGGATTCAAATTTGAATTCTTAGTCAAATTTGAATCAAAATAGACAAAGGTTTAGAAAGAAAAGGAAAGGGGAAAAGAGTTCTACACTGCTGGGCCTCGAACCCATTGCTAAGTCCGCTCGAGGTCCACTTCTCTTTTTCTGGAATCAGCACACACCCCCACACTCCTTTCGGCCCAGCCCTTCACGGCCCGTGCAAGCGCCGGCCCGCTCACCACCTACCCCACCGCGCCGAGTCCCTGCCAGGCGGGCCCGACGCGACGTCACGCTCGCGTCACCCCGTCTTTCTCCCCCGCTTTACCCCTTTCGCTGACGCCGGCGCACCAAAGCACCGCCGCGCCGCCCATGGCCGCCGTCGCGATGTGCCCCCGCGCCCTCTTTTGAATCCCGCCGTCCACGTGCCCCGCTCCGCGCCTCGCCCTATAAGAAGGCCACCGCCGCGCCCCCAGGGTCTCCCAACCCTAGCCGCCGGGGAGTTTTCCCCTTTGCTGCCCGCCTTGGCCTCGCCGGAGAAGGGGGGGAGAGGAGAAGGAAGCCGGAGGCCGTCCGTGAGCTCGCCGTCACTGCCGTGAAGACCGGAGGCCGCCCGCGGAGCTCCTGGACGCCAAGAAGCCGTGAACACCGACGACGCCTTCTTCCTCTGTTTCCTCTGCCCGATCCCGCCGGTTTTCCTCACCGCCGACGACCCCGCTCCGACCCTCTTCACCGACGCCTGCACTTCGACCTGAGGTCACCGAGGTGAGGCCGCGCTCTCCCTCTCATCTGTGAAGGACCCGGCCTTCGAGCCAAGGGGGAACGCCCCCTGTCCATGTCGCTGCTGCAGCCGCGCCGCCGCGCACGCCGCTGTTGTAAAGCCGGCCTTCGAGCCGTGCCGGGCTTTTGCAGGTGCCGCCGCCTTCACCACGTGCGCGCGCTCGCCTCCGCCATTTCCTTGTTCCTTAGCCGCACACATTGCCATCCCGCCGTCGCCGTCCTCTCCTGCGCCGCGGTCGAGCCGAGAGCTCGCGCGCTCACACGCGCGCAGGGAGGAAAGGCCGGCCCGACGAGGCACCAGCTCGTGCACTCACGCACGCGGCCGCCGTCAACACGTCGGCGCGCCCTCGGCCCATCCTACACCGCGCCGTCGCCGTGTCGCTGTCGCCGCCGCTCCGTCATGGCCGCATCGGTGTTTAGCACACAGGCAAAGGGGCTAAAAGCCCCGGGTTTTGCTTCCCTTGTTGCACGCACGCACGCACACCTCTGGGCACCAGGTTCACCCGCACGTCGTCGCCGGTGCTCTCCGCCGTGCACCCGCACGAACACGTCGCCGCCTTGCCCCTGTCTCGCCGCCGACGTGCCTTCCCCGACCAAAGCCGCCACCTCGTTGCTCGTAGATGAACCCTAGGCGCCCGTGGATCTCCCCCTGTCGCCTGATGCCTCGGCCGGACGCCCTCGCCGCCGACGAAGCCTTGGCCGCGCCGCCACTCCTCTGGAGCATTCTGTCGAGCACGTGGCGGCGCCGACCCAAAAACCTCAGGGGATTCGTTCACACGCACGCACACATGTTCGCGTACCCACAGAGGATCCGGGCGGATCTCGTGCGGCCGGCCACCCACGGCTCGGCCACACCCACGCCCGCACGGTTCGCCGCCGCAGCAATCCATCCCCAGATCCGCTGCGACGCGCCACGCGCGCAGCCACGCGGGCGGCCACGTGGGCAAGCGCCGGCCTTAAGCTGCCCCGTGTCCGCCACGCGTGCACGAGGAGCTGGCCTGCAGCCGGCCAAGAGTCCTTTTAGAGCTGGTTTGAGGATGGTTTAGAGCTAGCTAAAAGATTGCAATATTGTAAATGCGTATTTGATTTTCAGAAATCTATTTTATCTTTGGAAATTCGTATTAAATCCATTTTAACTCCGAAAAATACAAAACTTCTTTTGAAAATCTTCTAAAAATCCAAACTCCGCGCTAGGCTAGAGTTTGTCTCTTTTTGGGTCTTATTTGTTCCTCCTCTTGGATTTTATTACAATTAGCACCTGTGTTTATATTTTAATACGGTTCTCGGAGCCACCGGAGCTGGAGAGCTGAGCCAGGACTACGACGACGACCTCAGCTACGACGACTACTCGCACCCAGGTTCACGCCCGACCTACTTTGAATGCCCATTAGGCATGGCTATTAGAACTGCTAGTGCTTTATTTATTACATAGTGATGGATATGATGAACCCGTGCATAGCCACTTTTACTTACTTGTCCTTGATTGACCTACTACTACTACTTTACTTATGTGTGATGATACGCTGAGCTTGCTATGCATGTGTTGGGATTATTGTGGTAGTTTCTTGGCGTGTGTGGGGAAAACCGGCAGGAGAAGGTGTTTTGGGATATTTTGGCGGGGTGAGCTCAAGACAACCCGATCTGGGATCGGGGGCCAGGGATCGTCTTCTCGGACGTTGCCCAGTTTGGTGCCTATGGCGGGTACATTGTTTTAGGAGCACAGATGTTGGGGGTTTTTGAGATGACTTGGAGGATAGGAGCTCGCCCCGGTCTGAAACCGAGTGGGCCGCCTATTATACGGGACTTTCGTACACACCACCTCACCGAGAGTAGGAATAGGGCCGCTCGACCCTAGCAAGTGCGATACCATACCTGCCAGTAGGATAGAGGGTATCAGTGAAAGGGTTAGGGTGAAGTCCCTTCCCTTTGGGCGTTCCCCGTGTGGCCACACGGGGGTATTTTCACAGTTCTGGGGCGGACCTTTGCGAAGGACCGCAGCGAGACCCGGATGCAGGATGGAATCGTAACTCCTAGGTGTTCGTTCGGTAGAGTAGGCTCGGTCGGCCGTACACTTTTCGGGTACTATTCCGAGTTGGGTACTGGTGTACACGCTTTGCAGAGTTTAGATTTATACGTATAGCCGCGTCCTCGGTTATGGACATGCCCGTTGTATCTCCGACTCTTACGTTTTGGGATTTCTACCTTCCCCCTTATAGGATGAGAGTATATGGTGAGCCGTGGTTGTATTCGGGGAGAGGAGAGTTGCTCCCTCTGCCTCGCGGATTTGGGTGCAACCATTGAGGTGCAAGGAGTGGGAGTTCTCGCACCGACCCTAGATGGAGATAGGAGATGGCGACGGTGATCTGGGTGACCAGGTATAACCGTTTGCGGATGAGAGATATGGGAATTGGAGGGATTATGGAGATATTATTCTATTTGTATTGCTGCTGCAGCATAGGAAACCCAGCTGCTCCCTTGATACTTTCTTTAGCCTTAGAAGTAGGCCACTTAAAGCTTGCATACGGTTGGTGACGTGGACCTATCCCAACCCTTGGGGATAGCCCCTGAGCTTGCAGGGTACGAGTCAGACTTCGACAACAACGCCGACGGATGGTACGACTGAGGGGGCACGTTGCTTCGCTTGAAGATGCTTGTGGGAGACGAATGAAGACGGAGACACCTTATGGGAGCTACCTACCGATGCGTAGGCTTTTATTCCTGTTGTTCCGCCAAGAGGCGTGTACTGATGTACTCCGATTATTCAGAACATGTAATGATCATATTATTATTCGTACTCTGATGCTTTATTACGTTGTATGACTGTGATATTTATCTGTGATGAATGCCTTTGAGTGATAGCGTCTGATTCAGAGACTATCACGAGACAGAATGTTGGGTTTTCCGTGATTTGAAAACCCAGGGCGTTACTGTTGGGATCTCTGATTCCAGCAGGAAGAAGAAAGACAATGTGTGAAGCAAAAGAACCTCTTCCCCCTTCTCCCAACCTTTCCCCCTTTTGTATAGGGAGGAGGTGGGTCTTTATATTATTTCCACCGATTAAGTCTTAAATTACAAATAGGTCCTCAATTTTTACAATGACACCCTCAGACCCCTCTTTTGGCCTCTTTTACACATAAGGGGGTCCTAGCCTTAGGCCTCCTAAGGCGCACCCCCAACACTAGCCCCTCAACTATTTGGTCTTGGTCGGCACAACAAGACCTAATAGTTGCTCATGTTTAAAAGAGGCCAAAATACAACTCCAACTCTGGTTGCAAGGAACACCCTTAGCAACCTACCCATGTGTGCCTCACTAAAAACTCCATCCCAAAAACCCAATAGGAAAAAAGGGCATGGAGAAAAGAGCACGCACAATCTTGGGTTTACATATACCGACTCCAGTTACTTTGCCTTCAAGTGCTGATAACTACCTCCAAGTGCCTTGTACATGCTTTGCTCTTCGTGCGGCTTCACACCTTGCTTCAAGAGTCAATGTAGCTGAAGTGCTCGTCATCGATGCTTGCTGCAATATCTCCAAACTCTCTCACGAGCACCAGACAATGATGATGTACTGGTTCTCCTGTGCAGCCCCAGCCCCTCTTGGCCGGTGTTCGTGAGAGAAGCTTCGCGTGTAGTAGTCGAAGTAGTCGAGGTGGTCGAGGTGGAGTCGCCCTTGAAGTAGATGATGTCGTGGAAGTAGTCGAGGTGATCGAGGTTGAATCACACTTGAAATAGATGATGTCGTCGAAGTAGTCGAGGTACATGGTGATACTAAAGCATGTCGAGGGTGAGCCCCTTGAGCCGCGTAGTAGAAGATGTGAAGTTGAGGATGATGCCGGGTTGAGCCCCCCGAGCCCGTGCAGCGGAAGACACGAAGTTGTTGAAGATGATGAGGTCGAGCCCCTCTAGCGTCGAGCCTTGTTGAATCTGCAACTTAGGTCAGGTTGGCCCGACAGCTTTCACCTGAAAGGGGTTGTATATATATAGCACAAAGAATGATCCAATCATTATTTCCCATAAGCATCCTTAGATCCAAATCATATAGGTAATGTTAAATATATGGTACTTGATGATTATTGTTAAATTTCACAACCTTTTTTGCTTCCACTATGTAATTTTAAATCCTGCAAGGTTAGAGGAAAAACAAGTGTATATCGAAATGAAAGTTGATGCAAAAACTTGTCACTTTTTGCTCTGAATAGCTTGAAAAGTTAAACTGGTGAAAACTTAAACTGGTGTCACAACTCGTTGTTGCCTTTGGCTCGGGATGGAAGGATAACTCATGCCTCAACTTGTTACTTCCTTTTGGCTCAATTTGGAAAGTAAAACTGAGATAAATCTCATGCAATGCAATGCTTTTGATGCATGTCTTGATGCAAATGAATGAAATGTATGCACATGGCAAGCCAAGATATATTTCATAGTTGGTTATATCATGTCATCAACCTTCCAAAATAAAGTAGTTTTATTGTTGTCTCAAGCCTTTTCATGGAATCACCCCTTCACTCTGGGATCTCGGTGGAATCATCCCTTCACTATGGGATCTCAGTGGATCATCCCTTTACTCTGGGATTTCGGCCACAACTTATTGTTGTCTCAGGCCCTTTCATAGGATGTCCCTTTACTCTGGGATCTAGGCCACAACTTGTTGTTGTCCCAGGCCTTTCAGTGGGAATCCCTTTTACTGTGGGATTTAGGCTACAACTTGTTGTTGTCTCGAGCCTTTCGGTGGGAATCCCTTTTACGGTGGGATTTAGGCTACAACTTGTTGTTGTCTCGAGCCTTTCGGTGGGAATCCCTTTTACGGTCGGATTTAGGCTACAACTTGTTGTCTCGAGCCTTTCGGTGGGAATCCCTTTTATGGTGGGATTTAGGCCTTCATGGAGCCTTTGGCTATCAAGGAGCCTCTTTCTCGAAACATTTCTTTCTCTTCTTTAGTCTCGGCTATCACGGAGCTCTTTCGCGAATTTTTCTTTCACATGGTGGAATTCAGGCTAAAACGGAGCCTTTTTCATGAACTTTTCTTTCTCTCAATGGAACTCAGGCTATAGCGGAGCCTTTTTCACGAACTTTTTCTTTCTCACAATGGAACTCAGGCTATAACGAAGCCTTTTCATGGAATCATTCTTTCACTTTAGGATTTCGGCTATCACGGAGCCTTCTCATGGAATCATTCTTTCACTTTGGGTTTTCGGCTATCACGGAGCCTTCTCATGGAATCATTCTTTCACTTTGGGATTTCGACTATCACGGAGCCTTTTCATGGAATCATTCTTTCACTTTGGGATTTCGGCTATCACGGAGCCTTTTCATGGAATCATTCTTTCACTTTGGGATTTCGGCTATCACGGAGCCTTTTCATGGAATCATTCTTTCACTTTGGGATTTCGGCTATCACGGAGCCTTTTCATGGAATCATTCTTCACATTTGGATCTCATAAACATGGATTCTCATAAACATATAAGTACGTGACAGAGTATTACTTTGAATTTTTAAGATCACATAAGTAGAACATGCATAAATATGCCTAGAGCCTAGATTTGCCTATTCACAAACCTCCTGAATAGGCATATGAATCAAGATATGAAGGATAAGATGATCACTTGAAACATATACTGACAGCTTGAAAGTGGTTAAATTTTCGTGCGAGAGTTAGCTTGGATCAAGGTATTTCGATAGTAGTAAAAGTAATAACAATGTTACTATGCAACGGAAAGACATCCGTTGTTAGAGGGGAGGGGATGGAAGCAGTTACCTTGTATTTTGATGAAAGTCGGAGGTGAAGATAGAGTAAGATAGAGTTATTGTTTTTTGAGAACCATTATAGTGAGAGACCAATGATTGATGAATGCCAAAAGTGGTGATTTCAATAGATGGTGATATCCAAATGTCCAGAATGTCCATATGATATATTATATTTTGAAGATCATGACACTATGAAAACCAACATATCATGCACTAATTTTTGACTTAGTTAGGTGATGAAAACCAATGTACCTGCAAAGGAAAACGCAAAGGTCTAGCATGTACGGGTTAATCTTGAGCAAGTGAAGAGATACTTACAGTGGTGAAATCCTACAAGGGAAGAGATTTTGATATATAAAAGATGTAATAACTTGTATTTTTGGAAAGATATCTTAATCAAAGGTCATATGTCTCATTCAACTGTGGTATAGTAACAACACAAAATAAGCAGATAAGTCGACAAAAGCTTGCTCATGCTCAAGCTTTTGTGGACTTACTTCCTGAGCCTCATGCTCTAGTCGATATCGCAACTTTCAGTTGCTTTGACTAATGTTTTGGACTTAAGTTTCACAGAGTATAAAACATTGCGTTGAAAATGAGTCATAGTTTGAATATGGTAATGACATGCTGGTAAAATTCATTAGTTGGATATATGAGTAGTGCAAGAGTAATCACATGATTAACAAAGTTAGCCTATATAGATAAAGCAATACTGACATTAGTGAACTGTTGCAAGTTAGAGGAATTCCTAACATGCAAAAATGATGAGTTTTCATGACTAGCCCCTCTAGGGCTCTTGAAGTAGTATATAGGAACCACCTAAGTTGCAACAAGAAAATCAGTTCATGCTAGTTATAGCTCACATTTAATATACTGGGCTTATTGTAGTAAATATCGGTTACTGTTGAGATAGCAGATAGGTTTCGAACTTAGAAATGATTTGGAGATACTTACAAAGTGATTGTGATACCCAGAAATGTGATGATAATAATGGGCCCAACAGAATTACTTTTCCTCTACTATGGCTGCATTTCAACAAATCCCTTCAGATGAGTAAGCTGATAATATTCACATGAACAAATGACATGAAATGCTTCATCGAGTCCCGTTAATCCAACTACATGATTACCCGCTTGACCAAACACTGAACCCCGCAACAAAGACCAAACAATTGAATATGGTAACTGAAGAACCATAAGGTTGTCCATGAACTTCAGCTCAATTATATCATCAATATCAGCGAGAAATCCACCATTCCAAAGATTATATCGAGTCCACATGTAGCAAGTACCATTTTCAATAAACCCAAGCTTATTGTGCAATCGGTAGAACTCTGCAAACCTGGCACAATCTTTCCTACACGCCAACTGAATGTGATAATCATAGTTAAAATAGGCTATTACTGAAAATCCGGGGAGGAGTAAAGCAGAAGCTGGCTCTCGCTGCAACAGATGGTTTTATTTGATCTTGCACAAGAGGGTATATATGACAAGCAGAAAAACAGAATAAGATAGGCTTCTGCCCCCATGGTGAATTGCTTTAGTGCCAGTTGACAGTCCAAACACGTTGTCGCAAAGCAACTTGAACCGAGCATAGAACCAATCCCAAGATTTCATTGAAAATGCAGGAAAACAACTAAATCTGCAATCTGAAACTATGAAAATATTCCAGCTGTTCACTTCTGAGCTGATCCAAGTAACAATTGTGGCTAATGCGCAACTATTGTGGCTGTCAGACTAGACCCTGGAGTAGAGAATAAAAAACGGTGATAGCTGCAGGATCCATTTCAGAAGTGCGGTTGCTCATGAATCCACCATATATGATTCAAACCAAGTTCCATTCATGTGATACTTAAACCATTGGCCCCTCACAATAAAAACCCAATCCAACAGCAAGAATTCTAGTGACGCTTAAACCATTTGCCCCATTTTCCTCTACCACAGTTTCTTTTCAACAGATTGCTTGAGATAAGTAACCTAATAATCCAAACTTGTCAATGTTTCCAATTACTAATAGAAAAGAAGTATCCATAAATGCTAACAATGAATCATCATATTCAATGAAATATTCCAGAGATCACTGGACCCAATTCTGAAACTAATTACTTTAGCATCCTGAAAAAACTGCGATGGCCGAAAACTGATATATACTGATGCATGTCAATGCTATTCCATGAATCATACAAAACTTAATAAGAGCACCCCACTAACCACTTCTCTCTACTCACAGCTATCCACGTCATCACCTGGACCCACTTCTCAGTCCGCATGTCATCCCCCGCGACCTACTTCTCCGCCGCGTCAATCCCCATCAAGCCGTGCCGCCCCGGCTTCTCCACCCGTCGCACCTCAGACTCGCCGCCGCCCACCACGCGCTGCAGCCCCTCGCCTCCCTGCCGCATCGGTTCCCCACCACCGCCGCATTACTTCCCCACCGCCGCTGATCCATAAAATTGCCCACGACCGATGCCTAATCCGTCTTCATTCCCCTTTCCTCCTCCACATCCCGTCTTCTCCTCCTCACCGCGTCAAATCCCAGCACCGAGCTACCGCCCGCTGCCCCTCTCCTTCCCTCCTGAATCCACCGTCGTGGTGACTAATCCAGCAGATCCCCTCCATGCATAGGTGCAGGAGGAGCACTTGAAGACCCAAGATCAGGGAGGCAATCACCGCCAAGTTCACTGATTAATTACCTCCGTCGCGTCGAGGAGATCCAGGCTATCGGACGGGGATGGCGGCAACGGCGGGGACGACTCCGAGCAGTCCAAGCTGAGGACGGGGATCAACATCAAGTGGAAGACGGTAGAACGGCTCCGGCCTCGAGAGCGCCAAACAGGCGCGGTAGGAGGCCGTCCGCAGTTCTTCACGGGTGAGCGGCGAAAGATTCTGGAGGAATCGATCTGCACAAGGATCATTGACTTAATTGTAATTTCTTTGTTTTCTAGGGGCCTTTGTGCTATTAGGTCGGAACAGCTGTCCTCGGTATCCTTTCGGATGTATGTGTATGGGTATGTGTTTGTACTGTATCCTTAACTTTTAATACATGTACGTCTTGATAAAAAAATGTTGTTTTTATCTTTGATCCTGATAGCATAAATTTTATATGACTAATACCATGTTCTTTGATCCTGATAAAAATAAAATTTATATGACTAATACCATGTTGTACCGCTCCACAAACATCTTACAGATGCAATCACTTTAGCTTCTACTTTCAAATTTTATCTCCAAAATTTGTTGAAATTCCCGCAGCAACGCGCGGGGTATCACCTAGTAAACTAAGATTATGCTGCTACTACTGACCAAAAAGACAGGAAACACAGACATAATAATTAATGGCCTCCTATCAAATGGGGAAATGAGAAGTGCACTGCTGGCAGTGGCATAATGTAATATTTAACATAGAGCCATGCTATAAAACATAACTTTGGTAAGCCATAAGTTCATAGACAAATCATAACGAACATACAATCGAATGAGCCCTAAGTCAATTAAAATCCCAAGAACCTGTGTATCACAACGGTTGTTTGTTCGAGCGATTACATCAGCTATGTTTTACTGTAACATAAAATCTGCAAGGGTGAAATTGCAAAAAGAAGCTCTCTTCACGTCAATTATAGTCACAATATAGTCTAGGGCAGATGGTACAGCAACATCAAAAGAAAGGGCATGAGAATAGAGCAAAGAAAAGAAATTTCAAGAATTCTCCCTCCAAACATTTATGATGTAAAAATAAATCCTCTGCTCAATTTCTGAGGTCAGCCTAAGTGTACTGTGATCCCTATAAAAAGTTCCGGAGGGAGACATATATCACAAAATGGGCTCAAAAGATACCTAACAAAAACATTTCACAAACAGACAAATCGGAGACATCAGCATCCTGCCTTACCCATGAGAGGCAGGCCATTTAGCATTAAGTAAACTATCAGAACCAGTTTGCAGATCATTTAAATGACATAAGGATATAGAGTTTAGCTAATATACAGGAGCACTAAGGAATGGTTTAGCAAATTATTATATTCAGTGGGGAAAAAAGTGAAGGTTGAACCATGCATGTATAGACATTGCAAGCAGAGGCCTTGCGTGGTGTTCGTGAATTTTTCTCGAGCAGCAACACGGGTGGGCGCCACTGTTGGGATCTCTGATTCCAGCAGGAAGAAGAAAGACAATGTGTGAAGCAAAAGAACCTCTTCCCCCTTCTCCCAACCTTTCCCCCTTTTGTATAGGGAGGAGGTGGCTCTTTATATTATTTCCACTGATTAAGTCTTAAATTACAAATAGGTCCTCAATTTTTACAATGACACCCTCAGACCCCTCTTTTGGCCTCTTTTACACATAAGGGGGTCCTAGCCTTAGGCCTCCTAAGGCGCACCCCCAACAGTTACAGAGAGTACTCTGACATCGAACAACAAGTTCTGATTGGCGCCGAGAACATCGGGTTCCAATGCAAAGTAAACCCCAGCACATTGCAAAGCGTTGCTCATGTCCACTCCCTGCGGTGCGAATGGCCTACTCCTCGCCCAGCGGAAGACATCTTCCCAACCAATCGAGCCTTAGACTCCTCCTGCGAGGCGGACACCACCGGGCCTGAAAGGCGCCAAACGCCGCGCAGTGCCAGTGAGTTGCGGGTGGGGGCGCCTTCCTCCTCCGTGAGTTGCGGGACGAGAGGACCGGTGGCACCGGCGAAGCGCGGCCCGCGGTAGGAGGGCGATGGGGACGATGGGAGGTGCTGCCAGGTTCGGCTGGGAGGGGAAGGCGATCCGGAATCGGACGCGGCAGAATGGGGGAAGGGATCCGGCATGCGAGTGGGTTGAGGGAGATCTGGAGGAGTAGCGCAAGTCCATCCGAGACGACGTCGCCGTCGCCGGAGGAAGCAAGTGACAGAGCGGGCAAAGTTTAGGGGCCCTTTTGCAAATATTCGGATCGCGATTAATAGTCGCGATCTAATTTAGGGGTGTTTGTGAAAATATATGGATCGTGATTAATAGTCGCGATCCGAGTTAGGAGTGTTGGTGCAAATATTCGAATCGTGATTAATAGTCATGATCCAGTTTAGGGAGGTTTGTCAAAATATGTGGGTTAGACCGACTCCCGTAGCTGCTGGATCGGCGAGCGCATCCCCAAACTGCGCAACGAAACACAACTGTAGCACGTCGAACGGTCGCCGCATCAGTTTCCCCATTTTGCGATCACACCCCTCCCTTGCCTCATATTCGGGGATTCTCTCTCCTTGCCTCAGTCCAACCGCCGGTCCGCCAGCCCGTTCCAGCCCGCACCGCTCGCGTCCCCGCGGCCGCCCGGCTCCTGCGCACCTCTGCCCCCCGCCGTCTCCACCACGGTCGCCGAAGCCTCCCCGGCAGTAGGGCCCCCGCTGTCTCCACCACGCTCGCCGCGCCGGCGAGGGATTCCGGGACTTCAGCGGACGGTGCCTCCTCTACCTCGTCGTCGCCCCACTGGCCTCAGACCGCCGCCGATATTCTGCCGCCACCGGAGTTGACCGGCCTCCTGCAGCGTGCCCGCCGAGTAGATCCGGCCATCGGCGGCCCAGCTATCCCCTCCCCAGGCTCAGGCACAGCGGCGGCCGGCGTCGATCTGGAGGGAAGGAGCGGCAGGGGAGGCACAACGGCGCTCGATTCGTCAGCAGTAGCAAGGTGCAGGTGAGGCCCCTCCTGATTTGTTCTTGTATTCATCGATTAGTGACGGTTGTAGGATTTTCTTTTTGTTTTCATCCATTGGTCACAGTTGTAGGATTTGGTTAGATCTTTGATTTGTGTTGAACATTATGTCCTCATTGAACATTATGTGTTGTTGTACCATGTCCTAATTTCTTCTTGTATTTATCTTTGGTCACGGTTTTCATGAGGATTGCTGCCATGGTGCTTGTAAAAATTTGTTGAACCATGTCCTTGTTTTTCACTGTAATTGTGGCTGTAGAACCTTGAATCAAGCATTACCTTGAACCTTTGCTCTGAATCAGGCATTACTTTCACTTCCTGCAGCAAGTTGGTATGTACGGGCAATTCACAAATTTGTTGCATCAATAGAGCTTATTTTTTGGTCTATGGGAAATTATTAGGAAGCAGTAATAACTGCGATTGAGGAAGTTGGTCAATGGGACCTTGAATCAGGCATGAATGGAGCTTGTTTTAGTTGGGCATATGTCTAGGTATACATTTAAAGATATGTGTTTGCATGCCCTCCGTGAGGACAAAACTGTATTTATCAGATGCAACAAAAACTGTGATTCTATGTCATTTAGCACTCTTGGTTGCAGCCCATATAGTTGTGTGTTTCCAGTTTCATGTTTCCCTAATGAAATGTTTAACTGACTCTAAAACTGTTGACTCAGCTATCTGCAAGTACTCATCTAAAGTATCAGCAGGTCCACCATATGCTAGCATTCTCAATGCAGCTGTTACCTTTTGCAAATGTGAAAAGCCTAGTTGATGGGCAGCATTGTACTTCTGAACAAAATAGTTATCATGTTGCTCCACAGCGGTAGCAATGTCCAAAAACATCCGCTTGGTCATTCGGAACCTGAAAATACGGGCACATATGAATGACTAATTTTCACTTCCGCATTTGACAAACCATATATACAACTCATAATTATAGCAATATACATACGACGAAAGAAATCATCATCACAAACAGGATTGGGGACAAAATAGTCTTCCATTAAGCGGGCATGACCACTCAGCCTATCTCGAGCAACCACTTGCCTCCCAATCACAGAACCTCTCCTTGGTTTCGATTGTTCTTCCTCCTCAAGTAGTTGAACTACGACAGTGGCTGCCGCAATCTCATCATCATTGTACCTAGCCCTCTGCTTGTTAATCAGTTGTCGAAACCAAGACATTGCTACAATCTTCTACAACACAACCAACAAATCAAGAGCAACAATTATTTTTAGTACTCAATATGCAATCTTCAGAGCATGTCCTAACCCTAACCCTACAAAACTAACAACAGAGGTACTCGAATGCGAACCAGAGTCTGCAAACCGGAGGGAGGGGGTTCCATGCTCGCAGGACGTGGCTCGCTGCCTGGGATCCAGGTGCACAGGCCGCCGCTTGGTGCTGCCGCAGCTCAATGCCGCCGCGTGCTCGAGGTCAGGAAGGACCGATGCGAACGAGTCAGCAGACCGGAGGGAGGGGGTTCCAGGCGCGCAGGCCGCCGCTCGGTGCCGCCCGCGCTTGAGGGCAGGACAACCGCGCGCCGCCGCCAGCCGGCCCTCGCCCCGCGGATACGCGCGAACCCAACTATCGGACACGCGCGCACAGGGATGGGGCGACGGGAGGGGAACGCTGCTGTTGGCCACTTTGATTTTGCGATTCCTATCCGGTCTCTCTCCTACCGCAAACGGGCCTTTGCAGATTCAGTTTAGGATACGTTGCTGGAGACGGTCTTAGAGCAACTCCAACAGTTTGGTATAATTTGCTTGGCAAATCTTGACTTTTGGCAACTCCTCAAATGTTATGGCAAGGGGAAAAAATGTTCAACTCTAACAGTTCCCCATAATTTACTTGGCAAAACAAAAATTTGGCCCACACTACTTATTTTCCCGCGATCCCCTGTCTATCCTCGTGCTAATTTCTTTTTTTTTACTGCGATCTGCCATCGCTCTCTCGCGAAAGGCCGTCGCCGCCGTGATCTCTTGGGCGCCAGGGTCTTCTTCCCGCCGGCGTGCCCAGACGGGATCCCTTTGCCCGCCTCCTAGACTCCATCAATCGTCACATCTTGCCAAGCAACTTTGCTTGCCGGTTACAGTACACTTTTTTTCTCGTAGTTGCTGCGTTCATGAAGAAGAGGGCATCTGGCGACCGTGAGGTTACCTTCCTTGCTTGGCCTTCCTCCGTCAATCGATCTGGCGACCAGCCCTGCGGGAGAAAAACAACTGCGCGTGCGGTAAAAAAGAAAAACGTGTGGGGCCGTGGGAGAAGAAAAGGCCCACCAAGCCTTAGCGTGCGCGGGAAGCCAGGCGCTGGCGCCGGAAACCACGATGCAAACCGGGATGCCAAAATCCCACCGCGCGTATATACGCGCGTAAGAGGGGAAGGGATGACAACTTGGTATTAATGCTAAGTTATTTTGCCAAATTGTTAGAGTTGATTTTTTTTTTTTTGACAAAATTAGATGAATGCCAAGTTGTTTTGTCAAATTGTTGGGGTTGCTCTTACACGGTCTTTTGCAAATATCGGATAACTAGTGAGTGGGGTTTTAGGCAAAACAACCTGGAGCTCCAGGCCGTCGGCCATGGCGGCTCCGAGCGGGAACCAGAGCGTCCCAAGCCCCCGCGCTTGGCGCTCGAACGAGAAGAAGGGAGTAAGCGAGAGAGCCCGAGGCCGCGGCGGTGGCATCGACCTCCACGGCGCTGGGAGAAGATGAAGCCTTTGGCCGCGCTGGAGGACGACGCCGAGAGGCCGCGTGCCCCAGAGGCTCGAAAGCAAATCCGTCGTCGTGGGTGGGGGACGGCGGCAGAGCTGCGACCGGCGGTGCCGGACTGGGATGGGAGGTGGTTGGCGCGGGCGGCGAGATCCGCGACGCGATGCACTGCCGCTAATCTCGTTCGGCGAATCGCGGCGGCGCACATGACCATACCGCCGGCGCCGCCCGCCGCCGGTCACAATGAAGAAACAAAGAAAAAGAAAAAGAGGCTACATCGGAACGGGCTGGCCCATCCTGGCCTTTGGGGGGCCGTTGAGATTGTTGTAAAGCAAGCTTTCCTTCGTCGTTTCTCCCCCCTCTTCGGTGGCCCATCTCTTTTTTTTACGTTATATACTCTGGTGAGAAATACCACTATTCTTTTTTTTCACCGAAAACAAAACACAAGAGTGCCAAGATCATTAGGTTCGTTATGCCGAGTGCTCTGTAACTGTAGCGTTTTATAAAACTTCTGATATTGCATTACCACAAAGAATTAACGGTTAAAAACCATTCACTTAAGAAAATGAACAACTGTGCTAAAAAAAAGACCAACTTCAAATTATTTAACAGCAAGAGTGGTTTCGGTCTTCATAGTTACAATCATACTCCCTCCGTCTCAAAATATTTGCACTTTTTAACTTCTACGCTTCACGTTTGATCATTCGTCTCATTCAAAGAAATTGTTAAAATTTTATTTTGCTATGACATATTTTATCATCATATATATTTTAAGTATATCATAATTGTGTTTATATTTTCATAAATTTTTTGAATAAGACGAATGGTCAAATATGTTCTGTAAAAGTTAAAAGGTGCAAATATTTTGAGACCGAGGGAGTACGTGGTGAACTGGCGACAACATAGGAGAGGGACAAGACAAAGCATATCACGCCAGCCAGACCTAACAGGTGTCGCCTCCTAACTTTCAAACTGGTGCCATGTCGGATGCTGACGCGGCCGCTGCGGCCATCTTTACCCTTTGTCAGTAAAGTGAGCGGCGAGCGCTGACCTTTACCTGAAAAGCACTGCCTGCCAGCTTAGGCTATCCGCACTCATCATACCTCAAATTCACCACCTATCATCCTCTTTATTTCATACTTCATACCAACAACCACGAGTGGGACCCACGTATAACATTTTTTTTATGCTCCACACCCTCTTCCCACCGCGCCACACCATCCATCTCGGCATCTCCCCCGCATCCCGGATCCCTCTATGCTCTGCTCTGACCACCAGCACACTGCCCCTCCCTCCCTCCTCCCTGACTTGCCCCACCTTCTCCGGCCGGCCGGCCCGCCGCTCCCCAACCAACCTCGCCGCCCCCTCCCACTCTCCCTGCGCGCGCCACCTCGGCATCTCCACCGGCTCCCTGCGCGGCCGCCTCGGCTCCTTCGCTGGACGGAGGCGGCTCCTCCCTGCATGGCCGGCCGCCATCTCCCCTCCCTAGAGCTCACGCGCGGTGGCTTCCGGTCGTCCTCTCCCTCACCGGCCGGTGAGCCACGCTTCCTCCCTCCCCGGTTGTGACAGAATCGGCCAAAATAATTTCGGATTATCACCTAAGCCGGTCCACTTGGCTCATAAGCGATAACCAAGAGTTATTTTGTCGCCTCTGTCGGGTCATGCCCAGTAAATCACTATAACAAGATCGTTGATATGCGCAAAGCCCACACGAAGGCGGGACCAGAGTACAAGTTCAACATTACATAAAAGCTCATAAAGTTACATTATTACAAATCAGGTTTTCATACATAAAAGTAAAGTGTTTCAGAGTTTAAACAACAGAAATAAAACTAGCGGAAGATACCCATGGCTCATGGGAGGCCATCCATAGAGTATCACTCATCGTCATCCTGCTCCCACTCAAGCTCCCAACCATCTGGAATAGAACCAGGCCAGATGGGGTTACCTGAAAACCACAGATTAAGCAAGGTTGAGTATGCTAATACTCAGCAAGACTTATCCGACAAAAAAAAGTACAACTAGACATGCAAGACTTTTTGTTTGGTGGTTTTATTTTGCCAAAAGCAACTAAGAGTTGATCCTTACTTTCCATTTTTAGCTCAGGTTCTAGTATGTTAACCATTCTATGTAACACCTAACTAAACAAGCATGTTTGTGCAAACAACATTAATCAATCAACAATATTAATCCAAATTTTCCATAAATCATATATGAGCTAGCAGTGGTCAAGCCGACTCAGATAACGGTGAGTGACCGACGATCGATCGATTTATATCCTTGCAAGGTCAACCCAAGATACACGGAAGAATGTAGACCCCAAGAAATCAAATAAAAGCGAATGCAGGGTCTACCCCCGACCAGGCGATTGCCATCATTCCCCAGATTAGGGACAGGTGCCACAGTCATAAGTATAAGGTTACTGGAACGCCATCACACGGCACGTCCAGACTCACACTTGCACTACCGGTAGTAGGGATGAAAACAGGACGGGAAAATCCCGTCCCGACCGGCACCGTAAACCGTCTAAACCGACTGTGAACCGCTTTATCAGGTTAACCAGGAAAACAGGAAAAAATCCGGGAAAACCGGCGGTCACAGGTGCGGAATCGGTTGGGGAGTTTTCCCGACCGGATTCTCGGTTCCCGTTTCCGACCGGGAAAATTCTCGCGGGAATTCCCGTATCTGTGGGCCGAGGTAGTCCATTTCAACCCATATATGCTTCACTCGGCCCAGCCCAGCTATCAGCTCCCTCTCCCCGCGCGTCGCACCGTGACTAACTGACTACCCCGTTTCCGGTGCCCCCAACCCTAGCCTCCACATCTCGCTTCCTCTATTCTGTCGGTCACTCTCAAATCTCAATCTCTCTCGTCTCTCCTTGCCTCATCCTACCACCGGCCTTCAAAGACCCCCGTCCGGTCATCCTCGTCCCTAGTCCTCCCGCTGCTACGTGCTGCCTGAAGCCCGCTGGTTGGGTGGGTGCTGGCCATCGCCGGTCGTCGTCGCCACCAGGGCGGCGCTCGACGTGTGGTCGCGTGCGCCGTGCGCACGCCCCTCCTCCACCGCGGCGCACCAATGAAGGAAAACAGAGGAGGAATATTAGCCGCTGCCGGTGTGCCATAAAGAATAGAAAGATTCGATTGGATGCGGAGCAGAGCAAGGATGAACTGGGTGTGGGACTCTGGGGTCTTGGCGGCCGGGGATGAGGCAAATGGATGGAAAAGACACCAGACCACACCAGATGAGATGGATGGAGACTCAATTGCAAGGCACAACAGCTTCGAGCAAAACATGGCGTACTTCTGCCTTTGCAAATCTGATGTGTGTAGTGTTACTGAGTTCTGGTGATGTGTAATGTATGCACGATTGTAGCTGATTGTAGCTATTTGCATGTTCCCGTTTTTATTTATCGATTCCCGATCGTAATCGACATATTCCCCATCGAAACGTTCCGTTTCCGACATACCGTAATATCGGTTTCGTTTTCACGTCCGGCCTTCCCATTCCCGCTCCCGTTTCCGGCTACAAAATACAGTAGCGGGAATGGTTGAGGTGTTTTCCCGACCGTTCCTGACCGCTTTCATCCCTAACCGGTAGCGAACCGGGAGACGCATCTCAAGAGTAGTAGCGATAAAGTCCCCGCACTGGTTCATTAGGTACTAGGATTACCGGTCTCACTCCTGACAAGCACTTGGTACGTTCAATAGCTTAAACCAGCACCATGCTACTCGGTTGAGACCGAACCCATTGCGCTTACCACATGAGCGAGTCAATTTATCCAACTTATGATTCCAACATAAGCATTCTATATCTCGCGAGCAATGAGTCATTACCCGACTTGTACCGTGTACTTAAAGCATGGCACTAGCATCCTAACATACTAGTATAAGAGCATAGGAACCTAAGGATCATGCATCCAGGTTTCAATTCAACTCCTGAAACTTAAATGCACAAAACATAACATAAATACTGAAAAGTAAAAGATATGAGTTTATCCAAAAAAAGGTTATATGCACTCCGGGACTTGCCTTCTTCTAAGTTAGCAACAGCCTTTGGCTTTTCTGGACTTTGGTCCAGGTCTTGGTGCACACTCAGCTCGTTCACTTCTCCATCTACCGTCCCGTCACCCTCCCGAGTCAGCGTATAAGTCCCGTCCGGTAAATCTACACGTACACATGCATATGCATTAGGTTATGGTAAGGGTGGGAGAATTACCACAAAACCAATTCTTGTTGGCCACATTCATCTAAAGAATTATTAAAACTCACAAAAAGTATAGGTGTGGGGTGATGATAGAATAAACTTGACTTTGATGGTGACTGTGTGCACATCTAAGCAACTTAACTTACTAAACTTCACCAAACAGTATGGAGGTGCGATAAAATGATTTCCAAACAGGAACTGAACATGAAATCCTTAATCAAACTTAAATAATAAATATAAACCTATTTATTCAATTCCTAGCTAGTCATTCATCCAAAATTCATATTAATTGAAATATAACCTTAACTGGTCTGAAATTTTTCACACAGCAGCATATGACTACTTGAAACTTAAATACCAAAAATTAGCTCCAGATTACTTATAGACTAATTTATATGAAAAAGATAAATTTCAACCTAACTTAACTTCATTAAATCATAAAAAATATTTACTAATCTTTGTGACCTCAAATTTTTCCTACACGCCATTTATGTTCATTCTAAGCTTTTGACCAAATTTTAAATATAGATCTACTTTGTTTTTCAGGTTATTAATTTAGTATCCTACACAATATTAAATATAAAACATCATTCAAAAAATTTTCTAAAATCATAAATATTTTTCCAGAGATGCTATTCATCATGACAAAGACATGGGGTGCATTGGTGCTTAAATAAAAGATTTCTTGAGGGGACTATAAAAAGCATCAAGCTTAACCTAACATAAAGCTTACAAAACTCATAACTACAAATCTACACATCAAACATGTGTCAAATTTGGTCACAGATCTAAACATGGCATAAAGAATAATATATCCAAATTTCATCTCCATATCATGTGTATATTTTGAACTACAACAAAAGTACATCAAACTGAGTTTGAATTTTCATTTCAAAACTATCCAGAAAAACTCTATAGACTCTTTCTAGAAAATGTAGATCTAGTCACAAGGAAACCAACACAATTAGATTTACATTTTTATGACTTTTCTCCGATTTTTAATGGATTTTCGAAGTTGCAGTCGAAACCCTAAAGAACCTTATTACAACCAGGTCCCTATTTATTGCAAATAGGCCCCTAGAACGAAAACTGAGATCGCAATCAGGGCCCTAGCATCATGGGAGAGTAATGGAGAAGCTTCCAATGGAGGAGAGAGGAGGGGAAAACCATTGGAGAACCTCACCTAGGTTGGAGAAAGACGATTCAGAGTGCCACATGTTGGAGTAGAGCGGCGGTGTCGGTGCGGAAAGTAGTCCCGACACTAACTAGTGAGAGCGCTGAGATCTATCTCTCGATGGCCGGTGCTAAGCAACACGATGGCACGGGTTTTATCCTGGTTCCGACCGTGGGCCGTACGTCCAGCAGGGGTGCGATCGTGGTGCTGTATTGCGGCACACCGTGGTGCTCGTAGAGGGGAGCTACAAGCGAGGCGGGAGAGGAGGAGAAGCCTCCAGGTCCCTGAGGGTTGATTGAGGCTAAGTGCCAATATCGTAGATGAAGGCGGAAACGTGCAAGTGAGCCGCTATCCGTCGTCCCCCTGCGGCCAGGGGACCGCCTCCTCCTTTTATAGGCCAAGGGGAGGCGGTTTACAGTCATGCCGCATGGCTCTAAGCGCTACATATGGCGGCATGGCGCACAGTGTCGTGGAGTTGATGGTTGTCCTGGTGAATCTTGCCTCTGGCGGGCGTCATGGCGAGTCCTGTGCTCGTCCAGGAGCGGCTTCGAGGGTAGTGGCGTGGGAGCTTCTTGTTTGGTTGCCATTCGTACGCCGGTTCGAGCGCTCGGCTGACGGAAGACCGGAGGCCGCACAGCGGCCGGCGTGATGATGTCCCGTCGATCTGGGTTCCCACAGTGCCGGGGATGACGCTGCAGCGCCCGGGATGGCGGCACAGTGACGGGGATGGCCGCACAGGGCCAGAGGTGACGGAGGGGACGCGCTTTGCTGGCCTGACGTCACGGCGCCGTCCCGGGCGGGTGCGGGGCAGGTGGTTGTACCCCTTTCGAGGGTTCCGCCGTCCTCTTTCGAGGAGGGCGACGTGGAGGAGGTACGAGAGTGGGCGGCACAGTGTCATGGAATGACACCGGCCTTCCCGCACAACTCCCGCACAGCGCCGGGGATGGCCGCATCGCACGGGTTGGTGGAACAGCGTCGGGATATGATTCCCAGGCGGTGTCAGAGGGCCGGCGTGGCGGGGATTCGCCTTTGACCCAGGCGCCCGCGACGTACCGGGGCATTTAATGCTCCGGTCGGGGGAGTAGGTGCGGCGTCGTGGGTCTAGGGCGGCCTCGAGCGAGGCGGAGACTCGCTCGGGGGTCCGGGTCCCTCGAGCGAGGCGGAGACTCGCCCGAGGGGGCATCAAGCCCTCGAGCGAGGCGGAGACTCGCCCGAGGGGGCGTCAGGCCCTCGAGCGAGGCGGAGACTCGCCCGAGGGGGCGTCAAGCCCTCGAGCGAGGCGGAGGCTCCGTGGCGCAGCGCCTGGTCCTCGAGCGAGACGGAGACTCACCTGAGGGGTACCGCAGCCGGCCGTTTGGTGGGCCGTTGCGGCTTCTTGGGCCATGGGCCCTTCTTTACTTCGGGCCGCGACCACACGGAGCGTGTTTTGTGGTTTGTGAGTTTGTTTGTTTACCTTTTATTATTTTTCGAAAGGGGTGTTTTCCTCGGTTATTAGGGGACCCTTATGGCTGTCCCCGATAGTAACCCCCGAGCCTTTGCGGCGGTATCCGTTAGGAACCCGCAAAGGTTGGTGCTTTCTGATGGGACTTTCTTCCCTCCTGGTTGCTGAGCTATTCTGTGGGGGCGTGCTAGCGCACCCGCGGGTGTAGCCCCCGAAGCCTTGGAGGAGTGTGAACACTCCTGCAAGGTTTTTTCACAGCGCATTGCCAGTGTGTGAGGTGTTTGTTTCAGCCGGCCTCGGCAGTGTTTCAGCCGGCCTCCGCGGTGCCATGCGCACGTATCGGCATTCGCCTGCGTTCGGTGCGTGTCCAGGAGGTGTAGCCGTGCGTCGAGCCCCCGAGCCTGGGCCCGCTCGAGGCGATCGGGGCGAGCTCTCCGGCTTGTCTATGCGCCCCTTCGCCGCCCCTTCGCAGGGCGGAGGGGTGAGGTGTCCACGACTCCCATCAAGCGGGTCGCGAATCGTGGATCCCTCATTGGGCTGCTAACGGGTGGTTCAAGTGGACGTCCGTGCCCCGTTCGATAAGGGTCGGCTCGTGGTCCGGAGACACGTCCATAGGAGCGCTTTACGCGGGTGTGCTAGGCAGGGCTCGGTCCCGTTCGATGGGGACCGAGGGCGCGGAAGCTCTCCCTCGATGGGATCCCTCGACTAGCTGCCCTCGTTGGCCTTAAACACGAACTGTGGGGCGCCCTCAAGCTAGTGAGCTTGAGGTCAGGCTCTAATGCGCGCGCCCTGGTCGTCCCTGACTCTGTCAATCGGGGGCGCCTGTTCGAACCCTTCGAGGGTCAGGCTCCGAATCCCTGATTAGTAGGGCCTTTGCGGGGTGGCAATGAGGTGCCCCCATCTTGGTTTGATCTGTAGAACTCGCAGGGTCGCGGTCGAATCGACCCTCGAGCTTCTGATCAGTAATTCCTGTTCGAGGAGCATCTGCGGCGCCTGCCCTCGACGGGCGGGACTTGAGACCGCTGATCAGCAAATGCAGCGTTCGAGAGGCTGGCCCTCGAGTTCCTCGAGTGAGGCTTGGCTCCGCCTGTTTTAGATCGGGGCGTCGATCGCACGCTTAGAGGGTCGATTCTCGAGCCCTTGGCTCCAGTCGCGCGGGGGGTTATCCTTACTCTGTAAGGAACCCGGCCATTTAATGACCGCGGGTGTGGCCGCGGTCGTGCGTGGTGGGCGCACCTTTTCAGGCGGCGCTGCGCAGGCGTCGTGGGCGACGTGGGGGGCGGACATGACGGGGCACCGCGGCCCTTCGGTTGCAGTGTCGTAATGATAGCGCGCGCGCGTGCGCACGGCCATTTCGGCGCGGCTGGGCCCGCTAGTCAGCGACGTAAGGTGCCGCCCACATTAATGGGCGCTGCGCACGGAGTTTCCGGGGGAGCTGCTCCCCCTAGATCTATAAATCATGGGGGAAAGGCAGAGGTGAGTTCCCTTACCTTGCCACTCGCATCCATCGCCCCGCAACTCACCTTCTTCTCTGCTGTGCGCTCCGTCGTCCTTGGATTCGCACGTGCTCCTTGAACTTCCGCCGCCGTCGTAGCTCTCCGCTCTCGCTCTCCATGGCCCCACCTTAGCAGATTCGCGTGCTGGAGCCTCTCCCATGGCCCCGGTCGACGGTGACGCCACTAGCGTTGAATGAGCTGGTGAACGGCGGGCTGTTGGCGCCGGCCGGCGACGGCATGTACCCGGCGTGGATGGTCCTACCGGCGTCGGACAGGGAGCCCAACCCTCCGCACGGCTACGTCGTCAGCTTCGTCCGGCTGCACGAGCGCGGCTTCACTGCTCCGGCGAGCCGCTTCATGCGGGGGCTGTGCTATCATTATGGGGTGGAGCTCCACAACTTTGCCCCCAACGCCATCTCGCAGGCGGCCACCTTCGTCGCTGCCTGCGAGGGATACCTGGGGATCCCGGCGAACTGGGATCTCTGGGTTCATCTCTTTCGCGTGAAGCTTCACACTCTCGCCACGAGCGAGGCGCGGACGCGTCGGGCGGTTCGTGCCGGCGGCCTGACGCTCGCGCTGCGGGACACACGCAAGGAATTGTACCCGCTGTGCACCATGACCTCCAACAACGCGGATTGGGAAAAAGGGTGGTTCTACCTCCGCAATGACGGCGCCGGCCTCCCACCGTACACCGGGAAGGTGCTGATGGGGAAGACCGATGCCTGGCACCACGGCGTGTCGCCCCCTTCGCGGCAACAGAGGTTGGAGTCCCTCACCACTGCGCTGCGGCGCCTAGCGGACGTCGGACTGGGGGCGGCCTCGATCATCGCCAACTTCCACCACCGGCGGGTCGTCCCCCTCATGGAGAGTGACGCGGCCAACCCCATATCGTTGGCGCGCTCGCGGCTGCTGCAGGAGCACCTCCTCAAGGAGTACGCGGCCACGCGGGCGAGGCGTGCGATCAACCTCAAGGCGGTGCCGCACGGTGATGACGACCTCTGGTCGTTCGCGATGCTCCCCGACGCCCAGCCGGTGAGCACAGTGTTTCTTTTCCCTTTGGGTTCTCGTATTGTATTTTTGTTCATCCTGACGACCTCTGCCCGCAGCTGGTGATCGTGCACGCCGCCCAGTCAGACCCGCCAACGCCTCGGGCTCGGGCTCGGGCCGCCGGCCGCGCCGCACAGCAGCGGGAGCGGGAGCGGGCGGCTCTCCCGAAGGAGAGGAAGATCAGGCGGCGAGAGCGCCTGGAACAGCACAATGATGAGTACCGACTCCGCGAGCAGCAAGGGCTCTCCCCTCCGTCGGCGCTGGTGAATTCGTCGTCAGACGAGGAGGAGAGTGACGGGGAGCGGACCACCTCTGATAGGTGGGAGCCCACGCCCCCATCCCCACGGGCCGAGGGGGCGGCCGTGGAATTGGTCCCCGAGGCGGGCGCGCTGTCAGTGGAGATGCCAGCAGGCACCACGGAGGCGCCGGCGGGCGCAGCGGAGGCGCCCCTCAGCCCTCAAGGAAGAGGAAGCGGGGATTCTCCAATTTGAGGTGAGTAGCGCTTCTCCCCGCGCGCCTTCGATTTCGAGGGGCAATTGCTCACCCTTCCTCTTCTTTCGTCATCAGGGGGTCGCCGGCCATCCTTGCCCTTGCGCCTGTCAAGGCGCTGAAGTTAAGGACGTCCGCAACGACGGGGCGGCGCTCGGAGAGAGAGTGCCGCGGACGGCGGCGAGCGCGGCGGTGGCGGGCGAGCCGTCGCGCGCCACGACCGCGACCGCAGGACCGCAGCAGGAAGAGGCGGCGGTGGTGCCCTCGCGGGCGCTGGTCCCCCACGACCCTCACCAAGGGTGTGGGCGGGCTCGTTCGGGGAGCCGGTCCGCCGGGGGCCGCGGGGCAGCGGAGGCCCCTGCTGATGGTGATTCCGCCCCCAGGAGGGGCCGATCGAGGGGGTCTTCCGGGCCAGCCCCCGAGCGCGCGCCCGAGGTGCTGGTGATGCGAGAGGATGGCTGTGTGATGTCGCAGCGTCCGACGCACGACGCCGAGGCGTCAACGTCCCGCGCCGCACCACCCGCGTCCGACGTCGCCGTCTCGCAGCCGGAGCAGGGGCTGCGTCACCCTGGCGCGCCGCACACGCTTCTCGATGAGGCTCAGGCCGAGCAGGCGCTGTGGCAGGAGTTCCGCGATCACGGCACCTCCATCAACAATGCCCTGACCGAGGCACTGCGGCTCCATGGGGGCCCGTCGTTCCGGCTCTTTGAGGTAAGTGTTCTTCGTTTGACTCGAGGCTTGTTCCTCGTTTCTTTCTTGTTTGAATGCTTCGTGATCTGACTCTTCTCCCGTGTTCTTGACTGCTGCTTGCAGGAGCTGCAGGGCCGGGCGCGTGCGAAATACGACCGCCTCACCCAGTTGAGCTCGGAGCTCGACTGGTACCGGGGGCAATACGAGGCCCTCGACGCCCTCGTGGAAGCCCTGCGAACGGACAACGGCTGGTTGGAATAACGGCTGAGGGCCGTGCAGGACGCACTCCTGGATCAGCGCGCCCTGACCACGGAGGGCACCACCACGGTCGATCAGGTGAAGACCGCGCTCCTGGAGAGGGACGAGGCACTGGCGACGGCGAACGGCGATCTGCAGAATGCTCGCGCGGCCCTGGCCGAGGTGCAGACCGCAATGGCGGAGAAGAAGACCGCCCTCGCCACGGCGCAGACCCAACTTCAACAAGACCGCACCACCCTCGAGGGGGCACGGTCCTAGCAGGCTCAGGCCGAGCAGAAGGCCAAGGAGGCTGAGAGGCTGGGTGCTGACCTGCAGGAGAAGGTCACCTCGCTTGCTGCGGTGGAGGAGCAGCTTCGCCAGGAGCGGATCGCGCGTCAACAGGCGGAGGGCCAACTCTAGCAGGAGCAGTCCGCCCTCAAGGAGGCTCAAGCCACCCTCCAGCACGAGTGCCCGACCCGGGAGGAGGCGCAGGGCCAACTCCAGCGGGAGCACACCGCGCTGGAGGAGGCGCGGGCCACGCTTAAGCTCCGAGACGCAAAGATCACGCGGCTCACCGGGGAGCTGGTCCAGGAGGGTGTGTCGTACGAGGAGCTGCGGTAGGCCGGCGAGGAGAAGGACGCCGCTATCCTCGAGCTGCAGCAAGCGGCCGAGACCGCGCGCGCGGCCCTCGAGACGGAGAAGAAGCAGGTCGAGGGTAAGTCACCCCTCTCGCTTTTTTGCTTGTTGGTTGAATTCGTCGAGATCCGCTCTCGACTTATTTTGCGTTTTCGCTTTCAGGCCTGCGGACGGCTCTTGGGACGTCGGCGACGCGGGCAGAGACGCTGCAGGTGGCTTACAACTCCTCTCAGCAGGAGCTGGAGGCTCTGCGGGATGCTGCCTTGGAGGCGTGTCAGAGCGTTGAGGAGGGCGACGGGCAAGCCGGGAGCTCCATGGCGAGCCGCCTCCGTGCCTTGGGCGGGCATGTCGCCCGGCGTATGCGAGGTGCGCTCCGCCTGGGGGTCCAGAAGACCCTCGGCGTGGTACAGTCGCACTACCGGGTCAACCTCGGGGCGCTGTCCACAGGCTATATCGTCCCCGACGGTCTTGACGACGATGGTGCAGAGGCCGAAGTGAACCGCGTGGACGCGCTTGCCGCCCCTGCCACCAACATCCTCGCCGACGACTTCATGGAGATTCTCTTTCCAGACGCTCCTCCCGCCGGTCCCCTCGAGCCCTGAGAGTAGTTGGGCATTCAGGCCCTTTAGATTTCAGTTAGAATTCGGGCCGCACGGCTCATGTAATAAGTACAATTTACTTGAAGTATTTGTAAGTTTTAATGTTGTTTTGTTTCTGTGGTTGTGCCGTTCCGTCTTTTCCTTTCGCTTGGGCGAGTTTTAGCTGGAATGGTTCGTTTTCACGAGTAGCTTATAGGCAAAGTGGTGAGGGGGAAGGGCCGCATCTTGCTGGAGGCGTGGGCTATCCCCGACTCACCCGTCTTCGCCTTTTGGCCGCTCGCGTCCTGCGTAAATTCGCCCAAAGTCCAGGTTGAGACGTACTTGGCGCTTTTGCAATAAAGCTTTTTTGCAAAAAAATGGGACCATTTTTAGGGGGGAATACCCCCCGCAGTAGCCCCCGAGGGGGACTTGGTTTTCGGGGAGAAAGCCGAGTCGCCCTTGACTTTATTCAAAAGAAAATTTACATCTGTACAACCGACTGGGGCGTCGGATATGTGCAAAAGACTCGGAAATCCTTTCTAAGGGTAGAAGCGACGTAGCTGTTGGATGTTCCAAGCGTTGGTGAGTTCTTCGCCTTGCTCGTTCGCCAGCTTGTACGTGCCGAGCTTGAGCACCTTGACGACGACGTAGGGCCCCTCCCATGGTGGTGACAGCTTGTGGCGGCCTCGATTGTCTTGGCGCAGCCTTAGGACTAGGTCGCCCTCGTTGAAGTCTCGGCGCCGGATTTTCTGGGCATGGTACCGCCTTAACGCCTGCTGGTATCTTGCCGAGTGCATCATGGCCACGTCGCGGGCTTCGTCTATTTGATCCAGCGAGTCCTCGCGGGCTCGCTGGTTGGCATTTTCATCATAGCCCTTGACTTTGGGCGATCCATATTCCAAGTCCGTGGGGAGAATGGCCTCCGTACCATAGACTAGGAAAAATGGCGTAAATCCCGTGGCTCTGCTTGGAGTGGTCCTGAGGCTCCAAATGACCGACGGCAACTCCTGAAGCCATTTCCGGCAAGACTTGTTCAGTCTGTCGAAGATCCTGGGCTTGAGGCCTTGTAGAATCATGCCATTGGCACGTTCCACTTGGCCATTGGTCTGTGGATGTGCAACGGCCGCCCAATCCACGCGGATGTGGTGGTCGTCGCAAAACTCTAGGAATTTTCTGCCGGTAAACTGGGAGCCATTGTCGGTGATGATGGAGTTCGGCACTCCAAACTGGTGGATGATGTCTGTGAAAAAGGACACGGCCTGCTCTGCCCTGAGATTTGTGATTGGGCGTACCTCGATCCACTTGGAGAATTTGTCCACGGCAACCAGCAGGTGGGTGTAGCCCCCAGGCGCCTTTCGCAGGGGCCCGACGATGTCTAACCCCCACACGGCGAACGGCCATGTGACGGGTATAGTTTGCAGGGCGTGGGCTGGGAGGTTGGTTTTGCGTGCGTAAAATTGGCACCCTTCGCAGGTGCGCACGACCTCGCTGGCATCAGCGATCGCGGTGGGCCAATAGAAGCCCTGGTGGAACGCGTTGCCCACGAGGGTGCGCGGCGCCGCGTGGTGGCCACACACGCCCTCGTGGATGTCTCGAATAAGCTCGCGACCGTGGGGGATGGGGATGCACCGCTGCAGGACGCCGGACGCGGCGCGCTTGTACAGCTCGCCGTCGATCATAGTGAACGACTTGGCTTTCCTGGCGATGCGCCTGGCTTCGGACCGATCCGAGGGGAGTTCCCCTCGATCAATCCAGGCGAGGTACTTGGCCCGCCAATCCTCCGCGTGGGAGGCAGGCTCCGTTTCCATAGCCTCGGCTTCGTCCGCGCCGTACCCCTCGAGTAGGGAGAGTACGAACGCCTCGTTCGAGAGGTCCTCGTCCATGGGTTCCGCACCCGCTGGATTCGAGGGAGCCCCCGAGGGTTCTTCCTGATTCGAGGGTGCTGGTCCGAGGTCAATGGATGGTTGGGCGACGTCCCGCGCGAAAACGTTCGGGGGAACGGTGATTCGCCCCGACGCGATCTTCGCGAGTTCGTCCGCCTCCTCGTTGTACTTGCGGGGGACGTGATTGAGCTCAATGCCGTAAAACTTGTCCTCGAGGGCGCACACGGCGTTGCAGTAAGCTTCGATCTTCTCGTCGTGACAGCTCGCATTCTTCATCACCTGATCGATTACGAGCTGCGAGTCTCCCCTAACGTCGAGGCGCTTGATGCCGGTTTCGATGGCGATTCGGAGGCCGCAAAGGAGGGCCTCATACTCCGCCATGTTGTTCGAGGTGGGGAAGTGCAAGCGCACTGCATATCTCATGTGTTCCCCGAGGGGTGAGATGAGGAGCAGGCCCGCGTCCGCTTCGGTTTTCATCACCGACCCGTCGAAGTAGAGGGTCCAGCACTCAGCCTGTATCTGCAACGGGGGGCAGCTGCGTGTCCGTCCATTCGGCGACGAAATCTGTGAGGATCTGGGACTTGATTGCTTTGCGCGGCGTGTAGGTGAGCATTTCGCCCATGAGCTCTACAGACCACTCGGCGATCCTGCCCGCAGCGTCCGGGTTGCGGATAATCTCCCCCAACGGGAATGAGGAGACTACCGTAACCGGGTGGGCCTCGAAGTAGTGCCGCAGCTTGCGCCGCACGAGCACCACTGCGTAGAGCAGCTTCTGGATCTGGGGATACCGCGCCTTGGTCTCGGACAACACCTCGCTGATGTAGTACACCGGCCTTTGGACTGGTAGGGTGTGGCCTTCCTCTGTTCGCTCCACAACGATGACCGTGCTGACCACCTAGGTGGTCGCCGCGACGTAGAGGTACAGAGGCTCGCCGCCTTGAGGCGGCGTGAGGATCGGTGCGTGGGCGAGCGTTGCCTTGAGCTTGTCGAGCGCCTCCTGGGCCTCGACGGTCCAGGAGAAGCGTTTGTGCTTCTTCAGGAGCCGGTAGAGGGGCAAACCCTTCTCGCCGAGCCGCGAAATGAAGCGGCTCAAGGTGGCAAGGTAGCTCAATACCTTCTGTACCCCCTTTAGGTCTCGAATCGAGCTCATCCGGTCGAGGGCTGTGACCTTCTCGGGGTTGGGCTCGATGCCCCGCTGGGAGACAATGTATCCCAGCAGCATGCCGCGCGGCACCCCGAAGACGCATTTTTTAGGGTTCAGTTTTACCCCATTGGCCCGTAGGCAATCAAATGCAACGCGCAAATCATTGACCAGGTCGTCCGCCTTCCTGGTTTTTACGACTATGTCATCTACGTACGCCTCAACGATCCGCCCGATGTGGTCTCTGAAAACGTGCTGCATGCATCGTTGATACGTAGCGCCCGCGTTTCGGAGGCCAAATGGCATCATCACGTAGCAAAACATGACGAACGGTGTGATGAAGGAAGTTGCGAGTTGATCGGACTCCTTCATCTTTATTTGGTGGTACCCGGAATAGGCATCAAGGAAACATAAAAGTTCACACCCAGCAGTAGAATCTACGATTTGATCGATCCGTGGCAAAGGAAAAGGAACTTTGGGACATGCTTTATTCAAACCAGTGTAATCTACACACATCCTCCACTTCCCATTCTTTTACTTAACTAATACAGGATTGGCTAGCTACGTAGGGTGGAAAACTTCCTTGATGAATCCGGCCTCGAGGAGCTTCCGCAGCTCCACTCTGATCGCTCGGCGCCGCTCTTCGTCGAAGCACCGCAGCCACTGTTGCACGGGTCGGGAATGAGGTAGGATGTCAAGGGAGTGCTCGGCGACCTCCCTCGGGATGCCTAGCATGTCCGAGGGGCTCCACGCGAAGATGTCGGCGTTGGCGCGGAGAAAGTCGACGAGCACCACTTCCTATTTCGGGTCGAGGGTGGAACTGACCCTCAACGTCTTGCCCTCGGGGGCAGCAGGGTCGAGGGGCACCTCCTTCATTTGTTCGGCAGCCTCGAAACTACCCGCGTGCTTGGTGGAGGAGTCGGGGCCCTCGTTGGCCAGCTTCTCCAGGTCTGCGATAAGCGTCTCGTCGAGCGCCAGGGCCTCGGCGTGCTCCACGCACTCGACGTCGCAGTCGAACGCGTGCTCGATCGACGAGCCCACGGTGATGACGCCCTTTGGCCCTGGCATCTTCATCTTAAGGTAAGTGTAGTTCGGGACCGCCATGAACTTGGCGTAGCACGGACGCCCAAGGATGGCGTGGTATGCGCCCCTGAACCCCACCACCTCGAAGGTGAGAGTTTCCTTGCGGAAATTGTCTGGTGTGCCGAACTAGACTGGCAGATCGATTTGCCCGAGGGGCTGGACGCGCTTGCCCGGCGCGACACCATGGAACGGCGTCGTGCTGGGCCGCAGCTGGTCCAACCCGATCCCCATCAACCGTAGGGCGTGCGCGTAGAGGAAGTTGAGGCTGCTGCCGCCGTCCATCAGCACCTTCGAGAACCGCGCGTTGCCGATGACCGGGTCGACGACCAGCTGGTACTGGCCCGGGTTGGGGATGCGGTTTGGGTGATCCTCGCGGCTGAAGGTGATGGTGTCCTCCGACCAATCGAGGAAGGAAGGAGGAGCCTTTTCCGCGGCTAGGACCTCATGCCGCTCCCGCTTGCGCTGGCTATTGGACATGTCCACCGTCGGCCTCCCGAAGATGAGGAAGACGTTCTCCACCGCAGGAAAGCCGCCGGCACCCCCGTCTCCACCGTCCTTCTTGGCCTCGTCCTCCTTCGCGGCGACGCGGCTGTAGTACTTCTTGAGCATGTCGCACTGCTCGAGGATGTGGTTGACCGGGGTCTTGTGGTATGGACATGGCTTCTTCAGCATGTCATCGAACACGCCGGGGCCTCGAGGGGCCGCTCGGGGGCCCTTGCGGGCCGGGTCGACCGCGAGGGCCTCGTCCTCGTCGCGCCCCTGCGCGCGCACATCGCGGCGGGGCTTCTTGCCTTTCTTGCCCCGCTTGTGCTTCTGTTGGGGCTCCTTGGACTTGCTGCCCTCCGCGGGCGCATCGTCCACGCGCTTGCCCTTCTTGCCATCGAAAATAGCCCCCACCGCCTCCTCGTCGGAAGCGAAGCTGGTGGGAATATCGAACAGCTCGTTGGAGTCGACCCGCGGGCTCTGCCCGAGCTCGCGCACGAGGTCCTGACAGGTCGTGCCCTCGAGGAAAGCGTGTACGATCTCGGACTGAGCAACGCTCGAGAGCTCGGTACAGCGCTTGGAAAAGCACCGTATGAAGTCCCGGAGCGATTCGCCGGGCTTCTGGGTGCACGCCCGTATTTCCCAGGAGTTCCCAGGGTGCACGTACGTGCCCTGGAAGTTCCCCACGAACGTGCGGACCAAGTCGTCCCAGCTGTGGATTTGGCTGGGCGGCAAGTGCTCGAGCCACGTTCGGGCCGAGTCCGCGAGGTGCAGCGGCAGATTGCGGATAATCACTGCATCAGTGGTGGCGCCGCCCAACTGACAGGCCAAGTGGTAATCGTTGAGCCACACACGAGGGTCCGTCTCCCCCGTGTACTTGTCGATCGAAGTGGGCTGGCGAAAGCGCTGGGGGAAGCTTGCCGTGCGGATCTCCCAGCTGAACACACAGGTTCCCGGGGGTTCCGGCGTCGGTGAGCGATCCTCTCGGCTGTCGTAGCGACCACCTCACCGAGGGTGGTAGCCCGCTGCCGCTCGTGCCTCCGCATCGTCCCTTCGACAGGAGTTTATGACGTTGCGGGCGTCGCTGTCCTGAGCTTGTCCGCGCGTGTCAAGGATCCGCTCCCTGACCGGCGTCCTGCCTTGGTTGGCCGGTTGCCCCGTGGCGCCGCCCGCGTGGACGGATGCCTCCTGACCTTGAGCGCCGCCGTCATCCCGCGCGCTGCCCTGATGGTGTATGCGGGACGCCGAGCTTTCAGCCTGTTGCACGGCCGCCTGCTCGATGAGGGCCTGCGCCTCGTGGTGCAGGTTACGCGCCTCGGGTGTCGAGGGCGCGGGCATGGCTCGGAGCAGCGTCGCTGCTGCAATGAGCTTTTGGCTTGCACGCGGCGGCGTGTTCGGGTCGTCGACATTGAAGTCGGTGTTGATGCGCTCGCGGGCCTGCTTGCCTAGCTCGCGCGCGCGTTCGCCACGCGCCGAGGCTTCTCCCGCGATGGTGGCACGCAGGAGTCGCACCTGCCGATATTCCTCTGTGAGCTTGGCCTCGAGCTCGCGTGCTTGAGCCAGCTGCGTGCTGATGCCGGCGCCTCTCGCCGGCGAGGCGGGGGCGCGCTTGGCCCCGGGTTTTGGGGCGCGTCCCCGTCGCCCGCTTCTGCTCCATTCGTTCAATCGGCATGTTCGTCGGCGACGACCACGAAGCACTCGCGTGCTGGGTCATAGCTTCCGACACTGGAGTCGTCGGAGCAACCGAACCAGTAGTCCGCAGCGTCGAGGAACCGCTGGAACATCACTGGGTCCGGTACACCGGAGAAGTCCCACTCGGCATACCCGTGCGAAGTCGCGAGTGGCAGCTCGCTGGCCGAGCTGTGATACGACTCGTCGTTGGTGGTGGCGATGAGGTTCCGGACCGCTAGCAGGTGGTGGCCTGGAAGGTCCTCGTATGTCGCCACGTCGGTGCTGGCGGACGAGGCGTATGTCGCCGTAGCGTTGCGCATCCCGTAGGGGAACTACGGCCCCGCGGCCACGTGCTCCCCCGTGGGTGCCGTCGTGTCGTCGGTGGGCGCGTCGCCTCGTGGCGTGGCGCGCGCGGCCCGACGCCGCTCCATACGCGCCTGGCACGAGCGCTGGCCCAAGTGCCGACGGCACCGAGGTGTCGAGGTGCCCGCAGCAGCCGCCTGGGCGGGTGCCAGAGCGTCAGTGGCAGGTGTGGCGGGCATTGGGCCCGGCCCAGTCGACCGCCACGGGTGGAGCTCGTCACGGTTGGTGATACGCATGAGGTAGCCGTTCCCCGTGGCCTGAAAGTTCAAGCTCCCGAACCGGATTTCGAACCCGGCTGGGAGGGGGTCCAAGCTGCCCATAGAGTACCTCTGGGACCTGTACTCGGTGCGGATCACCATCGAGATGGCTGGTGGGAAGCTGATCTGAGCGCAGTTCCCCTACCTGACGTGCCAACTGTCGGTGCGGAAAGTAGTCCCGACACTAACTAGTGAGAGCGCTGAGATCTATCTCTCCATGGCCGGTGCTAAGCAACACGATGACACGGGTTTTATCCTGGTTCCGACCGTGGGCCGTACGTCCAGCAGGGGTACGCTCGTGGCGCTGTATTGCGGCACACCGTGGTGCTCGAAGAGGGGAGCTACAAGCGAGGCGGGAGAGGAGGAGAAGCCTCCAGGTCCCTGAGGGTTGATTGAGGCTAAGTGCCAATATCGTGGATGAAGGCGGAAACGTGCAAGTGAGCCGCTATCCATCGTCCCCCTGCGACCAGGGGACCGCCTCCTCCTTTTATAGGCCAAGGGGAGGCGGTTTACAGTCATGCCGCATGGCTCTAAGTGCTACATATGGCGGCATGGGGCACAGTGTCGTGGAGTTGATGGTTGTCCTGGTGAATCTTGCCTCTGGCGGGCGTCATGGCGAGTCCTGTGCTCATCCAGGAGCGGCTTCGAGGGTAGTGGCGTGGGAGCTTCTTGTTTGGTTGCCATTCGTACGCCGGTTCGAGGGCTCGACTGACGGAAGACCGGAGGCCGCACAGCGGCCGGCGTGACGATGTCCCGTCGATCTGGGTTCCCACAGTGCTGGGGATGACGCTGCAGTGCTTGGGATGGCGGCACAGTGACGGGGATGGCCGCACAGGGTCGGAGGTGATGAAGGAGACGCGCCTCGCTGGCCTGACGTCACGGCGCCGTCCCAGGCGGGTGCGGGGTAGGCGATCGTACCCCTTTCGAGGGTTCCACCGTCCTCTTTCGAGGGGGCGACGTGGAGGAGGTACGGGAGTGGGCGGCACAGTGTCATGGAATGACACCGGCCTTCCCGCACAACTCCCGCACAGCGTCAGGGATGGCCGCACAGCGCGGGTTGGTGGAACAGCGCCGGGATATGATTCCCAGGCGGTGTCAGAGGGCCGGCGTGGCGGGGATTCGTCTTTGACCCGGGCGCCCGCGACGTACAAGAGCATTTAATGCTCCGGTCGGGGGAGTAGGTGCGGCGTCGTGGGTCTAGGGCGGCCTCGAGCGAGGCGGAGACTCGCTCGGGGGTTCAGGTCCCTCGAGCGAGGCGGAGACTCGCCCGATGGGGCGTCAGGTCCTCGAGCGAGACGGAGACTCGCCCGAGGGGGCGTCATGCCCTCGAGCGAGGTGGAGACTCGCTCGAGGGGGCGTCAGGCCCTCGAGTGAGGCGGAGGCTCTGTGGCGCGGCGCCTGGTCCTCGAGCGAGACGGAGACTCGCCCGAGGGGTACCGCAGCCGGCCGTTTGGTGGGCCGTTGCAGCTTCTTGGGCCGTGGGCCCTTCTTTACTTCGGGCCAAGACCACGCGGAGCGTGTTTTGTGGTTTGTGGGTTTGTTTGTTTACCTTTTATTATTTTTCGAAAGGGGTGTTTTCCCCGGTTATTAGGGGACCCTTATGGCTGTCCCCGACAGGCGGGTAAGGAGATCAGGCTTTATCTTGATTCAACGGAGTTGAGGAGGAAGAACGCGAAGAACAGCTTGCTGCAGCTCGATCTTTGCGTGGGGGAGGTTGATGTGGAGGAGAGGAAGGGGCTTGTCCCTAGCCCGGTCTAAGGCCTGGCCGGCCGCCTCCTTCCTGCCCGGGCGGCGACGGCGCAGGTGAGAGAGGGCGGAGCAGCACGGCTCGGGGAAAAGAACGAGAGTGGAGGGAGAGAGAACGAGAGGGAGGAGGTCACGGAGAAAACAAGAAGGGGAGGGCGGCCTGACATCGCCTGCGTGCGGGGCCCGCAAGCAGCGGCGCGAGTAGGGATGAAAGCGGTCGGGAACGGTCGGGAAAACACCTCAACCATTCCTACTACTGTATTTTGTAGCCGGAAACGGGAGCGGGAACGGGAAGGCCAGACGGGAAAACGAAACTGATATTATGATATGTCGGAAACGAAACGCTTCGATCGGAAATATGTCGATTACGATCGGGAATCGATAAATAAAAACGAGAACATCAAAATAGCTACAATCGTGCATACATTACACATCACCAGAACTCAGTAACACTACACACGTCAGGTTTGCAAAGGCGGAATTATGCCATGTTTTGCTCGAAGCTGTTGTGCTTGCAATTGAGTCTCCATCCATCTCATCTGGTGTGGTCTGGTGTCTTGTCCATCCATCTGCCTCATCCCCGGCCGCCTAGAACCCGGAGTCCCACACCGAGTTCCTCCTTGCTCTGCTCCGCATCCAATCGAATCTTTCTATTCTTTATGGCACACCGGCAGTGGCTAATAGTCCTCCTATGTTTTATTTCACAGGTGCGCTGCGGTGGAGCAGGGGCGTGCGCACAGCGCACGCGACCACATGCTGAGCGCCGCCCCGGTGGCGACGGCGACTGGTGATGGCCAGCACCCACCGAACCAGCGGGCTTCAGGCAGCACGTAGCAGCGGGAGGACTAGGGACGAGGATGACCGGACGGGGGTCTTCGAAGGCCGGTGGCAGGAGGAGGCAAGTGTCGGGCATACACCCCGGGTACCTATGCAAGGAAGGATCAAGACTGACTCCTACTAGAATTCCCCTGTAATCCTATTAGGACTCGTTCCATGTAATCCTACTAGGACTCCTGCCTTGTAACCGACTAGGAACCCGCCCCTGGACTATATAAAGGAGGGCCGGGTACCTAGTCGAACATCTGAACAAACCAACACCAAGCGCAGGGCGCCATACTTGATCCCCCAAACAGGACGTAGGGTTCGCCACCTTGGCAGCCCGAACCTGTATAAATCTTGTGTCTCGTGTCATTGCGCATACCTTCGAGTTCTCGGTCTCCCGATCACGATCCTCCACCGCACAATCTACTACCTCGGGTACCCCCTGGGTAGGTTTGTCGGGTTAAAACACCGACAGCTGGCGCGCCAGGTAGGGGTGATCATCACCACCGGGCGAATTCGAAGGACCTTCTCATCCATCAATCTACCGCAGCAACTGGCCAACTGCTCTGGCTTGAGCTAGCGACTCGTCGGACCTCTCTGCACCGAGATCGAGACGAAATCAACTTCAAAGCTGGTGTTGATTTGCTGCTTCGCGTCAGATCGCTTGTACCTTCTGTCCACAGACCGAGACGGGATCAACATCACCGCGTAGATTGTGCCAGCTCGATCGTCAAGTTCAACCTGCTCGATGCGGCTGATTTCGTCGAGTTCAAGATCAACATTGGTGGCAAGCAAATTCGCCGTCATCATTGCCAAAAAAAAATTGCACAGGGAGAAGGAGCAAGGCAATACTGCACCCAATTCGGGGCTACCTGATAGAGTTCGAAGTCTTCAGGCCACACGGAAATTACCTCCAAGCTGCAGCGTCCGAATCTCATACGGAAACAAAGGAAGACCTTTCCATACTGACGCACAGACTGAACCAACCAGCCAGCTTCGATGTACAAACCAATGTTCTGGAGTTCTCCTACACACACGTGGGCTACCAGGAAGCTCCAAAATTCAAACTTTCGATTGCTGCACACGGGAGACGTACATGAGCACAACTACACTGTGCGCCGCGACTACTCGTCACTCGGCCACACGGGCTCTACGTCAACCTTGTCGTGCACCGCGACTACTAGTCACCCGGCCACACGGGCTCTACCTCAACTGTGCCACGCGCCGTGACTACTCATCTCCGCGTCGCACTAGCTCTACATCAATTAAGCCGTGCTCCTGGTCACTCCGTCTCATGGCTCACCTACTTGTCGCCCGGTTACACCAGCTCTACTGCGCCTACGCCGTGCATCCGGACGCGCCGTCTCGGCGCTCGACTTCTCTTCGGTCGGTCGCACTGGCTCTCGCCATGCGCCCGGTCACTCCGTCTCGTGGCTCGCCTACTTGTCACCCGGTTGCACCGGCTCTACTGCGCCTACGCCGTGCATCCGGACGCGCCGTCTCGGCGCTCGACTTCTCTTCGGTCGGTCGCACTGGCTCTCGCCATGCGCCTGGTCACTCCATCTCGCGACTCGCCTACTTGTCGCCCGGCTGCACCGGCTCTACTGCGCCTACGCCGTGCATCCGGACGCGCCATCTCGGCGCTCAACTTCTCTTCGGTTGGTCGCACTGGCTCTTGCCGTGCGCCCGGTCACAACTTCGCCCACGACGCGCGTCCGGGTGCCTCAGCACGTCGCGCGGCTCGTCGTCGACTACTTCTCCTACGTCGCGCGTCTAGGTGCCTCGGCACGTCGCGCGGCTCGTCGCGCGGCTCGTCGTCGACTACTTCTCCTACGCCACACGTCTGGGTGCCTCGGCTTGTCGCGCGGCTCGTCGTCGACTACTTTGCCTACGCTGCGCGTCCGGGTGCCTCGGCACGTCGTGCGGCTTGTCGTCGGCTACTTTACCTATGTCGCGCATCCGGGTGCCTCGGCACGTCACGCGGCTCGTCACGCGGCTCGTCGTCGACTACTTCACCTCGCGCAGGCTCGACGTCGACTACTTCACCTCGCGCAGCTCGTCGTCGACTACTTCACCTACGTCGTGCGATCGGGTGCCTCGGCTCGTCACACGGCTCGTCGTCAACTACTGTGCCTATTTTGTGCATCCGGACACGTTGACTCACCGCTTGACTTCTCGTCGGTCGGTCGCACTGGCTCTTATCGTGCGTCCGGTCACTGCGTCTCACGACTCGACTACTCGTTGTCCGGTTGCACTAGCTCTACTGCGCCTATGTCGTGCATCCGGACACGTCAACTCACCGCTCGACTTCTCGTCGTTCGGTCGCACTGGCTCTTGCCGTGCGCCGGGTCACTGCGTCTCGCGGCTCGACTACTCGTCGCCCGGTTGCACCGGCTCTATAGCGCCTATGCTGTGCATCCGGATGCGCCGTCTTCGCCGCTCGACTTCTCGTCGGTCGCACTGGCTCTCGCCGTTGGCCCGGTCACTCCGTCTCGCGGCTCGGCTACTCGTCGCCCGATTGCACCAGCTCTACTGCGCCTATGCCATGCATCCGGACGCGCCGTCTTCGCCGCTCGACTTCTCGTCGGTCGCACCGGCTCTCGCCGTGCGCCCGGTCACTCCGTCTCGCGGCTCGGCTACTCGTCGCCCGGTTGCACTGGCTCTACTGCGCCTATGCTGTGCATCCGAACGCGTCGTCTTCGCCGCTCGACTTCTCGTCGGTCGCACTGGCTCTCGTCGTGCGCCTGATCACTCAGTCTCGCGGCTCGGCTACTCGCCGCTCGGTTGCACCGGCTCTACTGCGCGTCTGCGCCTATGTCGTGCATCCGGACGCGCCGTCTTCGCAGCTCGACAACTCGACTCCGGTCGCATCAACAGTCTGCCCAGGCAGCACAGCTAAGTCATTTATTTAAATGATTACCTTTTCTTTTCTTGGCTTGTTTTCCTCATCGTGCAGAACAACATGCCCTCGTGTACGCTTCTCGGCGGGTTTTCATGAGAGCTACACTCTGCTGACTCCTCTTGGGGTATATCGTTCAAGTCACCACGAGCCTACTTCATCAACTCGGGGGCTATCCCAAGGAGGTAGCTTCTAAAGTCCGCTCCGTGCGGCAACTTAAAGTCGACTCCGGTCGCACCTTCGCCTGCTCCGGCAGCATACTGCGTGTGTAAGCTTCGAAGGGACCTAGCTGTAAGTGGCCCTCGTGTCCTGGCAACAATGGTCCCTAGCTGCACGTGGTCTTCACGCTCTGTACCTTGGGTCTGAAATCCATGGCCCAGGTACACAAGTCGACTACGGTCGCAACCTTCAAGTCCACTATGGTGGCAACTGTACCTTGGGTCTGAAATCCATGGCCCAGGTACACAAGTCGACTCCGGTCGCACCTTCAAGCCCGCTCTGGCGGCAATCGTACCTTGGGTCTGAAATCCATGGCTCGGGTACTCAAGCCCACTCCGGTGGCACAAGTCGACGCTAACGGTCGCACCCAAGCCCACTCCGGTGGCACAAGCCGACTTCGGTCGCAATCTTAAGCCCGCTCCGGCGGCAAAACTACTTGTTTTCTCTGATTTTTCATTCGCTTTGGCTTTTCGAAAAGTACTTTTCGTTTTTTGCATCTCAACTCCACTACGGTGGCACCCGTACCTTGGGTCTGAAATCCATGGCCCAGGTACACAAGTCGACTCTGGTCGCACCTTCAATTCCACTACGGTGGCACCCGTACCTTGGGTCTGAAATCCATGGCCCAGGTACACAAGTCCACCCCACGTGGCACAAAGTCGACTTCTTTAGTCGCATCTCAAAGTCCGCTCTACGCGGCAATCTAAAGTCGACATCGGTTTTCAAGTCGCATATCAAAGTCCGCTCCACGCGGCATCCTAAAGTCAACTTCGGTCTTCAAGTCGCATCTCAAAGTCCGCTCCGCGCGGCACAAAGTCGACTTCGGTTTTCAAGTCGCATTCTAAAGTCCGATCTGCCGGCATCTAAAGTCGACTTCGGTCGCATCTAAAGTCCGCTTTGACGGCATGGCTACTTCTCAAGCTCAATGGCTCGACGCCAAATTACTACTCGGAAACTCTCCAGCTCGGGGGCTGCACTCAAATTACTACTCGAGGATAACTCCAGCAGACTTCGCTTGCTCTCAAGCTCGGGGCTCCGCACCAACAACTACTCAACGTGGCTCATACAGCTCTCTTATCTCGGGGGCTGGACGCTGCAAGAGTGCTCGGATGAGGGCTTTCGTGGATACTGAAGACCCTTGGATTGATTACCTAATCATTTCAAGGCTTGGGGGCTACTATGCTACACCCATCATTCAATTTTTCCAAGACGGAAGATTCAGAATCAAGATTGACCCTCAACTAGAGTTCGTGACTCAACCTAAGGCTCGGGGGCTACTCCATATGGAGTGCGATTTTGCAACCGCACTTCCATATAATCTCGACTTCAAGACAGATGAGCTGGACCACCTTCCAACCTCGTGGCAGTTCAAGTACTATTGAAGACTTCTCCAAGCAGTACACGAGGACGCTCAAGAACTACTCGAAGAGGCTTCAAGACTACTCGAACTACTACTCTCGACTCCAACGTGCTCGGGGGCTTGTCGGGCATACACCCCGGGTACCCATGCAAGGAAGGATGAAGACGGACTCCTACTAGAATTCCCCTGTAATCCTATTAGGACTCGTTCCGTGTAATCCTACTAGGACTCTTGCCTTGTAACCGACTAGGAACCCGCCCCCTGGACTATATAAAGGAGGGCCGGGTACCTAGCCGAACATCTGAACAAACCAACACCAAGCGCAGGGCGCCATACTTGATCCCCCAAACAGGACGTAGGGTTCGCCACCTTGGCAGCCCGAACCTGTATAAATCTTGTGTCTCGTGTCCTTGCACATACCTTCGAGTTCTCGGTCTCCCGATCACGATCCTCCACCGCACAATCTACTACCTCGGGTACCCCCTGGGTAGGTTTGCCGGGTTAAAACACCGACAGCTGGCACGCCAGGTAGGGGTGATCATCACCACCGGGCGAATTCGAAGGACCTTCTCATCCATCAATCTACCGCAGCAACTGGCCAACTGCTCTGGCTTGAGCTAGCGACTCGTCGGACCTCTCTGCACCGAGATCGAGAAGGAATCGACTTCAAAGCTGGTGTTGATTTGCTGCTTCGCGTCAGATCGCTTGTACCTTCTGTCCACAGACCGAGACGGGATCAACATCACCGCGCAGATTGTGCCAGCTCGATCGTCAAGTTCAACCTGCTCGATGCGGCTGATTTCGTCGAGTTCAAGATCAACATTGGTGGCAAGCAAATTCGCCGTCATCATTGCCAAAAAAAATTACACAGGGAGAAGGAGCAAGGCAATACCGCACCCAATTCGTGGCTACCTGATAGAGTTCGAAGTCTCCAGGCCACACGGAAATTACCTCCAAGCTGCAGCGTCCGAATCTCATACGGAAACAAAGGAAGACCTTTCCATACTGACGCACAGACTGAACCAACCAGCCAGCTTCGATGTACAAACCAATGTTCTGGAGTTCTCCTACACACACGTGGGCTACCAGGAAGCTCCAAAATTCAAACTTTCGCTTGCTGCACACGGGAGACGTACATGAGCACAACTACACTGTGCGCCGCGACTACTTGTCACTCGGCCGCACGGGCTCTACGTCAACCTTGTCGTGCACCGCAACTACTAGTCACCCGGCCACACGGGCTCTACCTCAACTGTGCCGCGCGCCGTGACTACTCATCTCCGCGTCGCACCAGCTCTACATCAACTACGCCGTGCTCCCGGTCACTCCATCTCGTGGCTCGCCTACTTGTCGCCAGATTGCACCGGCTCTACTGCGCCTATGCCGTGCATCTGGACGCGCCGTCTCGGCGCTCGACTTCTCTTCGGTCGGTCGCACTGGCTCTCGCCATGCGCCCGGTCACTCCGTCTCGTGGCTCGCCTACTTGTCGCCCGGCTGCACCGGCTCTACTGCGCCTACGCTGTGCATCCGGACACGCCGTCTCGGCGCTCGACTTCTCTTCGGTCGGTCGCACTGGCTCTCTCCATGCGCCTGGTCACTCCATCTCGCGACTCGCATACTTGTCGCCCGGCTGCACCGGCTCTACTGTGCCTACGCCGTGCATCCGGACGCGCCATCTCGGCGCTCAACTTCTCTTCGGTTGGTCGCACTGGCTCTTGCCGTGCGCCCGGTCACTACTTCGCCCACGACGCGCGTCCGGGTGCCTCGGCACGTCGCGCGGCTCGTCGTCGACTACTTCTCCTACGTCGCGCGTCTGGGTGCCTCAGCACGTCGCGCGGCTCGTCGCGCGGCTCGTCGTCGACTACTTCTCCTACACCGCGCGTCTGGGTGCCTCGGCTTGTCGCGCGGCTCGTCGTCAACTACTTCGCCTACGCCGCGCGTCCGGGTGCCTCAGCACGTCGTGCGGCTTGTCGTCGGCTACTTTGCCTATGTCGCGCATCCGGGTGCCTGGGCACGTCGCGCGGCTCGTCACGCGGCTCGTCGTCGACTACTTCACCTCGCGCAGGCTCGACGTCGACTACTTCGCCTCGCGCAGCTCGTCATCGACTACTTCACCTACGTCGTGCGATCGGGTGTCTTGGCTCATCGCACGGCTCGTCGTCAACTACTGCGCCTATTTCGTGCATCCGGACATGTTGACTCGCCGCTTGACTTCTCGTCGGTCGGTCGCACTGGCTCTTGTCGTGCGTCCGGTCACTGCGTCTCGCGACTCGACTACTCGTTGTCCGGTTGCACTAGCTCTACTGCGCCTATGTCGTGCATCCGGACGCGTCGACTCGCCGCTCGACTTCTCGTCGGTCGGTCGCACTGGCTCTCGCCGTGCGCCGGGTCACTGCGTCTCGCGGCTCGACTACTCGTCGCCCGGTTGCACCGGCTCTACAGCGCCTATGCTGTACATCCGGATGCACCGTCTTCGCCGCTCGACTTCTCGTCGGTCGCACTGGCTCTCGCCGTTGGCCCGGTCACTCCGTCTCGCGGCTCGGCTACTTGTCGCCCGGTTGCACCAACTCTACTGCGCCTATGCCATGCATCCGGACGCGCCGTCTTCGCCGCTCGACTTCTCGTCGGTCGCACCGGCTCTCGCCGTGCGCCCGGTCACTCCGTCTCGCGGCTCGGCTACTCGTCGCCCGGTTGCACTGGCTCTACTGCGCCTATGCTATGCATCCGGACGCGTCGTCTTCGCCGCTCGACTTCTCGTCGGTCGCACCGGCTCTCGTCGTGCGTCTGATCACTCAGTCTCGCGGCTCGGCTACTCGCCGCTCGGTTGCACCGGCTCTACTGCGCGTCTGCGCCTATGTCGTGCATCCGGACGCGCCGTCATCGCAGCTCGACAACTCGACTCCGGTCGCATCAACAGGCTGCCCAGGTAGCACAGCTAAGTCATTTATTTAAATGATTACCTTTTCTTTTCTTGGCTTGTTTTCCTCATCGTACAGGACAACATGTCCTCGTGTACGCTTCTCGGCGAGATTTCATGAGAGCTACACTCTGCTGACTCCTCTTGGGGTATATCGTTGAAGTCACCACGAGCCTACTTCATCAACTCGGGGGCTATCCCAAGGAGGCAGCTTCTAAAGTCCGCTCCGTGCGGCAACTTAAAGTCGACTCCGGTCGCACCTTCGCCTGCTCCGGCTTTCGTGGATACTGAAGACCCTTGGAATGCTAATCTTGCTCCCAATATCTTCTTTAGGGGAAAAATAGAAAAAAGAGAGCTCCAACAGTACATGTAAAACTCTCCAAAAAAAAAGGGGAACGCTAAAAAATCCCCCTCCGCTGCGCATATATTAGCGACGCGCGCTTGTTCCCAATCCGTCTGTCCACCTCATTTCTCACGCGACTGTTTTTCCGGGCCCACACACCAGCGTCCATCAGCGGTAGCTACCCTGCAACGCCCATCGGCCGTGCCGCGCCACGCGCCGCCCCCCGGCCGTCGCCACTCGCCTCGCCGATGCCCCCGGCCCCCCTCTCCGAAGGCTACCGGAAGAAGACACGCATGGCGGACGACAGCTCCGACGGTGGCGCAGAGCCAGGCAAGCCCAAGATGCATGGCTGCTCCATCAGCAGGCTCCAGTTCGCCATCGTCCACCGACCAGGCGCTTGGCAATCACATTCGCCGCCGAGGCAGCAGCAACGGCCTCGAGGCTCGAGCTAGGCCTCAGCCTCGGCAGCGAGCTCGAGTTTCTCAGGGGACAGTCATGGACATCCACGGCTGCCGCTCCAGCAAGGTGGTCGCTCGTTTCGCCGGTCGCTGCTCCTGCGAGAGAGCTCGCCACACCGGCCGCCGCTCCTGCATCGTCCGTCACCACTCACCAGTTCCGCCATGTCGTAATGGATCGAAAGGAGAGAAAGAGTAAAGAAAATAGAAAAAAATCAAATCGGAGTGCCCGAGTGGAGCTTGCAGTGATTAAAGAAAATAGAAATAGGGACCCACAGGTGTTGATGTGGAAGTTTTAAAATATTGGGAAATTTATTATTAGCAATCTGCTGTGAGATGGTATGATTTGGGGAGAAATATTTTTTAGCAAGGCTCCCAATATATGATTTTAGCGAAGAAATTTTTAGCACACTCTTGGAGATGCTCTAAGCTCTTCCCTCCTCCCTCCAAAACCATTCAAATGAAATGACCTCACTGTTCCAACAACATCTTCTGCAAATTAAAAAAATTACAACTGATGAGACAAACAAATCCTCCAACAACAATTGACAAACAAATCCTCCAGTCAAGAGAGAACACAAGAGTTTGGGCGGGTGTCACTGATTCGTATCATGTCTCATTAGGTCCACAGGCGAGCACAAGTCAGGTCTACATCGTTGACGGCAGCAACAAGAACGAGCGGCCTTGGTTCATCGCCGGCCTAAGACCATCCACGCTCATTCTCCTTCATCTTCTCCTTCAAAACGGAATATTCCATTCTCGTCATCAACATTCTCTTCTTCATATCCACTTATCCCGCATTCATCATCCTTTATATCACTCCTCCATCCCAACAAACCAATCGTGGGGCCCATTCGTCATTCTCTCCATTTTTTTTTACCCATCCAACCGCCCCCCTACCACATCCCACCCCCATCCCCCCTGTCTCTCTGCTCGAGCAGAGGAGAGCAGAGGAGCATCCTCTGCTTCTCCGTCGCATGCTCCTCTGCTCGAGCTCCACGCCGCCACGCACCGCGCCCGCCGCCGGGAGCTCGAGGCGGCGGCGTGCACGCTGCGTCGTCCGTCCTCCCCGCTTCGCCGCCACGCGGCCCCACCTCGCGCACCTCCTCCCCTTCGTCGTCCCCGTCTGCGGTCCGCCTCCTCCCCCTTCCTGCGCCGGGCGGATTGAGCAAGCCGGCGAGCTCGTCGCGGGGAGATTCAGCGAGCTCGTCGCGGCGGGCTCCCTCCGACACGGTCTCGTGCCGGAGCTCCCCTCCCCTCCCGTGTTGCAGAGGCGGACGGCGGATCTCCTCCCGGTGCGAGACGATGACGACGAAGAGGACGGCTCCGCGGCGATGGCGGGCCCGGCTCCAAGCGCCCCTCCTCCGCATGCTGCTCGCGCCGACGGAAGTGGAAAAGCCGGCCTCGTCGCGCGCCCATGATCTCTCCGGCGGGCGTGGAGCTCCGGGGACAACGACGGGCGGGGCGGGTGGAGCTCGGGGCCGGCGGCCGCCCCCAAATCCGGGCTCCGACCGCGGGGATTCGCCGAGCTGACTCCTCCACGCGCTCGCCGAGATTCCCGAGCAGGGGCAGGGCGAGTTCCCAGCGGCGGTCATCTCCGCGGCGGCGGGGCACAGAGGCGGCGGAGCTCGCCGGCGCCGTCCTCCCTCCGTGGCTGCTCTGTCGGCCACGAGGAGCTGCTGCGACCTCGAGCTCCGTCAGCTGCGGTCCCCTGGCCTTCCTTCCTCTGGGGCGGTGGCGGAGGCGCAGCAGAGCTCGGGGAAGGAGCGGGAGGTCGTTGGGCCGGCTGCAGCAGCGGGGCACGTGGTGGGCCCATCGCCTCCTGGAGGAGGCTCTCCATTCACGCCAGAACCGGAGGATCCGGCGGGCATCGCCTTTTTCCCGGCCGTCCTGCAGGAGACCGCTGCAGGCGGTTTTCCTTGATACGGCGACGGGAAAAGGGATGGCGGCATTTTTCCCGTGACCGGTGTGGGTGGTCTAAACACGTCAACGTGCACGACCAGTCGAGCCATATATAGCTTGGCTGCATGACCGGCCAGCCCCCAGAGCAACAAGCTAGATACTACGCATCCCATAGAGAGGTCAGCACACACACACAATGAAGGCGCCTCCCTCCTTGCTGATTCTGAGCTTGGCGATCTTGGCAGCGGTGCTCATCGTCATTCTCTCCGTGCACGCGGGAGACTGCGCAAGCAGGTATGGAGTGTCGGATCTCGATCTACACTAGTTCACAATACAAGCTGCTACAGCTAAACTTCATTCAATTGCATGTGTGTTCCGATGCCATGCGTCTCCGTGCGTGCAGGATCGAGGGAGCCGAGCACACCCCCGCCTCCAAATCCACATCAAGGCCCCGGTTCACATTGCTGCTAGCTGAAAGCCTGAAAGCTGAAACTGAGAAAAGAACTGCACCATGTGAATCTCCAAGTCTTCTCTTTTCTATGTCAAAATATTTGCATATTATTTTGTGCTTCCATCTGCACGTAAAATGATTTGCTGTAAACTATGGGCAAAGGTAGATGGATGGTAATATGTTTTAAGTTTTCTCTTCGGGTCTGTAATTATTATAGACGACACAACAGATAATACTCAGAATTCAAACTTAATCCCACTCCCAGCTGATTAATTACTGATGTTCAGTGGGCGTGACTATGTCCTATATCTAGCATGTTTTCTCTTCCTTTCTAAACGACGTCACCACTACAGAGGATACAGGAACAACTCGAAACCTACTCATACAACTCCGACTGAAAAATATGTCGTGGCATGTTCCAATGAAGCCACTCTTCTCTGACAACTGTTGGGCATCTGTTCCTGACAGCTGCTCTGCTACGGCATCAAGAATGGGGCTGCTTCGTACTCCATGCTAAACTCCATTCTGCTTTTCCGGAGCGTCTGTTCGCTGCACTTGAGCAGAACCCGCAGCACATTCTTCATAGTCGGCCGTGTCAATGGCAAGGTTGCGGTGCATTGCACGCCTAGCCTGAACACAGTCTCAATCTCGCTAGGGTATCCTGCATACCTGATGCTTTTGTCTATAACATCGAGGATGCCCGCCCCTGATTGGTAGTGGTGCCGAGCCCATTCTGCCAGGCATCCAAGCTCGCCCCCATCGTTGGCCTTCCTGCCGGTAGTGAGCTCCAAGAGAACAACACCAAAGCTGTAGACATCCACCTTCTCATTCACCTTCCTCGTGTAAGCATACTCTGCAGATAAACATGAAAAATTGTCATATAATAAGCTCTGGCAGTATTATGACCCATGTCCCATGATATTTACAGTAGCTTCTACCCTAGTTACTGTACAGAATCCGGCAAAATGAGTGTGAAATCAGCCGAAATAACAAAAGAGTTTATCTTACCGGGTGCCATGTAGCCAAACGATCCGGCCACTGCAGACATCGTGTTGGGCTCCCCTGCCCGCACCAGCATCCTGGCCAGCCCGAAGTCCGCAACCTTAGCCCGGAACTCAGAGTCCAGTAAGATATTGCTCGTCTTGACGTCCCGGTGAATGATAGGTGGCGAACAGTCATGGTGCATGTAGCACAGCCCCTGTGCGGCCCCGACGGCAACTATGAGCCTCGTCGGCCAGTCCAGCGGCACATGCTGCACAAACTGCGGCCTCGCCATGGAGTTCCCTGCGCGGATGGCGTGGCCATGGAGCCAATTGTGCAGGCTGCCATTGTCCATGTAATCGTACACGAGCAGCTTTGACTCATCACCAGAGATGCAGCACAGCAGCCTGACGATGTTATTGTGCCTGACGTTCCCAAGGATGCTCACCTCAGACTCGAATTCACGCTCCAGCTTCTCATCCAGGCTCCCAGTATTCCGTATCTGCTTCACAGCCACCACCCCGGTGCTGCCGTTGCACCGGTTGGTGTACATGACACGGTACACATGCCCTGAGCCGCCGCTGCCAATGAGGTTGTTCTCCATTAGCCCCTGGTGTATGTCCACATCCTCGAAGTTCAGAGCTTGGAAACGTGTGACCTGCCAGTTATCCGACCTTGCTTGCCTGAACCCAGATGCAGAGGCTTGGTTGTTGTTCATAATGAAGCCGCCATTGATGATTTGAGAAACACTCTCCCCAGCTGATCGCCTTTCATCTCGAACATGATAATTTCTTTCTGATAATGACATCGTAACAATGGCAAGAAGCAAGCATAATCCAACAAGAGCACCGGCAATAGTGAAGATGATGATGGCAACAGCGTGCCTTTTTCTCTTACTAGTAGTATGGATGTCATTCTTGTTTCCTGTACCATTTATAACATCAGGATTCCCCTTAATATCAATTGTCACATTTTGGCGGAATCTAGGAATAGACCCAGAAAGATCATTATGAGAAAGCACCAGAAGTGTCAGGCTTTGCATGTTCCCTAGTGAAGATGGTACCTCACCAGACAGATTGTTGTATGAAAGATCAAGGATCTCTAATTCACTTAAGTAGCCAAAATTTGAAGGAATAGATCCACTGAGAAAGTTGTGACTAAGATTAAGTGAAGTGCTTAAAGTGGTTGGCATTGTTGGGATGGTACCAGCCAGAGAATTATAGCCCAGATTGAGCTCAATTAGAGACTTTGATGAACTGATCGAATTTGGAATAGCACCACTGATACTGTTGCTGTGCAAATCCAAGGTGGAAAGCTTTTGCAACTCAAAAATTCCGCTTGGTATCTCACCAGTGAGTGAATTCTGACTAAGATTCAATGTGTTCAGACTTTGCAAATCAGAAACTGTATTTGGCATAGCTCCGTTGAGTTTGTTGTTTTGGAGCTTCAGAACTACCAGCTTCTCCAGTTTACTGATAGCACCAGGCACTGGACCCTGTAGCTTATTTGATGCGAGATTCAACAAGGACAGGTTCTTGCAGTTACCAAGCTCTGAAGGTATATTTCCCGTCAACTGATTGCTATCCAACTCAAGATAAGTCAAGCCCATGCCATCACAAATTGAGTCTGAGATGTTCCCACTAAGGCTGTTTCCACCAAGCCTCAAGCGGTAGAGGCTTTGAGACAACTTGTTCGGAATAGTCCCTTCAAGCTTGTTACTGGTAAGATCAACAGCCTGCAACCCCATATGCGAGAGGAAATCAGGGGGAATCTTCCCCCTCAGATTGTTATAACTCAAATCCAACATCCTGACATGATTGGTAATATTGCTGGGGACTAAACCGTTGAACTTATTCTTGTTTGCTGCAAACCGACTCAGTGTTGTCACATTCAACAGACTTTCTGGTATTTTCCCACTCAGATTATTTCCCGAAAGGAGCAAAGTCTCAAGTTTGGATAGATTCGTGAAGTTATCTGGGACAGCACCAGTTAGACTATTTTGGCTGAGATCCAGCATAGTAAGATTTCCATATGTAAACAAAGGCAGAGGAATTGAACCACTGAATTGATTACCAGATAGCACCAACTCAGCCAAAGAGCCTACCATACTGGTAGGAATATCACCACTCAAATTATTATAGCTAAGGTTCAAGCTCCTCAAGTTGGGAAAAGAGCGCAAGTATGCGCTCAAATTTTCACTAGGAAAAAGGTTAAAGGACAAATCAAGAACCTCCAACTTTGGGAAACCTGACAAATTGCTGAACGAGTGAGATAACTTGTTGCTGCTCAGATTAAGTGAACGCAATCCTTCCTTCATGCGGCAAGAAGTGGGGAAGAGCAGGTCGCCCAAATCAGTAAACAAATTCCTTGAGAGGTCAAGGGACTGCAAGGTGTCAATACGGCATATGGAGGCAAAGATGGAGGTGTTATTCATGCCGTAGTTGGACAAAGTGATGTTGGTCACCACCATGGAAGAATTGGACCCAGAAGGCGAGCAGGCAACTCCAGTCCAGTTGCACACAGGTGCGGTGTCGTTCCACCTGTTGGCACCCACGACACTCGAGATATTCATCAAGATGTCCTTTTGCGCCTCCTCGGATGGAAGGGAAGACGGGGCATCAGCAGCGGCCACCGACTCATTATGAAACAAGGACAAGAAGAGTGGTACTAGCAGCAAGAAGCTGTTGAGGCAATGGGGACAGTACCTCTTGCACACCATGGCCACCTGATCAAACCTTCTTGTGTCCTGACCTCCACTTGATTGTTTCGCCTCACTTCCTCCTAAACTCCTGCTGATCTTCACCGTCTCGAGAAAGGAAAATTAGAGGATACTTTTTCTCTCTCCAGGTTTTGGAGTACTTGGACAGACGGTGTGCTTGACAACTTGGGTTTTGCTCTTTAGTGTCCTTGAAAGAGGGTGAGCATGCTCTAAGGCTGTCAATGCTTATACTTACTCTGTTTTTTAGGACGTTAACACAAAGATACATTATTCTCAAAATATCTTTCTTCAGTAAATCTAAGCTGCATACTTTTAGTTTACCAAACTTAATGTTCAAAAAATCATTGCCAGTCAAACTTAAAGCCACAGTTTTCTTCATTTCTTCACTACCCCCTCGCTCGGGTAATTGGGCTGGGTCCAGGGTTGACTGACTGACGTGCTGCGTCATCAATTTCTTCTAGTGTGAGATTGACAGTGTGACACAAAGCCAAATCTATTCTACTGACTACTGAATGTTTGATCGTCTAATGTACGCTGCATATAGGTAGAGTGACTTTGATAAGCATCGGGTCTTGGCTTTTACTTACCTGAGCTGAGATGGCGACGGCGAGTCGGCAAACCCACACCCGGTCCCAATGCAGAATTCGTCGGATCATGGATGGGTCGGACGCGCTTCTTCTCCAGCATTGAGCCAAAATAATTATCTGCATCCCATCAGGTGCCAATGCAGAGTAATCCCCACTGACTGCAAGTCTGCAACGCATTGCAAAGCAAATGGCGCATGCCCCACTCCCAATGCCGCGCCACTGCGTTGCGCACTGCGCACGCCCTCGTCCTCGCGAGGCCGCGTGACGGCTTCCAAACCAATCAAGCCTTAGACTCCTGCTCCGGCGAGCTGGACACCACCGGGCCCTGGAACGCCGTGTGGTGCCAGCGGAGACGACAGCGTGGGTACCTCGAGGTCTGTGCAGTCAACGGCTGCAACCGACTGCGAGGGATGGTCCCCGGGTGGGGGCATCTTCCTCCTCCGCGAGTTGCGGGACGAGAGGACCGGTGGCGCCGGCGGAGCGCGCCCCGCTGTAGGAGGGCGACGGGGACGAGGTGAGGTGCCGTCTGGTTCGGCTGGGAGGGGAAGGCGAGCCGGAATCGGACGCGGCAGAAGGGGGAAGGGATCCGGCATGCGAGAGGGTTGAGGGAGATCCGGAGCCCGGAGGACAAGCGCAAGTCCGTCCGAGACGACATCGCCGTGCCGTCGCCGGAGGAAGCAAGTGAGAGAACGGGCAAAGTTTAGGGGTCTTTTTGCAAATTTTCGGATCGCGATTAATATTCGCGATCCGATCTAAGGGGGTTTGTGAAAATATTCGGATTGCGGTTAATAGTTGCGATCCGATTTAGGGGTGTAAGTGTAAATATTTGGATCGCGGTTAATAGTCACGATCCGATTTAGGGGTGTTAGTGTAAATATTCGGATCGCGATTAATAGTCGCGATCCAGTTTAGGGGGTCTTTTGCAAATATTGGAAAACTAGTGAGGGGGGTTTTACGCAAAACAACCTGGAGCTCCAGGCCGCTGCCCGCCGGCCATGGCGCCTCCGAGCGGGAACCAGAGCGTCCCAAGCCCCCGCGCTTGTCGGTCGAACGAGCAGAAGGGAGGAAGCGAGAGGGCCCGTGGCCGCGGCGGTGTCGTCGAGCCATCCACCTCCACGGCGCTGGCTGAAGATGAAGCCTTTGCCGCGGTGGGGGACGACGCCGGAGACGAGTTGTCCCCTGCTGATTGCGAGCCAAGCTGGGACCAACAAAGCCGCGGCGGAGGGGCTCGGCCGCGTGCCCCAGAGGCTCGAAGGAATATCCGTCGTCGTGGGTGGGGGGGACGGCGGCAGAGCTGCAACCGGCGGTGCCGGACTGGGTGATAGGGTGGGCGCTGGCGGCGAAATCCGCGACGCGATGCGCTGCCGCTAATTCGCGGCGGCGCACATGACCACTTGGCGCCGCCCGCCGGTCAAAGTGAAGAAGAAGAGTAGTAGCTCCATCGGAATGCGCTGGCCCATCCCGCAAGGGCCCGCTGGGCCGTTGAGATTGTAAAGCATCCCTTCGTTTCTCCCCTCATCGGTGGCCCATCTTTTTTTTTCTTCTCTCTAAAATCATCAGATCGATCGGTGATAAATGGTGATAAAATCATCAGAACAAATGGTACATGCTTCAAAGTTGCAAGGATAAGGTAACAAGTCTTATACTCTGCTGAGAAATATCACTGTTCTTTTTTTCCCTTCACCGGAAAAGAACACACGAGTGGCAGATCATTAGATTCGTTATTATGCCGAGTGCTCTGTGACTTTAGTGTTTTATAAAACTTCTGATATTCCACAAGAGTTAACGGTTTAAACCATTCACATAAGAAAGTGACCATCTTCAAATTAATATTTTTATTAACAGCAAAAGTGGTTTCAGTCTTTAGAGTTACACAAGTGGCGACAACAGAGGAGAGGGAGAAGACAAGGCAGGTCACGCCAGCCAGACCTAACAGGTGTCGCCTCCTACCTTTCAAACTGGCGCCATGTAGGATGCTGACGCGGCCGCTGCGGCCATCTTTACCCTTTGTCAGTAAAGTGAGCGGCGAGCGCTGACCTTTAGCTGAAAAGCACTGCCTGCCAGCTTCTAACCTCTTCTCCTCCTCCCTCCAAAACCATTCAAATGACCTCCTCGCTGTTCCAACAACATCTTATGCAAATAAAAAAAAAATTACAACTGACAAGACAAACAAATCCTCCAACAACAATTGATAAACACCACATTTGCCGAGGATATCACAAACAAAGTGCAGGCCGGCCAGATATATTCCCGAATGATTGGTTAGTTCAGCAGTTGCGGCTTACACTAATTCTATTTGTTATTGTTTTTTTAAAAAAAATATTAGCTCAGCATCAGCAATTGCTGCTAGTGTTCAGGCTAAGTAAAGCTACATGTCTGAACATTCTTTTAGGGCCCATAATATCCTTTGCTCCTAAACTTTAGGCTGCATTTGTGTATAGTGACCTTGTAATCATGAAGCATCAAACTGGTAGGGCCCCTTAAACTTTGCTCCTAGTGCTTGTCTGATTGGCATTACTTGACACAGCAATCTCAGCGGCCAAGCATCTCACCAACCGCCATCACCATGTTATAATACCCCCCTCCATTTGCCAACCATCACTTCAACTTCAGACAATTAACAAGCCATATCTCTCTCCCCTCTCTCTGTCTTCCTGCATCTCTGCTTCTGGTCCTTTCCATCTCTGGGAATGTCAAGTGGTGGTAGATAAAGAAGTTGCAACCTCCATGTCCTCTCCACATACTATACGGCCTTGTTTAGTTGGCTATTTTTCCTCCTTTCCACTCTCTCTTCACCACATTAAATACGTCAAAAGACATATGTTCGGAGTACTAAATGTAGATGAAATCAAAAACTAATTACACAGTTTGGATGACCTTTGCCACACGAATCTTTTGAGCCTAGTTAGACCATTGTAGGACAATATTTACCACAGTGTGTTAAAAAGGCAAAATTTTCCAACATCTAAACAAGGTCTACATCTTGCCCACAGCCTTCCATAGAGGCTCAGAGAGAGATAGAGGGAGAGAGTAGCAGCACAGCAGCTATGGAAGAGTTCACATTCCCCAGCGTTCCGTTTGAGCACTGCAACGCCGCCAAGAAGGTCTCCTTCCCCCACTTCGCCTCCCCGTCGCCGTGGCTCGTCGTCCCCGGCGGCGTCGTTGACACGGCCGCGCGCGAGTACGATCACCGGAGGAGCTTCTCGGCCGTGGAGCAGCAATCAGCCGCCGGCAGCGACCGCAACCACCACCACCACATGGGAGGCTACGACGGGCACCACCACGGCTCGGCGAGGTTCGCCGTGGAGGACAAGATGGACATGCTGTGGGAGGACTTCAACGAGGAGCTCGCCCGTGCCGGGCAGCCGTGCCCGCTGACCAAGGGGACGCCGTCATGGTCGGCGACGAAGGAGTCCTGGCTTGTCGACGGCTACGAAGGCGCCGCGGAGACGCGGAAGCACGCCGTCGTCCGGCGGCGGAGGATGGGCCTGCTCATGATGCTCAGGCTGCTCAAGAAGCTCTTCCTGGCGCACAAGTCCGGCGCCGCCCCGTCGAGGAAGACGCCGCCGATCTGATGCAGCAGAAAAAATCGAGTCTTCGAGTCGAGTGTGCATGGAGGATGATGTATCAGGTGTATATAGGAGGGCGATCAATTGATCAACACATGTTTCTCTCGCTAGCAGAGGACCAAGAACATGGTTCAGAGCTGTTTTTGCTGATGAATGTTCTTGCTTCTCTGCTGGAAGTTCCTCTAGTCTGTGTGGCTGTTCAGAGTCTGATCATCCTGAATCTTGGTTGTGCATTGGGTTTTGGCTTAATTTTGACTAGCTCTGCTGGAACTTGCAGAAAACAGGGCAGCTATGAGAATTCTGCATCTAACGATGTTATACAATGAGGCAGATTTTGCTCTTTTGTCAAATTCTTTCCTGGCTGAACTTCCACAATTTTTGGACCGTTTGACATTTCAGAACAATAAGAGAGTATTCTGAACGCTAATTTTGTAGAACTGCAATATAATTTGTTTCTCTTGTCCTATCTGGCAATCATTATTCGAAGTTCAGCCCAAAGTTTCAAAATTCGTCACCTCAAATGAAGTCAAGGTAAATTGTTCAAGTGACCTGTGCAAATGGAAACTGAAGACATCTAAATTAGGTTTGCTAACCACATCACCAAATCCAAGTCTTTTAACTTTTCTGACCAGAAATCAAGACTATCTGACTCAGCTACAGTTTTGCAAAAATTCAAAATGCACTCCTAGAGTCCTAGTCATTCATACCCTTTTGTGCATCAGCTTTCAGCCGTTTAGACGTCGCTAATCCGTCATAAAGAAGAATGAAAAGCAGCTTTAATGAATACAATCATGTCATTACAAAAAAAAGGGTGAACGGAATATTACTGGCCCCTCTTGCTCATACATAATGCTTGACTGAATTATGACATGAATCGAAGATGAGCAACAAGTTAAGGAACGGCCATGTGGAGTGGAGGACACACCAACAAACCGGTTGGTCCCAAGTTGACAGCAAGAATTAGTTGTAGAGAATGTATTGTGCGTGTCAGCTTAAGTCGTCGCATTGCATACCAATCTACACACTCAACTGGTAGGTATTGCATCACACAGAAATAGACATTCCAATCCACAAGCAAAAGGTTTGTTGGCTACAGCCTGCAGATAATAGATAAGTCATGTACGTGGCAGTACAACACAACACTGAATTTGCTTCAACTAGGGTACCGGTATTTGTCAGCAACATGCAACTGGCCACAAATGCTGTGCAGCTAGTGTGGTGCTGAAGTATTCAAATGACCCAACATCCCAAGGTTGCTGATTGGCACCATATCCTACATCCTAAGTTTATGAGCATGACAGTTGACAGATCTGATTTTCTTAGCCACAGAACAAGGCTGAATGAGCATTGAAATGGCTTACAGATTACAGAGCTTTGGGGGTCACAAAATATCACCATATGGATAGTACATGGAATCCACTTATTTAGCTGTTCAACGAGAACATGGGGCTACATGTGTATAGACGAACAAGAACTAAGAAGGATACTACAGGCATACATGCATCAGACTCGACCATTATGAAACATCCATCTGCTGTTCAACTCAGTACAAAACAACTCAGCAACCAGTCGAGGATGCCTGCATAACTGATAACCCCTACATGCCACCCTGTGTTAAGAAGAAACATTATTGAATTCACCCAGTCAACTAGCAAAGCATGTGATTCGCTATTATAAACAATAGCATCAAAACCAAAACTTAATATGGCATGCTCAGGTGAACAGTACAGAAGGCAGTGTAAATTGCAATATTACCTTAATCCATAATGAGAGAGATCGACGTCCCCCCAAACTCCCAAGCTAACCTCAAAGAACCTGTAAAGGAAAAATTATCTATCAATTGTCTCTCAAGTTCAACCTCCATACGAGACATAAAATGCTGTTATAACAAAGTAATTACAAAACTTCAGAAATCAGAACAACTTTATGTGCAGAAACAAAAAACTTCTCCACTTTCAGATCTCAGAGAGAACATTTCTCCCCTGATATTCTTCTCTTTCATGTGCAGAGCAAAGAAGGTGGGATTTGCTTAGCTACCGCTATACTTGGATCCACATGGAAGCATATGGTCGAGTTGACATGCAGTTATCTAAGAACAGGCACCACATGATCCTGCCTGCCATACCTGATCATGTAGATTAAGGGCCAGGCAGAATCTCATCTAATAAAATGTCGAATTCTCTCTCAAGTTATGTTTAGCTTTCAGTGTTTTTTAATCATCCAACCATTTTTTATCCAAAAACTTTGGTGATCCGGGTTCAAGGATATCCATACAGATAGTGTGGAAGAAGTATCAGAAGAAATGTTTATGAATTATATTCTTGTAATACCTCATATTTATGACCTTAATACATTGACCATAGACAAAACATGTCTTGATATTGATTGAGTTAAGAGGGAGTCAGACTACCACGGAATCCTTCCATAGTCACAATGATAAAAAGGGGTGCTCTCAACTCAAGTTTATTGTAATCTATTATGCTGTCATTTGCTTAAAACAAAGAGATAGACTCCTTAACACAAGAATCAGACTACTAAGTTTATTGTAATCTATTATGCCGTTTTTTGCATAAAACTAAGAGATAGAATCCTTAACACAAGAATCAGACTTTACACTTAAAATTCCAGTGAGAAAATGTTGAAAGAGAGACAAACTTCAGCAACCAAAGAATTCCTAAATGTCTTGAAACTTACCTTTATTCAATGGCCGCAGTAAAACATGTCAGTATTGTTTCATCACTTTGAAATGTTCTTGAGTAATCCGGACAAGGAACCACAGTGTGTTGATTTGTACTCGCACTGCTCACAACATGACTGAAGCAACTGAATAACTCTCACACACCTGATGAAATAAAACAAGCATGAACATAAGCGCACACGATTATGGTCACAAAAGATCTCAACCATCCTTATTTAACTTTCATATTGAAAATGACTCGTAAATTATGTGCATGGTATCACCAGTTATTAAATGTGTGCTTGTATGTTGAAAATTGACAGTATCCAAAAATAAAAGTATTCCAAATCATGATGCTTATTCTAGTCACCGTGTTAAAAAAGTCGCTCATTGTTAACCCAACACCTCAATGCTGATTCAAGATCATAAGGTTTGTATATGTGATAAGTCAAATGTCTGTTGTTCCCAAATACCCCATCGATTTAAAATGCAGTACCATTGAGAAGCATAGAATCTAAATTACAAAATATACTGAGAAACCAAACAGGCACCAAATCAGTGATCATTTTAATTAATTTTCGTGCATGGTATCACCCCCAATAGAATCTTAAATCATGCCAAGATTATCAATCTCAGACAATTAGACAAGTAAGCACTGCTGGGAAATGAACAGATGACAATTGTTAATTATGCATCCAACAAATAGACATCATGCTCAAATAAGTTGTTAAGGTCTATGGTCATTTATCACGAATCACATATTCCTTGTAATGAAAAAGACTTTATATGTTCATCAGCCTGAAAGAAGGATTAAACACACTAATCTCTGGACTTGTGGCAAATACATGTACATTAAAAAAATCTGATGCGACATCCAGAATTTCAGGATAACTATGAAAGAAACCTATGTCACAATCCAAACTAATACAGGAGAAATCAATAAAACAAATGTTCTGAACATAATAAATCAACACAATCTGTCTGGCATATAAGATACAGAGGAAGTCATAAGCCTGTCAAAATGACCCAGAATAGCACCAATTTACCATCCAACCTAGAGCAGAGTTCCTCCATAACAGCTTGATGCTAACAAATCCCTTTTTTTTAAAAATGCTAGTAATAGACAACCAAAGGCCAATGTCACAGATAAACATAGCACATTGTAAAAAAAACATAGAATCTAGACACCATCAGTGGTCCCTACAACCAGCCAGAAAACATGGACAGGAGAAAAGGCTCCGACTCATGGCTGAGCATGCGAGCAAACATATGAAGCAAGCAGCATCTTGCTGCCCAGCCCCCAAGGCCGTCAATCAGAAACTATTCCAGAATTCCTCCATTCCTTTGAGATGAGAACCACGCCTAGCTGCTAACAGCAACCTGATGAGTACAACCGTACAAGGAAATTTACCAAATCCAGCATATAACGAGCTCTTGGTGATTCCTAACCCCCCTAATCCAGTGGCTCTCTAGGTCTCCCCGTTCCTATGACCTGAACAGCGCGCAAGCATTTAACCTAAACACCACACGCCGCCACCAATTCATGTGAACTAAATCGATAACCATCTTTGGACTCACGAAGCAATCAGATTCTTCGGGTTGGGGGAGCGGGGTGCCTACTTCCTGGAGTCGAACATGTTTTTGGAGAGGCAGGCCTGGATGTCGCACGCCTCCTTCTTGCACGGCTCCTTGCTCGGCTGCGCCATCCCCTCGTCTTCCTCCTCCCGCCGCCGCCACCACCGCCGCCGCCGCAGGCCGCACGGAGCAATTCAACACGGCGTCGCGTTCTGAGTTCTGATACGGGACGGACGGACTCGTGCCGTGCTAGTTCAGTTCAGGAGGACGCTTTCGAGAAGACTCTCAGCATCTGGGCCGAGTGGGCTCCTTGTTGTGACTACCAGCCGGCCCATATAGCGCACGAGCCCGTGGCGGCCCGGAATGGCCCGCGTTAGTTCTGGCTGCGTCCGTTGATGCCCAGTCCCGTCGTCCGTCCCCCTCCACTCGACTCGACGTCTCGACCGCACGCAGCTGCCCGCCACGCACGCAAAGGGGTGAGCAATCGCCGGACGAGGGCGCAGAGATTTTTCCCGCGGGTGATGGAGCAGCTGTGGGTGCCATCCCTTCCGATTCTTGGAGGTAGGTGAACCCTCTGCTCGGTTGGCTCTTCCTGGTTAGTCTTCCTTGTGCTACTGCACTGAATGCGAGCCATGCCTACAATCTGCTTGTGGAAATGCTCATGTCAAGCAGAATCGACATAGCTAGATAGGAGGTTTTTCTTTTCCATCCGAACCAGTTTATTATGATGACCTTCTGGTTAGTGGTTTACATGTTTGGAAGCTCTTTAGGAACGAAGAGGAGCTGTTGTTGGCTCTGCCTCTGATTGACACGAAATGCTAAACTTATATGACTTTATTTAATCACTGTTCACGGTGGCTACGTGTCGTAATCATATTATGTTGGAACCGTAGTGGGATGTGATTACAATGCTTAATTACTTGTTTCTGCGTAAAACCTGGTAAGATCGAAGAAAATAAATGGGAAATACCCTGATTTACTTGGAGGTTGGTATTGCCAACACCATGATGGTAAAGATGGTTCGAGGTATGAGTATGAAGTGGTAGTTTTATTTTGTAGTTCCATTCATGCCTAACACTTATCATTTGGAAGGATGGAGTTTGGACAAACACAGTGCATGTCTTTATTCTGTTGTTTCACATGATATAAGATCTGTCACAAGCCTTTTTCTTGTAACCACTGTGTGGTTGGTGCTTTGGTTATGGATTTCACCTTTCTATTTTCTGTCCACATATGAGCAGTAATGATCAGTATAACATACGTATAGGAAATCTGTCCCTTTTTTCTAGGGAGGATGTTGCCTTTGCTTAGACATTGCTGTGCCTTTGGAACTCATCATCCCTTAAGCTGGGGGAGCATCTTCCAAACATTGGGAAGAGAGCAAAAACAAATCAGGAGTTGGAGCACACAGTGCTCATCAAATTACGAGGGAGCTTCTGTACCAGAGAAAGACAATCCTTTAAAGAATTTAACATTACCTGATAATTCACTTCTCGATGCTTGTATTCTCTATTGTACCTCTCCTGCCCTGGGTCATAACAAAGTAAGCAATTTTTTATATTTTGTTTCACAGCAGAATTCACATTTATGTTACATGCATGCTGTGGTACTTATTGTCATGAGCTACCTGCTAACTGAAACCCAGTAGTATTTCATTTAATTCTTAATTAATCACAACTGATCCTAAATTTCATATTTGAATAGTGCTTTTCATTTTGTTTCATCGGAGGGGAGATTTGGTGTAAATAATATGAGACAATTTCTTTTGATGGTGTCATGGTTGTGAACTAAAATACTGAGTTGTGAACATGTAAATGATTGCTAACTAAATACCATTATGCATAAAATTTCTTGAAAAATATACGATGAAGTTGTCAGAGGCCTTATGGGCCGGCTTAATCTAATAGATTACCTCATCTGCCTTATATTATAATTTTCCCATTTCTTTTGGTATTCAGGAAGCACACCCAGAATCTAACAAAAGAGTGCCTGCAATAGTTGATGCTCTTGAGAAATTGGAGCTTAGTCCCAAGGTAAAGCAATACTACTCTGAATAATCAACTGTTTAGTGCATTGTCTTATACTCTTACCTGACTATTTTTCAACAGATCATTTTCAGTTAAAACACACAACTTTTTTTCACACCTTGCTTATATCATGTACTTTGCATTTCACTGGAACAGGACAAGTATGCTTAACTTACATAGCATCTTATTTGTTTTGCTTTCAGCATCGTGGTTCACAGGTTCTTGAAATTCAAAATTTCAACCCTGCTTCTCTAGATGATGTTGCACGAGTTCATTCCAAATCTTACATCACTGGACTTGAAAAGGTACTTGTCATCAAGCTGCTCTTAATTACATTTTAACATGAGAGGAGAATTGGAAGTTGCTTTCCTCTGCTGATGAAACCATATCATTAGAATATAGAAATGAGACTCCTGTTCTCATAATCTTTGGTAGAGTTCTTTATTTACAGAGTTCATTGTGCAGGCTATGAGTAAAGCTGCAGATGAAGGTCTGATATTCATTGAAGGAACTGGACCAACATATGCTACAGAGACTGTAATGCTCTGTGCACGTTCTTTCTTCTTTTAACATTCTCTTAATGCTAAATGCTCTACTTCTATACTGTCGCAAGTTATACAAGCTGACATTACTGACTTCATCTTGATGAAAATGGTTTTCTGTGGTATTAGTTTTGAGTTTCAGTTGTGGATGGTTTCATAGTTTACTTCACCTACTGAGGTGCATGCAATTAGACTTGGCAAAATTTTAGATATCACCTTTTTAGTTGCTCCTTATATTTTTGTAGACTTTCCAAGAATCACTTCTATCAGCTGGTGCCGGAATCACATTGGTTGATTCAGTGGTAAGTAACCTTCTCTCTGTTGACTTTGCTGCCTTGCTGGTGGTTACAGTATTCTTGTCACTATAAGATTCAGTAAAATTTCCTTTGTAGTACTGGTTTCCCGAGAAATGCTATATGTTTTCCTAGGTTGCCGCATCAAAGTTAGGTCCTAATCCACCCCTTGGCTTTGCATTAGTAAGGCCACCAGGACATCATGCTGTTCCGCAAGGTCCCATGGGCTTCTATGTCTTTGGGAACATTGCGGTGGCAGCTCGGTATGCTCAGCATCAACATGGACTCAAGCGGGTGATGATAATAGACTTTGACGTTCACCACGGCAATGGGACATCCGATGCATTTTATGATGATCCAGACATCTTCTTCCTCTCAACTCACCAGGTTTATTGCCTCTGCTCCTTTTATTTGCATAACTAGGTGCTGAACTTTACCATGAAACGATCTTTGTTTTCCATGTTTGATTGATGTAGCTTGGAAGCTATCCTGGGACTGGTAAGATCGACGAAGTCGGTCAGGGTGGTGGCGATGGCACAACGCTCAACCTGCCACTTCCTGGTGGTGCAGGTGATTACGCAATGAGGTGTGCTTTTGATGAGGTCATGGCTCCATCGGCCCAGCGATTCAAGCCTGATATCATCCTTGTTTCAGCCGGGTGAGATCCTCCTTCCCTAAGGTCAAGACCAAACTATTCCGAACCTAAAAAATGTTGAAAATTCACATTCTCTTAGCTTGGTTCTACAAAGAAAACCCGTGGGCGGGCACGCCTTGATCTTAATTTGTTCTGTGCTATGTGGAACTCATTCGTGTCTTCCAGGTACGATGCGCATGCACTGGACCCTCTAGCTGGCCTGCAGTTCACCACGGGCACGTTCTACATGCTGGCATCGAGCATCAAGCAGCTGGCAAAGGAGCTCTGCCGCGGCCGCTGCATCTTCTTCCTGGAGGGAGGGTACAACCTGCAGAGTCTCTCCAGCTCCGTCGCAGACACCTTCCGTGCGTTCCTCGACGAGCCCAGCCTCGCGGCGCGGTTCGACGACCCGGCGATGCTTTACGAAGAGCCGACTCGGAAGATCAGAGAGGCGATTGAGAAGGCCAAGGGCATCCACTCGCTCTAGGCTGGCGCCAAACAGTTTGGACCAGTACGTACTATGGGCTGTGCAGAAGTGGAGGAGCGTGTGGTTGTTGGATTTGATCGGTAACAGCTAACAGTTAACTCTTGTGAAACAGTCAACAGTAGTATATGTTTGGGGCAGTTTTCTGCCTTAAAGATCTCATTTTCTTCTTCGATGCATGACGCAAAACAAAAAAAAAATTGGGACAACTTATCTTGACAAAATTAAAATGTTTCGTAAATGTGTATATTGGAGGTGCTCGGCGATTGGCGTAGGAGCGAGCTTATGGCCTCCATTATGCCGTCGTCGTCGGGAGACAGCGGCAATCTGTACTGGTCCGAAGAAAGCCACGTCGTCAGGTGGGGGATGGAGTGGACCCGGCCAACCCACACCACACCAAACAAAAAACCGCTGTTTTTTTAAGAAAAAATATATTTTTAATCTCTCAAGTATTGTAAAAGTGTGACATCATTCTTCATATTTCACTAAGTGCAAATCAACACTTTAACTATCTAAGCTAGTGCATTTATCATCCTTATTTTATCATCCTTATTTTAGTTTAACCCTCATAAACCAAGGAAACTATTGGAGCTTTGGTTTTCCTTTTTGGCATGATCTACTCACTCATGTAAATTAGATGCTCGAATTAAATTGAGCTCGTTTGGCAAGCTTTTTTTTTTAAAGAAAGCTCATTTGGTGAGGCTTCAGTTCTTTCTAACGCCCTGTTCGTCTTGGTGAGGCTTCAGTTCTTTCTAACGCCCTGTTCGTCTGGCTTACCAGCCAACAGTGTACTTTTCTCTCAGAACAAACCAGACACCAGCAATCAGTCAGTAGTATTTTTCTCTCAGAACAATTCAACACCAGCCACCAGTCAAACGAACAGTCTCAATAGCTCCGACTAAACGTTTGATAAAATAGCTTCATAAGGTTCTTCACGCATGGATTGAAAAGAAGGATCCGGTTGGAGCTAGGATTTCTAGCTCTCTATGCGCAGTGAAAGTCGAAAAAAATGCAAAGGTTTCATGAGATGCTTCACGTATGAAGCCGTTTTCTAGACTTTCTATGGTTGGAGCTTTGGCACAGCTTCCCGTGAAGCCGTTCGAGGAGCCATTTTGAAAGTAGTCGTCCTTCCAAAGGGGTTACGCCGTTATGGCATTGGGACGTAGAAGCAGATACGGACCGGTGTCGTCGCTGGGGACCTGTGGACGACTGTGGCACTTGTTCTGCCACGCATCCTGCTACTGCTATTGGGTGCTGACTGCTGACCGACTGGTGGCTTGCATGCACGCTACCGGCCGGGCGGACACGCTTAAGCCAGCGCGTCCTCTCGCCGCCGGCCGGCGTCGCGCGCACTGTAACGGCAGCAAACCTCTGAACCACAAATGTCTACGTTGCATATATAATGCAGTATCACGGCGGAATGCTCAGGCAGATCAGGTGGTGTCGCCCCCGGCCTATATAAGAGGTGAGGCGACGTGCGTGTGTCGTCAGTGCAGTGAGAGGGAGCGAGAGCGAGATACCTACTAGCAGTATAGCAGCAAGGCAGAGCGACAAGGCTAGCTAGAAAGATGGTGGTGATGCGTTCCGACGTGCAGGTGGTGGAGAGCAGCCTCGTAACCCCGAGCGAGGCCACGCCGAGACACCACCTCTGGCTCTCCCCCCTCGACCTCCTGCTCGTCAACAGGGGCCACACCCCCGCCGTCTACTTCTACCACCGCGCCCCGGCCGCCGCCGCCGACCGTGCGGACTTCTTCGACGTGGCGCGGCTCAAGGAGTCCATGGCCAGGGCCCTGGTGGACTTCTACCCGCTCGCGGGCCGCCTCGCCGTGGACGCCGCCGGCCGCTTCGTCATCGACTGCAACGCCGAGGGCGCGCTCCTAACCGTCGCCCGCTCCCACCTCACCGTCGCCGACTTCGCCGACGTCGTCCCGTCTCCTGAGCTCAAGGACCTCTTCGTCCCCCGCGTCGACCACCCGCCGTCGTCGTCCGTCATGCTCGCCGTGCAGGTCACCTTCCTCGGGTGCGGCGGGGTGGCCTTCGGGACGGCGCTGCACCACGCCGTCGCCGACGCCACCAGCGCCTTCCGCTTCTTCCGTGTGTGGGCCGCATTGTGCCGCCGCGGGTGCGACGGCAGCGCCACCATGGTGGAGATGGAGATGCTCGAGCCCCCCTGCCACGACCGTACCCTCCTCCGCGCGCGGTCGCCGCCGTTCGTGAACCCGGACGCCTTCGCCGTGTTCTGCCCGAAGCTAACGCTGACCCAGCGCTCGGTCCCCGTCGCCAGCAAGGTCTTCGCCATCTCCCAAGACCACGTAGCCGCCCTCAAGGAGGCCTGCGGCGGCGGCGTCAGCACCTTCTGCGCGCTGAGCGCCCACGTGTGGCGGTGCGTGTGCGTCGCCAGGAGCCTGCCGGCGGACGCCACCACCCGCCTCACCCTACCGGCGAACGTCCGCCGCCGGATCAAGCCGCCGGTCCCCGACGCCTACTTCGGAAACGCGCTCATCTGGGTGGGCACGTCCGGCGTCGTGCGCGACGTCACGTCGGAGGCGCTGGCCGACACCGCCGCCAGGATCAGGGGCGCCGTCCGCCGGATGGACGACGACGTGGTGCGGTCCGCCATCGACTACTTCGAGCTCGCGGGGAGCAACGGGAAGCCGGTGCCCGGCGACATGCCGGAGACGGAGCTGAGGGTGATCAGCTGGCTCGGCATGCCCGTGTACGACGCGGACTACGGGTGGGGGAAGCCGCACATGATGGTGCGCGCCGAGTCGGAGCGCTCGGGGTTCGTGTACCTCATCAACGACGGCGCCGGCGTGCAGGTGGTGGTGTGCGCGGAGGCCGCGAGCCTCAAGGAGTTCGAGAAGCTGCTGTATGCCAACATGTGGCCATGAAACGCGCGGGCCCGTCACATATATGCCAACTTGGCAAAATAGATGCCAACTATTGTTGTATGCAAAGATGCCAACTTGGTCAATCGGCCTAATCTTTGCTTTCCTGGCAAGTATGTTGCTTGATTGAGTTGCTCAATAGAGATCGGTTGGTTGTTCTTCGGTTCGTGTTTTGGCCGGCCTCTCCTATGTGTAGGCGTGTTGTGCTTTCTGTGTGTCCCCTGTAACAATGTATTCTTCTTGTTCGTGTTGACCTGCGCTAACGACTGCTGTTGTAATCCGTGGTTTGCCATACAATTTTCTATTATCTTTATACTTGAGTGTTAAAAGAAGCCACCACGTGCGCCGAGAGGGTCTAGAAATTCTCACGTTAATCCAAAAAAGAGAAGAATATACACCGTTGGATTTTATGAAGATCTAAAGGTCTAGATTAATCCAAATAATACATAAATTTGGAATTAAAATAAGGAAATCCAAAGAGTTCATATTCAATACAAATACAATTAATAAATACATAAATTCGAAATTAAAAATAAGAAAAAATAGTAGTTAATGTTTATACAGATTGGGAAAGGAAAAAATAACTAATTGAAAAGTAAATAACAAATACAATTATAATTTAGAAAGTTTCACACGATGGACATTAAATTAGTTCTCCGTCCCTGCTGAAGTACTAATTAGGAATCTCATGAAATATTTACCCGCATAGGCATGTAGCCTTGCAAGGCTCTAAATGCCAACATTGATAAGACATGGCACTTGATGAAAATAAATTTTTGTTAGGAAATAAAAATCAATCTCTCTGTTGAGCCTCACATGACTCTAATATATATATGAGATGGAAATAAAATTATTTCTCAAATAAAGAAGAGAGGAACGGTGACCCCAAGTTTGGCCTCATGATGATTTTAGTGACAATCAAAAAGCTCTTCCCTAAACTATACTTCGTAGAAAACCACTCATATATGTAAAAACCCGCTAGATGAAAATACATACGAGAGTTGGATATAGTCCGTTGTTCCCTCTCAAAGTAAGGGATTATAGTGTGGTGCCCTCGAGCAGGCGATCAAATAATCTAATTGGCAACATCTTCATGCAAAAAAGAGGGTGCAAGGAGGACAGAGTGTAATTGATGTACTGATTTGTTTATTTATTTTCATCCAGTAGTTTAATTCACTCAATGTCGAAAGTTGGAGAAGAAGACACGAGCATAGCATAAAGCGCGACAAGAGATGTTTAGAGCACGAACTAGATAGATTATTTAGAGAAAGCAACCATGGGTATGGAGAGATAGCGACAAGAGACTGTGCAATCGCTCAGGGAGACGAAGATGGGGGATTTTGTTTGTATACACAGTCAATTGCACATTAGCCATTGTTTAACTGGGTCGTCGCTCAAGGACATGAAGATGGGGGGATTTTGTTCAAAGGGTTGAAGTTAAGTCTTGATGGTGGGCCTGCCCATCCTGGCAAGCGAGCCCGAAACGATGGGAGATTTGACGTGCAAAAGTCAAGACACCAGAAACAACGCCAATCAGTCCGGATATCACGGGATATTGTTTGTAATCCGATCTAGATATACTTTAGATTGTAACTGACGTGGACTGACCGTCGAATTAACACCGCATCTGCCGAAACAAGCTCTGTCGTCGTAAAATTCAGGTGCACGAGAACCAAATCAAGCTCTTTAGCTACTGAATCAAACTCTTCGGCCACTGAATCGTCCTCCACTACTGTCAATTTGACATCTAATGTCGTCGATTCGACCTCCATTGTTGTTGGATTAACCTCCACCATGGTTGAATGGACCTTTGCTGCTATCGATCGAGCGTCTATGGCACTGCTAGATCGAGCTACAAGGCGAGCAATAGGAAGAAAAGCAAGCACTCCCATGGGAGCTCACCTTAATTTGCCTAGCAACGCGAGGCAAGCAGACAAGGCGTACAAGCGGCAACAAGTGTACCAAGCATGCTCTAAGTCTCTTCGATTTTTTTTGAGATGGACACTGAAAAATACAACATGGGTAGAAGGCTAGGGAGAGAAAATACTTGATTCTGGCACATACCAACCTACAACCGTGATGGAGACAAAAAAAAATCAGATGACACAAGAGATGATAAGATAAGATAGATTTGATGAGTAATTCATGTAGTTTGCATAGCAGTAATTTGACAAAGAAGATGTTAAGTATGGTTTGGCATCAATCGTATGGGGTTTGGAGACCAAAAGCGAGACAATAGCTTCCTGGATAGCGACCAACGCGATACGACTGGTTTGGTCAGAGAAGAACTGAGGTAGTAGACAACAATGGTGGGCAAAGCTGGTGGCCATAAATGGCTACAACAAATTGGCAAAATACTCGAAAAAACAAGAAGGTGTAAGGTTGACAAAAGAGGGAAGACAACAAGAGAAAACATAAGCATTGTGATATGAACAAATATTGTGATACATCCGAGAAGCTAGCACGATGTGCGAAGAAATTTAAGCTACCCAATGCAAATATCTATCTTGCACAATAGACATGAGGGAGATAAATTGAATTATCAGTACGATGTCACCATTTAGGATAAGCATGCTCTGCAGTAGAGGGACTTTATGTCCCTAGAACATGGGCTTGCTTGCAAATAGGCCACCTGTTAGTGACATGAGATCCTCTATAATAAATAAAGAGGAACAATTTTTCGACTACACACATCTATAAGCTTAGTAAGCTTCCAACAAGAATGAAAGTGATGATATCAAGTTGGTTTGTCGTATATCTTCTAATCTTTTTGAAACTTTTGGAATTAGATTGGTATGTGATGTGTGAAGAACCAAACAACACAATGAACACAATGATGAACACAAGTATGCCCACAATGAATAATGTTACCTACTATTGATGATCAATAGATATCTTGGAAGTTATAAAAGTATTGTCAAACATAATGGTTACATTTTAGAAGACATAAGGTATATTCAACACATAGCATTTCAAGCAATAAATATATATCCTATGAGACATGATACAATATGTATATACAAGAAACATCCTATGTATTTGTCAGGATCACAAGTTAGAAGAGATAGAACCGGCCGCCATGCACCATCAACAAAGGAGGGGCCATCGATGAGGAGGAAGAAGAAAACGAAAGGGGCATCGACCGTCGATCGTAAGGAAGAGAGACTTTTGGACGAGAGGAAGAAGGTACCATTAGATGAGATGAAGAAGGGGGTGTACCCATATGGAAAGAGAGAAGGACCTACGCTACGGTTGCTTGAGCCCACCCCAGATCAAGCTTCAAGGTCACTGTCGGGGTTCTCTACCGCCGGACAGTAAATTTGTGTCGATCGCGTGTCGGGCTCGGATGGTTAGCGCAGGAGACAACGGGATTTAGACTGGTTCAGGCCTCCGAGGAGTAATACCCTACGTCCAGTGTCGGGCTGCCGTGTTCCCACGCTAGGGTGGTTTGTAGTAGGGGTTACAAACTGGTCGGGAGAGGGTATCGAGCCCGAGTCCCTTAGAATGAGTGTTCGGTTCGTCCTCTAACCCTTGTGACGGTTGCCCTCCTCTCCCTTTTATAGACGCAAGGGGGAGGGGCAAAAAGGGAAACAAAAGAAGTGTTATAGTGTCGGCCACTGAGATGTCTTCTCACCTAGTCGGGAACTAGTCGGAGAAGCTCCCAACTAGTCGGGAACAAGACGTCTTGCCAGTGATGGTCTTGACTGGGGTCCTTAGTCCTCCCCGTCTTGAACCTTGGCCTTCACGCTGTCAATCTTGGCCTTCACGTTGTTAATGGTGTCAGGAGACTTCACCTCAAGAGAGATTATCTCGCCGTCAAAGGGGGCCCTAATCTAGGCCCTCGTCAATAGCCCCCGAGCCTGAGAGGGAGTCAGGGACTCGCGCACAGGCTCAGTCGAGAAGGCTTGGCGTTGCTTTTTGTTCTTGGTCTTCCCGGTGGGTGCGCGCGAGCGCATCCGCCGGATGTAGCCCCCGAGCCCGCGAGTGAGTTGTGGACTCGCTCGTGGGCTTTTAATCTTCATTATTGGCGTTGTGGCCCCAAATTGTTCCGTTGGGGTAGTCGTGGGCGACGTGGATGACGCGGGTGACGTGGGCGATGCGGATGATGCGGGCGGCGTGGGCGTCTCGGCCGTTGTGGCAGACGAGACGGTTTGAAATGACTGTGCGGGGACGATTCAGGCTCCCGGGTTCAGCGGGAATCGAGGCGTCGCGCGGGAGGGCGCCAGTCACGCTGGGGCAGGTGCACGCGGGCAGGCGTTTCGCTGACACGGTGGGCCCGACATTTAAGGTTGGCAGCCGCGCTCCTTCCTTTTTAACCGCGCATCGGCCGTAGATTTGGGACTTTACTCCCTTGTCTTCTTCCTCCGTCTTCGCGTCCCGCTTCCCTCGCTCCCTTGCGCCCGCAGCACCGCTACAGATCGCGTCGTAGTCTCGCTCGAAAGCTCGCCGCCGCCATGTCGAACTGGACGCGGTCCAATGTGTCCCGCTCAATGTTGCGCCACCTCGTCGAGGCCGGGCAACTCCCTCCCCTCACCGACGCCGTTGAGTGGAAGGTACCCGGGGAGGAGTCCGTGCCGCGCCCGCCTAAGGGGTACGTCGTCTCGTTCGTGGCCTTCCACGAGCGCGGCTTCTCCGTCCCTGCCGGGCGGTTCATCCGGGCAGTCGTCTTCGAGTATGGGCTCCAGCTGCAGCACCTTAACCCGAATAGCATCCAGCAGATGGCGGTGTTCGAGGCAATGTGCGAGGGGTACTTGGGGGTCAGTGCCCATTGGCACCTCTTCAAGTACTTCTTCATGTTCGCGTGCTTGAAGGATGGCTCCAGGGCGGCGACGATCGGCTGCGCCAACCTCCGGATGAAGCAAGGCCGGGGTGACAGCTACATCCCGTCCTCGTTGACCAGCTCGAACAGCGGCTGGCACAAGGGGTGGTTCTATCTGAGGAACGACCCCGAGTTCGCGCTGCCGGCGTTCACCGGGAACTCCATCGCGCAGGGGCAGAGGAACTGGACCGATGGCCCCCCGAAGGCGGAGCAGGAGAAGCTGCTCAAGGACCACTGGGCGGTGCTGACCCGCCTCCGAGAGGCCGGGGTCAACCTGGCGACCGTCATCGGCCAATACCACGCCCGGGGGGTCGTCCCGCTTCGGAGGAGGCCGCTACGCCTCTGCGAGATGACCGCCGACAGGGCGCCTTGGGCCGGGACCGTGACCGTGCCCGTACTTCCGTCGCTGGACGAGATCCAGCACCGCGTGACGCTGGCGATCGGGAAGTCGACCTTCTCGTGGCCGCCAGCGCGGCTTCTTCCAATGCTCCCCAATGAGGAGACTGAAAAACTTGTAAGTGGTTTCTTCTTCCGACAAGTTCTTCGATGAGCTTGGTTTCTTGGATTGATGTTGATCTCCTCGGAATTTCTCGATGGTCATTGACTTGCCTGCCCCTTGCTTTTTCAGTTGAGGTGCTCCCACCTCGTGCCAGCGAAGGCGCCTCTCCCGGAGGAGGCGATCTTCAAGCGTAACCAGGCGGCCGCGGAGAGGCGGCGTGCCACGCGCAAGGCGCAGCACAAGGAGCAAGAGATCGCCAAGCGTGATCGGAACGACAACCGCATCAAGCGGCATAAGGCGGGGGGGCGCAACGTTTGCTCCGACGAAGACCCGTCGCCGGAGCCGGCATGGAGCGGAGATGAGCCCAGCGCCGCGGTCGATTGGAGCGATATGTCGGGGCCGTCCACGCCTTCGCCACCCCGAGCGGTGGAGGTGACCTCGTCGCGACGGCCGGAGCCAGCCGCACGCGGGAAAGGCGCGGGCTCGAGCTCGCAGTCGGGGGTCCGCCCCGTCCGAGAAGATCAGCGGGTGACTCGCTCGCACACGGCTCCTGGTGGCCCCGGTGCCGCCGAGAGGCGGAGGGAACCTTCTCGCTGTGACGACCCACCCAGGCGTCCGGCGGAGCACGAGCCCTCGCCCCGCCATCTCTTCGACGGCTCCGACCGCCCGGATGCGGACTCCTTGAAGAGGCGTTCGTCAAGGGCGAGGTCGGCGACACCGGCACCCACACCGAGTGCGCCGCAGGGGGCGGATTCGAGTGCTCCCCCGCGGCGCCTCCAGTCTTTAGTCATCCGGGGCGGCGGGGCCCCGGACGTGCATGTTCCCCTCTCCGCCGACGGGAGTCAGGGGCCGGCCGCCGACGCGGCGGAGGTCGGGAGGATAGCCCCCATGCAACCAGAGGAGCGGAGCACCGTCCCCGAGCCGGAGGGGAGAAGTGGGCCAGCCTCCGAGTCGGCGGAGCGCCGAGGGTCGGCTTCCGAGTTGGCGGGGGCCAAGCGGTCAGCCCCCGAGCAGGACCTGTCGGACCGGCTGGTGAAGCGGGCCTGCGTCCGTTCCAGCATGTAAGCCCCTGCCCACCGTGTTTTTGTCGTCCTCGATCCTTCATCTTGTTCGTCTTTTTATTTTCGTCTCGTGTTTCCTGCAGCTGCGCTGACACCGGTGTGCTCAGCCTCGCGCCTCTGAAGTGCATGGCGCTGAGTTCGCGTGGCTCGCCCTCCGAGCCCCGCTCACAGCCTCCTTACACCGAGTCGTTGCGGAGCAGGCCCGGAGCGGGCTGGTTGTGGCCACTGAGGTGGTTGAGCCGGTGGCGCCTCCGCCGTCGTCGGGCGCCGACAACTTGGGCAAGGGGCAGACGGTCGCGGAGGCGACTGCTTCCCAGGCGGTGACGGAGCCGCAGGTTGAGGCCGCCTTGGGAGGCGGTGATGTCGTGATGGCATCCGCCGAGCGGACCGTGCCCCCGCCTCTGCCGACCAGGGTCCATGAAGGCGCGGTGCCGGCAGCGACGGAAACTCCAGTGCCCGCAACGGCGTTAACGGGTGGAAGCGCGATGGAAGCGCCGACATCGGGTGCCATGTCCGCCATCAACTTCGAGATCATCGATCTTGACGCCACCGAGCCGCCGAGCAACGACCGGGACATCTACGAGGCTGTGCTGGAGCGCATGCTGGCCGATCCGGTGGAGTCGGAGGTCGAGGTCCCCGAGCCCGCGGCGTCAGAAACCGCGACCTCGGCTGAAGCGGCGGTACCAGATGACGGAGAGCCCACGTCTGGTGCCACCGCGGCGGGGCAGTTGACGCCGGGCCAAGGTGGAGATGTTGGAGGTCCCGCGCCCCTGGCCGCGTCGGAGGCGGCAGAGGAGGTCCTCGGGGAGTCTGCGGCTAGCACGGAGCCGACCTTGGTCGTCCCTTCGGATCCTGCTGCTGGGGCAGACCCGGCCGCAGTCGAGGTTCCGGAGTCTACGGCGCGCCTCTGTCTGGTCGGAAGGAAGCTTCCCCTCGACAAGCCACTCGAGGATAGGGAAACGGCAATCAGGATCTTCGAAGTTTGGCTCGGGTGACTGGTCGATCGCCATAACCTCTGGCTCCTCAACCTCTGGCGGCTTCTCCCCTTCCGCACGTACAGAGGGCGCATGTTGATCGCTCGCGAAGACCCCGTGTGGTACTGGCTTGCGGCTCGATGCAGTCTTGGCGAGTACGTCGGCGGCTTTGTTGTAGTCGCTCAGCACGTGATGAAGCTCGAGCCCGTGGAACTTGCCTTCCAGGTCGCGTACGGCCTGGCAGTACGCCGCCATCCTCGGGTCGACGCAGTTCTTGTCCTTCATGACTTGGTCCATGACGAGCTCTGAGTCTCCTGTGATCTCGAGGCGACGGATTCCGAGCTCGACCGCTATTCGGAGGCCGTTGATGAGCGCTTCGTACTCAGCGACGTTGTTTGAGGTTGGGAAATGTAGTCGGACCATGTACTCCATGCGCACGCCCAGGGGCGAGATGAAGACAAGGCCTACACCCGCCCCTTCCTTCATGACCGAGCCGTCGAAGTACATGATCCATGTCCCGTGCTCGATCGGTGCTGGAGGTGTTTGGATCTCCGTCCACTCGGCAACGAAATCCGCTAGCACTTGGGACTTGATGGCACTGCGAGGTGCATACGAGATGTTCTGCCCCATCAGCTCGAGCGCCCACTTGGCTATCCTTCCTTCGGCCTCAGGGTTCTGGATGACCTCCCCGAGCGGGTACTTGGACACCACAGTGATGGGGTGTGCGTCGAAGTAGTGGCGGAGCTTGCGCTTGGTCATCAAGACAGCATACACAAGTTTCTGCATCTGCGAGTAGCGGGTCTTGGAATCAGAGAGTACCTCACTTACGAAGTACACTGGGCGCTGCACCTTTTGTGACCTTCCGTGCTCTTCTCGTTCGACCACCAGCGCGACACTGACCACCTGGGTTGTCGTGGTGATGTACAGGAGCATCGGCTCTTCAGGTGTCGGAGCCGTGAGGATCGGCGGGCTCTTCAGCATGTTCTTGAGGGAGTCGAGCGCCTCTTGCGCCTCGGGGGTCCATGCAAAGTGGTCGGACTTCTTCATCAGGCGGTATAACGGTAGGCTACGCTCTCCGAGTCGTGCTATGAAACGGCTCAGAGCAGCGAGGCAGCCCGTGACACGCTGTACGCCCTTCAAGTTTTTGATCGGCCCCATGCCCGTGATGGCCGAGATCTTCTCGGGGTTTGCTTCAATGCCGCGTTCCGACACGACAAAGCCGAGGAGCATGCCCCTCGGGACCCCGAAAACGCACTTCTCGGGGTTAAGCTTCACCCCGTGCTGTCTCAGCTTGGCGAAGACCTCTGTGAGGTCCGGGACCAGATCGCCGGTCTTCTTCGACTTGACCACAATGTCATCGACGTATGCCTCGATGATGCGCCCTATAAGCTCCCTGAAGACTCGTCGCATGCATCTTTGAAACGTAGCGCCCGCGTTTTTGAGCCCGAAAGGCATCGTCTTGTAGCAGTAAGCGCCGAACGGAGTAATGAACGAGGTTGCGAGTTGGTCCGCTATGCACATCGCTATCTGGTGGTACCCGGAGTACGCATCGAGAAAACAGAGGGTTTCGCACCCAGCTGTCGAATCGACTACCTGATCTATGCGAGGCAAAGGAAACGGATCCTTGGGAGATGCCTTGTTAAGGCCCGTATAGTCAACACACATCCTCCATTTCTTATTCTTCTTCTTTACAAGTACAGGGTTAGCAAGCCACTCGGGGTGGAATACTTCTCGGATGAACCCTGAACTAAGGAGCTTCTTGATCTCCTCGCCAATCGCTTTGCACTTCTCGTCGTTGAAGCGGCGAAGGCGTTGCTTTACCGGTTTCGATCCCGGCTTGATGTTTAGTTTGTGCTCGGCAACCTCTCTCGGGATCCCCTTCATGTCGGAGGGTTTCCATGCAAACACATCGAGGTTCGCTTTGAGGAAGTCGACGAGCGCGCTTTCCTATTTAGGATCGAGCGCCGTCCCGATACGGAGCGTACGGCCGTCGTCGGAGACAGCCGCATCCTTGACGTCCTTGGCGGGCTCGAAAGAGCAGGCCGCTCGCTTGGACGACTCGGGGATATCCTGGTCCTCGGATGGGGGCTCAGCGTGGAGCCTTCCAGACCGGATTAGTGCCTCCGTAAACTGGAAGCACTCAGCGTCGCACTCGAATGCGCACTGATACGTGGTCCCTACTGTGATGTCCCCTTCAGACCGAGAATCTTCAGCTTTAGGTACGTATAATTGGGCACGGCCATAAACTTCGCGTATGCCGGCCTCTTGAGGATGGCGTGGTACGTCCTCGAAAACCCCTCCACTTCGAAGGTGAGGGTTTCTGTGCGAAAGTTTCGCAGATCCCCGAACGTGACGGGCAGATCGATCACCCGATGGGGAGAGCTTCCATTCCAGGGACGACCCCGTGGAACGGTGTTGTCGACGGCCGCAGCTTGGACCGCGGGATGCCCATGTCGTCAAGCGTTGACGCATAGAGCACGTTGATCCCGCTTCCTCCATCCATCAGGACCTTGTGGATCCGTTTGGACTTGAACAGAGGAGCTACCACTAGTGGGTAGGATCCCGGCTGCGGCACGTGGTCGGGATGGTCCTTACGGTCGAAGGTTATCGGAACCTCCGACCACTTTAGGTAGGACGGCTTCGCGGAGTCGACGCTGAAGACTTCTCGTCGGATCAGCTTCTCGCGGCGCCTTGAGGGTCGTGCCAGCGACCCACCGAAGATCATGTGGACCGCGCCATCTTCACTCGGGTACCGAGCCCCCGCGTCGTCATCATCGTTGTCGGGAGGGGGCACCGCCTTCTTGGGTGGATCCGCCGCCCTTGGCTTGAGGGTGCCGTTGACGTAGTTCTTGATCAACCGGCAGTCCTTGAGCGCGTGCTTGACGGGAACCTCATGGTGTGGGCATGGCGCATCCAGGAGCTTCTCGAAGTGGTCCTTTGGAAGACCAGCCTTGGACGGGTTGCCCTTGGGGCGAGATGCCTTGCGCTCGACCACCGCGACCAAGTTGTCGTCGCGACGGCGCTTGTCGTTCTTCTTCTTCTTCTTGGAACGCGTGGACGTCCCCTCGCCGTGGTCCACGACCTGCTTCCCCTTACCCTGAGGGGTGTTGAGTGTCGCCGCGACCGCCTCTTCACCGTCCGCGTGGTTGCTCACGATGTCGAGGAGCTCCTGCGTGGTTCGAGGCATGCGGCGTCCGAGTCGGTGGATGAGGGAGGTGCAGGTCGTGCATTCTGGAACGCCGAGATGGCGTCGTTGTCCGTCGCGCCGGGAAGCTCGGTGCAACGCTTGGAGAAGCGCCGGATGTACTCGCGCAGGCTCTCCCCCGGCTTCTGCTTGCAGTTGCGCAGCTCCCACTGCTTGCCGGGGCGAGTGTACATGCCTTGGAAGTTGCCAACGAAGACCCGACGTAGGTCGGTCCAGTCGTTGATCTTGTCGCGGGGCAGATGCTCGAGCCATGTCCGCGCGGAGTCGCCGAGGTAGAGCGGCAGGTTCTTGATGATGAAGAGGTCGTCTGTCGCTCCTCCAGCGTGGCACGCTAGCCGGTAGTCCTCCAGCCATACGCTGGGGTTGGTGTCCCCGTCGTACCGGGGAATGTTGGTCGGAGCTCGAAAATGCGAGGGGAACCTCGCATCTCGTACACCCTGGCCAAAAGCTCGCGGTCCCCTCTGGCTTGGCGACCAGCTGCGGTCGCGGTCATCGTCGCAGTCGTAGCGTCGTCCACGTCCTCGGTCGTCGTGGTGGCGCGAACGGTGCTCATCGCGGCGGTCACGGTCATCACGGTCGCGGTGGTTATCGACGCTCGCAGCCCGCCGGTGAGCCTCAATGGTGTTCCGGGCATCGCGGTCGGGCCCAAGCCGGCTCTTAACCGCCGACGCTGCCGCCCCGCCCCCACCTCCGCGGTCCTGATTCCGGGAGGGGGCGGGTTCGGACGTTGCGCGGAAGGCGCCGCACCTCGGTCGTGCTCCGACCGCTGGCGTGAGGCCGAACTATCCGCCTGTTGCGCTGCCACCGCTTCGAGTAGCACCTTGAGCTGTTGGGGCACTCGTCTTTCTTCGGAGGTCGCTGCCTCCGGGCAGCCGCGCAGCAGCATGGCTGCGGCGGCCAGGTTCTGCGACGCCCGCCTAAAGAGCGGCGGGGCGTCACCGTCGGGGTTGGCGTTGACGTTCGCTCCTTCGTTGGTGCGTCGGTCGTTGTCGCGCGTGCGTCCTCGAGCCGGCGGCGTCGGGGCGCGAGCTCGAGGTTGTTCGGCAGCAGGACGACGCTCCTGCCGCTCGCCATCCCCTTCACGGTGTTGTTCCTGCACCGGGACCAACTGAACGGCTGGCAACGGGGTGGTTTGCCGGTTGCGGGGTTCGTGGTTCTCCCCGAGCTCTCGGTGGAGGTTGGCCAGCTCGTCGTCAAGCTGGCGCCTGTCCTCGGCGAGCTCGTCGAGGCGTGCCCTGTGTTGGGCGTCGGTGGCGCGATGACGTGATGCCGGCTCCGGGTCGGAGCTGCTCGAAGCTGACGCCACGCATACGAAGCACTCGCGCGTGGGGTCGCGCAGCCGCGTCGTCGGTGCCCTCCGGGTCGTCGCGGCGCCGGGGGCGACGTAGGTCGCGCGTAGGTCGTTCAAGTAGGCCATCACCGGGTCGTCCGGGAGGCCTGGCTGCCCACGAGGGTACATGGCGGTGTACCGCTCCATGAACTCCCCCCAGGCGAGCGGCTCGGCTCCGCTGGCTTGGAAGGCGAGGTCGGTGAGGTAATAGGCGGCGAGCCTAAAACGCTCCTGTGTTGGGTTTGACCCCAACATGGCCATGATCGTCTCGTCCGAGAAGCCTCGGACAAACGCCGCGCGTCCCGCTGCCCCCGTCAGGGCGTTGGGACGGGCCGGCCGGGCGAAGGTGCGCCCGGCGACGGACTCCGTCGGCCCGGTGTAGACGAAGTCGAGGGAGCCGAAGCGGATCGTGGCCCCAGGGGTTAGCGAAACCCTGCGGCCCTCCATCCGAGTCGCTGGTGAAGTTCGTCGAGACACACGATGTTCCCCTACCTGGCGCGCCAACTGTCGGGGTTCTCTACCGCCGGACAGTAAATTTGTGTCGATCGCGTGTCGGGCTCGGATGGTTAGCGCAGGAGACAACGGGATTTAGACTGGTTCGAGCCTCCGAGGAGTAATACCCTACGTCCAGTGTCGAGCTGCCGTGTTCCCACGCTAGGGTGGTTTGTAGTAGGGGTTACAAACTGGTCGGGAGAGGGTATCGAGCCCAAGTTCCTTAGAACGAGTGTTCGGTTCGTCCTCTAACCCTTGTGACGGTTGCCCTCCTCTCCCTTTTATAGACGCAAGGGGGAGGGGCAAAAAGGGAAACAAAAGAAGTGTTACAGTGTCGGCCACTGAGATGTCTTCTCGCGCGTCGCTGTCCGTCAGGGCGCATTGAAGAGGAGCCGCGCTATGTAGTCGCAGAGACCGCCGCGTGGCTGGGCGTGGCTGTTTACTCTGGGACGCCTGGCGCTTTCTCCGAGTAGTTTGGCGGCGACTCAGCCCGTCCAAGCACAGGATGAGTCCGCCACGTTAAGACCTAACCGTAGACCTGAGCTCGTCGTAGGGGGTACTTGAGTGCCTCGGGTGGAGTTTGCGTGCTGCAGGGTCGGAGGTGATGGCGATTTGATGGCTGCGCGGCTGGGAAGAGCCACATTAAGACCACTGTCGGGGCCAGCTGGTGTGTTTGCATGGTATGGGGGTCCGGCCCCCCACGCGTCGTGGTGGAAGTGTTCGCGCACCGGGACCGAGCCACGTGGTGAGGCTTGCGCCTTGGTCGGAGGCGGAGACTGCCCGTGCGAACGGGCAGCTTGTCGTGCGAGGCGGAGACTTGTCGTGCGAGGCGGAGACTTGTCGGAGGGGGTTCCTCTAGTGGGGAACTAGTCGGGAACAAGACGTCTTGCCAGTGATGGTCTTGACTGGGGTCCTTAGTCCTCCCCGTCTTGAACCTTGGCCTTCACGCTGTCAATCTTGGCCTTCACGTTGTTAATGGTGTCAGGAGACTTCACCTCAAGAGAGATTATCTCGCCGTCAAAGGGGGCCCTAATTTAGGCCCTCGTCGGTCACCTATGTCGACAACCAACAATGCCACGAGGTACGACGAGCTCGCTGGAGGAGTTGGATCTGCGCATCAGAAAGTGGAGAACCCAGACTCTACGTGAGGTCAACAACCGAGCCAAACTCAAGAGCCATAGAATCAACATGGCAGAGTTCGACCATCGAGAGTGGGGAGTAAGAGGCTTAGTCGGTTGAGGCGAGGACTAAGCGGTGAGAGGGTGTACAACAATTTCTGTCCAATACAGAGCTCGGAGGTTGACACTGTATGCAGGGGTGCAACAGAGCGTCGAAAGACATTCGTTATCAGGTCAGGTTCCATCCACCAATTAAAACACCATCCAAATAACAAAATTCGAGTGTATCAATATCAGTTCTCAATTTTGAACTCCAATATTTACATCGGTATTAGTGATTTCAAAAGGATGGATAATGAATTAAGATGGATAAAGAAAATACAATGCTAACATAGCATTATAAAAAATATGGTTTATCAAATCTAGCTGTGATATTAGCGCGGGCCAACTTGCTAGTATACACTACTAGAGAATCGCACATGTCCCAGACCCGATTTTTTATTTGTACCGGGTATTTTTACCCCCGGTACAAATAATGGTATTTGTACCGGGTGGAGCAACCGCTCGGTACAAATGCCCCCTCACATGGGCGCGTCGGGGCCTCCTCCAACCCACCCGGTACAAATGTCTCACATTTGTACCGGTTGGTGGCTTCAACCGGTACAAATGTGCCTTCCTCACATTTGTACCGGGTGGGAATATGCCCCGGTACAAATATGTCGACATTTGTACCGGGGCGTGATCTAACTCGGAACAAATGTAGATCTCCCATCCTCAGCTAGCTTTTCCACATCACAACCCACCCCCTCGTTCTCATCCATTCCTTCTCTTCTATCTCTTTCTTTCCATCTAATTCCCCTTCTCATCCTCTGCAGGGCGCGGGGCCGCTGGCCGTGGGGCGCGGGAGGCCGGCGCGAGGCCGCCGCCGGCCGACCGCGGGAGGCCGCGGGGCCGCCGCCGGCCGGGCGCGGGGCCGCCGCGGGAGGCCGGGCCGGGCGCGGGGCTGCCGCAGGAGGCCGAGCGCGGGATCGAGGCGCAAGATGAATTGGTATTCTTGTAAGACTGTGATTGTGATTTTTGTTTTTGTATGAATTCGATTTTGATACATTCTTGTGATTGTGATTGTGAATGTGATTGTGAATCTGTGTGATTGTGGCCTGCTTGTATTTGTGAATCTATGATTGTGAAACTTGTTGTATGGATTCTTGATTCTTGTTGTATGAACGATTGTGAATAATCTGTGTGATTCAAGAGGAAAAGGAAAAAGGAAAAAGAAGAAGAGAAAGAAAAGAAAAGGAGGACAGAACGGGGTGGACTCACGTCGGAATGGGAAGTACATTTGTACCGGGGCAGGAGACCACCCGGTACAAATTTTCATATTTGTACCGGGTGGGATACCCGGTACAAATGTGACTTCACATTTGTACCGGATGCTTTGTACCGGTTCAATACCCGGTACAAATGAGGGTTATGAACCGGTACAAATGTCTGTTTTCCAGTAGTGATAATAATAATGTTTAGGCGGCTTCTTGCCTGCCGTAGTGACCCTAAAAAATGCGAGCGGCATTTGACAACTTGGCAAATGATGTAATCTCCCTCTTCAAATTTTTTTCAAAACTTTGGAGGCTAGTTTGGGCGTCAGGACTTTTGCAAATTATTTCTGGGAAAAATTCTGGTGAAAAACTCGGTTATGTATATTTAGCTCATACCTTACAAACAAGACAACCACAAGACACCAAGTTGAGTGTATGTGAAGGTATCAACCAAATATCTAGAGAAGTACACAAAATTCACTTGAAGCAATTACATGCTACGAAAGGCGCACTAGCATGATATAATGGCCTAGATGCATTACGGTATTAAAGAGGTTCATGAAAACAAACCTTTGCCTGAGGACCATTTCATTTGTGCATATTTTATATTTTATAGAAAGTGTTAGCTCCTCCTTATTCTTTTGAGAGTAGAGTAATAATTAAGAGCTTGTATGTGGTGCACAAATATATGAGACTACAAGATCACTAGAAGAAATTGTTAGTCTCACAAATGCAACAAGTATTATAATGAGCTCCCCCTTAATTAGTGCTAGAGATATTTGAATTTCTCGTACATAGCACACCATTCATTTAAGAACTTGGAGAGGCTCATTCCAAACTTGGTCATGACATATCAATAATTTATCAATTGAAATGTGTCGAGTATCTTATTACCTTCAATGCTTGATCACCAATTTTTACGAAAATCGGCTCCATCATGGGTCATCCGGTCCTAGGGGCCGGATCACCTGATCCCGGACAGAGACTCACCAGGTCATCCGATTGTAGGGTCCGGATCATCAGAATCTAGCATAGGGACCCGCACCAGTCAGATCGGTGACCCCTAGTCCAAGATTCTTAGGTGATTTTCCTCTTCTTGTCCCATGGTTATGTGAACATATCACATATTGAATATCTGAAATAGAAACAAGGCAATGCTCTACTAGAGAGCCATTAAAAGTATGGAATGGCAAGAGAGAGTAATGTTCATAAAATTGTCAAAGTCACTACCTCATGTTACACTAGTCTAAGACTTATGACACATGAGTGCTCACTAAGAACTAAGAGTGACTTAGACACAACAATCAAGTGCTAAATACCGAGATGTCATTGGTTTGAGAATTTTAATGAATTTTCCCCCCACATGGCCACTAGATCAAAAATGATTTCCATCTCTTCTAGCCATATGTTCAATGCATCTCTTTCAACCTGCAAGCTCAGCAAGCATTTCTTGGTACCCAACACTTGTTGGGCCCTACAAGGTTAGTCACAAGATGCTCAGGACCCCAAATAGCTCTCATGCTAGTTTGAGGTGAACTAATCATCCTCATAGCACAAGTACTATTTTTATCATTCCCAAGCTTATTGAAATCATAATGGACAAGGTTTGATTTAGGAATGTTACCATTTGGGTAATCTTTGCCCATTTGACCCTTTTGACATGTATAGCAAATGCAGCCTTTGTCCTAAATGGTCACACCATGTCTTGGAATTTCTTGTCTTTGCTTGCTTCCAAGCCTTATTCTTGGAGAAGGAACTTGTCTTGCCTTCTTGTGCTGAGGGTGGGCTGCCACGGCCGGCACCAGTCTGACCGGTCTGACCGGCCACGGTAAGAGCCACTGCTAGTTGAAGCACTTGTGCAAGCTTCGGCCATATGTCCCTTCTCTCTGCATTTGTAGCACACTCTCCACTTGTTGGAGTTTCTTTGCCTCTTGGAGAGTGTCTCTTGTGCCTTGTACTTGGTTGGGCAATGAGAAGCAAAGTGTCCCATCTTTGAGCACTCAAGGCACTTGATATGCTCAAATCTATTTTCCTTTTGAATCTTGTTCTTGTGGGTCTTGATGTGTTGTTGAGGAGTTGAGCTAGCGACGATTGATCCCTTCTCAAGCTTTTTCACCATGTCTTCACAGTTATCTTGAGAAGGTTGCACTTGGCTCTTCTCCTTCAACACACACAAGTCTCTTTTAAGCTTCTCAACCTCTTGCCTGAGTTCATCGTTTTCTTTGGCAATGAGGTCATCACAAGATTATACAAGTACATGCTCAATATACTAGATTGGCTTGCTTGAGAGAGACAATGGTTAGTGCAAGACAAATCAATTTTAACTTGAGAGCATGCGCATGTGTGTGAGAGAGAGGTTGCATGAATTTTACCGATGAAAGCAAAACCTCATGGGCTATTTCTAGTGTTGCATAAGAATTTACAAGCTCTCGTGAGAAAACTCAAGTTCCTTGTGTTTAGTGTGACGCCCCAGGTTTTTGATTAGCAGCATTAGTGCTAATGACCGAGTCAAGCAAAGTCAAACACGTTGACTGAGTCAAACCTTGGTCAACCTTGGTCATCCCCTCGAAAACCTAGCCAACAATCACTAATGATCATCTTAAGCGGGTCAACACGCATTAGTGATCAAATCCTAGTCAAATGTTGGTCAAAACCCCTGGTGCCTTTGAGCCCTCTCTAGAACTTTTGCCATGTTCTCCATATTTCACTTAAACACTTCAAAATCGGCCAATACAAAAGTTGTTCGTCTTTTTGGGGGACACACTTTTTATAATTGGCGGCTTTTCAATTTTTGAAGTTTTGGAGCTCAAAGACTCAGTCAAAGGCCAAATGAATAGTGTTTTGGGCCATGAAAATGCTGATTTTCGCGACGCGTTCCAAACCAAACCAATCACCAAAACACCTATCACCCTTTACAAAACTTGTAGAGGGATACGTGGTCTACAACTTTGCTATTTGCATATGGGTGCACTTAGTTCAAGGTTTTTGAAGAAAAATGAGGTCAAAACTACGTTGACCGGTGCCCAACACCCCTCGGTGCTCTAGAGCGCGACCATGCACGCGCGACGCCACCCGACCGGCGCCCGCGCCTTCCGCGCCACGGCCCTCGGGGCCCGAACGCCGAGATGCCCGCGCAGCCACTTGGCACGCGGGGACGCGCGGACCACGCCTCTGCCCTGGCCCCTCGCTGCCCATCGCGCGCCAAGGCACCACGCGGCCGCGTCCGCGCCGGCCCCCTCTCCCCTGTCACTGCGCCGGCCCACCTTCCAACGTGCTGGCCTTACCGGTCCCCCACCGCGCCAATTTCTCCCTTCGCGGCGAAGGCAAGCTCCCCTCCTTCGCCTAAAAAACAGAGCCGCACTCGCCCCCGTGCACGTGCTCGCCGGCGCCGCCAGCCAGGACTGTCGCCCTCACCATTGAAGGCCACAGGCCGAGCTCCACCTCCGGGTTCTCAAGCTTGCCGCTTGACCCCCTCTTCACCTCCACGCTGCCACTCCGCACCCTCCCATGCCGCTCATCGCCCGGCCGAGCCAACCACCTCGCCGGAGGACGGTCCGCAGCGGCCGCCGCCGCCCTGCACCGCCGTGCGAGCTGGCCGGAGCCGCCCCCGCCCCTTCTCCGGCCACAAATAGGTCGTAGGTGAGCTTCTGGACCCCTTCCCGCTAGGGATGTAAGCGGGAACGGGAAATTCCCGTACCGACCGGCACCGTATCCCGTGTAAGCCGACCGCGAACCGTTTTTGCAGGAAAAACAGGAAACAGGAAAAAAAAACAGGAAAACTCAACAGGAACAGGAACAGTAGAGCTCTTTTCCCGACCGTATTCGCGGATCCCGTATTTGGCCAGGAAAAATCCCGCAGGTATTCCCGTATAACCTAGACACAAACCTCATATTCAGCCCACGTGTGAAATCAGCCCATGTTGCAGCCGGCGGAGTCCCCCGCGCGCCTGGAAGCCTAGCCCACTAGCCACTCGGCCCACCCCGCGTCCAACAAAACCAGGACCGGCGCCTCAACGCCTGCTCGGCAAACCCTAGGAGTCGCAATGCTCCCGCGCCGCAATTTCCAGCAGCCTTGTCCGTTCCGATCGAGTTCCTCCGGCTCCCCTATTCTGCTCCTCTCTATTCCACTGCCGCCGCCGCCGCCCGCACAGGGCCACGCCGCGACGCCCAAGAAGGCAAGGCCGAGAGCTTCTCCATCCATTCCTCCTGTCTTAGCTCTCGTGATCTCGTATTCTCGTCTTCTCGAAGGGCATCGACTCTGTTGCTGTCTCCAGGTTCTCGAAGGGCACCGACGCTGTTGCCTGATTTTGTTGATTGTAGATTTGTAGCAGCTGCCCGATGTGACATGTTTTTCTATTTGAACTTGTGAGTTGTAATCTGTTGGCTGTTGTGTCTTGCGTGTGATCTGTTGGGCTTCACGTTGGCTGCTTAAACTTGGCTGTTCACTGCACTGGAAGTCCGGAACTTGAACTGGGACTTTCGTGTGATCTGCGCAGTGCCTGTAAATGTGAATGTGAATGTGATGTACTGTCGTGTTGTGCTCTCATACACATACTGATGTGCTTCTATCATCTATGAGACTACAGTTATTGCACCTGTGCCTGTGATATTATTTCAATTATTCATGGTTGCAATTGCTGCGTCAAGCTAACAGTTTGGTTAGCTACGTCGATGTTCCATTCCCGATCGTAATAATTCGTTCCCGATATCCCGTAATATCGAATTCGTTTTCCCGTCCGGCCTTCCCGCTCCCGTTCCCGTTCCCGGCCAAAAAATTCAGGAACAGGAATGGTTAGAGTGTTTTCCCGACCGTTCCCGACCGTTTACATCCCTACTCCCCGCTGTTTCCCGGCCGAACCCCGGCGAGACCTCGCCGGAATTCCGGCCGAACCGCCAGCGGCCATGGCCAGGGACTCAATTGCAGGACCTTTGTTCTTTCCAGGGGCTTAGGTGCAAAGCAAGGGCATATGTGTGAATCCTAGAAAATTTCCAGGGACCTGATTGAAAGAAGATTCTTAAATAGTGTTAAGCTTTTGGCTGAATCTTGTAAAATCCGTAGCAAATCGTAGGAAAATCAGAAAAATGTAAAATCAATTTTTTTGTTTCCTTGTGAAGAACCCTACAACTTTTGTAAAGCATGACCATACTTTTGAGTGATAGTTTTTGCATGAAAAATAGAAATCAGTTAAACCTAGATCTGTTGTAGTTCAAAATCTACATGCGATCTCAAGTTGAATTTTGGATATGTTGTGATTCATGCCATGTCTAGGTTCTGTAGCACAAATTGCACAAAGTTACTGTGTAAATCTTTTATTATGAATTGTTTTGTATTTATGAGGAATCTGCCTTAATGATTTTTGTAGCTAAAAATAAAAAGATTTCCATGCTCAACTTCTGCATGTGATCTTTGTATGCCTAAATGCAGCTCTGGTGAATTAATCATGATTTTTTATCTACCAGAAATATTTGATCTTGTTTTATACCTAATTTTCGATGTAAATGCATAGCTCAAGATCTAGAGTAGCTCTTGATGTGTTTGTTGTTTTCCTAGCCTTTATTTGAGTCATAGAATCAGTGAGAGAAAGTTGGAATCCAATTGTTGTTTATTTATTTTTATATGTATTTCTCATGTTTTAGTAGCTAGATTTTGTCTTTTATGATATAATAATTTAAAGCTCTTATAAGTGTGCATGTGTGTTCAGTGGCTTTATATAGGGATAAAGGGCTTAAAATAGGTCACCCAATGAATGTTGTGAAATTGTTTTTGAATAAAAGCTATGGAAGCCATTTAAAGCTTAATATTAAAGTAAATTGGAAAATCACCAACACACCTAATGACCCCTAGTTGTGATGTAAAACATGCTAAGAAGCTTAGGATCAACCCCCTTGCTGTTTTGTGGAATTAAATTAATTTATTTATATAAATGTGTACACAGTCACTATCAAAAAGAATCATTAATAGAGAACAACATATTGTTCCTTTATTGGGAGAGTATGCTGAATGTATGTTATCTAGGTGAATGTGGTAAACCATGCACTCCATGGGTGTCACATGTTGCTTTGTAATTAATTAAATCAAAATCGTCAAGTAAATCTTGCATTTGCATCCTCGTGTAGATCTTCCCGACGGTAGCCATACGCTTGTGCCGGAAGGAGGAGACGGAGGAGTTGACGGAGACGTGCACTACATCACTATAGAGCAAGACCTGGACCAAAGTCCAGAAGGGCCTAAGGCCAACCTTGCCAACGAAGGCAAACCCCGGATCATTAACCCTTTCTTTTAAAATTATGCAATTATCTTTGCTATGATTGTGCATTTACGTTTCAAGAGTTGAATTGAAACCCTAGATGCATGATCCCTAGGTACATATGCTCTTTCACTAGTATGCTAGGTCGATAGCTGCTATGCTATAGGACCGGTACAAGTCGAGTGATGTTCGTCACTCGCGAGAATATGTTCTTATGTTGGAATCATAAGATCTTTATAAATGGATTGCTCATGTGGTAAGAGCATGAGATTTGGGTTCCGGTCCAGTGGCTTTCGTGGGCTAAGCTTTTGAACGTACTAAGCACTTTTCGGGAATGGGACCGGTAAGCCTAGTACCTTAATGAGACGGTCCGGGATCTTACCCTTACTAATCTTGAGTAGTCACCTACCCGGCTCGCCACCGGGAGGTAGGTACATGTGTGAGGTTGGGTGTCTTGCGGGGCACGCCAGATAGCCGTGTACCCGGGACTGTAAGCTTCGATCCCGAGCCGAGGACTTTTGGGAACTGCCTGGTGGTTGTCCAGTGTGAGGGCACCCTACCGTGTGTTTAGGTTTACCTTGCAAGGTTATAAATCAATCGATTGTCGGCCTCTCACCGTTATCTGAGACTGCTTAATCAACTGGCCATGATATCCCTTAATGATGGAACTTTGTGAATATTACTGCTTGGATTAATTGTATTGCACAATTCTTGATTGATTTAGTTGGCTCACTTAGAAATGGTAATTACTTAGAATTTGAGCTAAAATATTGAAAGTAAGGACATACTCTTTGTTGCTTTTCAGCAAAAGAACTCCACCGGCCAAAAAGCCTCTCATGTCTAGAGTTTGGTGATGTAGTTATCACCCGACGGTTAAGTCTTGCTGAGTATTAGTATACTCAGCCTTGCTTTATAAATGTTGTTGCAGGTGTTGTTTGGCCTGGTGAGATTCCACCCGGCTGGGAGTTGGAATGGGTGGATGACGACGAGTGATGGCATCACGGACGGCCTCCTGTGATGTCTATCGTTTCGTAGTTTAATTTTCCGCTGTTTTCGAACTCTGAACCTTTACTTAACATGTCATGAACAATGGTTTGTAATAATTAAACCCTTCGGGGCAATCTAGAATTAATTTGTATTTGTACTCTGGACTCGCCTTCGTGTGAGTTTTAATGCATATCATCGATCCTTTGTTGCTATGTAAGTGATTTCACCGGGCTTGACCCGGCAACTAATGACAGGATGGTACTTTATTGTTGCTTAATGACCAAAGTGGATTGGTTTAGGCGATAGTACGGTATTTTCCCGGGCGGGTTGTCACATTTAGCTTGTAGAGCCATATGCTCACTAGTGAGCTTTCCTAATTTTGCTTCAAGAAATTCATTTTCTTAATCCACTGTAGCTACACAAGCAAAGGATTTGATAACCTTTTCATATTGTCTAGCCAATGATTCATACTTACAAACCAAGGAGGTATGCTCGGATTTGAGAGTCTCAAGACAGGGGAGGGAGAGGAGGGAAGCCAGGAGGAGGAGCCCCATGGCTCGCCGGCGGAGGAGCCCGGAGCCGCGCCGCTGCAGCCCTGCCTACGACTCACCACTGGAGCTCCTCCGGTCCGCTGCCGCTGGTGCCCTGCGCCGGCCTGCGCACGAGATGGGGCCGACGGACCCCGCGCCAGAGCCTGAGTCGCCGCCGCCACGAAGACAGGGAGGAGCTCGCCCCCGGCCCGAATCGAGGGGAGGCGCGGGCGCCTCGGCGAGCGGGCGGGCGCGAGGAACGCCTTCGCCTGCAGTGCTGCCGCGAGGAGTCGAACATCGCAGCTACTCCCCGCCGGACGGAGTGAGTAACAGAGGCTAGTCAGGTCGTCGCCCCCGCCGCCGGCCAGAGAGAAGGAGCAGGAGGAGAGCTCGACGGGGAGCAGGGGAGACGCCGGGCGGAGAAACAGAGGCCAGGGGCCAGGGGAGGAGACTGGTGGAGAAGGGAGAAAAAAAGGGGAGAAAAAAGGGTAGTTGGAGATGGTGGAGTAAAATATAGGATTGTTGGATAGAGTGGGAGATATAAAGGATGACGAGTGTCGGGGTTCTCTAACCGCCGGCAGTACATTTGTATCGGATTGCGTGCCGGGCCTCGGACGGTTGCGCAAATGGGGGTACGCAGGATTTATACTGGTTCGGGCCTCCGAGGAGTAATACCCTACGTCCAGTTCGTGCTGATGTGTTATTTGCGCTGATTTGTAGTAGGGGGTACAAATGGGCGAGAGAGGGACGAGTTCCCAAGTCTCTGTAGTCTGTCGAAGCCATGGCTGGCTGGAGGTAGAAGAAGAAAGGGAGTGCCCCTCCTGAGGGAAGGAGGAAGTCAAAGTAAAAAAGCTAGCTCTCCACGTGAGGACCTTGCTCTACCCTTTATCAGACAAGGGGGCAGGCTACATTAGTGAAGAGAGAAAAAGAGAAAGAGGTTGTGCATGCACAACAGCTGTAAAGGGGGAGGTCCTTTCCCACGCAGCGGGTACCACCGTCCTTGGTCCTGCCGACTGTTGTTGCTATGTGTGACTGCTCTTGACACCTGGTGCATGCATACCACTTGGGAAGGCTTCCAGCTTGTCGGAAGTGGCTTGTACGTGAGGTGATGGAGGTGGTCTTTGGCCGCTTTCCTTCACAAAAATAATTCTCGGAATACCAGTTGATTTTGGAGCCGTTTTCCTTCGTGAAAATAAATTCAGAAAGACACCAAAAAAATATGCCGGGGGGTCATCGTAGCTGTGATAGCCGCTCGTAATCGCTGTCTTTGGATACCCATAATATTGGGTCCCGTCAACGAGTGTGGGAGAATGAGATATAAGGGCAGCTCCAGCGTGTGCGCTAAGGTGCGATACACTGGAGCACAGGTGCTAGCTTAGCAAAACCCTAGCACCAGAGCTCAACTTAGCTTCGATCACGTGTAACAATTGAAAACTATTTCTTCTGACGGTTCGTACTCACCATTTAATGCAGGCTCTTTTCAGCCCATCACCGTGGTAGAGAAGTAGTGATATTTTTAGTACACTAGAAAAAGAGTGTACCCTTTTTATTCCACTAGAACATTGGGCGCGCGTTGCGCGCCCTATCCTATACAAAACAGTGATCGACAAAGACATGAAAATATTGATATACAGAACGTATGAAATAAATAAACAAAGTATATCTATTAACAGTTTCCAATTCACAGAACATATGAGTTTAGACACTCTAACCATCTACACTGTTGACTGCATCACCTCAAAGTTCTATTGGTTACACAGTTTGCAATACATGTATCTATTTGACACTGCCTCCGGACAAGCAAGTAGCGAACAAGTGCACAGGATTTTCATAAGACTTAAGAAATTCCACTCCAAAGCGTAATCATTACCCCATCTGTCTAAATTCCATATGTAAATTTGTGTCCCGGTACGCTCCTCACCAAACAGTCCTAACTTTTCTATGATGAAATACTCATTGAAGGAAGAAAATTCCTTAATAGCGCTCAAGTTATATTCTGCAGTTTCTTCTGACTGGACACTCAAATCAACTTCCATGTACTGCCCTTCCTTTCGATATTCCACCACAGGGATCTCAAGATTCTGCAGCAAATCATCAAATTTAAAGATCAATCGAATGTGATATACAAGGGTATATGGGCACACAATAAGAAGAACAATACATACATCCTTTTCTTCATTAAAAGACTGAGAAAGAAAGGCCACTGATCTGGAGGATGAAGTTTGAGTAAGCACAATTGCATCCTTTCCAAGTTTCATAGCACCAGTCTACATGCAGTACACAGAAAATGGCAAAGTTAGTAACACAACTAAAAGCTTCATACAATATAAATCTGTATGCAAAATTTTGATCAGCCAAGGCTGCAGCCAAGTACTATTTACAGCTCTACGAAGGAGATCTATGAATCCGGGGACTGCTCTTTCAGCCCTGCAGCCACTGTATAGGACTGTTGTACATGGCAGTACTTCGGATTTAAACCCCACTAAGTTCCACCCGTGCTCCCTGGTATGTATTTACACTTGGATGTTATTACTGAATATTGGCGATTGCATACATTTGCAACATCCATTAATATATGTGCTTGTGAAACAGTCCTAGTAAAGACTTAAGAGGTTGTGCTCATCCCATAGGCCAGCAATCATGACATAAGTTATCACTGGATAAACAAATATATCAAAATTATCTGTGATACTATTGATCCTTAAATAGTAAGCATTTTCCTTCTTTTGTTTCTTGAGGCCTTGCAGGAATGGAGATCACTTCCTTCTACACAGTCTACACTCTACAAAACATGGCATTTTAATCACATGCAGGTCAAGCTCATCATATAGTCGATACCTTAATTACACAAACGTCGACATTGTACCCAAGTCATTGCAGATACAAAACTATGTGCGCGTTGTGTGGACCATTAAATCAACATGTTAGGTCTTCTGTGGACCATTATGTACTGTTTCAAAATTTTCTCAGCTTTTATTCCTTGGCTCCTAACAAATTTATAGTATTTTCCACACTAAATTTTCGCATGCGCTGCCAAATCAAGATGCTTTAATAGATTGCACAAATTTTGCATGTTGAATCACGGCTACAATTTAGAAACTGAACATGCACTGTGTGGAAAATGATGCCAACAACAAAAGGCATGTTCAGGGAGGTATAGTTCTCACATCCGGGAGGTGTCCAACCATCTGTTCGTGCTAGAGGACATAGCAAGTTGTGCACCCTAAATATAAATGGTGAACAGCAGAGCGAAAACATTCAGAAGATAAATGGTGACATCAGAGGCACCTTGGTGCAATTTGGAAGTAGCTCCTGCAGTGCCTTCAACTTCTCATTGATCCTATCCTTTCTCCTCTACAAAATTTTCAGCCAAAGAACATCAGGAACGCTAACATCAAGTAAATTGCACAATGTGACAAAATCTTAGTAAATTGCCAACATGAAGTCATGTATGCTCACTTTCTCTATCTTCTTGAATGGACTGATGCCTTCTTTACCACGCTCAACTGTCAAGAAATGGGCCTCTTTGTTAGCCGAACAAAAGAACTTATCTTTTCAAAAATTAGTGGTTCTCTAACAAGATATAATATATGGTTGTCTAATTCAGAAGGTGTTACTGAATTCAGAGTTTTATGTAGGTGTAAGCATCTTTGATTGTGTGTCATGTTCTTTCATCAGGAATTCACAAAGAAGTGAACCACAACAAGTGAAACCATCACCATCATCATTTTCGAGCCTTCAACCGATGGGCTGAGTCAATTGAAGTTTGAAAAAAAATCGACACTTCTGTGTGTATCAACCATTATTCTATACTTGCAGTCTAAACAACTCTTTAATGAACTGCTGTTTTATTATCAGCTACAGCCATCTTCCTTTTTTTTTTTAAAAAAAACAACATTTAGGATGGTACTTTTTATCTCTTAGCAGTTAGCAGTGGCCATATTTCATATAACTGTGTGCCAATTCTTGTTGAGCTAGAGGAGCGAGGAGTCCTTATCTTTTAGCAGATGCTAATAGAGTTTGCAATAACATTAAGATAATAAAAAGTCAACACATTATCAGGCTTGTAACATTTAATAGGAAAATCTACCTACATTTAGGATGGTTAGACTTTTTATCTCTTAGCAGTTAGCAGTGGCCATATTTCATATAACTGTGTGCCAATTCTTGTTGAGCTAGAGGAGCGAGGAGTCCTTATCTTTTAGCAGATGCTAATAGAGTTTGCAATAGCATTAAGACAATAAAAAGTCAACACATTATCAGGCTTGTAACATTTAATAGGAAAATCTACCTACATTTTTGGGCCTTCAAAATCTACCTATATTATCTGTGCATTTGGAATATCAACATATGTAACTGTAAATCACATTTTCGTACATGCCAATATTAGCCATGGCTGAATTCAAGATCATAGTGACAAAAGTTGAAGTATAAAATCTGCATTTACCCCCAAATGAAAGATAAGGAAGCACCTGAATGTGATTGCAGTGGTCTGGTGGCATTCCTCGTACAAAATCAACAATGAGGTTCCCTACGCATATATTTCAAAGATTAAACTGTCTAATGAATTAGTAGCAGATATAGTGGTGCAGGTAGGAATGGGCAAACAAAAGAAATAGGCAATTCCTCACCCATCCCCAACAAAGAATTCAAAGCTGCAGTGCATTTATCTCTCTCAGCACAAGATGCTCGCTGGTCTATCCCAGGTAAATCAATCAGCTTCAATGGGGGAGCTGAAGATCAGAAGGAAGTAATGTGAGGGATTTTATAAAGTAGCACAGCAGCTTCAATGGTCTATCCCATTGAAGTAATGTGAGGGATTTCAAAGAGTTGTATTCCAATGGAATTACATATTCGTAACAATAATATGATTCAACCAAATTAAACATATTTCTAATAATTACAGCATTTTGAAGAAAAAAAATTATTTTACAGCAGTACAATGTACCAGAGTATATCAGTACCACCACAAACCAGAATTCAAGAAATAAGTTGGTTAATAGCACCACCAAGAATACAGAGAAAGCACATTGAGAAACACAAAAACACTTCTGGAAGTTCACCACTGCACAAAGAAACAGAACATATTTGGATCGCTATTGTTTTTTAGCATTATTCAGTCTCCCGTACGTGGCACTGTATCACCCTTTATGGGATTTTTGGCGATTAGATTCCTACCAGAGTCCATTTATCACTGAAACTTATTAGTGCATAGAAAAACTTGGAAGTACTGCAGACTTTAGGACTACATACTCACAGTGATGATTTACAGACAAGTAGTAAAACACGATGAATGACCACCCACAAACACATATTGTAGAAAATCATAGTGAAATTATTCCCAACTATCCTAGCGAATATACATATCTCCAGGGGCGCAAAACTTTGCAAAAACCACAGATAATGAGCATAAAAAAAGTAAACCGTCGGTTGGCATAAGATTCGTACCTCAGATTCAGCGAGTCGAGTCAACCCTGCGAAAGGAGAAGGGCTATCATTTGCAACTTCTTATATCGATCTTGTGTTGTCCTTTGGTTCTTTTTTTCTGAACAGGTGTACAAAGATGCACTTAGGTCCATGCTTTAAGGTTTGTTATGAAAATGATTATACAACTCGCAGCTGCAAACAGACCTGTACTTGTCCGCAGCTTGAGGAAAATCTCGTCACTGCGGCCCCTCCCTGATCCACCAGACGCCCCCTTGTTGAGTCTGTCCTGCAGCGAATGCCGGAGGGCCACAACAGAACAAAACAGGAAATGTCAGGTTCAAGATCAGGCAGGGGCGTAGCCAGAATCCAGAGATAAGGGGGCCAAATGAACAATACCAATACAATTATATGACATATGTACAAAATTTATTGAATTAGTTGTCTACTCCCACCGTTCCAAATTCTAGATGTTTTAGCATTTCTAGATGCATAATTTTTGCTAGACATAGGTAGCTATATTATATGTCTATACTCTATATGCATAATAATGTCAATAAATCTAAAAAACTAAACTGGCCTACAATTTGGAATTGAGAGTACTAATTAGCATGCAAAGATAAATAAGATAGCTCAACACAAAGTAATTGGAGATTATGATATATCGAGTGTGGCATGTCATCTACTTTGCTTTCTCTTGTGGAGAAGTATTAACAGCTGATGCAAAAAACTGTGTTAAGCGTACATTGCTACAACTCCATAAGGCATTGTTTAGAAAAGGATAGGTCACCAATTCCAAGGATTTGTATCCAAACCCCTATCTAAGCAAGCCCTTTAAAAAAATTATATTGTAGTGATTTATGTACTGACCAGACATGCACACTGAACAAAGCATTTGTTTATGTGCATACTTTAAATCAAACAAATGTGGCAATATGAAAACCTACAGGTTTACTCAATTGACATTATTTTTTATATTTAATCAGATGCCATTCATGCAGGCTTGGATATACTAACTCAGATCATGCTATATTTATATCAGTATTCTATGGAAGTCAGCTGAACTAAGCAGCGTTTCATTCAGTAGCACGAACTTCAAATGTACTGACTGAGCCAAAGGACAAGTAAGATTCACTAAACATGAGTCCTCATCTAAAGCCTGAATGAGAGCTAATAACTGATTTGAGGCCATTTTTTTTGTGACCCAACAAAGATGGCGTACCTGTTTGTCATTAAATGGAAGGATAGGATTAACAGCCTGAAAGCTCTTGTTCGCAGCAAAAGTCAGTGTTATAGTTGGCACATCAGGCATGTCAAGAGGACTGTATGTAATGACATATCAGGGGATTTATTCAACGAAATCACAGAAAATCAAACAGGTACTGGATGACCTTAAATGAAAGTACAAAACAACAAGTTACTCACTTAGCACTATAGCAATATTTCCAAGTACTGTCTTCAAAAGGCACTTTTGAAGCATTCATTTGTTTGTCAAACTGAAATTAATATCAAATCAGTACCAAAAATTATATATCAAAATACCAGCTGCAAATGCATGCATATTCACCTCCACTGTGACAGCCTTATAAATGTCAGGAGGAAGTGAAGTAAATGATGTTCCGCTATCAACTAAAGCCTCAAAGCTTGTATCCTCAAGACATTTATGTCCAATACAAGATTTATCAACGTTAACAGCATAAGTTTGACTGGAAAATTAAAAAAGAAAGATGTAAGGGGCTGTAATCAGGGGTCATGGGATCGCTTCAATTAACACATGGCACACAATAAAGGTGGATTCTTGCATTTTGATACTATTAGCAGCAATTAAATATGACAGTGCACAAGTACTATGCCATCTGACAAGTCACTTGCCCAATTAACATACACCAAATAATAAATGCAAAAGCAGATTTGGATATTTCCTCTCTCTTATCACAAAGAGGGGGATGGATCCTTTTCATGGTATCCAAAACCCAATTACATTTATATAATCAGGACTTAGGAATCATTTTGCCATTAAACATAGTATGGCACTCGATAAAGGCAGACTATTGCAGTTTGATGCCACTATGAACAATCAATGACAGCTCTTAAGTAGTATATCGTCTAGCACGCCAATTGCCCAATTAGCATGCAATGTATACGAAAGGCTAAAGGGATAGCTACATTTTCCTGTGTCTGAACATATATTTTGATTGTGACGAAACTAAATCACATAATCATGAAACAAGCAGTTATATGCACAATACACCCGTTGTTTGAAGAACTGAAGCTGTCAGCTTTATTAGGACTCATACTACCTGCTTCAGAGTTCAGACGGTACCCTCACACTACTTGGTAGGAAGACAATCTTGTATGATCTCCGTCTTCCACTTCACTAATCAAACATAGACACAGCCTAGTAGTACGTATGAATCGATCCACTAAAAACACACACACTACAGGAGATTTACACTTACCTGGAGGAGCCTGGCGAGCTCGTGAGCGCGCGGGCGATGGTGGTGGAGAGGGGACCGCCGTTCTCGACGGCGGCGCTTGTGCTGGCATGGAGGCGATCTGGGGAGGAGAGGGCTCACGCTGGCCGCGCCGAGCCGCGCGCCATTGGTCCCACTCCAAGCAGTGGCCCCGCGCCAGATCCGGATCCTGCGGGAGCGGTCGGCAAGACGAGCTGGGCAGCGGCGGTGGAGAACAGGGAGGGGCGGCGGCGCGGAGGAGCGGTGGAGGCAGGCGGCCGCTGGCCTGCCCGCCGGAAATAGCCCCCGCTGACCTAGCTCACCCGAAAGAGAAGATGGGGACCGGGTCTGAGAGATGCGTGGAAGGAATAGAGAAGAGAGCATGCCACGGCAAGTACACGCACCAGTCGAAGGTCGATCCGCCCCAGAGAAGACCTTGCGGCACATCTAGGAGGGGGTTGCTCCATGGCTGGTCACCCCCAATCCCGGCCGGACTACGCTCCCCGCCGGATGTGCAAGGCCCGAGCTGCCCAGGCGCACGCCGCCGGAGGCAAGGAAGGAGGGGGTCGCGGGAGCGGCGGCGGTGTCCAGGAGTGGCGTCCTCGGCCAGATCCACCTCTGGAGGCAAGGATGGAGGGGGGCAGCGGGAGCGGCGGCGGCGCGAGGAGGAGAGTGCAGGGGTGGAGTGGGGTGACGGCTAGGGTTTGGGGGCGCAGAGGCGAGCACGGAGGGGGGCTAGGAGCGGCGGCGGCACGAGGCTTCGACGCGGGGTGAGGCCTCGGCGCGAGGATGAGGTGCGGGGGTGGAGGCGTGGAGCGGGGTGACGAGGTTTGGGTGCGGTGGACTGTGTTGCAATTTCGATAGAAATAGTGGGGTTTTTTTTGCAAAATGGCAGGCGGGGCCCGCGTCGCTCGACACGTACCCCGTGGGATGCGGAGGAAGCAGCAAAGCGGGGTAGCTTTTAAGAACTCCGATAAGTGGGACCCCCTGAGGTGCTTTGAATGAACCAAATGTTGGAGTATTTTGTGACATGTAGCTAACTAGTGATGTGTCGTCCCTTCGCACCTCCTACATGAATAAATGTTAAAGTTGTCATAAAGGAGAGAATCTTGATGACTAAGTAGGAATATTCTCTTCTAGTGCGGATAATTTAGGACTGAAATCCTGGTCACATGACAGTTTGTATATATTCAGATCGTTGAGCACCATGGCCTATCTTTGTTGCGGTAGCTACTTTCTATATTGATTATAGTATGATGCCCTCTATAGGATGGATGTCTGACCATTATGTAAAGAAAAGTATCAAATGCATGCATGTACTGATTACGAGAATGAGATCGATGATCCACTGTCTGCACTCCTAGTCAGCAACCATGTAAAGTTGCCCCTATATTGCGATTGCGAGCAGCCTTTTCTTATACTGTAATAGTGTAATTCATATATAGTACTAAAAGTAGCACACCCCTGGTATCTAACTGACACTGTCAATACGTCCTATCCAGCTCCTGGAGTCATGCATTTTTTTCCAAAAAATCGTGCAATTTTCCTATCCAACTAATATAAGCTGCCACAGTGGCGTTTTTTACCCGGCCGCGTGGACGACATTAGACAGCAAGTTCGTTCGTTGTGCCGGTTCTCCACTTTAACTTGCAAAAAAAAGGTGAACCAACTTGACATGCCTTTTTTCCCTCCTAGAAATTTCACTCGAAAAAAAAGGGGGGGGCCAGCATCATCGTCTACCTCATTCTCATGCGAGATGCAATAGGTATATAATAGGATAGTGGACATCTTCGATCAGCTTTATTAGCTGCGACAAACAACTGTAAAGCAACACAAAATTTAAACAATCAAGCCCAACAGAAAAAAAATGGTGATTAGATCTGGCCGCGCGGCGATGCACTAATTCAACAGGCGCTGGCCTGGGGCACACCGCCTGAGCTAGCGCTGACGAAGAGGCGTCGTCTCTCCTTAGCTTCTTCGGCAGTCGCCCATTCCATTCCACCAGGACAACCACCACCAACCATGCATGTGTGAGCTCCGAGTTCGGCGATGGCGCGGCAATCCTCTCCAATGCAACCGGCGGCCGGTCCTGCCCATTCTGCTTCTACTTCGACCCAGGCATGTGCATGGAGTCGGCTGACGTCGATATCTCGAAGGCCGCGCGCCGGCCGCGCCGGAGCCGCACCGTACCGCAGAGATAGCCGCCTCGAGCTCGACGACGTACGTGCCGATTGAACCATGCAGATGACTCTCCACTTCTCCAGCCCGAGTTGACCAGCCGCCACGAGAGTAAGTTCGCCGCGCCTTTGCCCCCTGCCTCCCTCATCAGTCCCTCGTCGATGCTTGAATTTTTTTCGAAAGAGGATACAGTTGTAGCATCTGTTCATCATACAAGTATGCACGCTCCACTCTAGTCTACACACGCACACCCTACTTGTACAAGGAGACCTACAACTACACACGGATATGAAGAGACCGCATCCTTATAAGATCTGCCGAACAATCTCAACACGTAGCTCTTTCTCTCACACGCACCCTCTCTCTCTCACGCACTCCGTGCCGCTGCCGCTGCAACGTTTTCCATTGTCGCAACACGTAGCTCGCTACTCGAAGCTCGCATGCGCGCTCTCCTCATCTGTACGTGTGCAGCCCTAGAAAGGTGAGCGAGGCAACCAACAACGTGCGGATCTGCCGCTGGAAGGAACGAGATTCATATGCAGTTCTGCACTCTTGAAGCATATATGGGTCCTCGATTAGTTGGGCCAGCATGTAGACCGACTATACCTGAGCATTTTTCAGGTCGGGTCAGGTTCGGGTCATGTTGAAAAAAATCCGATTATTTCGGGTCGAGAAAATCCTGCCCACAGACCGTCTCACTGGACACATCAGGCCTCAATTTTCAGGCTGGGCTCGGGCTTGGGCGGGCCGTCGTAACACAACAATGACATCGGTGACTTGGCCGGCTGGCTCCGCCCCTGCAACGAACCAAACAAAAAGGTGTTGCATCTCGAAAGTCTGGCCAACGGCAGCCTGCATTATATTGTACAAACTGTACGAGCCCTCTCCGATTAGAAGGAAACCAAGTTTTTGTTTCAGGAATTTTTTCTGATCGAGCTCATCCGATGGTTGTGCTTCTTCTGATGATCGGACGGTTGCACGTTGGTTGTGCTTCTTCTGATCGGACGGTTGCACGTGCGTGATGCGTCTGATGCTAACGTCCAACAGTAGTAGCTCCGAACCTTAAATAATCAGGGCCTGAACCTGCCTATATAACCATCCCCGGTCATCCCCTTCTCGGTTAGCAGCGACAGTCTCCAGCATCCTAGCCGGGTTCCCGACCGGTGGTGCCGCACTTCGTCAATTCGTCACAGCCCTCCAGTCCCCCCTTCCCCCGACCCGTGTCGCTGTTGAGGATGGCGGTGGTGGGGGCGAATGTCAGAGAAGAGGAAGACGACAGCATGAAAACTTACCGGCCCGCGCAGATCCGAGTGGGGAAGAAGCAGGAGAGGGAAGGGGGAAGGGCAGTGCTCGGCAGCGTCGGGACCGGGAAGCCATGTAATAGAGCAACTTCAAAAAAAATCTAAAAAATATTTTGCAAAACTAAAGCTATATATTGTGAGTTCTTCTAAAAGTTTGTCTCCCCAAAATCATGTTATCCCACAACAGTTTTTTAATAATAGCTTCTCCAATAGTTCAAAACAGATCATGTCAGCATGATTGGAATTGGACCAATCATGAAACTTGTGCTAGGTTAGTTTTCAGATTTAGATGTAATGATGGATTCTTCTTTCTCAATCAAATCATCAGCTGGAGGAACATTCTTAAGAGAAACAACATGTGTCTCCCTTCCATTGATTGTGTTCTATGTTTGGCTAGAGGGGAAGAGACCCTCTTTCATTTGCTTTGCTCAAGAGTGCTGGATACTCTTGGGGCTTTATGTCAACACATCAGCTGAACCTTTTGACATCTTGGGGAACTTCAAACTTCAGCTTCATGTGCCATTTTTATGTAAATTATCATTATCATGTGCTGGTGTATTTGGCTGTTCAAAAATTATTTGATCTTCAAAGGGATTTCTCCAACAACTTCATGCATGGCTTGTTTTAAATCAGTTTGTACTCTTGTTACCCTTAGAGAGGCCTAGAAACTTCCTATGTCCATATGGCTAGACCAGCTTTTGTAATGTGTATTATTTTATTTCTCTCCTTTTTTTGATTGTTTCGCGTTTCCTTGTTATGGATCTCTAAATTAATCAGTAGGAGTTTACCCCTCCTGTTTTTTCCTTTAAAAAAACCAAAATCATCAATAGATATGATTAAGCGACGAGCAAGACATCAGGCCCAACAAATCCTAAGGCCCAAGCAGCTAGGCTTAGGACTACTCTGCTATGGTTTTTCCAACTCCACTCCACCAACTTCAGCATGGAGTAGCTCCATTGTGGAGTTTCTAGAGCAAAAATTCTGTTTGGCACCCAACCTCCCTCCAGCTCCACAAACGCAGGGTTCAGTTGCGAAAGTCTAATGGACCCCTAAATGTTTGGCCCACATGTCATTCTCTCTCTCTTTCCCCTTCTTCTCGCTTACCCCTTTTTCTTCTACTCATCGCCGGCGCAGCAGCAACGCCTGTAGATGGCCGGTAGTCCAGACCACCGCGTGCGGGGGTGGGGAAGCGGCCGGCAAGGCCTGTAGCCCGGCGCGCACGGGCAGAGCAGCCGGCGGGGCCTGGCAGGCCACCGCGCGCGAGGATGCGGAAGCGGTCGGCGGGGCCTGTTGCCTAGTGCGGGGCAGTGGCTCGACTGGCTGCACCTGCAGCCCGCCGCCGACGCATCCCTCCGCCTCTGTGTTGGGCCCCTGCTCAGCTCGGCCGGAGGAGCAGTGTGGTCGGAGGTCCGGCCGAGGAGGTTGGGGATCACGACCATGGCCGCCGGGCAAGACTGCTGCCCGGGAGCTCCATGCCGCGGCTTGGACGGCAGGCCTGTAGCCCGACGGGCGGGCGGCGGCCTCCTCCGCATCTCCCCACGACCTCCCCGACGGCCGGCAGGGCCTGCAGCCCAGAGCCAAGGCGCGGCAAGACGGCGCGCCCGCCTCTTCCACCGGCGGCGACACCCATGAGCCTGCGCGTTGACTGAGGGGGGAGGTGCTGCTGTCCGCCGCCTCGATGGAGGAGTAGGAGGAAGCGGCGAGGGTGGTGGCGGCGCGTCTCGTGGCGGCGAGCGGCGCATCTCGTGGTGGCGCGGCGGGAGGGAGGCAACGAGAGGGAGGGAGCAGTGCGACCGGAGGAAGAAACGAATCGTTTTCTTGTGTAACGAGTGGCATTGGTGGGTAATTTTTCCAGAACTCCATGAGGAGGTTGAAAACCTGAGTTTTGGGAGTACCTCCTGAGGTGCTCCAAAAAAAATGTGGAGTTGGCCCAAAACTCCACCTTTTTCTTGGAGCAGAGTTTTCAGAGCTAGAGATGTTTGGCTGGACAAAGTTGGAGTGGAGCTGAGAAATCTGGAGCGGAGCAGTCCCAAACAGGCCCTTAGCTTCTTGCACTCACCCACCCAAGTAACAACACGAACAACAGGATAATTAAAGGAAAAAGTCTGGTTCACCTACCTGGACACAGCGCCGAGTTCACGACTCTTCCCTAGACACGAAAACCGAGTGAACTACCTCCCTCAACTCTCAAAACCGTACAATTACCTCCCCACCTTTGTTATAATTGGTTTTCAAAGGTGGTTTTGTCATTTTTAATTTAAAATAAATTTTTGTAAATACTTAACGAGGTATCAAATTATGAAAAATATTGAGTTACATGCACCAGCCAGTTCAACCCGAAAGGTTAAGTTGATGGGGAAAGGTGGACAATTCATTTATACTCCAACACTCCCCTTCACGTGTAGGCTCCTCCAGGTCGCATACGTAGATATTGGAGTCGGACTATAATTATTTTAATTAATACACCCACCGGGATTCGAACTCGAGACCTCAACCAATTCAACCCAAAAGCTTTAAGTTGATGGGGAAAGGTGGACAATTCACTTATACTCCAACAAAAAATATTCTTAAGCTTCTATAAATTATGAGAAAATCCTAGAGATGGATGGGATGCAAAAATTTAGATTTAGCTCTACCAAAATGAAAAATATATCCAAAAATTAACAACATTTATTAGAATATTTCAATCTATATATAGTTGGATCTTGAATACTTTTTGTAATAAAAATGAAATGAAGGTGACATGAAAAGAATGCATAAATGCATTCAACATTAATATATGTTATATTTATGATGGCTGACTGCATTTACGATGAATGTATTCATGTCAGATTTATTTGATGTTTTTATTGTGAAGAGTATTCAAGATGCAATTAGAAAATTTTATGAAGGTTAAATTTTTTGATATATTTTCATTTTGCTAGAGCTAAATTTAAATTTAGAAAATATTATAAACATTGTCATTTTAAACATTTTATTTAGATTTTTTGCATCCCATCTATATGATTTTTCTTATAATTTTTAAAAGCTTAGTGATGTTTTTCATGATTTCATAACTTTATTAAGTATTTAAAATATTTGTTTTTAACTGAAAATGACAAAACCACCTTTGAAAACCGCTTATAATCAGGATAGGGAGGTAAATTATATGGTTTTGATAGCGGAGGGAGGCAGTTGAACCAGTTTTCTGTCTAGGGAGAAATCGTGGACTGGGCATTGTGTCTAAGGAGATAAAACATACCTTTTCCATAATTAAATAATAAAGCAGCCCAAGGAGGATCGAGAATCCGACCCATGAAACAAAACTATTACCAAAGGGGATTTCTATATATATCTTCCGGAAGGTAGGAAGACGTTGGAAATTCCACTATTTGAGATTCTTACAACCAACCATAGTCATTTGATCTGTTAACTGAACCCTAACTCACCCAGCCTCCCAGCATCCCTATGCACGTTGCCGCCTCCGTCGCGGCCGCGGCCGCCGGACCCGCGCGCTCCTCTGCTGCACTGACCGGGCCCACCGTCCCACGAGCCGCCGCGGGGTCGCGCCACCAAGTTCGGCCCCACACACCGCCGTAGGGTCACGCCGCTGAGGCCGGTCTCGCATGCCGTCGCAATATTTATGATACAAAATTAATATCATTAGATAGATATTTGAATCTAATTTTTAACAAAATTATTTGAAGATACAAATGTTGCACGTATTTTCTCAAATCCGGTCAAATGTGTGGCACGAACACCAACGACGACCATCATTTTGAGACGGAGGGAGTAACTGATAACATGTTTAAATACCCGCTTCCAGCATCTCTATTCTCTATGGACCAATGATAACTCATGTGGCAACGTCGCAAACGAGCTCCTCCCTGCTCAAGGAAGGCGTTGCAGCTCATGTGTAGTTCAAAAATCCGAGTGAAGTTGAAAGAGATTCACTCGATTTTTTCTAGTTGGCCCAAAATAGCCTGTATTTATTTGCCACAATATTCCATGCATCTTTCTTTGGAAACATGACTACATTTGTGTTTTTAGAGGACGAGCATGATGACTACAGCAGTAGGCTCGTAAGTGCTCGGATAGTGGTGCTGCCAGGCTTTGAGGACAATTCCAATTTTCAGTGTTCATCTAAACGGGTCTTGAGAAATGGGTTCACGTTGGGCTTTATTTGAGCCCAAAATAAGAATAGGGCCCTAGGGGGCAGAGGCTGCCAGTGGAAGAGATGGTTTGTTATTTAAGGCTTCGTCTCGCCCCCCGGCCACACTCGATCCGCTGCCCGCATCGCCACCCTGCTTTTGCTTCTATCACTCTGCCACCCCCACCCCACCCCGGTCGCCAAAAAAATGGCGGCCGACCCTAGCATCGAGAAGGAGGGGACCGATCCCCACCCCGTGATGATCCGCTGGAACGACCACCTGCAGGTTCTACATTCTTGCTGATTTTGTTTTTTTTTTAGCAAACTACTAGCTAGGTTATAGGTTATCTCGAGCACACGGGTTTTGATCCTGGTCATTTTCATTTGCTTCCTTCCTATTCTCCTTCTCCGATCCTAGATTGAAGGTGATGAACTACCTTGGGGGCCCTGCTTGTTCACCGGCGACTGGATAGCCCGCGGTCACTCGCTGGTGCCGGGATCATGCTTAGTAAGATGATTAACCACTTTTCTTTATTGTTTTATAGAGTAAATTGCACTTGTTTAATTTCCATTTGCGATTATATATCATGTGGCGTCGAAGCTGATCTCCCTGACTAAGCCAAGGCTTGTAGAACTGCTGCGCTGCTAATAAGTTATTAGCTAGTTTATTTAGTCAGTGTTGCTGTACTTCCCTGACCAAGCTAAGTTAGCTAGTATATCCTAGATTGAAGATGATGAACTACCTCGGGGGCCCTGCTTCTTCGCCGGCGACTGGATAGGCCGCCGTCACTCGCTGATGCCGGGATCATGCTTAGTAAGATGATTAAACACTTTTCTTTATTATTTTATAGAGTAAATTGCACTTGTTTAATTTCCATTTGCGATTATATATCATGTGGCGTCGAAGCTGATCTCCCTGACCAAGCCAAGTGATCAGGCTTGTAGAATTGCGCTGCTAATAAGTTATTAGCTAGTTTATTTAGTCAGTGTTGCTATATATACTATTTGGGTTTTTTGTGGCTTTTTATCTCGCTGTGTTTGCCTTTCACTTTCAATACGAGTCAGAGCGACGTCTTTATTTGGCAAAGATTATCATCCTTTAATTGCATGAACAGACCACCAGCAACTCCAGCAAGCTAGCAGGATTATTTGCCCAACTTCGTCGGAAGCCGCCGCGGCACTGCGACTTGTTCAGTAAGATCGGGTCTGTAATCATCAACGACGATGGTAAGCTGCATTGCAATTTTGCAATAATTTAGAGTTGCGCAGTATATTTACAACAAGCAAAATCACATGGATGAAAGTACCATCTATTCTTCTATATATCTTTGCAAATAATATCGGGAAAATTAAAAGTCCGTCCAAACACAAGATAAACACATGGAGAATCAGGGGTAAAAAAAGATACACCAGTAACTACAACACTTGCATTGTAGTATAATATGGAGCAAATTTTTTTTGGGATAATGTTTTTCTCTCTCCATAAACATAGCTAGAAACTTTTTTTGCATCACTCATCAGCAGATATGGGCGCATACGGCAACGCTAAAGGTAGCTGAGAAACCACTTCCACATTGTCTCTAACGCATGCACAACAAGAGAGGCGTGGTAGGTTAAAATGAAAGAAGACAAGAATAAGTACCAAGTATATGGTATATAAGTATATATATAATATAACATACATATAAGTTAATGACAAGCGGCAATCATTGGTCGTAGTAGAAACTCTCAGTTCTTATGGTGTATATAATGTTACTGTGGATACTTTGATCCGATCCAATATCAAGAGACAAACGTTTTTTTCTTTATCTAAAAGCAAACTATTACCAACCACACAAACTACTCCTTGTCACAAAGAAAAAGAAGAACTTTCAAGCGTGCAACCAAATAGTTTGAAACTATACCAGCAATAGTATTTTCATTATATTGAAAATGTGTATACACTTGAAATGTCATACGTCATTATTACTATATTTCATGTAGTTCCAACAACATACATTCTAATAATTTTAACACATGCTATTAATTTTAAGAGATATAAGTGTTATAAAATCATGGGTAAATGTGAGGCCAACATATTATCAAAATTACTTTTAATTTCTTTGCTAGCTATCATTTGTTCTCATATTCTAATACGATACTAACAAAGATACTTTCTTATATTTATCGAGTTTTGTAATATGATTTTAGTTGTCAATTATGTACTATATATACCATCATTCATAGCTTCCCCTTTTTGTATCATAATTCCATGTGTTCTTGACATATATTTTTGTTGAAAACTCAACTTTGAGCTATGTTTTGACATGGAAATCAATAAGCTCATTGTCTCACGCATACATGTTGTACGTACCTATGGTCTTCATGATCACATCCATTATGTACCTTGAGTTAGTAATTTACAATGACAGTGGGTAATTTGAATCTCATATAGAGCACTTGAGAACATTTTTTGACAGTGATATAGACAAGTACTCCCTCCGCCCCAAATAAACGCTCATCTCGCTTCACGAGGAGTCAAACTCTTTTAAAGTTTGACTAAGTATAGACAAAATAATATCAATATTTGTATCTCCAAATAAGTTTGTTATGAAAATATATTCCACAACTAATCAAATGACACATATCACACATCATAGACATCAATAATTAAATATATATGGTAAAATTTATAAAAAATTGACTTCTCGATAAGCGAGATGTGCACTTATTTTGGGATGGAAGGAGTATATATTTAGATGCAGATTCATGTATCCTCTTAAAAAATAGTTATTGCGGTAGCATTGCGTACTCTATATGCAAATTTAGTTTTTTTATAAAAGGCATATATGGTAATTTAAATTAATATTAGGAGGTTATTTATTTATTTTATATCACTTTTTAGAATGTCATATGTATGGAATATAGACATAGAATTAGCAAGTAAATTTTAACTATTTTCATAATGATAGAGATGGCTTTTGAAAACCAGATTGTATCCCATACCTATTATTGTCAATAATGATTAGAGTCCACTAAACTAATGATGTGATTTATACTATCTTTTATGAGGGTTTCTATGGTTTATAAATTTTTCTAGCACAACTTTTGTGGATTGATGCCGAGGCTTGAAAGGAGTCTATAACTATGATATTTTTCTTTCTCTAGCATGTGTCTTGCGAAGATTGATGTAGAGGTTAGAAATTATTCTCTAACGGGTAACAATAGTATTTATTCAGCTAGTCACTCCCTCCATCCCACAATAATTGTCCGTTTCAAAATTTTTAGACAAGATAGTAGCAATGGTAATTAAAGTCCAAAGTACCCCTAATAACTCTTATTAATCGAATGGATTACCGATTAGAATTAATTAAGCATGCATATTTGCAATAGTTGTCAGACCTATTACCATTCCTTATTTAGCGAGATTGTGCTCGAGCATAGATGGTGGGAGTAAATGATCGATTCTCTATGACTAAGTCACCGTCGTTGAATGTGCAGTTAAAATATGAGTTATTAGATTATTAAGGCCTGACTTTGCATTGTATACATAATAAAACAATCTGAGCTAGTTAACCATACGACATCATCAGGGCCGCCTGATAAGAGTTCATCGAAATGAGACACTGAGACTGAAGGGCCTAATAAGTAAGGAAGCGAGAGCTTATTAGAAATTATTTCCTCCGTCCCAAATTATTATCAGTCTTAGGTTTTATAGATACATCACATTTGCTATGTATGTAAATATAAATATACCCCTTTAGGTGCACATGAAATTGTGTGTATGTAGAAAAAAAGCATAGCGAATAGTAGTTTGGTGGGATGGAGGGAGTATATACAATTATACAAAGACAGCGTCTCAAAAAAATTATTAATTGCCGTTATTTTGAATTGAATGACTAGACTAATCGATGTTGTTCTTCTCTTGTAGGGAGTTGCGCTATCTCTTCGACCCTCATGTGCATGGCATCACAAGTGACGATGCTAATCGAGATGAATGGTGGGGACTCGGTCTTCTTGAGGGTCCCGGAGAATGTTGTAGCGTCTATCAAGTTGAAATGCGTGGAAACCAAAGTCTGGACCGCGAACTTCGGGGCACCTTCTATGGAGGGTGTTCTGGACTTGATCTGTTCGTGGGAGACGGGAGTACCGACTGTCTTTGACAGTATATCTCTGATCCTCAAGAGTTATAAGACGTTGGAGGCTGGTAAGCTGGGCCCCGAGGAAGTTGCTGATATGATCCAGAAACAAGGCCCTGTGGTGGGTACACTGTGGACAGATGAATACTACCTCGACAGCACGGTGTACCCAGGGGCGGCGGACAAACAAACTGCGATTAATCATGCTGTCGTATGCAGTGGTTATCGCTTCGTCGACGACGAGCTCCGTATAATGATCGTGGACAACCACGAAAGGGGCGGTCCGGTTCGATTTGTGCTGCACCAGGCATTCACGAATTTCTACGTCCTGACAGTCGCGACGAGCAAGCATGTCGACATTCCGAAGAAGTTCGGCTGCAGAATGTTTTGATCTGGTGGACTGCTCATGAAGATCGGTCAGTATACATATAATAATAATAGCTCTATTTAGGCGGACTTGGGGTTCTATTTTTTATAGGATGCATGGTGGTTTCGAATAAGCAAGCTGTGGCCTGTGGGTGCTGCCTTTTGCAGTCGTAGCCACACAGCAGACATGTATTACTTATTTGTTACGTTGGAAGTTCTGACCGGCCTCAAACTCTCGGTAAACATATGTATATGTAGCTGAGTTGAATTCAGATGTTCCAGCCTACTTGGCCTCTTAGTTGATACAGTATAAAGCTGCATGCATGCTGAACATTAATCTTTCAAAATGTTACATAGATAGGTTGTTATATCCTATGTTTTTTTATATAAAATCCTTACAATCCTCGTAATTTAATCATGATTGTGTGTCACAATTCAACATCTCGAAAGATTAGTTTTAAAAACCTAACTCTATATTTTTAAATATAAGGTCTACCAGTTTCTGAAACCTATATATAATTCCATCGACGTGTGTCATCGAAAGTAACAAAAGAACATTGTTGACAAGCCTAGCTAATTCAATATGCCGAAAACTATGTTCCATATGATAAACTAGTTCAGCCATTTTCAAATGCTTGGTCTAACATTTCTCAAACCTAGCTAGTAAATGTTGCTAGTGATTTTTGTAGGAAAAAGCAGAAAAATATGTTTGTATGACATTCCTAATATTGTGGTTTAAAATGGATCAAAACAAATTCGTGGTTTGAGATAATATTATTAGAAATGGATTGGGGATCGGTTGACCTTAAAAGCGACACAATGACATCACTATTGCATGGCTATGCAATCGTGTTTGTAGGTGTATATATATAGATGCGTGCTTGATACACACGTATGAGAAGCGATCGGAGAGACAGTACCTGCACTAAAGGCAATAATTTAGAAATAGAAAAATCCTGAAAATTCATCCCCAATATATAGGATCTCTAAGAGCAACTTCAGCAGCTTCCCTATCCCCTCCCCAAAAGCAAAAAAATAGTCATATATGGGATGAAATCTTCTCCAGCAGATCCCCTATAGCCCCTTTTTTTTCTCCATGGACTAAAAACCCCTCTCCATCCCCTCTGTAGAAGGAACCTCTCCTCCACCCCCTATCCGTGGGACCCATCGTCGCCTCCCCGCCCTCCACTCGCGTGGCACCGACCCCGCCGTGGCCTCGAACCAGGACCCGCCGAAGCCGGGGGTGTTGACACGGACCTCGACCTCGGCGCCGGCGGGGAGGGGGGCCTCGGGCGCGGGGTTGCTGGAGGTGGAGGCGGAGGTGTCCGGCGGCGCGGACGGCGGCTGCAGCGGCCTCCGCGGGGGCTTGCTCCAGCAGGCATTTCGGGCCTCCGCCGGGATGGCGAAGAGGAGGCAGCAGCCGCTGCTCCGGCTCCCGTCGTTCCCGTCGTCCCCGGCATGACCCACTGGGCCAACCCCAACTTCTTCGCGTTTTTTCCGTCGACCAACATCGTCGCGGCCATCGCCGGCGACCTCATCGCCTCGGCGATGAACACCGTTGGGTTCACCTGGCTGGCCAACCCCGCCGCCACCGAGATGGAGGTCCTCGCGCTCGACTGGCTCGCCCAGCTTCTGAACCTGCCGGCGAGCTTCATGAACCGCACCGCCGCTGGCCGCGGCACCGGCGGCGGCGTCATCCTGGGCACCACCAGCAAGGCCATGCTCGTCACGCTCGTGGCCGCGAGCGACGCCGCGCTGCGACGGAGCGGGTCGTAGGGCGTCGCCGGCCTGCCGCGCCTTGCCACGTACGCCGCCGACCAGACCCACTCCACCTTCTTCAAGGCGTGCCGCCTCGCCGGCTTCGACCCGGCCAACATCCGGTCCATCCCCACCGACTCGACGAGCCCGGGGCCCGGACTTGCAGCCCAGCAGGTCGGAGCCCGGCTCGTCGCGCTCCCGCCGCTCGCGCATGATGTCGCTCAGCACGCCGTCCAGCCGCCGCCGCGCCTACAGCAAACGGGTTTCACATGTCATGTACTGCTGTGTCGTCGTTGCAGAGACAAGCAAGCATCCAGCAATCCGACATTGCACAAGCATACACACTGATGTGGAGGTTGCCATGTATGCGTGCTTACCCTCTTCATGGCGTGGAACGTGCTCATCACGCGGCCGTCCCAGGCGGCGAGCGTGGACCGCACGGCGGCCTGGTGGAGCGCGATGGGGACGGATGCCGGGGCCAGCGCGGCGAGCGCGAGCGTCCCCGCGGCATTGGGGAGGAGGAGCGCGAAGGAGACGGCGTCGAGCGGGAAGCGGAGGCGGGAGAGGAGGAGCAGCGCGACCTGGCCGCCGAGGACGAGCAGGACGGCGAGCGCGGAGAAGCCGACGGACCTGGAAGCGGGCGGGTGGATGGGGATTTGGTGGATGCGGGCGGGGAGATGGGGGATCGCTTCCGTCCGCGGCAGACCTAGAGCTGACGCTCTCCGGGGCGCCGCCCACCGGCCAAGAACAGGGCTCGGGCGGAGCCGAAGGCAACCGCGGCGGCGACACCAAGATCGCCATCTCCGGCTTCCCGCTCTTCGACGGCGCGCGCGCGCCGTACCGGCGGGAGATCGAGGACGGCCTCCTCGCCGCGCGTGAGGCGGCGGCGCCGCGGCCGGAGAGCGGCCCGGGGTACCGCGTCGTGACGCTCGCCGGCCACAACGTTGGCGCGAGCATGGTGCTGGGCAGCGCGCCACCGCCGGCAGCCGCGGAGGCAGAGCCGCCTGGCCCACTGCTACAGGCCGTGGGTTTCCAAAGAGCGAAGATTTGGGGGAGGGGAGAAGAAACTGACGTGGCATTGTGGGACCCACGAGTTGGGAAGGAGAATAGGGAAACTGCTGGAGCAAATTGTGTTTTGGGGATGAAAATAGTTTTACTCCACCCCAATAATTTTATATAAAGGGTGAAATTTACTCCATCTGCTGGAGTTGCTCTAACCCCTGACCTCCTCTAGAAGTCTAGATAGCCTTGTAAAGAGATTTTTTTTTTACAATTTCGCATAAAATAAAACGACGAGAACGGAGATACCACGGGTTCCAACCGGCGGTGGGAGCATTGTAGAGATTGTCGTTGTACTTTAGCAAGCTAGCGCCTGCAACTCCCTTCTCTAGATAATATATCTTCAAAAAATCGTAATTTTTCATATGAATTTAGATGTAGATAAAATTTATGCAAAAAATGTAGATCTCGTCGAGATTTATAACATCGTAGTTTAAACTTTTTTCATTTAGAATCATCTTGGTGCTCAAATGATCGAGAAAATATTTTTCGGTAACACTAAGAGCAGCACCTTTGGAATCCTTAAAAAATTGGACACTCTAATATATGTGTTAGCAGTTATTTTCAAAATTGTAGCTATTATTTTTTTATGTTTTATAGTGAATGTCGCATGAAATAGTGTATAGGTTGCGACGGGAATTTTCTATTCCAGAGTCAAACCAGTTATTTAGTTTTTTCCATATATTTAGTGTTACATCTATAGATTTTTGCTTCACCCTTGACCCGGAAATGGATCAGCTACCGGCCCAAAAAATAAAAGAAAATCACGTAAAAGAAGATTAACCTGGAAACACAAGAATAGCAACATAAAACGGCCCACACATGCCATCACAAAACGACTGAAAAGGCTGCCTTGGCTGACCGCAGCAACGAACTGGATAGCAGCCTGGACCTGTAAATATGGCGGATCGGAGCTCCTGAACGGGCTGCAGCAGAAAGGTCCGCCATCATCCAGGTTCCGGGGTCGGGCCGGCAAATCTCGGGGCGCCCTCCAAAACCCCCCGTCGCCCCCTCGCGCCTCCATCTCGCTTCGCGGCACGGCGACGCCCGGTCGCACCTCGCCCCCTCGCCGTGGCCGTGCTCCCCCTCGTCGTCGCCCCGTACGCCTCCTCCCCATCCTCCTCGCCGTGGCCGAGTTCGCCGTCTCCCCCTCGTCCTCGCCGTCGCCGCCTCCCCCTGTCCTCACCGTCGCCGTCTGCCCGTCTCCCCCTCCTCCTCGTCGTAGCCGAGTTCGCCGCCTCCTCCTCCTTCTCGCGCCGGTGAATCAAGGTCCGATTTTCCTCCTCCTCCTCGCCCCGGTGAAACAGTAGCTAGTTTTTTTTTTTTTTTTTGATCCAGACGCTAGGGTTCTATGTAGATGGTTACAACTCGAGGATTTGCTCAACTTGGTTCATGTAGACGGCTGTATAGATGGCTTTGGTTCATGTAGTCAGATTTCAGATTTAGGTGTCATGGCGTAATCTCTGCATTCTTTTTGACATTTCAGATTTTAACTTGGTTCATGTAGATGGCTATGATGCCAATTAAGTAATTTTGGCTGCACGCTGTTGAACATAGGAAGCAATGCTAATCAGTTATGAACTTGGATGAAACACCATAGGGTCCTGTTGTTGCCTAGCATTGTACCCTGTTGCTTAGTATATTGATACAATGTAGCGTTTATGTAATATAATCAGATGATTTGCATCAGTGTTGTATGGTCGGTGGTCTGTTAGGTAGTCATCAGATGATATCTTTATTTTTGTTAATATGTTCTTATAGATACTTGAAAAGGTAATTAGTCCTTTTATGTCCCTCAACTATTGATGCAGTTTAATTTTCGTCTCTCAGAAAAAATACCAGAAATCTCCATTCAAAACCTGTCCTTCGGAATTTTGAGGATTTGCCTCCTGTTCTTTGGCACATTACATTTTGGTACATGATATGTAAATGGTGGTGCTATGTACACTGAAAGTCACTGTTTGAAATAGTTATGTGTAGTTCCTATGATTTGGGAGGTGTTGCTTGTTACTGGCATGTCATTGCCATTGCTTACAAATGGTGTGATTGCTGACCAGTGACACATTATTGATTTGTCAATATCTCTTTTATGCTCCATGGTGCAGATTCATGGCTTTGTCTTGCATCATTTTTTGTAGTTTTTATATTGAAATGCTGTTTGATTCATTGTTGATCCTGTGGATACCTAGACTTTGACTATATGAGACTGTACCTTAAATTGATAAATTGGGCTGAAACTTCTGCTTCCAGTAGAAACGTAAAAGCAGCCGTGTTCTGCCTGCAGCAAGCAGTGCCGTTTCCCCTGCCGTGCCGCCGCACCCAGTCACCCACGCCGCCGCTTGCCGCCTGGCCCCTTCTGCAAGACCTTCATGTGCATCTCTGGATCCAACTCCCGCTGCGCCTAAAGCTGCTCCTGTCTTGCCGCTCGGGGAACCATCTCGTCTGCGCTCCCCCGGCCGGAACCGGAAGCAAAGGTGAGGAGTCCGCAAGCTTCATGTATCTTTTCTTCAGTCTGCTGCTTGTGTAGGATCATTAGTACTTGGCTGTAACTTAAGTTGGTACCCTGCCGGGACATGGGATTCTGGCCGAAGGCGATTTCTTTTTCTTTTTTTGAAAATAGATTGCAAACGATTTCCACTTCGCTGTTGCATCTGTTACCCACGAGATTCCCACGCTCTAAAGTCTAAATCTCACCTTAGTACTTGGTAAAGACAGCAGATTTACCCCAATTAGATGACTATACAAATCTTCGTTCCAGTCAATTTTGGTTGACCATTGTAATCGGCATGCTAATGGACATCACACTACTTTGAAATTGCGTAGTAGAATGCCCTCTGTTTGGCCTTATGTAATCCAAAGAGATGATCATGTTACCCACACTATCTGAAGAAGTGAAGAAGTAATTTCATCTCTTTTCAGGTTTTAGGGACGCAATATGTCTTCCGAGGAGCTGAGGACAAGCTTCGCAGATTTGGTAGTAGGTTCGCCAAACCAGACAGAGGGTCAAAAGAGTTCTTCAGGTGTTTCATCATCCGAGGAGGGCATGCAAGTCACTTGTTTCACGGAGGACCTTCATGACGTCACACTTCATTTTCAGATAGTTAGGTTTTCGAAACAGGTAAATAAGGTTTAAATAAGGTTTCTTAGCTCCAAGCAAAGTATCAAAGAGAAAGTTGATCAAATTCATGGTGTGTCATGAATTTGTTGTTATGATAAACATTGCTTATGCTAAATGGTAGAACTTGAATGCTGTCCATTGTTATGGATAAGTAGTTTCATTCAGTAGATCAAAGTTACTAGTGTATCATGTTGTGGCCTGAAAGCATGCTAGTTTTAGCATTGGCAAGTCAATCTTCATGAGCTAAGGTTGTTCACATAGTGTTCACAACACAGTTAGCACTGATCAAGTAATCTGATAACGCTATATAATAAATTGAGACCCCCTTACTTTTTCAACATTTTAGAACAGAGTTTGCGCACTCTATTCACCACCATAACTCTTTTGTTGCAATCCGTACAGCCGAGCGCAAAATGGAAAGTAAATAATTTGTTTATAGATAAGCCAAGAAACCCTTCTCCTGAATGAAAGAATGTGAATGGTATTATTACTGGTTGCTGCTTTGTTCACTTGTTCTATTTGTTAGACATCTGGGTAAAACCAAGTTTTTCTACCTTATACCAAGTTCCATTTATAAAAGCAAGCAAATTTGAAAGTTGAAGTTGAAGTTAAAGAATATCTTTTATGTCTCTTTTTACGGCACGAAAGTATGGCACTTTAGTATTTGGCTGTTCCACATTGTCATTGTGAGCAGAGCTTAAAGTAATTATTTGTCGATCATGGTCAGTTGGTTGCACTGGGCAACTGGACTCAACCTTTGATCTATCTGAAAATTGGCTCGTTGCTTTACTTTCTATATTCAGCATATTTTAGATGCGTATTTGTTTGATTCTTTTTGAGGGGCTATTTTTTTAGGGGTGATATTTGTTTGATTCTCACCGTTTGTTTGCAATGTTTCATCGCTCATGTTTTAGGTGTATATTGAATTGCTATGTGAGTGGGTCATATTTGAGGTTTCCTCATTTGTTTTGATGCAGATCTATGTGTGGGTTGGATGCAACACAGCAAAGTTTGGCCATTTGTATGCTGCTGCAACCACTAGGCCCGTAAGCAGAAACTGTTTCATTCTTGGAAGATTAAGTTCGATTATTCTGTTTTTATCAGTTTTATCGGTTTTGCGGTTTTGCCTCATGAAAACTGATGTTTGTTATTTCTACTGCAATTTTCACCATGTTCCCTTGCCATTGTGCATGCAGGACAACAGAGTGAGCGTCACCTCTGTGCTAGGAGGAACATCTGACAATACCGGATCAGGCATGGCCCGTCGTCTAGGTACTGTTTCTGTTGGCAGTTAACCAAGTGTTAGCATTTATGGTAGCTTACTAACAACAGCAAGCTTGGCATCCGCTCATGTTTTCAGTGCTTAAGACCGGTCTGAACATAGTCCTGGCATGCAACATCCCAAAAGATAGCCCCATGCTCGAGGTACACAGGGGCGCTCGATGTTGTGTAACAGTTTCTTGAAGCTGTGTATCTGATGGCTGACGCTCAGTGGTTCATGGTTTCAGGCTGCTGCGGAGAGGAAGCTGGTGGAGAAGCTGAAAGGTTTGGGCTACATGAGATCCGCAACTGGGGAGGCTACCACTTCCACTTCACACTGATGGGTGGTATGATCTTGCGAGGTTTTGTCAAAGGCATAGTTTCACCATTTGATGCAGGAGGAAAGCTTGCGATTTTTTTGATGGGCTCGATTAACAGGTATCTGTAGAATGTTATGTGGCAAGAGTATTCTGAATTGTAGTGCCTACCACAATGACTGCCTGCCATTGAGGTGGATGCTCAGAAATTGGAAATCCATCGAACATGTTGAACGCAAATAGATATTCTGTCTACTCTTGCATGATTGAAACCCTGTGCAGACCATGGCAGTTTGTATTCGGATCGCTGAGCACCATGCCGCCTGGCTAGGGCCAGATCGCAAATCGAAGTTTCTGGGCATTTTTACAGGCGTTTGATGGCTGGGGCAACAAATTTACTTGATGAAATCCAAGTTGCACGTTTTATTATGTTTTGCATGGATTCATCTAGGGTGGACAGGTCATTTGTAACTGCAATATTCACATGGAGGTTCGTGCTGTTTGGCCATGCCATGGTTATCTTCTCTGGCGAGATTTATGATTTGACAGCTGTTCGAGATCAATCAACAAGATGTTAATAAGGTCGTCCCTTAAAGAGGTGCTGATCGGCCGTGACTTATGCTTCACGTTGATGAGTAGCATGTCCACGAATTCGTACCCATGTTTTTGTTTTTCATTCCATTCCTTTTTTTTCCTTTTCGCCATCGAAGAAGCGTACTACTTCGACGTTGATCACACCACTTCACCAGTGAGCGACGTCCCACTCGTTACTTTGGACCACGGAGGCTAGGAGATAAGGAGTGAGCACACGACACGTGAGCTTGTCTCGCAGCTAGTGGCCCAGTCCTGCCACAGCTAGCTACGCAACGTGATGAATAATGTTACAGCACTCCCTCGACCGTAAAACCCATCGGCCAAGGAAACGAAGAATTCTTATCATCGCGTAGTGGATTGGATGAAACTATCTGTATCTTCTAAAACACATTTTATAGTGGGTAGGATGAAAGTATTTGTATATCTTTTGTAAAATGTGGGTGCCTTTTTCTATAATCCTGTCAACTTTGGGAAGTTTAATCTACAAAAAGAGTCAAAGTAAAAGGTAATTTGGAAGGATTCTATATAATTGCGCACACATTTAATCTCTCACTTATATAGCTTACAAAGTGTCACCAAGGACTCAAGTTCCAAGCTATACACATTACTCTTGGAAGAAAAAAAAACTTTTTAGAGAAGTACTTTATTCTGTTAATATATATCAACATATTCCATACAGCGTGGTATGGCAGCAACTTGTTGAAAAATTCTCTGAGAGTGCTGCATTATTGTAGCACAGCTTGTCACACTAGCTATACACATGGTGTGAAAAGAGTACTCTTTCACAGCTGCAACATAAACGTGACCAAAATTGCCATCTTCCGAAACTATAGTCTACTAAGATAAAGTGTAATAACATTTTTGTTATTATTAAAAAGGTCATTTAAAAAAATCATGGAGCACGAAGACTAATTTTTGTTTGCTAAAAAAGCAAGGAGAATAATTTTCCTTCTGGTTGGAAAACATTACTTGTCCTTTTCTTTTGCTTTCTCTCACACGATACAACCTTATTGGCAGCACATGGTTCGCGAACGAGACTTGTGCACGAGCATTCCCTGTCACCGGGTCCTTCTCCAACCTCAGCTCCCAACCTACCGGGGACGGATCGATGGATGGAGCTCGTGACGTCGCTCTCTGTCACCACCACTCCCGCCCATGCTCACCTCTCCCCCTTGCCCCGGCCCCACACGCCAGTGTCCCGTTCCCCTGGCACGCCGCCCCCGCCGACGTGTGGGCCGGGGGTTCGTCGTCGCGAGCCGTGCCCGTCTGCTCCTCCTCGTCCGTCCCCTCCATGCCCCGCGCCGCGCTCTCTTCCCCGCACACTTATCTTTCCAGCTCAGTGCCCCCTCGCTCTCCGTCTCTCTCTCATCTTTTCCTTCCATTGCTCGCTTTGCTTGCTCGTGTCGTCTAGCTCCATCCAATTCCAACACGGCCACCTATAAAATTACGCCCGCCAGGGAGCTGAGCTCCAGCTACGTGACGCCATTTGAGGGCATTATTGCAGACTTCCAGCTTTAGCCGAGGGAGGAAGGGGAGAGCCGGCAGTGTCTGACGCATGGCGGCGCTGTGGCTGGCGAGAGTGTCGTCCCAGCTGGCGCGCCGCGCGGCGAGGATGCTCCCGCCGGTTCCTCTGCGCCACGGCGGCGAGCCCAACTGCCCGTGGTTCTTGGGCGCAGCAGCGCCGCCGCCGGTTCTTGGTTCACCACCGCTGCTACCGGCGGTGGAGAGAATCTTTCGCCGGGGCTTCTGCTCCGTGCGGCGCTTCGCTGGGGAGAGCAGTGCCGCCGCCGCCGCCGCCACGGACGAGGAGGAGCCAGAGAACGGGTTCGCCGGCGGCGATCAGGTGGGTCCCTGGCCCCCTCACGCGCTAGCTAGCGCCGTGCAACATGCTTCTTGATTTGTGTATTCTATACTGGAAATCAGTTTGTCTCAGGCTCTCAGCTGAATCGCATAGATTAGCAGCACCAACAGGACGAAATTTCTGAATATTCAAATCGCTGCGCCATGCCATTGGGTTGGGTGATGCTATTCCCCTTTCTTGATGGGAAGAGCAAAACAGCAGGATCTAGAGAAGGACCATCCTGCTTTAAAATACGCTTTTTGATAAGGATTTGGTACAGAAAAGATTGCAGGGCATCTTTCTCAGTTTTTTTTGCCCGTCTTCTTCTGCTCCTTGTTTGGTGTCATCTGTGTTCATCACGTTCTTCCCCTGCAGTCACAAATTTGAACACGTCGCCAACTCTTTCCACGAGTATGGCATGCGATTATTGGAGGAAGAAGTTGCAGAGCACAATTGTGGATAGAATTGACAACAAGCATTAAACTAAGCTGATAAGGATGATAGCTTCTTTTTGTCATGGGTTTGGTAGTTGTGGTTGACTGTATCTGATAAGCTGATGTCTGTAAATACTAATCTAGACTAGATAGGAACGTGTGCTCTCCTTTTTCGAAATAAATATTACCTTCCCTTCCCAATTCAAATTAGAAGTCTCTCCAGAGTCCAGTCTCCCAGGTCTTCCTTACTGCTGTTAGTTTTAAATCAATTGTTGATGCTGCTGTCTTTTTCGTGATCAAGGTGGTCAATGCACTTTGTATTCAGAGTGGGTAAAATTGTCCAGTGCTTCCGAGATCAGCGGTAGATTATTGTTTCCATGCTTTTCAGGTCAATGGAACTAGGTGTCTGTCACTGATGCTGATGTAGATTTGTCCGTACACGTGATGCTTAATCCGCACCATTACTTTTGCAGGCGATTGACTTCCCTGGAGGGAAGGTCTCATTTGTATCCGAAATGAACTTCCTTCCGGAGTCACATGGAGAAAGGATCAACTGTTATCGTGTTCTTGATGATGACGGAAAAACTATATCTGGTAGTAGATTCCAAGAGGTATACTGCTCACCGCACCATTTTCAGATATTCTCTTGAGACACGCTGTGATATACAGTAGAATTTTGTTTCGAAGCTTAATGTTACTCACACTTGTCAGGTCAGTAAGGAGTTGGCTCTGAAAATGTACAGTGAGATGGTCACCCTCCAGATCATGGACAACATCTTCTATGAAGCACAGAGGCAGGGTAGAATCTCCTTTTATCTCACTTCCAATGGCGAGGAAGCAATCAACATAGCATCTGCAGCTGCGCTTAGTACTGACGACATTGTGCTACCTCAGGTACAACACTAACACCTCCAACATAGTTTAGCTTAATCTAGAAATACTACTGGTGAAAGTGATTTACCCAGTGTCTTTCTCTTGGCTGGAATCTGTGGAGCCCAAATATAGTACAGGGAACCTGGTGTTCTTCTGTGGCGCGGTTTCACACTGCAAGAGTTTGCAAACCAATGCTTTGGGAACAATATGGACTATGGTAAAGGGAGGCAAATGCCGATTCACTATGGATCAAACCGCCTTAACTATTTCACGGTCTCATCGCCTATCGCGTAAGTCCAAATTCCAAAGTAGGAATATCTCTTCCATGTCTGAAAATTCTGGCAAGTGATTTCTTATCTTTCTTCATTATTTGTCAGAACACAGCTCCCTCATGCTGTTGGAGCTGCCTACTCTCTGAAGATGGACAAAAAGGACGCATGTGCTATAACATACTTCGGAGATGGCGGCACAAGTGAGGTAGATGAAAACTCACCAGCCACTGATCAGTTGCTTGCCAGTACCATTATTATCCATCCTTCCTGACAGGTAAAAATGTTCAGGGAGACTTCCATGCAGCTCTCAACTTTGCAGCTGTCACGGAAGCACCGGTGATCTTCTTCTGCCGCAACAATGGCTGGGCAATCAGCACCCCAACTACTGAACAATTCAGAAGTATGAAACCTTTGATTGTAAAGAACCATGTCCTTTACAAGTGATTAATGCAAATGCCGTATTCAAATCAAGTGATCTTGCAGGTGATGGAGTGGTTATCCGTGGCCAGGCTTACGGGATCCGTGGTATCAGAGTAGATGGCAATGATGCTCTTGCCGTTTACAGTGCAGTCCATGCTGCCCGAGAAATGGCTATAGCTGAAGGGAGACCGATTTTAGTTGAGGTGCAGAATAAGAATAATTCAACCAGGTTACATTACCTGAAACAACAAAACTTAAGAGTATAATTGATCTGAGTATTGACTGTTCAACTTTCAGGCCCTGACTTACAGAGTTGGCCATCACTCGACATCTGATGATTCAACCAAGTACAGGCCAGTTGATGAGATCGAGCATTGGCGGACAGCAAGGGATCCAATTTCCAAGTACAGAAAATGGGTTCAGGGGAACGACTGGTGGTCTGATGCTGAAGAATCTGAACTAAGGAGCAGAGTGAGAAAAGAGGTAATATTGCTGCTGCGCAAGATTTATCTTTCCAGAGCACCGTGATACATAACACATGGCATTTTAACCGTCTGTTAACTTCTGTGCAGCTTCTTCAAGCCATTCAGGTTGCAGAAAGATTGCCAAAACCACCAGTTGCTGAGCTTTTCACTGATGTTTATGATCGGGTTCCTTCCAACCTGCGTGAACAAGAGCAATTGCTGCGGGATACAATCATGAAGCACCCTGCATATTACCCAACTGATGTACCTGTTTAGTTTTCTTGGCATTAGATGATCAATATCGTTGTGTAAGTATTGATGATTCAGATACATATAGCATTATAAATAATATAGTGATTCAGCAGTAAACTGCTGATTCAACAGGCTCTAAAACCATAGTTCTACGTTCTACCTGGCAGATGCTCACAGCAAATTAATAGGCATACTGTACTGTTCCTGGTATTTATGTGGAATAGAGGCATACTGTACTGTTCCTGGTATTTATGTGGAATAGAGGCATACAGAGATATTCAATTCATGCACAATACGCCTTAATAGCTAGTAAAGCTTTTTTTTGGTGGAAATAATAGCTAGTAAAGCTGAATACAATATATATAAGGGACAGATCATCTCAGATTATTCAAAGCGTTAGATACCATTATAACTCAAATGGAATCAAGAATTTGGCAAAGGAGAGTATACCTTGTTTATGTGTTGATATTGAGAAAAACCAAAGATGTGACTAGTGGAGTACACAATGAATATCAGACTTACAATTATAACATCTGGATTTCATCTTGCAAGGCCCTAAAACTCAACAGTAGTTGATCTCATGGTAAATACTGCATGCTACCAAACACATATGGGACTTCTACTCTTCTGTTGACTGTTATCAGGAGTAGAACCCCAATCTCTCATATTATGACTATTACTATACTCTGTCCCTAATGCAATTATAATACAAGCTTATGCTATTTTGTTCCTGTACATGTACCAAACATATTATCCTTTCTTTTTAAAAAAAGAAAAATGAGTATACATATGAAATAATCATTTATCCATCACAGACCTGTTGGATGGAACATGACACATTCAAGTATTTACTGAACTTGAACTGAGCAATACCAATTCAACTAAGATTTCTCAAGAAAGATGAAAATGCACATAACAAATGGTAAGTCCAATTATATAAATCCATATCCACGATATAGTAGCATATGGTACAACAGGGATTGTTGTGCATATTTGTACACGAGATTGTGTAAAACTGATATTGTGATACAAATAGGAAATTTTGGAACCAACTTTGAGACTGCTACATGAGCACAGCAGCCTACTGTTCCTCCTTGATAGCCTCTTGAACTGCTTTCAGGACCATTGGCATTAAATGTCTATTTGTTGCAATAATGCCTCTGTCGCGATCAAGGTATCTACCTTTGGAAAAATCCAAATCATTTCCTGAGGCATCTTTTACCATGCCACCAGCTTCTGCAAACACCAGGTAGGGGTCAATTAGTAAATAGATCTTTCAGTTGTGCAATTAATTCTTTCTCATAATATAATTATGTATCACACCTGTGACAATAATTGATCCAGCTGCATGATCCCAAACTGTTTCTATATAACCTCTCTGTGAAAAACGCAAGTAAATGGCACCATCACCTTGTGCCAGAGCACCATATTTAGCTTGGCTATCCATTCTAACAGGAGGAGCTTGGACACCGAGTTTCTATCGAAATAAGAACAAAGGATTCTCTTATGTACTTGTTAAGATCTCTGGGCAAAGAAAATAATCAAGGACTAACCTCCGCAATGGTACTAGTTAAATCACGCTTGGAGTGTTCCAAGGACTCAAAGAATGAGGCGTCGACTGGATTGCTGATAGAGCAGATAGTAATCTGAAATATAAGTTAGATAAAAGGGTAAAATAAGAAAGAAATGAACTTGTGATAAGTGAAAGTGGTTATTATTCATGAAGCAAATCCAAAAGCACTAGTTACCTTTTGTGGCTCAGATCCCTCTAAGGCCTCGACTTCAGCCCCACAACCAATTGTAGCAAAAAAGAGGGAACCGACTTGATCCCCATAAGAACTGCCATTGTGCTTGTTTGTTGATTTTAATGGAAGATTTGGACATCCCAACACACCCAAAACAACTTTGCCCTCATCAAGTAATCCAAGTGCAACTGCATACTGATCCCCCCTTATGAAACTGCATCAAATTTTCACGATAGGAAGAGTAAACAAAGGTGCTGCATGGTACAAAAAGTATTGAACTTACTCTGTAACATCTTTTAAAAAATCATTTAATAAACATACAAATACAGCTCATATGTGTATGGAGAGGCAAATCAAGGGGCTAATAGAAACTTCAGCTTATCAATCTTGTATTTATAAAAAATAGTTGAAATGACATAAAATCATTATTTGATAAATCAAGTCATCCAGTGCATCTAGTTTACAGAAAAATAATGGAATGCCACTGTGCCCTCCCATGTAAAGCTCTTTTTTTTTATGCTGAACTTGAGTACATATGTACGGGATAGAACTTGAGTACATATGTACGGGATAAGCTATGAGTAATGGTAACATGTAATAAGTTATCAAACTCACCCCTTAGTGCCATCTATTGGGTCCAATATCCAATGCCGCCCAGATGGGCCTCCCTCAGATTTGTTCCCCGTCCTGCACCAGGCCAAGCTGCTCATGCTGACTGTGCCGTGGTTGTGTCCTGCCTTGAGCTGTTGTTTCGAGTTCTGCTGCTGCGCCTGGTCAAGGTGCTCTATCAGACTGTCACCTGTGCGCCATCTGGCTCTAGTAGCGGAAGTCAGCATGAGTCCCCACAAGGAGTGATTATTATAGAATGACCACCCACAAGGAGTCGAATTGGTAGCTGACTAGCTGAGTTCAATATTTTATTTACATGTGCAAGAACTAAGAACATGATAAGAGAAGTTTGTGGATTTATAAATAAAAAGGTAGTTTACTTCCATGAAGATGAGTGGTTTACTTGAGAGTGGAGCATGTCCAATTCTCACGTCTTCAATGTTGCAACAAGCCCTCTCACCAGGTTGTTGTAAAGAGAAGGATGTACCCAGGAATAAATGCTGCTTGTCCCAACCTTCCATTGTGCTGTCTGCAGTGAGCCTATCAAATCAACAGTATATCTTGTAAAACAAATGATGATATAATTTCTAATATTTCTGTTCAAATAAGGCCCCGTTTTGTAATTAGTCTATATTTATTACCTCTAATAGACCTTAAAGGGGCTGCCAAATTTTTTTGGCAAAAAATTTGCCGAACTAAAAATGCCCTAAGGCGCTCTACAAGACTACAACACCATCATAGCACAACATGGTTTCTGCTGAACATCAGAATTGTGTCTGTACGAGTCAATCTACAACAACATTAGTGCATTAGATGGTTTCTGTTGAGAGCATCAAGGTGGCATATGGAGCACTACATAAAGCCACACGTTTGCACCTTATCACTATGCCAGCAGAGCACCACATAAAGCTCGTAAATTTAGCTGAAACGGTGCCTCCATTTTCAACTACACAACACAACAGCTCAGATATATCTCAAGTATTGCTATTTGTTAAAGACTGACTGCAAATGAATCCCAACTACAAGAATTCTGCAAATACATACTGATCTACTGATTCCCAGTCTGTTCCTAGGTTCAACAACATGCATAGAGCAATAGAGCACAAAGAAGATTCTTGGGTTGGTCACGTCATTGTTCTCAGGATTTTATTAAGAAATGAGTAAACAAAAAAACAAGGCAATCGCAATTTTAAAGTGAGCCAGATGATCTCCATGCCTAATTGTTTAACAAGAGTATTTCAAGCAGTGAGTTTAACATAAATCACTACTACATTTTCAAGAAAATTGAAAAGCCTCCAGCTGGACACGTATAGCCGTACCTTATTAGATCATACAAGATCACCCTTCTAGATTGAGTTGGTAGACTTAACAGTTTGGCACATCAACATTGGCAGAAGAGAACCAGCTCATACTTATATAAAGCCCCAGAAATTTCTATAAACTATAGAATAAGATTTCTATGAATTAAAAAATATATCTCACACACCTCACACAAGAGAACACGTTAGCATCAATTCAGCTGATTTCAACACGAAGTTATTTTTCTGAGAAAAGTATTATAATATGCCATGCTGAACTAAGAACAAACCTCTGCAAGAATAAATAACTAAGAAACTAAACCAAAGGGAAAAAATTCAACCACGATGGTAGCTCCCCCAGGCTATGTTCTAAGAAGGTGCATCACTTCGAACCAGGGTCCAAACTTAACCAAAGGAAGAGGATCAGTGAAAGAAGGCTTAGGTGATTTACCAGAGTTCTTTGCTGCAAATGCTCAAAAAAAAAAAAAGAGTTCTTTGCTGCAATAAGCTGGTTGAAATCAATGGACAATGTGTAGTATCCAAGCGATCTATCACAATCCTAAGTGCTCATCAGTGTCATTTCTTTCCTCAAGTTCTCTACCATCTCATAATCTTGAGACTTCTCATAGGCACAAATAAATGCATGGTACACCTCGCTACCAGCATTAAATCCTTTTCCAGCCATCTCCGCCTGGAGCCTGATTGCCACCTCCACCTCCCCTTCATCACAAAACCCCTTTATCAGTACCTCATAACTCTTTCGAGTTGGAGCAAACTCTTCCCTCCTCATCTCCTCCCGCAAAACACCCAAGCCATCCTGAACCCTACCATTTTGACATAATGCATCCAACAATTCCTCAACAACCTCTGATGCCAACCCAAACCCCCTCCTCCTCATGTCTGCACGCACAAGCATCGCCGCATCAGCATCCCCTGCCACACAATGCCCCCTAACCAACCATTCGAACGTAGTGGCACTTGGATCGATTCCATCCATCTCCATATTTTTAAACATCTCCTCTGCCATCCCTACCTCCCCAGCACGGCAATAACCACCAATCATCGTGTTGTACACAGTTACATCAGGCTGGATCCCTTCCTGAATCATCTCCTCCCACAGTCCTCGTGCCTTCTCCACATCTCTGCCATCACAGTACTGAGCCATCCTAATGCTGTAGGTGCAGACATTGTTCCTGCAGGAATATTTGCCCATTTCCTGGAGAACAATCTTGAAATCATCGCACTTGCCATCACGGTAGAAGGCTAGGAGAAGAGAATTGAAGGTTTGGACGGTCGGCTGGAGCAGGTGGCTGCTCTGTGGAGTTGAATGTGTGTAGATTTGATGGTACATGTCGAGCGCCGCAGCGGCGGAGGGAAGGGATCGAAGAAGAGCGGCGGCAGTGGAGGGGAGCGGCCGGGCGCCGGCGGCGAGGATGCGGCGGGCGACGGAGGCAGCGGCGAGGGCGTCGCGGCGGGAGCGGAGGTAGGCGAGGAGGAGGAGGTCGAAGACAAATGGAGCGGAGGCGAAGCGGCGGTAGGTGGCGGCGAGGGCATTGAAGATCTCGGCCGGGGAGTGGTGGCGGGAGGCGGACGCGAGGACGGCGAGGGCGGCGCCCCGGAGGCGCGAGGCAGCCGCGACGTGGGCGGCGGAGGCGGAGAGGACGAGAGGGGGAGGGGAGTGGGAGGGGAGGAGGCGGCGGAGGGCGAAGGCGTGGAAGCGGAGTGCGGGCGGCGGCGGAGGAGGAGGAGCACGGCGGCGGTGGCGGAGGCAGGGATCGGGGACGGGACGGGGATCGATGAGAGGTGAGACCACTTGGACTTGGCGCGGTGGGAGGTGAGCGCGGTGGCGGCGGCGGTGGCGTACGGGTGGGCGGCGTCGACGAAGTAGCTGGACGAGGGGTCGGCGGTGGGGTCTCGGCTGCATGTGCCGGCGGCGTTCATGGAGAAAAGCAGCTTGATGCCCTGGGCTGGATTGGACGGACATGGACAGTAATCGAACGGCGGTGGCCCTGTGAACTTCAACGTCGTACCTGTTGAATCAAATGCTTTCTTAATTCTTACCAATATGCTGACAGAAATCAAATACTCATATTACATAGAAGCAAATATAGCAGCAATCACAGAGTTTCAAAGATCAGGTCATAAATTACATGAGAGTACCTTGATACACACTGTCCGTAAGGTTTCAGACCATACATTATCTGTGAGTAATTTTTAAAGAAACCAAAATACATAGAAGAAGCAACTGAGACCATACATTACACTAGTGAAATACATGAGCTGAAATCGGAATTCTGTTGATCTACCTAGTAACTCTACACTTCAGAATGCAGAACCACCAAATGCCAGGCTACTGAATGCTAAATTCCGCAGGATATGTATTGTTTCCTATTAAACATCTATAAATTTTCTTTGCAATCAAATGATATAAGTCAGGCTTTGCATGTGGTTAGCAGATAAAGATCAAACAGTCATGTTAGTGGACAGTATTCAACAGACAGCACAGACCACTCATGACAGGTATAATATTAGGCAACAATCTGGTTACTAACAGTTTAACACACACTGCTCACACAAGTTGGCAGCCACACTGCCATCATTTTAATGCCATAACATTTTTTTTCGGGCCAATGCCATGACATGTAGTATAATTGTTAATAAAAAAATAAATCCATCGACATTACTAGCAGCACTACTAGCGCGAAATAAACACTGAATGACATGAACACAATTTAACAAAATGAATGATTGTTCATTGTTCAGCAAACTGAATGACAAGAACTCAATATAGAAGATATGCAAAAAGATTGAGTAGAGATCAACTATATTGAATGGAAAAAATTAGAATCAGATATCACACATCCCATGATCCCTAGCATTGTCAGTCAGTTTTATTCTACCATTACAGTATACTAACAATTGTGACTCATTTATTCAAACACCATTTTGCTTATAGACAACTCATTGATACTTCTAGTTCTAGGTAGGATAATTTGCAAGTTTTGCTAAAGATAAAGAAGCAAAGTAACCATTTTATCTGGCAACAAGAAGCAGCAGGCCAGTTATTACCAGCTGCTGCAATGTGCATGCATGCAACTTCAGTTAGCTTTTGTTTACATAATATATCCAGAATTTCGCACCAAAGTAAGGCAGTAATTTAGTCTACAAGACAATGCCGGCCACCAGCCTACAGCTCTGTTGCATTGGCAAATCTCGCCAACAAACAAATTCATGCCAGCAAATTAATCTCTACATACTACTTGTGGCCATTTGCCGAGGTCGTGAACAAGAAAATCCAGGAAACTAATCTGCAAATATCACAAAAGGGGGGCATCCAGGCTCTTAAAAGAAAAAGAGCGGATCCACATAAATCACATTTTAACAAAAAGAAAGACACATCCATTTTGTTCGATTTGTCACAATAAGGTTGCAAATAAACACAATGGCAAGTTTAGTTGCAACATTTATACGCATGTATATCAGAACACAGATATCGTACCTTAACATAAGGTAAGGCTAGAATTTTAAATATTTTGGCTGCCACTGCACAAGAGCTTAAGAAGCACTATTGTAACAATGAATCACTTGTGGATATGCTAAGAGCTTGAGAAATTTTGAGTCGAGATAATAGCACCATTGGATTTTACCATTGAAATTCTTCTGATATCACCATTGGATTTTATTTGTGCACAACAAAGGGATAATTAAACGAGATAATAGCATATCCATACTACTTAGTATCAACTTTTGTTGTTCGAGACAAAAATGTTAGCATCAAAATTCACTTGTGCTGTTTTGTCTACTTGTTCTTCAGCCTTTTCTAGAGCAAGGACAACTGAAGCGTGCCTGTCTACTTGGCCGGAGGACAAATGAATCTCCAACAAGCAGATCGATGCAGCAAATATTATTGCAAAACATTATTTTGTCCTAGGAAATCAAGAACAGAGGGAGCCGGACAAGACACGAGACACAAGAACCCTAACCCATGGGGATTGGAGATGAAAGAACCCTAGAACTTACTGGGGAGAAGGCAGCGGAGGAGGTGGAGGCTGGAAGGGAGGTGTTCGCCGTCGAGGATGCGTCGCGCCGCCACGCCGCCACTTCGCGTCGCCGCTTCGTCGCCAGCTCCGCGTCGCGTTCTCCTTCGGCGAGAAAGGGTGCGGGGGCGTGGAGGTCGAACGGGATGCCGTCGAGGTGGTGGTCGTGCCGCGCCGCCGCGCCGTCGCCTCCTGCCTTCTGCCGCCGCCGCCTCCTCGCGCTATGGTTGGCGACTCGGCGTTGACGCCACGAGACGCCAGACGTGGAACGGATGAGTTCCACGAGTCCGAAGGTGTGGTCTACGTTCCAGGCGTCCCTAGCGGGGAATGGGTCGTTCGTGGGCTGCTTCCTTCCTGCGCCAGTTCTAAACGAACAGAATATATATATATATATATATATATATATATATATATATATATATATATATATATATTAATCATTTTGCAAAATTATACGACGGTTTCAAAATTTTACAGTGTTGACAACCAGCCGTGGGCCACGGCGGTTCGGCCAACAGCCGTGGGCCCCCACAGGCGTGGAGGTCAGCCGTCGTGGGCCACGACGGTTGAGGACTATTCGCCGTGCGCTACGGCGGCATGACCAACCGCCGTAGCCCACGGCGTTAAGCCCTCGCAGCCGCCGTGGCCCACGGCGGCAGGTTTCCTGCCCTGTATATAAGCCGAAAATTAGTCCGAAAATGTCATAAAAATTCGGAAAAAAAGAAAGAGAGGGTTGGGAAGGAGAATTGAGTGAGGGGGCGGAGCAGCGAAGCTCTGCCGGTTCTTCGCTTCATTGTAAGTATTTCGTCGATTTCAACCATTTTAGCCCGTATACTTAGAAACCGTATTTAGTGATTCACTGCGTTTCTTTAGATCTGTAGTATTAAAAATGTCCTGTTTGTAGGGTTAGGGTTGAGAAGGATAAGAGGGGAGGTGGAGGGTGCGGAGCAGTGAAGCTCTGCTGCTTCTTCGCTTCATTGCAGGTATTTCACTGATTTCACTAATTTCACTCATTGCTATTTCGGTGTAGTGTAGATTTCTGTAGATTTTTGTATGGTATAGATTTCTGGAGTATAGATCTGTAGTTGTAGTTTATAGATCTGTAGTTGTAGTTTATATTACGTAACATATTTACTGTTAAGTGTGTAGATTGCGGCTGATTAGTTTGTTAATTTAGTTTAGATATAAGTTTATTTGTTTCTTAGTCCCTGGATGTAGTATTTGATAGCAGTTACTGCTTTTTATTATGAATCAGACATGTCGGAGACAGTCACAATCAAATTATATTATGGAATTGGAGAAATTATATATGGTCCACAAGGAGTTGACTTGTCAAATTATAGTTCAATTGAGAAAAATGTTTCAAGAGCAGGAGAAAGAACTTGGGAGGCTATAACCAACTGGCTGGTCAAGGCATTTTCAGTAGATTTAGAGCACCAATGCATGTCGGTGATGGTACTAATCAACAGAAGTGCACCAGTGTATTGGGAGCTCGTGGCACTTGAAGGGACTCCACGATGAAGGAGTTTTATCAGAAATGCATGCCGAGTTGGTTTGCCTGTGATTTTGTTTGTCCAAGTTTACCAGAAGGGTGGGTCTAGCAGTCAAGTGCATGAGGAAGCTGAGGATGTGGACGAGGGGGGAGGTGGTGAAGAAGGGAAAGGTGCTGAAGAAGGGGAAGATGCTGAAGAAGGTGAACAACAAGAGGAAGAAGAAGGGGATTCTGAGGGTGAGCAGACATCTAGAGGTTATGTTGTCACTGGTGTTATTGATGAGGGAGAAGTAAACCCAGAGGTGATGAGACAATATCAGAGAGAGTTATAAGCTGATGAACGTGCATTGGAAAAGGACTCTTCAGATGATGATTATGATGATGATGATGATGATGAGTCTGAGGATCATGTGCCTTTGCATTGGCGGAACTACGATTTCTCCCGGTGTACTGTTAATAGTGGTGAGAATGTGCCATGGGAGTACACGGAGAATGAGATTTGTGTAGGCGCTATGTACCCCAGTACTGCACATCTGAAGGATGCAGTGAAGCAGTGATCCACCTTGACTCTACACAGGGAGTTCAGGGTAGTCAAGAGCTCTCCTAGGATATATGATGTGTGTTGCAAGAAGGATGATTGTTCTTTTCGAGTGTATGCATATATGGGGAAGTGGGATAATTACTTACAGGTGAAAGAAGTGAAAGGTCACACTTGCACCCTTGATCGTATTGATGCAAGACACCGAAACATTTCAGCCGATTTTGTTGCAAGCCACATGTACCCTCACATAGTGAATTGCCCTGATTATGCACCGAAGGCAATTATCGGTGTAATTGAGGAAAAATTTGGGTACACCATCGGTTACGGCAAGGCATACCAAGCAAAGAAGAAGGTGTTGGAGCATAGGTGGGGTACTTATGAAGCATCCTACCACAATTTGTCTAGCTTGCTACACACAATAGTTCAGATGAATCCTGGCAGCTACTATGATATCAAGGACTATCCTTGTGTGGAGACAATTGCAAGCTTGTTAGGTGCAAGGTTCTGGGGTACGCCTACGGGATGAGGTTCTTCATGTGCGCTAACTATGCGCACGACCCGATCCAGCCATTCGACCGCAACCTTAGAGCCAAAGTAAAGACTTACTACATTTCTCAATTATTCATTTGTCATTTGTGATTTAATATTTGCTGACATGTCTTTGGAAAAAGACTCCACCTCCTCTTTGTGATTTCATGCAGTGGCTAGATACCGAGCAGTCTGACTTCGACAAGAGCTACGTCGAGGGAGAAGCCCGTGATGCTAGGAAGAGGTGGTTCCGCATGGTTGAGTGAGAAAAGAGAGAGGAGAAAAAGAAGGAAGAGCAGAAGGAAATGCGCCATCGTCAGGAGATGAGAGAACGTGAAGCGGCCCAGGCCTGTGAAGCCGATAGAGAGAGGAAAAGGGAGAGGGCTCGCCGGGCCAAGGCAGCTGGGCCGGATGCCATCAGGAAGGGGAAATACACCCGTTGTACTCAGTAGACCTAGAGTATTAGCCAGACTGTATCAAATAATGTCGGATTTCATGACATCGTCAACTAGGGTCCTCGGTTTGTATCCTTAAGGACTTTAATCGAACTGCATTAGAGTGTGTTCTATCCGTTACGTGTGTTTCGTTACAGTGACTGTAATATGCAGAGTCATTGTGTTTCCTCCGAGTCACTGACACGTTCCCCTCCCACAGTGTCAGGGGGTGAGACCTGGACAGATCCGCAAGGGGGCGACCCAAGCGGTTGTAGGTTAATTGGAGGGGATCGGGAACTAAGAGCGTAGGTGGTAGTTCGCAGGAGGAACTCGGAATACGGGGAGAATGGCGAGGGACACAAGGGTTTAGACTGGTTCAGGCCTCCGGAGAGTAAAACCCTACGTCCAGTATGCGGTGGAATTATGCGTGGAAGGGAAGTCCTCTCGAATGGAGCTCTAGGCCGCCTTATATGGTCAACGGGCTAGGGCTTCCATTCGAGGTCGGTGGACCCTCATCGGGGTCGGTTACAAATTAGGAAGGTCATCTTCCGTGATTACAGGGTGAATCCCGCGATACGTGGACCTACTGGCGGCGTCAAGCCGCGACCTAGGGGAGACTCTTCCGCCACAAGCCCGGCGGATCCTCCGGGATCTGGATAAGGTCTTCCGGAGTCTTCCAAGATCGCCAGGGTTGTGGATAAGGTCTCCGGGCCCACTTGTAGGTCGGTGGGGCTTCTGACAGGTCGGGTCCACATGACAGGGACCTCTGGGACCCTGGTCGGTGGGGACCCATGGGTACCCATGTCTCTCAAGCCCCCGATCGACGTGTAGGCGTAGCGGCCGAGACGAAGTCATGTCGAGGCTTGGTGAAGTCATGGCGTCGCAAGGTCGTGTAGGGTGCACGGGGATCCAAAAAAGAAAAATCTTGCCAGCGCCCACGAAGTCGAACATCAAGCTCCTGGGACGCAGATCCAGAAGTTTGAAGTGAAGGCAAGACGCTGTCGTTTTGAAGAACCGCCGACCTGACCGAAGTCAGAGAAGATCATCATGCCCTTGTGGAAGGTCCCTGTACTGACCAAAGGGAGGTCGAGCAGAGGCATAGTGGAAGCTGGCTTCCGGTAGGTCGATGCGACGTAGGGGGAGAGGGCGTCGTAAGACGCACTCATGGAGTAGCTCCCGAGCAGGAAGGCGACCTGGAAGGTCGGGTTGATGCTCGAAGAATGAACAGAGAACCTACGACCTTCTGCTTTAGTCTTGAAGATGCTTTATCCACTGAGTAAGACAAGCCATCTAGAATCTCTGCAAAGTAGTGTCAGGTGCCAGAAGTTTCGTCGCGTAGCGTCCCACGGGCATACTGTGCGAGCACGGGACCTGCTTCAGGCTGAGACGCAGTCGCTGCCAAAAAGCTGAAAAGTTGTCATCAGGCGGGTGGCAGACGTGTCAGCGTGCCCGGAAGCAGACAAAGACCTCGTGCTCCACGTGGCAACAATGCTGCGGATAAGGATGCCACACCATCCGAAGTGCAGACGGCATCCAAGGGCGAGCTCCACTGCTATAAATAGGAGGCCACATGACTTGCTTCTTGGACCAAATAGGAGGCCATGGCAAAACAGCTTAGTAATTATGCGGTGTCCTGGTCTTGTGTGCGTCCACCATAGCGTAGTGCTAGAGAATCATCTCTTGGAGCTAGAAGAATGCTTGCGAAGTTGGGGGAACTCCAGGTGCAGCATGGGGCAGTACATCCTTGACAGGCCTTGTGAGCGGAGGCCTAATGTGGCGTTGGAGACTGTCGTACTGCGTCGTGGAAGGCCTGAGGTGACGCTGGTCCGATTTGGGATCTTGTGAGAGCACCCTAGCAAAAGATGGGACTCCACAGGAAACCTTCTGAGGCTAGAGTAAAGGTGGCTGTGTGGCAGCCGCGACCTCGGCGGCGGTGGAGATCTCCAAGTAGGTCCTGAAGCTAGAAGAAAGCTTGCGACGCGCTTCATCAGTCTAGGTTGCGCCGTAGGCACCATGTAAGGTAGATTAGGACCTTTAATATGTTTGCATCTTGTAATTGGCCTTGGGCCAAGGTTGTTTGTAGCTTACGAAGCTTTTATACACATGCTTGCATGGCAACTGATGTGTCTTGACCAATGTGAGGAGGCGCCCGGGCGGCAATGGCGTGGCCAAAGTCCCGGCGGGGCTGTATTAGCACACCGACCTTCGGAAGGTCATAGAAATCGAGAAAAGTGTCTGTGTCGACCTGGGTCGACACGGCCGCTGTACAGTGGCACAACGCAGGGGTGTCAATCCTGAAGTCTGTAGGTCCTTATCGACCTAGAATGCATCAAGGCCTCAGCGAGGAGCTGTAATTAGGACCGAGAGGTCGTCAACGGGCAGTAGAGCCTTTAAGCACGGGGCCGTTGATAAAGTTGAGCCGCTGTAGGTCGAGGCGACCTAGAAGGCATGCTGGCAGCTGGGCCTAGGAGACGTGATGTGAACCCGCCGTTGGGAGACCGAGGCGACCTAGGAGGCTGCCGGTATCTTAACGACCTCGAATAGGCGATAGGGTGGACCCATAGGTCGTCCATGGGTCGCGACGACCTTGAATGTGGCACTGGAGATATTTATGTTTGGGGGCTTGAATGTAGGGCATAACAGGTCCACGTCGGCCGGAGCGCTGACTAGAGGCCGGCGGACGCAGATTCCCGTACGGAACTAGCCGTTACTGCCATTTTCCCGTTAGGCCAAAAAGAGCCGTTGGGCGGTAGATCCGCGGGAGGCGCCGAGCCGTTGGGTCGCCGTGATTTTCGCCAAAGAGACGTTGGGTGCGGCCGCCCGTTGCGCCGCTAGGGCCCAACTATATAAGACCGGTCCATGGTCTGGGGACCTTTACTTGCTTTCATTTCCACTTCGCATTAGGGTTCCGCCGCCACTCCATTGCTCGGAGAGAATAGCAGCGCCGCCGTGCTTAGGTCCGCCGTGCACCGCGACCTCGCATGCGAACCAAGACCCTTGTAGTGTTTAGATCCAAATCCATCGGCCTCGAGGAAGAGAAGATGGAGCCCGCGCCAATTCCGCCGCCGCAGACCGTCTGGGAGCCGTTCGTGGTGACGGAGGAGCAGATCCAGGCCTTGGCGGCCCGCGGGTTGCTGAGGCCCAAGACGGAGGTCGCCTGGAGGCCGGCGGCGGGCGAGGAGTTCCCGACGGAGGGGACCGGCGAGACCGTCGGCTTCCTCGCGCACATCGAGCGTGGGTTCGGGGTCCCGGCGGGTGACTTCTTCTGCGGTCTCCTCTTCTTCTACAGGATCGAGGTGGTGCATCTCGTCGCCAACGCCATCGCCATCATCTCCTCCTTCATCCACCTCTGCGAGGCCTACCTCGGAATAGCGTCGCATTTCCACCTTTGGCGCCACTTCTTCGAGCTCAAGAAGACGGGGAAGTCCGAGGTCGTGGGGAGCGTCGGCTTCATGCTGCGCTGGTACATGAAGCCGGAGTACATCGACCTTGTACTCCCCGACAACACCACCAGTTGGAAGCAGGGGTGGTTCTACCTCGACAACCCGGCGCCAGTGCTTCCTGACAGGACGGGACGCGCTCCCGTCCCGTTCCCGGAGTGGACCAACCAGCTCACGTCGCGGGAGACTGAAGAGCTGCGCCCACTGCTGGAAGACCTAGAGAGGTTGAAGGCGGAGGGGCTGACCGGCGGCGCGGTGGCTATCAGCTTCAGCCGCCGGCTGATACAGCCCATCCGGGACCGAGTCCACCCAGCCCACGAGTACTGGGGGCAATCCGACCCCACCCGGGTCATCAAGCGCAAGGTCTCCAAGGAGGAGATGGCGGCGCGGGTGAAGAACATCTTCGCCGGGCGCATCCGCAATCGGGAATGCCCCAAGGCGCTCGGTGTGTATCGGCCATCCGATGCGGTGAGTCTTTCGACCTTGCCTCCTTGTTACCTTAGAGTCTGAGCATTTGTGACATAGGTCTTTTCCTTTATCTTTTTGTTTTTCAGCATCGTGAGGGCATCTATTGGTGCCCTGCGCCACTGCGCAATGAAGAAGAGCGGAGCTACAAGGTCCGTGCGCGCGGAGGACGTGCAGGTGCCTCCGCAGCAGTACATCGAGGAGTACATCTCTGACTCGTCGGTGGGGAGCGATGATGATGCTCCCACCACAAGGAGAGCGCCGCCAAAGGTCGCCGCGTTGGCGCCGCGGCGCACGCGGCAGACGGCGGGCAAGATGTCCGCTTCCCGGGCCGCGGCCACGATCGCCGCCACCCAGACGGCGGAGGCCAAGAAGAAGAAGAGGAAGAGAAGCGGGCCTGCTGTGTCAGCGGACACAGCGACGATAAGTTCCGGCGTTGAGACTATCAACGTCGAAGATGAGGAGGATGACGCCAAGTCGCCGAGCGCGGCAACGGTCACGCCTGCGGAGACGCCCCGCAAGGCCGCGGCGACGGAGGGGCAGGCATCGCAGACGCCCCGCAAGGTCGCCACCGCGGAGGTGCACTCGAGGTCGGGCGCGGACATCCTGGGCGACGTGGGGTCACAAAAGAGGGCGAAGAAAGCCCCTCCTAAGCCCTGCAAGCCCGGGCTGAGGTCGGCGACCAAGTAAGTCACGAGACCTATACCCATTCTTTGTTTTGCACATCAAATTCTCTGCTGCTTCTGATCGGTTAAGGTCGCTGCTTGTACGCAGGGCGACTCTGGCCACGTCGGAGAGCGCCAAGAATGCCTCAGGCCAAGAGGCGTTCGGGCGCAAGGGGATAGAGGCGTCGGTGGAGCAGTCGTCAGCGGTTTCGACGGCTGATGTCACGAGCCCGGCCACCGGGGCCGGGGCGACGGCGGCGTCTGCGGCGGAGAAGGACGGGGCCAGCACTGCTCCGCCCACCAGAGGTGAGCAGGACGACCTCTGCATGGCGGACCCACAGCCGACGCTGGACCCGCAGGCTGCGGAGGCGGGCGGCGCCAACGTCGAAGGTGACAATGATCACGCGGACACTCGCGATAAGAACTTGTGCCTCGATACCTCCATCCTTGTCGTGTATCCCAAGCGTCTTGTAAGGTCTCAAAATGAAACGTGTCTTCCATTGTTGCAGTCGCTTGCCGAGCGGGTGCAGGCTCGGGTGAGCTTGGTGAGGGAGGCTGCCAACGCCCACGCGGAGGCGGCTGCGGCTCGCGAGGCCAAACTGCAGGCCCAGGTCGAAGCCGCACAGGAAATCAAGCACGTGAAGGAAACCATGGCCCGCCAGGCGGAGAAGGAGGTGGCCTCCTTGAAGAAGAAGCTGGAGGCGGCGGAGCAGAAGGCGAAGGACGCGGCGGACGACCTCCAGGCTGTGGTGGAGGGTAAGCTTGCTAGGTCGCTAGATGTTGATTCCACTTATCTCCTGGGTCTTTTTTCTGATTTTTCGACCTTGAATGAGTTCAGGCGCCAAGGAGACAGAGGACGCTCTGAAGAAGGAGCTGGCGGAGACCAAGGATCAAATAAGGATCCTTAAGGAGAGGACCGCGGAGGTCCGGGAGGGTGAGTAGTTCTTTCACCGCAGCAGGGTGTTTTGACTTACCGCCATTAATCCGAAGAAATGACAGATCTCTCCCAATTGATAATGCAGGTCTGGGGAAGGAGCTTGCCGACCTCAAGGAGGCCGCCCAGTATGTGATGGACATCTACGTCCCTCAAGAGGAAGGGGCGGAGCCAAAGGGGCTGGTCGACCGGCTGGATGAGGCCGAGAACCGGATCAAGGACCTACTGCTGGACACCACCAAGCTTGCGGGGGCTGCGGCGTTGTCGATAGTGGAGTATCACGAGCCGTCATTCGACCTGCAGAAGGTCGCGGAGGACGTCGACCTGTCTGGCTTGGTGAGGCGCGAGGACATCCTGGCTGCCGCAGAAGAGGTCGTCAACAAGTTTGACTTCTGAAAATGAAAGGTCGAGCTGTATCATTTTGCAGATGTGAGTTAGGCCGGGGCCTAGCAATGTAAACAATCATTTGCTGTAATAAAGGTTCACAAATTATATAGGATGTGTGCTTCACTTGAGTAGCAAGAACAATCATTATGTAAGCTCGAAAATAACTAGATTGCGAAGTGCGCCCCCACTAACCCAACTCAGTGGAGGAATGGCTTACCGGCTGTGCAGCTTAGCGTGGAGGCTTAGGCACAGTCGGTGCGCGGAGGGGGTCGTGGACCCTAGGTCTCGCAACCTAGCGACTTAGGAATGTTCATAAAGAAAGTAGTGACTAACCATGTGTGGAACGTGCACAAACATAATGTGAAACCCCTTCAGGTCGCGAGACCCTTAGGTTGGCGAAGCCAAGCCCCCGAGCACTTCGGGGCCTAACCTAGGCCAAGCCCCCGAGTGTTTCGAGGGGGAAGGGTAAAAACAACAGAAAGTAAAAAGGGGAGACCCAGGTGTAGGTCGACAAGGGAACTGCCGAAAGGAATCTCTTTCTTTGTTGAATGGAAATTACAAAAGATGAGAGTACATAGCTTTTATTTTGGTACACATCTTCTTAGGATAGAAGCGACGCAGGTGCTCGATGTTCCAGACGTTCGGGACTCCTTGACCGTCGGCCCACTGGAGGCGGTAGGTCGCTGGTCCAATGACTTCCATCACGATGAAGGGACCTTCAAAGGGCGCAGAGAGCTTATGCATGCCTTTGGTGTCTTGGATGCGTCGCAAGACTAGGTCGCCCACGTTGAAGGATCGTTCGCGCACGTTGCGGTCGTGGTAGTGACGTAGTTGCTTCTCATGGCGCGTGTGCCGCATCAGCGCAGCCACACGGTGTTCCTCAATGCTGTCGAGGTCAACCTTGCGCGTCTCCTCGGCTGTCCCTTCTTCGTAGTGTTGGATGCGTGGGGCACCAAAGGCGAGGTCGGTCGGGAGGACGGCCTCCGACCCGTACACCAGGCAAAATGGTGAATAACCCGTAGCTGAACTGACCTGGGTCCGGAGACCCCAGATCACGTGCGGTAGCTCTGCTAGCCACCTGGTGGCGTATTGGGAGGCGTCGTCGAAGATGCAGTCCTTGATACCTTGAAGCACCATGCCGTTTGCGCGCTCGACCTGGCCGTTGCAGCGTGGGTGCGCCACCGAGGAGTAGTAGACATCGATGAGGCTGTCTTGGCAAAAGTCCCAGAAGTCGGATCCTGTGAAGGCCGAGCCTAGGTCGGTGATGATTCTGTTGGGAACTCCGAAGCGGTGGGTGATCTCTTCGATGAATTTTGCCGCCTCCTTCGACGTAACGGTGGCAACGGCTCGAACCTCGATCCATTTAGTGAATTTGTCCATCGCCACCAGGATGTGCCTGTAGCTGCCAGGGGCCGTCTTGAAAGGTCCCACTGAATCCAGACCCCATATGGCAAAGGGCCAGGATGGAGGGATTGTCCTCAGGGCTTGCGCTGGCACATGCTGCTGCTTGGCGAAGAACTGACACCCTTTGCATCGCCGGACTAGGTCTTGAGCGTCGGCCAGAGCGGTAGGCCAGTAGAAGCCCGACCTGAAGGCCTTTCCCACCAGATTGGCGGAGGCTGCGTGATTGCCGCATTCTCCACCGTGAATCTCCTGCAGGAGCTGGAGACCTTCAGATCTGAGGATGCACTTCATCAGTACGCCATTGGAGGCGGATCTCCGATAGAGCTCCGTGCCGATGATGACGTAGTTGGCACTACGCCTGACGATCTTCTCCCGTTCGACCTTGTCCTCGGGGACTCGCTGTTCCAGGATATAGGCGACAAAGTCGAGGTGCCAATCGTCTTTAGCTTCTGTCATGAGGACGTCGCGGCCGCCTGGAGGGGTCACGTCACCAGACGACGTCTCTAGGTCGCTGAGGAGCCTCATCGAAGGCTTGCGTAGATCTCAGACGAACATGCCGGCCGGAACCAGCGCGCGCTTGGAGCCCAGCTTGGAAAGGACGTCAGCCGCTATGTTGTTGTCGCGGCAAACGTGGTGGAATTCCAGGCCTTCGAAGTGGGCTTCGAGTTTGCATACCTCTGCGCAGTAGGCGTTCATCGTGTCCTTCTTGATGTCGCATGCCTTGTTGACCTGGTCGATGACGACCTTGGAGTCGCCATAAGCAATGAGGCGCTTGATTCCCAGGGAGACGGCGATGCGCAGCCCGTGAATCAGGGCCTCGTACTCGGTGCTGTTGTTGGACGCCTTGTAGTGGATCTGTAGGACGTACTTCAGGTGATCGCCTTGAGGGGAGATGAAGAGTACGCCTGCGCCTGCTCCTTCGAGGTTCAGGGAACCATCGAAGTACATCTTCCAGTGCTCCGGCTTCTCCGCCGGTGGGGGTTGTTGGGTCTCTGTCCATTCAGAGACGAAATCTGCGAGGATCTGGGACTTGATGGCATGTCGTGGACAGAACTCAAGTTCGAACTCGCCAAGCTCGACCGACCACTTGACGATGCGCCCTGTGGTGTCGCGGCTGCGTAGGATTTCTCCCAAGGGGAAGCTTGACACGACCTTGATCTTGTGCGATTGGAAATAGTGCCGAAGCTTGCACGAGGTGACGAGGAAGGCGTACAACATCTTCTGAGGCTGCGAGTACCTGATCTTGCTATCAGAGAGGACCTCGCTGACGTAGTAGATAGGTCGCTGGACGGGATAGGGTTGACCCTCTTCAGGTCATTCCGCCACCAGGACCGCGCTAACCACCTGGGTGGATGCGGAAATGTAGAGCAGCAAGGTCTCTTTTGGCGCCGAGGGCACCATGACCGGAGGCGTTGTGAGGAAGGTCTTCAGCTCTTCTAGCGCCTGGTCCGCCTCATCTGTCCACACGAATTTGTCTGACTTTTTCAGCAACTTGAAGAAGGGCAGGCCTTTCTCCCCGAGCTTGCTGATGAAGCGACCTAGTGCGGCCATCATGCCAGTGAGCTTCATGACGTCTTTCTTCCCGGTAGGTCTCTTCATCCTGCGGATGGCGTCGACCTTGGTGGGGTTCGTCTCGATGCCCCGGTGGCTGACCATGAAGCCTAGAAGCTTGCCAGATGGAACGCCGAAGACACACTTCTCTGGATTGAGCTTCCAGCGGTAGCGCCGGAGGTTAGCGAAGGTCTGGGCGAGGTCAGCGATGAGATTGTCCTCCACCGTGGTCTTGACAACTACGTCGTCGATGTATGCTTCGACGTTGTCGCCGATCTGGGACTCCAAGCACTTCTGGATGGCCTTCTGGTAGGTCGCTCCAGCGTTCTTGAGGCCGAACGTCATGGCCGTGTAGCAGTAGATGTCGTGCGGCGTTATAAACACCGTTTTGTCTTGGTCAGAGACCTTCAGGGCTATCTGGTGATACCCTGAGTAACAGTCGAGGAAGCATAGCAAGACGCTTCCTGCTGTGGAGTCAACGACCTGGTCGATGCGCGGAAGAGGGAAGGGGTCCTTAGGGCAGTGCCTATTGAGATCGGTGTAGTCGATACACATTCTCCATCGACCGGTTTTCTTGGGTACAAGCACCGGGTTGGCGAGCCAAACCGGATTTTTACATTCGTGGATGAATCCGGCAGCTAGGAGCTTTATTATCTCTACCCTAATGACCTCCTTGCGATCCTTCGCAAAGCGGTGCAGCTTCTGCTTGACAGGCTTGGCCGTCTTGCTTACATCCAAGGAGTGCTCAGCCAGCTCCCTTGGAACACCCGGCATATCTGATGGGGTCCATGCGAATATGTCGGCGTTGTCCCGGAGGAAACTGGTGAGCACGAGTTCCTATTTTTCCCCAAGGTTGTCGCCAATGACCACCGTCTTCTCTGGGTCGGCAAGGCCGATGCAGACCTTCTTTGTCGCTGGTACGGCGTCGAGGGCGGTGTCAGTGCGCTTCTGCTCTGGGACGGTGAGGTCGCTCGGGGCAACCTTCGCAGCTTCGGCGATCATAACCGCCGAGGCGTCGACGCAGGCGTTCGTCGTGGCGATGTCCAAGGCCTCGTTGTCGCACTTGAACGAGACGATGAGGTCGCCGTAGAAAGTGAGGACCCCGTTGGGGGCCGCCATCTTCAACACCAAGTAGGTGTAGTGCGGGACGGCCATGAACCTGGCTAGCATGGGGCGACCCAGGATGGCGTGGTACGAAGACTTGAAGTCGGCGACCTCGAAGCTGAGATACTCTGTATGGAAGTTTTCTTCCATGCCGAAAGTCACTGGAAGGGAGACCCGGCCCATGGGGTAGGCCGCCTTGCCAGGGGCGATGCCGAAGAAGGGCTCGTCGCACGCAGTTAACCTCTTGAAGTCGAAGTCCATCTTCTTCAAGGTCTCGATGAAGATAACGTTGAGCCCGCTTCCCCCGTCGATGAGAGTCTGAGGGAGCAGGGCGCCCTCGACTATGGGCTCGACGACAAGCGGGTAGGACCCAGGATCTGGGATATGGACCCAGTGGTCAGCCCCGGAGAACGTGATGGGCTGCTCCGACCACCGCAGGGGCTGCGACGGCTTGGTGTGAATGAGCTGGATCTCGCGCTTATCCTTGCGATAGCGCCTCCTGCTTGAGCTGGTCTTCAGGCCACCGACGATCATGTTGATCGACCTCTTGGCCTGCTGGAAGGGGCCATTGGGGTTGCCCGCCGCCTGTGGAGGAGGTAGGTCGCGCTCGTCGCGGCGGTCCTCCGGCTGATGGTCGTCACGTCGTCGGTCGTCGCGGCAGCTGTCATCGCCGCGACCACGTCGGTCGTCCCGGCGGTTGGTGTTGTAGCGACGTGAAGACGACCGATCTCCGTCGCCTCTGGGTCGCTTCGGATCTTCGGGCGTACGGAACGCCCTCTTGAATTGTGAGCACTCGCGGACGGTGTGGGTAGCCCCCTCGTGGAATGTGCAGGGGCTATCAAGCACTGCATTGAACTCATCGACGTTGAACGTCGAAGGTCGACGTCCCTCCGCCGCAAGCACCTCTGAAGGTCGCTTGCGCAGCTTGGAGCTTGCGTCGCCAGCGGTGCCGGAGACGCCTGCATCGCGCTTGGCGTCGGAGTCAAACTGGTTGACCAGCGCCTCGTCAGTGTCGATGAGCTTGTTCACGACCTCCATGAGCGCGCGAAACTGTGGTGGCTCCCGACTCGTGGATCTTCTCAAAGATCTTGCGATCTCTGATGCCCTTTTTGTAGCTGTCGACGACCTGGTCGTCCCGGACACCGACGCAGGTGTTACGGTTCTCAAAGAACCGGTTGGTGTAGTCGCGGAGCCGCTCGTTGATCTTCATGGTAACCCTCCCGAGGTTGAAGGTATTACCGAGGCGATTATAGGTCGCCTGGAAGTTGGACGTGAAGGCCTGGGACAGGTCGGCCCACGACGTGATGCTGCCCGCTGGGAGGTTGTTGAGCCAGAGCGACGGTGCGTCACCCATCACCAACGGGAAGTACGCCGCCATGTGGTCAAAGTTGCCGCCGGCCGCCTTGACGGCGACGTAGTAGGTCGACAGCCAGATGTTGGGGTCGGAGCGGCCATCGTACTTCTGGATGTTCGGCTTGAAGTTGTCGGGGTAGGCGACCGATCTGAGGCGAGGAGCCAACGCAGGGAAGGCGGTGATGGCCATGTCGTCGCCGCCGTCCCCGACTTGGGCGCCGCCTCTGCTCTGTGCAGGGGCCACGACCTGGGATCTGGGCTGGCGATCTGGGTTCGGAATGGGGCCCTCCGGGTGGCCGTAGTCCGCCTCGTACTGAGCACGTCGCCTGTTCTCGACGTCGTGGCGGTCGCGCTCCTCTCGCTCCATGATGTGATGGACGGCACCCGGAGGTCCGTACTCGCGGTCGTATTGCGCGCGACGTCGCAGCTCCCGCTCCTCACGCTCGCGATGGCGCTGATCGATGTAGCCGCGAGCGTCGCGGCCACACCTGTTCTTTTCGAGGTTGGCGCGGAGGTCGCCGTCTTTTGCACCATTCGCCCGAGGCTGGTCGAGGTTGTGCTGGTCGACTTCCTCCTGGATGGGTGGAAGGTTGCTGTGCGCAGGTCGATTGGATCGACTGCGCAAATGCCGGCTTGATGTCGACGCAGCGGACTTTGCTGCTGCGCTCTTCTCCTCCACCAAGGCCGTGGCGCCCCGAAGGTAGGCCATGGTTGCGTCAGCCTCGGGTGAGGGGTTGGCTTGTTGGAGACGTGCCATAGCCGCGCCCAGGTTGGCCTGAGGGCTATTGAACGTCGGCAGCCCTGCTTCCTCAAACTCGAGACGTAGGTCTCGGGCGCAGGGAGGTACCGCCTGGCGTTGCTCTTCCGCCCGTCGCTGAGCACGGTTGGCATTGCCCTAGATCCGACGTGCTTCCTCGGAGTCTGTCGCGCCGAGATGTGGTGGTTCGTTCGCCGACACCACCAGGACCCGCCGCAGGATGGAGCTCTGGTCATTGGGGGAGACGTGGATCCGGACCTTTTGGAACTCACCAGCGTCCGAAGACGTGGGAGCTCGCGTGGTACGTGGAGCAGTACGCTCCTGGTCGATCTTCTTCCGCAGCCGGCAGCCACGGAGGGTGTGTCGCACACCCTTGTGGTAGGTGCACGGTACGTCGAGCGGATCGCGGCGGGCGCGGAGCTCGGGCTTGAGGTCGCCGGATGGCCCCCGCCGCCCAGATTGGATCTGGGAGGACTTGGTCGCCTGACGGGTGCAGATGTCGCTAGATGGTCGCAGACCGAAGGGGAATGTCTTGCGGCGCGACGCAGTCTGCGTTGAGCGCTGGGCTCTCTCACAGATCTGGAGGGTCTCCTCCATCATGTCGATGACGCGCTCCATTCCCTGAACAATGTCATAGGGTTTGGGTGGGTGGGTCTTCGACACCAGATCGGAAACAGGGACGGCGACGGGTGTCGCCGGGATCTTCACAGCGGTCGCCGGAGAGGTCGCGACCGCCGATACAGTTGAGGTCGCCGTGAAGGAGCCGAAGCAGATCTCCACGGGGTTGGCGAGGATGTCCGCCATGCTCGCCGGGAAAACAACACCAGATCGGGCCACCATGCTGCACAGCGAGTTCCCGATCACCCCTACCTGGCGCGCCAACTGTCAGGGGGTGAGACCTGGACAGATCCGCAAGGGGGCGACCCAAGCGGTTGTAGGTTAATTAGAGGGGATCGGGAACTAAGAGCGTAGGTGGTAGTTCGCAGGAGGAACTCGGAATACGGCGAGAATGGCGAGAGACACAAGGGTTTAGACCGGTTCAGGCCTCCGGAGAGTAAAATCATACGTCCAGTATGCGGTGGAATTATGCGTGGAAGGGAAGTCCCCTCGAATGGAGCTCTAGGCCGCCTTATATGGTCAACGGACTAGGGCTTCCATTCGAGGTCGGTGGACCCTCATTGGGGTCGGTTACAAATTAGGAAGGTCATCTTCCGTGATTACAGGGTGAATCCCGCGATACGCGGACCTACTGGCGGCGTCAAGCCGCGACCTAGGGGAGAGTCTTGCGCCACAAGCCCGGCGGATCCTCCGGGATCTGGATAAGGTCTTCCGGAGTCTTCCAAGGTCGCCGAGGTTGTGGATAAGGTCTCCGGGCCCACTTGCAGGTCGGTGGGGCTTCTGACAGGTCGGGTCCACATGACAGGGACCCTGGTCGGTGGGGACCCATGGGTACCCATGTCTCTCACACGGATCGACTGGCCCACAAAGCGACAGTGCCCTAGTACTAGGGTGTGTTTTCTCCGAGTCACTGTTTCGTTTCCCTTCCCACGGATCGAAGGGCCCACCACCCAGCCACCCTCCTTCTTCTGCCTATATGTAGCACCATTCACTCCATTGCCTTCTTCTCACAGCATTAGGCAATGGCTTCGTGGAGCGGGGATGAACACGGTTTCGGTCCTGAGTTGTGGCATCAGCAATCAGAAGATTTCGAAGCCAATTTCCCACTGAAAGGCAAGAGTGACTTCAGATCGATACGTGATGTTAGAAGCTACGCACCGAAGCAAACGGTGTTGTGGCCTAAGTGTTCACACGGTGAGTTCTGCGTGATGCAAGTGTATCAGGGATGGAACAACTCCGGTCGTCGCTTCTGGCACTGCCCACATGCATGGGTAAGTAATGTCCACATATTTGTTCATCATCTTTCTTTGGTTTGGTAACATTTTCTTGGCTTTTGCAGTACTCCACCCAAGCAGAGAACTGCGGGTTCTCGCAATGGGTGGATCCACCAGCTATTGATCCCTATCAACAGTACATCGACTACCTCGAGGACGTCGTCATCTACAACCTGAAGCGGGAGCTGTCGGAGGCATTGGCTTCTCTAGATCCATCGTCTAGCGCAGGAGAAGACCGGTGCTGCAAATGTTCGACCTGCACTTGTGAATGTCACAAGAAAGATTGGTCCCCTCTACCTTCATCACCTCCACCCTCACCTGGGTACTACATGCCATCGCAACACTCCGGCGGCTCTATGCTCTCCGGGCAGTTCTCGTACAACTAGATTCATTAGGAATGTTGTAATGAAATTTCTAAATTCCCTAAGGCATGTTATCAGTACGTAATGTGCTTCGTTAGGGTAGTACTAGCACCGTACATGCTATTGCAAATGTGTGTGTTTTCTCTGCTAAATTTTTAAAAAAAACCGCCATGGCCCACGGCGGTTGGCCACATGCAACCGCCGTGGGCCATGGCGGTTGCAAGGCGGCTGCCTGCCGCCGTGGGGATACTGCAACCGCTGTCTGCAACTGCCGTGGGCCACGACGTTTGCCGAACCGCCGTGGCCCACGGCGATTGGTTGTCAAAACTGTAAAATTTTGAAACCGTCGTATAATTTTGCAAAATGATTAAAAAGTATATATATATATAAATTCAAACGAACAACAATTTTTCGTGGGCTGATTTCAATCCGGTTGGAAAAAAATTCCGACTGGAACGGACCGTTTCGGGCCTTATTCCGAGGAAACCGAACGAGGCCTAAGCCATGTCAACATCCACCAAACCATATATTTATATCTTCGTCGATTTTCTGTGACTAAGAGCATGTTGTATTTGCGAGTAGCACACCATAAAATTCTCGCAGTTAAAATACATGTAGTATCAATCATTTAAGAATAATTTTCTCTCAACAAAATTAACATGATTTTATATATAATATTGTTTATTTACATGTGAATATCGCTATGTGTAGCTCCCTGCGCTCCAGCAGCCTGGAATATTTTTCTCTATCCTTCGGAGCATCCTCAGAAAAGCAACGCTGGAGCTGCTCAAAACTATAGTTCTACCTGGCACAGATGCTCACAGCAAATTCATAGGCATACTCTACTGTTCCTGGTATTTATGTGGAATAAAGGCATACTGTACTGACCTGGTATTTATGTGGAATAGAGCCATACAGAGATATTCAATTCATGCACAACACGCCTTAATAGCTAGTAAAGCTGAATACATTATATATAAGGGACAGATCATCTCAAATTATTCAAAGCGTCAGATACCACTATAACTCAAATGGCATCAAGAATTTGGCGAAGGAGAGTATACCTTGTTTTATGTGTTGAGATGGAGAAAAACCAAAGATGTGACTAGTGGAGTACACAATGAATACTGCATGCTACTAAACACACATGGGACTTCTACTCTTCTGTTGACTATTATCAGGAGTAGAACCCCAATCTCTCATATTATGACTACTAGATACTCTGTCCCTAATGCAATTATAATACAAGCTTAAGCTATTTTGTTCCTATAAATGTACCAAACATATTTTATCCTTTCTTTTAAAAAAATGAGTATACATATCAAATAATCATCTATCAGACTTGTTGGATGGAACATGACACATTCAAGTATTTACTGAACTTAATAAACTGAGCAATATCAATTCAACTAAAATTTCTCAAGAAAGATGAAAATGCACAAATGGTAACTCCAATTGTACAAATTCATATCCACGATATAATAGCATATGGTACAACAGGGATTGTTGTGCATATTTGTACACAAGATTGTGTAAAACTGATAGTGATACAAATAGGAAATTTTGGAACCAATTTTGAGACTGCTACATGAGCACAGCAGCCTACTGTTCCTCCTCGATAGCCTCTTGAACTGCTTTAAGAACCATTGGAATTAAATATCTATTTGTTGCAATAATGCCTCTGTCACGATCAAGGTATCTACCTTTGGAAAAATCCAAATCATTTCCTGAGGCATCTTTTACCATGCCACCAGCTTCTGCAAACACCAGGTAGGGGCCAATTAGCAAATAGATCTTTCAGTTGTGCAATTAATTGTTTCTCATAATATAGTTATGTATCATACCTGTGACAATAATTGATCCAGCTGCATGATCCCAAACTGTTTCTATATAACCCCTTTGTGAAAAACGCAAGTAAATGGCACCATCACCTTGTGCCAGAGCACCATATTTAGCTTGGCTATCCATTCTAACAGGAGGAGCTTGGACACCAAGTTTCTATCGAAATAAGAACAAAGGATTTTCTTATATACTTATTAAGATCTCTGGGCAAAGAAAATAAGCAAGGACCAACCTCCGCAATGGTGCTAGTTAAATCACGCTTGGAGTGTTCTAAGGACTCAAAGAATGAGGCATCGACTGGATTGCTGATAGAGCATATAGTAATCTGAAATATAAGTTAGATAAAAGGGTAAAATAAGAAAGAAATGAACTCGTGAAAAGTGAAAGTGGTTATGATTCATGAAGCAAATCCAAAAGCACTAGTTACCTTTTGTGGCTCAGATCCCTCTAAGGCCTCGACTTCAGCCCCACAACCAATTGTAGCAAAAAAGAGGGAACCGACTTGATCCCCAGAAGAACTGCCATTGTGCTTGTTTGTTGATTTTAATGGAAGATTTGGACATCCCAACACACCCAAAACAACTTTACCCTCATCAAGTAATCCAAGTGCAACTGCATACTGATCCCCCCTTATGAAACTGCACCAAATTTTCACGATAGGCAGAGTAAACAAAGGTGGATGGTACAAAAAAAATTGAACTTACTCTATAACATCTTCAAAGTCGTTTAATAAAAATACAAATACAGCTCATATGTGTATGGAGAAGCAAATCAAGGAGCTAATAAAAACTTCAGCTTATGCATCTTGTATTTATAAGAAATAATATAAAATCATTATTTGATAAATCAGGTCATCCTGTGTATCTAGTTTACAGAAAAATAATGTGCCCTCCCGTGTAAAGCTCTTTTTTTTTTCTGAACTTGAGTACATATGTATGGGATAAGCTATGAGTAGTGGTAACATGTGATAAGTTATCAAACTCACCCTTTAGTGCCATCTATTGGGTCCAATATCCAATGCCGCCCAGATGGGCCTCCCTCAGATTTTCCACCATCAAGTGCAGCAAGCACATCTTCCTTAGATAATGACATGTTATATGAATCATCATTTGCAATGGTTTCATTTACAAGGCTAGTGATGTGTTCTAGAATTTCTTGGGCATCGTCTTTTCTCAAGTCTTCTGAATCCTGCAAAAAAAAAAACATTCTATCAATCAATTAAAGGAAAGTACTTATGTAATCTGGGTACAGAAATGGAATTAAGGGAAGCGAATGGGGGTCACCTCTTCAGCTACCATTGAAAAAGGGTGAGAAGGTAATTCTTTCTTCAGGACCAGACTTACCAATACTTGTGATCCTGGTGAAACCAAAATAAGTACTTAAATCAGAAGTCCAGAAGAAGCAAAAGTTCCATGTGTTTATTTTCTCTTTCTAAAGAGCTCCACATATTAACTAGAACAGATAAATAACAACACATCAATAACATGGTCTCACATTCTTCTATATATTGCAAACAAATAAAATCAGGTGTCGGTCTGTACCATAATCCGCAACTGTCACAGGAGTCCTGTCTGCCTTCGATTGAATGTCAGACTGCAAGATTCCCTGCTGCACTCTCTGAAGATAACAATGGCAGGGCAAGAGGAAACAAGTGAATACAATGGCAATGTGCAAGCATCCAAAGAAACTACAGTTGATTGTTTGAGAGTCAGAGATTCCATCTCAAGATGAAACCGTCCCCAAATTTGATCATTCACAACTAATAAAATAGAAAAAGAAGAACAGCATGCAAGGCACCAGCCATCTAGCAGTGTATATCTTCCCGTCCCTGTGAAATTTATCATCCCAAAGAAAAACAGACTTGGGCCTAAACGATTGCCATCTTTTTCCCAATGGAACATCCAACAATTCAGAAAGCGTGCAACTCGAGTGGATACCCTCATTGTTTCAGAGTTCGATTCAGTCTTTTGAGTCAGAGATTGCCTTCTCAAGATCCCATGCAAACTTAACTACCACGGGGCAGACTGAAGAACTGTCTTTTCCCCTATGTAAGTTCCAACTTTCAACGATCCTGAAATTCACAAGCTAACTGCATCTCAGTCATAGAACTAAAACCTAAACACGTCTTCCTGGTGACGATCTCCTAGCAAAGTGGCATCAACTCCAGCCGAGTGGATCCCAAAAGGACGCGGCGGAAAACAGAGCGTAAGATGTGGGATCAAAATCAATTAACCTTGCAGAGGCGGGCGGCGAGGGCGACGGCCTTCTTGGCGGCGGCGAGCTCGGCGGCGTACGGGTTGGCGGCGAGCTCCGGATGCTGCGACATGGTGGGGAACACTGATGCGGGCGGAGTGGGCTTGGCGAGTGAAGTCACAGGGAGGATTGACTCTTGAGGAACAACCCGCGCAAGTGTGCTTCGGTATTTGATTAGTCTTTTTTGTTCAAAAAAAAAATCTGATTTTGTTCAAAAACAAACAGTTCCTACTGTACCAAATCATCTTTATAAAATCATCGAGTACGGATCAAGAATCAGAACAGGACAGTTGTACTGTACGAAATCATCTTTATTGCCATGTGCAATTCCAAGAAAATTTTCTTCTACAAGTTAAGGGTTTCTAAAATCCACCTAAACTTAATTCCTTATAATATATCCCAAAGCAAGTTTTTTGCATTTTCAAATACCAGTACTCCCTCCGGCTCCCTATTAGAAGTCGTTTTGGACAAGGTTTGAGTCAAACATTAGGAATATAAATCATGAATAACTTTTAAGTCGTTAAGTTTGAAAATGTGAAAATCATATAAATAGATTTGTCTTGAAAATTACTTTCATAAGAATATACATATATATAACTTTCTAATAAAGATTTTTATAGAAAAGAGAAGTCAAAGTTGTGCTTTGGTGACCGTGTCGCTGTCCTAAACAACTTCTAATATGGAACCGGAGGGAGTATGTGCCTGCTAATAGTAGTACTACTGAGACTGAGACTAATTTTTTATTTTTTTATTTTTTGGTGTAAGACTAACCCTTTCCTTGAGTTGGGTGCTTTTAGCCTTTTAGACAAAATTTTATTACAGACCATTTCTAGTGGTACTCCCAAACAGTCAGGTGGCACCACAGAACAAATGTTGCTACCGGTCAATAAGCATAGATGGAATATGAAAATGTAGCTACAGCCAAAGAGCTAGGACATCAGACTTACAGGTGGTATAACATTACATCAATTATTCAGTGAAAAATGGTTATCTGATCATCAAGAGGCAAAGAGTCTGATAAGTGGTACAACATGAAACTGTAATGTCACAAGAAAAGGCTGGGCCCATGTATGACAGTATGAACATGAAACAGTATTGCAACTAGCATTTTTTGTTGATCACTATAACTGCTACAAGAGGGAAGCAGCCTGGTTTTTCTCCTTAATAGCATCTTGGACGGCTTTCAGGAGCGATGGCATCAACTGCTTGTTTGTTGAGATGATGCCTGTGTCAAGATCAAGAAATCTCCCTTGTGAGAAATCCAAGTCGTTTCCAGCCGCATCTGTTACTATACCTCCAGCTTCTGCAAGAGCCAACATCAACAGAAAACGTGAGTAAATCTACATCTTGGAATAGATGTTTTGAAAAATAACAGAGAACTTCGAATTAACCTGTCACTACAATTGAGCCTGCCGCATGGTCCCATATCTTCTCTCTATAACCTTTGTGTGGAAAACGCAAGTAAATGGCACCATCGCCCCGGGCCAGAGCACCATATTTTGCTTGGCTGTCGATTCTAACTGGAGGAACTAGGACACCAAGTTTCTGATAGCATCCAAACACCAGGTTAGTCATGCACTTTGTGGACCTAGGCTAAACAAATAACTGTTCTGGCCTAACCTCTCCGATGGAGCTAGTCAAATCATGCATGGAATGTGCACTTTCATAGGATTCGAAGAATGAGGCATTGACTGGATTGTCAATAGAGCAAACACTAATCTGAATTATAGTCAGCCAGGAGTCAGTAAAAAAACCAGAATTACAAATTTAGTTAGCCAAAGAGTGAGAAAAATAAATGAATATATAAAACACAGAGAGAAGGGAGTAGGTTAAAATCATCATATCAAACAAAAAGAGCTATAACCTTTTGTGGCGGAGAACCATCTAGAGACTCTACTTCAGCTCCACAACCAATTGTAGCAGAAAAAAGGGCACCAACTTGATTTCCCGATGAGCTACCATTGGGGTTGCTTATTGATGACAAAGGAAGATTTGGACAAGCCAATACACCCAAAACAACTTTACCTTCATCAAGCAGGGCCAGTGCAATTGCATATTGGTCACCCCTTAAGAAACTGATTCAAATCACAAAAAAGATTAGACAAGAAAAGGGCATTTATTAGCATGGTAGGGAAATAGTAGTAGCTAAGGGAGGTAAACGAATAGGCAATAAAGAGGGATAATGAAGGATTGAAAACTATTATACATGTGCTTATGACTGATGATATTATAATGGTTTGTTGGAAGAGAATAGGTAAGAATTCACAGGTATTCAATGTGGCCAGGCAACTACCATAACCATCAATTTAAATTTCTTATTTGGAAAGAGAACCACAAATGGTGTGTTCAGAAGTAGTTCATTCAAATTCCATAGTAGATCAGCACTTCAACTAGGTATAGTTTTGCTGGTTCCACTGCCTTCATGGTTGGTTGCTATGACATGTCAGATACTTGAGATATTAGTATCATTCTAATTCTTTGTGCTATGGTATGTCAATGGGGAGGTTTTCCAATGTAGCAGTATGAAATGTGATATTCTTTAGTAGTTCCATGACTAATTTTTAATTTACTGAAACTCCTGTGTTTCTATGTGCCTAGGCTATGGTGGACAAGAAAACAATGGAATAGATAATTTTTAGCTTTTTATTTATATTATATAACGTAAAAACAAGAACACATATTAATGCAACTTGGCATTCACTGTATAAGCTTACATCCAATTGTAGAAAAAAATTTGTCCATACATGACAGTCTAATTTAGTGCAGTCTAAACTAGATCTGAAAATATGAAAAAATACGTCAATTGCATGTCAATGGCAAAGAAATCAATCACAATAAATGAGCACATGTTACCGCGAAAGACATTAGAGAGGTAGGCCAGAATCACCAGTCCGCGAAATGAAAAATATAGTACATGTTACCTTATTCTATTAGAAAAGAGCACACTAAACCAGTGACACTAGTTTTTTTGCAAGCCAGAAGACATTTCTATAAAAGTTATAGTACTATAGTAGAGAGAGTAGTAGATAGTGGAATCAATCTGTCATTTATTGCAGTAAAAGGATTTGAACCTGTTGGTTTAAGCAATTGAACTCACCCCTTAGTACCATCGATTGGATCTAGGACCCAATGTCGTCCAGATGATCCTCCCTTAGACTTGCCATCATCAATCGCTGAGAGGATACCTTCCTTTGAAAATGAAATGTTATACGAACCATCATCAACGATAGTTTCATTCACAAGATCAATAATTTGTTCCAAAATTTCTTCAGCACCATCTTTCCTCAATTCTTCCGAGTCCTATGCAAGCATTTGGTGCCATTTAGTTACAAAATATATTGATGAATTCTACATGGAAACAGGTTAAAAAAAATTATAGTACCTCCTCAGCCACCAACGAAAATGGGCCAGATAATTCCATCTTCAAGGCAAGACTGACCAATATTTGAGATCCTACATGAGTGAAAAGAAATGTAACAAGTCAACAGCAAGTTTGAAGAAAGAACAAGTTTCACATATTAAGATGACCAACATATCATTCCAAGTATTCTTTCAACCTCTAACCATTTGTCACTAAAAAAACATCTGTGCAAACATCAAAAAGATACTCAACTAACTTTAATTTGATCCGAGTATTGCCACATATTGAATTATAAGCCCCTTCCACATTACTTGTGCTTCTAGACCGAATTGGTTAGTACATGTCAGAGGTGCTAGGTGCACTGCCCTTGTTACTTTGCGGTCCTAGCTACCACAATCCATATAAAAGTTACCGCCAAACCTTATTCCATGTCGACCTAAGGTAGCCTGCTTGTGAGGGTTAGTGTTGAAGTATAAGTGAATTTCCCTTTTATGTGTCATCAGCTTAAGTTTTGGAGTCTTAAGCATTAACATAATAGCATTAACAATTCATTACTAAACAGAAAATTCATGCACTTGCAGATATACATTTGCAGGATCAGCATGTACCATAATCGGCCACGGTGACAGGACTTTTGTCTGCCTTAGACTGAATACCCGAATGCACAATGTCCTGTTGCACTGTCTGGGGAGGAAACAAAAAGCAATAGCAACAGATTCAAACTGCAGTGTCAAGAATCAAAAGAATCGATTACAGAAATCAATCATCCTATCTGAAGGCTTGTACCAGATCCAAGACCACCCAGACTAGCCTGTACGACTACACCAGCGTTCAAATTTGGCAACAACTAAAAATCATGAATGCATTGCAACAGCCCGTGGTGTCAGTTTAAGTACATTATATCTAGATCATGGACTGTAAGGTGTAAGCTACGCTGCAGTGCACGGATCTTGACCACTCTTAGGAGCGCAACCCAAGAATTCAGACGGTTGAAGGTAATTATGTGTTATCAGTCAGTTTTTTTTTTAAATCATATAAGCAGTGGATCATGATTTATAAGCGCGGCTGGAACGTGCTAATCACGAACCAGAAACATTTTTCATCCTCGTGAGCGTTGACAATGGCAGAATGGCCCGGCAGCGAGGGGCCGCGCCACACGAGGGCGGAGAAAAGGGAGGAGCGCCGCGGAGGCCGGAGGGGCGAGGGGGCACCTTGCAGAGGCGAGCGGCGAGGGTGACGGCCTTCTTTGCCGCGGCGAGCTCGGCGGCGTAGGGGTTCCCAGACGCCATGGCGCGGACCGGCAGGAGACGCGGCGACGCGCGGTGGGAGCGGGAGCGGAGGCGCGGCGGCGAGGCGGAGGAGGAGGCACCGCGGTGGTAGGTCGTAGGGAAGGTGGGAGGAGGATAGGGGAGGCGAGCACGGGTGGCACGGCACGGGGTGAGAGCTCGGGAGGAGGCGAGGAGCGCGTGCGGGAGGACCAGGCCCACGCGCGCAGCCATGTCCCTGTCCTGCCTGCTCTGTCTGTCTGTCTGCTAGCGAGCGAGCGACGGGGAAGAAGAGAGAGAGAGCGATTGAGAAAGACGACGAACGAATCCAGCCCAACTCAGCCCCATGAATGAGATTCCGCCATTGTGCTTGATCGGACAGCCCAACAATAAGTGGCCCATCATATTCAGCAAATTAACTGACCATTGCTAATAACTAAATAATGCTGTGTTCCGTTCCTATGCCTCCAAGCTCCTCCAATGATCACTATCACAAAATTAGTAGAGTAACATTTTAGGGCAAAATCCGTAATAACATTGTGTAGTTTCTGATGTCACGGACCAAGTAGTCACCCTAATCATCCTTGATCTTGGGTCATGTTGGGGAGAATTAAAGGCTCTGATCTAATCAAGAAGAAAAGCTGAGGCTATGCACACCCCCAGAACCATACAAACCTTATCTCTAGGCACCTTTTGTTCCTGGGCCAAACAATCAAAACCCCCATATCCTCTCATAGTGCCCTGCTGCCCCATCATCGTCCACTACCATCTACTCGCATCGGCAGTGCAGGATGGCTCTTAGGGTGTGGGCTAGCTCAGCCGCCAAGGCGCTCAAGCTCTCCGGAGCAAGGTCTGCCGCCGCCCCGGCCTTCTCCATCTCCAGATTCTTCTCCACAGGTATGGTATGGTATGTAGCTGAATGCCCTCGGTCTCTACGTCAGCAAGTAGATGCCAATATTCTCTAGCTATTGTCTCTTTTGGGAGACAAACATTGATAATTTGGTTCTGCAATAATAATGCATTCTTGTTTCTCTGCATTCTTGCATTGTGACATGCTTGTCTTTTTATTGTTTTGTTCCTATGCTTGTGTATGGACCGGTTCAATTCGGCAGTGCACGCTTTCCCTGTCGTCGCGTCGCAACAAAAAAACTAGCTCTTACAAAAGACAGAGTAGCAACTTTGTTCTGGTGGAAGTTATTGTTGGCCTCTGAGAATGCTGAATGCTGCAACCAAAACCCACGGTCATGTTTTTGACGTATGTGTTGTGCAGTTCATGAGGGGTTGAAGTACACTGAGTCTCATGAGTGGGTCAAGCACCATGAGGACGGCGTCGTCACCGTTGGCATCACGGACCATGCTCAGGTACAATGAGGGGAACCAGCTGCTGCAACCCCTAGTGTTCTTCCATCTGAATAAAATGCAGTGTGTACTCATTCAAAAAAAAATCTAACTTTGGTCACTGTCATTTAAATTTTTTTAACTTTGGTCATTGTAGCATAGCGTATGAATAATGTAATATGGAATATAGCTAATAGCTTGAATGCGGACACATGCTTGATTTGATAGGCTGACAGCATTATTCAGAAATATTTCGGTTGGTTAGAATTAGCACGGTGTCAATCAGTCAGTGTTGGAGAGTGATGGTTTTGGCAATTTGCATGTGTAGATTTTTGCAGCACACTGCACGAATTAATAATCCTGTCTGCAACTTGAATACAAAAAGATTTTAAACGGAAACCACCACCTGATAACGTACTGGGTGCAGAGCCATCTTGGAGAGGTGGTGTTCGTGGAGCTGCCGGAAGCCGGCGCGCAGGTCTCGGCAGGAGGATCCTTCGGCAACGTGGAGAGTGTGAAGGCCACCAGCGACGTCAACTCCCCGATCTCCGGCGAGGTCGTCGAGGTCAACTCCAAGCTCTCGGAGACGCCCGGCCTGGTACGCCGCCGTGCCACACGCATCACTCTCGCGACCTCGATTTCCCCTGCTGGTGGCAGGCAAACTCCTCTCTCAGCATATAATCTATGAACAATAATGCAGATCAACTCGAGCCCGTACGAGGATGGTTGGATGATCAAGGTGAAGCCGAGCAGCCCTGGGGAGGCGGACGCCCTGCTCGACGCCGCCAAGTACACCAAGCACTGCGAGGAGGAAGACGCTCACTAGATCGAGCCACCATGCATGCATGCGTTCTTCTTTGCCTATGACACTGTAGTGTGTGTGTTCTTGGTCGTTTCAGTGTCATTTTTGCTTTTGTTGCAAAAACACAGCTAGCCTGTGATGATATTTGTAGTGACAGTGACAAGCAAGCAGATCAGCTGTGTGGATCAAGTTGAATCATATCCTAGGCGAGGTGTCCTTTTCCTTTTCAAACAGATGTGTGTGGAGCACGCATGCATGTTAGTATCCGTTTGGCTGGATTTTATCAGGACAAGGGAATTTGGCCCGGATGCTAATGTTGGTACGTTATGTTCAACGTGTTAGTAGCTTTTAATGGGAAAAATAGTCTGATAGCAGAGAAAGAGACCAGCTAGCTGTTCGATCTCTACCTTCGCACTGTCATTCTAACATTAGTTGCCATAATAGTCTCGGCACCTTTCACAAATTGTTAATTTGTGGGTGTTGTTTGGAACTGCATGCATCTTTCAACAATATATTTGTTGCTATCATTCTCAAGTGATGATTTGTAAGTATGAGAAATCTGAGAGGACAACAATAACTTCACGAGAACACTATTGCTGATGGTGTACATTCCTTGCTAGCTTTGAGGCTCCCAAAAATTGTTGAACATCATGGGGGAGATAAAAGTATACTATTGCAGGAACAGATAAAAGTATGCACGGCGTTTTGCCGTTGCCCGTTGGCTGGCACACGAGTAGACTTGACCGCGCAGGCCACAATTTAGCCAAGGCAATTAATGACCACTTGTTCATGTTTTTGTGGCGTTCGGGTGCCATTAGTCAATACTAATGGGATCGGATCGGAAGGGCTTAATCTCTAGTCAATGGCGACAAGCAGAGATGCGGTGTGTACTCCGACCCATAACATGATCTAAAGCTCCGAGTGTGTGCTACTGCAGATCGAGTGAGTTCGTTCCTGCTGCGAGCTGAGCGGCTGAGCCTTCGCGGAGAGGCGATAAGCTAGCTTTGAGATCAAGATCTAGCTAGACGAACTAGCGAGGTAATTAACACCAAGCATGCTTGTTTGCTTCTTATTTATACTTTCGCCCCTGGATGTGCTCTGTAGCGACAATGCTATCTAGCTCTCCAATATTCCCGCCTCTCCGAGTCAGTCAAGTCACCAGACACTGAGCTCCGACCAAATTCATTTCGTAAAGATCGCACGGTTTGCTGCAAATTTGGTTCGTTTCAGCTTATTATCATAGCTTGCACTCATAACTTAGAGCAACTCCAACAGCCTCTGTATTTTTTTAACTAAATTTGAAGATTGTAGCTCTTTGTAGATGAAATGGACGCATGTGTTACGTAGATGAAATGGTAAGGACACTTCTAGTCTTGGTTAGCATTACTATAGCAAATCATGAATGAATTAGTCTCATTAGATTTTTTACGCAAAGTTGCACTCATCTGTAAAAAAAATTTACAAATAAATTTTGTTTAGTACTTCATGCATCCAAGATATTCAATTTTCATGGGACCGCGAATGAGACTTTATAGGTCCAAACTCACATTGACTACTTCCAAGGGACAAATTTCATTCCAAAACCCATACTCCAAATATGAATTCCCTCTCTTAATTCACTCAACAAACCGAGCAAGAGATTATAATTAGCAATCAAATTCCTACCTTAATTTTTTATCAACTTCCAATGCCACAACAATTTTTCGAGTACAGTAGTCAAGGTCGAAGGTCCGAGGAACGGAACGAAAATTTCCTGCGTGGGACCCACCCTACCGGCCACGGTGTCGTTCCCGGGTACCGGCGGCTGGCGGCGCGCGGCGAGGCAAGTGCGGCGGCCGCGGAGGCGGAGGGCCGTAGGCAGCCATGCCTCCTGTTTTTGCATTGTTGGATGCCGCGAAGCAACATCGGCTTCGCGGTTTCCGCTACCAGCGCATCCACCGTTCGAGTAAGGGGATGCCGGCGAGATCTGGGCGCAGGCGTCGGCGCGGCTGCAATCGCGACCGCGGCGGCAGGGAGCAGCAGGTGCACGAAGTCTGTCGGCGATGGCGCCGTGCCATTCGACCGTCGAGGTGCTCCAGTTTCTCTTTTCCTGTACACTGATATAGATATTTTTTCAATAGCTTTTGTTGAGTTGTTGCCCTCTTAAATCGAAAACACAGGTTCATCTTTTCTTCCCCCCACCCCCACCCCCACCCCCAAAATCCATTGAACGTGTGCTGAAACCTGCATTTTGGGATCTGAAGAAAAAGCTTGCAAATGGCAACCACCTGAACTTTGATATTGGGCTTCAAAATGGGATGAAACTTGACATTTCGGTTTTTGTTGGCACTACTGCAATGTCAGCGTGCCCTGTACCCTGTAGTTGCTTACAGAAAGATATAAAATTGCAGTAGCTGAAATCTTAAGTTCTCAGTTAAGCCACTCGTGCTTTCTGATGGGAAGCTGGTTCAATCATGTCCACACTCAACCGAATGAGAGACGTTTGTTGGAAGACTTACATTGAGGACTAAATACCACCTGCATAGTTTCTTCAAATGTGCTGACAGATACAAAAATCACTGATCTGATCAAGGAAAATTGCAAGCATGAAATGTACCTCGAAAGTCACAACAATAAAAAAAATAAAAGGCCAAGATTTCTCAAATCAACTTCAATAGGATAAGTGATAGTGGCTTCTAATATAATACTTTATTTATTTTAGATTCTCTAAATAAATCTGCTTTCCTAGAAATAAGGTCCAAATAAGAGAGACACCTCCAAACTTGTAGTACTTGTCACCGGACTAGTTTCTCTCTCACAGCAAAAAGGGGCTAGTTTCTCACTCCTAATGTCTTCAAACGTGAATTATTCAAAGATTAGATTGAAAGTGTAAAATAATCAGATTTAATATTTTCTGTTTCAATTTAATATTGTAAACTTCACAATATAATAATAAATAATGGTAGAAATCATATATATTTGTACTTTCGTCTGTATTACAGTTCAAAGTCAGATCGAAAGGAAGAAACCATCACTTAAGTTTTAGGAGTCACAGATCTATTGTTAAAAAGAATCTAATATATTATCATAGACCATCATTGTTCTAATTCAAAGAAATTACAAAAGCTGTGTAAACTTTTTGCAGGCCACTACCAGCTCAGATTTGAAGATATAATGTTGAGGCTTAAACTGGTTGTGGAGGTTGTAAGTGCCAATGGCCTTTCAGACCGCCAAGAGCTACTGAATCCATGTGTTCAGCTTCGTTTTGCTGGGCAAAGTTTCACTACATCGATCAAAAGGATGGTTTGCTGCCCTGTATGGTCAGAGAGGACCACTTTTGATGTGCTGGACAAACAAAGGCTTCCTTCTCTTACTCTTGAAGCTTCTGTCTATAATGCCATTGATGGCTGCCAGGTTTTCCTTGGCAAGGTCCGGATTTCTGGGGCTACATTCTCTGAATCAACTGATGCAGTCATCAAAGACTATCAGCTGAAGGGTGGACTATTCAAGCGATCAAAGGGAGTGCTACTTCTTAGAGTATTTCTGAAAAATGAAGCCTCTGTGTCACAATTTATTCCCCCGCCAGTTCCACGACGACCTAGGCAGGTTCCTGTGGATGCTGTACCAAAGGAAATTCAACCTAAGTTTGAAGATGGGATGATTGTTTGCTGTATACCATACTTGTTTGTACGTGTGGTAAAGGCCCGTTGCTTGCCTGATGTGGACATTGGCGAAAAACCGGATCCCTATGTTGAGGTAAACGCTGGTAACCTTAGAGGCATCACTGAGTCTGCCCATGAGGAGCAGAATCCAGAGTGGAACTCAACTTTTGCCTTCTCCAAACTCCAGTTGGACAGTGCCCAAGTAACTAGAATCTATGCTGTTATCTATGATGGGGTAACATTTGGTTTTATTGGGCTGGTGTCATTTGACTTAAATGATGTTCCTTTGCATTCCCAAAATGACAAACCAGTGGAACCACAGTGGCACCGTCTTATTGACGAAAGCGGAAGGACAACTCAAGGCGAGTTGATGCTTTCAGTTTGGAGGGGCACGCAGGCTGATGAGGCATTCAGCGAGTCATGGAAGTCTGACTGTTTAGAGGCAAGTGTGACTGCAAGATCCCACATTGTGCCCAAAGTATATAATTTGCCAAGGCTGTGGTGTCTGCGTGTCCATATAAACGAGTTCAAATGTATTGCATTCGCTTCTGGAACCAAATTTGTAGAAGCATGGGTCAAAGTGGTGGTAGGTTGTCAGCATAAGAGGACGAAGATGGTGAAGAAGCCCCTAGCCCATTATGTCTGGGATGAAGAATTGACATTTGTTGCTGCAGTACCATTTGAGGATGCACTTCAAATTTCTGTCTACGCACATCTAGTGCCTCACCCTTGCGTAGGTGAGGTTATTGGTCAAACTGTCATACCCTTGGAAACAGTTCAGCGTCGAGTTGGGGGTCTCACTACTGAACTTGAGAGGCAATGGCTTGATCTTCAAATTCCACCCAATGCATCAGATTCCGATGGTGGTGGGGTTGAGTTGATCGTGTCATCATGCCGGATTCATCTCACTACCTGCCTTGATGGTGGATATGGTGCCCAGTATGGCTTTGGAGAGTACACAAAGGATTTGAGAGTAGCAGCCGAGGAAACCTCAAATCCTCCGCTTGTTGGCTTGTTTGAACTTGGCATTCTTGGAGCTCAGGGCCTCCCTCCTATCAGAAGAGGAAATGGGAGATTCTCGCTGCATCCATATTGTGTTGCAAAATATGGCCGGAAGTGGGTACGAACTCGTACCATCATCAACAACTGCCATCCTTCATTCAATGAGCAGTACTCGTGGGATGTCTACGATACAGCAACCATCCTGACCATTGGACTGTTTGATAATGGCCAGGTGGAAGAGTCTAGTTCAGGCAAGTACAAGGATGCTAGCATTGGAAAAGTAAGGATACGCCTTTCCAATCTCCAACCTGGCCGGATCTATTCTCATGGGTACCCTCTTGTTATCCTACAGCCTGAAGGGGTCCAGAAAATGGGTGAACTGTGCTTATCAGTAAGATTTACCACAAGATCTTTAGTAAATACGGTGCGTATGTATGCATCCCCCACTCTACCAACAATGCACTATGAGGACCCTTTTTCAGTGACCCTGAAAGATAATTTGGAGGTCCCTGCTATCCAGATTGTCACATCCCGACTGAGCCAGATGGAACCACCCCTAAGCAAGGAAGCCGTGGAATACATGTTTGGCGTGCAAAGAAACTTTTGGAGCTTGAGGAAAAGCAGGGTCACCTGGAACAGAATTGAGTCAGTCCTCTCAATCTTCACCGCATTTTGGAGATGGTTTTGCTATGTTCGTTCCTGGCAGAATCCTGCTGTCACTTTGCTGGCCCATGCTGTTTTCCTCCTTGCTCTTGTGTTTCATGAGTTCATACTCCCATCAGCGCTCTTATATATTTTCTTGATCACAATATGGAACTTCCGGTGTCGGCCTAGTTATCCTTCGCATGCTGATATCAAGATATCTTTAGCGGACACAGTACATCCAGATGAGCTCGGGGAGGAATTTGATACCTTCCCTACTTCTCAGAGCTTTGATTTGGTAAGGATGAGGTATGATAGACTAAGGTGTATTGCCGGCAGGATACAGGCGGTCATGGGAGACGTGGCATCATGTGGGGAGAGGATTACTTCATTGACAACATGGAGGGATCCAACGGCAACAGCAATATTTGGGCTCTTTACTTTAGCAGCAGCCATTGTGCTCTGCTTTACACCATGGAAAATTCTTGTTGCAATAGCTGGAGCCTACACCATGAGGCACCCCAAGCTTCGGCGGAAGACTCCATCATTTCTCCGGAACTTCTACCAGCGACTGTCACAGAAGACAGACAGTTTGCTCTGAGTAACTTCTGTGACATGTGCTGTTTCTTGAGTCTGTTGTTTGCAACTCTCCTGTGGTGATACTCTCTCAGTTACTTTCTGTTCCTTTAGTCTGCTATTAGTTGCAACTCTCTTCTGTAAACTCTGTTGTGTCATCTGTCCTGGCCGTAAGATTTCTGTCATGCTTAATAATATTCACCTACCATGTACGGTACCTCGTGGAGGTACCAGCCATACCGATTTATGAAGCTCAATTTCTTGTCCTCATGCACTGCTATCAGCAAATCCAGCTGAGATGCAGGAAAATTGATAAACACAACCTGAAAGGGCGAGACTGAAGCGTGTACACGAGAGACAAAGGAGTATTACCGTCAGGAAGCAAGTAATCATGGAGAATTAAATTTGAGCACTTCTTTGTGCTTATTGATTGTTCTTTGGTGAGGAACTTTGCTAATTCAGTTTCAAGATAAGAAACTTACGCAAACCATCCCATGCTCCGCGAAAGACATGAAAGTAGATGGAGGGGCAGTAACACAAGCGAAGCACAAACATACGAGGCAATTGGAGCATAAGAGGCTCCATTATGGGATCGATCAAATTGCAACAAATAAAATCTGAACACAGATAAAGCTTCATGTTATATTTCTTTAAAATTTCAGATCAATTCATTCAGGTAAGCTTTTTTTTTAAACCAACCCAGACACAGCCAGTGACCTTGAAAAAGAATATTTGATGCAGACGAGCACCTTGAGTGCACTGTTCCTCGAAAGACCAAGCTCCGCATTTCATATCTCTTGAAACTCAACCGTCGACATATGTTCGATTCTTGGCTTTCTAATCAAAATAGTAAGATTAGAGCTTTGATTTGGGTGGGGATTGCAGCGTTATGTTGGGCAATATGGAAAACCCGTACTGATATTATCTTTCACAAAATTAAATTTAACTCGATTCTGCAGGTTATTTTCAGGGGGACGTATTGGCTACGTTTCTGGGCGCAGCTGCAGCGTGATGAGCACAACAAGAACTTACTCTCTTTGTTGAGCACAAAGCTAGATATGGTGTCTTTAGAACAAGCCAACGGAGGATGGAAGCATTTATATCGTTTGCTTTAATTCTTGTCTCTATATTTTGAGATGATGTGCTTTTTTATACCAAATTTTGTAATAATGGGCTGTGTACGTCTATGGACGTAGAGGCCGGATATTGTATCCATTATCTAAAAAAAATATCTCTCGAAACAGAAGGATCGTCGTCATAATTGCGAGAAGGGAAAAAAACTGTAATTTACAGTGGTAGCTAGCTTCTGAATATTTACACGAACGCTAGCTCTTCGTTCACATCTCTTTTAGCTAAACTAACTAAAGCCTTGCGCCTCCAAAACTTGCCGCGCTAATTAACAACCAGCTGGTTGTTGAAGCTAAACGCCGACTCCGATTGATCCTCTAAACAGCAAACCAGGCCAGCAGCCAAAACGAAACAGGAGAAGAGGAGGAGGAGGAAGAAGCAGCAAGAATAACTAGCTAGAAGGGCGCCGTGGCGAAGTCCTTGTCGAAAGAACAACGCCGGTGGCGGCAGCCGCGGTGGCCTTTGCTGCCGCGGCGGCTTTTGGTGGTGGTGTCGGAGGAGGAGGAGCAGCCGAGGTCGACGTCGTCGTCGGACGAGGAGTCGAAGGAGTTGGACTTGCTGACGGCCGCCGACGCCACCCGCACGGGCTTGAGCCCCTCGGTGAAGATCCGGATCGCCTCCTCCTCCGTCTTGGTGCTCACCACGTACAGCGCCGCCTCCTGCAAATTTTCAGAAAACAATGTCAAATCACTGCTGCCCATCATCCTTCTGACACGTATGTGCGTACGTGTACAGTACGTATGCGAGAGACGTATGGACGACGTACGTACGTGCGTGGTGTGGGTCACACAAAAGCTATACATGCTGCACCACTTTGATGTGTACGCATGTACGTAGTCGCGAGAGCAATAAATGCAAGCATCGGAATAGTAGTCTATGATGAAGCCCATGATGCGCAACGTGTTGTAACAGCACGCGACAGCGATTAAACTGTGGCCGGCACGTCTCCGTCACGGCCGTGGACGTGTGGCCCGTCGGGCGGGCGCATATGTTTAGGTCAAGCGACAGAGACCCCTTCGTGGACACGTAGCACGCCAATCATTGTACTGTGTACATGTGCACTTAATATAATATATAATGCTACAATTCCATATATTGTTTTCTTAAATAAAAATAGATCATATAACATGAAACTATATTAATATTAAACCAAGCAATATGAAATGGGGCAATGCAAACATTAGAGAGAGAAAATGAGCCCTTTTAGATTTTTCTTTTTGTGCATTTGTGGATGGAGAAAGCCGGAAATTAAAGGTGCACACACTGCACATAGGTGATAGGTGAGTCACTAGAGAGAAAGCTGGAGGGACGCAATGGTACCTAAGCACGTGGAAGGGACTGCCCAAGTGAACAGGCTTTCAGGAACAGTGACACATCAATTATTGAAAATTACTCATATTATATTATTTGTGTCCTGCTACTTTAATTTGAAAGGGGATATATCTTTTTATACAATGTTAATTTGTGTATGACTATGATTTCATCCTACATGAATTACTCGAAAATGTTTTTTAGTGGAAGGAAAAAGGTGCAGGGCACCACATGAATATATATTCTACTAATTGAATAATCAAGAAGAAATGTGAATTCTTGGATCATGCACTGAATCTAAATCTGGGAATACAAATTCATGATCAGGGTAGTGAGAAGAGCCCATTTTTAGGTAAAATTGTACTTTTGCAATGTTTTATGGTATGGTTAATTGTTTATAACTATGATTTGTCGTCGTATACTCTACTCTATGTTTTCAAATTGTAAGTTCATTTTGACATTTCATTATTTCTAATTTTCATTATGCATCTAAATATATACTTGTCTCTAGATAAGTACTGGAAATTGTGATAAATTTGTCAAAAACGATCTGAAACTAAGAGAGAGCTAGCACTAATCAAGAAGAAGTGTGAATATTTGGATCACGCACTGAACTACTTGAAGGATGCGCAATTAAAAGAGTGTACGCGTTGTATGATGGTGGAGAGACAATGCATATATGATATGTATATTATGCTGTGCTTACCCTGGCGAACTTGATCTGGTCGAGCGTGAGCGTCTTGGGCTCGCACTCGATGGACGGCATCCGCCCCGCCGCCTCCACCCTGCTCGTCGCCATCTCCGGCGCCGGCGCCATCATCTTCGACTCCTCTATCGTCTTTCGGTACAGCATATACGTACTCGACCGTATAAATACCGCTTGAAATACGTACTCCGATCCTTTCGAGTTACAGCTGATGGATCTGCTTTCTCCGGTGGAAGCTCGCCGATGGACGGGGCAGCGGGAAAGCCGCGGCCGGGCTATATATACCAGGCCCCGGGCAGAGGACACCGACGACGTGTCACCGCCGTACGGGTGGTCCGGCGCCCACGTGGCGGCGCGGGAGTGGGGAGGCGCGAGGCCACGCGGCGCCAGCGTCGTCGCCCCGGATTCCGGGCGGACGACGACCGGTGTGCGGGGCCCTGCCGCGCGGCAGCGTCGTCCGAGGTACTTGTGGCTGTGGTGCGGAGTCAGCCGCGGGCGGGGGACACGTAGCGGCGCCGGCCAATGGAGGCTCGCCGCGTACGCGGTTTACTCGCGCGGGGACGCCGGGTCCCGGGATATTGCGTGCCAGGACTCCCTAGCTGCTGCTCCATGGGTCGGTCGGTTGCATTGGGTTCGTTACCCTCAAGTTTACCGGCCGTGCACCCAACCCGGCCAAAGGATCGGATCCCCCACATGCACGCATTTGCGGCGGCGGGCGGCGGCGATGAGGCACCGGCCGGCCGGCCGGCCCACGTGGCTAGCTCGGACACGTACGTATGCATGTGCATGGCTCTTCGCCAAACATCTCAGACGGAGGAGCAGCAGATCGATGGATGGATGCACGCACGTACGTGGAGAGCAATTAGCATTTGGTGATCGACATGAAGAGGAGGTCAAGATCAAGATGGACACTCGTGAAATGAGCATGGCGACCGATCGATACGATTCTTCCTTGCACATTTAAGACATGTGAAAGTGTTGGTCGGTCCGGCCGGCAGCAGGGCCGCCATGAGGTGCCACACGCGACGACGCGACACGACGAAGCATGCGCGCGCGACGTAACCAACGTAACGTAACGAAAACGTCAGGCACGAAGGGGGGCCTGAAGTGCGATATCGTGAAAGCATAGGGGGCGTGCGAGCAAAATAACCGATCGTCGGGCCGGCGAGATCTTTACACCGGCGGCACTTGCTGCAGCAGGCGGTGGTGGGGACACGGGCGATGGAGCTTGTGACGGGGAGGCGCTCCACGTCCGGCCGTGGGGGACCGCGCCCGCCCGTCAGGCTCAGCCTGCCGCCACGTCGACCCGCCTCGGATCTCCCGGCCATCGTCGTACATACGTCGTCCTCATCGCTTTCGCCTCGATTCGATGCTGTGCTAGCTGTGCCAACGACGACACGTACATGCAGCCGCGCGCGCGCTACCTAAAATTTGTGCTCCGATCCAACATACTATGTGGTGTCTGAATGCAAATATATGACGCGATTGTGTATTATTGATGAACCCTTTTTGCGTGCACCATCGCTGGCTCTACGCTACGGCTGCCCGCTCCATGCCAACGTACACGATCGAGCAGACGCTAGCAGCAAGGCCGTGCCATATGCTGCGTGCGTTCGTGCTTGTAGGTGATGATTGGGGGTGGACTCGTGTAGCGCTCCTGTTGGTGAGACTCCCCATCAGGGATCTTTTCGATCAGGGCCAATATAATACAGTACGTCTATTTATCTCAAACACATAGAATGATCGAAGTGGCATCACCTGATTATTGCTATGCGATCGAGTTGACTTGTCACATGCATGATACTATCTCCATTAATTATTCCACGCACGTCGTTAGGTTAGTTCGGCCACCACCATTAATTATATTTGGTCGTCTCTCCAAAAGAGTAGGACCATGCAGCATATATGCATGGTTACGTGTAGAATTCTCAGCCCGGCCGTTTCTGTTTGTTGACGCTGTTTATTATTCTGAGCTGTTTTAGTCGCTGAAATGCTATGCATGATTGACATCCGGCCGGTTCCCCGTCTGATCGCCTCTCTGTGGTTGCGTTTGCCGCCAGCCATTGCTGTCCTATCAAATTGCTACAAGCTCGCTCGCTCGATCCATCATCAATATGGCGAGGCTTCATTCGTACGTGTCAGTGTGTTGCTCGTGCTCCCTACGTCTCAAAATAAGTGCTCATCTCATATTTCAATGAGTGAATAAATCTTAAATTTGACTGGATACATAGAAGAATAATATTAGTATTTGTTTGTCTAAACAAGTTTGCCATGAAAACATATGACGTGATCAATCTAATGATATTTATTTAGTACTCCCTCCGTATCGAAATATTTATCGTTGTTGATTTTTTCTTGCAACTTTAACCATTCGTCTTATTCAAAAAATTATTGCAAATACGTAAAAGGATAAGTCAAAATTGAAATGCCTACAATAATAAAGCATGTAGCAAACAAAATAGATGGTACTTGCATAATTTTCTTAATAAGACGAACGGTCAAAGTTGTTGAAAAAAATCAATGACGGTAGGTATTTCGATATGGAGAGAGTATCATAATCATTAATATTTTTTAATATATATCTGATCAAATTTTAAAGTGTTGGACTCATCAAAATGCGAGATACATATTTATTTCGGGATGGATGGCGTGCAGGAAATTAACGGGCCCCGCCGACCACCCGGCCCGGGCGGCTGGTGGTGGGGATTTCATCTGATCCCGTTATACGTTCGTGCAACAACGCATTATGCATGCATGATTGCTCAACTCCATCCAAGAGAGATGTGCTAAAAACGGCCTCCCGGAGAGGCAGCGAGAGTCTTCTCCTAGAAGCCTCCTCCTAGCTCCCGCTCCGCCGCCTCCCGGCCCCCTCCCTCCTGTCTCCGGCGAGCTTGTCTCGCCGCAGCGGGTAGGGAGGGGGGTCCCTCAACCTGTAGTAGTTAGTAGCCTAGCTCTTAGTAGTTGCACTCCTAGCAGTAGTTAGTCTTATGGCGCCCGTCTTGGAGTTCGCCGTTGCTCCCGCCGTCGCCGCCATGGTCCTCCTCGGCTGCTTCGTCACGGTTGCTGGCTCCTCTGAGGTATGGATCAATAAAGTCGCCTCCATGCTATCCCCTCCGCCGTCACCCTCCTCCCCTTCCTGTTGCCGGTTTTCTCTCGCCGCCGCTCCAGACCTGGCCGGACTGGGTGTCGATTCGAACCTCCCTTCCTCAGATACGACCCACTCTTGGGTTGGTCGACCCTTGCAGGTGCTTGAGGCCCATGCTGTTGTGCTTCGCCTTTGGCTCTATGTTTGTGCTCTGGTGATTGTTCCGATGTTGCCGCCGCCTTCTGTTGCGGCCTACATGCCATTGTTGAACGCGCATTTGTACTCTTGTTTACGTCGCCTCTTCTGCTGGTTGGCTTCTAGGGTTCGTCGATGGTTGTTCCGGCGTCCTTCTCAACGCCGTCGAACGCATCGTTTGGCTTCAGGTTCCGCCTCCGCCTTCGCCATCAGCACCCACCAAGCAGCTCGGTCTCCTACTGCAACAAACCTACTCAAGATCTTCCGCCATCGTCTCGGCAGCGAGCCTCCACCCGGCTCTGAAGATATCAATCCTCTACCCGCCGACGCCAGATTCAGACTCATTCTTGGGTCGTCGGTGACGTCCTCCATCGGTGGCGTCTTCAACCTCTTCAAGCCTTTGCATGGCAAGGCCCCTTCGCACCACTGTAGCTATGCATCTGCGATGCCTCTACTGCAGTTCGCCATGCCTCTACTGCAGTTCGCCGGCGACCTACCCTCCGACGGCGCTCCAAGATCTAGTAGTAGGATTTCTGTTGTAATTAGCACCTTTTCTAAGGGCCTTTATGTAAGTTTGCTGCTTTAATATATTTGTGGTAATTGTCACAAAAAAAAACTCCATCCAAGATCGATGGTGCAATTATTGATAAGTATGACCAGACCAGCCAGCAGGTGCTGCTACCTAGGACGGATCGAGACGTACGAACACATAAACATATATTGATATGCTGTATCTGTATGTCTGAATGCAAATGCGTCCTAGCTCGATCTGCACTGCATATGCATGTTCTGTTCGCATACGTGTGAATGCAATACTTGTGTGCGTTTTGTGCGATTGAATAAAAAATATTCCTCACAAAATCAAAATGCACATGTGTCAGACGATTTAGGCCGTCAAGTCGTCAACTGTAGAGATTCTCAGTCGTAGTCAGTACACATGCCATGCATGCTCGCTTGCCAAAAAAAAAAAAAAACTCAGCCAGCGCCAGCCATTGCATTACACCAATACACACGTTCTAGGAGGGAATTAAAACGAACGAATAAAGCTGTTTAATTACCAAGTTGAATGTTCCAGATTACTGTATTATGGATGCGTACGCATGCATGCTCGGGAAAAAGAATGCTCTGTCTCGCTCGCGCTCGGGAGGACACCTATGCATGTGTCCGCTAAGCATGCAGACATGCAGTCGCTGTCAAAGAACTCTTTGGGTCGAATCCCTGTACTCTGAAATGCCGCAACATATCATGTGCCAGACATTCTGCATAAAATTAGAAATTTTCAATCAAAATCACAATATGTTCATCTAAGGGGGAGAGGAAAGAGGGGTTATCGTAAAATTTCATTACAGATGCTAGTGGCGGGCGGTTATGTGTAAAATAACCTCCCTTTTCTCTGCCTTTGGATGAGTATCTTGTGATCTTGATTGAAAGTTTTCAACTTTGTACAAGGTGTCTAGTTTGCACATGATATGTTTTCTTGAAATACGGGTTCAAATTAAATTTTGTCCGCACATATAAGATGTTCTAAGAGTGTTTTTACTCAAATATACTCAATTACAAATTATCAAATATTCAATCCGTTTCAAATTACTTGTCGTTAACTTTTCTAGATACATTCCTTCTGTTTATGTATCTAGACATAACAAAATAAATGTATCTAGAAAAGTCAAAATGACACGTAATTGAAATCGGAAGGAGCATTTTCTTAATTGACGTCTTAAAAATTTTAGAATACTTTATATTTCAGCACCGAAGGAGTAGGCAATTACTTATCTTGTTAGTAAATCTTTGCTACGACAAGACATCACAAACGAATCACAATGCTGCTTTCCAAATCCTTGGAGCAGGCCACAAACAACGTTTTTTTTTTGGCCCGGCCGCAAAGACTAGAATTGGATACCGCCTGTGGAAGTGGAAGTGGAAGTGGAATGGAGTCAGCCGCGGCGCGGACACGTGGGGTCTCCTGTCAGCGGCCGGCCGCCCCCAGCCAATGACTGCTCGCCGCGTGCGCTATTTACTCGCGCCGCCGCGCCGGGGTATTTATTTTGCGTGCCAGGACTCGCCGGCCGGCCGGCAGTTGTAGCGGTTGCGGTCCCCACGTGCATGCATGTGCAGGCATGGCGCCGCCGTCACGTAACGAACGACCGACCGGCGCAACTGCAGGTGGATCGAGAGTGGCTGGATGGACGAGTGCAATTTCGCATTCGTTGAGAAGCAGAGGAGCTCAACCCGGGCACTGCTTCGACTGTCTGATAGATTCGATCTCCAAAGTAGTAAAACGTAACTTGTGTTGTGGTGGGGGTAAAAGTAAAACTCAACCATCGTGGTCAAAGGATGAGTAAAGTTACAGAAAGACCCTCAAACGAGGTCTGGATTACAAACAAGTCCCAAACATCCAGGCAGGCATCACGAGGAGCGGACGGAGGCGTGCTCAGCCTCCATCTATCAGCCCACATTTTACATCACGAATAAGCGAGGTAAATAACAGCAAAGAAGACGGTAATATGTACATGGAAGTTCAGCATACATCCATAACCACAGGTATGAATAGCTTTATACATCAGTGTGTCCAATGTCAAACATTCAACTTTAAGATGCCACTAACCCATTACATACCCAACCAATGAACCAAGGATACCCACCCCACACAAGGATAAAGTCATTAAGCTCATCGAGCTCTTCTCCCCCTAGTCGTGTTTTGTCGCTGGAAATATACACCAATAATACATTACTGCCTACTTTATTCAGCGCTTCAGTGAGTATTTCTTTCCTGTAAACGCTGCAAATTTCGGTTCGTTCTTGGGTTCCTCCTTCGCTTCCTTCTCAGGTGCCTACAAATTGATGAATTAAATCTCAACACAGTGTAGCAAACCTGGAAGCCTAAGGTGCTTTGCTGCATGCATCTTTACCAACTCAAACTACCTCACACAGTGTAGCAAACCTGGAAGCCTAAGGTGCTTTGCTGCATGCATCTTTACCAACTCAAACTAGCTCACACAGTGTAGCAAACCTGGAAGCCTAAGGTGCTTTGCTGCATGCATCTTTACCAACTCAAACTAGCTCTCAAAGAAACAAACAAAAAAAAAAGCCTACCTTATCAGCTCGATTTCCACCAGAACCGAAGACGAGCTTTCCTGTGGTCTTACGCGATGAACCACCCTGTGACGTGGTCGGTGCTGAGGGCTGCACGCCATTGGTTGCATTAGCTTGACGCTTTGCAGGGGATGAGACCAGCACATCTTTATCCTTAGAAAGCTTCCCGTCCAGGCGCCTTCCTGAACCGGTGAAGGGGGTGAACTTTGGTTCTTCTGGAGCCTCTGCAAAAAAAAAAAAAGAGGAAATAAAGAAAGAATTTGAGGGCCTCTTGTCTGATAGTTACAAAATAAAAGGCATCAAGAAGAAAACCACATCCAGTGATGTATAGAACAAGAGCATTACCTGTAGCAGGCTCTGCGCTTGCAGGAACAGCAGGTTTTACTGGCTCAGGTTCTTTATAGTCAAGTGGTGGAGCAAAGTCAACCTCACAATCAGTCTCAATAATACTTATAGCATTGGAAGGTTTTGTCTCCACTATATCAATGTAGTACTTCTTGTTATTGTACGCTACCATAATGCTGTCACCTGTGGTTAGACAAGAAAAGTTCCTCAAAGTTTTCTCCAAGCTGCAAGAATGACACACAAAAAGATCATTAGTGTTCTTCGGGAGTTACGTAGTTGCATTACTTGCAATGCATACCATGTGATTCCAGTTATAATACAGCAGTCAGTCATATAGGGAGGGAAGGGGTAAACAGATGCTCCACTAGGATAAGAAATATTTAGCCAAAAAAAACACTAACATTGCTTTGGGGTTTGAGATATCCAAAAAGTCTGTTGTATGAGGCTGCAACTTGACATATGTGCCCTTGGGGAGGTTGGCATTTTTTATGAACACCATATCTCCCTCTTGCAGAAGAAGATTCTGCATCATCTGATGAAATACATAAAGTTAGCTTTACTGACATAATGATATCCGGAGAAGAGCAACGGTATCCTAGAGATGTAAAAGTACCCAATATGGCATGTAGATCATGCCTTCTTCTGCAGTGAACTCCAGAACACCAGAGTGTGAATTCCGTTCTGCTGCTGCATTTTGGACTTCAAAAAGCATAGGATATTCAATATGCAGAGATGCTGCAGAGAAAACAAACAATTTTTTGGGAGCTGAGAACTTATTGTCAAATGAGTGGGAAAAATTGTTAATAAAATGTAGGATGAAGGAAGTAGTCTGCGCCTAACTTACCGAGACGATCAAGGGCTGATGGTGGCATAATAACTGAAAAGAAGCAAAGTAATAACCACGTAAATCTTCTAATGGCAAATAAAAGGACATATGGATCTCAGAACTCATTGAACAGAGAACATACTTTTGTCACCAGCCTCAAGTTGTGGCTGCAAAAAACAGTAGAAGAGATCTTTCACAATAAATTTAAAAAAAAACACAAACCAAAAATGTTATATTGAAAGGTTGTAATTATTCTACCAATGGATGCTGATAAAATTTACTGGCCCAGTTAATGATAGTTTAAAGACATTTTACTTGATTCAATTCAAAAGTCATGTTGATTAAGAAAAGATAAGTTCCTCATTCAATAATCGAATGAAAATAGGCATTAGAACCCAGCTTATGGAATATGATTCATCTGCAAAGGAGGACAAAAGAAACACAGAATGGAATAATAGAATCGATTAGTATCTCATAACAAGCAACTATCTCATTAGTCATATGTCCCTTGAAACTGGGTAGATCATGAAGGGGCAAACATATATTATTATATTCAAATAGAAAATATGGCACCCCATCTGCGGAAGATTCACAAACCTTGTCAATGAAAGATGCAGGGTAGCAGCGATATGTCTGCTCGAAAGTGCTTCCCGGGTAGCCATAGCCATCGAAGTACTATTCATCATGAAGAAATGTATAAGGACTGAGAACACGGCAGTGTGGTTCCACAACAAATGAAATAAGTAACAATTCTTGTATGAGAGCATAAACGTATAAAACAAGTCAGGAGACAGGCAACTCCTTGTTTTGAGTATCAATAACATATGTGATACATAAAAGAGACCTTGTTCGGATCCAAAAATAAAATGCTACAATATTGGTCAAGCAATGACAGCAAGTATCAAGGAAGAAACTTTGGGGATCTGAATTCACTGCTGCACGATGCACATTAGATAGTGATATAGACCTTTAGGAATATCTATTGACATTGTTTGACTGTCCAGTGCTAGCAGCAAATTCCAAGTGGGATGAGAAAGCTAATTACATGATTCCACAGAAAGAAATTCTCCAGACCTATGGGTCGGATTGTTCAAAAATGGATTAGAAAAATAAAACAGATTTTCAGCTACAGGACTTACCATTGTTTCCCCACACAAAGGTTAACCCCTCCTGCTCCATTGGACATGAGAAACAAAAGGAAGCAAATCAAATGACGTGACAAGGAAGAGATACAAAAGTAGGCACTCGAAATGTCGAGCGTAAATCACAGCTACACAATCGCACTTGTGATCAATGTGACTATCAAGAAAGGATAGACAATATCAGTTATAAGCCTTGGTCAATCATCATCTTTTGACTGAGACTACGAATATGCAACATCACACCAAAGAATTAATACTCATGTTTGCAAAAATACTCATGAACATGATGGCAACTAGTTATGAAGGTAGAGGAATGGATATCAAAGGTATAGTGAGCTATTTAAATCCAACAGAATCGATAACCATGTATATATCTGGGTAAAGGCGCAAATCAAACTTCAAGGTCGGAATACTCATTGGCATGGTAAGCGTGCAGTAGCACATAGGGATGAAAGCGGATCGGATCGGATCGGATAATACCTTTACCAAATCCACATCCATATTTTTTTGTCGGATGTGGAGCGGAGCGGATGTTACACGGATGCGGTTACGGATGCGGATTTTTTCGGATGTCGGATATGGTGCGGAGTCGGATCGGTGTCGGAGTGGATGCGGATTAATATAGTCGGATAATACATGCTTATATTCAGTTTCAAATTGTGACAAATGGTGCTCTACGCAGGACTACGGCTAGGGTTTTTGATGCACGTGCACACACTATATATATAGCTAAAATTTTGTGGGCTAAAAAAATGTGTATAGGTAAAAGGTCATAGTGTACGGGGCGTATTAGGCTGTCTAGTCGGATATCCTATTATAGGCCTCGGATTATCCGCATTCAATTATCGGATAATCCATATCCGTCGGATATCACTAACACCATATCCTAATCCGCATCCGCACACAATCAGATTCGGATTATCCACATCCGCATAGATATCAAAAACAATTCTCCATATTCGCATAATTCGGATTCGGATCGGACGTGGAAATTATCCACACCACTTTCATCCCTAGTAGCACATATACGAATTGGCAGTGATAGCTAGGAAAAAGGATACAGTATCATTTACTGAATCTATGAACGAATTGGCAGCGTATGCACGCAAAGGGGGCTAGATTGCTAGTAGCACATACGAACAAAACGACGAACTTTGCCCTGCGATTTTTGATCTATAATAACAAACACAGGCGCGGTAAAGGGTCTCCCGTGCGGGGATCGGACGGTACAAGAGCGGGTGGATGGCCCCGGATTACACGGGGAGCGAAGTTGAGTCGACACCCGAGGCTTACCGAGAAATCGACAACCCGGCGGATCTTGCAGCAGTCGGGGAGGCGGAGTGGAGACGGAGAAGAATAGATGGGGAATTCTTTGGGAAGAGGAAGAGGACTGGAGGAGGAGCTCGCGCTTGGTTGGTGGCGGAGGCCGGGGGACTCCAGAGGAACAGAGAGATTGCCTCCGATGGAAGAAAGAGGAGGGAATCGAGCGAGGCCGCAATGGATAATCTGCCTCCGGTAGATTCCATTTCCAACCATGACGAAGGTCTCTGCCAGAGAGGCGGGTATGCGCTTCCTGGGCCACGAACCGCCCCGGCCCATGCGAGCTATGTAATCTGGTTTATTAATTAATCACGTAAGATGATGGATGACTACATAGCTTAAACCAATATTATATGATACTAGTAGATGATATTAACAATAAATGTCACATTTTTGCAATGCTATACTTGAAGGATGAAAATTATTTTTTCAAAAAAAATCACTGCAGTAACAGACAAACTTGTGACTAGGAAAATTTGGTAATATTGTATACAATATAGTATTATAAATGGCGAGGTTGATATACACACGAGTTGCACAAGATGACACGGTTTCCGAATATCATACAATTTAAGTAATCTAACTAGAGATGTCTAATAACTTTTGGAGGTGACTAAACGGAGAGGCATCTCTATTTAGGTTTAAATGGAGAGTCCTTCAAGGTTACTTTCTACGACATAAAAATTACTTCTCTCAACAGAAAGAAACATATAGGAAGAAATAACTTTTAATCATACATGGAGAGCCCTCCCAGATTACTTCCTGCGGCACAAAATTACTTCCCTCAACAGAAAGAATTACACATGAGGAAGTAACTTTGTGTCGAAGGAAGTAACTCTGTGTCGCAGGAATTAACTTTGTGTCACAAGACTCTGTGTCGAAGGAAATAACTCTGTGTCGCAGAAAGTAACTTTTGTGTCACAGAAAGTAATATCGAAGAGCTCTCCATTTAAGCCTAAATGGAGAGGTCTCTCCGTTTAAATTTTGCGATAACTTTTATGTATTGCCAAGGGAGCTAGATTAAGTGCTATATTGCGCAAAATTTAACAAACTTCATTAGAAAAAAAAATGAAGTACTAGTACGTAAACAGATAGGCAAACAGGAGAGAGGGGTGAGAAGTCGATGACCCGAATAGTGAATCTGATGCCATTATTCGCTCGTGACGGCGAACCCAATGGCGTGCCAAGAGCGGATTCAGATGCTCTGCAGTTGACTGCAAAGGTTGTCGTGTGGCAGAGGCGGAACTAGACCAAGATCATGACTAAGGCCACTCAATCAGGCCCGTCTCCAGAAATTTAGGGCCTGTGTGCGGAGTAAAAGTTGAGGCCTCTAATATCATTAAATTATCGTGTGTTATTAAAATAGAGAAAATAAATGTATTATTGTTTTAGATCTTATTTGGTTGCCTTCTCAATTATGTAATCTAGATTATGGTATAAGAACAATTTGGTAAAAGACTATCTTAGACTATCTTCAACCACAAAAAATAAAACAAAATAACCTACTCTAAGCTACCTGATTATTTTAATGGTCCAGAGTGATCTTTTGCCATATTATATAATCTAGAAGGAAAACCAACAGATTTTAAGTTGATAAAAAGTAATTTGAATTAATTTACAGTATGTGTATATGTTTTTCAGATTTAATGAATTAATTTCAACAAATAGGTCTTTTAATTGCATGATCCATTGAGTTAAGTATCGACACACTAACTATTCTTTGACTTCCACACATGAATGAAACCAATTAATGACGGTTACAGGCTTACTGCAGTAGATCACTAAACAAGAGGTGTCAGAGCTGCAGCTTTAGGCATGTTGTCTCTATTTTGGGGGGCCTGTTCCATTGCTCACCTGGCTCACCCTCATCATCGACGGGCCTGCACTCAATGGAGACACTTTGCTAACTGGAATAGACTTATACCAGCTACAGTAGTTTGTATGGAGATTTCGGCCCAGCGCCTAAGGTCATGGCCATAGTGGCCCTAGGTGGAGCTCCGCCACTGCCGTGTGGGCCCGACGGGCGCAAGGATTCGCACGCAATGAGAGCTATACTCTATAGTCGCTGCAGAGGAGCGTTTCCCGGCAAGAGCCACAACTAGTACAAAGACGACGAGCATGACCACCTCGGTGGTATTGTCGCATGAAAGCTTACCGTCAGGATGAAGAGCACCATCGCGAGAGCCTCAGAGGTAAAAGATTACTCCCTCCTTCTATATATTTTTACAAGACATATTACACTTTGGCACGATCTTCCATATAACATTCACATTCTTCAATTATTGTCATTTTTAACCGTTTGGTACAAATTACGGGAGGGGGAGAAAATGTGCAACGGTTGTCATATTCATATTCTTCGACGGAGATCATTTTTTCCCCATGCGTAGAGATGATCCTTATCGCGCCAAAGAGAAAAAATCCAAACGCATTGCGGTTAAAATCTAGTGAAAATATTTCCTATTTTTGATCTAAAATATATTCAACCTATTACCTCCTTACAGGTAACATGTCATTACATCGATGGTCCATGATAATTTTAAAATATCTTAGCAAACCTATATATATCTATTATCAAAACTCAAATCTGCACATCAGGATGTGGGCAAACACAACAAGATCGGAAGAGATCAGATGATCGGGAAGAAAGAGAAAAACATTGTCCATTTTTTTTAGTATACTCGAGTTCCAAGACAGATACAAGCCTTCTTCAATCATCATTCTTCACTATTCTTGTGTGCATAAGAAATAAACGTCCTGATCTAGATCAGCGCCAACAAATTCAGAATCTGTGGTGTGTAGCAGCATCTCTACAACAAAGTTCTAGGTCAAGATCCATTGTCATAGCCTAACAATTGGATAGCTAAGTCCATTAAAACATTAACCCTCTCCTACTTGATCTTAACATTATTTTGCTCATGAACATTAAGAATAAGAATGAAATTTCCACATACGTATAGTCCAATTATGAGTGACATCATTCATAAAGAAAATTCTTCCCAAACGCATGTTTTAGAGAACCATCAATTATGACAATTAAAAATTATATATTATAGTTCCAAAAAACACAAAATATTTTCAAACTTAGATAAAACTTGCAATATAAGATATATTTTATATTAGATAAGATGGTAATATAGAGGTTCAGGTTTTTAATGTCAATTTTAATTCGCCCTCATGTCCATCATGGTCAAATCAACAAATAAATTGTTACATTACTTAATTTCATTAATTCAGATCAAATCAAACCTTATATCAAGTATCAATCTTCCTAGAGCTCTCAGTCTCTGTCATCACTAGTAAGATAACTCTACAATAAAAACAATTACATATCATTAAATTACATAATTATATTATAATGTCTTCATGAGTTGATAGAGTTGGAATAACATAGCATAATCCAATATACAGTATGACCAGCCGTGACAAAGAGCACAATAATAATGAAATGATTTTCTCATAGACCAAGAACTAGAATAAAGCTAATTTTGGTGTTCATGATAGAAATCACAATATCTGAAAAACATAATGAAATAAACTGCTCAATATGCCAACTCATATCCTTTTCCAATTTAACTATACCAAATATACAAGTGGTAACCCAACACCTACTAAACTCACACCATAGCACAACCAGCCAACAAACTGATCATATATATATCTTGCAGAAGAAGTCTAAAAAAATACTAAACCAACTGCTAGTTCAAGGTAAAAAAATTGTAGTTGCATTATCTATTCCATGTATCATCCTGCAGACATTAAAGAAGAAAATAAAAATAAACAACACTACTTTAATTAACTAAATCATGTTAAATATTAATTTAGCACTTACATCGGCCTTGGACCTAGCAGTGATTGTCACTGATGTAGAGGATTCCAATGAAATGCCAGTAGGAATAGGAGGAAAACCAAGTACTCATGCATGGAAGTGAATGGCCGAGTACTAGTGCGGTGGTGCCGCTAACAGCAAGCAACATAATATATGATTAGCATAGTAGCTTGTGTCTACTCTGTTCATAAAACCCTCATTATATGACTAATAAAAAAGACAAAAATAGTGTTTTGTGCCTCAAATGCACTAGTTTTATATTGACAATTGTCTATCATTAAGCAGTTCATTTGATAAGATAAGGTACATCTGACAAGATATACATCACATACATTCACTATCAATTTGGCACTGATGTAATTCTTCAAAAAAGTTAGGAAAAGCAACTACCAGATGTGTAAAAGGAAAATGAATAGAGGTCTTTTACAATGCACAATACAATCATTGTGATAATATAGAGTAAAACTAATTTTTTAGTATAAATAAAACTATAATATGCACAAATTATATTATTCTTTATTTTTTTGATGAAGCAGAAATGAAGGGATGAGGAGTAAAAGGAATAGAAAGATTTGAAATATTTCAACAATACCATTTTACTTTGTACCAATCATACATCTATACTCCCTATACTACTCATTCATACCTCTATACTGCATATACTACTCATTCATACTATCTATGCTACAACTTAAGATTTTAATAGTATACAATTAATCTCAATCGTCGAATAATCTTTACAAGACCTAAGGGGGGGCAATTTTTGCCCTCATATTGCGCCACATCATTAAGAAAAGTAGAACCGTCAGATCGCCCGTGGATGGCTTGGATCATTTATGAGGCTCGACAATTTAAAAAAAAACCTCGCACGTTGTTGAAATTAGTAGTTCAGCCCACACTCAGGTAATTTTACAGAGACCTCCTCGAACTTTGCAGAAATAGCATTTACTCAAACCACCTCTAAAGTTTTATGGAAAGACCTTGAGCTTTGAAAGAATGATATATAATTTTATCCAGCTGCCTCTCAGAGACCTTTACGAAAACCCCATCGAGCTTTGAAGAATGCCAAGAGGGTTGTCAATTATTCAAAACCCCCTCAAATTTTATCAAAAATAAATAGTAGTCTAATTACTACTCCAACATTTTAATAAAGCACCCTCAAGCTTTACAAAACTACTGTTTATTTAAGCCACATCTCAGACATTTTGACAACATCTACCTCGATCGAGCCACCTCTCAGGTAATTTTATTATAATAATCAACCCGCAATCCATGCTTCTCCCACAAACCCGAACTTTACAAGAACTAACACACCGTCCATGGAATTTTACGGAAAAGACCCTAAACTTTCTGTAAATCTACCCACAACCCAAATTTTTTTGCAGAAAAGTCCTCTAGCTCTGTCACAAGGAATCTACGGTCCCCAACCTTCCTACCAATCACTGGGCTACAGGTCATGGCGCGGCAACACCGCGCCAGTCTTTCTAGTACAATACTATTTGATAGCAACAACACAAGTAGAATAGGTAATTGTTCGAAACCAATCAGTTTCAAACATGTCCTCGCACAATAATCAATAGTACATGGAATCAATTCTCTCTAACCTCTTGCTCATTTACATCCACCGCCCCCCCCCACACACACACACAAAGGTTGCAGAAAACGCGGATTCCACCTATCTTTTAGGGCAAGTATATTGGTATTGTTCAATATACGACATCATACATTGACACGAAACCTTAAGACAACTAAACAATCAATCATCATCATACAAAACTATATAGAAGCACCCCACTTAGGATTTCTCTCAACCCTCAGCGTGCCACGTCACCATCCACTATGTCTTCTCTCAACATACAAGCTGTCCACAGCACCATCCACTAAAATCACCAATTTATTTCTTCTACCGATTTTTATGACTAATAGCATCCATGTATACAATGTGTTGTTTATAGTAGAATGTTGCGATGCAATCACTTTAGTTTTTCTACTTTCAAATTTTACTTTCAAAATTTGTAGAAATTTCCGCAGCAACGCGCAGAGATCACCTAGTATGTGCAACGAGTTGTCGTTTTTAAGTTGTCTCGTAGTAATTTTTTCCTTAATTTATGCATAGAAAAATAAAAATATAATGAGTTCCATGCAACAACTGATACAATGGTAAAAAGTCATCTCATGGTCCTAAACTTTAGCCTGAGGTGGTTGTTTCGCGAAACATCTTTCTCTTTCTTCACCCTCTTTCCTCCATATCAGCAAAGATCCTATTTGACATTGCATGAGACGACTTATGTGACCGTAAGTGTAGCAATGTACTCTCCCTTACTCATCGATGCGGCGAAGGCGATTGGCAGCAACAGTAACCAACCCTAGAGATGAAGCAGCCGCCGAAACAATTGGCTTGCAATTGCATAGAGTCGCCGGTTCCCAGCCCTACTCGTAATTAGGCTAGAAGCCTAGAACCCAGCGTTGTAGCATCCTCATTCCCCAGAGTTCCAGTAAATAAGTTTCGCAACATCTAAGAGAATCCTGCGACGAGGCTGCTCCATTTCTCTTATTACGGGATACTATGCAAATAACAGAAGCACAACACACTTTATTACTGAACTAAGCTAAGAAAGAATGTTCAACAAGTTACAGCAAAAAATAAACATCAACGGGATAGTACAAGATCGCCTCAGGAAGCTGGTGCTAACAATGGCACAATACTTCTAAGAAAGAATTATTGCTCCATCAAAACCAGTTGAATTATGCAGACAGTAGCAGCTCTCACATAGCTCACTGTCATTTTTGTACTTCCTCATGTAATAACCTAATGCAATCTAGTTGGATATGTTAAGTGTGTTGAGTCTTACAAGGTCAGTATTTCTTATGCGATCTCCAGAACAAGTGCTGATGCTCCGCCTCCACCATTGCAGACGCCAGCAACACCGATCTTGCCACCCTTCTCCCTAAGAACCTGTTAAAAGGAAACAAGGACTGTAAGGAACAAGATGATGTCCCAAAACAGTGTCTAAAGAAGATACCCAAGATTTTTCTTTCTAAAAAAATGGAGCGAGGAACTGATCAACAAAACGAACTGAAGCAAGATTTATTATTACATATAACATGTGAGACAAGTTAACGATGTGAAATTTGGACATGCAACTTTCTCTAGGATCCTAATCGAAGATATTTTACACTTGGGAAATCACTAGCAGAACCCACTAGCAATTGTAAAGATGATATACTCTTCATGGCAAACCCTATGATATGCTCAGGTATTTGACAAATTCATTATTTACTTTATAGATCAGCTTCTAGTTTTCTACTAGACAAAACATGGCACCTCTTTGAACAAAAGGGATGTTAACTCTGAATGTTCAGAAAGAATAGCATCTTAAAATAAACTTACACCAAGAAGAGTGACCAAAATACGAGCACCACTGCACCCAAGAGGATGACCTAAAGATACAGCTCCTCCATGAACGTTAATCTTTTCCTGCAAGCAAATGTGTTGTTAATTCACAAAATATTATTATATGTATTAATTGTTGCTGATGCATAGAAAATAACAAAAGAACCAGGGTGTATTTATGAAAAAGATGCAGGAATGGTAGTTTAATACAGGTGGAACTTACTGAAGGAATCCCTAGAAGCTTTTGATTTGCAAGGGCAACGGCCTGTGTTAAGAAGTAAAAATACATATTACTACCAAACAAAATAAGGAATCAGTAAAAGAAACTCATGGTATATACCGAAAAGGCTTCATTAATCTCGTAAAAATCAACATGAGATGACTCCAATCCAGCATTTGCGATAGCCTTTGGTATGGCAAGTGCTGGGGTGGTTGTAAAAAGCTCCGGAGCCTGTACAAACAACATCAATGGTTAAAAAGTCAGTATTCCAGAATACAAATTTCAAGAGAAAACAACTTCCTATATCCGTCGATATTCATATCACAATGATATATCTAGAAGCGTACTCTACACGTAAGTGAGATGAAAGTTACTGTAGCTTACTTGAGCTGCATCTGCATATCCTTTGATCCTTGCAAGGACTCGCAGGCCAAGCTCCTGAGCCTTCTGCCCACTCACCAAAACTAATGCAGCAGCTCCATCACTGATCCATGTAAACAGATTAGATATGATTGGTTACAGAATCCTACACAAACAAACAGTAGGCAGCACACTTAACGGTACCAGCCAATGAAAGAAATAGTGCAAAGTGAGATGAAAGAGTGTCTAATACAACCAAGACAAAATTATACAGGTAGGCCTTTTTCTTGATTGAATGGGCATAAGGCATTGCTCAGACATTTTCACTTTCTTCCGTGATAAATCATTCGCAATTATGTTACAATTACAAACTTACAACCGTGGAGAAAAAAGTTACAATCAATCTAACAGAAGGCAGAGCATAACAAGCAGACAGATAAAAATAGGAGAAGCAATTTGTAAGAACAAGTAGAAGCCGAATATAGCACACACATGAAACAGCGAAAAAGAACAAAATGAATCCATAATACAATAAACGAATATAATTGCCAACAATGTAATGTCTTATCTCTCAGGCCTCTCCGCAAAACAACATATTCCAAAAAAAAAAACTTAAAGGTCTCAGAATAAAAAATAAACTCAAGCAGTTATACCTTATACTAGAAGCATTTCCAGCTGTAACAGTACCACCATTCTCCTTGAAACTTGGACGGAGTTTCTTCAGTTTTGCTGGGTCAAACTAAGAGAACATGAAACATCACAAGGCATAAGTGAAACTGTCGTGTGCATTGGCCTTATAATAACAGCTCACAAAGCACATTATATAAGGAGGCCCACCAGTATTTTACCAACTAACTTTGTTACAAGAGAAAATTTACCTTGTCCAGGCTTTCATCTTTCTCAATAAGTACTGGTGGTTTCCCCCTCCCAACAGGAACTTCAATCTTGTGGACAAAACATTACACATAAGAAAAACAATCAAAGCATATAATGTATAGTTTCAACAAAGAGAGAAAATCACCGGAACAATCTCCCATGCAAAAGCACCACTGTCACGAGCAGCAATTCCACGTTCGTTGCTTTGGATAGCAAAAGCATCCTACACACGAAAAAAGTAAAATCAAATTTTCCAGAAATGAAAAGTATTTGCAACATAGAAGAAAATACATTACATAAGATACAGGAAGATTCATAGGCAACTGATACCGGAAAATCATGTACAAGAAAAATGAATACAGGTGCAAGAAAATATTTGAGCTATAAAAGTTTAATGTTGTGTACTGAGGAGCAGTTTTAAGATATTGATATCTATATAGCTTGAACAAGGATACAAATAGTACTAATTTCGTATGGCACATCTACTTTCATCTTTGGAAGCAAACAAATGAATGGTTCATCTACAGACGCAGAGCATCACATAAGCCCACCCTAACAATCATGCGACAATCCTAATAGAAAAGCCAATGCTCATAAAAGGCTTCAAACTAATTGTTCACCATAAGGTACTGGGAATGCTGATGCTGATCCAGACCACTCAGGATGTAACCAAGATAACGAAGAAGATGTCTAAACTGATGATAATGAAAAGGAAAATAAGGCATCTGAAAAGAATTGCCATACTAACCACTATTGAATAGCACCACTTTATCTGTTGACAAATATAGAAATAAATATATAAAAAATAACATTTACTACTATATGTAGTAAGAGACCTGATCTTCTCTTGTGAGGTCATGATTGTCAGCACAAAGCTCGGCACACATTCCCATGGCACAATCACCGTATACATCCCAAAGGCCATCCTTAAGCATGCCATCAACGAGTGTGTCATGTCCAAAACGAGACCCTTTCCTGCATTTGTAATCTTATCAGATTATAGCAGTTGAAATCCATTTTACTCAAGAATATACTATAATTTGAAAATAAAAACAGGTCAGTTTTTAATTGCTGTGCCAATATAGAGAATGGGCATATGAATGCAGACTAGTGTAGAAAATGCAATGTAAATAAGGAAACATGCATGCATCCACCAAACAGCCTAAGCTTATGCTTTGGTTACGCATACCTAGCTTCAGCAATGTACTTTGGAGCATTGGACATGCTTTCCATGCCACCTGCCACAACAATATCATTGATACCCAGTTGAATTGACTGTGCTGCAAACATAGTAGCTGCAGAGAGGAGATAAAAGCAAGAGCATGATCAGATAAAATGTCTCAATTATGTAAACTGTGAGCAGAGTATACAAGCATGGACAAATGAATTACGTTCATACTTCATACCTTTCATGCCAGATGCGCAGACTTTGTTAACAGTTGTACAGACAACAGTGTTTGGTATCCCTGCGCCCAGAGCAGCTTGTCTTGCAGGAGCTTGTCCCAAATTAGCACTCAAGACGTTTCCAAAGTAGACCTCCTGCACAAGGGCAGGATCCACATTTGCTCTTTTCAGAGCAGCTAACAGCCCCAACCAATGGTTATGTCAGTGCTAGTGGGGGCAAAACAAATATGTATTCCTAGTATGGAGCTGAGATGCACACACAGGGAAGATTTGGATCCCACCTGCAATTGCTATAGAGCCAAGTTTTGTTGCAGGCAAGGAAGACAAGGCACCAAGGAAACCACCCATAGGGGTGCGGGCAACCCCGACAACACATACATCTGCGAGCAAGGAAGAAAAAGTTAGTGACTGCAGAACACAGCGAAACCATCTAGAACGCACCTCTCTCCCGCTATATCTACAATAATTTGTAAACCATGCTTACGCCTCAAGCCTATTGGTGGTACAAACAAACATGGAAAGCAAAAACTGCACTACTACTTGTGAATCACCCATTACAGTTGGCACTTGGCACTATATTGTAAAAAACAAAAATAACGCAGGAGCTGCTAGAACCAAGTACACGTGTATCTCAGTATCTATTGACACAGACCCCGCCCATGACATCTGTGTAACATATATTCGCAGTGCGATCAGAAAGATTTCAATAACGACAAACTTTGGAAAGCAAAGGATGCCATCAAGCGACCAGATAACATGAACACAAGGATAAAAGCAGTAGCATGGAACACCTAGAACTCCTCATGGCCGCAGACAGGCACTAGAATTACATGGGAGGCAACCAATTCCAACCTTGCAAGCTAGTACATAAACCGAAAATTTGGCCTGACAGAGCCGAAGTCCTCCGCCCATCTCCCAACAAGTCAGATCGCTGCAACTAACAGTGGCGTGCCCATTGCCCAAGATCTCCCGGCTGGTCTCGAAGTCCGTTCGAACAGAAGAGAAAGAACGAACGATACCTCTGGGCGCGATGCCGTCGGAAGCCATGGCCGCGCCGCCGGTCCGAACTTCGAAAACCAACCGAAGAAGACCTGCTGCAACTAATCGGATCGGATCCGAAAATTAACAAACGGCTGGCATTAGGGCTCGTGGTGCTCGATTTCGCACGGGGAGAAGGGGAGAAAAAGGGGGCGGGCAGGCATACCTCGGGGGTCGGGGCGCGCTCGCCGCCGGGTCAGAGCCGTCGCCGCAAAGGCGAGAGGAAGAGAGGCGTAACGGAGGACGGCAACGCAATGCAGCGAACCCACCACACACAGACACAGTACAGTGGAGAAGAGAGTGGCAAGGCCGGGTGATCTGATCTGTCTTTTTGTGTCGTGAAATCTGAATAGTAGCCTAGCCTGGATTCGAATCTGACGTGCTTTGGTTTTAACGAAAAACCGGTTCGATGCCAAATGGCGGTCTTTTATGGCAACCGGGCCGGCTGGTGGCTGATGGCTGGTGCTGGTTTGTTCTGAGAGAAAAAGTACTGCTGGTCGATTGCTGGTAGCTGATTTGTTCTGAGAGAAAAGTACTGCTGGCTGGTAGCTGATAAGCCAAGCGAACAGGGCGTTAGTTCGATATGAACCTAGTACGATTAGATTGCAAAGTAATTGACATATATCTAGTGCAAACATGTGTCCAATCTGGTTTTCCTCCGTCTAAAAAAACCAAGAAAAATTCCTTTCAAAGCAAAAAAGAAGAAGAAAAAAAATCGCCAGCGGCGGCAAATGGCAAAGCAGAGAACGAGATCTGGCTAAGGTGATTGTGCTCAATGTCTGACATCGCTGCTGGATCAAGCAAGTGGCCGACTTGTTGTTTTGGATTACACACACAGGCCGGTCCCATGCATGGAAGAAGAACAAAAGAGTTGGTGATCCAGCCAGAGAGGGCTCATCTTTTTGCTTTTTTTTTATTGATGAAAAAAGAGGACTTTCTTTTGTTTTATCCCAAAAAACTAAGGATTTCTTACAAAGAATGTACAGCAAAGCAAAACTGATCACATCAAGTTGGATTCAGAAAAAGAAAAGCATATACCATACTATGACATCACATCATGGTCTTTATCCAATTGCCATTAACTAGGTAGGTTGCAGCTCATCAGCCTAGTCAACGGAAATAAATTTGAACATTTGGTTTCACAGCAACTTTTATGCATCATCCGATCCAACAGTGTAAAACTCTCGGCGTGTAGTACTTGTACGTGGAGGAACTAATTTGAATTTCCAAATTAGCTTTATGAGTTGGGCTCTCATGCTTTTATTAATCTTCTTTTCTGAATTAACGGGGGTTTTTAATTTTCTTCCAATTCAAGTAATAATAACTTGAATTCGGTAAATAAAAACATCGACACATCATGGTTTGACATTAACTTGAATTCAGTCAAGCGTTCATGTACCCAGTCAATAGAAATTAATTGAAACTTAATTTCTTCTAGGGGAGCAGCAACATTTACTTGTATTTGACCTCCTCTCAGCTTAGAATGTAGTACATTCCATCATGTGTCGTATGTGTGGAGAAAAAAGGAGCGGGAAAAAGAGCATCATTGGTTGAAATGTGCTAATTCTAAAACGTACTGTTTTCAAAAGTTTCGATTAGTGTCAAACTTCTCTTTGACAGGAGCAGATTTATGAGGTATACCTAAATAGGAGACCACCACAAATTTAGACGAGGAAGGTTTGTCCAAACGGCACAGGTATCCTTTTTGACACAAATTCATTTCATGGAAAAGAGAAATTGCAACTCTCATGCATATATACATTTCAAGTACAGACTAGTATAAGCTATTGCTAATTTTAGAATCCAAACTAGAGAAGACGGATCAATATTTCCAATAATCTAAATGCATCAACTGAACATTGATCACCTTAGTCGATCGACCAACCTTAAGAGTCTCAGTTCCATAACTCAAAGGCTGACAGAAGGATACCACGAGTGGGAGATCTTCCAGCACGGAGAGGTGCATGCCCGTGAGATTAGATAAACTTTTTTTTTTGTATGGACCAGTGCTTTTCTGTCGTTGGAGTAGGTAAGATCAACAAGACAGCAACCTGATGATGAGCTCCGAGTTTCATTCCCTGGACGCGTCGTCACATCCTTTCTTCTGCCGCGGCTTGCTTCCTCCTCTGCTCTCTGCTCGTCTTTTCATCGCTCATTCTCCGCCGCCTATACCCCAATTTGTAGTGTTTGGATGGAAGCCTGCGTGGATCGATGGCCACCGCCCCGACGAGCGCATGCACCGGCGACGATGCCGCGGCTGTTATCACCAATGGGCCCGCGCGCGAGGGCGTCTGTGCGCGTGAACCTGACGGAGTCGAGAGCGAGATGCTTTGCGGCGGGGCGACCGCCTACCGGCTGGAGGAGGCCGGCGGCAGCCCGCAAGCGCGCAGGAAGATTTCTCCTGCACGGAGTATAGCCCCCCGGTTTGGATCGAGACTATATTTGCGATCCGGATTTTTTCATTAACCCCCCTAATTTTGGATCGTGATTATGAATCGTGATCCGAATATTTTCATTTAGGTCCCTATATTGCATCGCGATTATTTCGGATAGCCCCCGTCTTTGATGGAAATTCTGCAAACTGCCGTCATGTCTGGCTTTCACTCTCTCCCTTGGTCACCGACGATTACGGACGTGAGGCGCTCGCCGGCGTTTGGAGCGCGAGTCGTGGGCTCGTGGCTGAAGAGGGACACGCGGAAGCGACAGCCATGACAGGAGATGGGTGTGGGAAGAGGCGCCTGATCAGGGAAAAACGATTCCAGTTGCAGAGTTGCAGTAAACTTTTGCACTCTCAGACTACCCGCACTGGGCGACGGCAAAAGCCCCGCGATCCCTGTCGCGTTGTACTATGGAGGAAAGCGACCCCGCAGCGGGGGACGGCATCGCTCACGGGATTGTCCCGTGGGCACTCGATTGCTCCAATCGCGGCTCGAGCTTGTGGATCGAGGCGGCGCAGTGGGGAAGAAGGGGGGAGGCGAGGAGCAGAGTAGAGAAAAGGAAGAAGAGGAGAGAAGAAACGAAAAATGGAGTGAGTAGTTGAAAATTGTTAATAAAATATGATGAAGGATGTGATATGAAGAATGATGAGTGTGGAAGAAGTGGAGATGAAAGAGAGAATATTGCTGACTAGGACGGAATATTCTGTTTTGAAGGAGAAAAGGAAGGAACACGAGTGTGAATGGTCTCAGCACTGAACTTTTGCAGACCGTACATGTACAGACAATGAAAGCCGATGAGATGAACCACCAAATATTGCAGACCCCGCAGAGTATTTGGTGCCAATAGGGTAATGTATGGGACTATCTGGCAGTGCACGTACTCCATCCGTCCCTGAAAAAACGTCGTCAGGGCTACAGTCTGTGTCCCAGATTAAGGGTCTATTTGGCAGAGCTCCGGCTCCTCCAAAAACGGCTCCGGCTCTGGCTCCTCTGGTGGAGCGTCTTTTCTGATGGAGCCGAAGTCGTTTTGGAAAACGTTTGGCAAAACGGTTTCACCGGTTGGATTGAGATTGTAAAATGTCTAAATTGCCATTTCCTATTTTTATTTTTTTCCTTTTCTTTATTTTCTTTTTTCCTCCTCTTTTCTTTTCCTCCCTTTTTTCACCTCCTCTCCTTATCCATTCACCCTGACTTCATTCTTATCCAATCCACCGGCCCACCGCTTCCTCCTCCACGGGTTCACGGCGCCCCCCCTCCGCCCCGCCGGCCGGCGCCCCCGGCGGTACCGTGCCCTGCCCCGCCGGCCGGCGCCCTGCCCCAGCCGCGCCCTGCCCCTGTCGCGCCGCGCGCTGCCCCCGCCGGCCGGCGCCCTGCCCCGCCGCGCCCCGCCAGCCGGTGCCTCCGCCCTGCCCCGCCGCGCCCTGCCCGCCGGCGCCGCGCCGCTGGCCACCTCCCTCTGGCCCAGCCGCGCCTCCCTCCTCCCCGCGGTCTTCCTCCTCTCGCCCCTGCCGCGCTCCCGGCGGGCCCCACCCGGGGCCGGGATGGAAAAAGGCAGCGGAGCCGGGCGGAGCTACTCATTCGTGGCTCCACCTCCCTAGTGGAAGCCGTCCGCGGCTCCACCGGCAGCTCCATGGCCGGAGCCGCCCCGCCGCACCCCGTTTGGCAGGGCTCCGCGTGGAGCCGGAGCTGGAGCCCCTTTTGGAGCCCTGCCAAACAGAGCCTAATTGTCGTTGCCTACCAGCTGGTAGCCTCCTAGTCCTAGGTGCACTGCACCATGCGCCTGCTGCTATCTTTCCTTTCCTCCGTGTGGCATAAGTGTTTATTTGGACTTGTTTACTGCTAAAATGCATGTTTCGTAGGGGTATCAGTGTCTTTTTCCTGGTTGCGTTGGTTACCGAGACACTCCTCGACGACTCTTTTATTGGGACAGAGGGAGTACGCAATACGCTTGCGTATAACGGCATATATAGGCATGCACAGTTGTATTAATTGGTAGCCCGTGCCAAGGGGTGGCTGATGAGCTAACTCGGCTCGTTCTGACTTGTTTGATAACGAGCCGAATCAGTTCAGCTTGACTCGTTAAAGTAACGAGTTAAAAATCGAGTTTGGCTTGGTTCGTTTAAAAGTTCGAGCCGACTCGTTTGGCTTACGAGTCTAGTATTAGTATTATTGAACATTAATGTTATGGTAAAAATTAATTTTAACTAGTATATGATGATTTAAGTATGTTAACAATATTTAAAATTTTAATTTATGATTATTTTACGAAAATATGTAACATATGTCAATAAAACAAGATAATATAGATGTTTGGAGACTCAAAGTAAACTTAATTAGCGCTAGATTTTACTTACAAGTTGAACAACAAGATTACTTTAACCAAGTAATAGTAATACAACTTTATTCATAAAAAATAATTTTTGTATTTTCACCTTAACAAGCTAATCGAACATATCACGAGCAGTTCACGAACTTGCTCATTAAGAAAACGAGTTGAAATTGTGGCTCGGCTCGGCTTGTTTAGAGATCGGGCCGAGCTGAACCGAGCCAAATCTATAAACAAGTTGAGTTTTCATGAGCTTCGAGCTTTTATGCTAGCCTTACCCATGCCTAACAAGGGACAGCTTCGCGTGTACGCTAGCTAATACTGCGTGATCGGTAGAGCGGCTGTACAAGCTGATCAAAAGTGTATACGCCAGTACTATTATGTGGCTATCAGGTTTGATACTCACTTTTATTTGCAGCCCCCAAATCCGGTAGGGGAGCAGCTAGCTGGTTTGAATTTGTTTATGCCAGCCCAGACACGGTGTGGTTGCGGTCGTTGCTAAACTTAAACCAGCCAATTCAAGTAGTAGATGTAACATCCCGACCAACCGCGAGAGAATGAGCTTAATTAGTTTAATTGCACTCGATCGCAGGTGGCTAACCACCAATTTGCATTGGTTGGCTGGAACGTTAGATGCGTACGTGGCCACACAAGCTAGGCTCTGTGGTTTTATTTATCTCGAGCCGATTCATTCTTTGGAACAAATCCTCCATTTCTCTTAATTTTTCAAGACGAACGAAACAAAATCCTAGCTCCACGATCCAAATGATCCGATCCTCTCGCAGCGCAAGCTTGCGCGTTGCGGCGATCACAAATCTGTTTTTAAAAAAGGTTGGGTTAATACCGCACGTTTTTGTCGTCACCACGCATCATCATGAATCCAGCCGTCCCATGCTTTCACATCATCATCATCATCATCATCATGATATAATATTATATAAATTAATCGTGGCAGCAGATCGACAAAATCAAATGAGGCTTCGGTTGATGAACGAACACAGGGGCATGACAGGAATTAGCAACAGGTGGCTACCTACATGCATATAGTAGTAGCTCGTACGTACGTCGATCCGCACAACAAACTAAAGCTAAGCTAGCATATAACAATGCCATAATGACTAGTATTAGCCGGTCGATGGAATTGCTGTTGCCAAATCAAACCATGCATGCATTCAGAAGACGACTCGATCGATCTCAAAGCCCCAACCACAGCAACCAAACGGAACTAGGTAGAGCTTAATTATTGCAGGTGGCCAACAATGCAAGTAGTAGCTAGCCTAGCTCTAACCACCTGTTTGGTGAACCAGCTCCTGCGACACCGCCATCTCGATCGTATATTAATTCGTATCGATACACTGTCCAGTGTCCACGTATCACGTACTATTGTATTATTGCAGGAGGGTTCGTTAGTTCAGGGCTGCCTACTGGAAGGTCGAGCACGGGCTGAAAGGGACCAAGTCGCTGTTGGGTCGTCGGAAATGGTTTGGATGGGCGCGTGACACTACTATTTTACTCTTCCTTTTTCAGGCGTCCGCCCGGCCCGGGTGTATTGGCGTTGAGCGACGGTGACGTGGCACGATCGCATCGCATCACAACGCGTCGGGAATGTTTGGTTAGCGCTGCTGGTTAATCAATTACTTTTTTTTCGAATTACACAATACATCGGAGACACTCACAACGCACGCACACTCATCCCTATGAATACACGCACGCAAACCCTACCCCTAGGAGCATCTTCGAAAACCGTGCCGGCAAATCCTCAAGATTGACGAAGTCACCACAGACGCATCGCTGTCGACGAGAACGTCGCCTACCACTGAAAGCACAAACGCTGTTAAATTCTGAGAAATTCGCTCCCACGGGGAGTCGAACCCAGAATCTGAGATGCTACCGGGGTTCTTGTAACCACTAGGCTACAAACCCTTTCGCGTTAATCAATTACTAATCATGCATGCGCTGGGCCGGGCATTACTCTAGTTTACTACATGTCGTCGCCGACTCGCCGTCGCCGGTGCAGCTGCCACGCCGGTGATCGCGCCGGTGGGCCCGCCGTTCACTACGTCCACCTCGCTACTGTTCCACCTGCCGCCCCGGCCTCTTGCTACTTGCTTGCTTCCTTCTTCCTTCAAGCCACGCCTAGCTAGTTAGCTGCCAATTCTTTTCAATTTCCTTTGGTTAACTATAGTATATACATAATGGAACAGTAAAAAAAGAAAATCAGTTACGCATCACATATTTCTCATACTAGTTAACGTCAAGTGTGAGCTTCTTTAATTCCGTTAAAGCTACGGAGTAAGTAGTTAGTTAGAGACGACACCATTATGTGCAAGAAAAGCAGAGCCATAAGGCGTGCATGATGAGATGAGCGTGTGCAGCCGGCAACGGTAACAAACTTTGAGTGGTGTTGATGTTACGCGAAAAAGCAGCATCTTTTTAGCCATGGGAGGGATAAAAAAAAAGATTACGCGCGCGAAAGCTCAAGCTTTTTAATCTGACGCCTAAACCAAGGAAAAAAGCCAAGGAGATGAGCGAGCAAAATAAATACTCCGTAGAATGAAATGATGATGCCATTGCGCACGAAAACGGTCGTTTTGGTCCACCTTGGACTTGGACCGGACTCCTTTGATGATTCTTATATTAGGAAAAATGTAGGTTGGCAAACAATGTAGTAGTAACTATGCAAGCATTGTGAGTGAGTACCGAGTATACTTACAATGCAAAAAACTAGTACTTCTTTAAGGAAGACCGTTGAGTTTTACTATGACAATGTGCCTTGCCTAAAACTCATCAATTTGTTATCCATTAGTGATAGTATCTAAGTTGTAAGATTCAGTTAGTTAATATGCACCTTCTTCATTTAAAAAGTTGACCCATCTCTTCGAGGGTATCTAACTTTTTCTCTCATAATTATCAAAATTCATCCAACTGGTAAATGAATGTGTATTCAGTCTACCTGCGAGAGCAGGAGCATATCAACGTACTCAGTTGCGTAATTTCATGATACTTCACTTGGAATCAACAACAAGGACTAAAACTAATATAAACCTATGGGATGAGATATATTAATCTGCCCAGATTGATTTGATTAATGGTAGATGACTCGTTTATGCTTACAAGCTAATTAAGACCAGCTTATTTGGTGCATAAGTGATTTAAGTTGAAATATAACAATATACATGCCAAAGTACTAAGATATGGGTCCATGTTCATAATGGATAAACTCAAATTACTATGATCTAACCTCAAAAAAAAATTACTATGATCTAAACTCAATGAAACAAAAAGGAGTGCAATTTCTTTTATTTTTCAATAAATGAGAAACCATTTCTATTCATTTTTTTTGTAACCGCAACTTCGAAGTCACATTTCAGCTGGTCTTTCATTTCCAGCTAACATTTCCTAGGAGTTCAACCAACCAAAATTCATTATAATTTGGATATGATGTGTCCAACACAGTGACATAAATTCCGATCATCATCATTCGCAGCAATATACCCAGCCTTGGGGTACACTTGTGATACCACCTAGCAAATATCGCCAAATAAACAAAACTCCTCACAGCTCGCACCTACATAACGTGCTCCCCTTCCGCTTCCTCCGACCGATACGCCAACCCAAATGCCGACGACGACGAGCGCGTCGCCGGCGGCCGCCGCGCACCGCCGCCGGAGCCGCCGCAAGGCGCCCCCGCCGCGCCAACCCTGGTGCTGCTCCTTCGGCCTCGACCCCTCCACCGCAGCCGCCGCGGCCGCCAGCCGGAGCTCCCTCCCGGCGCCGCCGCGAGCCAAGCCGTCGCACCAGCTCGCGCCGCCGCTCTCCCGACGCATCCGCTCCCCGGGGCGCGTCTCCCCCATCGATGACCCGTCCTTCGCTGCCACCGCGGGTTCGTGTGTTTCCGCGCGGTTGTCGTCCGTTACCGAGTGCCCGCCGCCCGCCCTGCCTCCGCCTCCGCCGCCCCCGCCGGCGGCGGCAGTGGAGGAGCCGAGGGCGACGCTGCGTCTGAGACTGGTGGAGAAAGGCGTGGTATTGGAGGTGGACGAGGTGGAGAGGGTGCGCAGGGAGAGCAAGGTGGTGAGGAAGGTTCTTGGGGGACGAGGCGGCGAGGTGGCGGTGGAAGGAAAGGTCGAGGTGGAGTCCTTCAGGGACGCGGTGGAGATGATGCTGGAATACGAAGACGAGGCCGCTGCGATGAGGCGGCTCGCTCGTGGTGGCGTCGCGCGTGCCATCGGCGTTCTCGAGGTGAGCTCCCTGTCTCTCTGAACTTTGATGTCAATTGTCATGTAGCCCCTGTTTGTTGATTTTTACGCAAGTTTTACTTTGGATATAGTTGTTTTGTTCATTAAATTGTACATCTTCCGAAAGATTGCAACTTTTACTGTGGTGTAAATCTAGTGCAGTACAGTGATAATTTTACTACGAGAGATCTATTTATAGAATCTGGTAAATATTAACATAAAGATGTTTGGTTATTGATTAGTTGGCGGTCAAATTGGCATAGTAGAGAAATACTATTCTGGTATCCTTGAACACAACCTTTTGCAAATTTGGTCATGGAAGATTGGAAGTATGCAACCACCATTGTTGGGTAAAAATTATTAAAATGTGATACTTTGGTTTGATATTTTCCCTAGCTGCATCTTCAGTTTACAAACATTTTTTTTAAAGCAGCTATTTTTCAAGTTTCCCCTTCATTTTGTAGTTGTAGTCAGTTTTTCCTTTCCGCGAAGATTCCAGTCTTTTTCCATGCCATTGTTTGGAGCAATATTTTTTCATTGCCTTATCAGTTTTAAAATTTAGAGATCGAATTTTTAGCCTTGCTTGTGTTTACATCTATAATCTTTCATTCATGTTCTGATTCAACTGGCTTTTCATTATTATTATTACATCTACTATTATCATCATCAACATTTTTATTAAAGTTGATTCCAATATGTTTTCTGCTATCTCAATTTATTTAAAACCATCAGAATTATTATTATTTTTCATGTTACTAGTGCTTTAATTTGTGCCTTTTTCGTATTCGCTGCTCTCTCTAGGGATGTGAGTCTTCCACTGTAGAAGCAGAATTAGCATCATTAATGTGGTGTCAAAAGGGATCTTGCATTTTTAAAATTCGTTGGACCATCTCATGTACTAGAACATGGTAGTACTCTTCAATTTATTGAGAATAAAAGGCAGACCAACCGAGAGGAATGCTCTTCATGCTATTAATTATGCTTCTTACGGAGTAGCTGTAGTTCATTTGGTTGTTGGTGCCTGAAATGGTACAAAAGGTTTGACCCTCAGTTAATTCTGGCTGTGTTATAGTAAGCAAGTGCTTGTTCTTCACTCTGGACTCTGGAGCATAACTTTGAGAGAATGCTTAGTTGTTGCTAGTTTGAGAAAGTTACACCCTTTTCTTCCTTTTGCACTAGGTGTTGAGTTTACATTCATACAATCAAGCAATTAGATAAGTGGAGCAAAGTCCTAAATATTGGTGTTATTTTGAGTTTGTGTAGCCTGCTGAATCGACTAAGTTTCCACTGTCTTTTCCATTCCTCTCTTTATTTTAATAGAATGCGCTTGCGTTTAGTGAACTACTAAGAATGCAATTGACATCACTGCTTCATTCTAAGACAACAATCTGATTGGATAACCAATCTCATATCCTGCATCCATGAGAATTGGAGAACAAATTTTGAAGTTCTTGTTAGTGATTGACTCCTTCCAGTTCGTGGAAACCCTGTCAGTTTGTTTTCACTGATCTGTACACCTATTCCAGACACATGCTACCTATTTGTATTTTTGCCCTTTGGGGGATACAACTATATATCTATTTCCTTGAGTTTGGGTAGTTTCACCAAAACAAAAGGAGCCTATCTGCCTCATGTTGAGATCTTCACTACTGTATGATGGCAAGTTTTCCAGTATAAGTATTGAGCTGAAAACCTACATATCGTGCTGCTTGTTTGCAACAGCAACAATCGTGCTAATAGATCCACTTTGATATTCTGAAATACTTTCATATGATCTTCGAGAGGGCTAATGATTCATTCTACCATTTTGGAAACGTTTGGAAGTCAATGCAGATTCTGTTGAGTGTACTTTCGTACTAATAGATCTACGCTTCTACCTCTTTTTTATGTTTGCTAATGTATTTCTGAAAATGTGATTGGGTCTCCTGTAGCTTATTCTAAACATGTTTTACTTGATGGCTAAACAAATTTCTCAGGTATCCTTGTTACTTCTGTTTGACAGAGGAGTTAACAACTGTCTAAAGTATCTTGAGGCTGTTCCATGGAATGAATCTGAAGAGGACATCATCAAGCAATTGCTTTCTCAGCATTCTTCGTACGAAGCAGCTTTCAGAAATCTGCTGGCAAGGTTACAACCACAAAGACCCACCTCCTCTGCAGAAGTGGCAGTTGAGCTAGTCGATTCCATCACAAAGGGGACCAACAATAATGCTCGTAAAGAGCTGCGGAATTTAGTCAATGGTATCCTGTCAAAGTCCTCTGTCTACATAAAGGGCGATAAAGAGCTGGACAAGACGGGCATTTACTGTATCTGCCATTCTTGCCTGAATTCTCTGGTGGGATTGTTTGAAGAATCTTCGGATTTGGTCCATGCTGATGAAACATCTATTTCTTCGGCCGGAAAAGGACCACTAGAGAGAATCTACAAGCTAGTTGAGGACATCAACTGGTTGCTGCAGATTCTAATAGACAGGCAGATGGGAGAGGAGTTTGTTGATGCATGGACCAACACAAAGACCCTAAGCAGCATGCACGATCGGGTGTCGCCGATGGTGCGTCACGAGCTCAGCCGGATTTCAGCGACGATTTTTATCGCCATGGGGAGCGGGAAGCTCCACTGTACTGGGGAGAAGCGGTTCAGCTTCTTTCAGGCCTGGTTCAGGCCAATGCTGGCAGATTTCGGTTGGCTGCGGAGGTACCCGAAGGGCCTCAACGTGACGACCCTGGAGGAAGGAATCGGGCAAGCGCTGCTGACGCTCACGTTGGCGCAGCAGCAGGTGTTGTTCATGGAGTGGTTCGAGGCTTTCAGCGGGCGAGGCCGGGAGTGCCCGAACCTGATGAGGGCCTTCCAGGTCTGGTGGCGGCGGTCATTTGTAAGATCCTTAGGTAGCACAGGTAGCTGAGTGGGTGGGTTTCAGTTCTGCAATTCGTCATCCGGAATGTGTGCATGCGAGATATGTGCTTTGTTTATGCTGCATGATACATGATTATATGGTTTGGTATAGCTGGCTGTGCCAGGTTTCCCAGACGAAGGCTGGGTTGATCTGTATCTGCGAAATCATCAGCTCTACAGAGATGTAAGGAAAACATTCTTTAGTTCCTCCATGTGGGGAGCCGAAGGTATATATAATATCTGTTGCGACGCTTGAGAAGCTGCACTGGATGAGCAGTGTTCGTGCGATCTGTTTAATATAAGATTGATGAATGTGATCAGGACTAGTGGCCCAGTGGTTGCAGCTTGCAGAACAAGGACAGGGTGTCCTGAGCCGGATATGTGTCATGGGTTAGTGCTATGGTCTGCTTTCTCTGGCTGCTAACAGAGATCCATTTCTCTCGAGTGAGATATCGTCTGTATATATATCACTACTGTGTAAGAATGTCAATATGTGTGCTTGGTTGCTTCCTTGACGAGGTGTACTGCTTCAATCCTTCAATCCTTCTTGCCAAATGGTTGGTTACTATGATAGCTACTACTGTAGAATGGAATGTTCAGTTGGGATTTGGCAAGAGGCACATGTTCCTGTGGGCCCAGCCTGCATGTGGGCCACAGGCCAGAGCTGTAGTACATTATTTTGAAATGGTATAATTGTTCCCAGGCTGGCTGGTTTCTCGCCTTCTCGGGGTCTTGTATTTCCTCATGGAGGATACCTGGATGGAATTGGGCATGGCGGCCAGATCCTCCTTTGCTTTTGATGAATGGAGCCATGGAGGATTCTTTAAGGTCGAGCCAGGTGGACATGCCATGCCACACCACGGGGGTAAGTATAGCGTTGAGTTTCCAGTGGGCCATGGGCTTATTATAGCTTTCAGTTGAAATGTCATCACCCAAACAAAGCATCCAACCACTGGACACGTGTCTCCTTGTGGGTGGCGCTGCCACTCATGTGGTCACCCCTGCTCCGAGGTGGTGATTGGTAGTAGCAGGAGCAGTGTGTGCTCTAGTGCTCGGAACCGACCGAACGAAGCCGTATTTGTAGTACGTATTTGTTGGCAGAGATATTTCACCAACATGCTGTAGCTGTACGTACACCTGCTGCATGCAAATCATCAATCATCACCGTAACCTGAGGTCAGTCTCGGTGCACAATTTCATTACACAGGTACCTACACTGAGAATTAGGTATCTGTGCCACATGAGTTTCATGGTGATGAAACTCCTCTCATATATGATGAAAATCTCTCTTCTCTCTCCTCATAAATACTTTGCCACGTAAGCAAAATTGTGATGTGATAAACTTTCGTTATTGGCCTGATCGAGTCTGTGCGAGTCAAGCCGTCAACGAAAGGAACATGCGTCCGGGCCTAGTACTCCAAGCATGACTTGTCATTTGTTTTGGTCGCCACCTGATCGCGGGAAATTGTATTTCAAGGAGTAGTAGAACGCAAGTCGCTTGTCGTTAGGCCTAGGGACTTGCCGTCCTCCCCCTGCCCTGCTTTGTTATTGCAGCTACACACCGTTGGCAGATGGTGTCATCTGAGCCTTGGTATTGCAGCTCCACCACGAGATGACGTCATCGCTTTGCTATCACATCCGCGGACGCAATCTCTACTTCTAAAAAATATGAAGTGGAGATAAAAATCTGTTACTACTTTTTCACCAGGCGAACGCGCGTCCACCCCCCGCTTCTCTATGCGTCCGCCTCCCCTGCGCGTCCGCCTTCCGCTTGCGGCCCCACCGTGCGTCTGCCCCGCGTCCTCTCGTCCCGCCCCCAAATCCTCTCCATTCCGCACCGCCGTCGCTCACCCGTTGCCCCCCTGCGTCCCCTCTGCGCCTACGCCTCCCCTCCGCGCCGCCTTCGCCTCCCCGCGCCGTCCGCACGCCGCCTTCGCCTCCTTCTCCGCGCAATCCGTGGCGCGCCAGGCCGCACGCCGCCGACAGCCCTACCGCGCAACCCGCCCCGGTTCCGCGTCGCCGCCGTAATCCTCCCTCCTCCCCACCGACAGGATCCGCCGCTAACGCCGACCGCTTCCCACGCCGGTGGACGTCGTCGGCCGCTGCCCCGCCCGTTGACGCCGCCGACCGCCGGCCCCATCTGTGCGACCGTGTCCACACCGCCGGCCGCCGCCCCCGCTGGTGCACGCCGCCGGACGTTGCCCCCGTCGTGCACACCGCCGGTCGTTCCCTTATCCTTATCTTTTTCTCGTGAGATCCCATCGCCTTCGTCGCTACTCCTTCGCCCATCGTGCTACGAGGATGTGGAGGCCGGGGTGATCGGGATCCATTTCTCTGCAGCGAGGTGATGGCGCCGTCCGCCGCACCCTCCGCTTGGATACCGCCGTCGTCGGCTGCGCCGCTGTAGTCTGCCCCCGTTGCCCGGGAACGCTGCCGTAGCCGTTACCCGTGGACGCCACTGCCACCTCCCGCTGATATGGTACTTCAAGGTGAGCTTTTGTGATTTGTTATTTTTTTCTTCAATGTCTTGGTCGGTGATTTTAGCACTTTAGTGGAAATCTGTGCTGTGATGTTCCTGTGAGGAGCTAGAATTGTTAGAATTTGGATTCAATGTACACTAATCATAAATAACAATGTGGCATGGAAGCTCAGAAGCAGAAGTTCCTCGAATGGATCTCCAGGCCCAGCAGGATCGGCTTCCCAAGGGTACCGGCGGTAGCTCTAGGTGTCGCGAGTGACGGCCCATGGCGCTTCGCCGGCCGGGATCGGAGAGCGCAGCGAGGTGGCAGCGCCCGTGCTAGGAGCGCCAGAGTCAGGGGACGTCCCTGCAAGGGACGAGCAGGTACATCCTTGGGTTCCCAGGTTTGCTTCCCTACATTGATTAATGTGATGATAATTTATTATAATCTACCAATTGGTTTTATTCTGGTCAGAAACCTGATGTGGGATTTACTATTTTTTTAGCCTGTGTCATGTGTATTTAAATGCCCCCATGTGCTCAATACTGTATTATGCTGACTCTGAATCCTGCAAGTAGAATAAACTTATAGCAGTCTGATGTTGATTAGTCACCAACATCAATTATGTACAATGTAGTCTGCCCACCAATACCAGTTACTAATCTGTTAGCTTCTTGAAAAAAAATAAAGAGTAGTGACATCTGTAGTTGCTTTTGGCTTATTAGTCAGTCTATATAATAGTTTCCATATGAGAGGTCTAGATATATTGACTATCAAATTCCTATTTGGTTATGTGTTCTGCTGTCTTGTAATTATCAATAATGTTTCCTCCATTGTTTTAGTTATCTGCTGCCTGGTCATTATCAATAGGAAGACAAATATGTTATATGTGGACAATCATCAAGTGTTGTATGTGGACAATCATCAAGTGTTGTACGTGGACAATCATCAAGATTCAAGACGGATATAGTTTCTGGTCTGGTGATGGTTATGTGACTGCCAACCAAGTGTTGTAAAGTACATGGAATCTTGAATGGTTCTTGAGCCCTATGAAAATCTTTTCAGTGATGTGATCAAGAATCCATGCAATCCATTCTTTTCAGTGATATGCGGGTCTATGTGTTGTTAAGGCAAGTAAACCTCCTATACTATATTACATGGTAATATTGGTTGCTTATTTAGTAGAAGTTATCTTTCTGTTTTCTCTCTCTTTTCTGAAGGTTTACTCTATGGTATTGCCATAAGATCTGCGTGATCCAAGTTTGAACCTTTAGCTCAACTAATGTTTGTTTTGATGACCGTGTTCACAATTTTGGATAGGTTCGTACTGGTTCATTTCTGAGCGATGCTGCGCGCAATTGTCTGTTTGGGCTAACCATAAACCAGTTTCAAGCTTTCTACCAAGTGGAGGAGGTGCTGCCAATGGTTGAATCAACTTTGGGGACACCGGAAGCTCGAACCAGCAGGAAACCCCAGTACATAACTATAAACAAAAAGTATGTTCTACCATATTTCATAAATGAGAAAATGTTTGTCATCCTTATGTTGGTTGTGCTATGGTGGGAACTAAATCGATTAACGCCAAGTTTTGTGCTATTATGGACTCTAGCACCTCTTTCACATCTTTGTCTGATCCTACGTACACCAACAATGTCTGATTCATCTTTCACAATGGTTCTGTTCTTACTTCTTACACATGTTTATTCTTAATCAGTTCAAATCACAAGTCAAAGATAAGCCAAGTTGTCCATTGAATTTTGCTACTGCATAAGGTATTTTCATCTCATAGTTTCATCTCCATTTGTTGCTATCCATGTTATATGCTTAATGGATATGTTTCGGCATTTTCCAGTTCAACGGGATCTACCAATCCACCAAACATAAGTCTGGCGGCAATTGGTGGGAACGTGTTTCCTGTCAATGACCCAATAATTACTACACCGGCCATTGCATCTGTAAGATAGAACTGACACTAAGCTCTATTTATTTATTTTATTATCCATGTATGGTGAGTATGTTAATTTACATCTACTTCTCAGAATCCACTTGGCTATGATGAAGAGTGAAGGTGTTAATTTAATAGGGGGGGTAAGCACATCTGCATTTTAAACTCTTGACGTTTTGTTCAAACTCGAAGATGCTCGATCCTATTTAATAAAGTAGCACTTTGCAAGTATGCTGCTTCATTTTTAAAAATAAACCATATAATGGATTGATCCTTTGTATGACTGTTAAATGGTAGTTACCACTTATTAATGCCTTTCGCTTGAAAAACATGGCTGCTACATCCATGTTCTATTGTGCATATTTTTCATTAAACTGAATTTTGCGTATATGAAGCAGCTCATTATTGATGGGATGAACTACAACACCTGAGTTTTATTCATCTATTGATTTGATCTTATTAAGTTTCTTAATATTATCTTACCTTGACCTCAAATCCACATGTTTCTTGACGTGGCAACTTAGTGAAACAATCCAGTCACTAATAGGGTGGCCAAAATTTAAATACTACTATACTGAATACTGTCAATTTGTTTGTTTGATGAACACTGTCAATTCATTTGTTTGATGAAACTGATTAAAAACATCTGATTATTCTTATCTTTATCCATGTACTAATCGATGGTTGACTCTGCTCATATCCTTTAACTTCTCTTTTATGCAGTTGCGTGTTAATGAAATTTAGTGATTGGAATCCACTTCTGGTATTTGGTTGCTCCAGTCATTCCTATATGATCTATCAGGAGAGGCACAACTTCCTTTTCTCCTCTGGTGTGGCTGTGCAACTATGATAATTTGACCATACATCGTTTAGGTTCAGGTTGCTGATATGCAACACAGGAAGTGCATTTTTTTGATATATCATTTAATTCAAGCAGTACAATGTCCTCATATATTGAAAGTCTGAAAATGTGCAGCACTGTTCTTGTATGTTGGGGTACGATCTTTGAAAGCTATGTATATTAAATTTTGACTCTTGTGACAACACAGGTGCAACAATCTATTGAGTCTAAAAGGAAGATATAGTACATGTTATTAACTGTCATTATTTGGGGGAATTGATCACATTATTATTATTTTTGCAAGTTGTGATAAAAAACATGCAAGTGCAAAACAGTAATATTATTACTCATTGCAGAGTCATTCTTCGTTTCACATTGGGGTGCAATTGGCATGTTATATTACTCAATGCAAAGTTTTATGACTTAATTAAAATAAAATATAGTGTTGGAATTTGGTAAAACCATGCAGAAACAAAATAGTTATGTGCAGGAAAATCAAATGCCTTGTGTTGTGATTATAGAAGTATAATAAATATTTCACATGATAATGTTTGATGCTCCTTTGACGAAATTTGTTTTGCCCGTAGCAACGCACGGACACGAGCCTAGTGTGTGTGTGTGTGTATATATATATATATACACACACACACGCAGCCCCGGGCGTGTTGGTGGCGTGCCCATGACCATGCACCACTCTCGTCGCTGCATCACGGCCATGGCACACTCTGGCCTACCATACTTCTACTACTACTGTGGCCTCTGCCTCCTCTTAGCTCTCCTCACCCGCGTCCTCCTCCGTGCCGGCCGCACGAAGCCCGCCCTGCGGCCGCCTCCGGGCCCGTGGCAGCTGCCGGTGATCGGCAGCCTCCACCACCTGCTGCGGCGCCAGGCCCCGCACCGCACCATGCGCGACCTCTCGGCGCGCCACGGCCCCGTCATGCTGCTCAGGATCTTCGGGCGCGCCGCCGTCGTGGTCTCCTCCGCCGAGGCCGCGCGGGAGGTCCTCGGCCGGGGCGGACACGACGTCGCCTTCGAGCAGCGCCCGGGCATCGACGAGCTGTCCAGGTACGGGCAGGGAGTGGTCTTCGCGCCCTACGGCGGCCACTGGCGCCTGCTCCGCCGGATCCTCATCACCGAGCTCCTCAGCGCACGCCGCGTCGAGGCGTTCCGGCGCGTCCGCGAGAACGAGGCGGCCCGCCTGGTGTCGTCGGCGGCGGCGTCCGCGCCGCCGGGCGCGCCCGTCGACGTGGACGCGCTGCTCGAGGCGTTCGTGGCGGGGTCGGCGATGCGCGCCATCTTCGGCGACAGGCTGTCCGAAACCGACACCGCCACGTTCCTGAGGATGCTCAAGAAAGGGCAGGACCCGTCGTCGCTGTTCGACCTCCGCGACCTCTTCCCGTCGTCGCGGCTCGTGCGGATGCTGCCACGGAACCGCAAGGCGGAGCGCCACATGCGGGGAGTGTTCCGGCTCATGGACGACATCCTCCGGCAGCAAGAGGAGAGGAGAGCGGCCGGAGAAGGAGACGACGGCGAGCACGACATGATCGACGTGCTGCTCAGGGTCCAGAAGGAAGGCGATATGCGAGTTGCCCTCACCCACGGAGTCATCAGGGCCATGGTCATAGTAAGCACACTCCAGTCCCAACCTTAACCTTTTTTTTTGTTCTTAATTAATCGCCTACAAATCCACAATAACTTATACATGTATATATGTATGTGTTGTACAGGATGTATTTGGTGCAGCACTCGACACATCAACAACCGTTGTGCAATGGGCCATGGCCGAACTAGTTGCAAACCCAAAGGTGATGGAGAAGGCACAGTTAGAGATCAGGCACGCCATGGCAGGGCGGGCAAGGGTAGACGAGGACGCACTGAGCCACCTGCACTACCTCAAGGCGGTCATCAAGGAGGCCTTGAGGCTGCACCCTCCTGGTCCGTTCTTTCCAAGGGTATGCTCCGACGACCGTGAGATCCAGGGGTACCATGTGCCCAAAGGGACAATAGCGATCATAAACGCATGGGCCATCGCCAGGGATCCAAAATATTGGGAGGATCCTCACAAGTTCGCGCCAGAAAGATTTGAAGGTGGTTGTTCCTTCGACTACAAAGGATTCGATTTTGAGTTCATCCCGTTTGGAGCTGGACGAAGGATGTGCCCTGGGTTAACCTTTGCGCATGCCAATATCGAGCTTGCACTGGCTAGCCTCCTGTACCATTTTGATTGGAAGATGCCATGTGGGGTTAAGCCAGAGGAATTGGACATGACTGAAGTGGCAGGGTTTACTGTTAGGAGAAAGAATCCGCTACTTTTACATCCCGTTCAATGCATCTCCATTTCTGAATGAGAAGTTTTGGTATCAGGGGAAACCTGGGCCACCACCCGCTATACAATCTGCTACAGTAAACAAGTGGCCAATTCCACTGCAGAATTCAGGCGCTCATACACTGAATAAGAGCAAGAAACTGACGATTGGTGCCGATGTAATAAGGAATTCAGGCTCAAAAGACTTTTGTAATGCCCAATAGATAGCTTCCTTTTCTGTTGGAACATTGAAACCCAAAGGATATGTTTCCACATATTGATTTGAGATCTTTTGGAAAACATACTGATTTGAGAACAAATCAATTTTTAGACATGATAGGTCGATGTCATCAAAATAACTAATTCAAGCTAACAATGAGAGCATAGCAAAAGTGAACTGAGCATAGCAAGTCAGGAAATAAAAAACTTCGATTACAGTAATAATAGCATGTGCTAATTGTCCATGACAGCAGGGCCGCCCATAGGGGGTAGGCAATGGGTGCGAAGGAAAAGGGCTCAAGCCGGAAAGGGCCCCATCCCATAATTGTATACAATACGTATACATGTGTATACTATAGGAAATCGGCAGCCCATGAGCTCAATCAGCAACATTGTTTTTCCCATGACAGATGCCTCGCGGCTCGTGATACTCGAACGGCCGCCAAACCCCATCTCCTGAGTCTCTAAGCGACACGACACAAAGATAGGCGTGGAGCCCTCGCGGAGTCGAGGGTGCTCTCGGCACGCGTCGGTAGCCGGGCGGCGTAGCGATCGAATTTTGATTTGCGATATGATCGCACCATCCGCCCATCATGGGACAACAGTCAGTCAGGAACGTCTTAACTTCAACGACAAATCTCCGAACTTCAATAATTATTAAACACATGTTTAATTGAATATATATAATTTTATATAAAATCTAGACTCAGGTCCGTCATGACGAGTTCACCCGATGGCCCTCAAAATCGTAGGGTCGGCAGGAAGTCTCAAGTATGAGACTGAGATTCTAACATAAAGGCTGCGAAACACACATAGAACATGAAGGTAGGTACCTTCACTAGCATGGAGAGCTGTCTTGAAGTTTACATCTGATGATGCCGCATCCTTAACTGAACATAATTAGCATCAATAGGTCTAGCCAGATGTAAATAAAGTTGATAGCAAACTACTTTTGTTTTCACTATCATAAGTAAACATTTTGACCAGGTACTAACCGCAAAAAACAAAGCAAGGAAACCCGAAAAATTACTGAAACACGTTAGCAATTTTAGAAATAACATGAGTTTGACATCAACTCTTTGGTTGTCGTTGCCACCACTCACACTATTCATGGTTGAAATAATCTACAAGAGCAGTGGTTGAGGGAAAAAAATTAGCAGGTTCTCAGCTAGGATTCGAGCGGAAGACGGGCGGCGGGGCGGACGCACGGTGGGGCCGAGCAGAAGGCGGACACGAGGATGAACGCACCAATTTTTCCTCGTACTTCCATTTTTTTAGGAGTAGAGATTAATAGAAGGAGAGAACCTTTGCATCCGCTGAACAAGCGGCGGCCACACCGGCCGCGTGTTGCACGTGCTATGGAAAAAGAATACCTATCTGACAATTGCTTCAAACCGATGTAACTATGATACTGGATTTACACAACTACTACTTTTGGTTCGGCGTTTACTTGTTTTTACTTTCTCACTAAAACGGCACATACTCCGCAGTGCTTCCATAGCTTTCAAGTCGTTAACGGTTTCTACTTTTGATCTTTCTGAATGAATTGTACTATATATGCACGTGAGACAATTTTCACTTTCCATTTCGCATGAGGTGCCTCTGGCCAGGGCCGCCCGATCTAGCCCTGGCATGGGCCCCGCATGGCTCGGTGAACTTCGTGCCGAGTCGGGCTCGGCACTACTTTCCCGCCGTGCCGTGTCGTGCGCGTCCACGGGTTGCACCGACGACCCAAGCACAGACCCGCGCGCGGGCCGCTTTCATGTCGAGCCAGCACGAAATAGCCAGCCCTACACACACCCACGGGCTGGCTGGCGGGCTGCGGGCTTTTTTGTTTTTACATCTATACAATACTTTAGGTAGCACGAGGTATCCGCAAACCCAATGGTTTTCGATGTCCATGCTCGAGCACTGCGCTTTTGGTAGCACTAGTCGTCGACAACTACCAGTTTCGTTGAACTAGAGACTGTGGCGCGCCTCCGGCGCACCTTTTTCTCGGTCCAGAATGTAAAAACATAACCTATGTGATAGTAAGTGACAGATTGAATTCACAAACCTACTCCATGAAAGTTTTTTTTTAAAGGAAATAGACTTCCATTAATCACCATGTCCAGGTAACTCCTTGTATACAAGGACAGACACATATTTAAGTACAGACTCATGCCACACACATATTCAGGTACAGACTCATGTCATAACAAAGGATTGGACTCACAATTTAACCCTATGGCAGCTAAAGTATGCACTACAAAAAAAAAGGTTGGGGGGTCAAAAAAAGAAAAAGGTGCCTGCAAAAAAGTAGCACCAACAGCGTCGGGACTGAACAAACTAAGAACACCTAAATTGTATCTGGGTCAAACTAATCAGTAGAGATATACTGTTGTGACTGGATGATCGTTGTCAGTTGCTTCAGGTTAGTTAATTCGTGTCTTGGCCCAAGGCTTTCTGCACCAATGTAGTTCAGGAGTTGTTCGATATCCTGCCAGGAAGCATGCAGGAGGTTATTAATGTCTAAAATGGACAAAAAAACTGCCCAAGTTCTGATGACCACAGATTCGAGGTGGTTACAATAATCATAAGAACATTTTGGCTTCAAATTGTAGAGCAACTCTACAGAAAGTACACCCATGCCCAGTTCTCTGGTCACAATTGAAGGAATCACACATCATTAAATTCTTTGTTGGATTATTTTGTTTCATCACAGCTCATATGTTGTCCAACATCTTCACCGGGTTGGCACTTTTGTTTCCTTCACAATGGACAGTCAAATTCAGTTTAAGGTTTATATCTAACATCCTAAACAGAGCTACTTCTAATCATTTGCCAATGTAAAACAGAGCAGTAGGACCTTGTATTGTAACAAACAGAAATAGGCAGGTCTTTCTTTCAAACCATCTTTGATTGCGCTCATATAGTTCCTACCTTCTAGTTAACATGGAGACAATTTTCCAGATTTACCGAATAAGGCAAGAAGAGAAAACATGTATATTCTTCCATAGCTCATTTTACATCACCCTAATTCTACTATCAACAACAGTGCTAAAAATAAAGAGTAATTGGTGTTAACCACAAACTTTGCATTAAATAGACAAGGAGACCAACCTTGTTCAACAAAAATATTGCATATGCTGATATTGTTGTCTCCTGGCCATCGAAAAACAAAGGGAATTCCATCGTCCTCATGCTTGTTCTCGGCGAAACAAAATTAAAAAAAATGCCGAAAAACAAGTGTGTGAAAGTAAACATACCTTGATTTCAAGGTAGTGGACAAGAACAATATTCATGAAACCCCTGAAAAAAGGAAAATAGTCATATCATGACACTTTTGTAATGCCAGCATCTCATATTTACATCATACTAATTTAAGTTATAATACTGTTCTAGCACTTACTCTTCTAGCAGCCAATATGTCCGTCTTTGGAAGTTCTCATTATCCTCCCCATGGGCATAGTAGCAATGAAGTACATCAACACTTCCAACCTAAAGAAGCAAGCTTTCAGATTTAGTAGTCTGGTGGTTGAATCACAATCAATAACAACAGATTGACAGAAAAAAAATGCTCCGGTCATTTAGCATATGACCAATGACCATGCCAATCCCCATCATCTTTTTCATTAATAAAAGGTTAAATCTTATTTCCAGGATAACAGAAATATCAGTGACACTGACACATTACTCGGAACTTAAGTTTTGGCGCTGGTATGAAAAATAAAAGTCTACTGCATTTACTTCTACAACCATGCAGATAAGATACCAGTATAAAGTATATGGAAACAGACTACATCCAGAAACTAATGGTACGAAGTGACTCGGTGTGTTTCATGAACAACGGCAATAGGCTACAGAGAATTTGCACTAACTTTAAGCTTCTCGTGAGCTTCTTTGACTGTCTTTCCATCCTTTTTCTTTCTCCAGTTGTGTCCGTCCTTTCTGAAGTATCTCAATATTTTTCGATCAAACAGAAACAGCGAGCCACCTGAAATATTTGCAGTTAGAGTATAATTAAATATTTCTTTTATTGCGGCATGAAGATTTTCATAATGTATTCATGATGCCATTTCCATGCTATAAATCACCTGAGCAAAGCGAGCCACCTGAAATATTTGCAGTTAGAGTATAATTAAATATTTCTTTTATTGCGGCATGAAGATTTTCATAATGTATTCATGATGCCATTTCCATGCTATAAATCACCTGAGCAAGTCTACAACATCCAACAAAACAAAAAGGAAAACTAATAAACTGCAGTCCTGTTGTATTCCACAAAAAATGAGATAAGAATAAATCTTCCTACAAATTTTTTTAAAAAAAAAACTCAAAATGCATCCTCAATGCTGGTACCATCCTACATGCCAACTGAGCACAAGTCCACAGCAATCCAACATCTAGTAAACCGAAAAAGTATTAAATGGCTAACACTGCCTGCCAATGTGTATAGGGGGAAAATAGTGCAAGTAAGAAGAAGCAATACTTGGAGGTCTGTTCGGCGGCTCAGGTGCAATGGAGAACTTCTTGTGGTTTGACAAGATTTGGCAGATTTCGGTGGGCCGCAGCCACCTATTCTGAGCTTCCAGCAGTATCTGAGCAATATCTGCAGATTAACGGTGACATTAATCAGTCATTAGCCAAAGACACCAGCAATCACTAGTGCTGATGCACTATGTTTCCTTTTATGCTCAACCATTATCCTTTCATTTTTGACAAATTCAAACACCCTGGACCTCCTAATCAATTGCAAGCCTCTTGAGAGAGTAAATCAGTTCTAAATCCAGAAGCAAAAACGAAAATGATTAGTTCTACCTCCAACAATGAGTTGTTGTTCTAAGCATAACACGAAGCCCTAGAATCGCACCCAAACACGCAACCACAAAACCCTAAGCGGATATCAACACAAGGCATCAGCTCGGCCCTAAACGAATAAATAAACGGTAGAAAAATCCCTAAATTCCGAGGAGACCAGCCTCCGCGGAAGCATACAGATCAACTCAGCTGGCGGCGGAAACACAGAGGCGGGCGGACCCGCGCGTACCTGGGGGCTGGTTGGACATGGCGTACTTGCGAATCTCCGCCATGCCTCGCGGGCGTGTGGCCGTCCTGGGAGCGTGCGAGCCGGCATCGGGGGCGACAGAGGTGACCGGCGTCGGGCCGTCAAGGTCAACGGACCCACTTCTGCCGCAGCTCCCTCGCGTCGACCACTGCTCCTCCCTCCTCGCGCCACCGTCTCCGCCACCCACTGCAACGTAATCTGCGCCGCCTCGACCTCCGCCTCTGCACACCATCCCCATGTCTAGGGTTAGGGTTGCGTCTGATTCCATGACACGAGGCGAGCAACAATGAGCTCCCGAGGACGACGACAAGGAAATCGGGATGCGAGCAGTAGAGAGAGGACGAGGAAGGAGGCGACGTCGGGAGGTTTGGGCGGTGATGGAGGCGGCGGCGACACCGTTGGGAGCAGGCAGCGGAGAAGGAAACGTGAGAGAGAAAGGGTGAGGGGTGAATGGGAGGGGGGGCGGCTCAGGATGAGGACGCGCGGGGGCGGCAGAGCGGTGGAGGGGGTTGTTTGCAAAAGCGATGGCGGGCGGTTTTCTGCAAAATTGCCGCGAACTCGAAATTTTGTCTTCTTGGTGGACAATAAATTTGGAATGCAAGGGGTTTTCCGTAAAAAAAATGAACGCGATCCCTGTAGCAAAAGGGCCTCGCTGGATCCGAAACGAATTGACAGAAAGGTGGAGGGCTTTTTCGCAAAATTCGACGCACCGCTGGTGCTCCCTGGGCCGCTGGATCAGAGCGATCGTACGGCTGGGAAATCAGAGCGACGTAGATGCCGTCGTTGGCCGCGGCAGAGGCCACCCGTTAATAGGTTTAGATTAGATAGATTTCCAAATATGGCATGTGTGTGCAACCAAATATAAATGCACTAGTGTAACGGTGCATGGTTATCATCATTGCAGACTATTGGTAACCGTTCCAGTAAATAACTTTAGTATGGATGATGTATTGCGTTTTTTTTTCTGTCGCGAAGTGCATGCTCAACCCTGCAATTAGTTTCGTTGACGGTGCATTCTTATCCATTCTACCTCTCAGTAGCATATAAAAGCTGGGACAGGCCATTGGATTTGCAATTGTGGCACCGAATTAAAATAAGTGTATGCTCAGCCCTACATTACACTTCAAATTGCAAAATTCTGAGTTTTCAGGTTTCCACGTAGTAGGTGGTTTGCACTACATATTTATTCGTAAGTAAGTGTAAAAAGTAGTTAGTTTCATTTCATGACATGAGCTTAACTATATTACAAGTTTTTCCGAGCATAAAACATAGTAGAAAGTGAGATGAACTGTGAGACATCTCAAGTCTAGGAATAGTGTTATATAGTGTGCAGTAATCACTATGCAGAACGTGTTTGGTTCCGAGGGTGAAAAATTTTCAGGGGAACTTGCATGCATGGAGTACGAATAAAGTCTATTTATAAAATCTTTTCATAGATGAGTGTAATTTTGTGTGACGAATCCAACAAGCCTAATTAATCCGTAATTTTCTACAGTAATGCTACAATAATTGTCCTCTAATAGTGAGGTCAAAGGCCTTATTAGATTCGTCTTGCGAATTAACCCAGAGGTTGTGGAGATAGTTTTGTAAACTACTTTCATTTAGTATCCCCTAATTAATTGTCAAAAGTGTGTGCAACATTTTTCACCCAACCAAACACGACCGTACTACATTAGAACTCCATGCGACACTGACACAAGCTTCTCTTGTGTATTTCCTCCCTATAGGTATATCTCTCCTTAAGTTTTATCGGAGAGTTGAATGATGTACCAATACAATCTTTTTTAAGCTTTGCGAAGCAGTCGGATCCGAAGCGGAAGTGTTTGTTTCCTTGGAACTAAACTTGTAATCTCATCCCATCGAATATCTGGTGCTAGTTAGGAGTATATGTTAGATAATAGGTGATTAAACGGTATATTTTAATTCCATGATTAAATAGATATTCCAACAAAAACAACATAGTGGGTGCAACATAAGAGCAACTCCAAAAGACTAGCTATCTTGGCTTAACTAGCTAAAAAAAGAAAAATTTGTCCAAAAACTCAATCCAACAGACTAGCTAAACTTGCTATCGCTATCCTCCAATAGCTAAACCGGGGGCTTCGCTAGCCATCTTTGGCTAGCCAGTCCCGCTAGCTATCCCCTCGTACATGAGTATGGCAGGCGGGACCCACTAGCGGTGGAGCATATGGAGAGTTGATTTTAGCTCGTCTGTTGGATCTCATCAATTTTTTGTTAGCTATTTCATTTTACATACTAGCCAAATCAGGATTTTAGCTGGTGATTTTTAGAGAGACTCTTGGAGTTGCTCTAACATGTGCAAGTGTTCATGTTTAAACAACTATTAAACATAAACATGTTCATAATTAAAATACAATTAAACATGAACAAAGAGTAGATCAGAAAGTACCCAAAGGCGGGGCGGGTGACGGCGTCACCCGATGCGCCGTTATTCCCTAGGTTAGTCATTTGGCTAACCGTTGGGGAACCTTAGTCGATGTAGTCGTGCAAATTCGGTGCAGGAAGATGATCGCAGTGCAGATCACGGACGGCCCTCGGGAAGTAGTCGTACAGGGAGCGAGCAGTCGTGTCAAACGCTCCCCAAAAACCTTATCGCCCGCCTATCCCGAGCAGGATCTTCAATAGCAGTCGAGGTTCTGGAGGCCTGCTCTCGTCGGTACCGTGCGCGCGGTGCAAGCGATGGGAATGCGGAACGCAGCAGAACAGAGAGGGAGAAGGGAGAGATCTCCTGAACAGGAGTATCTAATTGTGAATGGGTATTCGGAGAGGACGAGTGGGCATTCGGAGAGGACGAGGGGGTGCCGCTTTATATAGCCTGAGGCGGACCTGCGGGGGAGGCTCCCAGATCTAGATCTGGAACGCGGATTAGACGCGGTTCATTGAACCGGGACGCTCGCGGGTAAGGAAGGCATATCACCGTTAGGGAGAGATCTCCTGAACATGAATATCTAATTGTGAATGGGCATTCGGAGAGGACGAGGGGGCGCCGCTTTATATAGCCCGAGGCGGACCTGCGGGGGAGGCTCTCAGATCTAGATCTGGGACGCGGATTAGACGCAGTTCATTGAACCGGGACGCTCGCGGGTAAGGAAGGCATATCACCGTTAGGAAATATTCCGAGGATTATTTCTTTCAGCGGCAAAAGGTCCCTCCGCACCACACCGTACCGCCCGCTCGTCTCGTCTCGTCTCGCCACGCCACGCCACGCCACGCCCATGGCCTCGGCCTCGGCCCAGCTCGGCGAGGCGAGCGAGCGAGCGCGCGCGCGTGTGGCTCGCCAGTCTCCTTTTCCAACTTAACAAGTGGTGTACATTTTGTAAACCTATTAAGTCGGGTAAATGCCTCCTCAAATATCCTTACGGTATTATTCACTTTTATTCTCCCTAGCATTAAAGCAATAGGCTATAATTCTTTAATTATTAAAATAAATGTTTTAGGGCCCATTTATTTCAACAATCCCCACCAAGAATTATAAGCTTCATTGAAAATGCTCTCAAATTCCATCTCTGCCTTTGATATACCAGTACTGCGGTGGAGACTGTTAAGTTGAACATCCACCAGGAGCTAAGGTTGCACTTGTTCACGACTGAACAATGGACTATGCCTTGAATTGTCAGTCTTGTGTGAGCAAGTTTGGCCAGAGTCCATTACTGATACTTGGCTGTGAGGCATCCCCGCGGTTTGGAGCTTATAAGTCATACTCCGAGCCTCTTCATGAGTTTTCTAGAGATCACCAAAATCTCATAGACTATGACTAGTTGTCAGACTCATATAGGTGTGCTCCTTAGAGACATACTGTAGGACTATGTCTTTGCTTTAGATATACAAATTCTCTTGTTTCTGAGAAGCCACTTGGGGCACATTAAGGTATACACCATCGTGTCTTACAGTTTAGAAGAGAAATGCATCTTTCCACGGAACGAGCCTATTAAAGGTTCTCTTCTCTTAGTTCAATCATAACTTGTTTCACCATCCTAATTCACGGGATCTCCGATCACATAGGACAGGTTACCACTGTGGAGGAACTCATGTGGGTCTCAAGCCCAGTTCCATAGATGCATTGTCTGTCACATTTCGTGAAAGACCCTTTGTAAACTGATCTGCCAGATTCTTAGTTGTATTCATATAGTCCAAAACTATAACACCGATGTTTTTCAACTTCCTGACAGATTTTAACCGCCTCTTGACATGTCTGGATGACTTCATGTTGTCCTTTGAACTGTTCACCTTAATAATCACGGTTTGATTACCACAGTTCATTAGAATTGCCGGTATCGGTTTTTCAACTATCGGCAAGTCCATTAGGAGTTCACGAAGCCACTCAGCTGTAACATACCAGGATTTAGAAGGTGTGAAAATTTTCGAAAAATTTAAAACTTTTTGATTGTCAATGTGTGCTACCAAATTTTATCCAAATTTGCTAGCCTCCCTCCTAAATTCTCCACAAATAAAACCAAATATAAAAATATAAATTCAAATTATGGTAAAATATGTGAGTTGGATATTCTTAGATTTTATTCGGAGTTAAAGTTGTGTGTGGTTTGAATTTGAAACTATTCAAATTCAAACTAAATATAAATCTATGTTCAGACTAATTTCAAAACTATAACACCTAACTTGGGCCTGCTAACTCCAGTAGAAGTCTACCAGACCACCTCCTGGATCCAGCCCGAGAGCACCCTAACACCCTAACGCCTTTCGCCGGCCCAGCACAGCAACCCATCAGGCCCAGCTAACTCCCTCCACTCTTTCTCTCGCTGACCTGCGGACCCCGCGTGTCATCCCCACCTTTTCCTCCCCCTTTCACTTTTCTCCTCAGTGCTGCTGACCGCCGCACCGCGCCGCGCGCACGCCCAGGGAGAGCCTGAGCCACACCGCGGGCACGGACGCCGAGGCCGGCGCGCTGGTGGGCCCTTCTAGGGGTTCCGCGCGAAGGAAAAGTGAAAGGACCTTTATGTCGCCTAGAGGGGGGTGAATAGGCGAGACGACCGATTTAAACTTTTCTTCCCCGAAAACTTGAGCTGTCAGTGCCCACCGGTCAGACCGGTGGCCGTCACCAGTCAGACCGGTCACGCACTCCACTTCACAGGAGGCACCGGTCAGACCGTTGCCTAGCACCGGTCAGACCGGTGTAGCACAGAGCACCTGCAAAAACAACTTCAAACTCCTCTTGACTTCTAGCACGAACCAAACTTGGTGAGTAGCCTCTGTAGATGATCACAAGCAGGGTAATGAGCCCTGCACACACAAGTAGCACACCCAAGTAGATCGAAGCGGAAGCAAATCAAATATGCTAGAAAAACAACTTAGAGAGGCAAACCACACAAAGAAGCAAGGATTTGTTTCCCGAAGTTCACCGCCCACCAAGGAACGGCTACGTCTCCGTTGAGGAGCTTATAAGGGAGAATTCCCACAACAAGCCGGGTCTCTTTCAACCACTTTCCTCCTTTACACTAAGGCGATCTTTTCACGAAGAGGCAAGATCACAGCCCTCACAAACTTGCCGCTGCTCACCACAACCTTGGGAGCTAGCCGGCGACGCCTAGCCATCTAGGAGGCAAACCTCCAAGAGTAACAAACGCTTCAAAGCTTGTAGACGCGAAATCGAAGTGCTCAAGCTATGAGAATGCTCTTGTTAACTCACAAAGACGCTCTTGAGCTCACTCTCTCAACCCAACACAAAGGATATGGCTTGAATCCACAAATCTCACAAAGAGAGGGTTGGGGAGAGCCACTAAAGCATAGGGCTTGCAAGAAATGGCTTTGGATCTCAGCAACACCACTAGAAACATCAGCCTTCAACTGAAGAAGGCTTGGGGTATTTATACCCCTCAAGAGAAGAAACTAGCCGTTAGTCCTCGGGCGGCATCGGTCAGACCGGTGCTCCACACCGGTCAGACCGGTGTTTGAAAAACTAGCCATTGGCTAGCGGCACCGGTCAGACCGGTGCCCCTGACCGGTCAGGCCCGAGTCTCCCCCAAAACCCTTTCTATGATTCTAACACTTCACCAACGAGATGAGGTGGCTCAGGTTAGGTTAGGAGGATTTGTTAGCACACTCTAAGGCTCTCAAGGCTAGATCTCACTTAGGTCAACTAATGAGCACTTTGACTTGGTCAACTCGCTAATGTTGCATCCCTCTTGATAGTACGCCATACCTATACTCAAGAATAAATAAAAAACACTTTGTAAACCTCTTGAGCTTGAATGTCTTCAATCTTGCCATACTTGAGCAATGTCCACTTGAGGGCTTTCAATATAGCCTTTGACTTGAGCACGTCCATACTTGAGCTAGTGACTTAGGATCTTTCCATATTGCATAAGAGTGAACGCTTGGATCCATAAGTCACTCCATATTGCCAATCTTAACATGTTGATGACTTGCATTGCTTCCCTCGGTTAAGGTTTGGATATGATACTTGGAGACCCCACGGATGCTAGAACTTCACCTTAGCAAAACACTAATGGCGGCTTAGCTACAGCCCCAAAGATTGCTTATCTAATCCACTTTTGAGTTCCACTTTGCTTCATCCATAATTAAACTTCATTTGAAATCCCGCTTCAAATGCTTGATCTTGATTGACAATGAATATGCAAGCTTCCAATTAAGAACCATAATGTTCGCACTCATCCTTATGTCCTCTTTCAATTACTATATGAAGCCTTGCACTTGACTTAGAGAATTACCGTCTTCTCTTTTTATGATCCTTGTAATTTTAATCAAGCTATGTTTACTATGGGAGATAATGAATTGACCTTCTCAATTTATCCCAATATTTATCTTCATTTATTTGCTTGATATTTGACACATATGCATTCGGATCATCCATATATTTGTCTTCTCCAATGTGAGCCATATAATATTCATCCATAAATAAATTCTGCATTAATTGCTCATGAATATCTAAATAAAACCTGCTCACAATCTTAGACAAATACATTAGTCCTTTAATCGCTTTGTCATTCAATTCACCAAAATCTACTTAGGGGCCTAGATGCACTTTCAATCTCCCCCTTTTTGGTGATTGATGACAACTCGATTAAAGCTTACAAATAAAACATTAAAGCACATTTAGATTCTTAGATATAGCTAGAGCTCCCCCTTAACTTGTGCTTTGAGTTGAATTTCAAAAACTTGGCCTCAAATGCCAATAGCACAAATTTGGGAGAAAGCGCGTGTGAGCTCCCCCTATATCTTAGAATCAGTGGAGTGCAACATGTGTAAGTGACAAATAAAAATCCGTGATGCGTATGACAAGTTATGCACAAAGCAAAGAACAAGTGTACTGACTAGGCAGCACCGGTCAGACCGGTCAGGTCCAGCCAGCACACCCAATTGGGCGGCACCGGTCAGACCGGTTCCCCTGATCGGTCAGACCGGTCAGGTCCAGCCAGGGCACAAAAGCAAAAATGTGCATGCTATTTGGGCCAAGATGATCAGGCCGGGGTTGCAAGCCGGTTTAGATCACTTTGCCCCATTTAGCCAACACAAACAATACAACATAGAACACATGCATCACACTCTAGCAATAAAGTCACTTAATTATTATAATAAAGGTTCAAACACACAGTAGCACTCACACAAATGTTCTCAAGTCCACTAAGATAAAGTTCTAGAATTGTTACAGGCTGCTCTCTTCAGCCAACCGGCACCGGTCAGACCGGTGCAACACAGACAGACAGGCCAACTGAGTATAGAAGCTTTAATCCACTCTTCTCCCCCTTTGTCATCAAACAGTAATAAAGGCCTGGAGAGAAGATGTTGTTACCGATCACCGGCCCTGCCACGAGTCCCACCCCGGACCACTGCTAGGGTGCGAGCTCCCTCCTATGTAGGAATGTGAAAATGAGACAATGCATAGGAGAGAAACTATAGATATGGTGAAAAGAGAGAAAAGGACATGAAGATCATCATTCATACCACTATATGGAGGAGGATAGCCTGACCAACCGAAGATCTCCGTAGAGAAGCGACCCGCCCAATCCGGAGGAGCCTCTGACCCCTCTGTATCATCCGGAGGTGGAGGTGGGGCAACGGGAGCGCCGAAAGGTGGAGGGTACCCTGCTGGTCCCTATGGAGCACCATAGGGCTGAGGGACCTCCTCGGAACCAGGAGGAGGAGGAGGAGGTGCTGCCGAGGAGGAGCTACCCTGGCCGGGCTCGAAGAACATGGTCCCATACTCATTGATCATGTTTGAGTTAATCATGCCTCTGACCCTCTGATCAAAAGAAGGAATCTCAACCTTAGGAGGAGTGGGTGAGATGGGTGAACGCGGCGGCTGAAATCCAAAGTGAGCATGGAGCTGCTTCATCGTGTCACGTTCCTTCTTCCTTTCTATCCTCGTCCGTTGCTGCTCCACCTCTATATCATATTGGCTTTTACACATGTCAAAGATCAAATTTAGGAACCTGCGGAGCGGGGAGGTGGACTTCTTCGGTCTGTCATACTGTCCAGGCCCCCACCGGTCAGACCGGTGAGAGGCACCGATCAGACCGGTGTTGGCCTGGGCAGTAGGGTGCTGCTGGAACTGCTGCCAATCGACTCCTACCTCTTCTCCTTCTTCCGCTCTAATTTCCGGCTCACGCTCAGGAGAAGGAACATTGGGATTCTTCACTGGATTGGGCCTGAGAGGCTTGTGGGTGACATCCTTCGGAAATTCTACTCTAGTCACCCTCTCGATCATATACATGATGTACGGGCTGTAGCTGCAGATCTTCTTAGGATCCTCTGATAAGTACTTGAACTCCTGCCAAATGTAATCCCCCACACTAAATGGAGGTGCCCCCGGTCTCAAAGCAATCATCAGGTTCTTCATGAACCTAGAAATATCAGAGGGATTTCCATCCCTAGGAGCAATGGACGCCCGAAGAAGCCTGTTAAGCACTGAGTAGTAAGTGTAGAGCCCCTTCACGTGTCCAACATTAGCCCTCTGATCACTAGGATACATGAAATACAATGCTTGTGGCTAGACCTGAGCATTCCACGGGCCGGGCCGGGTTCGGGCCGGGCCGAAAAAAACCCGGGTTTTTCAGGCTGAGAAAATTCTGCCCATGACCGTCCCATGGGACGTGTCGGGCCTCAGTTTTCGGGCCGGGCCCGGGCTTGGGCGGGCCGCCCGCGCATTTTATAGTGTAAAGTAACTAAAAACAGCATTTCGGGCCGGGCTCGGGCCAAAAAAAAATTTCGCGGGCTTCAAGATCTCTGCCCACGCCCGTCCAGTAAGATCCGTGGGCGGGCCTGGCGCGGGCCGGGCCAGCGGGCCGGGTCGGGCCGGGCCAAAAATGCTCAGGTATACTTCTGGCTCAAGTAGACCATCATCATGCAACTTGGGATAGTCCTTATCCTCCTGCCCCAAACCAAAGAGAGACAAAAACCGGGAAAAGCGAATAGCATACTTGTTCCCATTAGTCATCCACTGCATAGCTCTCTCGTCATCCACGTGGCCAAAGTAAACCATGGCGTAGAACTGAGCAATAATTTCCCTGTTCCAATCCTGCCTAAAGCCCATGAGTTCCTTCACCCGCTGGTGTCCACACACTCTGCTGAGATCAGTAAAGATAGGGTCATTCTTGCTCTCCATGTAGGTCCAATCCACGTACTGTGCCAGGTGGGTGATCTTGGGCTTCTTTATGATCACGGTGGCGTAATAATCCTACTGGAACGTAGCCCAAAACCTCCTGTTCATGGCTGTCCTCTCACTGGCATAGGGATTTACATCCCTCAACTTTTGCAATTTCTTTGTCATTCCCATACCATGATAGTTCACTGCCTTGTGTGGATACATGTAGATAGGTTTGACGACCTTCAGCCTGCATGTACCGTCATCCTCATCCTCATCCATAGGATCTTCATCCTCACCCCTTTCCTGACCACCTAGGTCCTCTTCCTCATCCTCATCCTCACCCTCATTTGTGGCTGGCCCCTTCCCGTGATGCCTCACACGAAAGGCATTAGGGTCAACAAAAGTTTCATCCTCCACATCGTCATCGCTGCTCGTCTTCGTGTCACCACCTAAATCTTCCTGTTCCTCATTTCTCCTTTTAGGTGCACGCTCTCTCAGGTTCCAACCAGCTGCACTACCGCTACCACTTGCCTCACGATCATGCGGGAGCTCTCTAGGTGTTAACCTTGTTTTCTTGCTCCCGGACTGCTTCATCCTTGGCATAACGGCTGTCCTGAGTCACAAATGATATAACAAGATTGTGTAAGACACCAGGAATGAGATTTGGATTAAATAGAATTTGAAATTCACAAATTGGGACAATTGAGTCAGTTCTGTGCGTCACCGGTCAGACCGGTGAGGGGCACCGGTCAGACTGGTGCCGTCCAGAACTGAGCCAATGGCCTCAAATGCCAATCTCAGCAGCTGGAGTGACAAGATATGTATATAGATGATCTAGAAGCAATCCTACATAGATATGTGTCGACAACACGAAGAAAACAGGACTTAGGGTTAGACAGGCGCCACCGGTCAGACCGGTGAGCGGCATCGGTCAGACCGGTGCAAGCCGTCCGACCCCAAGTCTTGAGTGCTCACAATGTGTCCAACAAAAAGCTATGGATCTATAGGAAAGTCTTCTAGGGGTCCTCAGATGTTGTTCTACCAAAGGGAATTCAAATCTTTGCACGGAGTAAAGAGATCGGGCATAACGAAGATTTGAATACCTTTTGAGAGGGGAACTCGAAGGGAACTCTAAGAACTCGATGGGGAATCAGTAGAGAGGCCTTGGGAGAGTATTTTCCATCCAATCTCGAGCCTTCTCCTTGGTTGAATCCTTAGGAATCCATGGAGATTGAGAGAGGTGGAAGGAGGGTGAGAGGGGAGTCTCCACGGGTTGAAGAGGATGAATGGCTGAGTGAAATGATAGAAGAGAGAGAAAGGAGGGGGTAAAAAGATAGATTCTTTTACTATGGCCCCACGGGTTGCTCCCGGGAGACACCAGTGTCAGACCGGTGACCCCCCAGGTCCAGCCAGTGAAGCTTTATCGGTAGTTCCGGCATGGGATCGGTAGAACCGATGATTTTGATAAATTCAACAGAGAATCCATATCGGTATAACCGACCTTGCCTCGGAAGTTCCGTGCCTCCTTTTCCAAATTTGAGATTTTGCTCCTTCAACCTTCACCAGATATTTTATAAAGCATTTTTCTTCCACTTAGACCTCAGGAAAAAGAAAATGTGACTTAGGGTATCCACCGGTCAGACCGGTGGGCTGCACCGGTCAGACCGGTGCTCCCCTGAGACACACTTTGAACAAATTTTGCTCCTTTACTCCTTCTCAAAGATTGGATAAAAGATGTAGAAGTGATATTGATCCATATTTTGCCATGTCTTGAAAGAATGGAGGATAATCCAATTTACTTGATAATTCTTGATTCTTCCAAGAGAGAGAGAGAGAGAGAGATAAAGATAGAGTTCATGGACTTGAGAAAATCTTCTTAATTGTGACTAGCCATCAATCAAACAAGGGGAACTATAGTCACAACTAAGTTGATTGGGTCACAAAGACCAAAGCTCAAATATTTTTCAAAATGAGCACACTTCCTACACATGCTAGTTGATTTTCGAAAAGTCTATCCTATGTCACAAAGTGCATGCATCCACTTCAAGCAAATAACTTTTCAAGTATATTTAGCTCATACCCTCAACCACGAGACACAAAGTCGAGTGAACGCAAAGGTATCAACCAAATATCTAGACAAGCACACGAAAATTCACTTGAAGCAATTACATGCTAAGCATGGCACACTAGCATGGTATAATAGCCTAGGTGCATTACGGTATTCAATGAGATTCTTGGAAACATATCTTTGCCTTAAGACCATTTAGTTTGTGCATATATTAAATTTTGAAAAGTGCTAGCTCTTACTTGTTTTTGATAAAGCCACTTATTAAGAGCTTGCTTAAGGATGCACAAATGAATGAGACTACAAGATCACTAGAAGAAATTGTTAGTCCCACAAGTGACACAAGTGTTGCAATGAGCCCCCCTTAAATAGTGCTAGAGATATTTGAATTTCTCGAACAAAGCACTTTATTCAACTAAGAATGTGGTGATGCTCATTCCAAACTTGGTCAAGACACATAAATAGTTTGTTAATTGAGATGTGTCGAGTATTTCATTACCTATGATGCCAAATCACCATTTTTCATGAAAAACGGTTCACTCCCGGGTCACCCGGCTATAGGGGTCGGGTCACCCGACAGCAGACAGAGGCGTACCGAGTCACCCGGGCATAGGGGCCGGGTCACCCGCCCCTCCTAATTCACTGGGCCGGCACCGGACAGACCGGTGCTTGTCACCGGTCAGACCGGTGACCTCCGATGGTCATTCCTTTGGTGATTTTGCCCTTCTTGTCCCTTAATTATGTGAACACATCACTAATTTGAGATCTACAACAGAGACAAGGCAATGCTCTACTAGAGAGCCATTAAAAGCATCGAATGGCATGAGAGAGTAAATTCATATAAATGTCAAAGTCACTACCTCATGTTTTACTTGTACAAGATAAGTGTCACACGACTGTTCACAAAGAACCAAGAGTGACTAAGACTCAATAAAGAGCACTAGTTTCCGAGATGTCATTGAATTCAAGATTTGTATCCATTTGCCCTTCACATGGCCAATTGATCAAAGGTGATTTCCATGCCTTCTAACCATGTGTTCAATGCATCTCTTTCAACCTGCAAGCTCGGCAAGCATTTCTTGGTACCCAACACTTGTTGGGTCCTACTAGGTTAGCCACAAGGTGCTTAGGAATCCAAATGGCTCTCATGCTAGTTTGAGGTGAACTAATCTCCCTCATAGCACAAGTCCCATTCTTATCGTTCCTAAGCTTACGAAAATCATAATGGACAAGGTTCGATTTAGGAACGTTACCATTTGGGCAATCTTTGCCCATGTGACCCTTTTGACGGCATTCATAGCAAATGCGGCTTTTGTTCTTGTTGATCACACCATTTCTTGTAATTTCTTGTCCATGCTTGCTTCTGAGCCTTGTTCTTGGTGAGGATGTCATCTTTGCCTTGTTTGCTTGAGGTGGGGCTGCCCTGGCCGGCACCGGTCTGATTGGTGGCTTGCACCGGTCTGACCGGTCACGGTCAGTGCCAATGCCCATTGTTGCATTTGGACAAGCGTCGGCCAAATGACCCTTCTCTCTACACTTGTAGCATACTCTCCACTTGTTTGAGCTTCTAGGCTTCTTGGAGAGTGTTTCTTGTGCCTTGGGCTTGGTTGGGCGATATTGGGACTTGACTTGCCCAACTTTGCTCTTTTCTTGAACCTTGTGCTTGTGGGTCTTTGCATGTTGTTGAGGAGTTGAACAAGTAACGGTTGATCCCTTCTCAAGCTTCTTCACCATGTCTTCACGGTTATCTTGAGAAGGTTGCACTTTGCTCTTCTCCTTCAACACATACAAGTCTCTTTGAAGCTTTTCAACCTCTTGCTTGAGTTCATCATTTTCTTTAGCAATGAGGTCATCACAAGATTCTACAAGTACATGCTCAATGCTAGATTGGCTTGCTTGAGATGAACAATCATTAGTGCAAGACAAATCAGTTTAAACTTGTGAGCATGTGCATGTGTGAGATTGAGGTTGCATAAATTTTACCGATGAAAGCACAACCTCATGGGCTATCTCTAGTGTTGCATAAGAGTCGACAAGCTTCTCATAGGAACACTCAAGTCCCTTGTGATCGGCTTGTAGAGCCATATGCTCACTAGTGAGTTTCGCTAGTTGAGTTTCTAGCGCATCATTGGCTTCTTCTTCTACCTTAGCTCTATATGAAAAGGATTTGATATCATGATCATATTTGTTAACCAATGATTGATACTTACAAACCAAGGATGCGAGCTCGGATTTGAGAAGTTCAAGTTCTCTTGTCGGAGAGCTTGAGGCTTCAATCTTCTGGCTCTTCGCTCCCTTGGCCTGCCTCTTCTTCTTGCTCTTCTTTTCCTTCTTGGCCATCAAGCAAGTTGTTGTGCCTCTGCCGGCACCGGTCTGACCGGTGGGTGCCACCGGTCTGACCGGTCCCTGCAGAGGGACAGTGTCTTCGCTTCTTTGGCCTTCTCCTTGCTTGAAAGTTGATGCTTGATGATCAGTGGATGTTGTAGAGGTTGTGGGGCACATCTCCACTGGTTCATCTTCTTCATCACTCTCTACTTCATCCCATTTGGTGTGAACTATCTCGAATAGCAATTCCCAAATGAGATGAGCATCTTCACTAATTTCCTTACTCTTTAGGATGAGATGCTTTAGTTCTCTACATACACAGCTACAGAAAAGGTTAGTAATAACGACATTGAGTTGCTTATTCTCCAATTCCTTTGGAGAGACACATGTCTCATCCTCCGGACGGATACTCGCAACCATAATGCCCTCAGCAGTGGGACCCAAAACCTTAAGTGCAATATGAACATCGGAACGCCAAGTAGAGTAGTTTGCGCCATCTAGAGCTAGAGGCTCAAACGGTACCTCACAAGTAGTCGACATCGAAGAACTCCGAGCGGTTAAGCTCGAACCGGAGCACCAAGCTCTGATACCAATTGAAAGGACATTAATGTCACCTAGAGGGGGGTGAATAGGCGAGACGACCGATTTAAACTTTTCTTCCCCGAAAACTTGAGCTGTCAGTGCCCACCGGTCAGACCGGTGGCCGTCACCGGTCAGACCGGTCACGCACTCCACTTCACAGGAGGCACCGGTCAGACCGTTGCCTAGCACCGGTCAGACCGGTGTAGCACAGAGCACCTGCAAAAACAACTTCAAGCTCCTCTTGACTTCTAGCATGAACCAAACTTGGTGAGTAGCCTCTGTAGATGATCACAAGCAGGGTAATGAGCCCTGCACACACAAGTAGCACACCCAAGTAGATCGAAGCAGAAGCAAATCAAATATGCTAGAAAAACAACTTAGAGAGGCAAACCACACAAAGAAGCAAGGATTTGTTTCCCGAAGTTCACCGTCCACCAAGGAACGGCTACGTCTCCGTTGAGGAGCTTGTAAGGGAGAATTCCCACAACAAACCGGGTCTCTTTCAACCACTTTCCTCCTTTCCACTAAGGTGATCTTTTCACGAAGAGTCAAGATCACAGCCCTCACAAACTTGCCGCTGCTCACCACAACCTTGGGAGCTAGCCGGCGACGCCTAGCCGTCTAGGAGGCAAACCTCCAAGAGTAACAAACGCTTCAAAGCTTGTAGACACGAAATCGAAGTGCTCAAGCTATGGGAATGCTCTTGTTAGCTCACAAAGACACTCTTGAGCTCACTCTCTCAACCCAACACAAAGGATATGGCTTGAATCCACAAATCTCACAAAGAGAGGGTTGGGGAGAGCCACTAAGGCTTAGGGCTTGCAAGAAATGGCTTTGGATCTCAGCAACACCACTAGAAACAGCAGCCTTCAACTGAAGAAGGCTTGGGGTATTTATACCCCTCAAGAGAAGAAACTAGCCGTTAGTCCTCGGGCGGCACCAGTCAGACTGGTGCTCCACACCGGTCAGACCGGTGTTTGAAAAACTAGCCGTTGGCTAGCGGCACCGGTCAGACCGGTGCCCCTGACCGGTCAGACCGATCAGGCCTGAGTCTCCCCCAAAACCCTTTCTATGATTCTAACACTTCACCAACGAGATGAGGTGGCTCAGGTTAGGTTAGGAGGATTTGTTAGCACACTCTAAGGCTCTCAAGGCTAGATCTCACTTAGGTCAACTAATGAGCACTTTGACTTGGTCAACTCGCTAATGTTGCATCCCTCTTGATAGTACGGCATACCTATACTCAAGAATAAATAAAAACACTTTGTAAACCTCTTGAGCTTGAATGTCTTCAATCTTGCCATACTTGAGCAATGTCCACTTGAGGGCTTTCAACATAGCCTTTGACTTGAGCACGTCCATACTTGAGCTAGTGACTTAGGATCTTTCCATATTGCATAAGAGTGGACGCTTGGATCCATAAGTCACTCCATATTGCCAGTCTTAACATGTTGATGACTTGCATTGCTTCCCTCGGTTAAGGTTTGGATATGATACTTGGAGACCCCACGGATGCTAGAACTTCACTTTAGCAAAACACTAATGGCGGCTTAGCTACAGCCCCAAAGATTGCTTAGTCCCTCGCCCTAAACATCTCGGTTGATCTCTTCATCACTTATCCAATCCACTTTTGAGTTCCACTTTGCTTCATCCATAATTAAACTTCATTTGAAATCCTGCTTCAAATGCTTGATCTTGATTCACAATGAATATGCAAGCTTCCAATTAAGAACCATAATATTTGCACTCATCCTTATGTCCTCTTTCAATTACTATATGAAGCCTTGCACTTGACTTAGAGAATTACCGTCTTCTCTTTTTATGATCCTTGTAATTTTAATCAAGCTATGTTTACTATGGGAGACAATGAATTGACCTTCTCAATTTATCTCAATATTTATCTTCATTTATTTGCTTGATATTTGACACATATGCATTCGGATCATCCATATATTTGTCTTCTCCAATGTGAGCCATATAATATTCATCCATAAATAAATTCTCCATTAATTACTTATGAATATCTAAATAAAACCTGCTCATAATCTTAGATAAATACATTAGTCCTTTAATCGCTTTGTCATTCAATTCACCAAAATCTACTTAGGGGCCTAGATGCACTTTCAAAAAGACCTATTTGCCCCCGGTCGCCACGCCAAAAGGAGCTTCGCTGGCCACAGGTGTGCGGCCACGTCGCCACCTCCACCCGGGCGTCCAATCCCAGCGTGCCGCTGCACCTTTGCCCTCGTGCGGCCTTGACCGAGCTGTCTATACCCCCGGGACCGAGCCCCTCTCGCATGCCGAGTCGCAATTGGGGTTTTTTCCCTTTTCCCCTGTTCCGCCTCCGAGAGAGAGAAGGAGAGACGGAAAGGAAGGGAGAAGGGGGAGAAGGAGGAGAGCCTGGCGCCGTCACGCCAGGAAGAACCGGAGCCCGTCTGAGCCGGGAGCCGGAGCTGTCGCCAAGCCAGGAGGGGGACGTCCGTGGGAGCGAAGCAGTACACCGGAGCCGGGGACGAGAACCACTTCACCAAGCCGCGCCGCCGTCTTCGTCAGGCCTGCGACGACTCCACCGCTGATCCAAAGTGAGCAAGCCACCACCTTTCTCCTCTTTCCTCACCCTTGGTCTCGTGCCTGTGATGTGATAGCGCACCCCAGCGATGCGCCGGCGGCGTTGAGACGCGCCGCCATGTTTTTGCCTGTGTGCTGGCCATCGAGCCGCAGAACTGCCGCCCGGCGACGGAGCGAAGCTCCTGGGCAAGTCCATGCCCTTGTGCTCGCCGTCGCTGTGTGATGAACCGCCTGTCTATGTGCTGGGCTTCGACCCGTGCTTGAATGTTGCAGGGATGCCGCGGAGCGCCGCGCCTCGCCGCGCCCGGCCGCGCCTCCGGTTACCGGATGGCCGCGGTGTGCGACCGCGCCGGAGGACGCGTGCACGCGTGCGGGCTCAGGCCAAGCGCACCCTAGCGCAGAGCCAAGGCCTGGCCTTTGGCTGGCCGAGCTGCACGCCACGCGCACCGCACCCGGAAGCCGCGCCGCACTGCGTACCACATCCTAGCCCCGCCGCGCGCTGGCCGTAGGGGTCCAAAGCTGGGACCTTGGCCACGCGCCGGTGCTGGCCACGGCCTGAGTGCATCATTCCCAGACGTGCTTAGCCGCTGAACACGGGGGGGGGGGGGTGTGCTGCCGGACCGCACGTCACCGCCGTGGGGTTGCCTCTGGCATTCCGTCGAGCAGCAGGTGTGCGGCGCCGCCGGGACGGGGGTATCCACCGAACCCCAGAACTTCCCTGGGAGCGTATGCGCACCCGGGAGGGTTCAGGGGCCAATCTTGGACTTCTCCGTGCAAAAGCTCTAACAGGCCACCGTGTGGGTTTTGGCCCATCAAAGCCTAGCGGAGCCCACTGACTTTCCAACTGCGCTGAACATAAGAATTCAAGGGCGTTTCCTGGACTTTGGATCCATGGGCCGGCTGGGCCAAGTCCAATGGGCCTTTACGGCCCACTAACACTTTCAGCCCACTAATGGCCCACTAACCGAGAGTTGCTGACGTAAGCGGCATCTTCAATAAAAACCCTTTTTCTATTCAGAAATGATTTATAAATGTTTTAACCTTTGAAAAATCATAACTAATTGTAGGAAGCTCGGAAAAATATGAAACCAACTTCTATAAATTCATAATTTCGAAACCTTGATGATTGTAGCTAGTAGGAGTTCATTTGGGATTTCTAAAAAGAGGTTTCTATTTGGAGTTAATGCTTAGATGTGTACCGCTTTCTTACGTGCGCGTCGAACCTCGTGCCCACAGGCTCGAGCTTCGACCAGGAGAATGAGGAGGACCCAGAGTACGTCGTCCCGGACAGTGAGTACTACGATGACAATGCAGGTGTCATGTCACTCCCAACCATGTAGAACCTATGTTACTATTAGATGCTTGTGCTTTACGATCATGTATGCATTGATTTGTTGAACTGCATAGCCAATTGTTTAGCCATGCCTTGATTTTGATATATCATGTTTCCTTGCTTTACCTACCCCGGGGCTAGCTACAGAGCCCTAGCTAGTCCCATATACTCACTATCCATACTTTTATTGCTTGATTATGAATGGTATTATGGGCTTGGACTAAGATGTGGGAGATCTCGGTGTGTTCTAGCGTAAGTTCTGGGTGTGTGCTTCCTTGACGTGTTGCTGGCGGGAGCGAGCCATTTGGTTACTTGTGAATGCCTACCTCGGGGAGATGCGATCTGGCCTCTCACCCGAGCGGCGTGTCGGACGTGCTGGAGATGGGGAGTGCTCGCTCTCAGCCCTTAAGGACCGATCGTCAGTCTAACCATGCTTCTTTGGACTCTTACCGTACAAACCGCCCGCCTTGTTATGGGCGGGGGTGCGGGGTGAGACTCGTAGTGGATTGTGTTCCGCCTGCACGCGGATCGGTGTGATCATGCTAGGAGACGTCGTTCCTCCTTAGAAGACTTCACCCCGGTGAGGCCGGGGAAGGGTTCCACAGCTCCCAGGGACCCCTCGCTGGCAGTACGAGCTCTACAGCAGGGGCTGCGCCAGACTCGGAGAGACAGGAGAGCGCTATCCACTTACTTGGACTCCAGCCGTATGGTAGGGTTTGGAACCGGTGACGGCCGGTTTCGGCCCCATTCGGCCGGGTACAGTTGTACAACCTCTGCAGAGTGTAAAACCTATAGCTATAGTCCATGTCCACAGGTTATGGACAGTCCTGAGATCTGTTATTCTGGCTAGACTCTTTTCTTGTGCTTCTTCTCTTCCCCGAGTGTGTGAGCCCGGCCTGAGGCCGTTGAGATATGGGGATAGGAGCAGGTGGGCCCCACATCGCAGATGAGAGTTGGGAGCTGGATCGTGGTTGTGATTCAGTGCTTTGGTGTGATATCCTTGTTGCGGGGTGTGGACCCCAGAGGTGTAGACCTCGGAGGTGCGGACCTCTCTGAGGTGTTGACCTCACTGCATATTCTGCTTACCTTGAATGTTGCTTCGCTACTTTGCTTAAGCCTTCTACAGCCAAAGTAGGTTTAAATCCTGCATAGTAGTTATATACACCGCTTTTGCTCTTTGTTGGGAAGCTGACATGACCTACCCGCTTATCGGGTAGATCCTGGTGTCTCTAATACAGAGCCAGATTACGACTTTGAGAACGATGAATGGGACGAGTAGGGCACCTTCTACGCTCGAGTTGCCTGAGGAGTTGGACTCTTCCTCGCTTTCATGAAGCCGCTGCGAGATGATTTCTTTCTGTTTGATTCAGTCCTGATGGACTTGTACCCGGCACGTGCCGAAGAGGTGTACTCTGATTAATGTAATAAATAAATGTTGTACTCTATTTTCCTTTCCTGTTTTGTATGGATTTTGGTATTGCTGAGACAGGGATTGCACGTGGTAGCCTTCCTGGGACTACCACGGAGGTGCAGAGAGTCGGGTTTCCGTTCGCGGAAATTCGGTTCGTTTCAGTTGGTACCAGAGCCATGCTTGACCGTAGGACGAGCCCTAGAAATGGTCGATAGCATAGGAAGCCTTTTCTAAACCTTGAACTCTATATAAACCCCTTGAACTTATATGTATATATATCTATATGAGTATATATATGTATTCCTTGTTTAACTTCAACTAACTTTTCACTAACTACCTCTTTAACAACGATTTGTAGATGGCGGAACGGCGATGGATTCCGGTCAAGACTGACGGCAAGTGGGCCGGAGGGTTCTGCCGTATTCTGCTAGAGTGCTTGGAGAAGGCCGGAGTGGAGGTCGACAAGGTGTGCTACGAAGGGAAGACCATGGGGCCATTGGACCAATCCTCCACGTTCTTGTCTCTCACAGTTCCGGAGGACTCGCGAGTGCCTGAGTTCAAGAAGGTGGTGGTTCACTGCTTCGAGAGCTCTACCATGGAGGCACACCAGGTCTGCACACGGTGGGCGCTGAAGGAAGTGTGCAACCAGCTCAGCGAGAGGCTCAAGGGTACGCCGTTCAGTGTACTGCCGACGACAGTCTACAACCCCAGCCGTTGGGACACTTACGACGCCAAGTACCTAGAGGTGACAACAGTGGAGGAGAACAAGAACATGAAGATGGCCAACCGGTGCATGCTAGCGCAGGATCAGGCGCTGTACTGGGCCGACTGTGAGGTCGCCTTCCTGAGGTGGAAGTGGGACGGTACCTTGGAGCGCAAACTTTAGCTAGAGCGTGAGAAGCAGGACTTGGAGCACCTACTTGGAGAGGCCCACCGGAGGAACGGTGAGCTGGTGGAGTTGGGGCTAGCAGCCGCCCGAGCCAGCTCAGAGCGTGACGCTATGAAGATAGTTACTCTAGAGGCACGGCTGAGAGTCGCCGAGGAGAGACACCGAGCTACCTTGGACGCCACCTGTGTGGACAGGGAGCAACTTGGAGAGGCCGAGTACCTGGTCGAGTCCCTCGGTGCAGCTTCAGTGGACTACCAAGAGAGAGTGTGGGATTTGGAGGAGAGAGCACATTACAACTTCTACCACCTCTGCCACTTGGGAGGCAGTCTGTACGAGGAGCAGGACCTTGCTGCCAGGACCCGCACGGCTTGGGAGCGCTCCGACCAGAGGAGGCCGGCGGAGTTGGAGGAGGTTACCGCACTTCTACCATCAAAGAAGAGACCACAACTGTGGGTGGAGACCTTCGAGCTGCCACCGACACTTCTTCTGCCACTACGTCATTACCTGAGAGGCGCCCAGGACACGGTAGAGATGGATCGAGCCTTAGAGTTTGTCCACGACTACTACGGAGGGCTGGAGATCAAGATACCGGACTACCCGGGAGTTAACTCACCACCGTTCTACGCTGTTCCCTCCGACTCCTACCCAGAGGCGTCACCAGTGACACCCCAGTGCACCCCGTGACTGAGTGTGGAGGTCAAGTAGTTAGAGCTGGCAGAGAAGATCTAGTAGTAGATTCAGAGCCGTCATGATGTTCTAGCAGTAGATGTTACTGCCCATGTTGTCATAGCAGTGGTAGGTACCCACCATGATGTACCGTGCGTTAGCGTGATGTGTTGCTGTGTAATCTTGAAGGTTGTTGGAGTAAACCTCGAGATACACACCTTTTGTATGGTGACATTGATTGAGTGACATGGTTCTTCATGGTTTTATTCGGAGTTCATGCTTCTTACATGTTTGAGTGAAATTGCTTGATTGATAGAAGGATTACTCCGTTATAGTTAATAACCCTGTAGTTTCTCCCCTACCAGAGCTGACTTTCAAACATGAAACAGATGTCGGGAGTAAGGAGGTCCGGACGGCTTCTGGCCCGCTTTGAAGAGGCCGCCGGAGAGGACGGAGGGGAGGATGCCCCTAACCCCGTTGGAGCTGGAGCACGCGGTCGCCGTGGAGGCCGCGCACCGAGAGGAGGACACCGTGGAGGACGCTGCGGTGGTCGAGGAGGTCGAGGTGGGCCAGGAGGGCGCGGACCCGCGAACGACGCCGAGGGAGGTCCAGAGCAGGAGCCCGAGCCTGAGCCCGAGGGAGGAGCTGACCAAGAGCAGGACCAGGGAGTACCACCGCCACCACCCCCACCGAACATGGCTGACGTGATGGCAGTGCAAACTCAGCTGATGCAGACGATCACTCACATGCTAGCTCAGAACAATAACAACAACAACAACCACAGAGCGCAGCACCGGAACTTACCAGTGGGCTTTCAGAAGAAGGTAGAGAACTTCAACAAGCTGCGACCGCCAACCTTCGACCAATCAGCGGATCCCATGGATGCAGACAACTGTCTGAGGGAGATCGAGAAGAAGCTAGAGCTGACTGAGCTTACAGAGGAGGAGTACATGACCGTTGCAGCGCACCAGCTGATCGGTACCGTGGGTGCTTGGTGGGACAGTTACTGTGACTCACACCCGGACCCGCTGCACATCGGGTGGGACGAGTTTGTGGAGGCCTTCAGGGACCACCACATCCCCGAGGCACTGATGGACGGGAAAGCTGACGAGTTCCGTCACCTCAAGATGGGAGGAATGACTGTGCAGGAGTACGCCAACCGCTTCCAGGAACTGATGAGGTACGCGCCAGATGATACCAACACAGAGAAGAAAAAGGTGTACTGGTTCAGGAAGGGAATACACCGCGGGATGGCACACCACTTGGCCGCTCACGACTGCCCGACACTTCGTGCACTGATCGATAAGGCACTGATTGTCGAGAGGTCGAGGCTTGAGTACGTGGAGGTCCGTGGGGGCAAGAAGAAGCGCACTGACCAGGCAGGACGCTTAGGTCCGCCCCAGAGACAGAGGACATGTTTTCCACAGAGCCAGCAGTCACAGCCGAGGCACTACACTACCCAGCCGCAGCAACAGAACAGAACCAACCCAGGAGGAAGTGGAGGACCAAGCAACTGGAGGCAGAGACAGCAGCCGCAGGCCGCAGACAGAGCTAGAGTGACCTGCTTCAACTGCCGTCAGGTTGGTCACAAGTCGTTTGAGTGCCCGCAGCAAGTTCAACCAGGAGGTCAGAACCGCAACTCACAGTATCGGACACCGGCCAAGGCACCAGCACCGGGAGGACAGCCACCTCGTACCCAGCAGAGAACCGCGCAGCCGCCGGCTACCCAAGGACGACTGAACCACCTCACCGCCGAGGAGGCCGCAGCTGCACCTGACGTCGCACTCGGTGAGTTCCTTGTTGACTCGATTTTGGCAACTGTCTTGTTCGATACCGGAGCTCAGTTTTCGTATGTCTCTACCAAGTTTGTTAAAGAAAGGTCGTTACCAACTAAGCCTCGACCAAGGCCTATTTTAACTAGTTCTCCACTAGGAGAAAAGAGGAGTACGTTAGAGTGCCGAGGGGTGAAGTTGGTGTTTGAGGGACAGCGTTCACGGCAGACTTGACCGTTCTGGAGTCAACCGACATTGACGTGATCCTAGGAATGGATTGGTTGGCAAAGCACAACGGAATGGTGTCATGCAACCCCAGGTTCATATAGTTGGAACACCCTAGCGGAGTGAAAGTGCGGATTGAACCTCAGAGTCTGAAAACTGCAACAATGCTATGCAACATGAGTGGGAAAGAAATGGAGGAAATCCCAGTGGTCTGTGAGTTTCCGGACGTGTTCCCAGAGGAACTTACGGAGTTACCTCCTGACCGGGACGTAGAGTTTGTGATTGAGCTGATGCCAGGGGCTGGACCCGTTGCAAAGAGTCCATACCGGATGTCGTCAGAAGAGCTGGACGAGTTAAAGAAACAGCTCAAGAAGTTGCTAGAGCAAGGCTTTGTCCGGCCGAGTGCTTCACCATGGGGTTCACCAGTACTTTTTGTGGAGAAGAAAGATGGCACGAAGAGGATGTGCATAGACTACCGAACTCTCAACTCGATGACTATCAAGAACAAATACCCGCTACCCAGGATTGACGACTTGTTGGATAGGCTCAGGAAAGCGAAGTTCTTTTCCAAGATCGACCTGAGGTCAGGGTACCACCAGATGAAAATCCGGGAGCAGGATATTCCCAAGACGGCTTTTACCACTCGGTACGGTTTGTACGAGTTTGTGGTGGTTTCTTTCGAGCTGACCAACGCCCCCGCTTACTTCATGAACCTGATGAACAAAGTCTTCATGGAGGAGTTGGACTGGTTCGTGGTGGTGTTCATCGACGATATCATGATTTTCTCAGAAACAGCAGAAGAGCACGAGGAGCACCTGAGGATCATGCTAGAAAGACTGAGGCAGCAAAAGCTATACGCTAAGTTCAGCAAGTGCGAGTTCTGGATGGAGAAGGTCGCGTTCTTGGGACACGTGTTGTCAGCGGAGGGGATCGCCGTGGATCCGTCCAAAGTGGAGTCGGTTACCAAGTGGAAGCAACCGCTGAACGTGACTGATGTCAGAAGCTTCCTTGGAATGGCAGGATACTACCAGAGGTTCATTGAAAACTTCTCCAAGATTGCTAAGCTGATGACGGAGCTGCTCAAGAACAACACTAAGTTCGAGTGGTCAGAAGCGTGTGAGAGGAGCTTTCAGGAGTTGAAGAAGAGACTCACCACAGCCCCCGTACTTACCCTGCCAGATATTAAGAAGGATTTCGTGGTCTACTGTGACACTTCAAAGCAAGGACTTGGATGCGTCTTGATGCAGGAGGGAAAAGTGGTGGCATATGCTTCGAGACAGCTGAAGAAACACGAGGAGAACTACCCAACTCACGACTTGGAGTTGGCGGCCGTCGTGCACGCACTTAAGATCTGGAGGCACTACCTGATGGGGAACAAGTGTGAGCTGTACACTGACCACAAAAGCCTGAAGTACTTCTTTACCCAGTCGGAGTTGAACATGAGGCAGAGAAGGTGGTTGGAACTGATCAAGGACTACGACTTGGAGATCAACTACCACTCGGGCAAAGCTAACGTCGTGGCCGACGCACTGAGCCGAAAGACGTACTGCAACAACCTCATGGTGAAAGAAGAGCAACCTGCCTTGCACGAAGAGCTAGAAAGACTGAGGATTGAAATCATGGACCGAGGGCAAGCCAACGAACTGCGGGTGACCTACGATCTGGAGGAACGCATCAGAAAGGCTCAAAAGTCAAGCGCAGAAATAGGAGCCCTGCGGGAACTAATGATGGAAGGGAAAGCGGAGGACTACCGAGTGGATGGACAGGGACCGGTATGGCTGAAAGATCGGATTTGTGTACCGCAAGACAAGGAGCTCTTGGAGCAGATCATGAGAGAAGCCCACGACTCGAGGTACTCTATCCACCCCGGGAGCACAAAGATGTACAAAGACTTGAAGACCAGGTACTGGTGGAAAGACATGAGAAGAGATATAGCGCACTACGTGGCCTGTTGTGACACTTGCAGTAGGGTGAAGATCGAGCACCAAAAGCCCGCAGGTCTGCTTAATCCATTGGAAATCCCGGTTTGGAAGTGAGAGGACATCTCCATGGACTTCATTGTGGGATTACCCCGAACACCGAAGGGAAATGATTCGGTTTGGGTCATAGTGGACCGACTGACCAAGGTGGCACACTTTGTGCCAGTGAAGACGACCTTTGGGATAGAACGCCTAGCTAACTTGTACATGGAGCATATACTTAGGTTACATGGAGCACCTAAGAGTATAGTGTCTGACCGAGGGTCTCAGTTTGTGGCCAAGTTTTGGAGGAGCTTTCACAAGCTTATGGGCACCACTCTTAGCTATAGCACAGCTTTCCACCCACAGACAGACGGGCAAACTGAGAGGGTCAACCAAGTTCTGGAGGACATGCTACGAGCGTGTGCACTCACTTACGGCACCGATTGGACCGTATGCAGAGTTCTCGTACAACAACAGCTACCAAGCTAGCCTCCGAATGTCTCCTTTTGAGGCTCTCTACGGGAGAAAGTGCAGGACCCTGCTAGCGTGGTCAGAAGTGGGAGAAAGAACACTCTTTGGGCCAGCTATCATAGAAGAGGCAGAAGAGGAAGTGGAGAAAGTCCGTGAGAACCTGAGGATCGCTCAAAGCCGTCAAAAGAGCTATGCCGACAAGAGAAAAAGGGAGTTGACCTTCACAGTCGGGGATCGTGTGTACCTGAAGGTCTCACCACTTCGAGGAACTAAGAGGTTCCTAGTGAAAGGGAAGCTTGCTCCGAGATACGTAGGGCCATATCAAATCACCAAGAGGATTGGAAGTCTCGCATACCAGCTCGTGCTACCCGAGACTATGACCGGAGTACACCCTGTGTTTCACGTGACACAGTTGAAGAAGAGTGAAAAGGAAGTAGAAGAAAAGCAAGTGGCCACAGAGTTGCTTGACCTGCAAGATACCCTTGAGTACGCTGAGTACCCCGAAAGGATTCTGGATCGAGCAGTCAAAGAAACGAGAAGGACCACCATTCCTTTCTGCAAGGTGCTGTGGAGTAACCACACTGAGCAAGAAGCCACATGGGAGAAGGAAGCTGACCTTAGGAAGGAGTACCCTCACTTGTTCGAGGAGGAGATTGGAGCTTAAATCTCGAGGACGAGATTCTCGGTGGTGGGGGAGAATGTAACATACCAGGATTTAGAAGGTGTGAAAATTTTCGAAAAATTTAAAACTTTTTGATTGTCAATGTGTGCTACCAAATTTTATCCAAATTTGCTAGCCTCCCTCCTAAATTCTCCACAGATAAAACCAAATATAAAAATATAAATTCAAATTATGGTAAAATATGTGAGTTGGATATTCTTGGATTTTATTTGGAGTTAAAGTTGTGTGTGGTTTGAATTTGAAACTATTCAAATTCAAACTAAATATAAATCTATGTTCAGACTAATTTCAAAACTCTAACACCTAACTTGGGCCTGCTAACTCCTGTAGAAGTCTACCGGACCACCTACTGGATCCAGCCCGAGAGCACCCTAACACCCTAAACGCCTTTCGCCGGCCCAGCACAGCAACCCATCTGGCCCAGCTAACTCCCTCCACTCTTTCTCTCGCTGACCTGCGGACCCCGCGTGTCATCCCCACCTTTTCCTCCCCCTTTCACTTTTCTCCTCAGCGCCGCTGACCGCCGCACTGCACCGCACGCGCGCCCGGGGAGAGCCCGAGCCGCACCGCGGGCACGGACGCCGAGGCCGGCGCGCTGGTGGGCCCTTCTAGGGGGTTCCGCGCGGGGGAAAAGACCTATTTGCCCCCGGTCGCCACGCCAAAAGGGGCTCCGCTGGCCACAGGTGTGCGGCCACGTCGCCACCTCCACCCGGGCGTCCAATCCCAATGCGCCACCGCACATTTGCCCTCGCGTGGCTTTGACCGAGCTGCCGATACCCCCGGGACCGAGCCCCTCTCGCAAGCCAAGTCGCAATTGGGGTTTTCCCCTTTTCCCCTGTTCCGCTGCCGAGAGAGAGAAGGAGAGAAGGGAAGGAAGGGAGAAGGGGGAGAAGGAGGAGAGCCCGGCGCCGTCGTGCCGGGAAGAACCGGAGCCCGTCCGAGCCGGGAGCCGGAGTTGTCGCCAAGCTAGCAGGGGGACGTCCGTGGGAGCGAAACAGTACACCGGAGCCGGAGACGAGAACCACTTCACCAAGCCGCGATGCCGTCTTCGTCAGGCCTGCGAGGACTCCACCGCCGACCCAAAGTGAGCAAGCCGCCGCCTTTCTCCTCTTTCCTCACCTTGGTCTCATGCCTGTGATGTGAGAGCGCACCCCAGCGATGCGCCGGCAGGGTCGAGACGCGCCGCCATGTTTTTGCCTGTGTGATGGCCATCGAGCCGCAGAACTGCCGCCCCTTGTGCTCGCCGTCGCCGTGCGATGAACTGCCTGTCTATGTGCCGGGCTTCGACCCGTGCTTGAATGTTGCAGGGATGCTGCGGAGCGTCGCGCCCGGCCGCGTCGAGCCGCGCCGCGCCTCCAGTTACCGGATGGCCGCGCTGTGCGACCGCGCCCGAGGACGCGTGCACGCGTGCGGGCTTAGTCCAAGCGCACCCTAGCGCAGAGCCAAGGCCTGGCCTGTGGCCGGCTGAGCTGCACGCCACGCCGCGCGCACCGCACCCGGACGCCATGCCGCGCCGCGCGGCACATCCTAGCCCCGCCGCGCACTGGCCGTAGGGGTCCAAAGCTGGGACCTTGGCCATGCGTTGGTGCTGGCCACGGCCTGAGTGCATCATTCCCAGGCGTGCTTAGCCGCTGAACACGGGGGGGTGCTGCCGGACCGCGCGTCGCCGCCGCGGGGTTGCCTCTGGCATTCCGTCGAGCAGCGGGTGTGCAGCGCCGCCGGGACGGGGGTATCCACCGAACCCCAGAACTCCCCTGGGAGCGTATGCGCACCCGGGAGGGTTCAGGGGCCAATCTTGGACTTCTCGTGCAAAAGCTCTAACAGGCCACCGTGTGGGTTTTAGCCCATCAAAGCCCAGCGGAGCCCACTGACTTTCCAACTGCGCTGAACATAAGAATTCAAGGGCGTTTCCTGGACTTTGGATCCATGGGCCGGCTGGGCCAAGTCCAATGGGCCTTTACGGCCCACTAACACTTTCGGCCCACTAACGGCCCACTAACCGAGAGTTGCTGACGTCAGCAGCATCTTTAATAAAAACCCTTTTCTATTTTGAAATGATTTCAGAAATGATTTATAAATGTTTTAACCTTTGAAAAATCATAACTAATTGTAGGAAGCTCGGAAAAATATGAAACCAACTTCTATAATTTCGTAATTTCGAAACCTTGCTGATTGTAGCTAGTTGGAGTTCATTTGGGATTTCTAAAAAGAGGTTTCTATTTGGAGTTAATGCTTAGATGTGTACCGCTTTCTTACGTGCGCGTCGAACCTCGTGCCCACAGGCCTGAGCTTCGACCAGGAGAACGAGGAGGACCCGGAGTACGTCGTCTCGGGCAACGAGTACTACGACGACAACGCAGGTGTCATGTCACTCCCAACCATGTAGAACCTATGTTACTATTAGATGCTTGTGCTTTACGATCATGTATGCATTGATTTGTTGAACTGCATAACCAATTGTTTAGCCATGCCTTGATTTTGATATATCCTATTTCCTTGCTTTACCTACCCCGGGGCTAGCTACAGACCCCTAGCTAGTCCCATATACTCACTATCCATACTTTTATTGCTTGATTATGGATGGTATTCTGGGCTTGGACTGAGATGTGGGAGATCTCGGTGTGTTCTAGCGTGAGTTCTGGGTGTGTTCTTCCTTGACGTGTTGCTAGCGGGAGTGAGCCATTTGGTTACTTGTGAACGCCTACCTCGGGGAGATGCGATCTGGCCTCTCACCCGAGCGGCGTGTCGGACGTGCTGGAGATGGGGAGTGCTCGCTCTCAGCCCTTAAGGACCGATCGTCAGTCTAACCATGCTTCTTTGGACTCTTACCATACAAACCGCCCACCTTGTTATGGGCGGGGTGCGGGGTGAGACTCGTAGTGGATAGCGTTCCGCCTGCAGGCGGATCGGTGTGATCGTGCTAGGAGACGTCGTTCCTCCTTAGAAGACTTCGCCCCGGCGAGGCCGGGGAAGGGTTCCACAGCTCCGAGGGACCCCTCGTTGGCAGTACGAGCTCTACAGCAGGGGCTACGCCAGACTCGGAGAGACAGGAGAGCGCTATCCACTTACTTGGACTCCAGCCGTATGGTAGGGTTTGGAACCGGTGACGGCCGGTTTCGGCCCTATTCAGGCGGGTACAGTTGTACAACCTCTGCAGAGTGTAAAACCTATAGCTATAGTTCATGTCCACAGGTTATGGACAGTCCTGAGATCTGTTATTCTGGCTAGACTCTTTTCTTGTGCTTCTTCTCTTCCCCGAGTGTGTGAGCCCGGCCTGAGGCCGTTGAGATGTGGGGATAGGAGCAGGTGGGCCCCACATCGCAGATGAGAGTTGGGAGCTGGATCGTGGTTGTGATTCAGTGCTTTGGTGTGATATCCTTGTTGCGGGGTGTGGACCCTAGAGGTGTAGACCTCGGAGGTGTGGACCTCTCTGAGGTGTTGACCTCACTGCAAATTCTGCTTACCTTGAATGTTGCTTCGCTGCTTTGCTTAAGCCTTCTACAGCCAAAGTAGGTTTAAATCCTACATAGTAGTTATATACGCCGCTTTTGCTCTTTGTTGGGAAGCTGACATGACCTACCCGCTTATCGGGTAGATCCTGGCGTCTCTGATACAGAGCCGGATTACGACTTTGAGAACGATGGATGGGACGAGTAGGGCACCTTCTACGCTCGAGTTGCTTGAGGAGTTGGAGTCTTCCCTGCTTTCATGAAGCCGCTGCGAGATGATTTCTTTCGGTTGGATTCAGTCCTGACGGACTTGTACCCGGCATGTGCCGAAGAGATGTACTCTGATTAATGTAATAAATAAATGTTGTACTCTATTTTCCTTTCCTGTGTTGTATAGATTTTGGTATTGCTGAGATAGGGATTGCACGTGGTAGCCTTCCTGGGACTACCACGGAGGTGCAGAGAGTCGGGTTTCTGTTCGCGGGAATTCGGTTCATTTCATCAGCCTCGACAATGGCAGTGTCTAATGCTGCGAGTTCTGCTTCCATTGTAGACCTTATTAGTATGGTCTGCTTGCAAGACTTCCAGGAAACTGCGCCACCTTCAAGTGTGAACACATATCCACTTGTGGCCTTTAACTCGTCAGCATCAGAGATCCAATTTGCATCACTATATCCCTCTAAGACCTTAGGGTCACCGGAATAGTGAATTCCATAGCTCATTGTACCTACTAGATAGCGCATTACCCTCTCAAGAGCACGCCAGTGTTCACTTCCCGGGTTTGCAACAAACCGGCTCAGTTTACTAACTGCGTATGCAATGTCGGGTCTAGTGGCACTAGCTAGATACATTAATGAACTGATGATCTGAGAGTATCTCAACTGATCCACCATTATCCTTAGATTCTTTTTCAGAACCAAGCTGGCATCAAAAGGGGTTGGGGCGGCTTTGTGATCGCTATAGCCAAACCGGCTTAGAATCTTCTCAACATAGTGAGTCTGAGATAGAGTCACCCCACCATTTTCTCCCTTTATCAGCTTTATGTTAAGGATAACATCAGCTTCTACCAAATCTTTCATCTCAAAGTTTTGAGACAGAAAGTCTTTGACTTCCTTGATCGCATCAAGATTCGTGCCAAAGATAAGTATGTCGTCTACATACAGACACAAGATTACTCCTTCACCCCCACCAAAGCGATAGTATACACATTTATCGGCTTCGTTCGAAACAAAGCCAACAGACGTCAAAGTTCTGTCGAACTTATCATGCCACTGCTTGGGAGCTTGCTTGAGGCCGTAGAGAGACTTTACTAGCCTACACACCATTCCCTCTTGACCCTTTGCTATAAATCCATCTGGCTGATCCATATAGATCTCCTCTTCCAACTCTCCATTCAGGAAAGCTGTCTTAACATCCATCTGATGGATGAGAAGACCATGAGAGGCTGCTAGAGATAGTAGCACTCGTATAGTGGTCAGTCGAGCGACTGGTGAGTAGGTGTCAAAGAAGTCTTCCCCTTCCTTCTGGGTATAGCCCTTGGCCACAAGCCTAGCCTTGTACTTATCAATAGTACCATCAGGCCTACGCTTCTTTTTGAACACCTATTTGCACCCAACAGGTTTGCACCCATAGGGACTTTCAACAACCTCCCAAGTGCCATTCATCATGATAGAGTCCATCTCACTTCTAACTGCTTCCTTCCAATAGTCAGCATCAGGAGATAAGTAGGCATCTTCAATTGTCTTAGGAGTGTCATCCACGAGGTATACGATGAAGTCATCACCAAAAGACTTTTCAGTCCTCTGTCTCTTGCTCCTCCTAGGAGCCTCATCATTATCCTCCTTCGGATGTTCAATAGGTGTGGGTATGTCACATACTATCGACTCGGCTGGTTTATCCTTCTCGATAGACTCTTGCCTAGATGAACCCGTTTCATCTCTCATTGGAAATATGTTTTCAAAGAATGTAGCATCTCTGGACTCCATAATTGAACCGACGAGAACGTCGTCCACGCCAGATTTTACTACCAGGAATCTATATCCAACGCTATGAAAAGCATAACCTAGAAAGACACAGTCCACAGTCTTTGGTCCAAGTTTACATTTCTTGTTGATTGGCACGTTCACTTTGGCCAAGCAACCCCAGGTACGTAAGTATGAAAGAGTTAGCCTCTTCTTCTCCCATTCCTCGAATGGTGTTACTTCCTTATTCTTTAGAGGTACACGGTTCAGGACATGACATGCTGTCATTATCGCCTCACCCCACCATGCCTTGGAGAGCCCCGCGGTTTCTAACATGGCATTCACCAAGTCAGTCAGCGTGCGGTTCTTTCTTTCGGCAATCCCATTGGATTGGGGTGAATATGGCGGTGTCCTCTCATGAACAATACCGTGTTCCTCACAGAATGAATCGAAAGCATTTGAGAAGTATTCGCCACCTCGATCGGACCTAAGATGTTTGATCTTTCTCTCAAGTTGGTTTTCTACTTCAGCTTTATAGATTTTAAAGTAATGCAAAGCTTCATCCTTTGATTTTAATAAATAGATGTAACAGAATCTAGTGCAATCGTCTATTAGAGTCATGAAATATCTTTTACCTCCCTTTGTCAACACACCATTCATTTCGCTCAAATCGGAATGAACTAACTCTAGAGGTGCCAAATTTCTCGCCTCAGCAACTTTGTGTGGCTTGCGAGTTTGTTTTGATTCAACACATACATGGCACTTAGAATTTTTGACATGGGTAAACTTTGGAATTAAACTCAAACTATCTAAGCACAACATAAAGCCAAAATTAACGTGACAAAGCCTCGAATGCCAAACATTTGATTCCTCATCATTAACCACATGGTTCACAACGTTATTACAATTATCATCTGATAAAGAAAAGCGGAACAAGCCTCCGATATCATAGCCTTTTCCAACAAAGGTACCAAATTTAGAGATGATACATTTATTCGATTCGAAGACTAATTTAAACCCATCTCTACACAGTAGAGATCCGCTGACTAGATTCTTCTTGATGGTAGGGACATGCTGCACGTTCTTCAATTACACCATCTTTCCCGAAGTAAACTTCAGAGTGACCGTACCAACACCAAGAACACGCGCATGGGCACCGTTCCCCATCAACAAGGAGCCAGTCCCCCCGACCTGGTAAGAAGAAAACATAGAAATATCAGCACACACATGAATATTAGCTCCTGTATCAATCCACCATTCTGGTGAGAAACAAACCGAAAGAACTGTAGGTAAAGAATTACCGTACCCCGATGTTCCTCCACCCTCGCTAATAACCATGTTTGCCGACTTGGGCATCTTACGGTCAGGACACTTTCTAGCAAAGTGATCCGGACTCCCGCACACAAAGCACGTCTTGTTGTGCCTTGCCCCTGGCATTTTCTTCTTCTTCTTTGGCCCGTCGGCTTGATTAGCCTTGGATGGGTTCTGTTGAGGCTTCTTCCTCTTGTTTTGCGGTTTGGGATTGCCCCTTTGCACAAAGTTTGCGCTCGAGGGGCCGGCCACTGCCTTTCCACGTGTGTCTTTTGCTCTCGCCTTCTCCTCAACATCAAGAGTAGCGACAAGGTCATCAAAACCAAACACTTTCCTCTTGTGTTTTAGAGTCGTAGCAAAGTCCCTCCAAGAGTGTGGTAATTTGGAGATAATAGCTCCGGCCACAAACTTTTCGGGCAACTCACATGGATTCTCTTTGCTGTAGTCTTTGAGTTCCTTTGCTAGTCCCTGTATTTCATGGGCCTGTTCCACTACCGGACGGTCTTCGACCATCTTGTAGTCTAGGAACTGTTCCATGGCGTACAGCTCACTACCAGCATCAGAAACTCCAAACTGAGCCTCGAGAGCATCCCAGACCTCCTTCCCCGTCTTGTAACGGAGGTAGGTGTCAATCAGGTTGTCAGCCAGAACGCTGATGACGGCACCCCGGAACAAGCTATCGGCAGCTTGAAAAGCCTCAGCCGAGACACCCTCGGGAGCTGTTCCGGAGATAACGTACATTACGTTCATGGTTGTCAACCAAAGAGTGACCAAATCCCACCACCTCTTATAGTTGGAACCATCAAATGACTTTGGCTTAATGGAATTTGCAAAGCTAGCTACCGGAATCATCCTATCAACAACATAAGGTTTTTGGATTGTTAGATAATAGGTGATTAAATGGTATATTTTAATTCCATGATTAAATAGATATTCCAACAAAAACAACATAGTGGGTGCAACATAATATGTGCAAGTGTTCATGTTTAAACAACTATTAAACATAAACATGTTCACGATTAAAATACAATTAAACATGAACAAAGAGTAGATCAGAAAGTACCCAAAGGCGGGGCGGGTGATGGCGTCACCCAATGCACCGTTATTCCCTGGGTTAGTCACTTGGCTAACCGTTGGGGAACCTTAGTCGATGTAGTCGTGCAAATTTCACCCGATGCGCCGTTATTCCCTAGGTTAGTCATTTGGCTAACCGTTGGGGAACCTTAGTCGATGTAGTCGTGCAAATTCGGTGCAGGAAGATGATCGCAGTGCAGATCACGGACGGCCTTCGGGAAGTAGTCGTACAGGGAGCGAGCAGTCGCGTCAAACGCTCCCCAAAAACCTTATCGCCCGCCTATCCCGAGCAGGATCTTCAACAGCAGTCGAGGTTCCGGAGGCCTACTCTCGCCGGTACCGTGCGCGCGGTGCAAGCGATGGGAATGCGGAACGCAGCAGAACAGAGAGGGCTAACCGTTGGGGAACCTTAGTCGATGTAGTCGTGCAAATTCGGTGCAGGAAGATGATCGCAGTGCAGATCACGGACGGCCTTCGAGAAGTAGTCGTACAGGGAGCGAGCAGTCGCGTCAAACGCTCCCCAAAAACCTTATCGCCCGCCTATCCTGAGTAGGATCTTCAACAGCAGTCGAGGTTCCGGAGGCCTGCTCTCGCCGGTACCGTGTGCGCGATGCAAGCGATGGGAATGCGGAACGCAGCAGAACAGAGAGGGAGAAGGGAGAGATCTCCTGAACATGAGTATCTAATTGTGAATGGGCATTCGGAGAGGACGAGGGGGCGCCACTTTATATAGCTCGAGGCAGACCTGCGGGGGAGGCTCCCAGATCTAGATCTGGGACTAATTGTGAATGGGCATTCGGAGAGGACGAGGGGGCGCCGCTTTATATAGCCCGAGACGGACCAGCATGGGAGGCTCCCAGATCTAGATCCGGGACGCGGATTAGACGCGATTCATTGAACCGGGACGCTCACGGGTAAGGAAGGCATATCACCGTTAGGGAGCGATGGGAATGCGGAACGCAGCAGAACAGAGAGGGAGAAGGGAGAGATCTCCTGAACAGGAGTATCTAATTGTGAATGGGCATTCAGAGAGGACGAGGGGGCGCCGCTTTATATAGCCCGAGGCGGACCTACGGGGGAGGCTCCCAGATCTAGATCTGGGACTAATTGTGAATGGGCATTCGGAGAGGACGAGGGGGCGCCGCTTTATATAGCCCGAGGCGGACCTGCGGGGGAGGCTCCCAGATCTAGATCTGGGACGCGGATTAGACGCGGTTCATTGAACCGGGATGCTCGCGGGTAAGGAAGGCATATCACCGTTAGGGAATATTCCGAGGATTATTCGCAACACATCACGTCCGTCCGCACCGCTCGTCTCGTCTCGTCTCGTCACGCCCACGGCCTCGGCCCGGCTCGGCGAGGCGAGCGAGCGCGTGCGTGTGGCTCGCCAGTCTCGTTTTCCAACTTCACAAGTGGTGTACATTTTGTAAACCTATTAAGTCGGGTAAAGGCCTCCTCAAATATCCTTACGGTATTATTCACTTTTATTCTCCCTAGCATTAAAGCAATAGGCTATAATTCTTTAATTATTAAAATAAATGTTTTAGGGCCCATTTATTTCAACAGTATATGCACTCACCTCGTATACCCCTGCTAAATCGTATTCATTGAGCCTAATTGCACTATGAGTAGACAATATGATGCCATAGTAAACATCTCTTCCAAATAGCATCTGAAGCTTCCATGTGAGACGAACTTCTATCACCTGATCAAAACCGCCCAAATCTATTATCTACAGTATCGATTAGGGCATGTACAACAGTTTAGACAACTGCTGTCTATTTGGTACACACAGACAACTAAATAGACAATCTGTACAATGGGTCATCTATTTGGTTGTCTACAAGATATTTAATTCACCACTTGACACATAAATTATGGTGATCTAGTACATAATGTGATCTTTGTAGCCATTTTTGTGCTACATTAGAGAATGTTCAATATATACAAATAATTCACATGAGTTACTTGAAAAGAAGTATATATTGGCAGTAATGCGGTACAAGTACACCATGACATAATACAACTGACTTCATCTTGCCAGAATACAAATGAGCCCAATCTTGACATACAGAGTAATAAAAATGAGTTCCTTCAGTAAGACTCATGGCAGGTGTCAGAATGAAAATGAGCTCCTTGAGTGAGACCTATCAGTTGAAGACCTGCATGGCTAATTTTCCATATCAGTTCAATCTCAACACTTGCACTAGATGGGCAGACTTCGACAAAAGTCACTTGTAAATGACATTTGACAAATGCACTTCACATAGGACACAAGATTTCAGTTGAGGACAGACTTAACAGGATACTGGACTTAGTAGAATAACTATTTCTATCAATGACAATAACAGAAAGAACTGATTAATCCAAAATTATTTCGATCAATGAGAATCATCAAAAGGAGTTAATCAAGTGAAAGAACATAAACTCATCGATCTTGGATTAACTATGAAATATAATATAATGACAATGAACACAATGTCTTGTTAGCAAGACAGTAACTCTGACTCCTCAACTTGGACTAGTTTTTTCAGAGACATTTCATTCATCGAAGACAATGACAATGACCACAATGTCTATGTTTCGAACTGACATCTCATCACAAGTTTAGTTGGCATCTCAGTTTGAAATATGTGAGATCTCGATTTCACAAGGACAATGACATTTCATCTCAGATAGCAATTTGAAATATGTGAAACAACTAAACTTGCTATCTCAGCTTTGTTCTAGATTTTGTTGCGGGTACTTTGTCAGGCACTAAAGAAAAGAATGACAGAAGCACTATAGATCGGAGCTAAGATTAGGAGAATTAGTGATTTACCTCCAAAGATAGCGGCTATCTGCTGCCGAGACACTCCGCCTTGAGGAGCTCTGGCGCCGCCGCCGCATGCTTCTCTTGCTGTCGCGTCGTCGCCGCCGCGCGCTGCTGGGGTTGGAAGCCAAGCCACTGATTTGGGGAAGAAAAAGCATGGCACGCGGAGGAATTAAATGCCCGCTCATGGCTTCTGCAGGATCTGACCGGAGGCCGGAGGGCAGAGAGGCCCGCGCCGCCATTCCCCCACGCGACTAGGTTCGACCATCCGGCCATGGCTGGATCCAGTTTTTTCCCCTCTCCTTTTTCTCAATCTGGTTGCTCTTCTCTTCATCCTTCGTCTGCTCTTTCTCTTTCCTGCAAGGACGAAAATCGCGCGCGCGCATCGGATCCACGGCCGTCTTCTGGGCGTGCAACGGTGCTGAGGCCGGGCGACGAGGCCTGGGAGCACGAGCCCCCGTCGTCCTTTCGCGAGACGACGGTGCGGTCGTCGCTTGGGTGAGGCGGGGGGTTTCTGCAAGAACACCGTCTCGCAAACGGCTCAAAGACAGCGTTGTACGTCCCCTTAGAGCAACTCCAGCAGACCCTCTACTCCACCCCTACTCGAAAAGTAGGGGCCGAGAGCAAGAAATCCAACTCCAGCAGAGCCCCAACTCCGGCCCTACCACTGTTCACGCCCCCTACTCACCCCCTCCGGCACCTTCTCCTGCGGGAGGAGAGAGAACCCCTACTCGGTAGTTGACACCGTTCCGCTCGCGCCACCACACGGAGCTCACGCCCTGCTGGAGGAGGAGAACTTACCTCGCCGCGACGCTGCGCAGGTCGGCCGCGCGGGCCCTTCCTTGCGCCGCCGCACTGCCCGGCCGTGCGGAGCGTGCCGCCGCACCGCGAGATCCGGATGTGCGAGCCGCGCCGCAGGGGCAACGGTCACCGACACAGAGCCACTCGACGGCGGCGCGCTCACCCACGGGTGAACGCGCGCGTCGGCGAGAGGGCCTGCGGCGGCGCCACCATCTCCCCTCCTGGATGCCATGGGCCGCCCTCAGTTTCTTGTTCGGTGCGAGGCTAGGGAAGAGTGGGAGGGAAAAGAAACAAAAGAGGAGAGGGGGAGACCGCCGCGGTGGCGCTCATCCTCGCCGTCGTGGGCGGGCCGCCGGCCACGACGCTCCACATCCGCCGCCGCCGGAGCGCGAGACGAACGAGGGGGAGGAGAAAATGACGCTAGGGTTGGAGGGGCGCCGGCTGGATGCGGTTTTGATCCGCCGGATGCGAAGGCCAGCCGTCCATCGCGATGGACGGCTGGGGCGTTGCTGAGATGCTAAAAAAGTACAAGACCCGGAAATCCATAGTTTTTCGAGATGCTAAAATTCTTTCCCGGACGAAAAGTTGCAGTGGTGAATTCATTTCTCGGTGCACCGTTGGCATGCTCGAGTGCTCGTGGTAGCGCACACAGGTTGACGGGCCAGTGAGGACCGTCCGCCGCGGCGCCTGGCGACTGGACTGGTCGTGGGCGGACGTGACGGGCTCCCATCACTCCTTCCTTCACCGGCTCTGACACCCCCCTCGTCAGGCAGCAGCCAGAGCAGCGAGCACACACCACCACCATGCCGTCACGCGCCGCGCCACCGTCCGCGCGTCCCCGCAACCCCTCGCCCACCCACCGGCGATCCCACTCCCCGCACCCCAAGTCACTGACATCCACGCTCCGCACGGGCTCCACGTCCCGTGGACCCCACGGGTCAGTGACCGCCACACCCGCCGCGCTGCGTCCGGCGCGGCACGCGACCCTTTTGACTTCCCCCTCTCGCACTCTCCTCCTCTCGCGCTCGCGCACACGGCACACCCAGACGGCCAGACCCAGCATCGCCAGCGGCGGAAAGAGAAGAAAAGAAAAACAAAACAAAAGCCGCACACACACACAAACACGAACGCCCGCCGCAGCGCCCGGAGGAAAAGGAAAGGCGAGGCGACACCGCGACACGACCCCGAACCCACCCGCCGGGCCCACCTCCCCTCCGCAGCCGCACCGAGCGGGCCCCGCACCTCCTCCGGGCCCGCGCGTCAGCGGGCGCGGGGTGCGCCGGGAGGCGGCGCGGGGTCGCGGACCCTGGCGGAATCCAATGCGGTTTGGGGGAGGTTTTTGACGTCCGCAAGGACGGGGGGACACGCGCACACACGCACCAGAGTCGCAGGATTTTCTACTGCCTTCCTTTCTCTCTCTCTAGCCTCCCTCCCCTCCGCTTCCGCTTCCTGCTCCTTCCCTTCCTCCCTCCTGCTCCTCAACTCTCGTCGTCGGAGGAACAGTCCAGTGCAGCCGCCGCCTCGCGGGAGTGCGCGTGCGTCGTCTCGCCAAGCGCCACCTCGGCGCCGGAGACGGTCGGTTCGCCCGGGCTGCGGCGCCGCCGCGGACGATTCAGGCCCCCCGGATCGGGCGGGTTCCCGCCGCGAAGCTCGCTCGGATCGACCACGTGACGGGGCGGAATTCCGGTGCCGGTTCCCTCGTCCCGTGACGGAGGCGGTCCCGGTAGCTCGGAGCTTGCTGGCCGCCGCCGCCGGCGGCTAATCTGCGCTTCTCCCTTCGTCTTTCATCTGGCCGCACGGGGGTCGCAATCTGCTGCGCCCGCTGCTCGCTCGCTCGGTTCGAGCGGGTTTGTTCAAGCCCAACCGGGACGCGGTGCTGCCTCGGCCCCGTTCGTGGTTGTTCGTTCCCCAGCACCCCCGTCTCTCCCTCTGGTGGGCGGCGGCGGTTGCAGTCCGCGGTAGATTTGCTGCGGCTGCGGATGCCCCGGCGCGCGGCGGATCTCGACCGGTCCTGCTGCGCGGAGTGACAGGGGGGAGGAGGAGGACACAGGCCTGCTGGATTCTCGGAGGATGGTGCCGTCGGGGCAGCCCAACCCGATGGGCCCGGGCCAGCAGGTGGGCGCGTCGCTGCTGCGGACCAGCTCCAGCCTCCTCGGCGCCGCCGGCGGGGCCGCGGGGGGCCAGCCGGGGATGGGTATGGGGATGGGGATGGGCGGCGCCGGCGGGATGCTCCCGTCCCAGTCGCCCTTCTCGTCCCTCGTCTCGCCGCGCACGCAGTACGGCGGTGCTGGGGGCGGATTGCTCGCGGGCGCGTCCAATGTTGCGTCGCTGCTCAGCCGCCAACATTCGTATGGGAATGGGGGGATTGGGGCAATGCATGGTGCCGGAGCTGGCCTTCCCATGGGTGGCCTGCACCAGCAGCAACATCAACAGCAGCAGCAGCAGCAGCGAGGAGGGATCGATGGTGTTGCTGATTTGGTTGGCGCTGGAGGGCCGGATTCCATGGCGTTCCCGTCATCCTCCCAGGGCAGTTTGGGCAATCAGCAACTCGGTGGTGAGAACTTACAGCAGCAGCAGCACCAGCACCAACAGCAGATGGATGCACCGCAAGATTCACAGAATCAGCATCAGCACCAGCAGCAACAGCAAATGTCGATGGCCTACAACCAGCAGCATATGTTGCCACAAACACAGACGCAGCAGCAGCCAGCGGTGAAGATGGAGAACGGAGGTGGTGTCTTGGGCGGGGTCAAGTTGGAGCAGCAGATGGGTCAGGCCGATCAGAATGGTGCTGCGCAGATGATGCGCAGTTCCAGTGGTGGTGTGAAGCTCGAGCAGCAGCTGCAAGCGATGAGGGGCTTGGGTGCTGTCAAGATGGAGCACCAAAGCTCAGACCCATCGGTGTTCCTGCAGCAACAGCAGCAGCAGCAACATATGTTGCAGCTGTCTAAGCAGAATCCCCAGGCTGCGGCTGCCCAACTGAGCCTCTTACAGCAGCAGCAGCGGTTCCTGCATCTGCAGCAACAGCAGCAGCAACAACAGCAGCAGCAGATCCTCAAGAACTTACCTTTGCAGAGAAACCAACTGCAGCAGCAGCAACAACAACAGCAGCAGCAGCAGCAACAGCAACAACAGCATCAGCAGTTGCTTCGTCAACAAAGTCTGAATATGAGAACTGGTAAAACACCAGCTTATGAACCGGGAACATGTGCAAAGAGGTTGACACATTACATGTATCACCAACAAAACAGGCCACAGGTAAATATTCGACGTTTGTTCCAAACAGATTGTGATGTTATTGCGACCTAGATGGATACTTATGATTCAAAATATGTTGCAGGACAATAATATTGAGTACTGGAGAAACTTTGTGAATGAATACTTTGCCCCAAGTGCCAAGAAGAGGTGGTGTGTTTCTCTCTACAGAAATGGCCGTCAAACTACTGGAGTTTTCCCTCAGGTTTTGGCTTCCTCTCTGACAATGAATATAGGCTGGTGGTTCTTGTCACATCACAAGTCTTCTTTTCTATGATTGCATAAAAAGAATATGGAGAAGCTTTTGCATAAAATAGTACAGTTTGTCCTGCTGGATCCTTATTTTAAGCTGTGTAATGTCTTTTATGTTGTAGGATGTTTGGCATTGTGAGATATGCAACAGGAAGCCAGGACGAGGCTTTGGTGGGTATAATTGTGATTTAATCTATTCTCCTAAATATTTTCTGTCTCTATGTGATCATACACATTGCTACCTTTTGACTGTGTCCTACCTATTATAGAAACTACCGTGGAGGTCCTGCCACGGCTGTGTCAGATCAAATATGCCAGTGGTACACTCGAGGAGCTTCTGTATGTTGACATGCCACGGGAGTCCCAGAATTCATCTGGACAGATTGTTTTGGATTATACCAAGGCAATCCAGGAGAGTGTCTTTGAGCAATTACGTGTGGTTCGTGAGGGGCATTTAAGAATTGTATTCAATCAAGACCTCAAGGTAATATTCTTTAGTTGAGATACCGTGTTATTTTTCATAATAGTGTTCCTTCATAAAATTTGGCATTCTACAGGAAGCTAAATTATAGTCTGGTTCAAGCTACCAATCTAGCATATTAATTTCATTGAATATCATTGCATTTCTCATCTAGTTTAAGAAGGGATGTTTTTAATTAATGCCGTTGCTGAAATTTCTTACTTCATGCATTCTTTTATGCTTTCACTGCATGCCTGCGTTTACGTTGAAAATGCATTGTAGTAACACAGCTGTAACAGGGAAGTCTACGAGGTAACCATTTGTCTGGTCTGTGGAAGGCAGTAAAAGGGAATCTTACTAGCAAAGCCACCTCCAAACATAGAATAACGTACACTTGTGAATAAAAAAATACCTAAGATGATGTAAATTTATGTAGGGTGGGAGTAGTTTGTTACACATAATAGATTTAATTCCATTGGCTAAAATGCTGTGTGCATTGTACTCTCATTAGATTGCATCGTGGGAGTTTTGTGCCAGGCGGCATGAGGAACTTATTCCGAGAAGATCAATCATACCACAGGTACCATTTTCTGAAACATAATGGATCTTGCATTTTTGAGCTACATTGTGAATTTTGATCACCTTAATTTCATCCACCTGGTCCTTTTATTTAGGTTAGTCAACTTGGTGCTGTGGTACAAAAGTATCAATCGTCTGTTCAAAATTCGGCACCACTCTCAAATCAGGACATGCAGAACAATTGTAACTCGTAAGGACACTTCTTTGATGTGCTTATGCTTTTGAACAGGTCTCTTGTCGATTTCAATGATAGTTAGGCTTTTGTTCTGAGCTTAGTAATCCCATCTCTCAAAAAATCTGTGCTGATTTTAGCTGCCCGAACTTGTGACCCATGGTTTATTTATCTTTGAAATGTTTTGCCTCTTGCAATTGGCATTTCCAATGCTTGTACCCCTGAATACATCGGCCATAGTTTCAAAGTCTCGTATTAGATTCAGTTTTTCTCTGTTCACTATATTTTATTAAGAAACTGGAGTCCTGTTTGAATTATGATTTAAATGTCACAACATTCATATGAATTAATGATTGGTGCATGCGAGTATCTAGTATTTCAAATTCCAATGCCATGTGCACAAAACGGAGGATTCTAAGGGGGTTACCCAAAACTTGCATGCCCATGATCGAACGTAGAGTGCTTATGAAGCAGCCTGTCATTCATGTCATTTGCATGAGCAAATTTAGTCTACACTAAAATGCTACAAACATCTATATTTTTATCTATGCATCAACCTTAGTTATAGTGCCTCATTGTTAATTGCTACTAGTCTGTTCAGTTACTATTAACGATGGTGCATCCTACACGAACTATATAACATGCAATGATTTCATGCGTTGTACGGTCCGGCTAAATCTTAACACACCTTCATTGCTTCTGTAATCTAGTATGACGACAAAACATCAATATTTGATGTTATGTTACTCCTTGAATTAAGAGAACTACCTTATTTACTTCATTATTATTTCTGCTTATCTTGGCACCATTTTGCTTTAATTCCACAACTCCTGTTCAACCATTTATTCCTTCCTATTAATTGTTCTAATACACTAAAATATTGAACTAGGTTTGTCGCTTGTGCTCGCCAGTTGGCCAAGGCACTGGAAGTGCCATTGGTGAATGATTTAGGATACACGAAAAGATATGTCCGCTGCCTCCAGGTACTGACTATTTCATGGGTTTCATGGGTCCTTAGGTGTTCCATTTGTAGCAATCTGTGTCCACAGTTCCACATGATTTTGCAATCTGTGTCCACAGTTCCACATGATTCTGCACGGCTATGTAGATTTAGCTACCAATTTTCATCTTTTTATACCATCTTCCTCTTAACTGACGGTATATCTCCCTGACCATTCTTATATCTAAATGATGATACTCAGATTGCAGAGGTTGTAAATTGTATGAAAGATTTGATTGATTACAGCAGGCAGACTGGGTCTGGTCCAATAGGTGCGTCATTACTTTCATTTGTTTCCTACTCTTGTGGCTTAATATATTCTTGATTTGGAATGCCATTTTCTTCAGTCTGAAGAAAGGATGTCATAAACACCAATGACCCCCCCTCTCACATCCATAATCTGCAACCTAGTCATTTGCCAGGTTTTATTAAATTATGTTAGGGGCTACCATCTGTTTAAAATTTGAGCCATCCTAATCACATGTGTGACACTAGCTTATAAGTTTTGGGATGTGTGATGTTCCAAAAATGGAAACAGGATAATTAAAGAATGCGGGCAGTTGCTAAGTCAGCACATCTTTGTTTTGCATCACACTTACCTAGTTAGATCTCTGTATCTTTTTCTCATGGCTTTTGTCTAGATGAAAAGAAATGAATATACTATTGGCCTTAATGGTATATAAACTTTTATACTGGCTACAAGTTAGCATGCATTAGTATGGGAAACTTTTGGACATTTCTAACTTGGCAAAGCCCTTAATAAAATCATGCTGCTACTGCTTGTTCTTTTTTTAACAAATCATCATGTTCTTTTTCCCCAGATAGCTTGCATAAATTCCCTAGAAGGGGTGCTCCAGCGATTAGTTCCCTTCAAGCACCGCAGCAACCTGAGGAGCAACCACCTGTTCCTCAGAATTCAAACCAGAGTGGTCAAAACTCTGCTCCTACAACTGGAATGCAGGTTTCTGCCTCTGGCAATGGAGATGCCACATCAAACAATTCACTCAATTGTGCACCATCTACTTCTGCACCATCTCCATCTGTTGCCGGTCTACTCCAAGGCTCGATAAATTGCAGACAAGAACATCCAACAAGCAGTGGCAACAGTTTGTATAATGGTGGAAATAATGCTGCAGTTGCTAAGGCAAACTCAACAAATTCAATGCAATCAAATCCACAAGCATCATTTCCTTCACCAGCACCCTCAGCATCAAATGGCAATATGATGCCTGCACCTCAGCATTCAAGCCAGATGAACTCTCCAACCATGTCATCAGGCCTACCTCCTATGCAAACACCTACAAGTCGACCTCAGGAACCTGAATCAAATGAGTCACAGAGCTCAGTACAGAGGATATTGCAAGAGATGATGATGCAATCCCAAATGAATGGTGTTGGACAAGTGGGAAGTGATATAAAGAGAGCAAACACAATTACCCCTGGGCTTAACGGGGTTAACTCCTTAGTTGGTAACCCCATAACAAATAACACTGGAATGAATGGAATGGGATTTGGGGGTATGGGAGGCATTAGTCAATCAATGAGAACAGCAATGGGGAATAATGCGATGGTGATGAATGGAAGAACCGGGATGAACCACAGTGCACATGACCTGACGCAGCTGAGCCACCAGCAGCAACAGCGTGATATAGGAAGCCAATTACTTGGGGGTCTCAGAGCTGCAAATAGCTTCAATAATCTTCAATATGACTGGAAGTCATCCCAATAGAGAGCTGGAATTTAAAGGCTCACACTTGATATGATACAAGTTATCCTCACTGGGTTCATCACTGACAACAGAAAAATTACATTGCCGTAACCCGCCCCTCGGAGGTGGCGGGCTCTTTACAGATGGTGCATGCTACATGTTACAGCAAAAGGAAACATTAGCGGTGATGAGTTACATGTTACAACAACTGTCTGTAAGGCTGTGTTCCTTTGTATTTCGCCTGTGGAATTAATGTCTGCTTAGGCGACTCTACCACAAGAATGAGAGCCTGCCTTCACTTGCTCTCATCAGGGCTGAGTGTTTGGCGGATTCCAAACTGGGTGGAAGATGAGAGCGTCTTTCCCCTGTTTTTTCGGGTTGGATGGCATGAGTTCTCCCTTCCAGTCTGTAACTCTCTAGTGTACCATGGCTCACTGGAAGTTGTGAAAGCATGTGTACGGCGGCCTTTGATGGCCAGGAATCTCATCGTAGCTGTGCTGTACTATGTATAATCAGTTATTTAATTACTAGTGGAAAGCATCAGTAAAATTTTCTGACGGTATGTGAATCGTGAGTTTTTTTTGTTGGGCTCTCGGTTGGTTGTGTTAGACCAGCAGGTTGGCGTGTTGCTGTTATGAACATGCCATTGTTCGCTCCATTCTTGAACATCAAAATATCAAATTGCTCGCCTGGAGCTCTCTGTGTGTTTTCATGCTCGACGACATGCTTGCAAGTGGAATCATGTTAGGACAAGCAGGAATCATCAGTGCTAATAAAAAAATGGAAAAACATGCAGGAATCATCGGCTAATAAAAAAAATGGAACGGTTGCCGCAGCAATGATACAAGTTGGATTAGAAACTTGTTATGCATGGTACTAATGGTAGTAGTAATAATAGTAATATACACACATAAAATTAATTGATGTATATATATAGTGAAAATCACGCGCTGAATGAAACTAATTGTAGGACTTGGATTGGACATAGTATGACCGAGCAGTATCAGACGGCTGCCTGAATTAACGCATCGCATCATCCGATCCGTACGCAACAAGAGGTACATGTGTGCGGGAGCACGGGGCACGTATGTATTTAAGTCGATGGTCATGAATCCCAGCCAGCGAGCTCGCTAAGCTAGGCTAAGCCAGCTAGCTGCCGATGTACTTGTCGATGAGAGTGGTGAGCGTGGTCTTGGGGACGGCGCCGATGACGCTCTCCTTCTTCTCGCCGGCCTTGAAGATGAGGACGGTGGGGATGCTGCGGATGCCGTAGGTGGACGCCACCTTGGGGTTGTCGTCGGTGTTCACCTTGCAGCACTTGATCTTGCCGGCGTACTCCTTGGCCAGCTCGTCGATCACCGGCGCGATCATCCGGCACGGCCCGCACCACGGTGCCCAGAACTCCACCAGCACCGGCGCCTCGCAAGCAATCACCATCCCGTCCCAGTTGGCGTCGTCCGCCACCAGCACTGCAGGCCAGCCACACCATGCACGGATGCACCCATTACCATACCATTACCATCGGAGTAGTACTGAAAGGGCAGCCAAGACGCACCTTCGTCGACGGCGTTCTTGGACTGGCAGACGTGCCGCGGCCGCGGCGTCGCCACGCGGCCGACCGACAGCGGCGCGGCGGCGGCGGCGGCGGTCCGCTTGGACGGCGCGAAGCTAGTGCTGCCGCCGACGATGCCGCCGGCGAGGAGCCTGTCCTTGCCGCCGGCAGGGGCGGCGTGCAGCGCCCACGCTCTGAAGCACGTCTCCAGGGCCATTGTTTGTCTCGCCTCGCGCAGCAGCACACACGCGGAGATGATAATGGGCAGTGGTGAGTATAGGTGGAGGATAGGATTTGTTTTGCCCGGTGCGGTGTCGTCTGCCAGTGCCAGCCATTGGATGGATATTTGGGGAGCACGGCTAGGGTGGCATTGTGAGGTGGGCAGGGCCTCCCGCGCTGCGTGTGGATGAGGTGTTTTCCAGCTCTGCTACTTTGGGTGGTGTGGTGTCCTTTTTATGTGGCGCCATTTCTCTCGTCTGCCGCCTTGGCAGCTTGGGCCACCTCTGATCCAAATAACTTGGTAAAAAGATCTTGGAAAAAAATATCATGGTAAACCTACGTGGTGCTACCTCTTTTGGCTCTTGCTAGAATGATAGGGTATGTACCCCCAATATACAAATCTTGCTAAAATCGTGCTAACTGTATGCCTTATCAGCAAAAATATAAGTATCTGTACAACTTGAATGGGCCACCCACATTCCCACAGCTAGCGTTGCCGCCGTCAAAGACCCCTCGCCGCCGGCCACTGTCTCGCACGCACCAGAGCAGCAAATCCTATTCCCGGCGCCCACTTTGTCCTTTCTCCTGTGCAGTCGGGTTTCTCTGGTGGCAGGATCGGCTGGTGCTCCGAGCTTCCGCTTCGCCGCGGCGCCGCCACATCCGGTGGTCCTCTCCGACGAGGCGACGACGAGCTCAGAAGCGCTGCTGCGCTCGCTATCCGATGTCCTGTCGCCCAGAAGAAGAAGCTCTCAGCCTCAATGCGGCAGAGTAGAGTGTTCGGGTCAACAAACATGAAAAATGGAGCTCTATTTACAAAAAGGCCCCCAATGTCGCAGCCCAAGCCCAACAGTAGCCCAGAATGCGAATTCGGAGGAGAGAGCGAGACTCTTCTTCGGAGGGCTTCCCTGCAAGTTTACAGAGCGGCAGAGCCCTAGAACCTCCGCCTCGTCGGCGTCGGCGGCTACCATGTCGACGACCCCCTCCGGCAACGGCGGCAACCCCTACGCGTACTTCGACATCTACGGCCGAAACGTGCGTGCTCTCTTTCTTCTCCCCCCACTTCGGAATTTTAGGGTTTCGGTGTGGTATGAAGGGGGATTCGTGTCCGAGTAGGGCTGAATTGGTTCATTGTTGGGAAATATCGCAGTTTTCATTCGCTGTTGCTTTGTCACTGGAAAATATCTTTTTTTTAAATCCGCGCTGTATGGAAAAATTGGGCGCTGCAGCGGGTTTCAGCTACAGTGTGCTATTTTGCTTTGTTGGAATTCTTTCAGTAGAAGTTCTGCTGAGATTGAAACATGGGATATTCCATTGCATCATGATTCATGAGATTGTGATTGACCTCAATGTTCATTAATACGAATTAGATTCATAATAAGGGTGGAATTTTGTGTAAATGCTGCTACTGTTGCGGGGCTTGAGCTTACGATTGAAGTTTGCACTCTAGTTTCAAAAACAATTAGAGGAAATGGATGTATGGTGTGTAGCAATGCCGTATGAATATTTTTTGAGAACACAGCTTGGAAACTTTCGTAGCTTGTAGGAAATTTTCACTAGCAATTGGGAAGGTACAAACCCTTGACTGATTGCTGGCTATGTAGCAGAGTAGGATTCCTCTTGTTCAAATAGTAAAATTATGCAGCACTTGTAGTTGGGCTATCTACACGGCCTAGTAATTTATCACTTGGTGATGTCATGCTGGCTATTTATTGATGTACTCTGAAACCTTTATTAAGTTGAAAAGTTGGCTGTTAGTTTACTACTTGGTGAATAATTCCTTCGCTGCTGCGCTGCTTACTTTGCTAATTGACATTTCATCTATGCTTTTTTGTCCTCACTGAACTATTGTGCTTCCAATTCACACTGTTTCTTCTTCTTTATCCTGCCCAGGCCAAGCCTGATGTTGTTTTTAAGGAGGCTGCTTTAAACTCTACGCTAAATCTGCAGGTTTATTCATAACAAAAACTAATTAAAATTTGAATTGTGAAAACTGTTCTTGTTTTCCTAAAGAGTCATTTCGATGTGATGCAGGATGTTCAAGGTCTAGTCACTTGGGTTATTGGTGATGGCATGCTTCCTACTTGGGTGTTTGTTAAGGTACTTGTCCTTCTGATTATGCACTTTCAAACATGTCTTGTTTTTTTGTTATGGACATGTTACCATAGTTTTCAATTTGTAGATTTTGGTCTTTTTCTGATGTTATTTTCATCACACACTCAATAAATATTAACTGAGAGACCTTTTCTGGCTGATATATGTATTCGCTGCACTTCCGAGAACGACCTGCTTTTCACTGCATTCAATTTCTTTGTCTGTTAGTAGTGGTAGGTATTTGTCACCTCCCGCAAATATTAGCTCCCTTGAACAGTGCTAATATTTCTTTTGTTGGTTTTCAGAACAAGCCTCTTATACCGAAGGTCATCCTGCTATATGTTCCTGGCCTAGATGCAGCTTTATATATGTCACAGACGCGACTTCTTTCCTCTCTGAAAGAATTATGTGGCAATCCGAAACCTGTCCTAGCTTCAAGGTGTGTGCATTTTGTGTTATTGTCTGCTGTTAGTATAAATCTGTTATTTCTTGTATATGGATGCATTATACTATTTATTGCTAATGCAATACTGTTCTAGCAGCTGTATACCAGATGAGAGACATACCATTGATGCACTCCTAACCTGCAGAGTAAAGAGAAAGCGCGATGTAAAAACATCAAATCAGTCAGCTAAAACGGATGGAGAAGGTACGAGGTCTTGAACATTGTACCATCATTGTGGTTTACCATGTTGAATGTGTTATGCTTCACTGGGCTAGTATTAGTCTTTTTTTTTGGCATGAACACCCAGAGGTAGCTGCACATCTTTAATATCAGGAAGAGAAAAAAAAAAGGTAGAGAACCCGCAGTTGGTCTGTTACTATTGCGATAGACACTAGAAGATTTGAGTTGGATAATGGCTGCTATTCTTACTGAGGACTCTCTTACTGATTTGACAGTTTCAATTCTTTTTTCATCAGAGTAGCCAATCAGTCATATTTCTCTTGCTGAGCACTTATCATCTACTAATCTAAGCTAAAGATGCCTGTTTTTTTTTCTGTACTGATTCTGATTTATTCTATTCATTTGGTGTGTATGTATGTTTATTGACATTAAATAGCTTTATCCAGGGTAAAATTACTTCTGAACCTGGATCGAGAATTTATATTATGTGCAACCGGACAGCCGGTTAATATTTCCCTTTTGATCTTAGGAAAACTATCAAGTCTGGATGATCTTGGGGACATACCGTTTCCTGTTACATATTACACGCTTTCAGAGAAAGACTTAGAAGACAATGGCTATTCTTTTAATTTATCAGGTTACTTTCTATTTTTTTTGTCTCTCACTGTGCCCTTTAATGCCTATTATTCAAATGACATATGTTTATCATTCTATTTCAGGTTTTGTCCCTACTGTTTCAGCTCCTTCAGGCTCTTCACATAAAATACTTGCACTTGACTGTGAAATGGTATGACTCCTACTTTCTGTATATGTTCACTGATGTATGTGTGAGGTCTCTTGTTTTAAAAAATGTAGTGTATTGCGCTGTTAAATTTCACTACCGTTATTATATTTTGAGCAGGCATTACTGATATTAGTACAATTAGACCATGTGCCATCATTTATTTGTTCATACATACTGCTAAAATTCTTTGAATTAATTGTGATAGTTTGCAACCTTTGCAGTGCGTGACAGGAGCTGGATTTGAACTTACAAGAGTGACATTAGTTGATATTAAAGGAACGGTATGAACTTTCTTTCCGTAGCTTAGTTATGGCATGTTGAATAATTGTTTCCCTAGGGCTTAATTGTGATCACCTGCCCTTCCTCACAACATCAAAGGATCCATGCCAATAGTATGAGGAACATTTTCTTTGTATATGCTCCTGCATGATCCATTTTTTTCGTCATGCTTTGCTGCTGTAGGAATTCTGACTTTGTTCCAATCTTTTCAGGTAGTGCTAGACAAACTAGTTAAGCCTGCCAATCCAATCATCGATTACAATACAAGGTATGTTATGACACTTTTACCTCCTCTTTATGGTTAGCAGGCACGATATTGTATTTTTATGCTATCTTTTTCTTTGTTACTGTGAGATATTCCGAATGATATACCTACTAAACTTGGAATGGGTTGTTATCTGTCTTGTTTCTGAATCGAACAGGTTCAGTGGAATAACTGCTGAGATGTTGGCTGACGTGTCCACAACCCTACAGGAGATTCAAGTTAGTTCCTAGTTTCCTTAATGACCTTTATATATCAGGGTGTCATGAAACTTTGCATGCACTTCACACTATTTTGTTTGTGTTCCCAGGAAGAATTTGTCAGACTTGTCTATAATGAAACCATTCTTGTTGGGCATTCTTTGGAAAATGACCTTACGGCATTACAGATATCCCATGGTTTAATCATCGATACAGCTGTTTTGTACAAGTATAATCGTGGTGCTCGCTGTAAGATTGCTTTGCGTGTCTTGACAAAAAAGTTTCTCGGCCGGGAGATCCAGAACACTGGGTCTGGGCATGATAGCGTGGAAGATGCAAGAGCTGCTCTAGAACTTGCTATATTGAAAATAAAAAATGGTACAAACTACGAATGCATTTAAGCTATTTTTCGTAGTTCTTATTACCTTCTAATTACTAGTTAACCAGGTCCTGATTTTGGCTCCCAACCATCATTATCAAGGCGGAAGTTGACGTCTATACTGCATGAGAGTGGTAAAAAATGCTCCCTTATTGATGATGTGTCTGTTCTTGAGCGATATTCAGATACTTCTTGCAATTCGATTGCTGCTTTTTCGGATGCTGATGCACTCTCCAGATCAATGAAAGAGGTTGGTGCAATGCATTTCTAGGTGTAGATGTTCTTCGCCAAATGCTTACAGGTTTTCATAAGTTGCAATCCTACTGCAGGTGAAGAATGACAAAGTCAGCTTTATTTGGACTCAATTCTCAGGATTGATCTCCTACTTCCGCAGAAGAGTTCAAGATCCGGAAAAGTTGAAATCATGTGTTGCAGAGGCCATTGCATTAAAAACATGCGACGGGAAAACTGCTTCAAAAAAAGCAAAACGCCAAATTTGTCCTGAGTTAAAGGAAGTTTTGTGTGAATTGGATAAAAAGATAAGGGAATTATATGGTGCACTACCTGATAATGCTATGCTTATAGTATGCACTGGCCATGGTGATACACCTCTAGTACAAAGGTAAAGTTACTCATGTCAAATTGGCAATGCATATGCCTTTTTCCATTTCTAGTTTGACTTGGTCTGTTAACATTTAAGTAAAGATGCTTACAAGCTAATGAAGCTGTTACTTCTTAAGTTACAAAAGCATTGTCCTGTAGGTTACCTAAGTAGCTTTGGTGGGTTTGTTTGTAGTGCTGTTTTGTTGCACTTGCTCTATGAGTTGAAAATGATGCTTTTATATTAAGTGCTTTTTAAAGCATATGCAAAGTCAAGCACAGATCCGTAGTAACTGTGCGCTACTTAATGCAGATTGCGTAAAATGCTTCACCATGAAGAAAACACAATAGAAAACCGAGAAAGTATTGTTCAAGCTTTGGGAGATTTACAAGCCCAAGCAGAAGTTGCCCTATGCTTCTGCTGTGTTAAACATTGAATGTAAGCCTATTTCTGCCCTCCTTCCCTCACATGTTTTCCTAGAAGCTTCACTGTTCTGAATCGGTTCTGTTGAAAGGCATCTTTGAGTTAATATACTTATGGGCATAACTCAGCGCTTGGAGAAGGGTGTCAGGCATGTGTGCTGACCTGCTGACGTGGAAACTTATTTAATGTAGATTTGTGTATTGGATTTTGAAAGAGATGCTCATGCTGCTCTTTTTGTCAGGTTAGGAATAGAAGCTGTAGATTTCAGGGTAGGGCGTAGTGATGTATCCTTGAAACCAGATCTATTGGAGGCAAGGTATTGAGCATGTCAGCATATCGATTCACATCCCTTTTGAATTGAATGTATGGAGCCATGGAGGAATGTAGGAAACTGTGCTGTAACAATCAGATTACTGTGATATCAAATCAAGTTCTGCAATTTATACTACTATATGTATGATTTAAAGTTGCGAAAAATATACTCCGTATCAAAGTATTTGTCGTTATTAACTTTTTTTTACAACTTTGACCATTCGTCTTATTCAAAAAATTATGCAATTAGCATCTATTTTGTTGCTAGATTCCTTTTCTATTATAGGTATTTTAAGCTCGACTTATCTTTTTACATATTTGGAATAATTTTTTTTGAATAAGACAATAGTTGAAGTTGTAGAAAAAAGTCAACAACGACAAATATTTCGATACAAGGGGAGTAGCAAGCTAAAGCATATTGATTACATTCCTTTTCTCCTGAATATACGAAGGAAATTATGAAACTGTGTTGTAATAATCAGATTATTATGATATCAAACCGAATTCCGTAATTCAGCCTGCAAGTGGTTTGGGCTTAAATGAGTTTAACCGTGCCCCCCGCGCCCTCCTCCGCCCACAGTATCACTCCATCAGCAACTCGCACTTTGCACCCCACCCCCTCGAGTTTCTCCGCAACCTCAACCAGCTCCCCTTCTAGAAGCTCCGCACCCACTGAAAGTGGAGATACCTCGAAATCTCAGGAACACTAGGGGCTGAACCGAAAACCTCCGCGCGCCCGTGGGAATATCCTCTCCTCCGCAGCTCGCGCACCCGACGGCCGCGGCGCCTCCGCTCTCCGCCTTCTTCTTCTCTTCGCCCCCCTCGGCTTCGAGGGTTTTGTTTTCTTTTTCTCTTTTCTTTTCTTCCTTTTTTTCGTTTTATTTTCTTTTTCTTTTTTTCTTTTCTTGTTCCTCCCCGTTGGGGTTTTCCCACCCACCGGCGACGAAACCCTAACTAATAATCGGCGGGGGAAGGCGGGGCGGTCGGTCGCCGGCGGCATGCACCAGCAGCAGCGGATGAAGCAGGCGGCGCAGCAGCAGCAGCAGCTGATGCAGCAGGCGCTGCTCCTGCAGCAGCAGCCGCCCGTGTTCCCCGGGCACCACGGCCTCCTCGCCGCGCCGCAGGTAGGGGATAAGACCTCTCCTCCTCGCTTCCTCATCTCGTCTCTATTTCCGGCTCGATCCATGCGGTGGGCGTGGGTTGGTGATTTTCGGGGGACGCGTGTTGGGGCCTGGGGGTGGGGGGATCGATTGGGGGTTGGGATTTGGGAGAGTGGGATTTAGGTAGTCTCGGGATTGGGTTTTTTTCTTGGTGGAATTATGGGGGATTCGGGTTCTTATTCTCGGGTGGAATTATTGGGATTTTCGGGTGGAATTGTGGAGGACTCAGCGGGTCTCCGTGGCGGTCTTTTCTCAATTTCGTCCCATTTCTTACGAATTCTGCGATCCTCAGTGTCCGTGGGTGCCGAAAAAAAAGATTTAGATTTCCGGTAGGGTTTCTGTATTGAGGGTTTTCGTTTGTGACAGTTTAGGGTAGTCCCAGATCATGTTACGGCAGCATTGTATACGGAATGAATGTTGTGATACCTGGGTGTTCTTTTTGTCCTTCGCCTTTTAGTTTAACCAAATTTAGACAGGCCTGTCCATGCCCAGACATAGTCTTTGCTTTAGTGTAATATATGGTCAATAATTCCTACTTGTACAAAGCACGTTTGTCCATGCCCATACATTCTCTTCAACAATACCTGATTTGGTGGAGTTCTATGTGCGTGCTATAAAAGGGATACTTGTGCATACTTTGGCGTTTCTGACAGCAGGGCACTTTTAATTTGATGCGAGTTGTTATAGTGTAAAGTCTGTACGAGTTCCCGTACAGTCACCTGAATTTCGAACGCTAAATGTGCCACCAATTAAAGATATATTTTGCACTTTTGATCTATTTGATCTTAAAACTGTGTACTTGTAGTGGTGATGACTACTTGTAGACGTGCAATAATTAAGTACATGCTTTCTTACATCCTTTTGTTATGAGTTAGCACTTCGGCCCTAGATCTTAATGCGTTGTTTTTATTCACCAGCCACTCTACAATTATGAAATTGGTACATAATAGGTTTGTGTTAGCATTAATCTTGGACATCCTCCATGAAACTGTGTTCTCTACTTCTCTGTATGTTTTGCTCTGACATACAGCTTTAGTTATTTGTTTTGTTAACTCCAGTGATCTTCATTTTTAAGGCGAATGTCAACTGTTTTCTGAAATCAGATATGTATCTATGATCAAGGAAAAAAAGTTCTTACACTCATATGTTTTTGCAGATAGAGCCAGTAGTTAGTGGAAACCTTCCTCCTGGGTTTGATTCAAGTACATGCCGCAGCGTGTAAGTGTTGGGAGTGTTTCTTTGCCTTAGGCACTGCTGTAATGCTAAATGTGTGTTTTTTTTTAAAAAAAATGTCCCCTTAAAAAAATATATCCTCGCTTCCTTAGATCTCAAATGTTTCAATGCAGAATTAAACCTATCCACCTGTTCTATGTTATATACTTGTATATGTTTTGTGCTCATTGATCATATTCTGTAAATATGTATAGGTATGTTGGCAATATCCATCTTCAAGTGACGGACGCGATACTGCAGGAAGTCTTCCAAAGTATTGGTCCAGTAGAAGGTTGCAAGCTCATCAGAAAAGAAAAGGTGGATCTTTCTTTCTTTTAAAAAATGAATAACTGAAGATGGAACCCCAGAAAACCCAGCCTTCCCTTTCAAACTGTCTTCACTCTTGTTTTGGTTTGGTTTCCTCCACAAGTCTAGTGTTATGGAATTGCTAGGGATAAGCCCGAAGAACCTATTCGTCGCCCTCCCTAGGAGGCTCTGACTACTTTTAGGGTTCTTCTTGCTTGACTCAACTGATACAATAGGGTCTCTTTATATAGAGATTCCCGACTTGACCCTTAAGAAATAACCATCTAATCTTATCTCTATCCTTATCCTAACAAACCAACTAACCCTATCTCTAACTCGCGGGTACTGTTCATGCTACAGTACCCGCCTAACTGGCCATAACATCTAGTTACCATGAAAATACACACCAGTAATATACTAATATGTTTTTACCTTTTTTTGTCTGTGGTACTTGTTTGAATGAATTAACTACCTGCTTTAATGATTAAATGCTTATTTAAACAGTTTTAGTTATTTCGGTACTAATAGTGTACACCGATTAGTAAAATAACTGAAATCTTTAAATAGTTTTTTAGTCACTTAAAAATATTATGAGAATGAGTGCTAAAACGCATTGTTATTGTGTATGTTGGTAACTCAACTTATGGGGTCAAAAGTAAACCAGAGAGAAGTGTGGGACCACATGAATCCTTCCACACCAATCTCTAAATTAATTGGGCTTTTATAGCAGTTTAAACCATACTGGCGTTTATTACTTGCCATTAGAACTGATCCATTATTTGTATCTGGCGATCAAAACATAAATATGCTTTTGGAGGTTTTTGGGCACCTTTGAATTGTCATATATTTTTAGCGAGATGCAATAATTCTGTTGTTAGAAGGTATTGGGCCAACAATTTTTTTGAATGCCAGACATCTCCACTTTATTGGTAACAATCACTTTTGAATGGACCAAAATAGTAATGTCTCAATTACAATATTTGTAGCACTGTCAATACACACTTACTGATCACTATTCCTTTTATACTAAGATTACAGTTTGAGATATCACATTTTGTTTGTTTAATCTGTTAATTATTACTATAGTTTACATTACCCTATATTAGCTATATTGTTTGTGAAAATCTCATCTTTACACTTTCCCTTCTGATGTTGCAGTCGGCTTTTGGTTTCATTGACTACTATGACCGCCAATCTGCTGCACTAGCAATTATGTCTCTCAACGGCAGACAACTGTAAGTGTTTTGGGTTTGTGCATGCTATGTTCTATGAACTCTGTCCTGCCTTTTGTCTCTAATTTTCTAATATACCTCCAAAACCCCAGGTATGGTCAGCCAATAAAAGTCAATTGGGCATATACAAGTACGCAGAGGGAGGATACATCAGGTTTGGAACTGAAAGATGATTATCTTATATTCGATATTTGTATTTACTTGTTCTTTCAAGTGTCATGTAGATACATAAATGTAAAAGTATGGTTTCTGAATTCCGATGCTAAGCTGTGGTGATGAATCTTCATCTCTGCAGGCCACTTCAATATTTTTGTTGGGGACCTTTGCCCTGAAATCACCGATGCCACCTTGTTTGCGTTTTTCGCTCGATACTCTACCTGCTCGTAAGCATTGCCTAACTCGTCTCCCCTCCATCATCTGCTTGTCAACCCTTGACATTGCTAGCACAGCAGTTTACTATAAGCGAGTACATGAATGTGTTTACCAGTTTAGCTTGGTAACTTTTGCAGAGATGCTAGGGTTATGTGGGACCAGAAAACAGGACGATCCAGAGGGTTTGGTTTTGTTTCCTTCAGGAACCAGCAGGTAGTATAATCATGATTTTTGAGAATCTTTCTTTAAAACTTTGAACTTGCAGCTTCATCTTACCGTGCCATTATTTATTAACAGGATGCTCAAAATGCGATAAATGACTTGAATGGTGAGTTATCTATTTCCAGGTTTCTAGTTTATGCTCCAATCTAGAGTTCTAACCTTTCATGAAGTGATTATGCCTGTTTTTCTCTTCTGGCAGGTAAGTGGCTTGGCAACCGCCAAATTCGTTGCAATTGGGCAACGAAAGGCGCTAATGCTGGTGAAGAGAAACAAAGTGTGGACACTAAAGTGGACCAGACAAATGGTTCATCAGGTGCATACATGTGCCTTGACTTCTTGAGCTTCTCCTTTTCGTATAATGTGTAGCGACCAACTCAGCAAAGGTCTTATGTGCAACTTTTAGTAATAATTTTAAATAAATAAATAAGTAGTCTGAAGAGATTTATTTGCTTACTACGTTCTAGCTACAGCTTTTACAATTTTACATTTGTCGGTAAAATGGGAATTTTTATAATGCTGTGCTTCTTACAGTTAATGCTTGAAACTACTGACTAGCAACTTCTTTAAATCTTTTAATGTTGTACAGAAGCTGGACAGGAGAATCCAAATGAAGTTGGTCCTGAAAATAACCCACTCTTTACCACTGTTTATGTTGGTGGTCTTCCTCATGAGGTAGTACTCTTTCAATGGAATATCTGCTATTTATGTTGATTATGCATAGGCTTTTCTAATGCTTGCTGTGTTTCTCAATTACCTATCAGGCTAGCAACAATGATTTACACCTGTTTTTCCATTCACTTGGGGCTGGCTTAATCGAGGAGGTTCGTGTAACACGTGACAAGGGCTTTGGCTTTGTGAGGTACAGCACCCATGAGGAAGCAGCACTGGCAATTCAGATGGGCAATGGTCAACTGTTTGGCGGGAGGTCGATAAGGGTATCTCCTTTAGACTTTTCAGGCTTCATTTCTATTGAGAATTTCGAACACAGTTGCATCCTCAATATTTAGTGAAATCTTAATGCCTAGAGCACCATCAACTAAACAACCCCCGTTTTTTCGAGAGTAATGGTGTTGGTGCATGCACATGGTTTTATTTTACTCCAGTAATTGGAACAAGTTCAAATTTGTTGATCAACTAGGAATCTATTATCTCTTGCCAATAGAATTGATCAGCCTGTTGATGAATTGTCATCTTTGCCTGGGAAATTTTGCAGTGCTCCTGGGGAAACAAGCCAACTCCGCCAGGGACAGCATCTTCACCGCTTCCCCCTCCGGCACCAGCTCCATTCCCTGCCGGTGTTTCTGCAACTGACTTCCTGGCCTACCAGCGCCTGGCCCTGAGCAAGGTCGCCGCCAACTCAGCCCTGATGGGCCAGCATGCCCTGAAGCAGGCCGCGCTGGGGATGGACCCCGGAGCCAGCCAGGCAATCTACGACGGCGGCTTCCAGGGCATCAACGCTGCGGCTGCCGCCCAGCAGCAGCAGCAGCAACAACAGCTCATGTACTTCTAGAGCTACAACAACTACCCCATGAGGCACACCGAGGAAGGCGAGGATGATGCCCCCCAGTACAACCCCCATATAAATATACTAGTATTATATAGTAGAAGATGCCTTACCAGGACCTTTTTTTTTTAAATTTACCTTAATCTTTCGGTATACCATCTACGTAACTTGTCCTGCATGCCTGCTATATATATGTATAACACCCTGCGCAGAACATATGTATTCCTAGAGACATGGAAACCAAGGCTGGGTGTTACCCTGGCATTCTAGTATAATTTCTCTCTATCTGGATCATCTTTCATACTTCCTCCTCTTCAAAGTCGATCCATTTCACTTTTAGCTACGGGTGTTAAATAATCAGAGAGTACAAAATGATTATTGATGTTAGTGATTAATCGTAAAATTGTTGAACTAATCATAATATGTAAGCTTTCCCATTTCAAAAACATTATTTTTAGAGATATTGTTGGTTAAAGTTAACAAAAAATTGTCTTTCGAAAAATCTGAATGTAACTTCATCGATTTCGCTGTGCGGGATCAACATGTGCTTGTAGTAGCTGTTTTACTGTATTTATATTTTCTTTGGGGAGAGTTATATGCAAAATTATTTCAGAGTGAATTCGAAAAAAAATTATTTCATGGTGAAGAATAAACTCTTGAAGGAAAGGTTGGGCTAATTCTTGAAGAAAAAGGTAGTGTGTATATATGGTAAGCTGGATTGGACACGTCTGGGTTTCAGCCCATGTGAAGGGTCGACTATATATATAGGTGAGCTCAGCAGCATGTAACTTGTTGGCCCAAAAATCAGAGAAGCCCAGGAGACGGCCTTGGAATCCGCCGCGGGGTGACGACGACTCGCCAAGCTCCTCCGCTTAGCGCCGCCGCCGCTGCCGCTGCCATGTCGGGCTTCGCGCGGCGCCTCGGAGCCATCCCGTGGCGGAGCATAGCGGGGGAGGCCTTCTCCCGCGCGTTCCTGGTGGCGCAGGCCTTCTGCGCCGTCCACATCGTCGACCACCACATCTGCTCGATCGCCTTCGTGCGGGGGCCCAGCATGCTGCCGGCGATAAACCTGGCGGGCGACGTGGTGGCGGTGGACAAGCTGAGCGTGCGTCGCGGGCGGGTGGGGACCGGGGACGTCGTCCTCATGATCTCCCCCGAGGACCCGCTCAAGGTTGTCGCCAAGCGCGTCGTCGGGGTCGGGGGCGACTCCGTCACCTACCTCGTCGACCCCGAGAACAGCGACTCCGCTCAGACCGCCGTGGTGAGTTCTTCTGGCTCGGCCGGGTTTCGTGCTCCTCGTGCTGCTAGCTGTGCTGTCTCTTATTTGATTGGATTAAGTCAAAACTGATGCTCCTGCTTCTGTAAAGATTGCGATTTGGTTGTGTGGTGTGATTCACTGACGCAATTCTAGATGCTCGGCATACTACTGCTAGCAGTAGCTCGTGATTAGTGATAATTTAGTGCAGTATGTGTTGTGGTGCTTCCTGAGGTGTTAGTGGACGATCCAAGTTTCAGCAAAGATAACGTAGTGCTTTCTACTGTATTTTTTCTTGCTTCGAACTAGGATGCAAGAAAGTCCTTTTTCATGTGAGTTGCTATAGTGGTGACATTTGTGTTTTTGATTATTGATAGTTAGACACTCTAGTCACCAAACCAGGAGAACTATATCAACATTTGTGCTTGATCTTAGCAAAATGCAGTGCCTGAGCTACTGGTACTGGTTCAGTATGAGGTATGTGTTATTAACCCGAAAATTAGATTCTGCTTTCACTGAATTAGGATTATGTGATGGGAGAAACCTTGCTCTGTGCTTGCGCTAATGTCAGTATCACTATAGAAATTTGGCTTACCGAGTTTTGGTTTAGAAAACTATCTGAATTCCTTTATAAATTCTGTCATTTTCTTATGTTCATATGGATCTACCACTTTAGTGGGTTTGACATGAAGATTTCCTGCTTTGTTTAATTTTCAGTTCTTTTTTATGCTTAGAGATGCATCGAACTTAGAAACATTTCTGTGAGCTCCACTATTGGTTCAGTATGATACATGGTGCTATTAACCCTAAAAATAATCAGTACTAATATTATGTTTAATTAATTAGGATTGCATGCTGGCAAAACCTTTTTTCTGCTCTTGTGCTATCAGTCTATCACTAGAAGATACAATTCTGACAGTTGTCTTTCAAATGACTAACTAATAGAAGAAAATTTGGCTTATTTTAATATTCATTGGTGCTTTAGTAGATCCCAGGTGTGATATTCGGACATCAGGAGTGCCGTGCTTTGTTTATTTCTGAACTGTTTCTTTATGTCTTATGATTATTTTCTTTAAAAAGATGTATGATCACCTCATGCTCTTGCCTTGGTGATGTAATTATAGGTACCAGACGATCATGTTTGGGTGCAGGGTGATAATATTTATGCTTCTAGAGATTCAAGGCATTTTGGAGCAGTGCCTTACGGTCTCATTACAGGGAAGATCTTTTGTCGGGTAAGCTCAGTTATTTATTTTGCATCCCCATTAATTTATTATGGTGGAACCTCTAAAGCCAATATTTTGCTTTATGGTTTCATAGACGCAAGAAACTAGCAACTGCCTTAAATTTGCCAAAAAAGACAAAATCACACGTTTTACTATGCTGCAAGTGCATGGTTGCTGATATTTTTGTAAACCCTTGAGTTCAAGGGCTTCAGTATCTTCTTAGGTACCCATCTTTTAATCTCAAATTCCTTGATAACTCATCAGTTTTGTCCAATGATAATAATCTGGCGCAATACATTTCACTAGTGTGTATTAGAGGATAAATACCATTGTTCCAGTTTCAGCATGGTCACTTAATGCAGCATTGTTCCCTAAAATAACTGGACATCATGTCTCCCCAATGCCAGGATGTAAATAGGACAAAATGGGTATTGTGTTGAAATTCCTTAATTATAGGCCATGATGTTTGTATGCTGATATACCAGCAATTCAGGATACAGTTTCTTCTTCTTTTTTTGAAGCTTATATTAAACATTAAATTTTCATTTGTGCGACATGGAAATTGGAGCATACTTCTTCGTGCCCTATGTGTTCTGCAGATTTACCTGCTTGAGCTTGCTATTTTTTGATGCTAACATGTTTTCATAATATTTAGCAAAATCCAAATGCTACATTGCTACCAAATCATCATGTGGGCCATCACCTAGAATGTTATGTTTGCCCTCTAGGTGAAAATGGGGGACTAATGACATGTTTTGTTCCATCTTAGGTGTGGCCATTGGAGGGTTTTGGATCGATTGATTCAAATTAGTCCCCATAAAGGTGAATTCAACCTCTCTTTATCTTTGTCTTCGTTTTTCCTTTTAAAAAAACTTGCTCTCAATAATATTCATTTGTGCCAACTTCTTTGTTTGCTATTTTCCTCCAGAGAAGATCTGCCCATGCTGTATTGAAGATTTCAAGAGTTACTTTTCAATTTGGAAGCGACATCTGTCATGGCACATTTTTGTAGTGAAGCAGTGTGTATCTTGATGTTCCCTGTTTTGATTTTCAGTGTGTAGCAATTTTAGTTCTCAGACCTGAAACCCAATCAGCACATGCTCTGTTACAAATTCTTGTGCTACTGCCTGGGTTGTAACTTTATTTTTTGACCGGGCAACCGTGGGGGAGATCCCCACAGTAAAAACATTTTAATTAATAAGAAGCGAGCAGGAGCTTAGGTTGTAACTTTATTGGCAGTGATTTTGGTATAGAAAGAACCATACCTGACTGATTCATGTAAGTTGAGGTGAGTTTGGACATGGCTGAACCCAAGTCATTGAACAGAATTATGAACCTGTGCTTGCAGGAGAATAGATTGATTTGTGCGTTATAATCCTGCTTATTCAAACCATTATAATGTGTAGAGATTGACATGTCATGAAAATTTTATTGCCTTCCTTTCTTGTAGTCAAATTTGCATGAGCTTGTGTCACAAGACCGGTGCATTGGTACAACTTGATACCGACAGTCCTGCCATTGCTAAAGTGGCTTGCATTGTACTCGTATTTTGCTCGTTGTTGTTCTTGGGCTGTGGTGTAGTGCATGTCTCCCTAACACTAGAATGTACAAAAATAGTTGAAGTTGAACTACCTTAATTATGGAAAAAGTTTATATCACCCCCTCACCTATGAGGGGCAAACTACATAACCCCCAACCTATGAAACGGTCTGTATCATCCCTGAACTTTCCAAAACAGTCAAATTACCCCTAGAGTAGTTTTAAAAAATCATAGACCAGGAAGAAATGTGAGAAAAAATCATAGACCAGAAAAAATCATAGACCTCTGACACTGCTTTATGGGGTAATTTGACCGGTTTTGGAAAGTTGAGGGGGTGATAAAGACCGTATAATAGGTTAGGGGGTTATGTAGTCTACCCCTCACAGGTGAGGAGTGATAGACTTTTTCCTTAATTATATAGGTCAAAAATTCAAAATGTTGGTATCTTGATATATGAACATACAATTTCTTTTTCCTCGAAGCTTATAAACTTAAATTTTATTAAAAAAATTAATTTGTGTGACATGGAAATTGGAGCATCGTATCTTTCGTCATACCCTATGTGTTCTCGAGTTTTACCTTGAACTTGTTACATCTTGATGCTAACGTGGTTTCACAATTCTTAACACAACATCCAAATGCTACGTTGCTACCAAATCATCTTGTGGGCCATCACAAAACTAAGCTCACGGTCACATGGATTAGAAATAAAACTAGCATTGACAATGAAATTAGCCAAGGATAACAAGACCAAACTTACATAGTACTCCGTCCGTATCGAAATATTTGTCGCTGTTGACTTTTTCTTGCAACTTTGACAATTTGTCTTATTCAAAAAATTATTGCAAATATGTAAAAGGATAAGTCAAACTTAAAATGCCTACAATAATCATGTAGCAAACAAAATAGATGGTACTTACATAATTTTTTTGAATAAGACGAATGATCAAAGTTGTAGAAAAAACAACAATGGCGACAAGTATTTCGTTACGAGGGAGTAGTAACATAGATAATAAACTTAGCCAACTGTAACGCTAGATCAGCACGTGTCCGTGGAGGTTCCACCGCAACCACAAGGGATAGGGTTTTTATGGCGAAAATTTCCATCACAAACTAGTACTGTTTTTCATCAAAAAACGTTATTTGTGGTTGTTTTTCTATCAAAAGGGCTACTGTTTCTCAAAACAAAAATGTTCTCTGTGGTTATTTTTTTTCTATCGGCACGTGTACTCTGAGTTAGAAATACTATCGCCCCCTCCCCCTGAATAATTATTCTTTGACCATCACAAATGTCACTACTTTTGAAATCTAGACATTTTATGGGGAGCGTATCAGGTGGAAACCAGCCCACCTGTGAAAAATATGGAACTCCCACTTGGACCACCGGATCTAGATCTGATGGCTAAAAGGAGAGAGGGGGGAAATTTACATGAAGCTGCCCGCCGGCCCCCTCCGCCTCCCAGGTGGTTTTGCAATTAGCCCCCCGCCCCATCCCGCAGGGCTCGACCCCACCCACGCCCCTCATTCCCACGCCGCACGGAGCGTTGCTCGTTCGTCGCGGCTCATCCCCATTTGTGTGTGGTGTGCCTTTCTTCTTCCCGCCCTGCAGTGCCTCAAAGCCGCCGCCCCAGGGAGCCCCCGCGCCGCCGCCCCAGGGAGCCCCGGCCGCTGCCCCCTGGGGATTCAACTAGCGCCACCGATCAAGTGGAGAAGTTGCGCGCCACCGCCCCTGGAGTCTCCACACGCCGCCACTGGAGGACCTCGGTGCCGCCTCCTGCAGGTCCCTCCATGCTGGATTGCCCGCCTCCTCCTACAGGTCCCTCCATGCCAGATTGCCCCACTGAATAACGAGTCCTGAAGGTCCCTCCTGAAGCAGAAGACACGAGAAAGCAAAGAGCAGAAAGCAGAAGATGTATTTGTACACGAAAAGCAGCACAAAATGTGTGTGATCTATTCTGTGCAATGATGCTTGTGTATTCTGTGCAATTGTGCATGACCAAAAATGGGAGCAGTAACCTGTGAAATTGTGTCTGATGTAATTATGATACTGTTATTTGTGTATGGCCTCAGTTGTAATGGCAATTGTGTGAGGATCATGGAAATGTATAAATGATGTTTCTCTTTTGCAATTGTGTATGAAATTGATAGATTAAAACATTGAAAAATGAGTGAAGGCTTGATCTTAACAGAAACAGAAACTGACAAATGAGTGAAGCTTTGAACTTAACAGAAATTGAAATTGATAAATTGCGACATGGTTTTGATATCTGGAAAATGAGTGATCATTTGATGTTAACAGAAACTGAAACATTGATCTTAACTGTGACACCCCAGTTTTTTAATTAGTGCTAATTACCACCTTAACCAAGTCAACAATCATTAGTGGACAAAACCCTAATCAAACCCTTGGTCAAACCCTAACTCCAAGTGGTCAAAACGCTAGTGTCCACACCCCTTTCCTAGAACTTTCGCCGCGTTCTCCAGATTTCCTTTAAACACTCAAAAATTGGCCAATATAAAAGTTGTGCATCTTTTTGAGGGACATAATTTTCATCATTGGCAGACATTCAAATTTTGAGTGCAAGATGCTCAAAAACTTAGTCAACGCTGTTATGAATAGTGTTTAGGGTCGAGAAAAACTGCAACTTTGACACACGTTCTTGGTCACAGCTTTCACCAAAACATGTGCCACCCATAAAGTTGTAGCCTATCCATCCATCGTCATTTTCTCTTTTTGGCGATTTTAAAGTTTTGTTCAAAATTTTTGGGAGTGAGCTGGTCAAACTCAGGTTGACCACGCGTTCCACGCGCTCTAGCGCTCCAGAGCGCCGGGGGCTCGCGCTCCGGCGCGACGCCGCGCCGACCGGCGCCCGCGCCTCACGCGGCGCTATCGCCGGGGCCCGGACGCCGAGGCTATCAGGGGCAGCGTTCGGCAGGCCTTTTTTTGGCTGGTCTGGTAGTTCAGCTGATCAGCCGGCTGATGTGGCTTTTTTTTTTGGCTGGCTGAAGCTGATTCTCATGAGCCGGCTGCTCCCTGGTCCAAACCAATTCAAACATTGCAAACTTTAAATTTTGGCGGGAATACATAAGCATTGAACACAACAATTAACCATTCCATCATTTCAAATATTCAGACTACACCAGCAACAGTTCATATGAAGCACCTTACAACCTGACACATGAAACATACTACACATACATACTGAATGCAACAATCGTGTACAACCAGTTCACAATAATTTGCCTACATACAGCCTGCTTGTCAATGTAACTACAAAATGTTGCACCCAATTGAAGGTGCACAACAATCACAATGGCTCAAGAGTCATCTGTATATGACTTCACACACCACAAACAATACAAAAAATACCAACAACTTGTAGGGGCCACAGTTTAAAAGCTTGCCACCTGGCTGTCTTATGTACCTACAATCAGCAATCACAATAGTGCACTTTGCACTACACAAAATAGGTGCTTCCAATCCTCAACACCATGTCTCCAACCCTGCAATTTCAGAAAGTTACTGTCCACATTACCATTTCATTCATTTTGCATCTTCAAAACAGATCAACAGCAGACAAAAAAAAAGAGCAACATAGGAGCTAGTTACTCACAGAACAACAACAGTCAAAAATAATGATCTAGAGGATCAGGACCCACCTTAAGCATCCCAATCATCAAACAAACTCTGTGATATTTGCCCATAGGAGCAACCTGTGCCATCCCAATTTTCAAACCAACTCCATCCTTGCTGCCCACTGTAGCCATCAACTCCACTCCCTCCTTGCTGCCCATCTTGCAAAGCCACGACACTTGTGCCTTCCCCAACATCAACTCCACTCCATCCTACCTGCCCATCAGAGCCTCGTGTGCCGTCTTCACCATCATCTTCATTCGCATCTAGCCCAGCAGCCGGCCAATACCTGCAAATTGCCACAACCATTTACAACATATGTTAGCAGACCAACCACTGCACACTTATGTACCTATACGAATCAGACACATCCTACATACTTGGCGTTGATGTCGTAGACAATGCCTGCTGCTATATCGTCTCGTAAACTTTCCGTATCTTTGTCCTGATTAATGTATACCCACTCTGACAGTGGGTACGTCCGCATAGACTTGGAACCATTCTTACACTTCCACACCCAATTATTTAGAGCAAAGCAAGCTACTATAATCTGCACTTGCTTCTCTCTTTCATAGAAAGGAACACTCTTTAATATTTTCCACCTATTCTTGCAAACACCAAAGGTCCTTTCTACAACATTCTTAATCTTAGAATGAGCATAGTTGAAATGTTCTTCATATTTCAGCTTTCGTCGATCTACCCCCTTAAACTCATCAATATGTTTCCTGTACAAGCCCCTGTAGGGACCCATGTAGCCTTGGTCTTGTGAGTAGGCAGAGTCGACCACATAATATCGCCCTGCAGTTATTCAGGATATCGGTTACATGCATACTAAGACACAACTAAGAAAATGAACCACTTCTATTGTGCACAACATAAGCATCCCACCAACTAACCTTGTGGTGGATGGGGGAAATTCCTTGCCTTCTTACAGTCAGTTAGCACAGAAGCATCATGACAAGCGCCAGCTCTGCCTGCCCCAACGAATGTGAACCTCATGTCCATGTCCACTATGGCTAGTACATTGATTGTTGTATCTCCGTACCTATTCCTGTAATCTTCCTTCCTACCCTTGTTCACAATAACATCTATATGAGTGCCATCCAAAGCCCCGATGCACCCATCAAAGTATGGTTCGAACTCTCTCAAATCTTCATGGACACTAGAGTAAGTTGGATCTAAAGGCCCTATGATATCATCAGCAAACCTTGTAAACAATTCTGCCATCTCCGTCATCTTGCACGAAATGGTGGCCATTGACCTCTCAAACCTATCCTTGCCAAGCCTACAGCCAGCCTGATGGGCTAGGGTCCACACAAATATCGCTAACTTTTCAAGTGACCCTATTTGCCCTGTACCACACAACCCATACACGTTCACTAAGGTCTCATAGAGCCTAAGTAGGTGTGCCGGTTTCATACGAAAGTTGTCAAAGCACCTTGTCTCATTTGCCAAGGTCTGATGTACCCATTGTTTTCCAGTGAGTTTGGGAACAAGCGGTGCTGGAATGCATGCTGCCAGTGGCTCTTCTTCTTCCCGTTGTTCCCTAATAGCTGCGTGTGCCAGACACGAGGCAGCTGCAGCCAACTTAATGGCCATGTTCAGAGCATAATCTATATTTGGATCCCCGGTTTGCAAGTATTGATGCCAATCCATTGTGGAGCAGTGTGCTCAGCTGAGCAGATAATTGACAGTCATAGAAACAAACAAACATAGTGCCTATGATTGAAGTGTATGGTTGTAGATAGCATTTTATGGAAGACAAGAAGATGAGGTAAGGAGAGACAAATCTTACAGATCCAAGTTCATTGAAAAGCATATATCATTTACTTCCCTGTGACATTTGGAAGTGAAACTCCTGCTTTGTTGTGCATATGATGAACACCGACCCTTCCTTATATCGACCCAACCTGTAAATGCAAACAATGGGTCAGCCACATATGGAAGGCATTTAAATAAATACAAACAATATGTACTAACAAGTACCGACCACTTTATGCAAGATATTAAGACCCTGTAGCACATGTACTGTACATTACTGTTTCAGTTTGCACTGTAGCTTCAGCTTGTGGCGCAAGATCTGCTCGTCCATCTCCGATCCGACGGCCTGAAGATGGCCCAAAGGCACATGGTGCCTTGCTAAAGCAAAGGCACCGCATCTCCGTCCCTTCCATCCACCGCGGTGCCTTCGCCTCGAAGTGAAACTACCGCCCCGCCTATAAAACGAGCAAGACGCTCCTCACGCGCGCGCACGCCCACCGCCGCCGTCCGCCATAGCCGCCGCCGCGGGGAGCTCCCTCTGCCGTTGCCCCAGCGCCGCTCGACCCCTCAAACCTCTCCTCTAGGACTTACTCAAGCCTACACTGCTGCTTGTTGCCCCACCCTTGCCCCCCCTTCGCCGGAGCCGCAGCTGCCGCGGCCGCCGAGCCTCTGCGCCGCCGTGCCCCCTCTCCGGCGACGTTTCCGTCCCAACCCCAGCCACGAATCGGTCCCTTGTGAGCTGGCGGTCATCCCCATCCGCTTCCCCGGCCAAGAACGGCGGCGAGCTCGCCGGATTTCGGCCGCCCGCGCCGCTGGCCGCCCCCGAGGGCAATATTGTAAGGTTTAAATTGTTTCCAGGGGCTTATGCGTAAAACCGAGGGTATATTTGTGAAAAGAAATCTTAGCCAAGGGCCTGTATGCAAATAGATTCTTCAGCCTTTAGTGTGTTTTGCCTGAATCTTTGGAAATTCATAGAAAATCGTAGAAAACTCATAAAAATGCAAAACCAATTTTGTTGGTTTCCTTATAACCAGATTGCTTTGCGTGTATAATCGTGGTGCTCGCTGTAAGATTGCTTTGCGTGTCTTGACAAAAAAGTTTCTCGGCCTCCGAATCAAAAAAATGGTACAAACTACGAATGCATTTAAGCTATTTTTCGCAGTTCTTGTTACCTTCTAATTACTAGTTAACCAGGTCCTGATTTTGGCTCCCAACCATCATTATCAAGGCGGAAGTTGACGTCTATACTGCATGAGAGTGGTAAAAAATGCTCCCTTATTGATGATGTGTCTGTTCTTGAGCGATATTCAGATACTTCTTGCAATTCGATTGCTGCTTTTTCGGATGCTGATGCACTCTCCAGATCAATGAAAGAGGTTGGTGCAATGCATTTCTAGGTGTAGATGTTCTTCGCCAAATGCTTACAGGTTTTCATAAGTTGCAATCCTACTGCAGGTGAAGAATGACGAAGTCAGCTTTATTTGGACTCAATCCTCAGGATTGATCTCCTACTTCCGCAGAAGAGTTCAAGTTCCGGAAAAGTTGAAATCATGTGTCGCGGAGGCCATTGCATTAAAAACATGCGACGGAAAAACTGCTTCAAAAAAAGCAAAACGCCAAATTTGTCCTGAGTTAAGGGAATTATATGGTGCTCTATGAGTTGAAAATGATGCTTTTATGTTAAGTGCTTTTTAAAGCATATGCAAAGTCAAGCACAGATCCGTAGTAACTGTGCTACTTATGCAGATTGCGTAAAATGCTTCACCATGAAGAAAACACAATAGAAAACCGAGAAAGTATTGTTCAAGCTTTGGGAGATTTACAAGCCCAAGCAGAAGTTGCCCTATGCTTCTGCTGTGTTAAACATTGAATGTAAGCCTATTTCTGCCCTCCTTTCCTCACATGTTTTCCTAGAAGCTTCACTGTTCTGAATCGGTTCTGTTGAAAGGCATCTTTGAGTTAATATACTTACGGGCATAACTCAGCGCTTGGAGAAGGGTGTCAGGCATGCGTACTGACCTGCTGACGTGGAAACTTATTTAATGTAGATTTGTGTATTGGATTTTGAAAGATATGCTCATGCTGCTCTTTTTGTCAGGTTAGGAATAGAAGCTGTAGATTTCAGGGTAGGGTGTAGTGATGTATCCTTGAAACCAGATCTATTGGAGGCAAGGTATTGAGCATGTCAGCATATCGATTCACATCCCTTATGAATTGAATGTATGGAGGAATGTAAGAAACTGTGCTGTAACAATCAGATTACTGTGATATCAAATCAAGTTCTGCAATTTATACTACCATGTATGATTTAAAGCTGCGAAAAATATAGCAAGCTAAAGCATATTGATTACATTCCTTTTCTCCTGAATGTATGAAAGAAATTATGAAACTGTGTTGTAATAATCAGATTATTATGATATCAAACCAAGTTCCGTAATTGATAATACCATGATCCTTACCATCTACCAAATTTCTGTATTATGTGTTTGTATGACCCAACAAAACTACGATATTATGGTAGCACCTTTCCAGATAATTCTGTTATCATTTTCATTTGCAGGCCCTAAATGTTCCCAAAATGGCTCTCCTGGCTCTAACTAGAGGGGAGTTTTTTTTTTTTGGATAAAGAGCCATATATTAAAGATTAAGTGCAGTGTACACTGAGGAGACGAAACTGTCCCCAATTTACAAGCTTTAGAGCATCACAGACTCTACAACCATCACGGTGCAAAACATTTGCACAAGAAAAGGAACAGGTATATGTTCCTGAAACAGCTCTTGCTTGAACAGCAAGAGAATGAGCTACAAAGTTGTCTTGACGCCTAGTTTTCACCACCTGACTGAAAAGAAGCTCTTTGCAATAGTAGAACTGTGAAATTAGGGGTCTTAACTTCCAAGGAGTGGCATTATTATTCTGAAGAAGTTTGCACTGCCTGAGAGGAATCAGACACAAAGAAGAGGCGCTGAAAATCACCTTCCATGGAGAAGCAAACACCCACCTTTGCTGCTAAGACTAGACCACTGAATCCACCGTCAGTTGTGCTTGGACCTGTAAAGTATGTAAATCACCTTCCATGGAGAAGCAAACACCCAAGCCAGCAGGTCTTTGTGAAGCAACGACGGCATCTGGTTCTAAAGCAGCATCTGAGAAGCAAAGGAAAGTACTTCTCCCAGGATTCTGGTTATCTTCAGTGAACAGCAAAAAATGATTAAAAAGTTGTATATTTCGAGCACGAGCCGGATCATGCATAGCTCCCGAAATAGCGCAGCTTGTAGACCGTACAGGACCCTGAAACAAGACAGAGGCACGTATATCCGCCTGTACTTCAAAGTTCACCCTATTGATAGACAATTTGACATTATTGAATCTAAAATCATTCCTGGCTTTCCAAAGGTACCAAAGCCTTGTAAACACTTCCTGCGCAAAATGTCATCCCCACTATTGCTTCTTAAGATATTTTCCAAAGTTAATTGTAAACCATCCGACTCCTGAAACAGAGAGTCAGTTCTCAAAGATATTGGAGCAGCAACCAGACTGCTCTAGCAAAGTCACATCCAAAGAATAGATGAGAATCAGTTTCAATGCTCCCACAACTTTCGCAAGTGCTCTCAATCCTAGAACTGAAAGTAGCAGCCCTGCTCTCAGTGGCTAGGGAATGCCTAATGATTCTCCAAGAGAAAGCTTTAATTCTAGGAGGAATGCTTCCAGATTTTTTTAAGTATGGAAAGTGCATAAGGAGAAATGGCTCTAGGACCTTGGTTTGGTAATTGATGAGTAGTATGAGAAACTAGGAAATTGTAGGCCTCTTTTGTGGAGCAGTTTCCTTTGATGGAAAGGGTCCAACAAAGTTGGTCAATGGAATTGGAGTAGACTTTCGGGATCTGAAGGGTTGCTGAAAGGTGGAGCACCACATTAGCATTCCACGTGGAATTCACATCACTCCAAAGATCTGAAACTAGATTTGGGAGATTTCTGGGCACATGCGCAATTGCGCATCCAAAATATGATCATGAATAACTTCCCATTGCTCACACCAAGGATCAGTCCAAATATTAGAGTTACCTTTATTAATCTGCAGGATGCTGTGTTCATGAAGATGCTTTTTAACCTGCAAGATGGAAGACCAAAAAGCAGACCTAGTGGAAGGACAGTTTGCTCTCCAAAAGCTGGTATGTGGAAAATATTTTGCATTCAAGATAGATGTCAAAAAAGGATCATGATTATTTGCAATAAGCCAAGCAGAGTGAAGAACTAAACTCTTATTAACAGTGTGAATGCCTCTGATACAGTGGCGGAGCCAGGATCAAAATCTACCTATGGCGAAGTTACTAGTACTAATTATAGATATAGTCATCAAATATGCATAAATATACTAAAGGTCATCATATGAATCACAATATATTGTATGAAATCTTCAAACATTGATGAGTGGATAGTTGGGTGAACATACTATAGAAGTACTAAGAAGAAGATTCGTTCCCCTATGTTTTAAGGCTTGAAAGCGCTTTCCTAGAGGGCATACATGTGGGCGGCAGCAAAGGGCAGAGAGCTACGGCGCCTGCCGTCTTTGGAGAGCTCTGATTCTATGACAGTGCGTCGGTTTGCATTCCTATTGATCCAACGGACAATTGCAAAAGTCCAAACTATGGTGGCGTAGTGCAGGCAGTATTGAGCGCAGGGGACAAACAAGCATCACCTAGTGAGTCAGCAAGGACAGCCAGGGGATGGCGGAGTTGCCCTACGACCAGGTGTGGCGGCTGCCAGAGCTCGCCAGACTGGTGGCTCCGCCACTGCTCTGATACCTAGACCTCCCGCTTCTTTGGGTTGGCAAATGTCATTCCAGGACCTGAAATAAAAAGGCTTTGTAGCATCCTCACCTTGTACTCCTTGCCACCAGAATCTTCTCAAAATGGAGTTTATCTGCTCTGTGAACTTCTTTGAAAAAAAAGGATATTTTGCATATAGTATATTTGTGTGGCTAGTCTGGGCACCAAGGAAAGACCTTATGACATTATTTATAATAAATTGTCTTGCAACTTCGTGCAACATTGTTGAACAAACTTAAGTTTATCCAAGTTGCTACTGTTACACTTAGTCATGCTTAGTTGCGGCATTTGAGATACATGTATGCATACATGCACTTTTTTCAGCTCAAATTTTTTGTGCTAAAAAATCTTGGCACCACATGGCACGTAGAAGCTGGGAAGTAGAGTACTAACTTATGATGAAAACCAAAGGTTATGGTTGCCTGTTGCTTCCTTCCACTAAATAAGCTCCAAGTGGGTTTGTTACTTTGTTATATGGTAGAAAATTGGGTGTAGTTCTGGAGTCAGTACGTGACTCTCTTACTTTTGGTAACAGAAATTCGGGTTGCTTGTTGCATCAGTACTGTCTGCCAAGTTCTTAATTAGTTGATGGTGTACTTGCAGCTCATGTTGCTTTTTTCAATATGTATAAATTGGTGGTAGAAGAGATATGAATGTAGAGGTGAGACACGATTGAATAGCTGAAAGGTGACCAACTGAAATATTTTGTAAATCATGAGTGACCGCCATGTGTCTTTCCATGGCAAAGGGATTGCTAGCTTGCTTGCTATCACCAACTTGTAAAATATCGTGTATATCTTTCATAATCAAACATTTGTTCTTTATAGCAACCATCTTGAGTAACAGTGTGCACTGGTCATCGAAATTCAGGGATCCTGAGATGATTCAGAAATAGATTTATTTTTTTTGCCTGCGGCACATAACAACTGATTTTTGCGTGGTCCTTATTAGCGTGCCACAAACTAAGTCTATCATGTCTAGCTAGTCAGATGATTGATCATAACCAATAGAACATGCCGATTAAAGGCTTCAACAAATGGAAGCACACCCAGGGCCCTTGGGGGGCTTGGTATCCTGGACTTGGAACGATTGGCGAGAGCTCTACGACTTCGTTGGTACTGGTACAAATGGAAAGATGATGACAGACCATGGTCAGGGTTGGACATCCCAACTGATAAGGCAGACAAAGCGTTGTTTAATGCATCGACAATTGTCACGGTAGGGAAGGGCGACAAGGCACAATTCTTGCACTCTAGCTGGATCAATGGGACGTCACCATTAAACATTGCCCCAAGTCTATACCAAAAATCAAAGCGAAAGAACATCACAGTGCTCAAGGCGTTACATAACAATACATGGATCACACACATATCTCCTCTTCAATCATCGGTGGAGGTTCAGGGGTATGTGAACTTATGGGAGAGGATTCACTCAATTGACAGGAACGAAGAGATGGATGATCAGATCACATGGCGTTGGACCACGAACGGCGAGTACTCAACAAAAAGTGCATACCACATTCAGTTCACGGGACGTTTCAAAAAATTGGCAATCACACCCATCTGGAAGGCAACGGCTGAACCAAAATGTAAAAGTTTTGCCTGGATCCTGCTGCAACGGAAAATCCTCACAGCTAATAACCTTGCCAAACGTGGCTGGCCACATGATCCGCTCTGCAAATTGTGCCATGTAGCACCAGAAACGCCAATGCACCTATGCAAAAACTGCTCTTACACTTCTATTGTCTGGGACCAAATAATCAGATGGTTCCAATTGCAGAGATTACCGCCCATCAGTGGAACAAATTCAATCTATAGTTGGTGGAAAAAGTGTCGTCGTTAGGTCGATCGAGAACACAAAGCCACTTTTGAAGGTCTCGTTCTTCATTTCTGGTGGAACATTTGGAAAGAACGGAACCAACGTACTTTTCAACAAGTGGCGAAACTTCCTCTGGATGTTGCTTATCTCATCAAAGAAGATATACAACTCCTTCAGTCTGCAAGACGCATAGGACCTCATACGGAGTAGTAGTTGTTCGGTTACTTGGAGGAGTAGTTTGCTTTCAGAGTTTTTTTGTTGGGGTAACTTGCTGGTTTTTGTTCTGTTGGGTGGTCCGGGTTGTCAGGTGCTTGGCGCCTTGGGGTGGAGTTGTGTGGTGGTCGAGTTGTTGTGTGTTGGGTTGATTTTTTTGTCTTTGTTTTTTTGTTCTGTTTTTCCTTCTAATAAAAATTACGGCAAAGCTTTTGCCGTTCCGTTCAAAAAAAAAAAAGGCTTCAACAAACCAACTTCAACATTACATTATTATGTTAGGTTGCATTGGTCATGAATGTTGAGGGAATGCAAGAGCTCTCTCTCCAACTCTTTCACATTATTGATGAGGTAGAACACATCTGGTTGATCTTGATTCGTGCAAGTGTACGGTCTAATTTTCACATATGTGTCAAACCGCTACAAAATTTGAAGCTGGTGTGAATTCAGCTGTATACATACCAAGACTTGCTAAGGTTGGGAAAGCAAGCATGCATGGACGGTTGTGAACATTTACTTTGGTTACCCTGAAAATTTAGTTTTCTTAGCATCATATTATCCATTGGCCACTGGTTGCTTGTCCCTCTCAATTCAACGTTGCCTTTGAACAAGAAAGGTTCTAACCTGGGCTTCTCTCATGACTTTCTCCTCCTTTTGAGTCTGCCCACTACTAAAAATAATAATGTGACAGTGTTATCCTTCTAAGCTCAGAAAGTAACCTCAACTTGTTTTTGTGGTGAGTTAAAAAAAAGAAGTCATTTCAGCTAGAGAAAGAAAAACAGAAAATGGTTCCTACCAAACAGAAATAACTTTTGATATCCAGTTGATTAATAGCCATAATTATCTTGAAAAAAAACATGTTGTTAGCTAACCAGTACTATATATATTTTGCTTTCTGATAAATGTTACATCATGTCAACAAGTTGCACAATACTGATTTGATAACTTCTGAATTGTCTTTTCATTGTTTTACCAGACACGAAATTGCTTGCACAACACTTCACTTTGGTGACTCCCATTTGTTGAACTCCACACCACCTTTAGAAATAAAAAAACACTTAAAAAACACTTGTTCATTACTGTCACAAGTTAAAGTCATGCACCGATCCTCAGAATGTAGGACTCGTCAGCTTGGATTTGGTAACCACAAATGGCTTTTATACTACCAGCAGTTGTAATGGTGTTTTCATGTTTCAGTGGGTATCATGACCTTGACTGGGAGAAAGTGACCTAAATTTTTTTGTTACTGCTACATGGCACAACACACAGACATCTGTGTAAATACTTGAAGTGATAAATGATTATACGTTAAAACTCCGGTGTTTCTTATTATAATGAGCATATATATATGTGTTTTTTTTGGGATAACATTACATAAACTAGCTAATAACGTGGTTATGATACCAAATGTGTATATGTGGGTCCACAAATAAAACCAATCATGAAGTTACAACATCAGCTCCTTTTAAATGATAGAATAACCGATGTAAAACATTTATTATCAACAATAACAATTTTGTTGGACTTAAGTTTTGTCATTTTGTCACTTTGCCCAACACAAATTACACGCAAATTAATCATTCATGTGGGAATAAGCATAATTGGTTAGCTCCAATGTAATTGCTGAAATGAACACACGAACATAAAGACAAGGTTTAGTTTTTTTTTGAGCATAAGACAAGCAGGTTTAGTTGAAGACCATCAGTTAGCCTAGTAATGTTCTGCATGTATGGGAGAAGTATCCGGGTGATGACTAAAGAATATTGTTGAGGAAGTTATGCATGCAAAACGCTAATAAACCAATAAAACTAAGAGCCAGAGACATGGAGGTTTGACAGTTCATTGGCCAATTGTGGCCAACACGCAAGTTGGTGATATGCATTGATGAAATATTGAAATGAGATACTATGCATCAGCAAAAGTTAATAGATAAAACAGGTGAACTGAAAGAGGCGGCGCCGCTTGTTAAGCCGCCCTCTTGTCGTGTAAAACTAAACAAGAGTGACTTCCACCAAAACCCTAAACTAACATGGTTACATATACATTGCCATGGTCCTAACCACATGCATTATATCAGGGCTCTCTCATTCATTAGTTACTCTCATCAGCTGTTTTTCCTGCCTTGTCGTCCTTGATTCAGCGAATCAAGGTACCAAACGTGTACCTTGGGGGGGGGGGGGGTGGTAAAGACATTTCTATACTAGCTAGAAACTTCATTGCAGGGCCATTCCGGCGGCATGGCGCCGTCGTCATCGACGCTGGTTAGGGAGAACTCCAGGCCACCGTCATCGTCGTGCCCGAGGGGACACTGGCGGCCCGACGAGGACGAGAAGCTGCGGCAGCTCGTTGAGAAGTACGGGCCGCAGAACTGGAACTCCATTGCCGAGAAGCTGGAGGGCAGATCAGGTAGGTTTCTGTGTTCTCCGTTTTCTGCAGTGATGAACATGGAGTGTAGTAAAAAGTTTGCACAATGATACGCCTTGTTCTTGCATTTGTTTTGCGTGAGGAGGTGCTAGTAACTCTGATATTTTGTTTAAAATTAATTCCCTTTTTGTCTGTGTTTTTTTGGTTAAATCTAAGCATCTTTCCTTAGCTTGGATGGGGTGATAAGAAAGTAATAATAAGGCGTTAACAATAATTATCTGTGGCTGTATAAATATGCCTGTTTATAATTGTATGTTGTATCACTTCAAGTTCAAAATACATCCATCCATCTTTGCCGCCTATGCTAATTTAAACATTTTACATTCTTTTTATCATGCTTGTCACGTAGCATATCCTGGAGCTGCAAAAAGTGTATGCTAAATTAAGAAAATGAATGCAACAAGAAGGCATGGATGCATGCTTTGTACTCATATGTGTGTTTGTTAGATTATGCATGACCCCATGAATGTATAATTAAGAACATATCGTAAGTGTTGAGGCCGCGGGTTTCCTTTATCTGCAAAAATATACTAGAAGGTGAGTGGCTGGTTAATTTCTTGCTTAGTTGCTTGTGCATTCGACTCTTGTTGATTTCAAATCAAATGAACAGAAAAATAAATAATCCTTCTGTATGTATATGAAGTAAATTGACAGAATCATATATATGTTTGCAAGATTAAACAATGATCTTTAAGGGAAAACATAAATTGCAAGATTGGCTCGATCGCGAAATAACCATTGATATATGTGCAACATGATATGCATGCCAAATTGCCAACTGATTTGGCAGGGAAGAGCTGCCGTCTCCGGTGGTTCAACCAGCTGGACCCGCGGATCGACCGGCGGCCCTTCACGGCGGCGGAGGAGGAGCGGCTCCTCCAGGCGCACCGCGCCCACGGCAACCGGTGGGCGCTCATCTCCCGCTTCTTCCCCGGCCGCACTGACAACGCCGTCAAGAACCACTGGCACGTCGTCATGGCGCGCTGCCGCCGCCGCAGCTACTACCGCTCCGCCGGCTCTGGGTGCTCGCCTCCGCCACGTCGCCCGCCGTTGTTTCAGTGGTTCCATTTCGGCGCCCCGGCCCCGCCTCCGGCGACGAAGACCCCCGGCTCCCTGTGCTTCGACATGCCCGTTTCTGGGCCGCCGTCCAGCCTTGACAGCGTCGTCAGGAACTTCAACGTCGCGTTCTCTTCTTCAAGCAGGGCCAAAGTGGCCGCTGCAGCGGAGGAGGACGACGACCATCGTCGTCATGACATATTGTCTTGTTCAAGGGAAGCGGCGGCTGCACCGGGCAAGCATCGTCGTGACATGGGACAAGTCTCCCATGGTGAGAAGAACGACGACGGCAAGGATGCTGTTGGCCGCGGCGGCGCCGCTGCCAAGAGGAAGGACGTGCCGTTCTTCGACTTCCTGGGCGTCGGAATCTGAAGAAAAAAAAATGGTGGTTCATAGATATATTATAGTTAGAAACTTAGGACGTGTTAGCTAATAGACAATTATGTATTGGTGACCATACTGTACAGTCTTGAGATGCACGAGGGGTCCCACATGCATGTCAGGAGCAAACTCACTCTCTTTCTATATATGCATGGATTAAGGAAATTAGACAAGGTAATTAAGCATTTATAAAAAAATATTTCAAACAATAAGAGGTACTAGTTGTTTATGTTGACACTTTGCCTAATAGGGGCGGATGTTCTTGAAGAGAATGTAAACAAGTTGGCCGGAGCCCGGAGGTGGCCAGTTTATTTAGCTCACTGTCACTGTCTCACTGGTATAAACAATCACACTGTACTGTAGCAACTATCAAATCTTTCTGTAATTGATATCATTTAAAGGTACTCTCTCCGTCAAAAATTATATAGCCATCGTTTTGTTTCTTTAGTTTATAATCTTTTGTATGCATCTGGACATTGTGTATATCTATGTGTATAATATAATTATAAATTTAGAAAAACCAAAATGACTTAAATTTGAAACGCAGGGAGTATGTTGTTTTTATATATACTAAATTTTAGTCCAATGCAACTACTTACCTGCTTGTTTGAAAGTCCGAAAAAAGTGAGTGCTAATTCTTTTCGTGTTTCTTCATCACCTCATTGTGGTTTTCTAATTGGCAACGTATCATGTGCAAACCAACCTCTCCGTGGAAACTCATGTAAACCACGGCAAAAAAAGTCGTCTAAATTCACTAAAAACTCACACATGTAGATGATACACAACCTTATAAAATATCTTATCTAAATTCGATTTTGTTTGTGAGATATAAAAATAACAAATTTCAAGCATACAAGAAGTCGAGTTTCGACAAGATATTTTACAAGATTGCGTATCATTATATCTTCTACAGGTGTGATTTTTCTGGTGAATTTAGACGGTTTTTTTTTGTCGTGGTTTGCACAAGTTTTCACGAGGGCATTATTTTCACCAGATATGTTCCCTTTCTAATTTTCAGGTAAGTGTGATTAACTGACAGTAGGAAACAACTTTTTTTTTTTGAGAAACTATAAAACAACATATTGGTAGTTAAGTTACCTAAAAGTTTATGCCATTGCATGATCAATTGCAAAAGCTGACAATACAATCTGTGGACTGGGTGGAATTTCCATGCCACCTAGGCAAACAATGCCACCCTCAAGATCCGCAGACCCAAGGGGCGCCCGCCACGTGTCACACGGGACCCATGTCCATTTGGATAATGGGTGCCAACTGTGCCATGCCCAGCCAATGGGGTCGCAGCAGCCTCACCCTATCCACACGCCCACCACAACCCTGCCAGCCTCCCTCCACACAGCGTCTGCCACCCAGCCACGATCAAAAACAAAACCATCGCCACACCCACTCTACTTGCTGCCAACCAATAATCAAGCTCGAACAGCCACAGCCACACCAATTCAAGGAGCAGCGAGGGAGGGGAGAAGCACATGGCCGGCGTGAGCTCATCCAGCGTCGTCGGGCTCAAGCCCGCCGCGGCGGTGCCGCAGGCCGCCTCCTCGGCGGCGAAGCGGGTGCAGGTGGCGCCCAAGGAGCGTGCCGCCGAGGGCCGGCGCGCCGCGCTGCTCGGTCTGGCGGCCGTCTTCGCCGTCACGGCCACCACCGAGTCAGCCAAGGCCGGGGTCATCGACGAGTACCTCGAGAAGAGCAAGGCCAACAAGGTCGGTCGTCATCAGAATTGTTTATTTGCTTGTGTTAGTTTGTGTGAAAGTGAGTGAAATTAGCTGACGAGATTATATATGTTTGTGATACGATCACGTACGATCGTCAGGAGCTGAACGACAAGAAGAGGCTTGCCACCAGCGGCGCCAACTTCGCGCGCGCCTACACCGTCGAGTTCGGCAGCTGCAAGTTCCCCTACAACTTCACCGGCTGCCAGGACCTCGCCAAGCAGAAGGTTCGTACGTCCTCATCGCCCTCATGGCCTCACCAAGCGCTTAACCTCACCTGTCACCAGATAATTAATTAATCTCAACTCCGATCCTGATCGACCACCTGTGCCTGTGCCTGCAGAAAGTGCCGTTCATCACCGACGACCTCGAGATCGAGTGCGAGGGGAAGGAGAAGTTCAAGTGCGGCTCCAACGTCTTCTGGAAGTGGGGTGAAGCGAGCCCTTGAACTGGAGGGGACGAGTGCCGGCAGTGTAACGTACGTGTGTACCTAGATGTGCCCAAAATGCAGGAAAAATTTGAACGCGTGTAATTTACCGTCATTGTATTCGTGTCATCTCTGATCATGCATGGAAATGAACCTCTTGCAGTGGGGAGAGTGAAAACTGTAGCGTTCCTCATTGCTCGGTTGACGAATCTTTTCATCAGCTTTAATTATTTATTTGATGACTTCTTCTTCCAAACAAAACGAGGATGACAAGATAAAGGAAGCTTCATTTTATTATATGTCATGAGGAACAAACGGCGATCGGCGAGTACATGAGAAAAGGAAATTAAAAAAAACAAGGGCGAGTATAAACAAAGCAGAGGCACATAGGCACTTGGAATCCTACAATGTGTATACCTGCATCATTCCTCGAATTAACCAACAGCTCTAAAGAAGAAAGGCAACCTGGAAACCCAGTATGGAATTTAGGTCAAACATCAGTTCAACCCTGCATCTGGGTTTGCAACTAGAAGCTGTTTGGACTGTCACATAGTGGTTTCTTGTTGGCACTGATGCTTGAGTGATGGATGAGTAAATAATCAATACTGAGAACCATATGTAAAAAATAGTTACTTAGATATAAGCAACTGCAAATTTACTTAGTTATGAAATAGTTCTGCCAGTTTCCTCTTAAGCAATCGAGTCAGAAAAGTTCAACAGTGAAGTAACACATATACAAAGTTATAGTAGTGCTTCATTATTTTGTTGAGTTTTCTTTCTTTCTGGCTAACAGAATGCTACCATTTCAATTTCATTCGCGATTATTCGTCTTCAATTTCATTCGCGATTATTCGTCATTCAATGGGACTGTAGGAGCTTCTATTGCAGCAATCTTAACATATATGTTACGTGAGGACAATAAATTATCATCAGTTCATCACCATCCTCATGTATTGCCTTTGGTCACCACATGTGTCTTTGCTAGAGAGCTTTGGTTTCACATCCTGCAGCTATTAAAGTATTAAACCTTCCTATCGTTGCTCCGAGCGGAAGGGCAATTTCCTTTGCAGATTGGTAGAGGAAGTCCTGGAAGAAATGTCCAAAACAGCAGAAAAAAGGATTTAATTTCCTGGTCATACTTGGAGTGCGGATTCTTTGGAAGCATCGCAATGCTTGTGTTTTTGACGGGGCTGTCCCTAACATCTAGGGTGCTTTGCGGGCCTTTAGAGATGAGGGTCGGCTTTGGCAGATGGCTGGAGCTAAAGGGCTCTCAGCTTTGGGATTAGGTGCTGTTACGTTCGAGTTAGGAGGGGTTCATCTGGTCAGGTCCTATATAGCATCACCTATGTAAGATTTTTGGTTGTGTAACCCAACATCCTTTCACTCTTGCCCAAGGTGGAGGAATGTTGTTTTTGCACTTTGGGTCATTTCTTCTTCTAACAAAAAGATACACAACTCTCCTGCATGTTCGATACAAAAATGTATTGCCTTTGGACTAGGTAATGCATAGTAGGAACCAAAATTTGACTATTGAGCACATCAATATCAAGATATATATAATGGTATTTAATTTTTACTTTACGAAGAATAGTAAACTTGAATGTTGTTGATTGCCGTCAACATTTCAGACGATATAATTTCCTAATATTGAAAGGCAAAAAGTAGTCTGAAACAGAACAACTGAAACTGTGCATTTCTTTTATTTGGCAAGAAAAAACATAAATTTCTATGACAATGTCATCCATTTTTCAGGTATTTGTTGCAAGATGTGCTATATAAAGACCTGTTTTGAGATGTATATACACACTGACAGTTCGAAGGGCTGTTGTCTAGCTGATTGTATGACCTGGAGGTTTGGCTGAGTGGGGCAATTTTTACGATGGAGACGCTGATGAATTTTACAGAGGACAATGGCTATGGCCCTGACAACTAGTTGGGCTAACTGAACCGAAAAATCAAGAAAGATCAATAGGCAGAAAGATAGTGAGAAATGGTTGATGACTTTATGGTTTCAGAGTAGAACCAAATTACTAGCATAGTGTACCGGGAGCCGCCTGTACAGAAAGATCGGTGTATCGGTTTTGTTGCTGATATTTGCAGGAATACTGCACTGAAGGATTTGTATCCAGATAGGTCAACATAGGGAATGAAACATACTTTCTGAATGATTGGGAACCTTCTTGGAAACGATTCAGTAGAAAGGGATTCCTGAACTTGGGAATTGCGTCCCTGATGTGTGAAACAGCAAATGAATCATTTGAAATGATGCCCCTTGTGGAACAGGTACGGCCATGCTAAAAGTGTCTCCTGGTAGCCAGCACCTGAATCCTTTGGAAGCGAGGAAATCGCCTACCAGCACCTGAAGATTCAGCAATCAGCTCTGCGGCATCTCGTGATCCTCTCTGCACAGGAATACAGGATCAGCCGCTGGACGGTGTACGAGGCGCCAACCGCATACGCCGGCGACGAAATGCATGGCGGCACCCCGGAAGGGCAGCTAGAACGTGCGGCCACAGAGACCGCCGCGACCGCCATTGCCTGAGATGAGGAGAACAAGGCCAAGCTGCCCCGGCCCCCGCCCAACCCCCGCCGACGGCGCGAAGCTGTGGAAGCGGATGGGTGATAGAACTTGAGCGGGAGATTTGTGGGTAGGATGCGGCGTTGCCCTTACGATGGGGGTGGAGGGCGGGGAGCACGACGAAGGCGGCGGACGGCGGCCACCCGGGAGGATGGGCATATCGCGATCCAACCAGGGCGCAATTTGTAAAATACCGGGAGTTATTTGAAAATATTCGGATCGCGACTATTAATCTTGATCCAATTAGGGGGTATTTTGAAAAATGCAAAGAGGATAAATGTATATCTTTGGATCACGTTCCTAGTTATGGGTCTATGTATAAATTACTCAGAGGCTATTTGTAAATATTCGGATCACGATTATTAACCAGGATCGTTTCTCCGCAAAAATTGGGTGCCGACGACGGCAGCCGGACGGCGGCGGGGCCGATTGCGCTGCAGCCGCGTTCCCACTGTGCTTCCCTCCGTCGGCGTTCGCACTGTGCTTGTCTGTCGATTTCCTCCGGATCCCCCGGCGTCGCTAGCTTCTGCCCATGCCCCGCTAAGACGTACCGTACAGATCAAGCTCGGCGTCACCATGCCGATCGAATCCTTCTCGTGGAGATTTGAGATGGAATTGGAAGCTAGAATTATTTGGAAATCAAAGAAGGATCCATCTCTGGTTTGCCACTTTGAAGCCGAGGAACGGAAATGAAGAGGTTGTTCGGCTAGTAGATTGAATAGTGTTCGACTGGTAGATTGAACAATGTTGCGTGAGAGGAAATAATAGCTTGTTCGATTGATATGAAGAATAGTGTTTGGCTGGTGAATTGAGTAGTGTTGTATGAGAGGAAATAAGCCGAGCCGAGATAAGCCAAACGGGCTCGAAATCACCCGCATCGGTAGCCTTCAATTCGCCGTCGTCATTAATCCCCTTGTCGTTCTTCCCCGATGCCGACAGGCTCCGCCACAGCACGGCACGCTGGCCGGAAGTGCGCGTACGTAGAAACCAATGGTGCAGCGCAGAGGCGAGCAGCGTAGACATCATAAGATCTCCAGAAGCGTCTGAAAAGTTGACAAATTCGCCTTCTCTGAGAATTCAGCTGCATCCGGAGCTGAACGGACCTACCGCCCAGCACATTCAGGTTCTTCAACCTCCGCACTCGGCTCGCATGCATCGCCATCTCGAAACATTAATTCAGGTCAATTCAGTAATAGCGCACTTTATTCTCAGTGATCCATGATTAACATTTAATTAGTTACTAAACTGTGCAATGATCATCACAGCGGCGTAGCCAGGATTTGACCATAGGGGGAGGGGCGACACCGAGTATAAAATGATCTTATAATTTTCTCAAAAACTTCGATATAGGATGAACAACAAAATTATATTAAAAATCAAATTTGCAAAACTATATGTTTGATTGTATACGTTATATGTAGAATGGATCCTCCTACATATTGCCACGCCATATAGTACTGATTAGGTTGTATAACTCGAATATATGTTAATTGATTACTTAGTGATGCTATTAATTGAGATCATCGACTGCACTAGCAAAAATGAAACCTTAATAACAAAGAATAATGATGGTTTGTGACAGAATATTTTGTTTGAGTCAATTGATTAGCTTCATTAGCAATTAGCATGAAATTCACAGCCCATACAATTGCCCATATAATGTTGTCGTGACGTCTTTTTTTTTAGATAACAGAAACAAATCCGGTCTCAACAGACCCGAGGGTCTGTTTACAACCATCATTACAACGAAGATGACAGTCTTAGCTGCAAATAGTCAGATATACAAACAAAACACTCTAAAGCCCTCAAGGAAGAACCGCCACAACCTAAACTAGATCTTAGTCTTCAAGACGCTTCAAAGTGTTCCAACCTGATTTGCTCATGATCCATAGCCATGGTCTCTAGCAGACGACTTCCAATCTTCAACATAATTCTTCCTTCTTCCTTAGAGAGGATGGACCAACTCCTGATCCAGAACGTTCCTCTAAATATCACCTGCAAGATAGACTTATATTTTGACTTTTGAAACACCAAATCATTCCTACTAATCCATAGTGCCCAACAAAAGGCAGCAACACCAACCAACACAAGGTTCCTTTGATTCTTTGAAAAACTTCTAAGCCAAGGACCAAACAAATCATCCATACTTCCGGGTTTTGTTATACCAAAAGAGCAGCTTATAATACACCACATCAACCTAGCCATAGGACAATCAAAAAAGAGGTGTTGAATGGTTTCATACTCACTACAAAAGCAACAATCAATGCACCCCTTCCATTGTCTTTTAGCAAGATTATCTTTGGTTAAAATTACCCCATTCTTGATGTACCAAAGGAAAATTTTTAACTTTAACGGAATCTTAGCCTTTCAAGTTGAGCAATTTACCGGAATCCCAGTTTTCAAAACCAGATCATTATACATGTTTTTGACTGAGAAACTTTTACTAGCCGTCCATATGAAGGCGTCCTTATGTTCCGTAAGACTTACCTTCAGAATGCTCTCCATCAAATTAAGCCACTGATCCCAGTTCTCCCCCACCAACGCTCTTCTGAAAGAGACATTCAATGGGGTAGTTCTTAGCACTTGGGCAACCGAAGCATGTTTCTTCCTAACTATATTATAGAGAGATGGATACTTTACCATTAAAGGTTCATTCCCTATCCATCGATCCTCCCAAAATCTAGTTTGGGTTCCATCCTGAACTCTAAATCTGCCTCTCTCCAAGACCAAACTTTTAACTTTCATTAACCCTGACCAAAAGTGAGAATCCCCATTCTTTCTTTCTACTTGTGATAGAGTCTTATCTTTAAAAAAAGCGAAATCATCAAATAACTAGTATTCTTGCTTTAGGGGAGGTGCTAATCTGTCATTAGCAATAGAAAAATATTTAAGGGATCATATGGCTGTGCAGCAGCATCAGGGGGCCAGGCCCCTGTGCGCCCCCTGGCTCCGCCACTAGATCATCGACCGTTACCAACACAGTGTTAAGTTTGCAGTTGTTGACACTTTTTATGGTCAACACACGAGAGCACTAGAGCGTACGGGTCACGAAACGGACCAAAGAGCTGAAAAAGCTGCACGGGGCGGTTAGACCGCCCTAGCAACGCGGTTAGACCGCCTCCTAGGGTTTTGACTCAAAATGGTCGTTCGTGGAGATAAATACCACACTTACGTGATGGAGGACGGCTAGGTTTACGAGCAAACCAGCAAAGGATAACCAACGCACTTACGTGACGAAGAACGACTAGTTTACGAGCAAACTAGCAAAGACCGTCGAAGCTCTCACCCGGGAGGGACCCCGTCAGGGCGTAGACGTCGCCGGCGTGTCCTAGGTCGACCAGCAAGCCTTAGAACGTCATCTATGACCGTGGAGATCAGTAGAGGAACAACATGGAGGTTGGAAAAGGTGTTGAGAGGATAAAAAGTAGATTGTAATGATAGATTCGATTGTGTGTTCTCTTCCTCAATCGGCCGTGGCCCTTTATAATATAGGGTGGGGAGGTCTTGCCCCGCAAGGAAATCATTTACAACTCAAAATCTACTAGGACTCCTCAATTTCAGTCGGACTCAGGGGAGGGCGGTCTAACTGCTTGGGGCACCCGGTTAGACCGCCTGGGTCCTTTTCCGGATCAGCTACAGGGATAGGCGGTCTAACCGGGTCCCAGGAGCGGTTAGACCGCGTGTCCGACGTGCAGGTCTTCTCGAAGCCATATCTCCTTCATCCGGAGTCCGAATCGGACGTTCTACATATGCATCTTGATCTACTCGACGAGAACTATCCAATGGTGAAGTCCAAATTGCTTTTTGAGAACTTTGACCAGGGCGGTCAAACCGCCCTAGGGACGCGGTCTGACCTCCTGTTGCCAGACCGGCCACAGGGACCGCGGTCAGACCGCCTGGTAACCAGGTCTGACCGCCTGGTCCAGCCTGATCTGGCTTAGCTGCCAATTTTGAGTGTCAACAGCAGTCAATCGTCATTTTCTATTCATGCGGTCGATCCGTTCCCTCCACTCCTCCAGCACATGGTGTGAGCCCTGCAGATATTTATCACTTCACCCACCAGCCACCACTCTCCCTCCCCTCTTTTATTTCCTCTCTACATTCCTCACCTTTTAGACCCAATCCTTCAGCAGTGGCCAGTGGCCAGTGGCTCTCCACCGGTAGAATTCGAGGCGGTGGTGGTGTTCATCCTTCGGCCGGGATGCGAGCTCCGGATCTGGTGAGCCATAACCACCGCCGCTCGCCCTCCGCTAGAGGATGTCGCTGGTGACGTGCGGGCGGAGCCCCCGACAGGGTGACGACTGTCACCTGACCGGTGAGGCCCCTGCGCAGCGGAGCTAGGTCAAGCCAGACCCCGACGAGCTCCAACGGCGGCACAAGGAGGGCCCGGCGAGGTCCATCCCTGACGGGGGCGGCAATCAAGGAGTCTACGCCGGTGATCCACTGAGCAGTAGATTTTTTTATAACTTCTAATGCATAATTTTTTTCAAAAGCTTTTGATCCTTTTCTTTAGAAGTTTCAAAAATTGTCCTTTTTTTGCTTGCTACAGGATTTTAAAACTTTTCCACCTCAAAAGTATTTTCCCTCAACTTTCTGTTTTCTATAAATTTTGCTACAAAATTTTTGCGTCCAAACTTTTGTTCTAGATTCTGTTTCATAAATTTATGTTTCAAAAATTTTGTCAAAATATTTTTGTCTAAATTTTTCCCCAAAATTTCCTTTCAAATCTTTTTGTTTGATAAATTTTTGTTTCAAAAATTTTGTGAAAATATTTTTGTTTTGACCCCCCCAAATGTTTCTTCAAAATTTTCCACAAAATTTCCTTTCACATTTTTTGTTTGATAAATTTTTGTTTCAAAAATTTTGTCAAATTCTTTTTGTCTAGATTTTCCCCCAATTTTTTCCACAAAATTTCCTTTCAAACATGCACGTGGGGGCTCGGGAGTGGATCAGCGGTCCACCGTTCCAACATGTTGTTGGAGATCGGCCGTAGGATGGGCTCCCTACAGTCACTTGTAAACTTTTTTGACCGAAGTCAGCAGGGGAAGCCCTACCTGTTTTTTTATAAATTTTATTCTAGTCCCATTTAATTCTCTCCCACAGGGAGTCGAACCCAGGCATGTTGGATGCTACTCAGGTCACCCGTAAACTTGACGCCCCCACTACCAGTATAGATCAAGTTCCACAAGCTTTCCACAGTTTGAACTATTTATCTTGTATTTCCTCGTCTCTTGTAATTTTCACAAATATTTGCAAACACTTTTAGGCGTAGTGAAAATGCATATACACCATTATAAATTTATAATATATATTTTCATTGGTGAAGCCAGATGAAAATGCCACACAGGCATAGATGGGAATGGATATCATATATATATCTACAAAGAATTATTGACAAGCTCAAACTATTTTAAAATATACGAAAATATAGTTTTTAATAATACACATTACATATATATTCGTTTTAAGAAATCATATATCATGACTAATGCTAATCTACAACTTTTTTAGAAAGCAGTATCAAATGACTAGAACTATGTCTTTGTGGAAATTGTAACAAACACGTATTAGATTTATTATATTTTGGATGGGCTAGCTTTTATAGAACATTTTGGTTTTCTGTTATATAGATTTTGCTATGCACCTAGATGTAATCTATGTCTAAATATACAGTAAAAACTACGTATCTAGAAAACCTATAAAATTTGAAATTGAGGGAGTACTGTTTTTTTACCATTATTTTCTTCCATGATACCGCACCACCGCAAATATAACTCTAGTTTTCTTCCATGATACCGCGCCACCGCAAATATATCTTGAAATCTTAATTGTCATGATGCCGTGAGGAGGGTCAACGGATACTCTATGAAGTATTCTGCATTATTTTGGATCGATATAGCAACTAATTGTTTATTGTTAACAAGGGGAACAGTACTTTACTCTGCTTATTTTTTGTACAGCTAGACCGGTCGCCATGCCATCCTTGTTCTTAATTAGTCTCCTAAAAAAACCCAATTTCATCCTTGTTGTCGATGATGTAGGTCACTACGTATCTTGATTGTCATTAGGCAGATCGATAGTTACGAGTTATTTATTCTGCACCTTATTAACGTGTGTTATTTATTAGTAGTGATCCCATCTTTGTTGTGGATCGAGAGATTCCATCTTGATTGCTAGGGGAGCCAGCTGTTTACTCTGAATTATATTTTGCACAGCTCAATACGTCGTGATGCTATAATTTCTGGATAATAAACAGCTTGAGAAACCAAATGGTTGGATGATCTGCTGGCATCATTGATGTTATGAAATCTCCAAAATCTAGTATCAAATCCCTTCTAATCACTTGAGAGGGCTTGGTCAGTTAGGTCATCCGCCTTGCATGGGTATCAGATCAATTAACCCACATCAAGTCACATAATGTTAAGTCAACTTTGACAGGATTTAAGGGGTTTGCTCTTTTCGAGACCATAACCAATTGAAGGTTCCATTTAAAACCTCGAGATAAAGCCACCTGAGATCCTTGATGGACACTCTAGAAAACATGAAAATCCTAGAAATGCACTCAAAAAAACAAAATATTTGTCCATCAATCGTTATGCTCAAATCATTATAAACATTGGATTAATTATTATGCCATTATGAAAAGGGTCTAAAATAACCCTAAATCTATATCTAAATTAGCCACCTCTAACAACATTACATAAAATAAATTAAAGTAGCCTCCTAATCAAAATCCAAATTACACCATATGCCATTATAAAATATATTTAAAATAATCACTAAATTTGCAACTAAATTACCCACCACTAATGATACAAAAGAAATAATATAAAGTGACCTCTTAAATTTGCATATGTATTACCCACATATTCCATTACCAGAAATAGCATGATGAGGTAACCCTACATTTGAATCCATATCGCCTTAGTTAAAAATATACACCAATATATGATTCTAAATCTTCTGTTTCTTCCGGTATTGGTATATGATATAAAATTAAGATACATACACATAATATGTGTCACCATTTAAAGATGCAAAGAAGTAATGAGAATATATATTTCTATATTAAAATTGTTTATACAAGTACGTGAGGAAGCGATAAAAAAATATTGATTTTAACCTAAATGCGATATGGAGGTGGGTTACAAAATGAAAATGTGTTATTGTGGATGGAAAAGTTTATAGAGTAAAAACTGATTAAAAGTCAAGCACAACTGGATAAATAAAGATTAGTAATAAGTATTGAAAAAAACAAGAGAGTAATAAGTAATTTTTTATTATTAACTCGTAGTTTAACTTCTACATAATTTTCAAATACGGTAACTTTTAAAAACATCACCTTTGCGAGAGCACTGGTTGTGGTTGATGAACTAGTATATACAACGAAAATGTTACTCTTTTAAAAAAGACACCGTGCTCTATAGAAGAGGAGGAAGCTCACGGCTATATATATTCCTTGCATTGGTTCCCCATCATGCTGCGGAAGCGGAACGGCATTTGCTAGCATCTCTTCCAGCGTGCTCACATGGCAGACAAGGATCTGCCCGAGGCGCTTGTCCAGAGCGGGCTGCGCGCGGAGTTGATGCCGCAGCATGTGGCGTTCGTGCTGGACGGGAACAGGCGGTGGGCGAAGGCGCGGGGCCTAACGACGCTGGAGGGCCACGAGGCCGGTGGACAGGCGCTGAAGAAGGTAGTAGAGATCTCAGCCGCCTGGGGCATCCGCGCGATCACGGCGTTCGCCTTCTCGCAAGAGAATTTCAGACGCCCCCAGGCAAGGACCACCCTTCTCGATCACCTGTGCGGTCGGCACCAATTAACAAGCAGATCGCCGGTTTCACGGCCCTCCTCTTGCTTCCGTTCTCTGAATCTGCAGGCTGAGGTCGACTGCGTGATGGAGCTGATTGAGCGGGACATCCGTGACAACATGGACTTTTACATGAGGTCTGTTGTTCACTACGAATTATTTTTGTACTGCCGCAGTTGATTTCAATTAGTAATTTGATTCATATATACTGCAGGGAAGGAATTCGGTTCCATTTCACCGGTGATCCCTCGAGCCGGCCAGCTTCTCTGCAGGAGGCTGCTCGGGAAGCTGAGGAGATGACAAGGAACAACTCGCGGATCCATATGATATTAGCGACATGCTACAGCGGGCGGTGGGACATCGTGCAAGCGTGCCGGGAGCTCGCCACCAAGGTCCAGGACAAGCTGCTCCGACCGGAGGACATCGACGAGGAGATGTTCGCCGGCCACCTCGCCACCAACGTTCTGGGAGAGTTCGCCTGCCCCGACCTGGTCATCAGGACAAGCGGCGAGCTCAGGCTCAGCAACTTCCTGCTCTGGCAGTCCGCCTACGCCGAGCTCTACTTCACCAACACCTTGTGGCCGGATTTCGGGGAGGATGACTACATCCAGGCGTTGAAGGACTTCCAGGGCAGAGATCGCCGGTTTGGCCAAAGGAAATCATCCCAAGTAGAGCTACGTTTGCATGCTTGAACGATTTGGAATGTTAAGGGATTTTCTCAATGTTATTGTAGCTACTGAATAAGTTGCTTCGAAACAGGAAACTGAATAAAAGCGAGAGTTTGTTTATGATTGTGGTCTTGTGGATGGATGGAATTGAAAGCTTGACGTTGTTGAAGAAAAGAAAAAGATGAATACCTGCAGCATGGGTGAGTTCAGAGAGTGTGGTCTAATGCAGCGCCGCGGATAGAGCAATGATTGCATGAGACGGCCTATTAGATTGTTGAAGAGGTACCATTCCTCAGGCACGGCAAACCGCTTTCAGCACCATCTGATCGGCAAACAGCTGTTTGCCGAGAGCCGATCCTCGACCCTACGGCACACGTGTTCCGTGAGCTGTGATGGCTCTCGGCAAAGCAAGGAGCAGGGGTCACGGTGACTGACATCTATGCCAGCCTAACCCCTGACTCACGGCACAGTTTAAAAGTGTGCCGTTGATCTTGCTCACAACACCTGAGGCATGACGTGGTGCCTGGGAAACCACCTTTGTCGTGAGCCAGGTCCACGGTTCACAACACATTTTTAAACTGTGCCGTGAGCCATGTCCCTGGCTCACGGCAAAGGGGATTCCCAAACGTCACGTCATGGCCGTTGTGCCATAAGCAAAAGCCAAAGCTCACGGCAAAGGCCGACTGTTTTCCATGAGCATTGCTTTTTACACACGACACATGCGTGGATGCGTATATGGGTTTAGTTTTCATGGTCTACTCCGATTCGAGACAGAATTTCGGCAGTACCTTCCCGTTGTTTTCCAAATATACGTCCCGGTAGGGAGTTTGTGTATCCAGAGAACAACAGGGAGGTGATGCGGAAAATCTGTCCCAGATCGAAGCAGACTATGGAAACTAACTTGGGAGAGGCAGAGGTATAGATGCCGGCATCTCGTGCTGCTGGAACGAAGAACAAATTACCATGTGCACTGGCAGGGACCCAATGCAAATGACCATGCCGGCACCTAGCTAGATAGAGAGAGAAGGCACGTAGGAAGAATAGGATCACCCACTTGCAGTCCACACAACACACGTGGTCAACTATCAACCTTTGATGATCCATGTATCTTGATTTTTCATTAGACGACTCTGAGTAATTTATTCTGCAGCTCATTAAACTGCACTGTGACGGTGATCTCATCTTTGTTGTGGATCAAGAGATGTCATCTTGATTGTCAACAGTTTACTCTGAATTGTATTTTGCACACAGCTTGCGATCTATATGTACGTTCACGATGCCACATTTTTTTTTCTGAATAATAAACGAGCTCTTTTACCGTTTTACGGTGCCTTATACTCAATGGCGAAGCTTCGAATGGCCGGTAGGAGGGGCTCTTTCCTCTTCTTCCTCCTCTAGTCTCTCCTTCTCTTCTTCCTTCTCAGTTTTATTGGAGGGGCTTCGGTGGGGCTCTCATGGTGCTCTTCACGATAAGAGGGGCTCTAGCCCCGGCTGACCCGGTGCTGGATCCGCCGCTGCTTATACTACTACTTAGTAAGGGTAATTTAGTAATTGTTATTAACTTAGTTCTCTCAATTCCTCGTAGCAGCTTAACAAATAGGTTAAAGGTCGGGGTTAAACATGCAAAATGGCTGGACTTGAACTTGATCATGTAGGTGGAATTTTCCTAGGGAGTTATATGCAAGATTTACAAGACAAAAAGGGGCTTGTTTACGGATTTTTTAAGACTTTTGATGCAAAATAGGAACAGATTGTTTTCCTTGTTGATCTACTAGCAGCTTTGGTTGCCGGCAGGCATTGTCAATCCTTCGGCGAGGAAGGACTTCCGTGGTAGCTATCAGTCGCTTCAGCGACAGATAGGCCAACCGTCGCACTGCACCGTACGGACATGGAGGTGTGCTCCGCACGTATGCGGGACGGGAGGGAGCCATATGTATGTTTTTTCCCTTTTTTCCGTTTACATTTTTCTGTTTCTTTTTCTCTCTTTATTTATTCTAAGTTTTCTTTTTCTTTTCTTTTTTATTTTATTTATTATTCTTTTTGTTTTTTTCTTTTTTGTCTCTTCATTTTAGTTTCCTATCTTTATTTTCTCCTTTCATTTTTCGTGAATATGTTCCTTTTTATTTGTTTTTGTTGTTTGTTTCTTTTTTATTTGTTTCTTTCTTTTTTTATATATTTTTGTTTCTCTTTCCTATCCATTTTTATTTTTTCTTTTTGTTTATTCTTTCTATCATTTATTTTCTTGTTTCATTTATATATCTTTTTTTATTCTTCTTTCTTTTTTCATGAGTTTCTTTGTTTTCCACATTTTTATTTGTTATTTTTCCTTTTATTATATTATTTATTATTTATTTTAAATTTTCTTTCCCTTCGTTCTTTTCCTCTGTTTTTTTCTTTTCATTTTTTTACTATCTCATGTTATTTTTCTTCCACATTATTTTCTTTATATTTATAATATTTGAATTTGTTCCACAAGTATATATATTTATTTTTTTGGTTCATATAATTCTTTTAGTATTTCATTTACTGTTTATAGGAATTTTGTTCATCTTGATATTTTGAACTAGATAATTATTTTTTAGGTGTTCAATTATTTGTTTACTATGATAAAGTTACTATGCCATATTTAATTTGTTCTGACAGTTGTTCTGATTTATTCTGACACTTCATCTGTTTGTTCGAGATGACATACAAAGTTGTTCTAGCCATAATAATAACTTGTTCTAGATATAATAATAACTTGTTCTGCCTATAATAATAATTTATTCTGGCTATAAAAATAACTTGTTCTGATCTGCCACTACATTTGTTTTGTTCGAGATGACATACAAACTTGTTCTGCATATAACAATGACTTGTTCTGATTTTTAAAAGTTTACAGTTAACATTTATTCTGACACTTTATTTGTTTGTTCAACATGGCATACAAACTTCTTGCTATAATATCATCTTGTTCCGACAGTTGTTCTCATTTGTTCTGACGGTTCATCTGTTTGTTCGAGATGACATACAAAGTTGTTCTGGCTATAATAATAAGTTGTTCTGAATGTTATTCTAATATGTTCTAACCCTTCATTTATTTGTTCGAGATGGTATGCAAACTTGTTCTGCATATAACAGTGACTTGTTCTGTTCGTACAAATATTTTGTTCTGGTAGTTTGTATAATTTGTTCCATATGTATATATTTGTTCCGACAGTTCATATGATTTGTTCGGTATGTATAAATGTTTTGTTCGGGTAGTTTGTAATTTTGTTCTACGGTTATGTATTGCACAGAATATATAACCTTAGTTAAAAATACGAATAAAAGTTTGTCAAAATATAGTCAAGTGGGATCTTATTGTGAAGCTTTTATTGTCAAAAATCCAATGGTGCAATCGAAATTTAATGGTAATCAGTGTAACATCTATAGCTTTTTAAAACACCAAATAACTTTGCGTGTGAGGTGACATCATCTTTTTTTTGTCTTCTTGCATGCATGCAGGAGACTAACGCGAAAGCGCATGCGCAAACAGTCCACTACCATATTAATTACCAAACTTCTAATTTCCTCCACCCGCCATACAATCTCGTCTGATAGTAACTACCGGTGTGATGGATGGTTTTTTTGTCGCCATGGTGATGCCTAGAAGTGCCGACTTCGGTGTACGGGTGGCTGGAATGACGACAATACCCTTATAATAACTATACTACTCTACTATACTATCTATATCATAGGTGAATTAAAGTTTCATGTGGTATAGAATTAATCTTCTGTCATTAGATACTTTTATATTAGCCCTTTCTAATATTTTTTGAAAGAAAACTGTAGGGCAGTATCCCACTACGCAAATTAGCCTTTTATTTTCTAATACTTTTTTTGAAAGAGAACTGTAGGGGAGCACCCCTTGCGCAAATGTTAAAGAAATGGTGTCACACCAAGGATTTGAACTCTAGAAGGGAGCCTCTAGCCAGTGGCCTTTACCACTCCAACTGTGAGCCCCTTGGCACTTTTTTTTAATACTTAGTATAATAGTGTACCGAAAAGAGAGCTCTCCTTATACTAGTACTTATTAGTGTTATTAACCTACTCCATCCATCCCAAAACAAAATAAATGCACATCTCACTTATGGAAAAGTGAAACTTTTACAAATTTGACCAACTATATATAAAAAATTACTAATGTCTTTGATGTGTAATAAGTGTCATGAGGTTAGCTGTGAAATATATTTTTCATAATAAACTTAGTTGAACATACAAATATTGATATTATGTTGTTTATACTTAGTCAAACTTCAAAAGAGTTTGACTTCTCCAGAAACAAGATGTGTGTTTATTTTGGGACAGAGAGTACTGCTACGTATAGCTCTTTTCGATTCTAATAAACTGCTTGAGAAACCAACTGGCTGGATGACATGCTGGCATCGTTGATGTTATGAAATCTCTAGAATCTAAGTATCCTTGGTTGCAAAGTCTTTTCAATCACTTGAGAGGGTTTGGTGGGTGCAGTCTGGTCATCAGCCATGCATGGAAAATCGATCATATCAGATCCATTCCGATCCCTAGCCTGATCAAGATGCTTCTTCAATTAATTAACCCACGTCAATTAAATCAGGTCACATAATTAATATATGTAAAGTCAACTTTTGACAGGTTTGAGGTTTACTATATGATACTGTACGATGAAAATGGTACTCCGCCCTCAATGCAAGTTTGTTTAATTTTAATTAGCTAGCTCACACATGCATATATGCATACGGCTATATATTCATTGGTCCTTCATTCCTTGGTTTCCCGGCCCTCTCCGATCATCTCGCATTCGCATCGCATGGCTGAGAACAAGGGTGATCTGCCCGACGATGCGCTTGTCCGGAGCGGGCTGCGCGCGGAGTTGATGCCGCGGCATGTGGCGTTGGTGCTGGATGGGAACAGGCGGTGGGCGGAGGCGCGGGGCCTGACGACGTTGGAGGGCTACGAGGCCGGTGCAGAGGCGTTGAAGAAGACAGTGGAGCTCTCAGCCGCCTGGGGCATCTATCCGCGTCATCACGGTGTTCGCCTTCTCGCCAGAGAACTTCAAACGCCCCCAGGCAAGCTAGCTTCTCGATCTCTCATCTCACTCCGATCGATCCGATCCCTTGGCTAGCTAGCTACACACGTACGTAGCTTCTTATTCATAATTGGCGGCCGGCTTCCTTTGAATCGATATCTCTCTGCACGCAGGAGGACGTCAACTTCGGGCTGGAGTTGATCGAGCGGGGCATCCGTGAGAACATGGACCTGTACGCGAGGTACGTATACGCACGTGAGCTACCTCTCACACACCAAATACTTAACTTAATTGGTAAATATGAACACTATCTATCTAGTAGCTAGCTTCAAGTACTGATGATCTAATTAAGTTTCTTGCATATTGTGTGTACGTACAGGGAGGGAATTCGGTTGCATGTCGCCGGCGATCGCTCAATAATGCCGGCTTCTCTGCTGGAGGCTGCTCGTGAAGCTGAGGAGATGACCAGGAACAACTCGCAGTACCACTGCACAATCGCGGTCTGCTACAGCGGGCGGTGGGACATCGTGCAAGCGTGCCGGGAGCTCGCCACCAAGGTGCAGGACAAGCTGCTCCTGCCGGAGGACATCGACGAGGCGATGCTCGCCGGCCACCTCGCCACCAACGTTCTGGGAGAGTTCGCCTGCCCCGACCTGGTCATCAGGACGAGCGGCGAGCTCAGGCTCAGCAACTTCCTGCTGTGGCAGTCCGCCTACGCCGAGCTCTACTTCACCAACACCTTGTGGCCGGATTTCGGGGAGGATGACTACCTCCAGGCGTTGAAGGACTTCCAGAGCAGAGATCGCCGGTTTGGCCAAGGGAAATCATCCCAACTCATCAAGTAGTAGAGGTTAATTTGCGTGCTTAAACGATTTGGAATAATGTAATAAGCAAGATTTATTTTCTCAATGCTGGTAGCTGCTTAATTCCGAACAGGAAACCGATCGAATAAAAGGAACATGTGTGATTATTGTTGATGGAATGCTGAAAGGTCAGGTTATTCAAGAAAAAACGGATCGAGAGGACAGTCACACAGTACATTATGAGATTTTGGTTTGCTCCAAGTTATCTCATTATCTGCAATTTGTATCCAACACCACGAGATGTGTGATACTCTTAATATTCCAACATTGCAAGCTGCGTAATATTGTGAATTTTTCAAATAAACATACTGAATGAAAAGCTTCTTTGAAGAAAAAAGATTGCACAGCCCAGACTTGGTGCTTCGCATATTTATATTCGTGTTGTTCGCGAAGCTAGCCCTTGTGGCTTGTGATAGAGCAGAGCACTTTGTGGCGATGTTCGCGATATATAGGTAGCAGTCGGCCGGCAGCGTCTAAAAAAAAGTGAATGGGCGTGCTGTTCACCACAACAGACACAGCCTCTTCTCGGCGACGAGGCTCGTCTGCTGTTGGGTGTCTGCCATTAGATCACTATCGTGTGGGGTCGGACCTACGTGACAAGAACTCAACAGAAGAGGGACCAATGGCAGAGGATCTGCTTTCCTTCTCGAGCCATCGGATGGGTTGTGGTCCTGACTCACGACAACATACGAGAGCCACTACGGGAGAAGCAAAATTCCCCAAGTGTCACGAGCTTCCCCGAGTGCCAAAAATCGGGCACTCGGGGAAGCCTCCCTTCCCCACTCGGGGAAGGGAGGCTTCCCCGAGTGCCAAAAAGTGCATGACACTCGGGGAAGTGAGGCACTCGGGGAAGCCCATCTTCCCCGAGTGCAACACTCGGGGAAGGGGCACTCAAAAAAAAGTTGCATTTGACGGCGCAAGTGGACGGCACCGTATGGAAAAATTCTTCCCCGAGAGCCTCACCCTAGCACTCGGGGAAGCATGCCTCTTCCCCGAGTGCCCGGCTATGGCACTCGGTGAAGGGTCCCTTCCCCGAGTGCTAGGAGATGGCACTCGGGGAACTATTTTTTTTAATTTTTTCGCCCAATTTTTTTTGTGAGGCCTTCCCACATTATTTAAAACTATTTGCTCAAATTTGAGGTAATTTCAAATTTTTTAGGTATATTTCGTTAATTTTTTTGTTTCGTTGAATTTTTATCACACTTCAAGTTTGAACTACATGTGCATGAAATCATATAATTTGGGGATTCAAAAAATGATATTCATGATATTTGGTGTATATTGAGGCCGTATCCAGGAACTCACATGAAATGTCGAGCATCTTGTTGCCGTGACATGACGAACAACTTACGGGAAAAGTGAAACTAAATTACAGAAAATCCGGACGAAGTCCGAAAATCACAAAACTTGTCGGGGCGTCGTGTTATCACATGTAGAGGTTTTGTGCAACAATTGAGAAGATTTCGAATAAGTTGCGACGTCTGATGCCTAAAACCTAGACACCTCCACATGTGATCAATGTGATAACACACCTGGAGATGTCTGGGGTTTAGGCATCCGACTTCCCAACTTGCTCGAAATCTTCTCAATTCTTGCACACAACCTATACATGTGATAACACGACGCCCGGACAAGTTTCGTGATTTTCGTACTTTGTTTGGATTTTCTATAATTTAGAAACACTTTCCCGTAAGTTGTTCGTCATGTTACGACAACAAGATGCTCGACATTCAATGTGAGTTCTTGGATAAGGCCTCAATATACACCAAATATCATGAATATCATTTTTGAATCACCAAATTATATTATTTAATGCACCTGCAGTTCAATTTTGAAGTGTGCCAAAAAATTCGATAAAACAAAAAAACTAACGAAATATAACAAAAAAATCAAAATTAGGCCAAACTTGAGCAAGAAGTTTCAAATACTGTGGGAAAGCCTCACAAAAAATTGGGGGCAAAAAAACTAAAAAAAATTTTGTTCCCCGAGTGCCGGACTGGGGCACTCGGGGAAGAGGCACCTTCCCCGAGTGCCGGAACTGGGGCACTCGGGGAAAAGGCCCCTTCCCCGAGTGCAATGATCGGGCTCTCAGGGAAGTTATTTCGAAAAAAAAACACCAAGTCTTCCCCGAGTGCAAGAGAGAGACACTCGGGAAAGAAATTCGAAAAAGAAAAGACCCAACCAACGGCCCAACAGGCCACTCACGCACAACCCTAACACACCCCACGGCCCCGTGCCCTGTCCCGCCACCGCCCCCGCCCCTGCTCCGTCGTCCCCCCGCCCCGCCGCGCCGGCGCGCCCCCGCCCGCTCCACACCGGCGTGCCCTGGCCCCGCCGCCACGCCCCGGCACCGCCAGCGCGGCGCGCCCCCGCCGGCGCGGCGCGCCCCCGCCCTCTCCGCGTCGGCGCGTCCCCGCCCGCTCCCCGCCGACGCGGCCCCGCCGCCGCGCCCCGGCCCCGACGCCGCTGGCGTCCTCCCACGCGGCCGGTTGCAGGCCATGGGCCCGAACTACCTCATCTGGTCGCCGGTGACACACTCGGTACGCACAAATCGTCACATGCTAGCCTGCCTGCTGCCTCTGCTGCTGCGTGACTGCGTGTGATGACGATGACCTGATGATGCACAAACAATTGATGATGGCCTTGAAAAATAGCATCGGTTTTCTATTTTCTTCAACTACTAGACTATGATGAACTTTGCACTTCAAAGATTATTTACCACCAAAGGTCACTAATACTTGCTAAAGGAATTTGTTCACAAATCAGTCTTCAATTTCTCTGAAAACCATAGTTTCAGACTTGACAAATTTCCTGCCTGGCGCCCATTGTCACAGTGTCAAGTTCCAGTGTTGGAAGCTCTCTAAAAATTACTTATATCTTCCACATCTAGCTCAACAAATGAAAACTTAAGCTTACCAATGTACAAACATTCCATTTTGCTACTGAGGAGCCATTGAGCTTAAAGAAAATCTCTCTGAAATTGCTTGCAAACATAGCTAGTCCATACTGCTTTCAGACTTAGGCTGATTTCCAAGTGGCTGAAACAGAGCTATTGGCCCATTTTGCGCCTCTTCAAAAATTGAGATTCTTCACCAAACTTCTCAAACCACTGGACCAAGATAAAGTTTGAAGTTCGAACTTTATTTCCACTCAGTCACATTTCAAAGTTTACATACAAACTTTTCCAGAAACTGCAGTCATAAACAGCTAATCAATAATGATTCCAGACTTGACCATTTTTCAGTTTTCAGGTAGTGAATAGTAACTTTCAATCTTTAAATAATTAATGTAATCAAGTATTATTTTAGGGCTGCTTATGTTCATTTGTTCCATCTCTAAGTAATTTATGTACCCAAGTATATGTAACTATGCCACATGTATCTATATTTGATCAAGATCATGCATGAAGTGGTGTTAAGATCACCAATTCGGTACATGGGTGCTTGCACCTCTGTCCTCGGATGTGTCATTGACGGCCTTCGTGCCGGAATTGTGGATGTGTGGACATCGTGCCTTATATGTGTTGTCGGCCATTGAGCCGACTTCTTTCTTGCAGGTTTTGGAAACCTCTCCGTGCAGGAGAGGTTCTGCCGAAATTTTGTACTTATAGTGTTGTTTTTCTCGTTTTGCAGAGCAGGACCTGTCGGAGGGAACCCGGAGCACCTCGGCTACCCCGATCGTCTTCGTCAGCACTGCGGTCCTGCCTGCATAGCCTCTAGCCTGTCTCCACCGCCACCCTAGGTATAATTGAGCTCTTTTCCTTACCGTTGTCGTACGTAGATCGGTGTAGCCCAGTTAGGCGTCTCCCGTCTGAAACAGATTCGGTTGGAGATATGCGAATCTTTGTATATCTTTATGACCGTATTTGTTTCGGATTGTCCACGTTTTTTGGATAGCCTGCGGATGCGTAGATGTGTTAGTTTCCATGTTCTGCTCGGATCCGAGATGGAGTTTCGGCACCACCTCCCCGTTGTTCTCCGGATACACACTCTCCCTTCCAGGACGTGTATCGGGAGAGCAGTGGGGAGGTGCTGCCGAAATTTCGTCTCGGATCAGAGTAGAGCATGGAAACTAACCTCATCTACGCATCCGCAGGTGGGATTAGGACTATCCTTACCTATTAGACAGTAGGCACGCCGTGCAGATGCGATTGATGGTTATATTACTGCGTTATGTGTATATGCTAGAGAATGGATAATCGTGAGTGGATGTACACGGGACGCCCAAGTCAGGCTCAAGTGACCCGTGAATGGATGGATAAGACCGAGAAATTCTTGGACCATGCGTTTAAGGAAGCCAAGGGAGCGGGAGACACGTTTTGTCCCTGCAGCCAATGTAAAAACAAGAAGAAAAAAAAGGGAAGTTATGTTGAAGGATCTTTGCAAGTATGGATTTATGCCAAACTATACCCGGTGAGTGTGCCATGGTGAAGCCTATCGTCCCAGAGAGGAGGCCGTGAGACAACGCTTGGAGGCATTTGATGGTGATGGTGGGGTAGCAGGATGGTTAGGTGACTATGAGGATGCAACATTCACTGAAAGGCCTACGGAGGACGAGCAGGATGATAAGGAGGAGGAGCCAGAGCCGAGTGCTAAGGCGTTCTTGGCCATGTTGGAGTCGGCACAAAAGCTCCTACATGAGAAGACAACGGTTTCTCAACTTGATGCCATTGGGCGCCTACTGGGGTTGAAGTCCCAGCACAACATGACTCGAGCCTGCTTCGATGCTATGATGGCAGTTATTGGGGGACTGCTTCCGGAGGGTCATCATCTTCCGAGCAACTTGTACGAGTCAACGAGACTCCTTCGGGCACTGAAGATGCCGTATGATCAGATACATTGTTGTCCGAAGGGGTGCGTCCTATTTAGGGAAGAACACAAGGATGCAAAGTACTGTCCAAAGTGTAAATCCTCTAGGTATGTGGAGGTAGAGAAGGGTGATGGAACGAAGGAGCAGAATGAGAACATCCCCATGAAAGTCCTAAGACATCTTCCCATCATACCGAGGCTCCAACGGCTATTCATGTCCGAGGAGTCTGCGAAACAAATGACATGGCACAAGGAAGGCGGTCGATACAATCCTGACAAGATGGTACATCCAGCAGATGGTCAAGCATGGAAAATGTTTAATGCCAACCATCATCTCAAACATTTAGAGGCTCGTAATGTACGTGTTGCGCTGGCAACGGATGGGTTCAATCCTTATGGAATGATGTCAGCCCCATACACTTGTTGGCCTGTGTTCGCTATCCCCCTAAATCTCCCTCCCGGGGTCCTACTTCAACGGCAAAATATATTCTTGATGTTGATAATTCCTGGACACCCGGTGTTGACGGATAAAACTCGTATCCACCTACGATCCGCAAGCGTACGGACCTACACCTTTTTCACCACAGGGATTCCCTAGGTTCTTATAAATCCGCGGAGCAAGAGGATTACAAGCATTTGATCTAGCACTACTAACTAACTTATCCAAACCCTAATCTACGGTTAATCTAGAGAACAACTACGCTACACTAGAGAGAACGATTAAACTCACAAGATATGTAAAAGACACTTGCCCAAGGGTCTACGATACTTGAACATGCAACCGCTTAAGGTATTAAAACCGATCTAATCTATCGGGGGTTGTGACCACGGTTTCGCCCTTTCCCTCCCCCCGTACTGTAACTACGCGGAGGTATTCGTGACTAGACCTATGATGATCACGGCATATTGAAGGGTTCTAAGGGAGAAGTGAGATCTATATTCCCAACATGGCATGGTAGCTAACCTTAAATATGAAAGCATCTTCAACACTAGATGATAGATAGAAACCATACAAAGTTGCGATTACATCTCAAGATCGATTACAACCCATGGACAAATGAGAAGATTACCCCATCAAGGTGCTAGGCATAGCACCGTTGATCATGGTGACGCTTCCGACGGTGTCTTCCTTCTCCTCCGGGGGTGTCTTGGCAGGGCCTCGACGTCCTCCGCCACTTGTGGTTGCTTCCTTCGAGTAGAGCGATCCTTCTCGCGAATGATCTCCCTCCTCTTCTCCCTCTCTAGCTTGTGGACGACCTCTCGGGCAAATGGCTCTCTCTCTCTGCGAATGGTGGTGCCTCCACGTACTTAGGGTTGCATCATCTTCACGCTCAAGAAATGGGGGGCCGAACCGCCTCGGGAATGGGCCAGGCCGGCCGGCCTGGACCGACCGGCCCAGGTCCATTTCGGCCCGGTTCGGTCGCCCCTTCGCACACGTGGGTCCTCTTGACATTTTGCACTTTGCTCCCTCCAATTGCACCATTTTGATGATGTCATCCTCGCGTCCAAGATGGAGGGTCTTCTCGCATGAAGTTCAGTCTTTTACGCTTCAATCCTCGGGGATGTTCCTTTGTAACACTTCGGTCCTTGCCACCTTTGGGAGTGATTTCATCATGCTCTCAAACACGAACGGGACTCCTCAATTGCTCCTTTGAACTTGTTGTGACTCCGTCCTTTATGTTCATGTTTTCCTGCAAAAACATAACACTTCCAAATGCACATACAAAGATGAACTTGTTATATCATTAGTGTGCCTAGTGGTGGGTTAGTTTCATAATCAAGTCCAAACCAAAGTGTAATGAACATGTTTGGTGCACCAAAATACACCGTCAACATCTACCCCACGCTTAGATCTTGCTCGTCCTCGAGCAAGTACTCGTAAAAGAACTTTTGTCCAAGGTGTTGAAAACGTGCTCTGCTAATTCTTCCTTCACAAGTTAGTCAATCCTTTATCTTTGATATAATAAACATAAAGCAATGATCATCATACATGAACATGGGCGTTTAGAATCTTTACCTAATCGAGATTTACCCCACAACTCATACCTTTCACTCGAGGTCCTCAATTCCAGCCATGCTCACTTCTTTGCTTCCATTGGAGGGTTTTCATGATTTTTCAAAAATAAAATTCCTGCAACAAGTATTAGACAAAAACCTTTCTCCAAGTTCTCACATGTCGTTCATATGAAGTGGCCTAAACAATTCATAAACTCTCACCTCCCATAAGTCTCTCATATGTCATATAAGGTGGAGCTATAGGTATGGCTAGTGCAATTAACACGAGTATTGTCAAGCTAAGAACTTCCTCTAGTGGTTGTTTACCTTTCAAAGCTAATGAACATGAGAATTAAACCATAATGTGGGGATGTCAAGGATAAGAAGATGTATAATGGTGGACATGTGCAAGGGCAAAAGAAATTAAGACTACGAGGCACCGATGACGTCCTCGTTGTCGGATTGCACATGGTTGGAAAATGAATGGAAGTTTCGTCTCTTAACAACAACGCGGCATCCTTCCCCACACTTTATTTAACCTTCACTTGATTCATCCCTCCTCATATCTTTTCTTGCCTTTCCTCTTTCTTTCTTTCTTTCCTTTTTCTTCTTCTTTTTCTTTTCTTTTCTTTTTTTTCTCTTTCCCTTTTCTTTTTCTTTTCCATACACATATTTTTTTCTTTACTTCTCTCTCTCTTTTGACATCTTCACCTCTCTTTCAAAGCTCCTTACTCATCTCTTCTTGCATAAACACAATCTGAATTTAAAATAAAAACCATGCTAGAGACGAGACGAAACTTCGAACATAGGTTGTGTTCAAGGAATACGATGCACAAAAGAGATATTATGGTTTGGGTATGGAATTCGGCGATGTACGGGACTTTCGATGTGAGAGTCTCGTTACCAAATACATGACGAGGCTAGCAATAAAAGATAAACACAAGGACATGATCATTGCTCAAAATTAAAACTTCCAAGAGAGAAGGATCCTAGCCCAACTCATTATGCTAACCGCACTTATGGTGGAGCGAATATTGAATTGGCTTTGTATAGGATTTTTTTTTGTCTCTCAACTTGGAAAAAGAGAGTTTGCTAACCTTTATTACAAGGGTTTTTCGTATAGTTTTCAGAATTAAACTCCTCCAACATTAGCATCAAACTTAGCACAACCGAAACGAAGTTCGAGATCAAAGCATGATGCGGGTACTTTTAAAGGTAAAAACTCCACTAAGCACCACGGTAAACGTTTCAAACCAAGTGCTTAAAGACAAACATACAAGTAAAGAGAGAAAAGCATTGCAAGAGACAAAAATTTAAAAGACACTTTTTATTTGATTTTCTTGACTCGAACACTAAATTTAAGACACTTTAAACTTTGAAAAATTAAAAAGCACACCTAAAAACTTAAGACTCTCAAACTCTCGCAAAATCTAAACCAAACCGAACTAAACTTACTAAAGCAAAAGGATCTAGCTAGCTAGCTCTCCCCCACGCTAAAACCATACGACGTCCTCGTCGTATCTTACAAAAATCCTAAGGGGGGGGAGAACCCTACTTCCTAGTGGAACTTTCCACAGCTCTTACACCACTTGTTCTTCATGTTGCCCACCATTCCAAACAACTTCCGCACGTTCCGATTAAGGAACTTGTAGTCGTCATCGACTACTCGTTCCAAATCTTCCATATGTTGCTTCATCGCCTCCATAGCCTAGAAACACTCCTCGACCGATGCGTAGAGATCTGAGATGGAGTGACGGCAAGCCGCACAACATAATGGATGCATCCCGAATGGGTCGACATCGCCAGGGTCATCACCGTTGTCGCTGTCGCCGCCGTCGTCGGGATCTCCGCCACCGTTAGGACCTTCGGGAGTCTTCTCTTTGGGCACCTCTTCCCAATAGAAGAGGTCGTTGTCGTCCCTTCCGGTGGCTGCCCACGAACTCGGGCTGTGGTCGTCGGAGTAGTCACTCCCCCCGTAATCTTTTGGCTCGGGCGACACCTCCTTGTAGTCTTTCCTCTTCATGCCTCGGATTCGCTCCGATCTACGGACGAGAGTAGAGACCCTCTCCTCCTTGACGTGGTGGCGAGATGCGATTGGCCCGGTCGGGACACGCCCTCCGCAACGGATGCGGGCGGTCCTCTAGATCTCCATTGATGGCTTGAGCTCGCATCACTTCGCCTCCTCCGGCTTCAAAGGCTTCTCGGTGCCTAGCTTGATCTCCACACTCCTTGGGGACGTCATGGCTGCTGCTTGGGTGCAAAAGGATGCGAATTGGGATGGATTCCCGAGCTCCAACCTCGTCCCCTTAAATAGTCCGGGAAGGAATGCCCTAGAACCCATCTTTTCCTTTTCTTGACTTTCCTAAAATTTTCTGACCAAACAAGGAAGTCGAAGACGCGCGTCCCAGAGAAAACCGGGGGCGAACGCCACCCAGGCCCCCTGGGCCGATCGGACCGGGCCGGCCGGCCTGCCTTGTTTCGCGGGCCGGTTCGGTCCGGTTTTTTGCGTGCCCCACTATTTTTCAGTTGCTAGCCCATGTGAAAAAGTTGGCCTGGTAAAACTTCGCGAGAAACTCTAGAAAAATAAAAGAAGAGCTATTTACAAAATGCTCACCTTGTTTTACGTCCTAGGCTCGACGTTCGGGCTCGTCCTCCATGATGAAAATATCAATATGGTGAAGGGGCACAACGTCGGGTTCGTAATAAACCTTAAGCCGTTGACCATTCACCATGAATTGATCACCTTTCATATCCATGATGGTAACCGCTCCATTGGAGAGCACCGAATGAACAATGTAAGGTCCATCCCACTTGCTTTGCAATTTCCCCTTTCCGAAAGTTTTGAATCTCGAATTATAGAGGAGGACCTTATCTCCTTCTTTAAACTCCTTCTTCTTTAATCTTTTGTCATACCACCTTTTGATTCTCTCTTTGTATATGCTTGCGTTTTCATAAGCTTTCAACCTCATCTCCTCTAGCTCGCTTATTTGGATTCTCCGTTTTACCACCGCGGCGTCTAGATCGAGGTTCATCTCTTTAATTGCCCAATAGGCCTTGTGTTCTAGCTCAACCGGAAGGTGACAAGCCTTGCCATAAACAAATTGATATGGGGTCATACCTATCGGTGTCTTGAACGCTGTTCGATATGCCCACAAAGCTCCATCCAACTTCTTTGACCAATCCTTACCTCCCTTCTCTATAGTTTTGTTAAGGATGCTCTTTAGTTGCCTATTCGATGTTTCCACTTGTCCGTTGGTTTGTGGATGATAAGCCGTAGAGACTCTATGTTCAATCCCTAACTTGGACAAGCACTTCTTAAAGTTTTTCCCGGTGAAGTGAGTTCCTCCATCGCTTATCAAAATTCTCGGAGTACCGAAGCGAGGGAAGATCACACTCTTGATCATTGCAATGGATTCTTCCGTGGAAGCTTTACGACATGGCATGGCCTCTACCCACTTGGACACATAATCAACCATGACTAGGATGTGCTCAAATCCATGTTAGTTTTTGAAAGGCCCCATGAAGTCAATTCCCCAAACATCGAATAAATCGATTTGTAGATTGTATTTCAAGGGCATGGCATTCCTTTGAGAAATGTTTCCGGTTCTTTGGCATTTGGGGCATGATGCAACATATCTTTTAGTATCTTCATGCATCTCCGGCCAAAAGAATCCGCTGGACCACACCTTTGCTTGGGTCCGAAAATGGCTATAGTGTCCACTGTACTCCGTCGAGTGGCACTTTCTCAAAATCTCTTGCCTCTCTTCTCTTGGTACACATCTTCTCATAACTCCATCATTCCCAAGTTTGAAGATATAAGGTGAATCCCAAAAATATTTCCGGCTTTCGGAGACTATCCTCCTTTGAGTGTTTTTATCTAAGTGATCAAGAGGCATTCTCCGAATTGCTCGAATGATATCGATCATCCAAGTATCCTTGTCGAGTATTCGGTAGAGGTGGTCATCTCTCATCTTATCCTCTATGGGCTCTTTATCATCTTGTCCGCGGTTCATCCTAGACAAATGATCGGCCACAACATTTTCCACCCCCTTTTTGTCACGAATTTCCACATCGAACTCTTGGAGAAGAAGGATCCAACGAATCAACCTTGGTTTAGCGTCCTTCTTAGCCAAAAGATACTTGATGGCCGCGTGATCGGTGTAAACAATGACCTTCGAGTTCATGATGTAAGATCTGAATTTTTCAAAGGCAAACACCACCGCTAGCAACTCCTTTTCCGTAGTGGCATAATTTAATTGTGCCTCACTAAGAGTTTTACTAGCGTAGTATACGGCGTGAACTCGGCCTTCCTTTCTTTGACATAAAACCACTCCTACGACGTAGTCACTTGCATCGCACATAATCTCGAAAGGTTGACTCCAATCCGGAGGTTGAATGATGGGAGCACTCACTAAAGCATTTTTCAAGGTCCAGAATGCCGCTAAGCACTTCTCGTCAAAGTCAAAAGTCACATCCTTTTGAAGAAGTTGTGTTAAAGGCTTAGTGATCTTTGAGAAGTCCTTAATAAATCTTCTATAGAATCCGACATGGCCTAGAAAGCTCCTCAAGGACTTAACATCCGTTGGAGGTGGGAGTTGCTCAACCGTCTCCACTTTAGCTTTGTCCACTTCAATTCCTCTCTCGGATATAACATGTCCGAGCACTATGCCTTGCTTTACCATGAAGTAGCACTTTTCCCAATTTAACACTAAGTCTACCTCCGCACACCTTGTGAGAACCTTATCTAAGTTTGGCAAGCAATCCACGAATGTTTTCCCATAAACGGAAAAAATCATCCATGAACACCTCGACAATTTCTTCGATGAATTCCGAGAACACTGCCATCATGCAACGTTGAAAAGAGGCCGGAGTGTTGCATAAACCGAAGGGCATCCTTCTATATGCAAACGTTCCATAAGGGCAAGTAAACGTTGTCTTGTGTTGATCATCCGGGTGAATGGGAATTTGCATGAACCCCGAGTACCCATCGAGAAAGCAAAAATAAGCATGGTTTGCTAATCTCTCGAGCATCTCGTCAATGAACGGTAGGGGGAAGTGATCTTTCTTCGTTGCTTTATTTAGCTTTCGATAATCGATACACATCCGCCATCCGGTCACGGTTCTTTGCGGTATTAACTCGTTCTTCTCATTCTTCACCACGGTCAAACCTCCTTTCTTCGGCACACAATGCACTGGGCTCACCCATTCGCTATGCGGCACCGGGTAGATGATTCCGACATCAAGTAGCTTGATAACCTCCTTCTTTACTACCTCTCACATGGCATGAGTTAACCTCCTTTGATGGTCCACTACGGGCTTACATTGGTCTTCCATAGGTATACGATGAGTGCAAAAGGCTGGGCTAAGTCCTTTGAGATCATTGATTGAATATCCAATCACCTTCTTGTGCTTTTTCAATAAATTCAGCAACTTCTCATTTTCTTCGGGACTCAACTCGTCACTCACGATGACTGGATAAGTCTTGTCTGGGCCCAAAAATTCGTACTTTAATCCTTTGGGCAAAGGTTTGAGATCCACTTCGGGCACTTGTGGCTCTTCGGGTTCAGTGTCTCCTATATCTTCAAAATTTTCTTCCTCCACGCTTCCATCTTGTGGTTCTAATCCCTTCGTTGCTTCCTCTAGTTCCTCATCTTGTTGATCATTGGATTGATTCTCCATCGCTCTTTGCAGCGGGTCTCTAAGGGTTTCAACAAAACAAAGACTACCTACCTCCTCTACTTCTTCATCTTCGGGAGGAAAAGGTGAAGGGTGACTAGAAACGCGAAGAAAATTATATGTGTACTTCTTTCCATTAAGATTTATTGTCACTTTGCCTTCTCCGGCATCCAACACGGCATCAACCAACTTAAGAAAAGGCCTACCTAGGATTATGTGATCATGATTACTATGGTAAGCATCTATAACAAAGAAATCGATTGGTATGCACTTTCCAGAGATGACTACATTAATGTTGCAAGCAATACCTAGAGGTTTAATAGTTCTACCATCTCCCATGATTAGTTTTGTTGAAGTTGGAGCTAAGTCTAGGTTGTGGTCTTGAACTTTATCGTAAATTTTGGAGGATAGGACACTTACTTGGGCTCCGATGTCGCATAAAGCTTTGCATTGAACTCTGTTGATCTCGCAACTCAAGTGTGGTGTCGTCTTCTCCTCTTGGTCGGATCCTATTGCATAAACTTCGGCGAGGCGAGCATATGGCGATGCTTCGGGCTTGATTCCCATGATTCTTTTCACCTCGGCTATGTGATCCGGATCCACTTCATCATCACTAAAGAGCTTTCGAAAGATCTCACCAGTGGTTTCAAGATCGTACGAATCTTCCGCTTGCTTTTCCGGCGGGAAGTCTACTTCTAATGCTCTCGCCACCCCCTTTTGGTTAGGGAACGGTCTTCTCTTGTCGAATACTTCTCTGTAATCAATCGGAATCCAATCCATTTGCTCGAACTCCCTTAATGGCTTTGCGCTTGACATACTCCTCTTGTTTGTTTCATTTGACTTGGCGAAGTCAACGCTTGGGGTAGTTCTTGTCTTGGTGTGTACTTCTTCAAAATTTTCCGGGATTGGCTCCTCTTTCTTGTCTTCCGGGGTTGCCTTTTTGGAAATTTCAGCACATGTCTTCATCCTCGAATCGCGTTCCGGCTCTCCCGAAAGTCTTGTTTCCCAATCTCTTCGCATGGCCGCCGCTTTGCTAATCTTTTGTAAAAGTTGAGCGGCTTTCGTGAGTGTTTTCTCCATGAGATCCCCACCTGCACACATTTGAACATGTTCCATGCAACTAGGGGTTAGGGAAAAGAAAAATTTATGCAAGAGTACGTCACCGGAGAAGCCGAGTCTTGGTCCTTGTTCAATTAACTCATTAAATCTATTCCAAGCTTGGTCTATTCCTTCCTCTTCTCCTTGCATGAAGGTGATCACTTGCCTCCTTAGATGTTGGACCTTGCTTATTGGAAAAAACTTCTCGCAAAATTTCTTCGTCAACTTGTTCCAATTGCCTTCAACTTCAAAGGATGCAAACGAGTACCACGTCTTTGCTTCGCCGGCAAGTGAGTAGGGAAAGAGATTCCACTTGAACCATTCATCGGGAACTCCTTCTTGACGCACCGTGTTGCATAGCGTCGTTAAATGCCTTATGTGTCTATATGGGTTCTCCGTGTCCATCCCTTCAAATGGGGTTGCCGCCGCCATCTCGATGATCCTAGCTTTGATTTCATACTTGGTCACTTCGAGCTTCGAATCCGACTCTTGTACATTTATGTCTTCACGTCAAGGGCTAGCGTAATCCCTTAGCGATTTCTCCGGTTCTTCCACGGGGTGGTTGGCGAATGCCATCTAGACAACAAGATAGAAAAACAAAAACAAAACAAAGTGGTTTTCTAGGTAATAGGGGTTAGATGTTAGCGATAAACGATAAACAAAACTAAAACAAAATTAGATGCAAAACCAAACAATGTAAACTGGCTTGCTCCCCGGCAACGGCGCCAGAAAAAAGGGGTTTGTTGACGGATAAAACTCGTATCCACCTACGATCCGCAAGCGTACGGACCTACACCTTTTTCACCACGGGGATTCCCTAGGTTCTTATCAATCCGTGGAGCAAGGGGATTACAAGCGTTTGATCTAGCACTACTAACTAACTTATCCAAACCCTAATCTACGGTTAATCTAGAGAACAACTACGGTACACTAGATAGAACGATTAAACTCACAAGATATGTAAAAGACACTTGCCCAAGGGTCTACGATACTTGAACATGCAACCGCTTAAGATATGAAAACCGATCTAATCTACCGGGGGTTGTGACCACGGTTTCGCCCTTTCCCTCAGCCCGTACTGTCACTACACGGAGGTATTCATGACTAGACCTATGATGATCACGGCGTATCGAAGGGTTCTAAGGGAGAAGTGAGATCTATACTTCCAACATGGCATGGTAGCTAACCTTAAACATGAAAGCATCTTCAACACTAGATGATAGATAGAAACCATACAAAGTTGCGATTACATCTCAAGATCGATTACAACCCATGGACAAATGAGAAGATTACCCCATCAAGGTGCTAGGCATAGCACCGTTGATCATGGTGACGCTTCCGACGGTGTCTTCCTTCTCCTCCGGGGGTGTCTTGGCAGGGCCTCGACGTCCTCCACCACTTGTGGTTGCTTCCTTCGAGTAGAGCGATCCTTCTCGCGAATGATCTCCCTCCTCTTCTCCCTCTCTAGCTTGTGGACGGCCTCTCGGGCGAATGGCTCTCTCTCTGCGAATGGCGGCGCCTCCACATACTTAGGGTTGCATCATCTTCACACTCAAGAAATGGGGGGCCGAACCGCCTCGGGAATGGGCCAGGCCGGCCGGCCTGGGCCGACCGGCCCAGGTCCATTTCGGCCCGGTTTGGTCGCCCCTTCGCACACGTGGGTCCTCTTGACATTTTGCACTTTGCTCCCTCCAATTGCACCATTTTGACGATGTCATCCTCGCGTCCAAGATGGAGGGTCTTCTCGCATGAAGTTCAGTCTTTTACGCTTCAATCCTCGGGGATGTTCCTTTGTAACACTTCGGTCCTTGCCACCTTTGGGAGTGATTTCATCATGCTCTCAAACACGAACGGGACTCCTCAATTGCTCCTTTGAACTTGTTGTGACTCCGTCCTTTATATCCATGTTTTCCTGCAAAAACATAACACTTCTAAATGCACATACAAAGATGAACTTGTTATATCATTAGTGTGCCTAGTGGCGGGTTAGTTTCATAATCAAGTCCAAACCAAAGTGTAATAAACATGTTTGGTGCACCAAAATACATCGTCAACACCCGGGAAACAAAATGGGTGTGTACATGCAGCCTGTCTATGATGAATTGATCAAGGCTTGGAATGAAGGCGTACTGACTTACGACCGAGCTACAAAGAAGAACTTCAGAATGTATGTTTGGTACCAGTACTCCATGCATGACTTCCTGGCATATGGGATATTCGCCGGCTGGTGTGTCCACGGGAAGTTTCCATGCCCGGTATGCAAGGCAGCTCTTGAGTTCATTTGGTTGAAGAAGGGTGGCAAGTTCTCGTCGTTTGACAAGCATCGACAGTTCCTCCCTCTTGACCATGCATTTAGAGGAGACACCAAGAACTTCACAAAAGGTGTCACAGTGACCAGCCCTGTACCTCAAAAGATGACTACTGCTCAGGTTCATGCTCAGATAGATGCTCTTGTGCTACCGACGCAGAAAGATAATCCAAAGAAGGGTAAAAGAAAGAAACTTAATCCAAAGAAAGATAGTTGCCTAATTTCATTACATGGTTTCAAAGAACATGATTTCATTACATGGTTTCAAAGAAAGGTACCTTCTGGCCAACTTAGGTCGTTCCAAGTTTGGTGTTGATAGTTGCCTAATTTCATTTCTCTCCTTCTTGAGCTTGCAGTGCAAAAGTGATTTGTCTATAAATGTCGAATTACGACAAGTGGCCAGAGGCTTTGACTACAAGGTCTTGTCATTTAACGCTTATGACGTGAATGGATATCACTTTCACACACAAGCTACGAGAAGAGTCGGCCCAATCCAAGGACCACCAATACCGGAGTATTTATGCCTAGAGTAGTTACGCCTGACGAGGAGCGTGAGGAGCCTGAGGACTATTATGGCATAGTTGAAGAAATATATGAGTTCGAATTCCATGGTGAAAAGGCACCTAAGCCAGTCATATTCAAATGCAAGTGGTTTGATCCTGGAGTATCGAAAAAGTCCCCTAAATTTGGGATGGTCGAAATTAGACATGATTCCTTCTATCTAGGAGAGGATGTCTATATTGTGGCTCAACAAGCCAGGCAAGTTTATTATTGTCCATATGCTTGCAAAACCGACCCACGTCTTCAGGGATGGTATATTGTGCACAAGGTGTCGCCACATGGTAAATGTGCTCGCCCAAACGATGATGATTACAACTTGAACCCACCCACGAATGATGAGGAGTTCTATCAACAAGACGAGGGGCTACCAGGGATGCTTGAGATAGACTTAACTGAAGATATTGAAATGGAAGTAGATGAGGAATGGGTTGTTGACGAGGAAGCTGCAGATGAGGTGCATGATCCGAGAGACTTGAAAATGCTTGACGGACTACAACTAGACAATGACAGCGATGAGGATGAGGCTATTGACGATTTGGAGGCTCTTGATAGTGATGACGAGACCTATCGTCCATAACTCCATATAATCCCGATCATGAAGAATATTAGAAATACATGTAATACTTCTCGTTTTAATACTTGTAAATATTAGAAAAACATGTAATACTTCTCGTTTTAATACTTGTAAATACATTTTCTTTGTTTTGCTTCCTTGCTAAGTACTTCTCGTTTATCTAGACTAATACTGATTTATTTGTTTTAATTGCAGGTGATGGGGCCCACTAGGAGGTGTCGCTCGGCTTACTCGAGACCGAGGGAGCCGGAGCCGGAGCCAGCGGTTGGGGAGCCGGAGCCGGAGCCGTCAGAGACGCAGAGGAGGGGGAGGGGCAGGCCCAGGCTGGAGGCATTGATTGACCACGACCTCGGCTCCTCTCGCTCTTCTAGGGACAATGACGTCCCTCCGCAGATGTACGATGAGGGGGTTCCACACGGGTCCGAGGAGGCGGTTCTGCACGCGTCCGAGGAGGGGGCAGGGGGTTCGACTTCCTCTGCAGCCTCGATACCATATAAGCGAGGTCCCAGTCAGCTCCCGAAGCGACCGATTCCTGTTGACCGCCGCCCATTGATTGCACCCGAGGGGGATAGGTAAGTAACTTCATATGTTCTTCATTTGATATATAGAAAAATCAGAATAAGAACTAATAATAACTATTGTTAACCACTTGTGCAGGAACTGGATACTTGTTGAGGAGGGGGTGGAGGCTCACAATGTCAATGGGATCTTGGGACTTCTGTGTAGGGAACACTTCCCTGGCCTGGTGTACAAGTCAGAGGAGGATGTGGAGGGAGAGTTACCCTCATTTGACCAGTACACCCTCTTCCCCGCAGATGAACCGTACAGAAACTTGGCGGATCAGGTGATTTCGGAGTTGTGGGTAAGCCTTTCTCGCTCTACGACCCTCATTTCATTGCTTTCATTGGACATTCTTGAAATAAAATAATGGATACCTCGTGTCTTTATGCAGGACTTCTTCAAATGCCAACCAGGACAGGAGGAAAGGGCGTATCAGGTGGCTTACACTTCCTGTAAAAGGCGTGTCTCGGACTTGTATTATGAGGCCTGCCTGCAGGTGCACATTGACTACAACGCCACCTACTGTAATAGAAGAATCAACAGAAAGCAGGCAAGAAGTGAGACAGAGATTCTGACAAGGGAGCAGTATCTCCAGGCAAATAGAAAACATCTCCTATTGATCTCTTTTCAGATTACCTATGCCTAATTTGATCTTCTGATGGCTTGTAGGTGATTCCGAGCTGGTGCGCCACCTTTTGCGATTGTTGGGCTGCTATGGTGGAGAAATGGTTGGACGCGGACTGGCAGAAGGTGCACCAAGAGAAAAAAGACCACCGTATGCTGATGCCAGGTGTACCGCACCATCAGGGTAGCGCCAGCCTCAGCAAATACAAAAAGACATATGTAAGTTGCCACCACTTGTCTAATCTAGCCGCGCTCAATTCTGCATGATTCCTAACCACATGTTGCCTTTTTTGTAGGAGGCGACGCATGGTGGCGGGCCAATTGGCCAACTCGCGGCGTATGCTCTGGCCCACATGGGCCCGGCAAAGTCCAACATCGAGTACAACCCGGATGCGGGCCCAGAGGCGTACACCAACTCCAGCGTCCACACCCGCCTTAGTTCGTACACGGAGGCGTCAAGGTTAGTCCACGGGCCAGACTACGATCCGAGGTCCGAGGAGCACCTTGATCCTGAGCTAGTGATGAGGATTGGGCAAGGCAAGAAGCATGGGCGGTTCTACATTGGCGACGGCATCCTCGACACGGCCTCTACTCCTCCTCTCGACCGCCTACGAGCAGCGAGCATGAGCTCTAGTGTGCCCATAAGCCAGCGGCCGACAGCGATAGCGTCACTCCAGGTAAGTATTCTCACTTTCATTAGTCGTTCTTTGACTTTTACGTTCCTTAGCTCTGCATTATTGGAATATTGGTGTCAAATGTTGCAGGACGAGATGCAGCATCTTCGGGACCGGCAGGAGGCCCTGCTGGCTCAGCGGGAGGCTGAGCGAGAGGCTCAGCTGGCCGAGCGGGAGGCTCAGCTGGCCGAGCGGGAGGCGAGCGGGAGAGGATACAAGCTTTGGAGGCCCAGACACAAGGTTTGCTCGCATTCGTGCAACAACTTGGGGAGCAGCAAGGTTGGCAGATCCCAGCACAACTGCTTGCACCACCATGACCACCTCCACCACCTCGTCGAGAGTCCACTCCGGTGAGTATGAGTACAATTGTTTTACTTTCTGTGCTAATGCTTAGTGTCAAACCTAGTGATAGCCGTCGTGCCGGATTTGTTGATGTGTCGGCCTTCGTGCCGGAGTTGTTGATCTGTCGGTCTTCGTGCCGGAAATGTGGTTGTCGGCCTTCGTGCCGACCTTCTTCTTGCAGGTTTTCAAAACCTCCCCATGCAGGGGAGGTGCTGCCGAATTTTTCAACTTTTCTTTACAACTTAGATTTTTATCTTGTCACTCACGTGCAATTTCTTTTCTTTTTTCAGCGGCACTCGGGGGCGTCGTCGAACCATGTCGGAGGGTCGCCGGTGTCGCACGTCGGGGCATCCCCAACTGGAGGATCGCCGGGATCGCGTGTCGGGCCTTCCCCAGCTAGAGCATCGCCGGGATCGCACGTTGGGACATCCCAACCCTCCCAGTTGCCGTGAGCCGCCCGCGGACTCGTTTTTATGTATTGCACTTGTGAACTTGGAATAATGTGTACTTTTGGATGTGTGGTTTGTAATATATTGTGGATTCCGGAGATATTTGATCGTTTGTCATTTATAAATGTGGTTTGTGATATATTGAAGTCGATTTGTGGTTTGTATAAATATATGCTTTGTTTGTCACACGGTAAAGAAAAAAAAAGGTCAGTGGCACTCGGGGAAGATAATTTTAAAAGAAAAAAAACGAAATTCTTCCCCGAGTGTTTGGTCCGCGGCACTCGAGGAAGGGTATTTAAAAAAAAAGAAACCTCTTCCCCGAGTGTTTGGTTCGCGGCACTCGGGGAAGGGTATTTTTAAAAAAAAGAAAATTTTTTCCCGAGTGCCCGTGGAGCGACACTCGGGGAAGAGGTTTTCTAAAAAAACAAATTTCTTCCCCGAGTGTTGCACTCAGGGAAGAGGTTTCAAAAAAAAAGAAATTTCTTCCCCGAGTGTTGCACTCGGGGAAGAGTTTTTTTTAAAAAAAACAAGAGATGGCGCCGACGGCGTTAAATCATCCCCGAGAGGGAGCATGGCACTCGGGGAAGGCTTCCCCGAGTGCACGAGATTTGGCACTCGGGGAAGGCCGCTTCCCCGTGAGAAGCGTCCCCGGTAGGTCTTCCCCGAGTGTTGCACTCGGGGAAGCCTTCCCCGAGTGTTTTGGGGTCTTCCCCGAGTGCACTCGGGGAAGCGGGCGTCTCCCGTAGTGAGCAGTGCTGACAAAAATGTGACGAGCAACATGCATGGGCCATATTGTCATCACTTACTGCAACTGCATGTGCAGTAATTAATCAGCTACTCCCTCCGTCTTTTTTATTTGACGTTGCACAGTTCAAAATTGAACTAATCACCGTCATGTAAATAAGAACAGAGGGAGTACAATATTGACCCTATTTGGATCAAGGGGCTGAACATTATCTCCCCGTGTTAGCTCTAAATTAGGTCTTGGCTCTTGGGTCTCCAAACAGAAGGAGCTAAACTTGTAGGAGCAAATGAGACGACTTATCATGCATTGATGGAGTGCTCTCTCACTCAAGATTTCTGGAGGAAACTCAAGAAACTGGAGGGGATTAAGCTATCGAAGCTTCACTCGCGGACTTAGCCAGAGGATCTCTTGGATGATAAACATTGGCGAAAGGAAGATAGAACCGTTATTCTCTGTGGCATGTGGTCCCTGTGGAACAAACGTAATGACTAGTACCACACGAAGAAACTGATCGAGCATGCACTGGCAATTGATTAGGCAATGGATGCGTGTTTCCACCTCCTGATTGCCTAGAAAAACACTCGATGGGATCCATCCATCGTGGCGGATAAATGGCGACCTCCACCAAAAGAAGTGGTGATCAATTGTGATGGCGGCTTCCAGGTAGAAGACATGAGAGGATCAACATGCGCTATACTGCGAGGTATGATGGATCCTTCCTCGGTGGTTCAGCGAAGTGGCTGCTGATTGTATCATCGGCCTTGGTGGCGGTCTGGTGGCAGCAGAGGCATGCCGTGATGGCTTACGCATAGTTCTCAATAGGTCGGAGCTCAGCAACAAGATTTTGAAGACAGATTTGCTTCAGCTTGTTTCTCTGTGGAACTCGCGTCGACAACAGCGATCGGATATTGTTGTTATCCTACAGGAGATAGAGGAGATGGTCCATCTGCTAACCTATTTTTATTTTTGCTCATGTAAAAAGATCGGCCAATAATACCGCTCATATCTGTGCTAAGCAAGTGTCTCAGGCCCTGTTTGGGGGAGCTGCCCTTAGCTTTTGATTCTCTCATAAGCTCCAAAAGCTAGAAGCTCCCCCAAACGAGGTCACTTCTACAAGCTGCCAAAAGCTGCAAAAGCTTGGTTTCGGAGAAGCATGATCGGGGTCGCTTCCCGAGCTTTTCAGCCTCCCGCCCCTCAAATCCCCTCCCTACTCCATCTGCCGCTGCCCCAAGTTCCCTCCCTCCCTCGAGACGGCGCCGCCCCCGACGGCCGGCCCCTCCTCGAGGTTCCTCCTTCAACAACCTCTGTCGGACCTCCGAGCTAGCTCTGGCCTCTAGATCTACGACTGCACCTTCCCGAGATCTCTGACCTCGACTCCTGTCCTCTCCCCACAGACGCAGGTCCCGCATCCGCCGCTGCCACCAACTCTTCCCTGTCGACCGCGGCTCCCTGACTCATCCCCTTGCCGGACCCGCCGCCGCCCTTGCCCTCTTTCCTCGCCAGCCCCGCCCCTGCCCTCAACCCCTCCTCGGCTGTTGTTGTTGCTCACAAGCTCATAGCAAAAGCAACCCACCTTTGCTTCTCTGAAAAACAGCTTCCCGGGGAAGCAAGTGGAGCTTTTCCAAGTTGAGCTTTTAGAAAAGCTTAAGCTCCCCCAAACAGGGCCTCAGTCTAGGTTTAGCTAGTTTCATGTTGCAGGATCAGCCACATACCTTTCTTTTATCCTCTTTGCAGAGTGATTGTAACCCTCCAGTTTAATGAACGAAAGCTATGTTTCTACAAAAATGTTATAGCCTCCCTCAAAATCCTTAGCCCCCAACAAGAAAGTTGAATGGAGCTAAACAAACATTGGAGCTAAATATTAGGAACAATGTCATGCATTACATTATTTTGAGTGTGAGCGTCAAACACTGCACCTAGTAGAGACGACGTCTGACAAATCCAAGACATATATAATAGTAGCAATACTATATATCATCCCAATTTTATTTATCAGTAGTTCAGCAGTACACACCATTTTGAGATGACACGAACATTGCACACACGATTACAACACTGACGACACACATATATAATACATATACTACATAGCACTATTATTCATTACCAGATAGTAGCTCCAATCAAGGAACGACTGAACGACCACAAAGCATACACTCATGACGGTATTTAGAACAGATAAGAGTTCACAGGCCGGCAAACTTCATTCAAACCAAATACGATAGGTCGACCACACTGGAGCGATCAAGCCAACACAGCCGACCTGATCGACCTCCTGGTATCGATATTAACCACCCCAAGGAAGGAATGCAGTTAAAATGGTCCCATCGAATCCACGACGGACTTGATGTCTGCAGCGACAGTCTTTGCATCACAGGAAATGCCAGCCAGTCCTTTCATTGACAGCCCAACACAGTAGAGGCCATTTTCACCTTTCCAGTGATTGGGGAACTCTCTTTTGGGCCTGCCACTCTCGTTCAGCAAGCCCTCACCATCCTGCATATTTGGTAGCAGCACGAATTTTAATTTGTAAGAATATGACACCATTATTCTCTGAACACAACCCAACAAACGCATTTATTTGGTATAACAGAATGCAGTGCTTTAAGTTTCTGGTTAAGCTAGTAAACAAACAAAAAAGTAGCTTTTCCATAGGCGGTGGAAGTTTGCATGTTTTTTCTTAGTAACCGCCCCCCCCCCCCCCCCCCCAAAAAAGCATTAGATCGAAAAGGGGGTTTAAATCAGCATCCTAAATTTTTCATGGTTGGCAGAGGCAGAATACATATTAGACACTTTTGAAGACTGCCACAATTGAAGTTTTAATCAAAGGTAAAAATAATAATTTCTTCATTTAATCACAGTGAGGAGGTAGACCGGCTGCGAGGAGAGGACCGATTTGACGAGACTTGCACGTCCTGCTTGCGTTAGGTTTCTGCCGTTCCAGGTGGAGAGCTTACCGGCAGCCTTATCGAACAGTGGCTGGAAATCGATTTTCCTGAGCCTTCGCGGTGTGAGGGGAAGCCCAAGGTATTTGATGGGGAAAGCTGCTCTGTTTAGCGGGAGATTTGCCAGGGCGGCGTCTAGGTCGATGTTGTCGCAACTGATAGGCGTGACACTTGTCTTTTGTAGATTGGTCTGCAGACCCGTGACCTCACCAAAGTTTAAAAGGATGCGTTTGAGGTTGTCGACGTCTAAAGGTGTTGGTTTTAGGAAGATTACTGCGTCGTCTGCATACATGGAAGCCCGAAATCTGGCCGTATGACCGTTGAGCTTAGAGAGGAGCCCCCTTTCTGTCGTGATTTGTAGTAAGCGTTGGAGGGGGTCGATGGTCAAGATGAAGAGGAGGGGGGAGAGCGGGTCCCCCTGGCGCAGACCTCGGCCGTGCTGTATCGGATTGAGGGGGATCCCGTTTAGCAAGACACGCGAGGTGGAGGAGGTAAGCAGGTCTGAAATCCAATTGCGCCAGCACGTCGGGAATCCCAAGCGATCCATGAGAGAGAGTAGGTAGTCCCACCGTACCGAATCGAAAGGTTTGGAGATGTCGAGCTTGAGGAGAAGAGTTGGTGTCTTTGTTCTATGGAAGCGTCTTGTTAGGTTGCGCACGTACAAGAAATTATCATGGATGCTTCGTCTTTTGATGAATGCTCTCTGGCAAGGCGAAATTAACTTGTCCATGAGGGGGGCTAGACGCAAGGCGAGTATCTTGGTAATTAATTTGGCGACAGCGTGGATCAAGCTAATTGGCCGGAAGTCGCGTATGTCTTCTGCTCCATCTTTCTTCGGGATGAGGATAATGTTCGCCTTGTTAAGCAGGTTTAAGTCCCGACACCGATTATTGAAGAAGGAGATTAAAGCCGCTGAGACGTCTGCCCGTATTATGGGCCAGCACTTTTTGAAGAACAGTCCGGTGAAGCCATCCGGTCCAGGAGCCTTATCAAGGGGTAGTTGGCAGATCGCCTGCCAAATTTCGCCTTCAGAGAAAGGGCCGTCCAAAGAGGAAAGGTCGGGTGCGGAGAGGTCCAGATCCGGCCAAGAGAAGTCGCGGGAGCGTGGCGGGGGTGAGGTCATGCCGCTACTGAAGTGGTCCTGCACGATGCATTGTTTGTCCTCGTGATTAAAGAGCCAGCCCTGCTGGTGGCGAAGGCGTTGAATAAAATTCTTTCTCCTCCGACCGTTCGCCCTAAGATGGAAGACGCTTCGCAGACGCTTCGTAGATTGAATAAAATTCTTTCTCCTCCTGGACCTGGACAAGATTCGCAGACGCTTCCTCTGGGCGGGAGACAAAGCCATCTCGGGAGGCAAATGCAAGGTGAATTGGACATGCACGACTTTACCCAAAGATCTCGGCGGCCTGGGCATACTGAACCTAGAGAGCTTTGCGCGAGCACTGAGACTCCGCTGGCTGTGGCTTGAGTGGATTGCGTCCGAGAAGGCCTGGGCCGGAACAGATTTACCGTGCGACGAAGCCGACAGACTCCTCTTTTCTCAATGCACCTGCATCACTCTAGGAGACGGCAACAAAGCGAGCTTCTGGAACTCAGCCTGGCTCCAAGGCGCAAGACCTAAGGACGTGGCACCCCTGCTCTTCGCCCAGACAAGGAAGAAAAAATGGTCGATTGCGTCAGCTCTACACGACGATAGCTGGATCCGTGACATCAATCTCCGCGCAGGCTTCACCACGGAACACCTACTTCAATTCACCACCCTCTGGAACCTCGTCGCACCGACGGTTCTGCGTCCCCAACACGATGACAAGATCACCTGGACTCTAACGAAGCATGGAGAGTATACCACCGCTTCAGCGTACAAAGTCCAATTTGCGGACTGCACTCCCACACCTGCACTCGCTTCGATTTGGAAAGTTTGGGCGCTGCCAAAGTGCAAGTTCTTCGCTTGGCTCATCCTGCAGGACCGCGTCTGGACCTCCGACCGTCTTGCGCGTAGGAATTGGGACCACAGCCCCTCCTGCCCCTTATGCAGACGCACCATGGAAACTGCGCACCACCTCCTTGCGGAATGCCGCTACACGCGTCGAGTTTGGACTGAGATTGCGAACTCGCTGGGTCTTCCAAACCTCATACCATCTGTTCCACCTACCTCCACGCTACCAATCGAATGGTGGGACGCCATTAGTTCTCGGCCGCACACTCCCCGTACAGCTGTTCGTTCGCTGGCGCTGCTTGTCATGTGGGAGATTTGGAAGGAAAGAAACAACCACGTTTTTTATCGTGCAGAGTCTACTGTACCTACCCTTGTAGCTAAGATAAAAGGAGAGGCCTCCCTTTGGCTGTCGGCAGGTGCCAAGTGCCTGGCGAGCCTTAGTGCGCGTCTGTAAATACCCTGTTCTTTATTTTTTTTCCGGTTAGCCGGCTGTACTTCTCCTCTATATCAATGAAATAGGCACTATCTTGTGCCCATTCGTTCAAAAATAATTTCTTCATTACTGCACACTGACTGCTGCTGATATATACACACATACCTTAAGCCACATGTTTGCAGTGCTTTTATAGCCTGTGGCGAATACAATAGAGTCAAAGTAGCAGTTTTTTCCATCCTCAAATTCTACAGAATCTTCTCTTATGCAGGATATTGGACTAACCACCTGCATTGTATTGCACAAAATCATGAATAAGTGTTTAGTATATTTTCAACTTTTGGGTCTACTATATTGTACCATGTAAATGTGCTTACCTTGATAACACCTTTCTTTATTAAATCAACCGTGCCAACATCTATGACTGCTGACCGTCCAGTCTTTGCCTTGAGAAGAAGTGGCCCCATATTAGGCCTGATGATCCCATATTTGGACAGGTCACCGTATCGAATGTATGCAAGAGCCACAAGAATGAAATCCACAAATTTCAGAGGAACACGCCAGTTTGCTAGTTTCATCCCCAAGTTAATCAACCCCTTGGTCATAACATGCAGCTGTATTCACATAATGAAATTAAGAGCAGAATCAATAAAGTATGCCATGCATGATTTATATTCCAAACAGCATGAGAAAATAGAATCAACATATTTGAAAATAAGTGTAGTATTAGTTCATACCGGACTACGGATAACCACAGAGGTCTCCACTCCATGGCTGGCAAGATCATAGGCAATCTCCATGCCCGAGTTTCCACATCCAATCACTAGAACTTCCTTTCCAGCATAGTTATCCCATGACTTGTAACTCGATGAATGTATGACATCACCATGGAAATCATGCAGCCCAGGGATCTCTGGAATGTTTCCCTCACTATTCTCACCTGTTGCTACAACCAAGAACCTTGCTGTATACTCAGTCACTTGGCCAGTTACTTTGTCCTGTGCCATGACTTCCCAACAATTGCTCAATTCGTCATACTTGCAAGACTCAACTGAAGTGTTATACTTGGGGAAAATGTTGAAGTGATCGACATAGGCATCAACATACCTCACAAACTGTTCCTTCTTGATGTATGTAGGGGTATCACTTGGATATGACATGTGAGGTAACTCACAAAACTCTTTGGCAAGATGGAGTTTGAGGCGATCATATGTGCGTTTGCGCCAAAGTGAAGCACTGCAATCCTCACGCTCAACGATGCAATAGGGGATGGAGAGCTGGCCGAGGCATGCTGCTACAGCAAGACCTGATGGACCCGCGCCTACGATCAACACTAGGGCCTTCTCCATTGAGAAGCTTTGAACTGGGGAGGAATATGAAAAACTTGTTCCAGAGAGTGGAACTTGGTTTTGGTAATGATGAGTTGTGTGGGAGCTGTTTGGATCTATTTATAGCAGCAAGAGGGGGGGGGGGTGTTCTACAATGTATCTGTCCCTCACTACATAATTACACCTTTTTTTATTTAAATTAGCAATTAAGCAAGTACTTCAAATAAATTGTGTTTGCTTCGAAGTCTTTTTGGGGATTATATCAACTTAAAATCATCCTTTCAGTGCCATGTAGTTAGATGAATAATGCCATAGTTAAGATTTTCTCTAACTATGCCAACTAACCAAAATCATACATTTATTCCTACATAGAGTTATTTTTATCATCACTACACAAATATTTTTAAAAGTGAAGCATTGAATTTACTCATAATTATATTTTTGAAAACACACACATATATACACTTTAAATGAAACAGCTAATTTATACTCGTTACTAGAGAAAACACAATGAGCCTCATTTAATGTTTAAAATTCCCTCCATTATAAACAAATCTTTTGCGATGTGCTTTATTTTGCCCGAACATTGTACCCGCTTGTTATAGATTGCTTTTTTTCGTTCGGCGCGGGCCCAATTTCCATGGGCCGCATATATCGATATATATTTGGGCCAAATTAAGTCAAGGTTTCGTTACGTTTAAGTAAACAATGCGTATAGTGACCATCGCCACATCTAACGCTTCTGTGTGTATATATAGCTTGTTCGCGCAAGGAAGTGCTCTGCAGCACCCCTTCCCCGGTCACTTCCTCCCTTCCCTCAAGTCAATATCATATCTATCTCTACCCTTCTCATGTATACATCTGGTAGTAGGTTCTAAGCAATAGCCATTGTAATCGAGATCAGCATTACCCTTGCCATCAATTCGTTTTCAGGTTCTTATTATCTCCCCTGCACCGTGGATTCCTTGCCCCCAAGTAATCGTCACTGAAAGCTGGCCCTGCAAGAGCTCAAGAACTCAGCATATATATGATCAGATCTGCAACTGCCATCACCAGAGAAGGCACAATGGCCAGGCAGAGGCTTTCATCATCTTATAACAGGTTTCACTTCATTATTAAATTAACTACTTTGGCCTTCCTTCACAAATACCTTCACTCTTTTCTTTTGAAATGTATATAGAAAGATTCAGATTTATAGTAAAAAAATTCAAAGTTATGAAACTATGTTTGTTTTAAATGCTATAAGTTAACAACATATGCATATGTGTTATTCGTGATTCTTATCATAAAAGTAAAGGTTTTCAAAGTAAATTTGGTAATAATTATATTGTTAGTGTTTTCATGTGGTTTCCTCCTATATATTTAAGTTGGTTTCTAATTCAGAAAACTAGGGAATCACAATAATATGGAACTTTGATATGCAATTAATTTTTTTTGAAGAAACGGACATCCACAAGGAATAACTTTCTTCTCATTGCATCTCTTATACAAAAGTTTGCTCCAGAAAAGACGGACAGCTTTAAAACTGTTGCTTTTTGTTACATGTATATCCAATAAAGTATGGAGAAAGGGATCAAGTTGCCAGATCGATCACTGCTGTGTCATGCTAGAAAAACCAAACTTGTGTGGAAGTGTAACTTGTGGGATTGCAGAGTTATAAAGTCAGAAACTGAAATCACTTTACACATACTATGGAGCTTGCTACACGTACACTATATATGATCTGACATTTGGCTCTGCATGCATGTATAGTGCTTCATGCCATTAGATTAACTTGTACACTTCCCATTTGCTTATGTCAACATGCACTGGTTTATATATATGGTTGGCTTAAATACGTGTGCATATATATATGATGTGGAATAAATAAAAGATAAAGGAGTATCCGCACATTACATGTGAAGAGTTATACTGTGACATGCATGTTATCTGCTTATATTAGGTTGATTTGCAGATTACAGTATGTATGACGATTTTTTTCATTATGTATGGTTTACCAAATATTGAAACCGTAAGCAAAGTATGCAATATTATGCTCTTAGTATATAAGTTTAAAACTTGTAAGTACTTTTGTCATCGTGCACAGGTGTATGGTTTGCTAACTGACTGCCTTTCCATTGAGTAAGGAAGGAAGCTTTACTTGGGATACAACTTGTAAGTATTTACAAATTTTATCGTTGTGTACAAGTGTATGGTTTGCTCAGCCTGTTCGTTTGGCTGGTGGCTGATGGCTGGTGCTGGTTTGTTCTGAGAGAAAAGTACTGCTGGCTGGTTGCTGGTGGCTGGTTTGTTCTGAGAGAAAAGTACTGCTGGTTGGTGGCTGATAAGCCAAGCGAACAGGGCGACCTGAAAACTCGGATAAAAGCATACAGGGACAGGCAGCCAGGCAGTATGATCACGTTTTCTGCTGCACATGGAGTGTGAGTGTGTGACATATCATGCTCTCTCTTGGATTACCTTGCAAGATTTGCAAATATTTTGGTCCTTTTGTGCAGGTGTATACGGCTTACCTTCTTTGTGCGCATATGCGCTGTGCATGACAGTGATTCTTGTCAAGACTGATGAGTACATGAATACCTTTTAGTTTCAAGAGTTTCTCCCTTTTCACTTTCGTTCTAAGCCTCTAAGGGTTTCAGTTTCAAGAGTTTTTCCCTTTTCACTTTCGTTCTAAGCCTCTAAGGGTCTGTCCGTTTCAGCTTTTCTACAGAATGTAGTTGCCTTTTGAACATAAAAGATCATTTTTTTTTTGAACGGAAGATGGGATTATTTTCGTTCAGAACCAAATGCATTATTTTTTCCTTTTCTTTTATTCATTTGTGAAGGTCTCCAAGAATCTAAGAAAATATTTGTCGGCATTGGTTCAAACGTACTAAATGGATCCTTTGGTTGAATTGAATGTCCCAGCAAACTACCACACAAATCATGGACACTGGGGTTTGGTGTATCCGAAGAAACCACAAAAGGCACTTTTATTCATTTGTGTAAGTCGTGAGGATTTCAGAGCTACAAAGTGGATAAAATCGTACAGTCGTCACTCTTCCATTATCATATGAAGAGGTGCTTTCCAACTTAGCCACCATTCAGGTTGTGGCTTCGTACATGCAAGAAAATTGCTTACTTTTAATGGTCATAAGGTTGTGGAGTAACGCGAGTGAGTAGCATGGATCGATGGGGTGTTTTCAAATAAAGGCACTTCGTCATGTTAATCATCTAAAACCAATCTATATTAATTGAGAAAGGGGCTTATAAGAGGAATAATATTGAGAGTATTGCAGTAGTAATGTCCTTTGCTAATCGACAATCTATCTCTTGGATCTGTTTCACTAAATCGTAATGGTCATACATGTTAATTACTGTTATTGTAGTTCCAATCAGGGGTGGAGCTGGGCCGGCCCAGCGTGTATGGCCTCTCCATCTCAGAAGCACAGATACGTCACACTGGTAGCATATCCCGTTTCGGATACGTATCCGATACGGATACGGCCAGGATACGTATCGGCGGCCGTGTCCGCATATCCTAAAATAAATGGGCCGAAAACTTAGCTTTGATATGTCTCGGCCCAACTTCGATACGGCCCAGCCCACCTAAGACACTGATGCCCTACTATCCCACCCATCCCCTGCGATTCCTCGGTTCGCATCCACTCTCGACGCAGCCGCCGCACCTTCTGTTCTGCCCGCCTCCACCACGCGCCGCACGGCGACGACGGCTGCCCTACTGGTCGGAGACGAGCCGCCGTGCCCGCCCTGCCTCATGCGACGGCGACGGCTACCCTGCCCTACCTCCTGCGACCCTGAGGTGAGTTCCCTTGATCCCCTCCCTCCCCAATCGAACCTAGAACTAGTGCACTAATTAATTATGTCCAATGTCCATTGTCCAGCTCTATGGCATCTCCAAATTTGAGTAGTGCAAGTAGTGCTAGTGCCAGTGCTAGTGCTAGTCAAAGTGCAGGATCTAGGGCCAGAACAACTGACATCAAAGCTCCGCTGTGGGATCATGTCACCATTCTGGAGAGGCCTAAAACAGGTGGAGGAAATGCTTTGTGGAGATGCAACTATTGTGGCTTGGAAAAAACCAGCAGTTACACTAGAGTGGAAGCTCATTTGCTGCAGATAACAGGGAGGGGGATTAGAAAATGTCCAAAGGTTACATATGAAATGCTCACTGAAATGAGGGGTGAAGTGGAAAGGTGCAAGGATCTGGTGGAAAGATCAAAGACACACGTTGTTTCTTTGTTGTGCCTCCTTCTTCATCCAATAGCAATAAGCTAGAAGACGAGGGGACTTGTTTCTCAATTGGAAAAATCTTGGGCATTATTGCAAAACCGCAAGCACCTGGATGCTTTAATTGTTAGAGCAATGTATTTTGGAGGGATATCTTTCAACTTTCTGAGAAATCCATATCTTAGAGAAGCTTTTGCATTTTCTTGCAGCCGCAACTTGCAAGGTTACACAATCCCTGGGTATAACAGAGCTAGGAAATCACTCATCAAGCAAGGAAGAAGGCACATAGAGACTTTGTTGGAGAGTTCAAAAAAGCACATGGCCAGAGAAAGGGGTCACAATCTGCTATGATGGCTGGTCAGATCCTCCGAGGAGGCCAATCATTAACTTCAATTGTTGTTTTTGAGAAAGCTCCAATGTTTTTTAGGGCTGACAATTGTGAAGGAGAGTACAAGTCAAAAGAATATATTGTTGAGAAGTTGGGACTATTCTTGATGAAGTAGGTCGAAAAAATGTGGTGCAAATTATCACATATAATACTTCAAACTGCAAAGGTGCGGGTCTTCTAATTGAAGCTGAAAATGCTCACATATTTTGGACACCTTGTGTAGTGCATACTCTCAACCTTGCTATGAAAAATATATGTGAACCTAAACTGCCAAGAACACCTACTGATGAGGATATGAATGTTTGGAAACAACTAGAATTTATAGACAATGTTAAAGTTGAGGCTAGTATGATCAAGAATTTCATAATGAATCATGGCATGCGTCTTTCCATATTCAATGAGTTCAGCCATTTGAAGTTGCTTTCTATTGCTGAAACAAGATTTGCCTCGGTTGTGTGTATGCTGAACCAGTTTGTTGAGGTAAAAGCAGCTCTCCAACACATGGTGCTTAGTGACAAATGGAGCATTTACAAAGATGAACGTGTAAAGGAATTAACACTAAGTGATTCTTGGTGGGGCAAAGTAGATTATATTCTTAGGATCACTACTCCTATTTATGATATGATACGCTTTGTGGACACAGACACCCCGTGTCTTCACTTAATCTATGAGATGTGAGATTCAATGATTGAGAAAGTGAGGAAAGAGATATATGTCCATGAAGGGAAGGACTAAATGAGGAATCCGCCCTATACTCTGTCATTTATGATATATTGATTGCTAGATGGACAAAAGGCAATAATCCACTGCATTGTTTGGCTCATTCACTCAATCCAAGGTGTACAATTCAGAATCTTTGCTGCTGAATTCTTTGCCCTTTATTTTTTTTAGTTGCTCATGTTCTAAATTGTAATGCTACATTGCAGATTTTACAGCGACAAGTGGCTTGAAGAAGGTGCTGGCCGACAACCCCCCCCCTAAGGATAACGAGGTATCACAAATGAGAATGATTTGCTTCAAAAAGTACGTTGGCAACACAGAACAGTTGGCTAAAGTAAAGGAAGAATACTCAAGGTTTTCTAGTTGTTCAGAAGAATTCAATTATCCTGAATCTATCCATGATAGATGGGCTCTTTCTCCAATGACTTGGTGGACAAATCATGGACAATCTACCGCTCTGTTGATGAGTTTGGCTATGAAATTGCTGAGCCAACCAACCTCCTCTTCTTGCTGTGAAAGACATTGGAGCACATATATATAGCTTTATCCATAGTGTCAATAGAAATGCATTAACTCCTGAGCGGGCTGAAGATTTGGTCTTTGTGCGTTCAAATTTGAGACATTTGTCAAGAAGAACTGATGCATACAAGACCGAGGAGACAAGGATGTGGGATGTTGGAGGAGATTCTTTTCATTCCCTTAGTGGTGTAGGTCTTCTTGAAAATGCTGACCTTTCCATTGACGAGCCTGAGTTGCAGGCTATATGGATTGGATGATCTGGACATTGAGAACAATGAGGAAGTCGAGGGAGAAGCTTGATTGTTGATGGCTTGATGCTATCATATCCTACTATAGTACTATATTGCTAGTTTGCTACTAACTTTTATTAATTTCTTCAATTTGAACATGTTGGTTGCTGCTATCATTTCATTCTGAGTGTAATAGACCTTAATGTCTCTTGTTGAACTTGAACATCTATTTTGCAATTTAATATGCAATGTTATTTATTTATTTAATAAAAATTGTTTAAACGTATCCACGTATCGTATTGTTTGAGAAATTGTCGTATCCATGTATCCGTATCCTTCTAATACCGATACACGTATCTGTATCCGTACTGCATAGCTCTCCATGGGCTTATCAAACTAGCTATACTAGCCTTTTGCTACAATGTTTTTACATATAGAGAAATTTGGCCCACGCCAAGGACCATGACCCTAGTGGCCCTAGGCGGCCTTCCTCCGCCACTAGTTCCACATACACCCATCTTGTACTCAAGAGATATTTTCTCCTTTATTACCCGATGAATGACAGAGGACAAAGCTCTTGATGTAACTTCACTGAAAACACACATCCTAAACTGCAGTCGACTTAAATCCTAAATTGCCATCACAATTGGTGAATATTCTTGTGAGGGGTCTGTGCCATCTGGAAAACCATTTTGTTGTTGAGCGTTTGGGTTTTGAGAAGCTGAGCTTTGGATTGCTGCATTAACCAGATTTCTGCAACTAGGCGTGGATGAATTCTCCATTGTGGCATGTGTGTGTTCGAATGTAGATGCATGAACTTCATGCATATAGTGAAACAAGCAAGCAAGGTTGCGTCCTTCAACGGCTACACATCAAGAACCATGTGTATAGCAGTAGACAATTTTGCTTCTGACACCGCGCGCGTTGCTGCGGGATTTTAAAAAAAAGATTGAAAATAAAAATACTAAAATGATTGCATTGCAACCTTCTTTGAAATTTAAAAGTAGAAACACTAAGGTGATTGCACGACAATATTCTTTTGCAAACGACACTATATATGAAAACATGTTGAGTTTGTTGAGAGAGAACGGTTATTAAATAATTGATCCTCTACGTATTTCTACTATGGAAATTTTGTAGCGTGGTATTCGCAAAAATTAATAAATTACATATATAGATGTTTCGCAGAAAAACGATGAAAGTCATAAATACATGGTTCTAATGAATGGTGATGTATGATGTAGAGTGAGTTCTAATGAAGTGGATAGTTTGCATGTGGAGATGCGCACGGCTCGGCGTGGTAGCACCTCATGATTCGCTTTGCCCCTCCCACTAGAGCTGCTCTTAGAGAAAGGTCTCCGGGTGGAGATCGGTGGATACGGCTTGTGGTTGGGTAGGGTGACAAGGCACAAAATGGTGAACATGGTGAACCCGGTGACGTCTGAAGACGATAGAGGTGCATGGTGGATGAGTAGACAGGATGAACGAACGTGTTGTGGCTATTTGCCATTTGTTTTAATTTTGATCGAACCATACCTTTTGTGAAAAGAAAAGTTTTTAGGCATAATATGTTGTCTCAACACCGTCATGCTCAACACTGCAGAGCAAAGCTCTTGTCTCTGCTGAACCATCCATTTCAAAACCATTCCTGGCCATTCCTTTGAACGAACGAATGCGATCACAATATATACCTGCTGCTTCCGTTTGTTTCAAGAATTTTCTCCCACGTTCAACTTCCAACAAGTCGTCCACATCTTGAGCAGCCTCTCAAACCTTATCTCTCCTCCCTAGCTCGCCCGCGCGCCCTCTAGCTGCACTGCACGCGACGACGACACGGTGCGCGCGTGGGGGTATGTGAGCGCCACGCCTCCGATCCGCCCTCCCCATGCAGCCTCCCGCGCCGCCGGTCGCCGCCGGAGCAGCCGCGCTTCCGGCACCACCGCCGCCACCAACCACCTCCCAATCACCGTCGTCGGCGTCGACGACGAGGACAGCAGCAGCAGGGAAGCGGCAGCTGCTCGTGTCCGGCCTGCTCCTCGCGGCGACCGGCGGCGCGCGAGCTGCCTCGGCGGTGGCTGGAGGAAGAGGAGGAGGAGGAGCTCTGGTGGGGTACGACGGGCCGGTGGTGACGGAGGCGGAGCGGGCGGCGAGCGCGGCGGTGTCGCGGCGCGTCGGGGAGGCCGTGGGGCTCCTGGAGCTTGGGCGGGAGCTGCAGGCGCGCGGGGAGTTCCCGGAGGCGCTGGCGTCGTTCACGCGCGTGGTGCGGGAGTACGCGGACCTGGCGCTGTCGGAGTACGCGCGGGTGGGGCGGGCGCTGGTGCTCTACGAGATCGGCGACCGCGACGAGTCCATCACCGAGATGGAGGACGTCTCCATCGCGCTCAAGGGATACCCAGGTCAGTCGTCGTCAGCATCTCCAATTCTCCATGGATGCATGCAGAGTTGCTGAGGTCGATGCATACACTTGCAGAGATCCACGCGGCGCTGGCGGCGGCGCTGTACGCCGACAAGCACGCGGCGCTGCTGGCGGAGAACCAGTTCGCCATCGCCACGCTGCTGGACCCGCACTACACCGACCTCGCCTACGTCAGGGACACCAAGCACTGGCCGCCCAGCCTCGTCGCCTCGCTCCACGACTTCATCACGCTCTCCTAGTCTTCCTAGCTCAAGCAGCTCATCACTACCAAAAATCTCCATCAACTAGTAGTTGTATACTTGTATATATAGCATAAATACATAGGCACGCACCGCCTATTTGGTAAGTAATTGGTATGGCCAATACACTATGTATATGCTCTGAGAGAAAAAATATTGTGTGCCGATTTGATTGGCTAGCTGGTTTGTTCTGAGAGAAAAATACTACGCAGGAGAGAAAACACAATATGCTCTAAACTACATTGCATATGCGAAAACAAAGTTATTTCAGTTGCCAAGTGACATGTAAGTATAAAAATAAGGACCTGGTACATGTAAGCATCACTCATTAACTGTTTTCTCAAGACTACTTAAAAGATAAGGACCTGGGATAAACACGTCATGCATGACATATGTACGTTGCCGTCACATGATTCCACAAAAAAAAAGTAAATTAACAATAAATATAGATGTCTCTAAGATAAAAAATAATAATAATGATATAGAGATAAATTAACCTTGGTGCTCATCATTAACAAAGATTAGAGTAATATCAACCAATTCCAACAACAAACAACAACATACCATTATTCAAAGTAAAGGAATTCACACATTAACAATACTTGGCCTCGAAGAGGCCGGGGAGTAGCGCCCCTTTCTCTAAAAAAAACAGAGCATTGGAAGCTCTGCACATTTGGCCATATTATTTATAATTTTCACCTCTTATTTGTGTGCTCTTCTCCTTCTGTTTATTTGTGATCAACTATTGCTGAAGCTCTATAAGAATTTAGTTCTGTGCTCTACAAGAATTTTCTAGATTGTATATATTTTTTATGATTTTCTAAAAAACATATACGACCCTTGTGTTCAGCCCGACGAGGGAGGAGAAGAGTAAAAGAAATGGAAAATAACGACGCGCACGTATAGTGACGGATGAAATGAAACCCAAACAGGCTGAAAATTTATTGGGTCGTGTTTTGGGCTGTGGGTTGCTCTGCGTGGCCGGCCTACCTAATTGATTACCACCCGGCCGGGCCGGCCGGGCCAAGCAAGCGTAGGGTCGATCAACTTTTTTATTTTTGATGACACAAATTGTACGTGTCAATGTAGAAATGACATTCACTGTAAGACCAATCCTTACAGCGATATTCTTATGAGTATGGATGAAAACAGATCGGTTAGGAACGGATACTGCGGATACAGATACAGATAATTTTTCTTTCTCGGACTGAATTCTCGGATCGAATTCGGATACGGACAATATATTTTGAGTCGAATAGTGATATTCATCATATTTGGATCATAAAATTCAACTTCGAATTTTCAGATACTGATAGTAACGGATATTAAATGTCCGGATTCGGATACAGTCTTACCATTTGAGTGTTTGACCCTTTCGGTCGGTCGGTCGGATAATATCCGTACCACTTTCATCCCTACTTATGAGGAGGCGTGGGGGGTGTGCCTATCTCAAAGTTTCTGTCCTTGGACTCCAAAACATGAGACGAGGAATCTATCCCATGAATGTTCACCAGGACTGAGGGAGTTATGGCCTATGGGCCGATGTAAAATTCACATTTTAAAATTTTCTAGATCTCCTGCTTTTCAAACCGCAAATGTAGCACATAAACAAAGCCATCCACAAGGTCGAAACAGAGAGAGCACATACTAGCAATGTCCATCACATTTCATTTTACAGCTCTAAAAACGACCCAAATAATACACATAGCCTCCGCTTAATATTGCGGGGGGACTGAATCACCGAGTCACCCCAGGGAGCATACACAAACGAGAGCAGAGTTGCAGCAGAACACAGGGGCTCACGCGCACAGACCAGACCAGGCAGCAGTTACATCACACGGATCTTATTATGGCAGAGCTATAGGCGACCAGACCAGGACGACGAGGACATAGCTTAGTAGGGCGACGGCCTGCAGTACCGTCTCACTGGAGGACGATGCAGCAGCCTTCGGCAACAGGCAGAGGAGTGACGGGGACGGGCGTGTAGGTTGCTTCCTCGCCCTCACTGACTTCCTCCTCATCGGCCTGAACCAGACCAGCAGCAGTGAAGATGTAGGCCTTCACTTCCTCGAAACGTTCCTCAGACAGGGAGACCTCGGCAAGGAGCTTCCACGCAGAGGTTTCAGATGCCTCCTCATAGTCATTCCTCCGCTTCAGCACAATGTGGCCACTGATCTCCCACACGGCTGGATTCACCTGGGTGTCCAGCAGCTCCTGGCTCACTTCGCCCAGAGCTTGCTTCTCAGCATAGCACTGCATTATTGAAACAGAAACAAAGTTTTTGTTAAGATGCTGTAAAGAGATTTCCAGCAATGCAGACAGAACTACAGGAGAACGTAACATGTTATATCCTCTATTTCTCTAATGTAAACCATCCAAAGTTTATAATATTTGCTTACAATTCTACAAAATTACCTAGCAGTGTCAATTACCATGAATCTTACAGCTACAGTGTTTCAACTACATGTGAATGCTTTCTGAATACATTAAGTTACTGAAAATACCTGAGCGCACAGTTCAGTTCACATTTCAGAAAAGTACATAATTAATGTAATGATATTTACCTGGGGGAAGAGGAAGATCCTCTTGCCACAGTCCGAAATAAGCACATTGTAAGGCACATTGTTGTCCTGCAGCCAAATGCAAGCACTGGAAACCACATTTGCCAGGTCATTCAGTGTGTTCCCTCCCTCAAATACCAGGCCTCTCACAGGATAATTTATCAGCTTGGACACAGTCACCCCACTCTTCATTGTGTCCTCAGAAAGAGGGATCTTGTGGGTAGCTGCCTTCTCGACAGGGAAAGGCACTGACAAGTAGTATGCCTGTGAAGAAAAGGTTCAGTATTAAACATTTTTTTCAAACAAGTTACCAAACTGCTCAATAGACCAGTTTCTGTGCTAACTATTTAGATAAAAATGCATATGGTAGTTTTCTTGCTCTCCAAATGAACAAAGTTCATTATCAATACGACAGATACAACCAACATCTCAAAACAGCAGGTGTTTAATGATTTTATCAGAAGAGTACAAGTGGACATGACATTAAAATAATACCACTATCTGCACAGTACTGGATGCTCCTATTTGGTTACCATTTTGTGGTGTGTATAAATTTAGATACCATATATAGTTTAATACCTGAAAGTGGAGGTGATTGATGGTAGCAAAGGCACCCAAACTATTGTAACCAAGCCTGAAGTATGGGCTAGCTGCCTCAGCTGCCATCTGCAGTGCTAGCAAGAAGCTCTCTGGATCAATCCTCTGAGGCAAGCGGTCCAGAACACGGGGAATGAGAAGCACGTGTCCATATTCAATTGGGCTCACCTGTAAAACAATTGCAAACAACCATTGGAATAAAGAATAGACAAGATGGAATGGAAGTGGTAGTATCAGTGTGGAAGAGAGATATACATTGATAGCAACAACATTCGGTGCACGATCAGCAACAGTGATTGGAGCATTATTCAGGAAGTAGCTGTCATCGCCAGCACCATTCTCAAACTGGAAGAGCACCTCTTCCTGACCAACTTTGGTAAAGTTGAACTTGGCAGGGTCAAATGGCTGAAGCACACGGTCCACACGGAACTCGGTAGGGCGCTTCTTAAGGTGGCGGCCTTCGTTCAGTTGTGCAACAAACCCAAGTTTGCCAGGGATGACCTTGGTTTCACAGGCAGTGACATCATAGCAGAATAAGCCTCGAGCCATCCTGTCCTCCCACTGTCAGGATATAAAGCAAAATATTGAACTCAGAATTCAAATCTAGGAAGAGTATGGAACCAGACTTCACTATTCATCCATTTCAGCGAACTTTCACGATAAACCATCTATTAACTTGTTTAGGCGTCTTACAAAACCCAAGTAAAACTGCCTATATTATTTGAACCACTGATAGACATTTAGATTCGCATGTGCATATTCGACAAGTTCTAGCACCATAGTAGGTAAATGATCTCTATCCGGTTTTTAAAATTGCATGGACACATCCAAATTGATATATCAATTCGCAACTTTACATGAATGAACCATATACGACAATATTTGGCACCATTGTTGCAACAACCCAATCATACTACAAGTCATGCATGCATGCACCTTACTACTGCTCAAGAGTCAAGTGCATACGTATGCATGACTAAAGAGGATTATTACCAAATATAGTTCATGTGGAATAAAATTATTCCTAGTACATCTCATCCAAAACTAGTGCAGTTAAAGTTCAGTAATACCATGCAAAAAAAGCACAAGCTTTTATTTACCTCAGTAAGGAGAATATTGACAAGGGAATTAGTTGAAGCATCCTCCTCCTGTGAAGGCTTCGCCGGATTTGCCTTGAAAGCGTAGAGGGGAAGCTTGGAAACTGCTTAAAGAAAGGCATGTGAGTGTTAATTCGATAGAAGTGTAGCAAGCTGTACAATATTTTTTTTGGCAGAGTTGATGTACTAATGAGTTAAAAAAATATATTTTCCGGTGAACTATTAAAAAAATCAAGCACATAAGCAAAAGGTGTAAACAATCACTGCACATACAAAATTCACATGAATACAAAAGGTCCTCTGTTTTGCTTGCAGTATGATAACATGGGTTTCCGGCTAAGTACCTAGTTGCCAAGATGCTAGTTTAATCCAACATAACTGGAGGCTGGGAAACTGCCAGTTGTTCAACCCGAAACCAGTGGCAGTTACAATTTTTAACCACAGGGTGAGTTAAAAATAGCACAGTTAAAAAAAGAAAGAGCACCCTGCTGTGACTGTTTAGAGCTGAAAAGGCCCCCAAAGTTTGTGGAGCACAAGGGGAGGCCTTTTACTGTACAAAGTTTGCGAATCAGGGCACAAATTAATTTTTAAAATGGCAGGAAGCGAAGCTTTTTAAAATTTTCCATCCGGATTTGGGAGGAAAAGGATGTGGGATTGACTGTAAGAAAATCGAAGGAAAGGCGGCTGTGGGGAGGGGTAGGTGGCTCACCAGGGAGGCAGCAGTCGCCGAGGCAGTTCCTGCCGCATCCGGCGCGCGGCTTGTCGGCGTCCTCCTGGTAGTTGGAGACGACGGTGGGCACCCTCCTGATGGTGAGCTTCATCTCCATGGTTGCTCTCGGTGGCGGGTGCTAATTTCGCGGGTGTTTGTGTTAATCTCGGATGGTCAGCAGACGGCGGCGGCGGTTGTTACTTTACGAGAAGAAGAAGAAGAAGAACAAGGGGGTAGGGAGGGATGAGCGGCGTCTCAGAGGCGGCAGGGACGACCGCCGCCGGCAAGGAAGAGGAGGTCGGACGGGCTGCCTCCGGCCGAGGGTAGCGCCCCGCGGCCGCCGTGTGGGGCGGGGCTTGTGGCAACGGCGGAGGCGATGGTGCCCTTGGGCTCCACCTGCGCAGCTGGGGGGCCGCGCCGGGGGGCTGCAACGCTAGCCGTGATGCCTACAACTCGGCCACGCCCAGAGGGGGGGGAGGGGGCGACGGCTGGTGCGGGGATCGGGCGGGAGGCCGCGCAGGCTATTGGATTCCGCGTTCCCCTCTCCTCTCGTCTTCTCCGGCGAGCGGCGGCGCTGGCGGGGCGGGCGTTGGGGGGTTGTGCTGCGTGCGGTGGTGCGCTGGGGTGGGTTGGGTTTGGGAGACGAGGCGGAGGCCGGGTGGCCTTAAATAGCGGGGGCGATCGCGGTGGCGGATTTGTGTGGTGGATCGGATCTGGGCCGGATCGGAGTCGGGGGCGGCCATACCGTTTCTTTTTTCTTCTTTTTTTCTCTCTTCTCTCGCTCTATATATTTTTGGTGTTTGTTTTCGTGTTTTTTTTTGATACTTATGTGGTGTCACGTTTGGGATCTGCAGGAGAGCGTGTGCTTTTCTGGCTGCAAGGTTTCCGTCTCGGTTAGTGCTGTGTGCTGATGCTACGGCAGTTGAAGGAGAAGTTGGTATTCACAAGGACGACGGCACGGGAATGGCAAGAGAAACATGACTTGGATTATGAGCAGCAAACGCAGGTTCTGCATGATGGTATACATTTTTGCGGTTTCTTGTAACCTCTTCTAATTTTTTTCTTATTAAACCTATTTACGTGTGGTAAATTGCATTGGTGGCATCTCTGATAATAAATTCAGAAAAAATACCAAACAGTGGATGACGTCATTACTCTACCAGCTATTTTTTCAATAGTTGCTTTTTTCTCTCTAGTTTCGATCCACAGCCGTTTACCTAAATGTTATACATATGACTTATTTTTATGTATAAGAATTATGTACCTACAAGAATTAAATGATTTATAATTTGCAACGGAGGGAAATCAGGTATACGTACAAGTGTGAGCTCGAGTGGATGGTCCACGAGGTGAGTGAACCGGCAGCGGGTGGCGCATGACATGAGTCGACTAGAAGCGATGTGCAATGTACAAAATAGCCCGCTATTAGCTTTTTTAAGAAGATCTATCGCTACGTTATACAACATTTGTCCGCTATGTTCACTAAAGGATTTAGCGGAGATAAATGTATGTTCACTAAAGGGAGGTTTTACGGGATTTAGCGGTAATAAATGTTCGTTGAAGAGGTTTTTGCGCGTTCCCTCGAGACGCATTCGAAAGAATTGATATAATTAGAGGGTACCCAGACAAAACAACACAGGCATAGTTGGGCAGTCAAGAGACATGTTTGAGTGCTAGACCCATGACGCTTTTGATTTTTCTATGTAATTATTGATTATTTTATCATTCCGCTAAATGATTTAGCTTTTGCTATGACTCGCTATAGCTTTTAGAGAAGGCTTCCACTGAACTTCATATCCCACTACTCCTTACATTGGCGATGAGTGAACTAAGAGGGCCGGAAGCTAGGTGTTTAGTTCGGTTGAAAAGTGATAAGGATGTAACGGATGAATAGTATTTAGTTGTCAAATCTAAATAGGTCCTTACACGGCACAAGCATATCCATATGCATATGAGTCGACTAGAGGCGGCGAATGAACCGAGAGAAACAAAGAGACGACAACGGAGTGGAAGGTGACATTTGGAGGGTGAAAGAGAGAGAGGGTCTCGTCTCTCCATTGGATCGAAAATCCAACGGTTCGGAGCGTCCGACGACGACTGAGTAGCTAGCTACCTAGTCATCAGCCTCCGAAAGTTACCGCGAGCGGTCGACTAGCTAGCTAGTACACGTGGAATGTGTGTGTATTGTGTTTCACATTCACACATGGAAAACAGTGAGTGCAGAGTACGTGGCTGTGCACCACGTAAAAACGAAAGCTCGCCGCGCGCTCAACGTGGTGACATCCGGGGCCCCGTGCTTTCACTTGGCTGCCGTGCATCTGGGTTTTGAGCCGCACACCAATGGCGCACTGGCACAGGACCACGTCGCCGATCGACCTGCTTGCGGCTAGCGGTTACGTCACTATATATACTACCAGCGGCCAGCACAGCAATATACTTGCCGCCTACTTGTTGGCAGTTGGCACACGAATTTTTTTTTGTTTCTTCTCCGTGTCTTTGACCGTCTAGCTCTAGCTCTACTGGCCGGCCGGGATGTGTATATATACGTGCATGATATGTGGCCGTGCATATCACAAGAAAAAAAATGCCGGTTTATTTGTAAAATACGCATATATCATATAGGGTCATGTCACTGTGTTGGGATCGGAGCTAAGTATGCATGTATATTGTATTATTGGAACGGTTTTGAAATTTACAAGTTTATTTTTTTATTTTATTATGGCATGCCTCTATTAACCAAATGTAACGCGTTCAATTGATATTGCTATATCTGTACAGGATATACTTTTTTTTATTCATGATTATATTACCAAAACCCCTCTAGTCAGAGTGAATTATGGAGTTAGTTTTTTTTAAAAAAAATCTCCTCGCCGGTAAAACTGTGCAAAAGCCACATGCACGTTGTTTTTTTTTTTACAACACATGCACGTTGTTAGGATCGTCAGGGATCATAGGACGGAACCCTTCAATTTCATGGTACGATACAGTTATATATAAAAGCTCAGAGACTGTGATCGGTACCCAGCTGATTGTAGGATGGCTAGCTAGTATGCATATCCGATTCGATCTGGTGGCCTCCGCGTGACCACCCGGCCCGTTCCACACTTCCACGGTTCCACCACGAGGCAAGATATATATCTATGGACGCACGTGACGTGCAGTGAGGGGTGGGTGGCCCGTGTCGTGTGTAGGAAAATTAATGTTGCTGATGATCTTGGATACTGGCATCTTGTTGCATATGCATGCATGCATGGCCATTTCTGCACAAGTGGCCAGCGACTCCGGCATGGGCGTGACTCGGGACGGCGTCTGTCCTCTGCTTCCATCTCCTCATCTCTATTTTAATTTCTTCACTAGCAGAGGCAGGCGGCTAGCATTTGATATTTTTCACTCTTCTGACGCCAAAAGCATACACCCTGTGTATCGAAATATTTGTCGTCGTTAATTTTTTCCTACAACTTTTACCATTTGTCTTATTCAAAAAATTATTACAAATGCGTAAAACAGTAAGTGAAGCTTAAAATACTTGCAATAATAAATCATGTAGCAAACAAAATAGATGGTACTTGAATAAATTTTGAATAGGACGATTGGTCGAAGTTGTAGAAAAAGGTCAATGACGACATATTTCGATACGGAGGGAGTACATTTTTAGCTCAGTTTCAAAGGAAGTCTATTTCGTAGTCAAAGATTCTTTAATTTCCTCCATTTCCAACACGAAGCTTCCTGGATCGTGGGTTGTTGGAAAGTCCAAACAATAATGGACGTCCAGGATCAAGCGGCAGGAGGACGGCTCGTATTTAATCCAATCCACGTTCCTTATATCTAATCTAGCATTTCTTTAAACCCATCTAATTCTCGTGCTGATAATTAAAACCACCCATTCTTCGTCACTGTGTTGAGCTCCAAATTCACATTGTCACTCGCTACATGCGTCGTGTCAGATATGCATGACAATTTTCATCCACACAATAACGACACAACTTTAACGCTGATTAGCTCAAATTTTAGCTAATAAGCAACATCAAGTAATAAAAAAGAACGGAGTGAGTACTAGCTAGCATCAAAGAATACATTTCATTTTCTAGCATTGAGCTTGGGATAATGCTGATCAGAAAATAATGCTATAACAGTTTTTTAAAATTATTGAGTTATTGCTTTCTCTGGACCCGTCTATTGGAAATCTCAGCAGATAGAGATACGTATCTCGATGTGGATACTGACATTTGATTACACCTCAAGATCGATTTATGTATATGTATATACTCCTACTCCTATAGTATAGGGCTTGTCATCTTATTACATGGAGTATCTTGGACAAGTTGCTGCCGGGACCAGCGGTGACCACAATTTTTGTCTTCACTGTGACGGGATCGGATGGTTTGTACTTTCTCCATTTCGTTTAGTTTTTAGATCTTAATTTGACCGCTCGTATTATTTAAAACAAGGGGGGTCACACATTTTTTTGTTGTGATTTGCTTTATTAGTATTTTTTTTCCACAAAGACTTAAATTTGACTATATTTGTATTTCTTTTTTGAATAAGACGAACAGTTAGATTTAAGTAAAAAAGTCAAACGAATTATAATTTGAAATGGAGGGAGTAATATGCTACAACTACAACTCTACAAGGCTACAATGAACTCGACCACAATCACGGGACCATTCATAGCTAGCCAGAAATTAAAAGGCGTGGCCCGGTGTTGTAGTCCAAGTACTCCTTGCCTCGGCTGCTAGAGTTTCTTGCGCTGCTTTTTTATTTCTTTTGTAAAAAAAGTACGCGAAAAATATGAGGTGAGAGATGGGCTAACGACATTACTTGATGAAAGTTCGACCAAATTAGGATTGGTTATCTTACATGGACTATAGTACTGAAGTCGTTCTCAGTGACGGAGACATGAAAATGCCTTTTGGCGACCTTTTCGTGACCATCAATTTCAGGCCTATGTATGTGGCCAAAATACCGCAAGGGATATCCCATGAGAATATATATTGTTCTGAAAAAGGAGGATTTTGAGAGCGAATTATTATTAGTCCTGGTTTTCTCTATTCTGTAAGTTTTGAAACGGATCGAATCGGAATCAAATAATAGTCACACAACATTCCAGTGGTAAAACTGAAACACTGAATGGTGTAGTGAAAGCGAATTAATCTGTATAATATACTACCTCCATTCTTTTTTTACTTGACGCTATATAGCACAAAAATGAGCTACCGCACGTCAACTATATGAGAACAGAGTGCGTATATGCTGGGGTCGTTTGCATCATGTGAGGGTTCAGCTATGCCTCAAATTAAATAAATAGGCAGTCATGTAGTACACCACATTTCTGCAGCGCAAAATTGATAGTGAGCATCGATCAAAAATTCAAAATGATTTTGTTGCATATATATTCATCGTCGCATGCATGCGCCTGTCTTTGTCCGACCAGACTTGTGTCGATTTCGTGGCCATGCGAACCATACAAGTCGTTTTTGGGAAACAAAAATTCTTATCACGTACGTGAGTTCTCTTCTAAAATTCATAAAGTCGAGTACAGCTAGCTCAGTGTGTGGACGGTGCTTCCTCCTTCTCTTCTTGGTCACAAATTAAGGTCCGCGCCATTTCTGAATTTTTAAACAGATATATTCAGACTTAATTTCAATCGTCAAAACTGGCATACTCCCTCCGTCCCACAAAGACCGTTCGTTTAGAAAATTTAAGACATACTAGTAGTTGTGACAAATGACCTTGTTGTCTCTAATTAATCATGCATTGGAACTTGAAAAGAGTCATCAAATGAGTATTTCATTGGCTCCATGTGTTTCTCAATGCAATATTTCCTTGGTACTTGGTGTTAGTTTAATGAGAAGAGCATTTAATACAAGCTAAAAGAACACTTTTTGTAGGACAAATTTTAAGGGTTATCTGAACAGTTTTTGCGGGACGGATGGAGTATGCACAATGAGCTCGTTGGTCTCGGGGGCGTGGAAAATAATTGAAAATGGCGGCTGGCCGGTCGTCGGCACACCACAGCAAGCGTCAGCCATGGCGTAGGAGATGACCTCAGATCAGCGCGCGATCCGTGTGTCGCAGGAAGCTGCAGATCAGAAGATTGCGTAGCAACGGTGACGAGCGAGGTTAATTAGTGAGATGGATGGAGACCCTCACCCTGATCGAAGCTTCCAGTACTAATATACATGCTTCCATTATATTATTGATTGACTAATAATTAAGCAAGGCTGAACAACGTCAACTGCAAATTGAAATTAGAATTCAATAAGGAGACAGACTACAGTAGTCTCTAGCTACTCACCACTAATCGCCTTATATTTACTTGACCTGATCGAGCTCCTTGTTTTCTACTGGTGGCATATATAGAACGATGGTGGAAAGAAATATCATTTTTAGGGAAATTGCTTTTTTTTAATCTGATTGAATGACAGGACGAGAGGAAGACAATTTGACGTAGATTATGCGTCAACTCCCTACTCAGATCACTCAATTATTTGGCGCATTCTACACATGGGAGAGGGTATTGTGTCTTCCGATTGAATGATTAGGATCGAGTTATTTGGCACGTTTTACACGTGGAGGGAATCGTGCCCTCAAATATTTGTAATTACAGCATCATTTTTCTCAACCGGGTGATGATATGAAAACCATCTAGATATTCAGTCTAAAAAAAATTTCAGGCCTCTTTGAATTTTTAATATTTCAATATATTTTATTTCAGTGCACGGAGTAGGATCTAATCATTGTGAAACATGCTTAATTTCTTTCTAGACTGTCCTAAGAACGATTTTTTAATTTATTTTTTTCATTTTACAAAAATATACGATCATTTCAAAATTTAGCAAAACTAACCTACCACTGTCGTCGCCCATGGCGGTTGGTACTGTAGCACCTGCAACCGTCGTGATCCATAGCGGTTAGGGTCAATCTGTTTCAAAAAATCGTAACTTTTTTTTATGAATTCGGATGGAGATAAACTTTGTACGAAACTTGTAGATTTCGACGAGATATACAACTTTGTAGTTCGAATTTTTTTTTCATTTGAAGTCATCTTGGGGCTAAAAAAAGGATATACTGGCACCTGCAACCGCCGTGGCCCATGGCGGTTTGACCCTACCGCCATGGGCCACGGCGGTGGTGGGTTAGTTTTGCAAAATTTTGAAATGATCGTATATTTTTCCAAAATGAAAAAAATAAATTAAAAAAATTAAAAATTCCCTAAGAACGCTGCTAAGCCCACGTCAAAACAAAAAAAAAATGTTCAAGAAAATTAAGCCCAACTCGTTGGCCCAGTAAGAAGACACAAAGCCACTCTATGGTTTGCCACTACTGGGCCGGACCGATCTCTTCGAAACCCACTCTCGCTCGCTCGCTCGCGGCCATGGCGAACCCCCGCGGTGCGCCGCCCCTCCTCCACCCCCGCCTCCGGCGGCACCTGCGCTCGCCGATCTCGCGCTGCGCCTGCCTGCTCCTCGCCTTCGCCGCTCTCCTCCTCCTCTCCTACCTGCGCCAGGTCGCGCGGGTCGACCCCCCGCGCCCGGACGCGCCCCGCCTGGTCCGTTTCGTGATCCCTTCCCCTCCTGTTTCTTTTTACTGCTAGCTTGTTGCTTGCTCCGGTTTCACCGCACGAATTGGGTGCGTTTAGGCGTTGGTTCTTGGTGCAATGCAGTTGCTGAATGCCCGAATTTGCCTTGCTTGTGCTCTTCCGATCCTAAGTCAATCTCATTTCTTTTGGTCTGTGAACGTCTCTAGCCCAAATTCCCCCTGATTATTGATGAACAGCTGGCTATGCAATGTAACATACCCATGGATCTTCATGAAATTAATAATAGCATGTTGCTTGCTGCGGTTTCACTGCACGGATTGGTGTGTTAGGTGTGGGTTCTTGGCACAATGCGCTTGCTGAATGCCTGAATTTACCTTGTTTGTCTCATTTGCACTTATGTCATTTCAAAATTCTTCGGTTGTAAATAGACCAGCTGGCTATTGACTATGCAAGGTAATATAGCTGTGGCTATGGCATATGGGCCTTCCTGAAACTTATACTAGCTGCATGCTAAATTGTTAGTGTTCATCAAACAAAAGATTGTGGCCGTAGGGTTCAAATTGTTACTGAAATTTAATAATATCATAAAACTAGTTGTAGGAGACTCGTGTAGAGCAAGGCCGATCATCCACAGCAACTTGAGACTAAGAATAGGCCATCTGGATTATATTGCTAATTGAAAGTCAAATATTGTAGATAGGGAAAGCATAAATGTTAAGCCTGAGAAACTAAAGAAGAAATGGATCACAAGTGTGATGCTTGGTTCTGGCACCTTTATTTTGGACGATCAAGTTAGATACCACATGAATAAGGTGCTCTTTAATGATTGTTTGGTGCTAGTACTATTTTTTTATGAACCAGCATGTGCACTAGAAGACTCACGGACTACAATTAGAGGCTTATATATCTTTGGATGTTACACACCTAAAATTACTTTGCATGGTTGCCATCCCTGTGAAATAAAACTGATATTTGTAGGTTGATTCGTGGTGGGTAGCGATAGCAGTTACTTTGCATGATTGCCATCTCTGTAAAACAAAACTGATATTTGTAGATTGATTCGTGGTGGTTAGCCATAGCAGTACTCTTACAAACTCAAGTGTCGTTGAACCAAAGAAATAATTGATCTCCAGGTGTCAAGTGAGCAGCTTTGGGCATCTATTGGCTACGGTTATGATGCTTGTATTACACCAACCTCTAGATATAAGGGTAAGTTTTGTCATTTTTGCACTACCTTTTTTTAATGAACTCAAACGACAGTTCATTTTTAACTGTACTAAGATGGAATGCCATGTTGTTTGTGACATCAAATGATCTAGTTATTAGCTTCAGCTGATTTTAAGGTACAATTTAGTGAGGAGATAGCTCTTTAAGTTGACATCAACTTTATGTATATGCTTCATGCTCCGTATTTCTCCCTTTTCTCATTTTCCGATATGATTATAAATTCTTTGTTAATGTTTTTCAATCTCCGTGTAAGTTAGTAAATGAAAATGAAGGCATGATCTGAGGATTTCCTACTTAATATATACCTTATTTGGACTACGAAAATGGGAGTTATAACTCATCTTGCAACTGTTCATCTTTTCACAGTCTCATATCAAAACTAATAACTCATCATTTCATTCCTTTTGTTTTATGCAACCTGATATAGGAATAGTACTCATGCAAAGATTATGCACATGTACGCATTTGTGGTATTGCGATAACAATCATGGCATTGTTATTATTTTGTTGACGGCTCTGACTATGCTTTGTGTTAACAGTCCCAGGCAAGTCAGATCGCTATATGACTGTCAGAAGTAATGGAGGACTCAACCAAATGCGCACTGGAGTAAGTCCAGCTCACCAAAACTTAACTTTGAGCCTCATTATTTGTCTATCTTATGTCAGCATGCTTTCACATCTACAATTATACATATGTTCTTGTTCAAATATTAGCTTTGAGGTTTTGTCACACAGTTATTATTATGTTATGCATAATTTCTGCATATAATTTCCATAAGATTATGGTTTTATATGTTTAATTGGAGCCTAACCTTCCCTCTGCAGATCTGTGATATGGTTGCTGTTGCCCGTTTGGTGAATGCAACACTTGTTATCCCTCAATTAGATAAGCGATCATTCTGGCAAGACACCAGGTAATAGTGTTAGGTTATTGTCACATATTCTGTCTGATTACCCCTTAATTTTTGTTTAACAACTTGCACCTCGTCTACAGTACATTTAAAGATATCTTTGATCAGCCTCATTTTATTAAAGCTATGGAAGGAGATGTCCACATTGTGGCTGACTTGCCTGAAAGCTTGCAATCTGCTCCAAGAACCCGGAAACACTTTACCTCATGGTCTGGTGCAAGTTATTATGAGGAAGTGAAAGAGCTCTGGAAGAATCATAAGGTAGTTCTTCCAATTAAAGTTCACAGTTGATTCCCTTAGTACTTGTGCATAACAATTATTGCTTTTGCTTTGAAATAAATAATGAGTTTTCTGTTCAATTAAACTGTCCATACTATTTTTCTGCTTATTATAATACGTTTAACTGATATGATCTGATATGGTGGGACTACTTGCCAAATTGGTGATGACATAGGCATCTTGTCTGGGGATACAATATTTATCTAGGGAGGACTAGAGGAGTTTGGGAGCTAGAGTAAAGGAAAGGGAATATTGGTTTCGCTGACCACCCTCGTGGTCCCATCTCTCATTTCCTCCCATAGTCCCGTTGCACTGCCTCCCTACTCCCATGTCTCTCGATTTACCTTGCAACAAGTTAGCTACTAGTCACTCCTGCAATTAATTGTTGATCAAAACATGGCTGGCTACCTAGCAGCCGAAGCTGGTGTGCAGTGTAGCCAGTGGCTCCAATCTACTGGTGCCAGCAACTGGACATCCATCATCCGTGTTAATGTAAAAGCACTATTTTTACATGGATCTGAAATCTGAAACTCACTATATGATTTCACTTTCACACCTCACCATGTCTTCTCACTCTCACATCTCACTATGTCTTGCAGGTAGTTCACATCCCAAAGTCCGACTCACGACTTGCTAACAATGGTCTTCCAATTGATATCCAGAGATTGAGATGTCGCTGTCTTTACCAAGCACTGCGTTTTTCAGATCCAATTGAGGACCTAGGAAAGGCATGAATAACTCTCAGTAAACTTTACATTTCTTTAACTCAGAATCTACAGTCTTTAATTTGCAGTTGGAGATTCATGGCAGTCTCTAAACTAGGTTCTGAGCCAACATAACACTTACACAACAGAAGCTGGTGGATCGTCTAAGGTCTCGTGGAAAATTCATTGCTCTTCATCTACGATATGAAAAGGATATGCTAGCATTTACGGGATGCACTTATGGTCTGAGTGATTCAGAAGCAAATGAATTGAGAATTATGAGGTATGCACTTCTAAAGCAATCCATACAACTCTTTCTACATGCTGGTTATATTTATTTTGCCTTATATTCTCAATAGGGAGAGAACAAGCCACTGGAAATTGAAGGATATAAACTCTACTGAACAGAGATCTGAAGGCAACTGTCCACTGACTCCAAATGAGGTGGGCATTTTTCTGCGTGCTATGGGCTATCCTGAATCCACATGGATCTATCTTGCAGCAGGTGAAATTTATGGCGGTGATAAATATATATCAAAATTGAGATCATACTTCCCAAATTTGGTTAGCAAGGTAGCTACGCTTTGCCTTTTTTTTTATTGTATCAGCCGGTTCCCACCCATGCTACTAAACTTAACAGTTTTACAGGAGATGCTTGCGACAAAAGAAGAGCTTGAGAAATTCAATAACCATGCTTCTCAAGTTGCAGCCCTTGATTACATAATTTCAGTTGAAAGTGATGTGTTTGTTCCGTCACACTCTGGAAATATGGCAAAAGCTGTTGAAGGCCATCGGAGATTTCTGGGGCATCGCAAAACTCTTACTCCTGATAGGTAAAGGCAGGACATTTTAATTCCCCTGAAAGCCTGTTTTCCTTATCTAATCTTGCTACTTCCCTGTTTTCTGTCTTTGCATATTTTCTGATTTTCTTTCCAAAAAAAGTCTTTGCTCTGAAGAAACGCGCTGATATTGTCATATTGAAAGTATTTCTTAAATTTTCCGTACACCTCTGCACACGTGGATGAAGTTATAGGTCTTTTGGTTGCATTCTATCATTTACTTGCATTTTTTTCTTAATATTCTGGTAATACTAGTCTTGGCCTTGTATCTAGGTGCTTGTTTAGTTTGTTTTCAACATTAATCTATTTAATCTGCAGGAGAGAATTGGTGGAACTGTTTGATCTACTGGAAAAAGGGGAACTCATGGAAGGTCCAAAGCTATCCTCAGTTGTTACAGACATGCATAAATACAGGTGATTTTATTTATTTATAGTTCGAATAGTCATATGTGCAGTACTTATTTTCTGCAATTCAAAGATTGCACTAAGAATGCATTTCTGTGTTTGCAGACAAGGGGCTCCAAGGAAAAGATATGCTTCCTTGCCAGGAAGCAAGGGTAGAGCACGGCTTAGGACCGAGGAATCTTTTTACGAAAACCCATTTCCTGAGTGCATCTGTCTTACTGGGAAGCATTGATGTGCTGCTGATGTATTGGTATGTACATCAGTTATTACAGTATGATACTGCTTGTTAGCTTTGAGACGCAATGTTTCTGAATGAGCCGTCGTCTTTTCTCCATTGCAGAGTCGCATAATGTCACTGTTCACTCACATTGGAAGTTGGACTAGTGCTTCTTTTTGGCCATTGGAGCTCTACTGACGCTTTCAAACTAAACGGATATTCTATGGCATGAGTTAGTGAAGGGTGCCTTCCTTCCAGTGATCCAGTGACCTTGTTGGCACAGATGGAGGACTGGCCTGTAACCAAGCAACTGTACATGAATGGGTTCGTTGCCACAAAATCTAGAGATTTGATGTGTAGGTCGTAGGCATGAAAGTTTCAAACAACACACGTAACATATGCATTTGCAAGGATCTGTAGCCCTTGAGGCATTATCTGAAAAATTTTGTAGTGACAAGCATCTGGCATCTAAAGAACAAGTTTATACATACTGTTGAACTGCTTCAGCTCTCTAGTTTTTAGTGATAATCAAAGCGGATGCTCATTTAGCCTCTCTACATAATAGCACCCCTCATGTCCTCTAATCATATTAACAAAAGACAGGCACTGCAACAGAAAGGTCGTTGAAACCCTACACGACTCGAAATGATTCTGCTATTTGTTTCAGATCCTTGTAATGCCTCTTCCATTGCAGACCTGCGAAAATTCACGGCCGTTGTTCAGGATAGAAAAGTTCCAATGCAGTACCATAAATTTCTGAGATTAAAAAGAAAGCTTTTTACCGCTTGCAGTTACGCTGAACAGGTAGAGTCTGTTCCCAGCTGCAGTTGCTGTAATGAACACATGAGGCGGCTCCAGCTCAAACTGGTAGTAAGTTCTTCCTGAATACTCTGCTGTGGCTGAGGACAAGACCTTCCCTTCTACATTCTCTCCGATGACCTCTGGGCCGAAGGCACTGATCACTTTGTCAGGGTTGCCGATCTTCTCGATGGTCGCATCATCAAGATCATCTGTGGGGGCAGAATTGCCAGTGATGACCATGTTTTCATCCTGCAGTATGGCATCTAGTTCAGAAGGAGACCTCACCTGCAAACCTGCGAACTGGGGCTACGACGACGAACAGTCGACCCTCCTTCGGGTTTGCGAAGCGCAGGTCGATCTCCGTGCCACCGAGATCAGCAATTGACACAGGGACCTGGATTGGAGCCATGGTGACACAGCACAAATTTCGGATCAGAAATCAGAAAGAAGTGGCCGTTAAGTGAAACTGAAGTTCAGTGACAGTCAGTAGCTTCAGGTCTTAAAGTCTTGCCTCGTCCCAGCCATCAGGAACTTTGAAGCTGTAGGGGATGATGGGGCTCCAGCCGACTCCATGGCCGCCGGACTTGTCATCTGGCCTACGGTATGTTCTCCAGCCTGTCTGAACAATCAGCATCATGAAAACAATTTAACAGTATTTCTGTCTGAACTTCTGTTGTAGTTTAGTTTCTCCAGTCCAGAGGAAGAATCACACACTAGTAGCATTCAGATGAAGCACTCTCAGAGCATTTCTTTGTCTCAAACTCTAAAATCTGAAGTGCTCATATAGACCCAAAATAAATTAACCAAGATCAACCACAAATGAAAGAAAAGAGGAAGAATTTACCATTCTCATCAGGTTCTGACAAGCCAGGGATCCTCCCTGCCAGCAGGCCCTGAGTGGCCGCCAGGCCATGGCCTTCAAACCCAAGCACTGAAGCTCCACAACCAGCAGCTGCAGCTGCAGAAACCAATGCAAACCTTCTCCCCACCTTTGCTACCCCCTCCTCCTCATGTGACACTGAAAGGGCAGGCTCATTGCTGCACCTCACAGCCGCTGCCGCTGCCGCGCCCGCCCTGCCCTTGGTGAGGGGAGAAGGTTTGGTGAGGAACAGGGAGGAGCTCGGCGAGAACAGCAATGTTGTGCTGCTCATCTCCGCAAGATGTGTGTGTGGGAGATCTCTGTGATTGTTCCCTGGGCTGCCTCTCTGGTTGTTCTTGGTGGATGGCCTAAAGCTTCTGGTGCTTTTGTGTTCAGTTGCTGAGTCGTGCTCCGTAGGCTATTTTGGACCACAAGGGATGGGTGTGGACAGGATGGCTTCAGACTCCTCAGTCACCTAGATTATTTTGAGTGTCCCCTCTTCACTTTCCCCCTTTATTCTGGATACGACCTGAGCAGAAATAAAAAAAAAACTCACACCCCCTTAAAAAAAGAAATAAAACTCCAGAAAAGCATGATGTTTTGTTTTATTTTTTGGTGATTCCTCATCACTATGTTCTTGTGGAGCATGGTAAAACATGTGTCAGACTTGGTGTCATAGACAAGGAATATACATGTTTCTTGGCCCCAAGTAACGTCTCTTGTGGCACTTATGGCTTGTCAAATAACATGGCACTCACAAAAAAATGGAAGAAGAAAAATGCAGAACTTCTAGAACTGTCCAGTAGTTTTAACGTGTTGGACACTTGGATCTATTATAGTTGACCGATATGGTTACAATGATATTTTCTAGTGTGGACTAGTAATAGAGAGCCAAGTATTGTTAACTCGTATAAAAGAAAATAAGGAAGGACTTAATTAAATTGTATTGTTAACTCATATAATAATTTTGGATACATTTCCTGCACATAACTATATACTGAAAAAAATTACACCTCAGTTAATCACGATCGGTTTGGCTTGTACAAATTTTAGTTGTCTTATAATATTATGTTGGCAAACCCAAACTCTCTGTAATAAAGTTTTTTTATTGTTACAATATATAGCAAGTTTCTATATACGAAAAAGAACCAAGTCAGGGTCAACTCCTGTTGGAATATTGACAACCTGCTGACTGATATCTGGTAAGGAGAGTGCAATTTTCTTGGCACCCTCTAAGTAGCTCTCAAACTGGCTATTCCCCCCATGTCTCTTCTCCAGTTTATCTGCAACCTTTGACTCGCCAAGAGCAGTGGGAAGAGCCAGCTCCTCCTTCATGATGTGGTACTTGATCGCCTGCTTTCGGAACGTCCAGTCACCCGTGATCCAGTCAAATTTGTAAAGAGAAAGGAAGCGGTGGCCATATGACGCGATGAACTCAATGGCGTCAAGTATGAACTTGAACTCCTCCTTGGACAGGTAGTAAGAAAAACTCAGCCTAGTCCATCCTGGCTTCAGTCCACTATACCCCTGAAAAAATGTCAAAGTTGACAGTAACATTAGCACCCAGCAGTATTTCCGGACATTTAAGTAGTTTGAGTTTAATCCTAGGTCAATTATTTTCAATCTCATACCTGAAGAATAGCAGATCGAATCCGAAGGGAGAGGTCATTCTCTATTTCGAGCAATGTGTGGCCATAAGGCCCTGCGCATGCGCAGCCTCCCCTAGCTTGGATGCCAAAAAGATCATTCAGCAACCTTGTGACAAAACGCCCATGGAGAGGAAGACACTTGCGGCTCACATCCCTAATAGAGGGATTGCAGCAACCTGTCTCATCGGCGATCTTCAACTTTGAATTGGACACTGGATGAGGGTAGATGAGGAAGGAGAAGATCGGTAGGCGTTCTGCACTAGTATTGCCTAGCACCCTTACATTCGGGTTGCTGACAAGCCTTCTCATGGCTATCTCGGAGTACACTCGCTCTCGAAGGCTCATGGTGTCATACCCAATGTACTCCTTGACCCAAAATGCGAGCGATGCACGGATCTTTTGGATGATTTGTGGAGTACCAGCATCTTCTCGCTCCTCTATGTCATCATAGTATACTGTATCCTACATGTCATGCACCAAAATTTGATAAAGTTTGAGGAACATGAACTGATCAGTAGGTTAGGTGTGTGGCCATGCATTTTGCTGGTGTGCTGAGTGCTTACCTCTTCATTGAAGCCATTGACGTAGGCAACGGTGCCACCACCGCAGGTTGAAGGAGGCTGGGAGTTGAGCCGGTACAGTGCTTTGTTCATCAGAAGGATGCCTGGCGTGCCGGGGCCACCGACGAATTTGTGGGGGCTCAAGAAGACTGCATCGTAGCCATCGATTTCGCCAGATTTCATGTCAATTTTCACATATGGGCCACTGCAGAAAGGCACGTACGGTTAGAACTGATGCGTATAAGATCACAATGTTCAAATTAAGAAATTTCAATTCTTGGACTAGAAACAAAGAGTTCTTAGAATAATGTTAGATCCTCACAGTCAAAGTCATTTTTTTTTGTCTGGCAAATGAGTTCGTTGGAAAATAGATAGCTAGCTCCACGTACGTAATTCTGCTTGCTTCAACACGGAAGCAATGAAAGATACACAAGTCAGCATATGCGAGCTGTCATATTCAATGGAAAGAGTAGATATGAGTCAAGTGTATTCAAGTTGTTCGATCTGTTGCAACATTCATGTTTATTACTTGTCAGCTACGCAAACAGGAGGTTATAAAAAATGGCTAAAACCTGACGAAAAATCTTGTAAAATGTCAAAGTTCTATTGTAGATTATCACAAGTTAATTATTTCCATGATATGAAATTACATATAGTCCCTCACTTCATCTCCCATGATAAAGTTTACTGATTTTTTTGTAGTAAAAGAGAGCAATCAAGGAAGAGAATGAAGATGGGTGGTTAACGTAACGAAAACCGCAAATTTGACCCAGATCAGTTATTCCAAGAAAGAAAGAATTAAAACGAGATATTCTATCACTTTCATGGAAGTTCAATATTATAGTACGTATTGATTTTTTTTTTAATTATGCTGCCGGTGCTCACGGTCTCACCTCGCGGCGAAGTCGAAGCACGCGAACGCGCCGTGCTCGTGCAGGACGCGCGCGAGCTCGCGCGTGTCCGTCATGACGCCGGTGACGTTGCTGCACGCCGAGAAGGAGCCCAGCATGGGCCTGTTCGCGTACTCCGGCGAGGCGAGCGCGCGGCGGAGCGCGGCCACGTCCACGAGCCCGTCGGCATCAACGCCGATCTCCACGACGTCGGCGAGGCTCCGCCGCCAGGAGAGCAGGTTGGAGTGGTGCTCGTAGGGCCCCACGAAGACCACCCACCGCTCCTCCGTCCGCAGCTGCGCGGCGAGGCGGGCCCGAAGCTCCGCGGACGGCACGGCGACGCCCATGACCTCCTGCAGGCGCTTGATGGCCGCCGTTGTGCCGGCGCCGCAGAAGAGGAGCGCGTCGCCGGCACCGGCGCCCATGCATCGCTTGACGTAGCGCGCCGCCTTGTGCACCAGCCGCGTCGTCTTGCTCCCGACGTGGCTGTCCTCCGTGTGCGTGTTCCCTGTGCATACAAGCCATCGAACACACGTGTCGCACACTGTCAGATTCACAGGGCATGTCTGAAGAAAAAGGTTACGTAGCAAGAATGGCCGCAGCCCCTCACCGTAGAAGGGGAGGACCTCGTTGACGATGTAGTCCTCGATGTATCGGAGGCTCCGGCCGGACGCCGTCTGGTCGGCGTACGTGAGAACCCGGCGGCCGAACGGCGTGTCGAACTCGACGTCCTTGCCGATGAGCTGCGACCGGAGCCACTCCACCTTCTCTTCCCCAGCTCCGGCAGCGGAGACGACGACGCTCTTCTCTTCCGACGCGTCGACACGGAGAAGGTTCAGCAGGGCGACCATGGCCTTGGCGTCGTCCTCCCCTGCTGACGCCTTCGCCATGGGCACAGCGGCTGATTGCACAGATTGCATTCTGCCCTCAGTCAGAAACGTTGTTAAGGCTCGCTATCAACGTGTAGACAGTGTGGCAATGGCAGTGGTGAAGACAGTGGTTAATGGCGCCGGCAATGGCTTGTTACTTGTAGTTTGTGTGGCTTGAAGGACTTGCATGGGAGCACACGTATATATAGGCCATTGAATTGAAGCACTGCACATAAACATCAACACACATGGGGAAGAAGAAAGAAGATCAGGAAAAGGAAATGGGAATGAGGAGGAAGAACCAAGGACTTCAGGAGTACGTGGTTGATGATCGAGTTGTTTAATTTAATGACAGGTCAAAGACATTGCCCTCGCTTGTGGTGACCAAATTGCTCATTCATTAATTTCAGTGGAGATCAATTGGTAATTACCTCCAGACTTTCGACTTGCATCAGATTGGACTAGCTTGGACGAAACACATTTCATTTCAATTTTTTTTCCAAATAATCATTCAAATTGTCTTCTTGCATGAGCTAAGGTATTGTGTCCATGGCCAGGCAACGTACGTTCACATCACAAAACTGGTATGGGATAATGCATGCCACCTAGCAGGCTAGCAGCTACGCGTAAATAACTGTACATGATTTCAACTCTCGCACAATAGAAATCTCAGAGTACGGCCATAAAGGATAGATCCCGCGTTGGCCATTTGTCAAACCCCTGCATGTTTTAATTTGGTCAAATTCATTCCTGTGGCTAAAAATTCAACTTACATAATTTTGTAGGGTTGCAGCTGATATACATGATACGTTATGTACCTGTACGTCAGTACGTGTGGAAGTCTTCATGTGCATGTATGCAGTGATTATTGCTTACTTTCATTTTCAATAACTCATTTTATATATGTGATTTCTTATTACATTCAGTTTTGAAAGGTCCATGCACCGCAATATAATGCAAATATCCCTGTTTCATTTCCCCATTTGAACCGGAATTTTTCAAACTATAAATCACATATTATATTGCTCTTATTATTACCTTGCACACACTATATATATCTCGATGCTGAGTATGGATGTACCCAAGCTTTATGTTTCACATGGCCGTGCAAGAGAACATCGGGCATGTGAAATGGCGTATTACCCTAGCTAGCTTTGACAACAGACTTGATATAACTAACATCCTCACGCCATGCATAGAGGTGATGACAGACTTGATTGATGCATCAATGACAGAGTCCCTTTCTCGTTTGCTCGGCATCAATGACACATTTGTGGAATGTCTTGTTCAGTTGTTCTCGCCAGATGCTACGCGGAACTTAGAATTCCGGACGGAGAAGCAAAAGCTACTACTACACTAGCACACCGTATGGTCTGGTACGGTGATCATATCAGCCGGCTTTCTTGGTACCATTGTAAGGGAAAACAGCTACCTTTTTATGCTACACTACTCCACTGACAGTTGAATTATTTGAACTTGTCCTAAAGCGACCACTCGACCAAATAAGCTAAGTCTGATTAAGTCTGCAGCCAGCTGCATACCAGAGTCGCCTCGATCAACTACTGTCATCATGTATCTGATCTGTTCAGCAGCAAATTAAACGTTCAGGGGTCCTGAGAAATTGTTGCGTCCCTTTTGACGGTCGATCGATGGGACGGATCGATACATGCACCGACACGATTCCACCCCTGAAGGGTGAAGCATTGTAACCAAATTGTTACAGGAATGATTTTTTTAGAAGAAGGAATTTTTATTCCGACTGCAAGAGTTTTACATATAAACAATCCTTATTACAGTTCTTTCAAGTAGCTAATTTTTAATTTTAAATTAAAACTCTCAAAGAGCGAACTAAGTAAAGGTGCAACTAATTATGCGTCGATCTTCTTAAAATACGACCAACCGTATGCTACCATATTCTGTAATCTTTGCCTTGTCTCTGCGTATACCTGTAGGAGTCTTAAAAATGAAGTACTCTTTTTTCATGCCTTGCAAACCCAAAGCAACTAGCAAGTTGGCCTGCGCTAATAGCGCGTCTAGATTTGATAAACCATATTTTTTAAAAATGATATGTTAGCATTGTATTTTCTTTATCCATCTTAATTCATTATCCATACTTTTGAAATCACTAATACCGATGTAAATATTGGAGCTCAAAATTCAGAACTGATATTGATACACTCGAATTTTGTTATTTGGATGGTGTTTTAATTGGTGGATGGAACCTGACCTAATAACGAATGTCATTCGACGCTCTGTTGCACCCCTGCATACAGTGTCAACCTCATCACTTAGTCCCCGCCTCAACCGACTGAGCCTCTTACTCCCCACTCTCGATGGTCGAACTCTGCCTTATTGATTCTATGACTCCTGAGTTTGGCTCGGTTGTTGACCCCACGCAGAGTTTGGGCTCTCCACTTTCTGATGCGCAGATCCAACTCCTCCAGTGAGCTCGTCGTACCTCGTGGTACCGTTGGTTGTCGACGTAGGTGACCTTGAAGCTTGATCTGGGGTGGGCTCAAGCAACGGTAGCGTAGATCTTCCTCTCTTTCTATATGGGTGCACCCACTTCTTCATCTCATCCAATGGTACCTTCTTCCTCTCGTCCGGAAGTCTCTCTTCCTTACGATCGACGGTCGATGCCCCTTTCTTTTTTTTTTCTTCCTGCTCATCGATGGCCCCTCCTTTGTTGACGGTGCATGGTGGTCGGTTCTCTCTCTTCTAACTTGCGATGCCGATAAATACATAGGATGTTTCTTATATATACATATTGTATCATGTCTTCTAGGATATATATTTATTCCTTGAAATGCTATGTCCTTAGTCGTTGTTGAATATACCTTATATCTTCTAAAATATAACCATTATGTTTGACAATACTTTTATAACTTCCAAGATAACTACTGACCATCAATAATAGGTAACATTATTCATTGTGGGCATACTTGTGTTCATCATCGTGTTCATTGTGTTGTTTGGTTTCACACATCACGTACCAATCTAATTCCAAAAGTTTCCAAAAGATTAGAAGATATACGACAAACCAATTTGATCTCATCACTTTCATTCTTGTTTGGAAGCTTACTATGCTTATAGATATGTGTAGTCAAAAAATTGTTCCTCTTTATTTATTATAGAGGATCTCATGTCACTAACAGGTGGCCTATTCGCAAGCAAGCCCACGTTCTAGGGACACAAAGTCCCTCTACTGCAAAGCATGCTTATCCTAAATGGTGAAACATGATACTGTCAATTCAATTTATCTCCTTCATGTCTATTGTGCAAGATAGATATTTGCATTGGGTAGCTTAAATTTCTCCGCACATCGTGCTAGCTTCTCGGATGTATCACAATATTTGTTCATATCACAATACTTATGTTTTCTCTTGTTGTCTTCCCTCTTTTGTCAACCTTACACCTTCTTTTTTTTGAGCATTTTGCCAATTTGTTGTAGCCATTTATGACCACTTGCTTTGTCCACTATTGTTGTCTACTACCTCAGTTCTTCTCTGACCAAAGCAATCGTATCGCGTTGGTCACTATCTAGGAAGTCATTGTCTCGCTTTTGGTCTCCAAACCTCATATGGTTGATGTCAAACCATACTTAACATCTTCTTTGTCAAATTACTGCTATGCAAACCTACACGAATTGCTCATCAAATCTATCTTATCATCTCCTGTGGCATCCGATTTTTTTTGTCTCCATCACGGTTGTAGGTTTGTATGTGCCAGAATCAAGTATTTCCTCTCCCTAGCCTTCTACCCATGTTGTATTTTTCAGTGCTTATCTCCAAAAAAAATCGAAGAGACTTAGAGCATGCTTGGTACACTTGTTGCCACTTGTACGCCTTGTCTGCTTGCCCGCGTTGCTAGGCAAATCAAGGTGAGCTTCCATTGGAGTGCTTGCTTTCCTTGCTGTTGCCCGCCTTGTAGCTCGACCCAGTAGTGTCATAGACGCTCGATCGATAGCAGCAAAGGTCCATCCGACCATGGTGGAGGTTAATCCAACAACAGTGGAGGTCGAATCGACGACATTAGATGTCAAATTGACAGTAGTGGAGGACGATTCAGTGGCCGAAGAGTTTGATTCAGTAGCTAAAGAGCTTAATTTGGTTCTTGTGCACCTGAATTTTACGACGACAAAGCTTGTTTTGGCAGATTCGGTGTTGATTCGACGGTCAGTCCATGTCAGTTACAATCTGAAGTATATCTAGGATTCTAGATCGGATTACAAACAGTATCCCGTGATATCCGGACTGATTGGCGTTGTGTCTGGTGTCTTGACTTTTGCACGCCAAATCTCCCGTCGTCTCGGGCTCGCTTGCCAGGATGGGCGGGCCCACCATCAAGACTTAACTTCAACCCTTTGAACAAAATTCCCCCATCTTCATGTCCCTGAGCGACAGCCTAGTTAAACAATGACTAATGTGCAATTGACTGTGTATATAAACAAAATCCCACATCTTCGTCTCCCTGAGTGATTGCACAGTCTCTTGTCGCTATCTCTCCATACCCATGGTTGCTTTCTCTAAATAGTCTACCTAGTTCGTGCTCTAAACATGTCTTGTCGCACTTTATGCTCTGCTCGTGTCTTCTTCTCGGCGAGGGTGTTTACATTCTCCTACATTTATTATACTAATTAACCCCTCTATTATTTTTAGACATAGATGATGTGATCGTCGATGACGTGAGCGAGCGACTGACTTTGTTAATATCAAAATCTATTGGTTCAGTCTTGGAGTCCCTAACACTCCAACAGAGGTAGTGTTATATGCGTATATGTTGAAGGGTGAGTGTTAGTAAGTATATGTGAGTTTTTGTTTTTTAAAATACATTTTGTTTTAAATTTTAAAATGCTAGTATATAAAGATAAAATTATAAAATTGGTACGAATTGCGTAAAAGTGAAGTACATGATAGGTGAAGTCGTCTGGATGAAAATAAATAAAGAAATCCGTACATCAATTACACTCTGTCCTCCTTGCACCCTCTTTTTCATGAGCTTCCTAATTAGTACTTCAGTAGGGACAGAGAACTAATTTGATGCCATCGTGTGAAACTTTCTAAATTATAGTTGTATTTGTTATTTACACTTCAGTTAGTTGTTTATTTGATTTCCCCGTTTGTGTAAACATTAACTACTATTTTTCTTATTTTTAATTCCGAATTTATATATTTATTAATTGTATTTGTATTGAATATGGACTCTTTGGATTTCCTTATTTTAATTCTGAATTTATGTATTCTTTGGATTAATCTAGACCTTCAGATCTTCATAAAATCTAACGGTGTATATTCTTCTTTTTTTTGGATTAACGTGGGAATTTCTAGACCCTCTCGGCGAACGTGGTGGCTTCTTTTAACACTCGTAAAAGTGAAGTACATGATAGGTGAAGTCGTCTGGATGAAAATAAATAAAGGAATCAATACATCAATTACACTCTGTCCTCCTTGCACCCTCTTTTTCATGAGCTTCCTAATTAGTACTTCAGTAGGGACAGAGAACTAATTTGATGCTATCGTGTGAAACTTTCTAAATTATAATTGTATTTGTTATTTACACTTCAGTTAGTTGTTTATTTGATTTCCCCGTTTGTGTAAACATTAACTACTATTTTTCTTATTTTTAATTCTGAATTTATGTATTTATTAATTGTATTTGTATTGAATATGGACTCTTTGGAATTCCTTATTTTAATTCTGAATTTATGTATTCTTTGGATTAATCTAGACCTTCAGATCTTCATAAAATCTAACGGTGTATATTCTTCTTTTTTTTGGATTAACGTAGGAATTTCTAGACCCTCTCGACGAACGTGGTGACTTCTTTTAACACTCAAGTATAAAGATAATAGATTAGATGGACTAAGTGTCGATCTACAGAATATAACAAAGATAAAATCTGAAGAAATTCTATTAGTATTATGTGCAACAAAAAAACATTAAACGCGCGTAGATTTAAAGCCCAGAGAAAATCGGTTCCCTTTGATTAGTTCTTCCTCCCTGATAAACACATGCAACGACCTACTGCATTGAGGATTTGAGGCATTGAAGACTGAACGGAGCTTTGGTTCCTGTCTGCCAACCGAAACGGAATGACTAACTGTACGCGCTAGCTAGTTTTCTCAGCATTTTGTTCACATCCATACATTTTTTTTCCTTTGCCATGGTTGGCATTAGAGTTTTTTTTTCTCCAAACATTTATCGAAACAAACACTCATATAGACGTACATACCTTTGGGATAAGAACATAAATTATATAGCTATAAATTTGTATTCGATCTCCGAGCTTCAGGTGTTTGGCACATGTTAGCCCCTGTTTTGTCTTCTATCTTCTTTTTTTGTCTCTTGTAAGAAAACTGGACCTTATGATTAATGTATAGTACTGATAATTGTATACTTCTATATGTACAGTAATAGATTTTGAAGACAAAACAGTGGGCAGGGACTTAGTAAATCTAACAATTAGGCTTCGAGTTGACGAAATAAAAAAGCAGTGGAATGGTGCACACAGATATGCATAGGCATTGCACGGGATGGTCAACTATGGTAGGTCAGCGAGTCAGTCAACCAGCATAGGCAGATAGGCTATCGCCCAGCAGCGGCCCAGCCAATGCCTTCCCCGCTGCTGGTTTCTGCATGCTAAGTTGCTAACCAACGTTCTAGCCAAGAATTAAACGGTTGGAATAATCCATATACATTTTCTGATTTTCATCGGTCAATTTCAGCAGCACTCATCATATGCATGACTGCGCCTGATCTAGAATTCAAGATACTACTGCTCACTGATTAACTTTCCTGCTGCTGTCACGTGCAGTAGAATGCAGAAAATGCATAATATTGCTGACCAAATTAGCAAACAACACAAAGTTACTCTTTTGCACAAACATTCCGCGTGCGCATTTGGATCAAGGGTCTGCTACTAAAGTTTTCACCGCTCAAAATATTCACCACTTAAAAGATAGGCAAACGCCAAACGGTGAAACTTTTTTTTTATTGTGCCTGGCTTCCCCAAAATTGATTAAAAAAGATATGCAAACAAAGAAAAGTATTGTGCCTAGCTTGTTGAAACTTTATTATATACTTCTAGCTAGCATGAAATGCATCTATCTACCTTTGGTAAAGACATCTTGTGAATTTTCCTTTTAATTTGTTTCTCCCACATGAATGTTAAGCATTCCGGTTTAAGATTTTTTTTTACGGTGCTTGTGTGCTTGTGTAGTACCTGGAAGTACTAGGAAGTACCAGGTGTTTTGATTCTCCCACCACCCGATTAATTAAAGAATTAAACTAATTAAGTAAAGGGCATTATGGTGATCTATTCTCTCATCTCTCTATGTTTGGCTAATATGTTCGGTTAGCATGATAAAATTGAGGAATTGAGCCATAAAACATGGTCGGAAGCCAGCCAGATTAACACACGAAATTACTCATATAACTTTATTGAATTAAAAATAATTATTAAAATTTGTTATGGGTCCCAACAAGTTGGTACTTCCTAGTACTTCTCTATAGGCACTTCCTAATACTTCCACCGGTATATTTCGTCGGATGGATGACTCATAAAAAAACAAGCACTCTAAAATTTCTCGGTTTGGGTTTTCATCACCCTAAATTTTTAGGTAATAAATGAATTCCTAAGAATTACATAAAAAGGGACAGGATGATCTTTTTTCTATGGAGAAAGCATGCATGTAATTTTAGCAGATGGTATCTTCTACGTTGCACGGATACTTCGATATAAATACATGATACTGCGATATCCCATTTTTTTCCAAAAACTTTAATATGAGGACACCCGACTATGTACATTTGATATAAATATATAATAGAAATAAAACTAAAAATGCATACTTAATTCGTAAGTATCACTTGAAAGGGGTTTGGAGCTCTACATAATATTCATTATATCCTCTATTATTCTTCCTCGTTATTATTGTGAACAATAATGTATTTATTGGTACAATGAGATGTTCGGGTTTCTCGGCATCAGGAAATAATAATAAAATAGTTCTAAAAACACAACTTTAGATGGTTTTTGAGCCATCAAAGATAATTTAGCATAAGGGACAAACCAACCGGATAAAATGCCATTTGGGATAAGTATGGGGTTAATTATGTATTTAGGGAAGGCATTAGTTTGGTTGTGCCACTTGTCACAGACTAGCAGCACCATAGCTCTTCTTCCGCAGTGTTTCTGCTTCTTTGGCACAATCTTTTCCTCTCACAACAAACTAGCTGTCAAAATCAGCGAAACCACTTAAAGATCTGCCGAACTTACTCAAATCAGCAGAAACCACTAATTTATTTTTTCTTACAACGTTGATCATTCATCTTTTTCAAAAAATGTATCATCTACTTTGTTTGTGATATATATGCTTCAAAAAATTATTCGTCTGATAGGTATTTCAAGCATGACGTAATTAACTTTTTGTATGTTTCCAATAACTTTTTGAAAAAGACAAATGTACAAAGTTGTAAAAAAGTCAACAATGACAAATATTTTGATATAGAGGGAGTATCATATAAACATATTCTAATAATATTAAATAAATAAAATGTCTGAAGTTTTTATCGTAGCAACACACAGGCATATTTGGTAGTATTGCTTAATTTACAAAAGATGGAGATCATTTGATTTCTGTTGTTGTGGAATTGAACTGCATTCCACAGGTCATTCTACAGGTCAAGCAGCCTCATGTGTGGGACACATTCTATATATATTCCAATATGGCAGGAATAAGACACTGACAAATTATAGTACCTTTTACAAAGTTTTCTGGTATATGTCGCCTTCACCTAATTAATAAGGCTTTTGGTCATTATTTCCATTAGCTTCCGTACTATGAAACTATTTTTTTCATTGGTTAGGCAAACCTAATATAAGTCTTATTTGTTAAGTAGTTAGTTACACAACTAATACTCAATTCAAGACAGTTAGCCTTGCCAGTAATAATCATTAGATTGGACATTGTACATTTTTTGCGTTAAAAAACCATTACGCACATGGCAAGATATAAATATCCTAAAGTGTTTCGATCATGGTGCGGAGAAAACGAGGGAACAACTTTTACCACCTTGATCAACATGAAAAAACTAAATCAACTTATAGATATATTTATCATACTACAAATATTAATAATTTGTAGTATCAAGACAGTATGCATGACATGTACAAATAGAGAAGCGGAAGCCACTTCTGTTTGCCTCCTAAATTATTGATTAGATATAGTTAGAGAAGTAGACATAGGTTAACTCTGGTTTTTGAGCTAATACAACTTCCAGAAACTCGCGTAGTTTTATTTTGGCAAACTCACAAACTCTGAAAAGCCTGTTTGTTTCATTGTTATAACTATACTAAGTCTTCTATATATGAAAAAGAACCAAATCAGGGTCAACTCCTTTTGGAATACTAACAACCTGGTGGCTGATATCTGGTAAGGAGAGTGCAATCTTCTTGGCACTCTCTAAGTAGCTCTCAAACTTGTTCCCATTAACCCCATGTTTCTTCTCCACCGGTATATCTTCAATCTCTGACTGGTCATATTGAGCTCTAAGGTCAATACCAGTGGCAAGATCCAGCACCTCCTTCATGATTTGGTACTTGACTGCTTGCTTACGGAATGTCCAGTCACCGGTAATCCAGTCGAATTTGTATAGTGGAAGGAATCGGTGGCCATAAGACGCAATGAACTCAATGGCGGCGAGGATGAACTTGAACTCCTCCTTGGACAGATAGTAAGAAAAACTCAACCTTGTCCATCCTGGCTTCAGTCCACTATAACCCTGAAAAATGTGCATGAACAGTAACATTAGTACACGAAAAACACAGCATCGATCACCCCCCTACAAAATTTAATAACCTATCTCAATTTAATCATACCTTAAGAATCATGGACCGGATGCGAAGGGAGAGCTCATTCTGGATATTGAGCAATGTGTGGCCATAGGGGCCTGCGCATGCGCAGCCACCCCTTGCCTGGATGCCAAAAAGATCATTAAGAAGCCTTGTGACAAAACGGCCATGGAGAGGGAGGCGCTTCTGCCTCGCATCACCGGAATTGGACACCGGAGGGTAGATGAGGAAGGAGAAGATTGGTAGGCGTTCTACTTTCGTATTGCCAAGGACTGTTACATTCGGGTTGCTGACAAGCCTTTTCATTGCCATCTCGGAATACACTCGCTCTCGGATGCTCATCATGTCATACCCAATGTACTCCTTGACCCAAAATGCAAGGGATGCACGAATCTTTTGAATGATCGGTGGCGTGCCTGCATCCTCTCGCTCTTCAATTTCATCGTAGTACAATGTATCCTGCATATCACAAAATCATATATATAATTTGAACATATTTAGGATACGAATATGCAACCATGTCACAAGTAGTAATGCTCACGTTCTCATTGAAGCCGTTCACGTAGGCCACGGTGCCACCACCGCAAGTTGATGGAGGCTGGGAATTGAGCCGGTACAATGCTTTGTTCATCAGAAGGATGCCCGGTGTGCCAGGACCACCAACAAATTTGTGTGGGCTTAAGAAGACCGCATCATAGCCGTTGATTTCACCGGATTTCATATCAATCTTCACGTATGGTCCACTGTAAAAGAAGACTAGTTAACATTGGTGCATCCATTTTTTTTTTATGTACTCAGTACTCATTAGGAAGCAGAACTGATGCGCCAAACTGCCATATGGACAGGCTGAACATTTCTGAATTTTCTATTGTAGTTATGCTTGAAAAAAATGTATCAGGGATGAATTTCTGATAATGTTGAAACTTGAAAACATGAAATTCATAGCAGGCCTAGAAATTTAAGGTTCTTATCTAATGTTGGTCCTCAGTCAGAGTCATTTTAAGAGTCAAAATGAAGAATTCTCTAGAGCTTTAATGTCGCCCTCAATTTCTTCCCCTAACATTAGAAAATAACAATGCCGCAAGCAATTCAGCTTACTACATTCAACACGGAAACACAGGAGGTCAACATATATACGAACCAGCTGCACTGATGAGTCAAATAAATACAAAATATCCTGTTGCGACATTAATGATTAGACATTAGCAATTTGCAGTTTATTTTTTCTCAGAATTTGTAATGTAAAACATTCACAAAACACGTATATAAGACATTATATATAGCAATATAAATAGAAGGGTTAGTTTTCCCTAGTAACTATGAAATTCTGAAGATTTGCGACCCTTGGCCATAAGAATGTTTTATATGCATGATCACAAATCTGCTGAATCCTAAAATGTCAACTCCATCCTTGTCATGCATGTATTATACTCCATTATCTAAAAAATGCATTACCTTACTATATTCAACGAATAAGTTGAGAGTGACATTCTGTCGCTCTCTTGAATGTCAAGTACCATGATGCATCAATTTGCTATATATATATTATATTATATATTCTGCAGGTCGTCTCTCACCTCGCGGCGAAGTCGAAGCACGCGAACGCGCCGTGCTCGTGCAGGACGCGCGCGAGCTCGCGCGTGTCCGTCATGACGCCGGTGACGTTGCTGCACGCCGAGAAGGAGCCGAGCAAGGGCCGGTTCGCGTACTCCGGCGAGGCGAGCGCGCGGCGGAGCGCGGCCACGTCCACGAGCCCGTCGGCGTCGACGCCGATCTCAACAACCTCGGCGAGGCTCCGCCGCCACGAGAGCAGGTTGGAGTGGTGCTCGTAGGGCCCCACGAAGACCACCCACCGCTCCTCCGTCCGCAGCTGCGATGCGAGGCGCTCGCGCAGCTCGACGGACGGGGACGCCACGCCTATCACCTCCTGCAGGCGCTTGATGGCCGCCGTTGTGCCGGCGCCGCAGAAGAGGAGCGCGTCGCCGGAGCCTGCGCCCATGCAGCGCTTCACGTAGCGCGCCGCCTTGTGCACGAGCCGCGTCGTCTTGCTGCCGACGTGGCTGTCCTCCGTGTGCGTGTTCCCTGTGCATAGAACGAAGAAGCCACATCAAACACACGTGTCACAGGCATGTCGAAAGAAAAAGGGCATGCAGCCTTGTGAGCAAGAATGGCGGCAGTCCTCACCGTAGAAGGGGAGGACCTCGTTGGCGATGTAGTCCTCGATGTAGCGGAGGCTCCGGCCGGACGCCGTCTGGTCGGCGTAGGTGAGAACGCGGCGGCCGAACGGCGTGTCGAACTCGACGTCCTTGCCGATGAGCTGCGACCGGAGCCACTCCACCTTCTCTTCCCCAGCTCCCGCAGCGGAGACGAAGCTCTTGTCTTCCATCGTGCTGGCACGGAGAAGGCTCAGCAGGGTAGCCATGCCCTTGGTGGCGGCCTCCTCCTCCGCCGACGCCTTCATCGTCGCCGCCATGGGCGCCGTTGCCCCTTGCTGAACTTGCAGAGATGGCATATTATATACCCTCTCTGCAGCAACCGTTGTTTGTTATACCAACAACGTCGTCAGTGCGGCAATGGCAATGGCAGTGGTGAAGAAGGCTATATATATATATGAACTGAAGCAAACGGCAGTGGCTTGTAGACTTGTAGCTGTGTGTGTATGTGTGTGTGTTAAATTCGTCTGGCCTGAAGGTCTGCATGGAGAAAGGTATATATAGCCATTGCACGTGAGTTGGACAAGATTGAAAAAACGGAGGAAGAAGTGAAGAAACAGGGAAGGAGGGAGGAGGAAGATGGAGTGGTGGTTGATTAGTTTAAGCATGCGTTGCCGGGTCAATGCTTTGCTTGTGGTGACCGAGTTCTTGCTCGTTTCGTTCCTGCGTCGTTTCAGTGGGCATTTATTATATTGCATTGGCTGCTGCATCAGATATTCAGACTGGGGTGGAAACATCTCTATATTTTTTTTTTCAAAATCGTGTTTACTTAATTAAATGTTTGGCATGATGAACCAATCTAATGTATGTATATGGGCCCGCCGAAGTACGTACAGATCGAGCGCAAATAATTTCAATGGGCTGCAGGTTCGCATGCATTATTTCGTCACACGCTTTACGTGTGGATTTCACGGAATCTCAAATCGCCAAAAATTAGTAATAAGAAAATAAAATCAGAATCAAAATTAGGATCCCGTGTTGCCAGCAGCTGTCAAATCCAGGTTAGTTTCCAGTCACGTTTTCATTCTTGTGCAAAAAGACGACGAAGAAGAAAATATATTAAATCATAGCATATAGATACTATACAGTAGGAGTCGTCATGTGTGTGTGCAACTGTACAGAAACGTGTGCCGTATAATTATATATAACATGTGATCGATTTCTTTTGAGGTGAAAGGCATTTCGCGTGTGATTTTATACTTCCCCATGAAACAATTAATGATTTCCGTGTGGTTGCCATTTTCTGACGAACAATGCAAAGATGGGTTGACCAAACAAGAAACTGCTAGCTACTCCGTATAGCAGAACGGTCAACGCTGTGGGGGGATTTGACCGAGTAAGGGTGCGTTTGGCAAGGCTCCGGCTGTGGCTGTGGCAGCTCCGGCTGTGGCTGTGCTGGTAGAGCGGATTCTGTGGGGGAGTTGAATACGTTTTAGAAAAACGTTTGGCAAAACAGCTTCTCCTGGCCATGTAATGTGAATAAGAGGATGAAATGTTCATAATACCCTTCACTTTTCTTTTTTATTTCTTCTTTTTTTCCTCCTATTTTCCTTTCCCTTTTCATTTCACTTTTTTTCTTTCTCTTTTTTTCTTCTTTCTGCTGATAATATCTCCACCGCAAGCCGGCCCTTATCCATTCGCACCACCAGGCCGCACCTCACCTCGCCAACCCCGCGCGGATCCCCCCCCGGGCCGGTCGGCCCCAGGCTCCGGCCAGCTCCCGCCGCGAGTACTGCCGGGAGGCTCCCATCGATTCGCGCCTCCGGCCGTCGCTCCGCCCCCACCTCCACCGAGCTCCGCTGCCCTCCTCCGCAGGTCGGGCGGAGTGCGGATGCAGCGCCGACCGCCGATCGAGGTCCCACCGCCGTCTGCCGAGCTCTACCTCCCCGCGCCGCAGCGACGCCGGTCGCCGACTGCCGGCCTCCACCACGCCCGCCGCTCGCCGGCCTCCACCACGCCTGCCGACCTCCTCCTCCCCGCGCCCGAGCTGCCGTCCGCTGGCCTCCAGCTCCGCCGCCCGTGGCGGCGGACGCCGCGGCTGTGCTGCTGGCGGCGGGCGTGCCGCCGGTGGACTTCCGGCGCACCGCGGGGATGTGCCCAGAGCTGCTGTCCGTGTCCGCAGTGGAGTCAATGCGGTGGGCCGAATGGCATTTTCGTTGTTATTGCTGCGAAGTTGGAGGGCAATTTTGGAGGGCTGCCGACGGAGCCGGGGGGGAGCTGCAATTTTTGACTCCCTGAACCGGGAAACGCTCCAGAGAGCGCATATTACGAGAGCTTCTCCTGAGGAGCCGTTTTTTACTTCCCTTTGGCAGGGCTCCGCCAAAAACGGCTCCTGGAGCCGCGGCAGAAGCCCTGCCAAACGGACCCTAAGAATAGGGTGGGGTGCATGGGGAGGGGCAGTGCTTCTGGCAACAAAAGAATTAACCTGATGTTCTAAAACTTGGATTATTGCAACAAATTGACCTTCTAGTTTTTGAAACGTACCGTGGCATTTAAAATAAATATTGTTTTGTACTTGGGAGACGTACGTACGCGCGTGACACGTTTTTCTCTCCATGGCTGCCACTACGGCTGGCCAATTAATTGATTCCACTGTATCTACTCCACTTATTATTGCATCTCAGTTTGAATTGAACTCCTCCCAAATAAATTAAAACATATCGAAATATTTGTCGCTATTGACTTTTTTTTCACAACTTTGACCATTCGTCTTATTCAAAAAATTATGCAAGTATCATTTACTTTGTTTGCTACATGCTTTATTATTGTAGGTATTTTAAGCTTGACTTATCGTTTTACACATTTGCGATAATTTTTTGAATAAGACGAATGATCAAAGTTGGAAGAAAAAGTCAGCGGCGACAAGTATTTCGACACGAAGGGAGTATATGTGTTGTGTATAAGGTTCGATCGAGTCTGCTGCAGCTGCAGTACGTCCTCCGCATACATACCTGGTCTTCATTTGATTTTTATACGTACGATTCAGCAAGCTAAGAAAGCAACGTAAGTAGGAGTAGTATGTATATATGTAATTCATCAAAGTCCCCGAGAACCAAATTCGTGCCTTTAATTTTGACCGTTAACTTGCATTGCATAGATGGGTCGTTGGTTTTTTCTTGCCGGCACCGGCTTTGAGTCTTGGTGCGTTGAAGCTAGCGGTGAAAACGTACGCACTGAAGCTGCATGGTACGACTACTTACTGTCTCTGGACTTGTGGGTCTTAAGCTCTGGACTCCTGGTTGATCAATAGCTAGCCGCGTAGCACACAGCTCTGTCACAATCACTGGGTCAGGTCAAAGTATCGAAACTAATTGTCTTCGTTGATATTTCCAAGTTGGCCACTTAATCAATAATATACGAGGAAGATGAAACTGTGTGTTTGAAACTACGTACCGCCCTCCGATGCATACCGTATAGTGTAGTATTTGTGTTACTGGTATTTCATATATAGGCACCATTTAACACTAGTAATTAACGCACAAGTCGCAGGTCGCAGGAGGATCCATGCATGACTACAGCGCTGGCGGGTGAGTCTGTACATGCTACTCTCTTCCAGGCTTCCAGCACTGACCCACTTGCATTGGCCATACGGTCTAGAGTCTAGACGACGTCGCCCAGCCAAACTGCATGCCAAACCCTTTCTCACCGCCGCCGCTGGTTTAGTAATTTCTACTCATCCAACTTCCAAGTACTAATGCACGCAGTAACGCCTCTGATTAACTTTCCGGGATGATAGTCGACGCCGTAGTATTTGGAATGCCATGCAAGAGATGCTATTGCGCCGCTGGATATACTAGTGCGTCACGTGCAGCAGAAAATAGAAAAATACACCCACTTACATGAGTTATGACTGCACAAGTCATCAAGAGATCGGAATGAATTTAAGTGTCAAAATCTCTTCGGAATTCGGAGTGGGTGATAGCGATATACGTATGACCAGATAATAATTTGGTTTCAGAGTGTTGACAAGCAAGCAAGAGATCGAGCAGAGCTCTGAGACGAGATCAACTGATGGGAAGTCGATCGTCGTCGTGTCTCGGTCAGTCTTGGGTCCGGAGTGATAGAGTAGTGGAGGTCGGTTCCTCCTCTTGAATAATAATCATCCGGGTCATTCGAGATATACCACTGCGCTAGCTGATTGCATTGGCTTTCGTCTACCACACATGCAGTAGAAAATATGGGGAAAATTACATTTCTTTTTACTGCTGACCGGAGCTGTCAAGATCGATGGAGGCGAGGCGAGGTGATGTCCGAAAAGTTATTGAATTGCTCCATGGTATATGTTGTTCTCCAACCAGTGAGAGGCGGCGTGCGCAGTCATAGAAAAACTGTGCTCGTAAACTGATCGTGATGGAGATTGTTTAATTTGCCATTCATGTATCAACTGAATATCAGATCAGCAGCACTCATCATATGACATTTATTATTCTAGACGCATGCTTGATCCAGAATTTCATGGTATATTTCTGCAGATCGAATTTCCTGTCACATGTGGTAGAGTCAAGAGAATTTTGGAAATCTCATCATATTGCATTTATTTCCCCACAATCTACGTTTACTTCTGACCGGAGACGTCGTCAAGAGAAATGCCAAGATTCGTCCACTTCACACCCACCACGAATTCTCCTCACCTCAGCATGCGCCGGCCGCGGGAAGAACAGCAGAGCGAGCAAGAACACGGAAGCCAAAGGAAGGGGAAAATTGGCATAAGCTAAAAATATTCTTCTCTCCTTTTTGGAACAACGTGGGCCAGATAGTCAGCAGCTAGATCCCCAACCAGGCCCAAACGGCCAAACGGCCCATGTGGTTCCATTGCTGCCACCGAGAGAGATCAAGATCAGCCGCCGCCGGCCCGTGGTCGGTCTGTGCCTCTAAATCCTATCTACCTTTCGGAAGATTTTTACTTATCTAAATATAACCCATCGGAAGTCCACGTAACGGCCCACAAAGCCCAACTATGTGAGACCCTAGCCACCAGTCCCCTTCCACCTCCTGCCGCCGCCGGCCATCCACAGACCGCGCGCGCCGCCTGTGGCTGCGGCTGGAGCTTCGCCGCCGCTGCGGGGGGTCGGGGTGGAGCCGGAGGCTCAGCTCCCCGCGCGCCCGAGCCCTCACGTCGTCGACCATGGCCGCGGGCACGAGCTCCACCGCGCCCGCCATGGACGCGCGTGTCGAGCTTGGCCGCCATTGGCCATGGCGGCCCTCGCCGGGGTCGCGCCGCGGCCGCGGCCGGCGGGCCGCCCGCCGCCGGAGAGAAGGTAAAAAGGAAGTCCAACATTTCTAGAAAACGTTGCAACATTTTGTAAAATGTTGACAAAAAATAGTTGACGAAACCAACATTTCTGAAAAATGTTGGAAGAAACCAAAAGAAATGTTGATTATAAAAATGTTGGTCCCAAAAATGTTGCAACATTTTGTAAAAATGTTGATGAAAAATGACTAAAAATATTGAAGAAAAAATTATTGTAACATTTTCTAAAAATGTTGGAACATTTTTAATTTAATATTCATGAAGTGAGCTAGTGGGGAAATAAAAAACATACATCTAGATGAGCTTTAGTGGGTTGCAAGTTCATACCCTTATCCACCTTCCGGTAGGCATATAGGAGTCATCGTGCCTATGTGGTCTCAGAAGGAAGGAGAAAAGGAGTAAGAAATATTTTTTCAAAATAATTTTTTCTGTCCAATTAAGATAACTAAGGTTATGGGAAGGATTCTCCAATCTAAGGAAAAGCATGATTAGATTGAGCTTATGTAATGGAGAGCTAGAAAAAACACGGTAATTTGAGGAGAAACGAAGGACGACAAAGGAAACTCTACACAAAGTTCAAGCTCATTTTAGATTCTTCCAAATATCCTATGAATCCAAGGGGCCTAATTATTTGTTCCAACGGGCCATGTAGGAAAAAAAAGTCTCATAACATCCAAATTCTACAAAATTCTTAAAGACAAAAATCCATTAGTTCCAAAGGAGTCTTTAAATGTCTCCAAGAAAAACAACTACAAAGCCGGAGAGGCAAGTAGGCAACTGACCTAATAATTTCACTGCATGCTAAAAGCTGTTGGAAAAAAAATAATCAGGTGAATTCGTTTGGTACATCTCCTGATTCACTAACAAACACATCCACCGAGTATTTTTTTTGTCTCTCCAGCAGAATCTACTGACTAGACGCGGTTTTGCTGATTGCTGAAGGAAATGATCATCTTTTCTAGGACACCCGTGCACGATCCTATTCCTAATAAATCGTCACATGCATGCAGTACTTGCGTCGCATTGCTGCACCAAAAGTTCTCCATCAATTCCACCGCACATTTCCTCGATGTGCCCCCACTTTTTCAAGCACAATTTCTCTAGAATTTCTAACTAAAATTTCGAAAACCAATAGACTCAATGAAATCAAATAATGTACACACAAAAGATTATCAGTTGGTGTTGAAGGCGGAGCAGACGTCCCTGATCTCGCCGTCATCTTCACTGGTGATGGCGCCGATGCTGCCCATCCTGACCATGGCGGCGGCGAAGTCCCTCTCGAAGCTCCCCGCCGCGGGGCCCAGGTAGGCGTCGACGAGCGCGCGGGTGGCGTTGCTGTTGGCGAGCGCGGCGTCGGAGGCGATGACGGCGAGCCCCGACCGGATGTTGCGGAGGATGGAGTCGTCGAAGTCGCTCTCGCTGCCGCGGTCCAGCGGCAGCCGCGTGTTGAAGTCCCCCGGCGGGCACCGGGCCTTGAGCTCCGCCACGAACGCCGCCGGGATCGACGGGTCCGACCCCGTCTTGCCGCCGGGGAGAGGGAAGCTGTACAGCCGGTCCTTGACGAAGAAGCACGCCGTCGTGCCCACCGTGTGCGCCGCTGCGTGCACACGCCGAGTGTCAGTAGTGCCTCGACTCGTCCGTGCACGTCTGCAATTTGCATGCGAATGTAGATGTATAGTACCTGTGAGGAGGACGAGGTCGCGGTCGTTGAGGCCGGCGGCGGCGAAGCTTGACCGGAGCACGTTGATGGAGTCGGCGGCGTCCGGCAGCACGTCGGCGTCGCGGAGGTTGGAAGTCAGGCCGTCACGCCGCCCCGTCGGCACGTCGAACGTCGGCCCGCCCGTCTGATGATCCATGGCATGCAAGGAACAACTGCGTGAGTAAGCCAAACTCGATCGCAGAATGCAACGTGAGCACGTGGACGTGGCCTTGAAACCGTTGTACCATGGCGACGGCGTCGCGCGCGGCGAGGGCGAGGATGTCGGCGCAGGAGACGACGCCGGGGCACTGGTCCTCGAGATGCGCCTTGGCGGCGTCGACCACGTCCTGGCCGCGCAGGCCCTGGTTCTTGCTGTTGTCCACCTCGGCGTCGTTGCTCGCGCTCCTGATCAGCACCGACGCGTCGCAACCCTGCAAATTAAATTAATGCCATTCCGTTCAATTCCCCGGCGCGCGGCGTCGCCACCGGCCGGCCGGCGAGGAAACACGTAAACAACCGGCCGGACTCAGAACACGTAAAGACTAACCCATGGGGCACGGGCTCGTGTTATTATCTAGTACTGATGACTGACGCGGCGCCGCCGCGCCGGACAGCGTGTACCGTCGCTCTCGCGAGCTCTTTTTACCCCCCGTGACCGCCGCTGTCTGCAAGTGCAACTTTGTCTTGGCTTTGCCATCACATTCACCGGAGATTTCAATGCAGGACCGGACCTGACGGTGGGCCTGCTGTAACAAACTTCTTCTCCACTATTTTTAGAAATCAGCAGGGATAAGGATCCCACATGAAATTTGTATTTCATCTAGTGACTACATTGTTCGAACTCTAACTCTATGTCCACATGAAATTTGTAAGCTGGTACCCCCAACCGGTCTGGTTTGAACTCTTGTAAAACTCTATTTGCTTTCTATAAAAGCAGGGTGAAGCCTTTCTAAAAAAAATTGTATTTCATCCAGTAACTACATTGTTCGAGCAAGTGTAGCGCTTGTTAGGAAGAAGACATTGGAGGGAGGCGAGGAGAGTGCAAGCATAAACTAATTTACATCAACAACCGTTTGACACGAGAGCTTGAGTGGTTCAACGTCGAGCTTGTTGTGCCATGCAGAACCAGAGTGTGAGGTGAGTTTGCAACTGTTGGGCGATGGCCGTGGCGTCCTGGTGGTCGGCGTTGAAGACCATAACGTTTCGGGCCTTCCAGATAACCTAGAGAACGGTGACGGCCGTGGACAGCCGTTCTTGGGAGAGCATGGAACAGTACCCCCGAGTGTCTCAGTGAGGTAGCCGCCTGTGGGCAATTGGGCATGGCACACCACAATCCCTCCCCATGGCGTGTTCTCCCACCCTGCCACGAAGCACTATCTTATGGCTGGTCGGCATGGAGACTTTCATAGTTTCATGGATCTTTGATTCAATTAATGGCCCAGCACAACACAGGGACGTCTAGCAAATCCATGTGGTGTGGCAACATTAATATGCAGCACCACTGCTCCTAGCATGGCCAAACGACCTTACTGTACATTTTTTAATAAAATCTAAGAAAGGTTTATTAACAAATATTTTGGAAAACATTTTAGGTTAGATTTTCCCCCATCCGAGAACCAAAGCAGAAGTTTGGATGGGAGGTTGTGGCTCCTAGCCACACCAGGGAGTTTTTATGCCCAAATTCTTACTACTGATGCACCCTATTTACATCAACAGTGGAGTACCAGTGATAACTTTGTTAACATAAAGATGATTATTGATTGGACATCACAAAATTCACAATTATGGATTGCTCTACATGAGTACATTTATAACCAACCAAATAACTCTCCTGAATGGAAGGCGCTGTGTGTCCGTGTAATAGTTAATAGCAATATGGACCATGTAGAAATCAGTTACAAGTATGGAGACTATGTACTCACCATGATATTATACCTACAGCTTCCCATCATAAATCCAGGAATTACTGAGGCATGGTACGAACCAAATATCCCTTTAAAGATATAACAGTTTACTGTAATAAACGTAGTAACGTACTGACATGTATTCAGTTAGGCTTCAATTTTTCTTGTTGCCAAAATCGAACAATTCATTGATTCGGAGAAACAGAGTTAAACATTGATTTCTTATCGAGCTACTATGAACAGTAATCGACTTCTGGGCGCAATATGATCCATTGAGAGAGAAGCTGGCAACTCAGCACGCTAGTTCTTGATTATCCACATCAACGTGAGTAATCTCCTTTAAGACCTACCATACATAGTATTTCCACTCTAATTACCTGCTTAGCTTCAGTAAGAACGCACCAAGAGAACCAAAGACACGACTCAAAACTAGAGCAAGCCTGGTGTAGAACGCTGAGGAAAGTGAGGTACCACAAGGGGAGCCCTCGTGTCCTTCCCCTTCTTACTCTTCTCGACAGTCTTCTCCCCCTTCTTCTCCGCAGCCTTCAGGGATGCTTCTTCTGCCACATCCTTCTGCTTCACCTTGGTGCCAGCTTCCTGCTCTGTAGACAACTTTGATGCCTTCCTCGCCGTATAGCCAAAACAATCCAAGCCTAGGACCATCTTGATCCTTGAACTTGTATTGATGTATGAATCGCCCCTTTCACTTGTTGAGCACACTTGTTTTTTTGCTTTGTATCTCCTAGTTGCGGCTGCCCTTGTGCTTTGGTGAATTCTTGTCACTGCTGGGGACTGCCGTCTTGCCTGTGAATTGTTTATATGTTTAGGGGAGAGGCAAGTCCTTGGGACACAAGTTTCGTGGAGATTTCAAGGATAAGTCCAACATATTAAAAAGAATAGCTGTAGTGGGAGTAGTTACCTTGGTGAGCAAGGACCCTCAATAATAGGTCACCATAGTCTTTCCTCTCTGGATATTTTTTGCACAAGAAAACAACAGAAAAATAGATAGAATAGAATTGGAAAATGCTTTTCATTTCATTTCATTTTCTTATATTAACTTAAAATTTCCCCTGTTTCACAGTTCAGAAATAAGGCCCTATACTATTCCTGTGGTATAGAACTTTATTACAAATACCTTAAGATTTTGTTCAAATTCATACTAATAATAACTGGATTCTTTCGAATTTAAAATAAATCTGAAAATTACTAGCTCAACACAGTCCTGTCAGCTCTTTATACTATATTAATGAACCATATTATATAAATTTCAGAGTGCCAAATTGATTCACGTCTTTCTGGTCCTCCTCCTTATGTAAAGCTCTCATATTAAAATAAAACAAGTAATAATTTGTCTACAGAGCCAAAAGGAAAATCATAGTATAAAACAAATGTGTCGTCCTCCACCAAAAGGACTTTTTTACCATGCAACAGCCTGCCCTAGATGGAACACATGAGACCAGACAAGTATTCTGGAGAATCAGATGAGTCAAACTTGAGTGATGCAGCCAGAGGAAAGATGCATAGAACCCTGGTGTATGGTTGAAATGGTTCATTTGGATGGTTCAGAGAATTGTCAGACTCAACATGAACAGTTACATTTGTAAAAGCCTAAAAGGGGATAATTACTCGGCGTATATGTACCAAATGTTGCATTGGGCCCACATTTAAAGCATGAGGTTGAATGCTTGTTAATATCTGTGAATAGCACACACTGTAGGTGATGAAATATCTCCAATCCAACTCCTATCCAGTAAGTTAGTGAAAAGGTGTGTCAGCCAAGTTCATTTACAATGTTCTGATATGGGAATAGCTCCCGGAAGCAGTTCAGAACCTCAGATGCTATGTTGTTGACCATATGTTTCAAAAATCTCTTTACAAATAAAGTACATCCTTCTTATATGTGAGCTTCATCTTTGATTGTTCAAAAGAAGTGTTACTATTTAAGTTTTCACCTGAATGGAATAAGTACAACTCACATATGATTCCGTCACATAAAACTCCACAACCAAGAGACTTTGGAGCATGGTTTGTAGTTCCCAATGGAGTTCCTTTCAGGGTCATCTTTCTTCACTAAGTTCATTGGGTAAGCCTTGCTCACGATATCCTTGGCACTGGACCGGCACAGCAACACCACATCCCTGAATTTAGATTTGAACAGCACTGACTCATATCAGAAAAGGAAACCATGCTCAACTGGCAACACAATTCACGGGTGTCTTCAGAACTTACATTGTTATGAACATAAGCAAGTACAGAACCCATAGCATCAATGTGGCCTGTGCATTCAACCACGCAGTTAACTCAAAGACGAGTCATCTCAGCAAGTACCTGAAGGACAAAACAATGAATATTGGAGTCAAGAAAGCTATGAAGAAACGAAAGAAACATTGACTTTGTGCAGGGAGAAGAAATATACATGTACTAGCTTGCTGTAGTCCTTGGGTTTCACAAAGTCAGTGCAGAATGTTTAAAATTGAATGAAATAAACCTCCTGTACTAACTTGCTGTTAGTTCTGGTAAGCAAGCTGGGATTCGTACCCTCTTCCAATTTAACACCAGTATCCTTAATGCATGACCAGTGTAAAATTTAACGACTACTTCTACCATATATAATCTGCTGAGCCAAATAAAGATCATGCAGCAAACTGGTAAGCTCTGAGACTATTGCAGATGCCAAGCTGACCCAGATTAATAATCAAACGTTTGGAGAAGTGTCGCTGCCATTATCAAAAAAAAAGTGAATCCTTGCAAATTGTGTCTTCATTGCACTCCTTTTGCACTTCTGAAATAGTAAGTTCCATCATTTGTTGCATTTCCATTGATCGATGGAGCACCATATCATTGGAGACAAATGTTCGAACCGTTCCACCAAGTTCTATCCAACTACAGCCAGGAACCTTGTTGACACACCTGTTCCTCATTACACTTCTTACTTTTGCAAGCTCATTCCAATCTCCTGCAGCAGCAAATGTGTTGGAGATAAGCAGGTAATTTACTGCCTCACTTGGCTCCAGGCATAGAAGCTTGTCAGTGGCCCACTTTGCCAACTCGATATTGCCCCGCATCTTGCAAGCACCAAGGAAAGCTCCAATAATATCAGAGTTGCTTTCGCAGGAAAGTTTGACTACAACGTCGTAAGCATCTTCAATCCTGCCATTTCTTCCTAAGAGATCAACAAGACAAGACAGATGCTCCGGACTCGGATCAATACGGTAACCCCTCGTTATGATAAGGAAATAGTGTAAGCCATCTTCAACTAGCCCAGCATGACTGCAGGCAGAAAGAACTCCAAGGAAAGCAATGCCATCAGGCTGTACACCTTGTAGGAGCATTCTCTCAAACACGTGGACCGCATCTCTGGCATGTCCGAGGTAAGCATATGAAGAAACCACGGAAGACCATGTGACTATGTCCGGGTTGTCCACCATCGCAAATATCCGTTTCACCTCTCGAACAAAACCATTCTTACCATACGCCATGATAAGTGCGTTAACCACCTGAAGAAATCCCTGCAACCCCCTCTTTTGGGCATATGCGTGAACTTGTGCAGTCTCATTCGCTGCCGCCATGTTGGCACAGGAGCTGAGCACACTAGCGAGCGTGCGCTCATCCGGGCAGCAGCAGCACCCATCCCTGAGCATCTGCCGGAAGAGGTCCATGGCTTCCTTGCCTTCACCATGGCAGCTGTAGCCGACTATTATGGCGTTCCAGGAGACGACGTTCCTGAACACCATAGCGTCGAACACCCGGCGCGCGTGGGCAACCCGGCCATACTTGGCGTACATGTCGAGCAGCGCGGTGGCCACCACGACGTCCGCGAGGTGGCCCAGCCTGAGCACGAGGCCGTGCGCCAGCGCCCCTAGCCTGAGCAGCAGCCCGGCGTCGTCTTGTGGCCACCGGGGCGGAGGGCGCAGCAGGGCGCTGAAGGTGAACCCGTCCCCTGCGAGGTCGGGGCCGCTCCTGCGCATGGTGGCGACGAGGGCCCAGGCGTGGAGCGAGAGCCCGTGGGCCGCGTAGCAGGCGACCATGGCGTTGCAGAGGACGAGGTCCTTGTGGGGCGCCTCGTCGAACACCCTGCGCGCGTGGGCGAGGCGCCCGGAGTCGGCGTATGCGACGGCGAGGCGCGTCGCGACGTGGGGAAGAGACGCGCGTCCGGACTTGAGGAGGAGAGGGTGGAGGGCCAGCGGGGAGGCGCGCGGGTGGTGGCGGCGGCGGACGACGGCGGTGGAGGTGGCGCGGCGGAGGACCAGCAGCTGCGCGAGGAGGCGCGGCGGCATTTCTTTCTTCGTCTCGAGGCCTCATCCTTGCTGACTAGGAACGCCGTGCGCATAGTAGGCGCGACGTGCGACGGCCGATGCGAATGCACTCCATGGCCGGTAATTTGAGATGAGGTGATGCAGAGGGTTGTTGCCGTGTGGCCTTGCGCGTTGATTTGCCTCTTCTCGTTGGAACCTGGCAGATGCCGATCGAAGAGGCCGGCGTCAGGCAGAGGCAACAGAGCCGCGTGAACGAAGCTGAGCTCCCTTGGCCGCCGTTGCCGAAGAGGCCGGCGGCAAGCAACAGGGATGCGTGAGCGGAGCTGAGCTGCACGACGGCGCAGACGACAACCAGGAGCAGGATGGTGCTGCTGTTCCTCGCCATGGCACCTGGCAGAATGCTAGCTAGCAGAATTATTCAGAATTGGCAGCATTCAATACCTCGAGTGGCAGGTTGTTAACGAGCCGATTAGGCAATGTGGACGACAGAGGAGATTAGTGGAAGTGTGGAACGCAGAAGGCCAAGCATCGATATTTTGTAACTTTGAACTGTGTTTTTACCATAGGTCAACACTGTTCTGATTTCAATATTACTAGAAACCCCGGCGCGTCGTTGCCGCGCAGTCCGTTGAGCGAGCCAGCTATTTGGACTGTGTGGCTATAAGAGCACAGATCATTGTGCTGGTGAAATGAATAAGATTTAGCTCTTATTGATATGGTTGTTAGGGTGGACCGGTGGAAAAGATCCATTGTACTTGTGTATATATAGATTGTGAAGTTTTTAAGTGATCAAATTTTATGGATAGAAGAAAACATTATGCTGGGGAAGATGTTATGGTTATATTGGTGAGAAAAACGTTGGATACAAGAAAATTCAATCGATGAGTACCGTTTTAGAGTAATACTATTTTTGTTGCAGTTTAACTGCCGTTCACTTTTAAGTTCTAGCAGCTTGGTTGGTAATGGAGTCATAGATATACGGTCTTCTGTTCATAGTGCACCGATGAATAGAATAATGTTCTCAGAGGCACCATGCATAGGGTCATAAGGATCCGTGATCAAACTGCTTGGAGCGATGTCAATGCTCAAGTTATCAATATGATACTGATAATGAATGTCTTCTATATTACTATCATGGGACACGCTTTTGTATAGAGAAAAAAATGTGTGATATACAATGAAAATAAGAGATTCAATGCTCTTCAAATTGCCACCGTGTGTCAAGAGGCCCTGAGAATCGAGGAGGCGCAACAGCTCTCCAAGCGATTTGTAACAGTTGTAGCCGAGCAGAGCTGAAAATGAGCAAAATGCCTGTAGGCAATCACTTCGATTATATATACAAGCAGAAGCATGTTTAGTAATTATGTGTTAAGTACCATCAAGCACTATTTATTGCTTGTTATATCGTGGTGAAATTCACATCTCATATATTTAACAATGACTTTCCTTTATTACATAATTATTGTCCAATCCTTCTCTCTCCTTTTATGCCTGTCTTTTCTTTCTTTTTTCGTTCTTGTTTTCTCTTCCAGCCTTTCATTGACCTTATCCGTTCTCTTCCTCTGCCTTTTGTACGTGCCGCAGCTTGTTGCCCAGGCCTCCGCCGTTGTTGCTCCGCCTCTGCTGCTGCAACACTTTTGTCTTCTGTTATGACGCAACTGCAGCTGCGCTTCGGGTTCTATTGCTGGCCGAGGAGCGAAGGACGAGCTGCGAGGGCCACTGATTGCGCCATCGGATGTGGTGCCGGTAGTCCTGAGCGGAGCTCGTCCGGCCGGCGGCGGAGCCCCCTCGCCGGGGCTGGTTGGTATTCGGTCAGGCCGTGCCGTTTGCCCCTGTGCACGCCGAGGCTGGCCGCCGCACCGACGCGAACTGGTTGATCTGCGCCCTTGCGATCCGGCCTCCCGCATGTGGAGCTTCCAGCCGCCGGCGGCAGCCTGCAGTGTGTTGGAGGAGGAGGCCGCCGCTGCCCGCGCCCGCGTCGGGGCCTGATTCAGATCGAGGTGGAGCAACAGGGCCGGCGAGGATGCCGAGCCTGAGCTTGGTTGGACTCAGGAGGAAGGTTCGGGGAGGCACTGTCTGGGTAAACGTTCGATCAAGATCCAACGACCATAAAATCGAGGCAACATAGCCCAATCGTGTGGCCGAGCTCGGACCCAGGATTTGGTATTCAGAGATTTGTCACCCTGCAAGACCATGTAACCAGTGCTGAGTGGAAATTACTTTTATGGTTGTATACAAAAGTAAGCACATGTAGTTTTCAGAGTTATTGTGAATTCAGATACAAATGAGTAGTTGTAAGTCCTACTGTCCTAGTGTATTCAATTTCATGTAAGCATCTCAGTGGAATGAACTTGAATTGGTGATGTTTCTTGACGCTGCCGGTGTTTGTTCCTGCTGCTACTTCGCGACCAATGCTATTGAAATATTTGTTGGTCAGCACATTTTAATGGTACATACTTTATTTATTGAACCTTGAGGATTATATACATATTGTACGAAGGATGGCTAAAGAAGGCATCTTCAGTTGATTATATAAAGTGTGAAAATTGAGGAAACCTGATAATGAACTGCTTGTCTGAAACGTTATATGTGCAATGTGGAGTAATAAACTAACTGTTTCTGTTACCCAACAAAAAGAGTTGGGACGGAAAGCACACACAAATACACAATAGATTCAGAAAAGAAAGAGACATAGAGATGGGATGGAAAAGGATGTCTACCAATCGGACAGGATCTGCAGGTCTTTGAATCAAGAGCGTGAGTCCTTCGTTCAGATTGGTACTATTCTTTATGACTTGCGTTTCGAACTTCTGTGAAATGTTGAAAAAGAAATACTAACCAAGATTAGCACGCGTATACGGAAAGGACTTGATCACTTGAATGATGCCTGGTACTTCTGTTCTATGAACATTTGCTTTGAAATAGAAAAGAGAGTAAAGAAGAGATTGTGATCATCTAATCGAACAAATAGGAACACAGATCGATCTTATGATTCATAGGTTTAGATGGACTATAGCCAGAAAAGAAGAATAAAAAGGCAGCTCCATTTCAGTTCCCATATATTTGAGCACTCAGTTCGGCGTTGAAATTTCTCGAATGGAGTGCAAACTAACAGCTTGTTCCTCATTCTTTATTGCTCACAGAAGCTAGTCAAATTAGACAACGGTTTCTAGCACTTGCAGTTGTAAACTTGATATATTAGCAATTAGCAAGAGGAATGACAAAAGGTTATGTAACTCGCTTTAGATACAGCCATACAGGGCCGTAAGCCGTATTAGGAAGTTGTCGCTCACTTTTGCATCTGAAGGTCGACGCGCGAGGGTGCGGGGTACCACGGCAGCAGCGCGCCGATGAGGCCGACGCCCGAGCCCACGCGGAGGCGGAGGTCCCAGCCCGTCAGACCCAGCCCGCGCAGTGTCCGCCAGCCGCGGCTGACTCCGCGGCGGCCATGAGCCCGCGGGACCGAGGCGGTGAGCAGCACCTCTGCCCCACCGCCGCGTCGTCCTCGTCGCCGCCCTCCTCCAGCTTCCCCTCGCCGCTCGCCACGTCCCTCTCCACGGCCTCCTCCAGCTCTCGGTCTTTTTTTTTCCCGGGAGGGACGGGATCCAAGCCTCGTCGAAGGAGAGGGCGCGGCGGAGCCTCTGCTCCCCTCCGCCACCGCTGGCAGCATCAAACGAGGTGGAGGTGGACGGGGACGGGCCCGTCGTTTGGAGGGGACGGCGACGTGGTCCTTCTTGGGCTGGCCTCAAGGCTGGAGGCCGGAACCACGCCGCGAGGCCCTGGCAGTAGAGGAGGACGGCGGGTGGGATTTTGATGAAAATTGAAGGTTCTTTTGCATAATCGTTGCCGCCTGATCTGAGCCGTTGGTACGCACGATCCGACGGCCGCGAGCTGCGCGTGACGTGGCCCTATGAGGTGCGCGAGCTTGGCTGCGGATTCGTATTATAGAGATTAAGGAGTTAACATCATGTGTTTTTGAAATTCTCGCAGCAGCGCGTAAGTTTTTCAAATAGTATTTTGAGATAGGTGCAGCGCTCTAGGCTGTGCAACAACCCGTACGGTACCAGCAATGGTCAATACATTTGCACGAGGATTATGTTATTTGTAGTGACACACGAACAGGAGTACTGCACAGCCTGATGCGTAATAAGATGACTTACTACAGAACGGTAAAATGATGAGTGATAGATGTTGTTCCGAATGCTCAACACATTAAATTTGGACAACAATTTGTGATAACAAACTCAAAACACTGTACGAACATATATGGTTACAATCGATCGGTGCCCTCGCTAATGCATAGGACAACTTATTAACAGCAAAACGACATGCGCCCATAATAGTAGTACTTCTTCCGTCCTAAATTATTATTTGTTTTGATTTTTCAGATACATAACTTTTCCTGGGTATCTAGACTAGTAGACATGTATACGTGTATCTAGGTCCATAGCAAAAGGTATGTATTCAGAAAAATCAAAACGATAAATTTAGGATGGAGGAAATAGCATGGTATACACAGCACTTATATGACATGTGAGAGGAATAATGGATCACATTACACATGGATGATGACGTACCGGGCTCCTTGCTAGTTGTTGGGGCCGTCGGAAGCTCCTGACCCAGCGGCCTCCTCCTTCTTTTCCCCTTCCACGAGCTTTTTGAGGTTATTTTCCACTTCATCAACGAGATTACTGAGATCATTCGTATCGATCTTTAGGATCTCCTTCCTTGCGTTGCCAGAGAGGTCCCCAAGCGCTTCATCAGCAGAGCTGAGCTGCACGATGATGCAAGCAAGAACCAGGAGCATGATGACGGCGGTGCTCTTCTTCGCCATGGCAGGAGCCGCAATCACAATAGCGAGTATATGTATGTGGTGTGCTCAATTAATCGATGCGTGGTGTTTCAGAGCTAAATGCTTCAATTGTGCAGTAGCGGTGTGGAGGGGCACTGCTTATTATATATACACGGGGAAGGAGAGGTGTTGTGGTTAAAAGATACAAGCGATCATCTGGTCGTTGATTTGCTTCGATTTGTTGGCCAATTAATTGCGACATGATTGAACATCTGGGTCTTGCTTGGCTCAAATAAATAAGGGATGACATATCTTCAATTTAACGGAATCATAATGTCATGGTTCGGATTTTCCCAATAAATGAGCTCAGTGAAATGTTTCATTTTGATGTTTTCAAGATAGGCACATAAGAAACATGAAAATTAAATTGTGTTTGAAACTAACTCTACAATGCAAGGTTTCATGGTGTAGTTTCATATGCACTACATGCAAGATATAAATTGTGTTGGTAACTGTGCGTACGTGTAGATGAAACTCCTCTCGCCTCTCTCCTCATTAACTCATGGTCACATCATCAAAATGCTGACATGACACTCTAATTAATGTGCATGAAACCTTTATGAAATCTCCACTGAGAATAAAAAAAATATAGCCTTAGTAATAAGTGGGTGGCCCCTTTGATTTTGAATATGCACATATATACTTTGATTTTTCAAGTGTCGATATGCGCACAATAATGGAAACGACGTGCATGCATCGATCCTCAGGTACGTGTGTTCTTTTATATCGAAAAAAAAATGTGTGATGTGCCAATGGCCTCAAAAGTTCCAACAAGGCTCCACACAGCTCCATTTTTCTTCGACGGGGAGGTCCAGCAGTACAGAAACCAGTAATTAATTACTGTGAAAGTTTAATCACAGGAGCCGACCTAGCTCAGTGGTAGAGCGCGTGGCTTTTAACCACGTGGTCGTGGGTTCGATCCCCACGGTCGGCGTTTTGTTTTCTGTTCCCTAGTGTTTCGATTTCAAATTTTATTTTGACAATGCCGTTTCTGTAACCTGTACTGTTTCGCTCGCTCGAAATGGTTTGTGACTTTCAGGTGCCAGCATGCACGAGATTTTATATGATAAAAACGGCACAAACACCTAGATTTTCCAAAATTGATTTTGAAGTAAATGAGCAGAAGTCAAAACAAAAGAAGACACCGGCACACAAAAACAAATTCAAACGGGGAATTTTGCCCTAATTCTACAAAACATTTGTGTTTTTTGTTTTAAAGTCGGGGTCAAATGGTAAGTCATTGGGCACAAAAAAAAATCAAACATAGCAACAGGGATTTTGCCCTTAATTCTACAAAATATTTGTGTTTTAGTTTTAAGGTCGGGATCAGATGGTAAAGTCATTGGGGTGCCCCTGTTGTCGTAACAGGCTTGGTTGGGGCAAGGCACCCCTCACGCATGTTAAACTGCGAGATTATACCACTCCTCATCTCCCTTTAACTGCCTGAAGGATCATGGTTTCAGTTGGCAGCACCCCGACCTCTTTTAAAGCCGACGCTGGAGCGCAACGCGTCCTGCCTCGCCGGTGTGGGACTAAAACCTCTACTGCTGCTGGCTGCTGCTGCTTTGTTGTTTTCCTGGCGGCGGCAACCACAGACACACATACAGGCCCGCAAACGTAGCCTGGTGGCTTGGCCTGCTTAGTCGTGGGCTCGCCAGGCCCGATCATATGGGCCGCAATATATGTATGCATTAAGGCCCAGCTCGACTCGGCCTGCAAAGTCCACTTCTCGGTTTGAACTAGAAAGTTGGCGTGGCGTTGCCGCGCCTGGTTGATGAGCTAGCCAGTGTGTATCGTCTTGATATGGAGCCTAATAAACAGGTGAACGTTACGTAGTAGACTTGTTCCCTTTTGTTTTAGAAGCCTAGCGCTTGTCTAGTGTTCTGCTCCATAATGTGGAGTATCCTGTTAGGACTGAAATAACATCAGTGGAGCAGGAAGTTTCAGTGGGCATAAACATGACAAATAAATGGTATCTAATACATTAGGCGCTTCGGATGGAAACCAAAACTTTGCTTTTATGTGATACCTGACGAATATTTAGTGATGCCCACTCTGCCATGAAAAATGACGAATGGTGCAGAGGTACATGGACACAGAAAGAAACTATATGTGGAACAGTTTCAACCTGGAATACCAATACTCTTGTGTGCGTTGTAAATCTCGTGGCGTACTGGTGGTCAACTCGGTGATAAACTGATCGGGCATTATGGACTCGAAAGTACGGAATGTGATAGGCATAGACCTTTTTCAAGTTTCAGCTATGGACTGAATATTTTGACCCACTTCTCTGGAATTTGGCATTCTGTACATTTGCCCTGCAGTTATGACCATCTATCAGGAAGGGGAAAGGGAAGCCGATGGACATCATGTAATATAGGAAATTAAGATAGCAGGCACCTTTTTATCAGAAGTTTGAGATCAAGCCTCAGAGGCTCAGAGTATTCAGTGGGTTATCAATGATAAGGCACTCGCAGAACCTCGCTGTTGTTACCCTGATAGCAGTGCAACGATGTGACTCTGAGATAACATCCTTAAACAGGAAAGGAAGAATTATGAGCTACTACAATGTGGAGGCAGCAATAAACCATATTGATAATTAGAGGAGAGTAGGAGGCATAGAGCAGCAAATTCAGTGCTGGCATGGCTGATTCAGTCATAGCAAAGTATCCATATCTAAACATCAAATATGTATAACACAGGAAGCACATGGGAGTTACGGGGTCTGATTTAGACAATTGGGTATGATAGTCGATGAGGTGAAGGCATATATCTTGACTTTTGTAAGCTACTAAAGAACAGACCACAATATTTCCTGTAATCGGTTGGTAATAACTTAGCATGGGTCTCCCAATTAAACATATCAAATCACATAGCGCCTGGCTGAAATTCGGAGTACCTTCACACACTCAAGTTTGCTAAGTTGCTAGTTCATTTGTAATTGATTTCTCGTTGACCAATCATATCTATAACTCCTATATAGGAGCTCCCCACTAGGGAGTTCTCTCAACATGCAAGCATGCCACCTCAACAGCCCCACTAAGACCATGACATCCAGTGGTGGGCTCCATTGTTTGAACTAGCTAAAAAATGTTATAACTCAAAAATCAAAAAACCAAATTAAATTCTGATTACACCATTGGATTCCTTTTAATAAATCCTTCAAAACAAGATCTCATATGAATATATTTTGATAAAATGACAAATAGGCCCCATCGATGGTAGTTGGTATAGAGTAAAGTGAAAAAAAGGAAAAGGAAAAGGAAAAAGAAGAAAGAAAAAGAATAGGAGGGTGATAGTAATATTCTAACTCATAGATCTCTCCTACATACTCGCGGCAACGCGCAGGGAATTGAGGAATATAAAGGAATAGCAGCGTAGATAGTCCTAGCAGAAACATAACGATCGGATCTTTTTTCATTTGACATCATGAAATATATCCATTTTTATACTAAATAGCTATTCAACACGTGAGTAGGCCCGACACCACCCCTAAACTACGCTTAAAAAAGTGTAAGTTGTGGTTTCTAAAGTTCCTTTTGGACGTTGACAATCCGTGAAAGGGAAATGTTATTGTAAGAGAAATCGTGCAAACTGCAAATAAAGCTAGGTGAATTTTGGTGAAATACCACCGTGACTTTAGTATGTCATCATGCTAACACACGGTAACACCGATTACTCTAGGGTTTAGAGCCGCAGCAACGCGCGTGGTGTTCAAACCTAGATCAAACCTAGATCAAAGAATTACCAACGGCGGCGACGAGGTTGCCGAGGTCGCCGAAATTCTCTCTTATGATCAGACGCGCGAGGTTGCCGAAATTCTCTCTTACGATCATTGCATTTTTCTTAATTCTCGCAGCAACGCGCAGGTGAGATTCCCCTAGTTACCTTGACAGTCATGTGCAGGTAGAATTGAAATAATAATAAAAAATTATGAACTATTCACATCATCTTGTAAGTTGGTATTTTTATCAAAAGATCTCCACTAATTTTTAAAAATATCTCCACTAAATAATCCTAAAACACTGTCGACGGTCGATTTTGGTACACCTAGCTATGAGTTTACCGTCAACATTTGCACGTATTTGATATCCTAACTAACGGTACTAACCCCTTGATATGACAAGTTCGCACTCGCATGTGGTTTTGGAGTATGTTGTTCACGCAGGATTTAAGCGCTTAAAGAAGTACTTTTGGGTAAAGTTCATCAAGCACTTTCTGAGAAGATCATGAGGCTCGTCACAAGTCAAGACACGAAGTGAACAAGACTTCAAACAACCCAAAGACCAAAGCATAAAGATGTAAATCTCCAGGGACCTGAACAGAAGATGCTGGAGCTTGGACGACAAGTATCCCTATCTAAACCGTGGAGAAGACGACATCAAGGGCCCACATGCAGAAGGGGGCAAGTCAACAATTGACCGAGAAGCGTCGGGGAGTGAGACGGGGCCGAAACGGGCCTGGGTCGGTCGGCCCAGGCCAGCCGGCCTGGCCTGTTCTGAGCCCGGTTCGCGCTCCTCTTCGAGCTAGATGCTCCTCGATAAATTGTCTCTGCCTCCGACGGCTGCCACATCCATCCATTCATCAGAGAGCCGCCAACACGAAGGAGAAACACCGGGAGGAAGCCGACGGCCGCCGCGAGTCCTCGAGTTGCCTAGGAGATGGCCTAGGACATGCCCTAGCCGCCATGGTTGGCCCTGCGTGGTGAAGCCATGGTGGAGTTCCGGAGCCCATGACTTGATTCCATCAAGGTAATTGTACACTCTACATTCGATGGTGATATAAATCATGTCTTTTCCTTACTTTGAGTTACTTCGATGCGTGCCTCATTCATATGTGTAGCTAGCATATGCTCTTAGTAGGAATAGGGTAATCATGGTGGTTACTCTATCTCTTGCGGATACATCGTAGTAGTGCACGGACCGAGATTTATCGTTCGGTGATGAATATCCTCACGTAGTGACAGTACGGGGGAGGAGAAAGCGGCGAACGAACGTGTAATGTTGAGTTGATGACTCATTCTCATGTTGTAGGATTAGATTGGTTTGTCACCTTGGCCGGAACGGCAACAAGAAGACGATAGGCTAGGGTTACCTTTTGATGTTTACCTTTATGGCTAGGTGGATGTGATCCATACATCCTTTCATGTATGTTTAACCTTTATGCAATCAACGTTTCACATAGGGTTAGACCAGTAGTTTAGATAGAGAACCTTAGCAGTTTGCTTCCGATCCTTGGATTGACAAACCTTGGGGACCCTCCTTGGTGAAAAAGGCACCAAGTTACCCGTACGCTTGCGGTGAACTTCAACACGGTTTTGAACCATCAACAAGCCCTTTTTCTGGCGCCGTTGCCGAGGATTGGCAACTCGAACCCTAGGGCGATCTATCTTTCTTTTTAACTAACCCTAATTTTATTATTGCATATACCTTGTGTTTCTTGTTTGTGTCCTTGAATGCAGGTAAAACCCTAGACACAAAGCGATCGAGAAGTTTTCAACACTCGGACTTCAACAAGTCCAACCTCGCTCAACCAAGTTGATGGCTATGCAAAGAATTGCTCTTTAGTAGTAGGTGCTAACCTTGGTTAGTGGCCCAACATCCGCTATTGAGCCCCCACCCAAAGCAAACGAAGATGAACAAGGTATGCCTACGTGTGTCAATTAAGTTTTTAAGACTAATTTCTTTTGGAGGTTTGTATGTTCGAGCTATAGGTTTCGGAAATGACTATGTCAAGCACGATATAGAAGGATTCCATTACCATCATGCTCATGCACCGATGGTAATGACTTTTGAAGTCAAGGGATGCGTGACATGGTGCCCTAAAAGACTTCAAGATAAAGACCACACGTACATCTCCGGATTGATGGACGAAAGGATAACAATGTCATCACGATGTTTGCATGAGCCTCAGCAGAAAGCATTAGATATATTTGGATTTTCAGAAGCCCCGTGAAGTCTACGTCCAACGAATCAAGCCCGTCGTCACGCACCTCGCGCGACCCACGCCCTATCGCGTGAAATAAAAAAACGAGTCGCGGCCCCCACGCCTCATAACAAGCCGCAGCCCCCACGCCCCGTACCTCGCACCACCGCCGCCGCCGGATATCCCTCCTTCGGCCACCTCCGCCCGAACCGAGCCCTGATCTGTGATCCCCGCTGCTCCACCTTTCCATCCCCTTCGGTTTCGCCTCCTCCCGTGGTGTGTGCGCGGAGATCGGGCACCCGCCGCCGGCGCCGCTCGTCGTGGTCGGGGCGCTCCACCGCCCTCCCCGCGCGCCATGATGGTGATTCGCGCACCCTCCGCCGGCTCGCCTCCCTTCTTCCCCGAGCCCGGCACCGGCGAGCGCGCTCCCCTCCATCCCCAAGCTCGGCTCCAGTGAGCGCGCTCCCCTTCGTCCCCGTTCGGGGGAGGAGCTGTGCTGCCGCGTCGGCCGGCCGCAGCTGCACAGGCGGCGACCTAGCGTGGCGGCCATGGCCCCAACCGGCGACGAGCGCGAGCGGCCGCGCCCCCGTCCCCAGCCTCTCCTCTAGCGCCAGCGTGCCTCCTCCCCAGCCTCCATCGGTGGACGTGCATCCCGTCCCCAGCCTCGGTCACGGGAATCTGTCGTCGGCCGTCGTTGTCGCAGGCACGGGGGAGCTCCTGCCGCCGCCACGGGCGCGCACAGGGGAGGTCGACCCCAGCTGCCGCTTTTTTGGAATGTTGCAATCTGTGTATATTGATGTTGCAACAATGTTTTTAGCATGTTGCAATTGGTCATATTCATGATGCAATCGTTTTGTCGTTCATGTTGCTATCGTTGCGAACATATTGCATCCACGTTCTCAACATGTTGCGAGTGTTCCATGTGAATGTTTCAAAATTAGATCTAAATATTTTTGATGTTGCAAACATTAATTTTCGGCAAAATAGGCAATGACGTCCCTGAACTCTTGACAAAGGGTCAAGTTCGTCCCTGAACTTTTGAAAAAGCCAGTTTAGTCCCTGAACTTTTGTGATCTGCATCAGTTACATCCTCCATCCGTTCTTGCCGTGAACGCCGTCAGCTAAACCGTGACGGACAAAAGCAAAAGACATATTTCCCCTTCTTCCCCACGGCGCACTGCACAAGCAAGCGACGGCAGCCATCCCCATCCATCTTATCGCCACGGCAAGCGAGCCAAAGGCCACAGCGGCGCTGCTGGTGCTGCTTCCGCACCAATCACACGGGAGACGGAGGAGGACTTGCTGCGCTCGGCTTCCATTTTTGCTCGCCTGCCTGCTGCCTTTGACGTGCACCCACCTCCGGCACGCGAGGCCAACTGCGTCTAGCTGCTTGCTTTGTGTGTGTGTGTGTGTGGTGGTGGTGACGCAGGCCGCGACGGAGTATATGAGATCCCCATCCAGCGGCCGCCCACCAAGTAGCGGTGGGGAGCTCCAGCTCCAGCAGGGGATGACAAAATCGCTTTCTACTGCTCCTTCCTCCAGGATGCCGCTCCGCTCGTGCTCGACGACCCCGGCGGTAACGCCAATGCCAACGCCGGCGCCGGAAGCCGCAGCAGCGCGGGGCGAGTGAGGATGACGGGGCCGCCGCCAAGAAGGACGACAACGACAAGAAGCGGTCCATCGCCCGGATACTCACCTCGCTAGAGGCAGAGGAGCACGCGGACCGTGCGGGTGCCGCGGACGCGTCCAGGCGGAAGCTCGCAGTGCTCGAGTCCAACGCCGACACTCGCTCCCAGGCCATGATGGACTGCTACGCCAAGATGGAGGGCAGCTTCGACACCGCTGCCAACTCCGAGGCTCCCGCCAGGCCCAAGTGCTACAGGCTTGCCGTGTCGACCGCCGCGGCCGCCGTCGTATCCGCCCAGGAGTCGGCGTCCTCTGCCTCTGCCTCTACAGCGGGGTCACCCACGCGCGCCGCTGGGCAGGGCGGCGGCAGACACCACTAGCGCTGGCTCTGGGTTAAGCACCGGTCCCGCGACTGGTGGGACAAGTGCAGCAGCCCCGACTACCCGAAGGAGGACTTCCGACGCACGTTTCGGATGGGGAACCATGCTCTGCGCCGCCATCTCGGTCCGCCAGCGCGTGGCCATCTGCATCTGGCGCCTCGCCACAGGGAGCCCCTCCGCTCCGTCTCCAAGTGCTTCGGCCGGCATGCCGATGATGCGTGGTCGAGCTCCATGCCAGACGACCAGGTGCTGGAGAAGTTGATGCTCCACCAGCGCGCGGCGGTCGGGATGATGCGGGACTCGTGGCTGGTAGGCGGCGCCAGCTACCCGCTCGTGGACTGGGTTCTTATCCATCTGTCAGCTACCGCATAACGGCGTTCACGGCAAAAACAGATGAGGACGTAACTGATGCAGATCACAAAAGCTTGGGGACTAAATTGGCCTTTTCAAAAATTCAGGGACGAACTTGGCCCTTTGCCAAGAGTTCAGGGACGTCATTTCCTATTTTGCCTTAATTTTCGATGTTGCGAATGTCGAGTTTCGATGTCGCAGATGTGATGTTGGGTGTTGTGTCGAGAGGGGAGGAGGGAGGAGGACCCCTGATGTTGGATGTTGCAAACATTAATTTTCGATGCTGCGGATGTGAGTTTCGATGTCGCAGACATGTGATGTTGGGTGTTGTGTCGAGTAGAAGGGAGTATTACCCCTGATGTTGGATGTTGTAAACATTAAATTTTAATGTTGCGGATGTTGAGTTTCGATGTTGCAAACATTTGATGTTGGGTTTGTGTCGAGAAGGAGGAGGGGGAGAGAGCTCCTGATGTTGGATGTTGCACGCAACACGGGTCGCAACATGGGGGGAGGAGGGAGGAGGCCCGCTGATGTTTGGATGTTGCACGCAACCTGCTCGCAACATTGCTCGCAATGACTCGCAACATGCTCGCAACATTACTCGTTAGACTTTACGATCCGACGGCTGATGGCCGAGCATCTTAAAATCCGACGGCTGCGGACCCGTCCGATGGCTAGTGCCCGGAACGGCGCTAGCCGTTACAATCAAAACCCTTACGGTAGCGACTGCAACAAAAAAAACTACATCCAATTTCTGCGACCATACATAGAGAGGCAGCAATTCGATATAATTTTTTTAGTTGGAGAATTCTGCTCTTATAACAATGAAGAAGAAAACTAACAAGCATTTCAAATACTATCCATGGCAGGATCATGGGGAAAACTTACATGTTTAGAATCTCTATGGGCCAATACATCATTGCCCTCACAGCGGAGATGTTGAATGGTTGAGTAACCTGTACATTTCTTGTTGATTATGAGTGACAAGTGACCCACTGATCTCTTTTAGAAGAGAGTTTCAGATTCTAATGCCAGTGTGATAACCACATATTCTTTCTGATTAAGTTGTGAACAGGTAACTGAACAGGAAAAAAAGAAGAGAATGCACAAAAACAGGAACAACGCGTAAAGCCCAAACAAAGTACAGCCCATTCTGAGCCAACAACGGCCACAACCAACAAGGGCGAGAAAACTACGGGAGCGAGCGAGGGATATATAATTATTTGTCACTCTTACCAATGTCACCTCTCCAAATGCCAACTTTAGAAATGTAACAACACATTTGCCCCACTCGTTGCACATTGCTTACATTTTTGCCATTTTGGCTGACGTGGCACACCAACTCACTCACGCCAGCGGGGATTTGGACGTGAAAAGACCAAAATGCCCACGACTTATCTCCATTAGAGATCTCCCTCCACTCTCTCCACCACTAACATGTGGGACCCACATGTCAGGGTCATCTTCAACCTCCCTGCATCTCTTCTCCACCGAGTTCACCAGGTCGTGCCGCTGCTCCCCCAGACGAAGCTCGCGAGGGCCCCGCCACAACTCCCCCTGGCCGGAGCTCGCTGGGGAGTGGCTGGCATTAGCCCCGCACCGCTGTTCCCCCCGGGAGAAGCTCGTTGAGCCGTCGCTGTGACAGAACCGCCCAAATTAACTCCATATTATCGCATAAACCACTCCTTTTGGTCATTACGCAATAACACCGAGTTCACTTGTCGTCTCTGCCGGGTCAAGCCCGGTAAATCACTTATAACAAAGGATCGACAACCGTACATCAAAACTCACAGGAAGGCGAGTCCAGAGACAAACAAGTCACAATTTATTACACCCCGCCCGGAGTTCACTCCTGCACCACATTTATGCAGACATGGGGACTCTTCCCAAGATTAGTGGACCAAGTTCCCTCACCGGATCCGGAAGCTACTAGGCTTACCAGTCCCATTCCTGGCAAATGTTTAGTACGTTCAAAAGCTTAACCATTGACACCTATTGACCGGAGCCGATCCCAAGCTCTTACCACATGAGCATATCAGTTTAAATCTTATGATTCCAACATAAGAAACCTATAGCTCGCGAGTGAAGGATTTCACTCGACTTTTACCAGGTCTTAAAGCATGGCAACTAACGACCTATCATGCTAGTATAAGAACATAGGAACCTAGGATCATGCAACTATGGTTTCAAATCAACTCCTGAAACTTAAATGCACAAACATAACATATATATTTGCAGGAAGTTAAAAATCATAGGATTATGCTCCGGTGCTTGCCTTTCAAACATATGTTAGTTCTAGCTAGGCCTTGGGCCCTTCCAAACTTTGGTTTGGGTCTTGTGGTACTCCACGACGTCCACTTGTCCCTCGAACGATCCTTCGTCTTGTTCCGGGACGATCTCGTAGCTACCGACAAGAAATTCTACACGAGATGCATATGCATAAGATTTATTTGTCCAATTCAAATGAGATTTCACTTTTGAAACTTAGAGATAAATACGGGGTTTAAGGGTGACCACATTCACCTAGATATGATATTCAGCATACTCTTCCTCTATTAGAGAAAGGTGTGTGCGGGTGATTTTTATTTCTCATTCGATGGTGACTGCGTACACATTTAAGATAATTAATTTATTTTACTTCACCAAGGTAATGGTGTTGTTCATGGTGTAATTTTGGTGAAGTTCATGCATTTAAAATTTGAGTTGCACAAAAATGATCTTGGTTTTCCTTTTTCTCCCTTTTATTGAGCGTGTGTTGTTTCCAATTTAATTATGAAATTTTTATACCGCAACTTGAGCCATAACTTCACGTAGAGGTGTAAGAAACCTAACCATGCAGAGATATGCACTTACTCAGCAAAACAAAACAACATGACAACACACATGAATATAGCTCTAATTACACACGATAAACCATGGCAAATTATTTGACTAAGCTAAACATGTCTAAAATATATATACTATTTATCATGGGTGCATAACCATCAAACAGGTCTGTAGGAAAAAGATTGGCTCCATTTGATCAAAAGATTAATTTATAAAAAATCAAAAATAGGAGCATTACACATATCAAAATTAATTCATAACTAAAGTTATACATGACATCTATGTGCCATTTTTTCACACAAGATCAGACATGGCAAGACTAGCAACATATCCAAAATTCACCTGCAGATCATTCATAGAATTTGAATTATTTCAAATCTAAGCAAAATGATGATTTCAAAATAATTTAAAATCTACTCCGAAGTTTGAAAACTTGCTTTGTAGAAAAGTTTCTCCTGTCACAAGGATCACAAAAAAGTTGAGTTTGCATTTTTACGATTTTTCTGTGATTTTATATGGATTTTACAAGTTGCTGCGTTTTAGATCTAGGGTTGAAGATTGTGTCCTTTACATATAGGTCCTCGGCTTTTACATTTAGGCCCCTACGAGATTCTTCATCTATGCAATGTGGTACAAATGGCAGGGGCGGCGCTGCCGGTCGAATTCCGGCGACCTCGCCGGAGTTCTAGGTCGGGGAAGGGGCGGAATAGGACGAGGGGCTCACCTAGGGTTGGTGTCGGGGGTCTGTTTGGGTCGAGCGGCGCCGGTTGTGGGCGTGCGGCGGCGCAGGTGCTCAACGACCGCGGCTTGCTCTGCGCCGGCGAGCAGAAGCTCGATGGGGCTCGGGTGACAGCTCGGGGAGCTCCAGGGAGATCCTGGGGAGGCGGAGGGCAACTTAGACGGTGACAGGTGCGACGGGAAAGGGGAATTTCGCGGCGGCGGCATCCATGGCGAGCGGCGGCGGTCCATGCGTGCCAGGGCAGCAACCTCGCGTGAGGGAGCTCCGGCGTGGACTTTATAGGCACCGGAGGGGTCTTCCTTCGAGGCCAAGGCGACGCCTTAGGTAGCAAGGGAGAGAGACGCAACGCAGGGCCCTGCGGACGCCGCGACGGGCGGCGGTGCCGCGTGTCGACGCGAAATGCGGAGCGGATAAGGGCGCGGGGAAACCAGGGGCGCGAGGTGGTTTCGGGCGGCCGACGTGGCAAGGGTAGACGGCGTCAGGTGGGGCCCGCGACGACGTGACGGCCGGGCACGGACGTCGGGATGCAGCGCCGGCGGCGCTCGGCGCGCGCTCTCGCGCTCTAGAGCGCGCAGAGGCTGGTTTTGGGGTGGTCAACGCCTGTTTGACTGTGGATAACTCCAAATACTTTAACTAAACTTCAAAACCTCCAAAAACGAAAGCGGTAGATGGAAGTGCCACCTACAACTTTTACAAAGGGCGACATATGTTTTGAGCAACGGTTCGGCTGGGAACGCGCGCCAACGTCGGAAAAATTCTCGACCCGGTTTATTGTTCAGAACAACTTTGACCAAGTTTTTGGGCATCTTCCACTTAGAATTTGGAATGCCGCCAATTGGGAAAAATGTGTTCCCGGAGGTAGCGAACAACTTTCGTATTGGCCGATTTTCATATTGCTATACAAAATTTTGAGATATAGCCATGCCAATGAATGGATATTCTCGGGGTTTTAGGGTTTAACTCTTAATCAGGGCTTAACCCTTCATTAAAATAAGTTAAACACCTGGGGTGTTACAGCCTACCCCCCTTAAAAGGAATCTCGTCCCGAGATTCAACAACAAGACCAGATGACAAATATTCATGGAAGGATAAAGATTACATAGCGGGAACTGCAAAGCACGACTAAACTCTTCAAGATCTAAAGCTCAGAGATGATAGCGGATACATGGTTTTCCTCACACACTTCAACGTCGCTCATGAAGAAGCGGACGGTGAATGTACACATGAAAAGCTAAAACCATCAGAAACTGCAATGCAAAGCAGATGTACAATGCAACTAGAGTCCAGCGGACTGAATCAAACATCTCCAGCCAGTGATCCATGGAGTGGTTCATGGTTGGATCCTTCTCTTGGACTTCTTCTTGAGCTTCTTCTGGCGTCACCGGTGAATGTCGTAGGCGGAGAAGATGGATGGCGTGCGTGCTCAAAGGGGCAACCGGTGGGGAGTGAGAGTGGCGGAGATGCAAGGCTCAAGCGGAGGCAAGCTCTGGGTGGTGAGAGCTGAAGGGAGGAGGTGCTCCTTTTAACGATGGCCAGAGGACGGTGGTAGCTGTGGTGCTCGTGACCACTTGAGGTAGGGGACGGCGGATCGATGCGGTGATGGGTGCGCGTGGTGCGGTAGTGGCCGGCATCGAGATGCCTTGGCGACATGACAGCAGCCGCGGTGGCGTGTGCGTAGGCGGCGATCAGCAGCCCTGGTAGAAAGGTGGCAGAGCTGCAATGCTGCCCAATGCAGACATGGCACTAAAAAGGATGGGGTCAAACGGCTCGAGAGAAATGACCGTGATCTTGGGGGAAAACGAGAAGATCTTGGGGTATCCATAGTTCAAAATTGAGATTGAATCAGGAAAAACTTGTTAAAGGATTTTGCCTGTCATTTGCTTACTTAATTCATGATTCCAATGATTTGCAAGAGATTTGCAAAAGGATCACAAATCACTGATCGGTGGAAAACTTCTCATATCTTGACTTTTAGAGAACCTTGATTGCTCATACTCCTTCAAATTAGTTTGGTTGATTTGATACTAGGTAACTTTGAGATTGAGGTAGAAAGAGACCAAGTCGAATGGTTCCGTAGAGATTTCTATGAAGAAAGGGAAGACTAGTAAACAATAATTTGTTAAGTTTGTTACTAGAATTTCTGAAATTACATTAGGATAGCAACAAGATGTCTACTCAGGAATTGTCTTTGGAAGTATCAACTTTCAAATGTCAATTGACAAGAATTTGGGAAAAAGACGAGAGTTAGGAATTAACCCTTGCTCAAGGTGTTTATCAATGGAGTATTTTTTTTCACTTACGGTATTGCCTCAGGATGCAGTGCATTTAAACTGGTAAATTGATGCACTGATGAGTCATGGAATGACAATGTTTATGCATATGGGAATGACTTGTGCACAATGTGACAATGCTGATGACATGATGTATTACTGATGCCATCGGGATGATGCACATGTCATGATGCGATGTTAGCATGACTTGCGTTACCTATGAATTGAGTCAGTGACATGGAGGACAACTGAAAGTTTGAGAAATAGGATATGCGATGAGTTGCCTTCTCACAACCAAGATACCTAGCGCGCTCCTGGTGGTAATCACATGGCTGCAGCACACACGATACACCAGGTTCCGTCACGGCACCTTTTGTTATGGAACAACAACATCACCACCAAGGAGGATAGAGTATAAAGGTTGAGACCTTCAGTTCGTATGTAGGTCAGTTGAACCCAAGTTTCCAGATGCGCATGTCATGTAATGCATTTCCATGATCCTGAATTATTTTGCTAAAGGTGCAGCATATGCATGTTGTGATGATGCTCATTATGCATACATATATATGTTCTTAATTACTCATTTATGTGTGAGCAAGGACAAGAATTCCAGATTCAAGGACTAAGAGTTTAAGGTGATAGGTGTGGGGATATCAATGCAAGGCAAGGTTGAATGACCAACATTTTATAGCCATAAAACGTTGGTGAATTACCTCTAACTGATGCAAGTGTGTAGAAATAACTAGGAAGCATAAAAAAAAGCTTTGCTTGCCTTGGCAAAGGAAATCGTTTCTCTCTTATTGGTTAACCAAGATAACTGCAACGGGAATCATTCGATCTTGCATAGATTGTGCCCACTTTCTGAACAACGTCGACTAAAGCTCTCAAAATCCAAGATGGGTGATCCAAAAATTCTCATATTTTACCAGAACCTCGGTGAGGTTATGAAGCACAAGTTTGGTATTCAAAGATTGGGTTGAAACTGATCCGAAGATGATGAAAACATCAACTTTTGAACTTGCTGTGCTGGCTGTTTTTCAGTAGGCCGAGTGGCACAGTTTTGTCCATAGTTCTAGTTGTGGATGTCCGTTGATGCTGAAATTTTGTGACGATTCAGAATGTGAAATTCCAAACAACTTTGGTATTCGCAGGTTGGGCAAAAACTGATGGGAAGATAGGTGATCAACCCAACATTCAATTTGCTACTGCCCATAAAAATCAGCAAGCAGACAGTCACCATTCTTGGCATAACTGAAGTTTTACTTAGCCAAAAATGCTGAAATTTTACTAGGTACTCAATAAGATTATGGAGTACAAAATTGGTACTCAAAAGTGGAGCTAAAAACTAGAAGAAGATAGCCAAAAAGGATCAAATCAGTTTGCTGTCACTCAGGAAAAACAGCAGACGGACATTCACCATTTTGACCATAACTTAAGTTTCCTTTAGCCAAAACTTTTGAAATTTTTACAGCAGGTGCTCAACAATATTTGGAGCAACTTTCATATCTACCATTTTCCTAGGAAAGATTATTTTGGGGGTCCAAACGATTACCGAACAGATAGGTATCCAGAATTGTCAACTAGATGACTCCCTAGGAAAAAGACCATAACTTGAGTTTGGTTGATCCAAATTTTATGAAATTTTTACAGCAACTTCATGGTAACATTTGAGACAACTTTTGTATATATGGTTTCTGCATACAACTTAATTTTTTAGCCTGAAAAATTTCAAATCAGCAGCTCATTCATAAAACTGCTAGAAGGCATTAAGTGTTTTAGACAAAAGTTTGGAGAGGAAATGATTTCAGATTTCCCTTCTTACTTTTGCTATTCAGTTTAGAGAGTTTTAACATGATGCATGCACAACCTATTCGTCCTCACAGACAATTCCTTGTCAAAAATCGGAGTTAGCGCCGGTGGCATGGCACAAAAATACGACTCTCCCTATAATAACTAGTCGATTTTCTAGTTGATCTTAGCTCTAACGGATCGCGGTTAGTGTACCTGCAGAAAATCACAGAACATCCCGAACCTTTCGTGCCAGCACTCACAAAAGCGTTCACATATATTACCGTTCACTATAGAAACGGCATCCATGCATAAAATCGCTGCATGGACAGCGTCCAACCTCAGACACTCTCCGTTTGAATGGAGTGCATCCTTGCCTCGCATTTTTGTAATACGGAACATCCACGTATGACAAAACGTGGCGAGACACAAACGCAACGGTGGGTTCCCTTTGGAATAGGTCCCATCCATCCCTCACATGACTTCCATGTGGCACCACACACGTATAGCAAAACGTGGTGTACTAGTATGGTTGTGCGAGAAAGTAAGTTTTGACAGATAATAAAATGTGCTGGAAGTCAGACTAATAAACCATAGATTACTAGCCACCTGAAAGCACCCAAAAATACCTCTAGGGCCTCTCGGACTAGTTAATCCTTAGCGTTCCAAACGCATTTTTGCAAACACACCTTAAAGTTGTAAGTTTTATTCCAAAAACATATTATTAAGGGTGTATTAAGATCTCTGGTGTACAGTCGAGCTCTGATACCAGCTGTGACAGAACCGCCCAAATTAACTCCATATTATCGCATAAATCACTCCTTTTGGTCATTACGCAATAACACCGAGTTAACTTGTCGTCTCTACCGGGTCAAGCCCGGTAAATCACTTATAACAAAGGATCAACAACCGTACATCAAAACTCACACGAAGGCGAGTCTAGAGACAAACAAGTCACAATTTATTACATCAATTCCCATAAAGGGTTATTTAATTACAAACCGAGTCTTTTGCATAAAAGTAAATTGTTCAGAGTTTATAAATACAGCGGAAATAAAACTAAACGAGAATAGGTAGCATTATAGGAGGCCATCCATAATGCCAACAAACATCGTCTTCTTCCCCTCCCGAACTTCACCTGAAACTGCAACAAAAGCAAGGCTGAGTATACTAATACTCAGCAAGACTTAACCGACGGGTGATGGAAAATCACCAACTCTCTAGACATGCAAAGCTTTTTGGCTAGTGGATTATTTTGCTGAAAAGCAACAAAGAGTATGTCTTTACTTTCGAAATTTTAGCTCAAATTCTAGTTAATTACCCATTACTAAGTAGGCATCTACAGCAAATATAAGTTGTGCAATACAATTAATCAAGCATCCATATTAATTCTCAATTCCATCATACAGGGAAATAGGCTGTATAGTTAAGCAGTCTCAGATAACGGCGAGAGGCCGACGATCGATCGATTAATAACCTTGCAAGGTGGACCTAAACACACGGAAAAGTGCACACTCCCTGTGTGCACCCGCCAGACCGTCCCCAGCCATCCTCGGTTCGGGATCAGAGTCCACAGTCTTTGGTACAGGCTATCCGGTCACGGTACAATACACCCCGCCCGGAGTTCACTCCTGCACCACATTTACTGCAGACATGGGGACTCTTCCCAAGATTAGTGGACCAAGTTCCCTCACCGGATCTGGAAGGTACTAGGCTTACCAGTCCCATTCCTGGCAAATGTTTAGTACGTTCAAAAGCTTAACCATTGACACCTATTGACCGGAGCCGATCCCAAGCTCTTACCACATGAGCATATCAGTTTAAATCTTATGATTCCAACATAAGAAACCTATAGCTCGCGAGTGAAGGATTTCACTCGACTTTTACCGGGTCCTTAAAGCATGACAACTAACGACCTATCATGCTAGTATAAGAACATAGGAACCTAGGATCATGCAACTATGGTTTCAAATCAACTCCTGAAACTTAAATGCACAAACATAACATATATATTTGCAGGAAGTTAAAAATCATAGGATTATGCTCCGGTGCTTGCCTTTCAAACAGATGTTAGTTCTAGCTAGGCCTTGGGCCCTTCCAAACTTTGGTTTGGGTCTTGTGGTACTCCACGACGTCCACTTGTCCCTCAAACGATCCTTCGTCTTGTTCCGGGACGATCTCGTAGCTACCGACAGGAAATTCTACACGAGATGCATATGCATAAGATTTATTTGTCCAATTCAAATGAGATTTCACTTTTGAAACTTAGAGATAAATACGGGGTTTAAGGGTGACCACATTCACCTAGATATGATATTCAGCATACTCTTCCTCTATTAGAGAAAGGTGTGTGCGGGTGATTTTTATTTCTCATTCGATGGTGACTGTGTACACATTTAAGATAATTAATTTATTTTACTTTACCAAGGTAATGGTGCTGTTCATGGTGTAATTTTGGTGAAGTTCATGCATTTAAAATTTGAGTTGCACAAAAATGATCTTGGTTTTCCTTTTTCTCCCTTTTATTGAGCGTGTGTTGTTTCCAATTTAATTATGAAATTTTTATACCGCAACTTGAGCCATAACTTCACATAGAGGTGTAAGAAACCTAACCATGCAGAGATATGCACTTACTCAGCAAAACAAAACAACATGACTACACACATGAATATAGCTCTAATTACACACGATAAACCATGGCAAATTATTTGACTAAGCTAAACATGTCCAAAATAGATATACTATTTATCATGGGTGCATAACCATCAAACAGGTCTGTACCAAAAATATTGGCTCCATTTGATCAACAAATTAATTTATAAAAAATCAAAAACAGGACCATTACACATATCAAAATTAATTCATAACTAAAGTTATACATGACATATATGTGCCATTTTTGCACAAAGGATCAGAAATGGCAAGACTAGACATATATCCAAAACTCACTTGCAGATCATTTATAGAATTTGAATTATTACAAATCTAAGCAAAATGATGATTTCAAAATAATTTAAAATCTACACCGAAGTTTGAAAACTTCCTTTGTAGAAAAGTTGTTCCTGGTCACAAGTATCACAACAAAGTTGAGTTTGCATTTTTATGATTTTTTTACGATTTTATATGGATTTTACAATTTGCTGCATTTTAGATCTACGGTTGAAGATTGTGTCCTTTACATATAGGTCCTCGGCTTTTACATTCAGGCCCCTGCGAGATTCTTCATCTATGCAATGTGGTCCAAATGGCAGGGGCGGTGCTGCCGGTCGAATTCCGGCGACCTCGCCGGAGTTCTAGGTCGGGGAAGGGGCGGAATAGGACGAGGGGCTCACCTAGGGTTGGTGTCGGGGGTCTGTTTGGGTCGAGCGGCGCCGGTTGTGGGCGTGCGGCGGCGCAGGTGCTCAGCGACCGCGGCTTGCTCGGGTGACAGCTCGGGGAGCTCCAGGGAGATCCTGGGGAGGCGGAGGGCAGCTTAGACGGTGACGGGTGCAACGGGAAAGGGGAATTTCGTGGCGGCGACATCCATGGCGAGCGGCGGCGGTCCGTGCGCGCCAGGGCAGCAACCTCGCGAGAGGGAGCTCCGGCGTGGACTTTATAGGCGCCGAAGGGGTCTTCCTTCGAGGCCAAGGCGACGCCTTGGGTAGCAAGGGAGAGAGACGCAGCGCAGGGCCCTGCGGACGCCGCGACGAGCGGCGGCGCCGCATGTCGACGCGAAATGCGGAGCGGATAAGGGCGCGGGGAAACCAGGGGCGCGAGGTGGTTTCGGGCGGCTGACGTGGCAAGGGTGGACGGCGTCAGGTGGGGCCCGCGACGACGTGACGGCCGGGCACGGACGTCGGGATGCAGCGCCGGCGGCGCTCGGCGCGCGCTCTCGCGCCCTGGAGCGCGCAGAGGCTGGTTTTGGGGTGGTCAACGCCTGTTTGACTGTGGATAACTCCAAATACTTTAACTAAACTAGAAAATCTCCAAATACGAAAGCGGTAGATGGAAGTGCCACCTACAACTTTTACAAAGGGCGACATATGTTTTGAGCAACGGTTCGGCTGGGAACGCGCGCCAACATCAGAAAAATTCTCGACCCGGTTTATTGTTCAGAACAACTTTGACCAAGTTTTTGGGCATCTTCCACTTAGAATTTGGAATGCCGCCAATTGGGAAAAATATGTTCCCGGAGGTAGCGAACAACTTTCGTATTAGCCGATTTTCGTATTGCTATACAAAATTTTGAGATATAGCCATGCCAACGAACGGATATTCTCGAGCTTTTAGGGTTTAACTCTTAATCAGGGCTTAACCCTTCATTAAAATAAGTTAAACCCCTGGGGTGTTACAGTCGCCGTTGCTCCCCCGAGCGAAGCTCTCTGGGCCGCCGCCGCTGCTCCCCCCGGGCGGGGCGGTGGTGTCACACCCGTTTTTCCGAAGAAAAACCGAATGCATCTCATATGTGTGCCAGGATCACAATTTCACACATATGATAGACTAATGAGTGTAATATCACAAGATAATACTCAAAACGTACAGAAAAGGTTTATTAATTTTTATTACACTCACGGGGTAGACACGAAGGTCTTTACACGAACAACGATAACTATGAAGACGCGACTCCATCTTCATCTTCCACAGGCATCTGACTGGTGGATCGCATGCCTCAGAACTCCTCGTAGTCTCTAAAGTACTCCGCTTCAGGGTTCTCCTCTGAACAGTGTAAGCAAGGATGAGTACACTTATGGTTGGTACTCAGCAAGGCCACAGAAATAACCGGAAAGCAATATTAAATCCATCTTTAAGTTTATTAATCATGTGAGGGTCCAGGCCGCTCTTGACCGTGAGCACGGCTGATCGATCAGTTTTACACTGTGCAGAGGTTGCACACTTTCACCATAGTTCGCGTAAAAGTTCCGAAGAACTTTGAACCCAACCATGCATGTGCTGATTAGGCACAATACCACACTTCCGAGGTGTGATTGCATAGGGACGCTACGAAGCCTTTACAAAGATATGCAAAAGCACCAACAACCCACGACAGTTACAGCTCAGGGCGGACCATAACCCTCCCTAGTGGTCAGCACCTTAGCAAAGGCTGCTACCCCAAAAGAACCGGGCTATACCCCTGCAACCCCGAGCCCCCTGTGTTTCTTTCGGATAAGGTCACCAGTACAATCGCACACCTAATTAATTGACTAAGCCAGAGCCATGTGGACTGTGGTTGCACTGTTTTCCTGGGTGGTTCTCCATATTTCGATTAATTTATAGTATTCTTGATTAAAGCATAGGTAGAAGGGTGGTTAGGGTCACTTGCCTTTTTCCAACCACAAGTTACTTTCCTCTCCTCCAAACTTCTGCACTTGCTCTTCCTCGAACGACGCGTTGTCTACGATAATGCAAGAAAACATGCAATAAATAAAACAATACATCAAACATTACCAAAAAAACTAAAACAACCTTCTAAAACTAACGTGCTTGCTGAGACGATCGCATGGATACCAAGAACGCTTAAAACGGAGCTAAGATGGAAAAGATATGGCTTAAACAAGATTCAGGGGCTAGATTGTAAGAAAACTAACATCCAGGGGCTTATCTGCAAGAAACCAGAGACCTAAACCTAATTATGCATAAAAACAGGAGGGCTAACATGTAAAAGATCAAGGGTGGACCTCGGCTGGAAAAACCTAAGAAACTCAGGGGCTAAAACAGAAGAAAAAGGACTTATATGTGAAGATCTTTATAGGTGGGAGGACCGGCATGGGATATTAGAAAACCACAGGGGCTCTTTAGCAAAAATGCCGGCGGAGCCTGGGTTGACCGTTACGGCTTGGATTGACTGGGGATATGGGATCGATCTGAGCCGTTCAAACCAGATCAGGCGGCTGGCGGTGCGACGACATGGGTAGCGGCGCTGCAAGTGGCGGCGCGCGGCGGCAGGCGGCGGCGAGCTCGCCGGAAGCTCACCGGCGAACTCAAAATTGAGTTCCCGGGGGGGCAAACTCTACCGAATTAACTCGAAAACAAAGAGTAGAAGATGAGGAACTCACCTAGGCTCTTGAAGAGGCGAGAGACGCGACGGAGGAGGAGATCGAGGCGGGGCGGCGGAGCTCCGGCGGCTTCTTCGGGGCGGCGGCGCTGCGCGAGTGGGGAAGAGAGGAGGAGGGTGGTGTGGGGAGGAGAGGAGCTCGGGGGCGCCTTATATAGGTCCGAGAGGGAAGGGCAGGGGGCGGCTAAGGCAGTGGGGCGAGGTCGGTGGCCGGCGGCCATTAATGGTGGTGGAGCTCGGGTGGGGGCGGCCGTTTCGGGAGGGGAAAGGGTGAGGTGGCGGCGCCGGCGCATTAACACACGCTCATGGAGGGAGGGGAAGCGGCACGGGAGAGGGGATGGCGCCGGGGAGAGGTGGTGCGGGCCGGCCATGGGAGAGGATGGGGGCGACCGAAGGTAGGGGAAGAAGCTGACAGCGGGCCCCACCTGTCGGCGAGAGGGAGAGGGGAAGGTGGGCCGCAGGAGAGGGAAAACGGGCCGGGCGAGCCAACTGGGCCTCGGGGGAAAAAGAAAAGGAGGGAGGGGGATGAGGTGGGCCGGCGGGGAAAAAGAAAAAGGAGGGTGATGGATGGGCCGAAAGAAGGTGGCAGGTTGGGCTGAAAGAAGGAGGGAAAAGGAGATTGAGAGGAGGAGAAGAGCTTGAGGTGGTTTCACAGACTTTGAACTTTTGTTTTGTTTTAAAAACCACACAACAACAAACAAAATAAATGCAAAAGGTATGAATGTATTCAAACACTTGGTGAATTCTAAATTTAATTGTTGTTTATATTAATTAAAGGCAAATTTTTTTAGTCAAATTTATTAAATCCTTAGAAAATAAAATCTATATCATGTTGCTAGCATTATTTTACTGTGATGGAATTTTCGGGTGTTACAGGTGGTGAATAGGCCAGAGGGGCGCAGCGACCACCCGGCGCGGGATCGAGGGAGCTGGGGAGGGCAGGTCGGAGCGGGCGTACCTGGGGAACGGCTCCGCTGGAGCGGTAGCTGCGGCCACGACGAGTTGGCCGGAGCGGATAGCGGCGGCGGCCGACCCCCGACGAGCACGAGCTGCGGGGCCAGCACCGGCCGTCCTTGGCGAGCTCCGCGTAGGAATGGGCAACGGCGGTGGTCCGACGAGGGCTGTTTGTGGGGCTGGCGTTGGCCGCCCGCCCAGCGATGGAGAAGAAGTGCAGGTACAGGAGAGGGAAGTGGAGAGGTTGAAGATAACCCTTACATGCGGGCCTCATGAGTAAGTGGTGGAGAGAGTTGAAGAGGGTAGTTGATAAGAGTAACACAGGGGCATTTTGGCTTTTTCACTTCTCGATCCACGCTGGCAAAGGTGATTTGGCGCGCCACGTCAGCCAAAGTGGCAAAACTGTAAGCAATGTGCAACGAGTATGACAAATGTGTAGTTATATTTCTAAAGTTGACATTTGGAAAGGTGACATCGGTAAGAGTAGCAAATAATTATGTATATCCCAGCGAGCGGAGTGGGACAGCGGGTGGGTTGGAGTCGAATCTACCGGCAGCCAGCTAGGGTTTGACCGCGAGCGAAAATGGCGAGCTGCTCTGCTCCTGCTCCGGCCGCCGCCGCCGCCCCCTACTTCCCGCCGGAGCTGATCCCCGACGTCGCGAGGCGGCTTACGAGCCTCCAGGATTTCTTCGCCCTCCGCGCCAGCTGCCGCGCATACCGCGCCGGCGGCGCCGCCCTCCCGCTCACCCCGTCCAACCTCGCCTCCCAGGCGCAGCTCCTCCTCCTCGTCCCCGGTCGGGACCAGGCCACCGAATCGCCCGCCCTGTACGACCTCCCCCTGCGCCGCCTCCTCCGCTTCCGCCTCCCTCGTGCGCGCCAAGACGGCACCAACTGCTTCTACTCCCTCGGTTGTTGCCGCATCCTCATCTGCGAGTCTGCGACCACCTGAGGGATCCCAGCCGTCGCGAGCTCCGCATGGTCCACCTCCTCACTGGCGAGGAAACCCGCATCCCCAGCCCCGTGGGCTCCTCCGGTGGCTTCATCCTCTCCAGCGACCTCCTCCTCAGCTGGGGCTATTTTGACAACACCATTCACTCCTACCGCCTTGGCGCCGCTGATTGGAGCATGGCGTCGATCAGCGAATGCTACACCCTTGAGCGAATGGTATGTGTGAATGGCACCATCTATGTGCTGGTTTCAAGTTACATGTTCGACAGCCCAGGTTACCGTCTTGCTGTAGTCAAGCTATCAGACAACAGGAACTCGGCGAAATTGGTGTTCCTCGGCGCATTACAACCACAGGCTCTGGAGCTGCCTGTTGATACAGAGTTGAGCTTGTACCCTGCAGAGTGCTGCGGTGAGCTGATACTCATTGTCATCATGGAATATGATCCGAGGGTGTACCGTGTTTTCAAGTGGAAGTCTGGGGAGGATGAGTGGGTGAGGATTACTAGCCTTGGTGGGGGCGCGCTGTTTTTCAAGAGGAGTTGTTTTGTGGGCTGCCTTGGACCTGATCATCCAGGGATTCGAAAGGACTGCATATACTTCAATGAGGAGGGCCTGTGGAGTGAGTATTCTTCAGTGGATGGATCTTTTCGTCAATCTGATGTTGTCCACCTTGAAGGGAAATTACAGGAGACTTTCAGGAGATCATCAGTTTGGGTCTTTCCGAGCATCTGTTGATGCACTCGGGTGAGCTGAGAGGTGCGGTGAAATGTCCAAAGGTATGTTGGGCTGCCGATTTCCTTGCATAGCCGTTCTTCCTTTGTCTGATAAAGTAATGTACATGTGTGGATTATGTTGCTGCACACTAGCACCAGTTGTTACTGTTACATATTGTGCATGGGGTTGCCTTCTCACCTGTTAGTGTCGGCATCAGTAATTTGCAAGACTTTTGAAGCATGCTAAAATTTGTAAGTTTATTTAAATTTGGTATCCTGTTGCCCACACTGTTTCACAACATTGCACTATATTTTGATTGTGCAAATGATACTATAGTACTATATTAGTATTTCTTACCACATTAGAGGAGCGTAAGATACTAATATCTATAGCTATATGTGCAAACTATCATACTATAACTTTAGTTTACTAACTGATTGTTATTATCAACATTTTGATGATTGTCCCTTTACTTTAAACCGTTATGTACCAGTACATCCTTGCCCTTGCAATGGAGCTACTTGATGGTTGAGTATCCTACACAGTGTATTATCTGGGCTTCAACTTCTCGTATACTTTTTATGGACCTTTGCTTTCTTTGGGCCTAGATCCTTGCAAAATTGGGCTCCATACGAAGAATACAAGAATATTTAGAGCCTTTCCTGCGTAGTTACATTAAATTTATGCATAGTCATCTACGATCTTATTTCTGAGTTGTGTAGGTTTCTCAATTCCTGTAGTACATTTCTGCAACTCAAATTCAAGAGTTAAGGTTCAGTCCATATATGTTAGCAATTTCCAAACTTGTGGAAGTTGGATTTCACTTTATGTAATCAATGCCTTTGATGGGGTTGTGGAAATTATTTCCCTTAAATCTGTATTGCTTATCAGTGTCTTTATTTGTTTCCAGGTGCATGATCTTACCGGTGCTCTATTATGCCTTCATCAGCTAGTTTGCTTGCAATCTTTTGCTACGGTAACCTGGACAGCATGTGTGTGGTCTTCACTGTGAATGTAGGCATGTAGTAGGACCAAAAATTATGTGGTCTTCACTGTGAATGTAGGCATGTAGTAGGACCAAAAATTATGTTTAAATTGAATGTATGGGCCAGTGACACCATGATACTCTTTCGTGGAAGCAGTTTAAACACCTATTTTAAGTGAAGAACCTTGTGAAGCAGACCAATTATGTTGAGCTATCATTTTTCTTCCTCTGTTGTGGCCCTGCATCCTTTGTGCTTATGAGTTGATAAATCAATGGCAAGTAAGATAGTGACAGATTTCATTTAGAGATTCCAACCCTCCTCAAATCTTTTGCCCGTTCAGGGGTGCTGAGTAGCGTCTTAGCTGTGATGTTACTTGGTGGTGTAGTCGCCAGCGTTGGTTATTCCAAATGGATTTTCGCTGTCTGACATTTGCCAATAGATTACAAGGCAGCTGGGGTTTCAGCCCCAACAGCTAATCCTGTATGTAGGTAGCAGTGGCTTGATCGATTCATTCAGTTGGGGGTTTCTGTTATATGATATGCTTTGTATTGTATTGACCTAAACTACCGCAAAACTCACATTTATCTTGGTGCTGGAGGAAAATACACCATCTGCGTTGGGAAAATCCTCGACGTGTGATCGCAAAACTACGGAGATCAGTGAGCCATTCACTAGCTTGATCAGTACATTTTTCTTTTGCGTATGGACGTGGGGTGGTCGCAATTCGCTATTTACCTTTTTCTTTGTGCAAATTGCAGTGGTGATGGGGATGATCAGTACTAGCACTGCAACACTACATAGAAAGGCAACATTTTGATATAATTTTTTTAGTTGGAGAATTCGGTTCTTACAAGAATGAAGAACACTACAAACATTTCAAATACTATCCATAGCAGGATGAGGGGAAAAAGTTACATGTTTTCCTATTGACACTTGCATCGTTTCTTTCTCTCGATTCCGGAAAAATGGGGCCCCAAGAACAAGGACCAACAATTAAATCATTCATCCAGTTGACGGATCGGTTGTGTTTGGAAGCCTTTGTCCGTCCACAAATGACCGGAAGAGGCCGAGAGCCCGGTCTGGCTGCGCAAACGGCACCATGTGAGCCGCGCCACGAACAGTAGCGAAGGTCAGCAGCTTCCCGTACTCCGTCACCCACCCGGCAACCTTCAACCAAGAAAAGCAAAAAACTGCATTTTCAGCTTTCAAAATGCTGCCAACAACTTGGTATTCACTGGTACCGTGTTTACATCGTTTTCTGAGTGATGAACCAAGCAGCGTAAATAAAATCTTGCCAAATGTAACCCAAACTCAATACTCTAGTTAGGAGTTGTGTTTTCAGTATTCATTCAGAGTAGGACTGCACCTACCTGATCTTTGTGGAACCAAGCACGGTAAGGGACGGTGACGCCAAGGCCCATGTCATGAGCCAGTTCGCGCACTAGGGTTCGTGAGCCGAGGAGGGGCACCACAGAGTCCTGATCACCACTGCAGATGTTCACTCATCTTGTTAATCGTTACTGAAACCATGCATAGCTCTGCTGAAATAAGGCAATTGAGCTGAAATGCTGAATGGCATAGTGTACAACAGAAGTATCTACCACGTTACCTGAAAACCCAAACTGGTATCTTATGCTCAATGATCCGCTGCAGCAACGGCAGAATGTTGATGTTGCCGTCAGTGTCGCTGTAGTTCAGCACCCTGACATGATAAACATACATATTAGTTTAGGTCGTGCAAAGATGACTTTGGTTACTTACTTTCATGTGCAAATGAAAAAAAAAAGAAAAGAAACAGCAGAAATCCTTACGCGCTGCACATACTCCATTTGTATGGCAATCTCGTTCTGTTGGCATGGAGTGCCTGCTGAACTTCTGGAAGGTTAAAATAGAAGAATCTCTCATAAGACATGCAGACATCGACGCCCACACTGATTTTAGTCGCCTGTACTTAACAGAAGATAGCTGCACATCAGCATTAAGAATTTTCTGAAGTTGAATGTACCGTACCTTGAGATCAGACTCAAAACATACATATTTGCGTAGTCGCAGCTCCTGCGTCACGATTGATGGGTAGCAAACATCTAGCAGAACATCATAGTTATTGACATAATCCCCAACCACTTTGTTCGCCTCCGCGATGGCGTCATTGCACGATTGGCTCTCGTTGTGAGGGCTGCTGAAGGTGTAGTCCTCAAAGTCACAGGCATTTGTGATTGCCAGACCAACTTCATCAGAGATCATGCCATGAGACCAGAAGTACTCATAGATTGAGGCGATATCCCTGTCAAGCTTGAGTAGTGGGTTTCCAATCTGTTCATGTAGTCAGAACCAGTATACAGAGGATGTGAACTGAATTGCAGAAATAAAAGAGTGAACTGAAGATCTAGTTTATTTTTCCCTAATGAAGTTGTTTTCATAAGAATCTAAATATGCACAATTCTTACAGCAACTCCTTTGATATTGAATTTGAAACCCTTTGATTCCTTGTTATGACTGATAAGTACATTGGCCAGTTGCGGTATGTAATGCCCTGCAGGCCATGTTCTTTGTTAAGAACCATTCGGACAATACATAATGAGCAAAATAAGAACTGGTACCTGCATAACTCTCTCCTGTTAGGAAAAGATCTCTTGATTTATACTCTGGAAACTTCTCATACCACTTCAGCAGGAATATGTGCATGTCACTAGCTGCATTGTTTATTTTAATCAATTATTCATCTATGAGAAATTAGGAATCATGTCCACCTGACATCAGTATTTCACTGAGGGAACCATAAAAATTAATTTCTTTGCACTTGCATGATACTTCAGAAGACTTGTCATAGAAAGGTAAACCAACGCTGAAGAGGGAAAAAAATACCAGTGCGTTCATCCCCAGTTTTGTAGTCTGATGATGTGTTTGAGTAGGACCATCCGACACCAGCAGGAGATTCCACGAAAAGAAGGTTTGACACTACAAAATTTACAGTGAAACATTATTAGGTTAACATGGCAGTAATGGCACTGTCACTGAACTTGATAGTACCAAAAACAAACTTTAACCTTTGTTCCATGACTTGTCATTTATTCTAAGACCTCTACCGTCCCCTCTTGGATAAAACGGGCCTAGCTCTGTGAAAGCCCCACCTCCAACTGAAGAACATCCAGGACCTGACAAATTTGCAAATTGGAGATTTCAGCCATCGATGCACGTCGACCAGATTACACCAAAAAAAAAAAAATTCAAAGTTACTTCTCATCTTTCAGTTATTTACTCTGGAAGCTCAGACCTTCACGGTTACTGAATCATTTCAACATGCTAGATTAGAATGCAAGCCTTGAGAATACCAAAAAGGTAAAGATCAGCTTTGTCACTTGTCAGTGGCATGGACCTCTTGCCATCACGGTTAATCCTGAAATGCCAAGCATAGCACAGACGACTGCAGAACATAGTAGTAGGGCCTGATTAACTTTGTCAGTCTGTCCTGGCTGGCAGGTCAGGCGGCTAATAATATCTTTTCAACTTTCACAGCTGGTGATGGAGCAGTGCAGTCAGAAAAATGGACTGCCCCAACGTGGGCAATCTTTCAGCAGTCCAAGACAATCTAATACTATATTGCCATGGAAGACGACAATTCGGATCCACTCCGGACAGATCAAAGATCAACGAAACATCCGGGAAGCAGCGTGGGCAGATCAAAGATCGAGAATTAACAATCTGCGTCTGCATTATCCAGTGGGTGATGTTCAGTGCAACCCATCATGCGTTTTACTCTATTTGCCTACATGCTGCAAGCTAGTAATAATCATATGGATAGTAGTACCATCTCTCTCACTTCAGGAAACAAGGACGCTAATCAGTACTGCTAGAGAATGGAGAACAGTAATCAGTACTGCTAGAGAATGGAGACTGAACTGAAAAATTAGTGATTTGGACTGAAACGGCTGCGACAGGTGAGGAACACGTGAATTTGTTTTCAGTTACTAACGATAACCACTGGTGAAATTCCTGTGTTCTAACATGCCCTGAGATGGAAGGCAGTCGATAGGGAATTAGCATCAATAAAAGGTGACAGCTTTGATAACTAAACAGGCAACAGCAACAGTGCTATTCAAGATCGATCGAACTGATACGCACCTCCGTTGAGCCAGAGTGTGAGAGGCTTGGACGCGGCGGCGGCGCCGTCGGCCTCGGCGAGGTAGTAGAAGAGGCTCCTCCCGGCGCGCTCGTCCACGTCCACGTACCCGGCGAACTGCCGGAACGGCACCGGCGGCTGCCCCGGCAGCCCCCGCACCAGGTCGGACTCAGGGTAGCCCAGAGCGCAGACGCAGCCGAGCAGGAGCCAAGTGAGCGCCGCAGCTGCCGTCAGCGGCGTCCGTCTCCGAGAACCAGCCATGGCTCACTGGCTGCTGGCGACTGAGCTAGTTGATGGGTGCCGTCGCTCGCGCCGACGATGTAGGTTGCGACGATGCTTGAGGACGAGCGAGCGAGCACTGAGCAGAGCAGAGCAACGATGTGGGGAGAGGGAGGCAAAGAGACGAGACAAGACTGCGGTGACACGGAGATGCAGATGCTGCCGTGTGCAGTGGAGCATGGCCACGCGTTTCAGCGTGCAATCTGTGCAAGCAATTACAAGTTCGTAGATAAATTTATAACTGTGTGTAACCGAAATTATTACTTTTGCTCTAACTGTGTGTAACCGAAATTATTCCTATGTTTTACTGTTCCTGTGGGATAGAGAGGTGATGTACCTCGGTTCCTGCAATTTTCCTATCCCCATCCTATATCTACCCTGTGTGCCAAAGGGGCCCTTAGAAGGGTTCTATAAGATTTCAGCAGGTAGGGGGGCTCAAGCCCCTCCAGCCCAACCATTGGATCCGTCCTTGAATCAGGCCAAAGATATACCAACATAAAGTAGGTAGGAAAGCAAGGAAAGGAACCAGCCTGAGATTCATTAGGCACAATCGCAGAGTAAGGAGGAGCACTAGAGAGCAGGAAAATGAGCAAGAGAAAGGAACCAGACTGAAACTCATTAGGGACAATCGCAGAGTAAGGAGGAGCACTTATAAGATCTCGACTTATATTTGTGAGAGAAAAATATTGTGTAACAAGTCGAAATAAACCATGACTAGACCAACTGAATAGGCTCTGGTTCTGGTAATTGATGCCTTCTCCATGGTGTCGCTGTTAGTTCAACCTTTTGGGCTTGGCGAGTCCGACCCGGCCCACGAATCCCTCAGTCCATTGACCAATTCAGGTTGTATGCAGATGACAATACCTAACAGTAACATCACATCTTAGTATCTTACATTTAGCTCCAAAAAGGTTAAATCTGAATTCCCTATGCATCTTTTTAGTCTTGCTTTCCAACCAAATCTCCTTTTTTTTAGAATTTGTTGGGATTAGAAATACCGAAGTATAGTCTATGAGAAAACCTTTCATTTCTTCCAAAAATCCTCCTCTTACAAGGGGGCATGGGTCCCCCTTTTAAGTGCACGTGTGGGTCACTTTTTCATTCCGAAATTGCCCCCGACCTCTTGAAGGGTCATGCTTTCAACGTGAACTCCTCTAGAGTTCACATGTCACACACTTTCATTTGTCTTCTCCAACACGCCATTGACTCGTTCAACCCCGAGTCATGATTCCAGACCTAGAGATTCCAGATTTCTTCTTCGTTCGCAAGCTCTCATCTGGTGGAAGAAGTTTTCAACTTCATGAACTGTGAGCCTCGAGGTGTTTCCCCTCTCCCTTAGCTCCGAACACTTAAAGAAACAGAGTAGAGAAAGAGGCCTCAAGGACTTAGCATCCATGAGGGTCAATATGTCTTCATCAATTGTTTTAGAGAATAAAGATTAGTTTCAAATATCAAAATATTTCTTTATTCCATTCGGAGCTCCCATAAGACTAAAAGCTTGCAAATGAGGCCTTTTAGTACCTTCGAGGCAAGAAAAAACCAAGGGAAGTTAGGTAGGAAAAGGAAAATGAAGGTATAACAAAATAGCTAACCTCGATCGATTTCCAATCAGGGCTGTGCCGGCATAAACCGATGCCCTGTACAAAATTACAAAGAGAAACCAATGAAATAGAATAATAAATGACATACAATTTAATATATTAGATTTTAATCGAATGTATCAAGAATCATGGCTATTTAAATCTGCGTTGAATAGTTTCTACTTGAACAACTTCATCTTATAGTGTTTTTAGAAAAAACAATTAATATATTGATCATTAAAGGACACTAACATATATAATTGAGAAAAAATGGTAGATAGCCTACACGAAGGGTTCTATTAACTGCCGACAAGTGTTGTGACGAGACGGCAGTGCAGTGCCCGAGGCTATGCATTGGCCCTGGCACAATTCATCACTGCCCTAGCATCATGGATGAGAAAAAGAAAATCAATCGCGTGGATACTTGACGGGAGACGTGAATTAATGGACCGTTGTTGTTGATTTTTTTCCTTCTTACTAGGCTATAGTATGCTGCATAGGAAATTTTTTGGGCCCGTGTAAATCGGGGGCCCTGTACCTGCGCACCAGTGGAACCCCCTTGTGCACGGGCCTGTTTCCAATATATTCATTCGTGCATCACTCAAAGCTCATTATTCCTTAGAAATGTCATTATGAAACGTTTCCTAGCTTCGAGTGGAAATTTGGTTTGTATTCTTGGATTTATGGCAAAATGAACATTTCTCTAGGTTTTGATAGCTTCGAGGGTGACGGTTTTCCGCGATCCCAACAAGATCCAAATCTCCTTTCCAAAGGTATGAGATAATTGCAGTGTGTTGCTATTTGTTTGCAAAGTGGCGGCAAAAGGGATCTCCTAGAATCATCATCTGACTCTATATCAAATTATCAATACATGCCTGTCCCAAAAAAAAAATCAATACATGCCGGGCAGCAATGCCGACCGCTTCAAAAAAAAATAACCGATGAAGATTTCTTCCTGCCCATTTGTAGACTTTTCTCTTCCATTGTCCATGAGGGCTACCAAAGCATCGAACATACGGAGTAACATTAAATACATCTATATTGAAATGATACAACAAAAGGGGATGTAGCTCAAATGGTAGAGCGCTCGCTTTGCATGCGAGAGGCACGGGGTTCGATCCCCCGCATCTCCAGATTTTTTCTCTGTTTTTTTTCACTCCAGATTTTTTACTCTTTTTTTTTCACTCCAGAATTTTTGACAAGTATTTGAGTGAGACTGTTCATAGCAAACCGCAGATCACTTCTTCCATCTTCACTATTTGAGTATTTTCATCAGTCATCACATGCATTGCAACTGAATCTTCACATCAATTCAATTACACAACATGAGGAATCAGATCCTCTGCGGTCGGGGTCTTCGACCTGCCTCTGCAGTCAGGCTGATCCGGCCGTCGGGCAGCCATCCTACGGCAACCTCCCAGATGGCTCCTCTCCTGGCCAACGCTGGCTGCCTGGCTCGGCTCTGCTTGACACTCAGCTCAATCACGGAAGACGACGCAGGCCAGAGCCACGCCCAACACTGGGCCTCGGCCCAACAGAGCTGGAGTCCTCTCATTTTTACCGCGAAACAAGGTCTTTGGCGGGATGCACCTCACGTTTTGGCGCGAGGACTGCAGTGGGCGGCGGCGTGCCGGCGTACCTCCTCGAGCACGAGCCATGGGCGACGGCGTACCACGAGCATGAGCTGTGGGCAGCGGCAATAAGACTGGTCATTCATCACAGGTCAGTTTATCTCATTTTTCTTCTTCACTACTTGATTGTTTCATGACACTTGTGTGTGCTATGATTTTACTGTCTTCCACCTCTCGTGTATGCTCTAATTTGATCGTCTTCCACCTCACCTCATCAGACTGTGTTGGAATTCATCGAAGAAACCTGGAGCAAAGTAAAATCTGCATATTTGAGATGGAAGAAAATAGGTATATGAAGCCATAATTATTACTTTTTCACTAGATCAGATAGGTTTTATTTGTTCAACGACCACTAAATTATTTTTTTTGTTCCTGTAGAGTGGGTGTGCTGCCTAATTTGATGCCTAAAGTTGGCATGGAGTTCAATACTATTGATGAGGCTTGGATGTTTTGGATTGCCTATGGAGGTCAAAACGGGTTTGAGGTTAGAAAAAGCTACACAAACAAAAGAAAATCTGATGGGAAGATTAGGTCCTGCAGATATGTTTGTGCAAAAGAGGGTCACAGAAAGAACGATAAAAGGGATCATCTAACAAAGTGTCCAAGAGCTGAAACTAGAACTGATTGTCAAGTTCGCATGGGTGTTGTGCTAGATCAAGAGAAGGGGAAATATAAAGTTGCTGATCTAATTTTGGAACACAATCACATCCTTCAGTTGCTAGAAACATTGCATTTGATGGTGTCTCAAAGGAAAATTTCAGAGTTGCAAGGTTTTGAAATTGAGACAGCCGACGATGCGGGGATTGGGTCCAAAGCAGCACATGAGTTGGCTAGTATCCAAGTTGGTGGTTCACTTAATCTCAGTTACACCCTCCGTGACCACAAGAATTATTTACGGGGCAAGCGCCAAAGAGAGATGGCATATGGTCAAGCTGGAAGCATGCTCATGTATTTTCAAGACAAAGTTGCCGATAACTCATCATTCCAATATGCATTGCAATATGCACAGGACACCTATGCTAATCCAAGCTAGCAAGCTGTACACACCAGTTATATTTGAGGCTTTTCAAGGTGAGTATGAAAGGTCCATGGTAGCATGCACCTCGACATTGGACGGCAACAATAGCTATCTTGTGGCAATTGGCAGTCTTGATGAAAATTTTACCTTTGAGAAGGAGTACAAACTTTTCGGTGATCCTTTAGAGCAAACTAGTACATGCAGCTGTGGGCTATTCAGTAGAACTGGTATATTGTGTGGCCATGCTTTAAAAGTCCTTAGCAAACAAGTTGAAGAAGAAATAAATGCAAGTACTGATACAACTGTTCCGGTTACTACTCCCACAAATGTTCCTGCAATCTGAATGTCTTTTGGAGAATAGATTGTTTAGGAGAATAGCTTTTGGACAGTACCTATTGTCGTTGGAAGTGTAAAGTTATGGGAATTACATCTCTGATATGCTCATCTTTGATAAACAGATCAGTTTGTGCATCTTAGAACTTGCAACAATCAGCATTACTTTTTATTCAATTTCAAGACAATTTACAACACAATGCGTCAATGTGAAGTACTGATACAAACTGATATAACTTGATTTCTGATACAACTTGATTTCTACAGACTGATACAACTTGATTTCTACAATGTCTGAAGTCAGCTACCCCTCCTGCTTGAAGCTGCTCATCCATGACACCATCTTGTCCAGAACTAAAATCATCTTGAAACCATCAGGACTGCATTGCCTCATCTTCACCAGCTCCTGGTGTTGCAGAAATCTTGAACAGCAAAAATCCTAATGCTTACGCATTAGCAATCAACAGCTCCTGATCTTCACCAGCTCCTCCTGGCGACCTGTACATACATCAGAATTCTATTCCTAGTGCTTACACATTAGCAATCAACAGCAAAAAAAACTATTTTGGAGAGGTCAGGTAGGCTGAGCAGTACAGAGGGTGAGAACTCGATGTCCTGAGATTGGCGAGCCCGTCGGCCAGCCCATCGAATGCCTCGGCGTCGCGTCTCCTCGCCGCCACCGCGACCACAAGGTGCCAGAGCCTGCGCAGCTACGCCGCCGCCTCCTGCGCCGTCGCGACCACAGCTCGGGCGCCTTGGGGCGAGGCCCGGCGGGCATGGGCGCTGCCGTCGCTGCGCTTGGGTGCGAATTGCGGACGCAACTCTTGGGCGCGACTCCCGGAGGGCATGGCCGCCGTCGGCGCCGCCGCTGCCGCTGCCCGCCTCGGAGCAGCCGAATCCGGCGATGGGGATGGAGAGAGGTGGATGAGGAGGAGAACATCATCGAGCTGCCCCGCGGGAGCCACGAGCGAGTTCCTCCGCGAGCCGAGCCGAGCGTTTCGAGCAGGAGAGAAGCCATCTGGGAGGTTGCCGTAGGATGGCTGCCCGACGGCCAGATCAACACGAACGCTACTGCACCGTTGGCAGCTCACGTTCACCCAAGTTAATCAGCCAATCACCAGTTTTTACTATCAAAAACACACACCAGAAATCACGTCATCCAATCCAAAGACCCAAAAGGGTGAAAGTGAAACCAACTTCACCGCGCGGGGAAGTCCGCGGCGACCTGCAGCACAATGTTCCCGCCACCGCCGCCCTTGCGCGCCAGCACGAGCGCCGCCACGACGGCGACGGCGACGGCGACGAGCAGCAGCGCCGCGATGCCACCGGCCAGGCAAACCCGCCTCCGCCGCGCCTCGCCCTGCAGCCGCCGGGCCTCCGTCAGCTCCGCCTCGGCCGCGCCCATGTCGCCCGCGGCCGCCGCCACGTGCCGCTCGATGTCGTCCAGCGGCGCGCCCTGGGCCTCCACCAGCGCCGCCATGTCCAGGAACAGCTGCTGCAGCTCCAGGAGGCCGCGCTCCACCTCCGCCACCTCCTCCTGCTCCTCCGCCGCCGCCGCCGCCGCCGCAGGGGCGGCGGAGGACAGCAGCGCCGCCCGCATCGCGGCGTCGGAATCGTCGGTGTTGGCGAGGAGCTGGTCCAGCTGGTCCTCGGTGGGCGCGTCCCCGGAGACCGCGAGGTACCGTCGGGCCGCGTCCTCACGGCGCTCGGCAGAGACCTGGCGCCGGAGGACCTCCACGTCCGCGGTGAGGTCGTGGACGCGGCCGCGGAGCCCCGCCGCGGCCTGGGCGGCGGGCGCCGGCGCGCGGCGGTCCATGGAGGCCAGGCGCGCCCGGAGTCGCCTCGCGGAGCCGAGGAGACGGACGAGCGCGGCCTGCGTGGCGGCGCGCCCACCGCCGGAGCCGCCGCCGACGACGGCGTGCCTGGACGCCTCGTGCGCGGCCCGGAGCCGGGACAGCTCGTCCCGCAGCGAGGCCATCTCGGCCTTGGCCGCGTCCGCCTCGGTCAGGAAAGCGCGGAGCTCCGGGGCGTCGCCGCCGGCGGAAGAGGCGGGCGCGCCGTCCTGCTGCGCCTTGGCCGCGGCGGCGACGAAGGAATCCGTCATGAGGTCGTTCATCTTGCCGATCGGATTGGGACGAGACGATCCCCTGTGAAATCGATCGATCCGTGGTGTCGGTCAAGAGTCTGAAGAAGATCTTTTCCAGCATCTAATCAAGGCGATGGAGACTGCTAGATCTAGACGTGGCCCAGTGGCACGTCTGGGCCACGTCTGTTTTTTTACCGCTTATATTCAAATTAATCACTAGCTGAAATTTTGATTTGGCTAGTATGTACAATGAAATAGCTAGCAAAAAGTTGATCAGATTCAACAGACTAGCTAAAATCAACTTCCATATACTCCACCGCTAATGGGTCCCGCCTGTCATACTCACGTACGAGGGGATAGCTAGCGGGACTGGCTAGCCAAAGATGGCTAGCGAAGCCCCCGGTTTAGCTAGCAGAGGATAGCAAGGGCAAGTTTAGCTAGTCTGTTGGATTAAGTTTTTAGACAAATTTTCCATTTTTTAGCTAGTTAAGCCAAGATAGCTAGTCTCTTGGAGTTGCTCTTGGAGATCTTACTGCAATTTACAATTTTAAACTTGCTGGGAAAAAAAAGAGAAATATCTTTGAATCAAATACAATTCCGATGCATTACTATTTTGTTACAAATCCAGCCCCTTTGGAAAATCCAGAAATAATTATTCCTTTTTCATGGGAAATGTCCGCCAAACTATTCTTTTTCTGAGGGCACCTCTCCAAATTATTGAACAAGGGAACACGTTTTGTCTCCCCATTTGACAAAGTGAATGTTGAAAGCTTGATTACAAAAACATTTCTGCCTAAAAAAAGAAATGAGAAGAACAGGTGCCAAGTGCCAGCTTGGTCTAAGATCTGGAGCAAGCGTTCATCAGGATGGACCTGAGGCTTCTTGTCTCTGTGGCGACACATTCCCGGTCGAACAGAGCAGAGACAACAGCCACACCTTTCAGATTTGGGAGCCCAAGCTCCATCACCGAACCTGCATTCCCAGCATTGATGCCTCCAATGGCCACCACAGGCAACTTTGAAGCAGAGCACACGGTCCTCAGCCCCTCAAATCCCAAGGTGGGATTGTTCGCCTTCGTTGTGGTTGGGAAGACACCTCCCGTACCAATGTAGTCCGCACCATCCTTCCAGGCCTGCTCGGCCTGAGCGGGGGTTTTACATGAGACGCCGATGATCTTTCCAGGTCCTAGGAGCTCCCGCACCTCCCATGCGGGCATGTCTGACTGACCAACATGGACGCCATCTGCGTTGCATGCCAGAGCAACATCTATGCGGTCGTTGATCAGTATTGGCACTCCACTGGACCTGCAGATCTCTACACATGCCTTAGCAGCTTCCAAGAACTCCCGTGTCTCGGTGTCTTTTTCTCTGAGCAATGCAAATTCATAGTATGTCAGACAGTGACTACAATCAAGAGGCTCAATCACAAGCAAACTTTTATCTCATATTTTGTGTTCAAGAAACATACCTCAACTGAACAATTGTAGCGCCTCCTTCAATGGCAGCTTTCACAGCATCTTTTATCGAACGACCCCACTTCTTGTTCATCCCAGAGTCTGTCACCGCATACAGGAAGAGATCATCTGGATTGAACCTGTGCAGTGATCCCATCTTGTATAATGGAGACTTGAGACTGAAGAGGTGATCAAAAGGGCCTTGAGACCCATTTCCAATCACAAGATCTTTACTATGATAAAGAGCAGACTCCACAAATTTCTTTGCAACCTGCCAAGATCATGTGTGACAAAAACACATGTTACGATCCTACTTTTTTAAAAAAAGTACACATAAATACATATAGCGCCAATCAAGGTTCAGAAACCACTAGGAGCATGTCTATGATTTATGAACCCAAGCTTGGCATTTGTATAAACAACAAAGGATGGGATAATTGCAATAAACTGTGTAGGTATATGCACTCTGACCCAAAATAACAGCTCCTACAAAACTATCCGAGACAGACCACCTAATGCTCTAGACTCCACAGTACATTATGGTTGTTTAGTGGCCAAGATGCCAGATGCAGTAAATGACTTCCCATAAAGAAACAACCCAATTTACCATCATTTCACATCCTAATTTCCCAAACCTTAGTCCTAAACAGTCACCACTCACCAATCATGTTGTGTTCTTTTTCTTAACAACTATCAAACAATTTTTTTCTAAAATGACATGTTACAAGAGTATGGATGTTATGATTCATCTTTTTTTGAATATAAAAGCCATGTTAATTGAAAATGACTTATTTTGCTAGTGTTACTGAACACTTCACTGGATAAATTTTGCCTCATTTTTTCCGTCCCAGTGAGTGGGTCAAACTTGAGATACTACAAGACTAACCTCAACAGCATTCAGCATTGTTGCTCCTTTTGCTAATTCAGCAGCAATACATGAAGCTAAAGTACAGCCAGTTCCATGCGTGTTACGGGTCTTTATACGCAGTCCGCGAAGCTCAATGAATTCCTTACCTGATGAAATAGGTCAGAACTCGTAGGAGACAGCTACAAGAGGAGGGAAGGGAATAATATAATTATTAAAATACTAAAATATACCATCAAAAAATACATCAATTGCATCTGTTGAATCTGGCATATCCCCACCTTTCACAAGCACATGTCTGCAAATGGAATATTTATGTTAGCAAATTAATCACTTTACTCATTAATCGTTATATGCAGACGTTAGTAATGCAATTAACAATGCTATCAAATGAAGAGATTTCAGATGGGGCTCCCTGATAAGGTTTACCACTTATCCAAGACAGGGCAAGAATCAGTATCACAGATAAACTTGTGATGGGTTCAAATGGTACAAACCATTAGCTCCTCAAGCTGGAACTAACAGGAGTTTCTATATGCATGGCCAAGCACGATAATCAATACAGGAACCATGTGTAGCTAGCTCCTCAAACTGGACCGAGGGAATTCAGGTATGATTAAACAGCAAAAGAAATTAAAAGCTTATGAAACTTATGGTAACCAGTTTGCTTCGAATGGTTTACTTAAAGTTTCATATGACTGGGAAAGCAGGCTGACATTTCCCATACAAATCTAATATCAGGATGTTCAAGCATGTGATAGTGTACATGTAGGGTAAGAGAACACATAAGGTAAACAAAACAAATTTACAAAAGTACAGAAGACATACTTTGGACCAAGTTTGTAAATGGATTCAGCTGCACTGCGCATGTCAGAAATTGTTTGCAATGACACATCCCCAAGTAACTTTGATGCTTCTTTAACATTAGGAGTGACTATGTCAGCCATAGGAAATAGTTCATCCCTGCTCAAAACAATTGCAAGAGCATCCCCATAAGTGCTGCGATATTGGGGATGTAACAACAATAACAATCCAGCAACAACTCATAAATGGACATAGAACAAAACAGATATGGGCTCCATACATATATGTAGCAAGAGTAGATGGCCCTGAAAGAGCATCACCACTGGTGGACACCATGACCGGATCCACCACTAAAGCTGCCTTCAGAAGCACAAGTCATAGCAAGTAAATAACTGAGGCAGCATAGTATGCTTTCATCATACACATGAAACAAAACAGCATACCTTTGACTGGAAACTTCCTAAGATTCTCACAGAGAACTTTAACTATTCCAGCTGAAGGGAGCATCCCTGTTTTCACCTAACAAAATCAAGGATAGAAGACACATTGCATGAGTTCCAAGTGGATATAGGATGGAACTCAAACAGATTAAATCATGTTACACTATCACCTAACTCATCCCAGGTCCATATTACAACTTCAACAAAGATGGTATTTGGAGAATCAACAAGTCTTTTGGTATACAAACACTACGTCAACCAAACACCATGCTTGAGGAAGAGAAATTCATCTCGCAAGCATGAAGGATTATGATTGCAGGAAATTCAAACATGATCTACCATCTGTAACTATATGACATAAACTGTGGTGACATCCCTTGGCAGTGCGAAATGGGACTACAGTTCAATTACACAGACTGAAGCCCCTGACCAAAAAGATATGTATTCACATGAAAGCTACAAATTTCACTGCAAAAAGTTAAATTTCAGGAAATTTTACCCCCAGAACACCTAAGCTGACATGGAACAAACTAATTAACACCTTCAAGCTTCCATGACTCACTTTGCCAAGCATAGCTTAGTAATTCATAACAACAACAACGTAGCCCAAATGACAAGACCTAGCTCTGTGACATTGCATATCATGGGTTCGTAAAAGATATTTATTTCCGAAACTTAGAATGAACTAACCCCTCATGTGACATTTCTGTATCATGGCATCATTACTGAATACTGAGTGTCAAAGAGGGCTCACCACATCCACCGACATGTCCGAGAGAACCGACCTCAGCTGCTCTCCCACGAACTCCTCCGGCACAGCATGGATCCCCTACAGTACAGAACCGTCGGATCATCCGTCCCCTGATCTGGGTCGAATCGGAGCGAAAGGAATAGCAACAATAACCAAGAGGCGGAGGGACCGGGGCCAAACGTGCCTGAACGCCGACTGTGTTCTGCGCCGTGACGGCGGTGATGACGGACGAGCAATACGCGCCGAGCGCCGCGCACGCCTTGATGTCGGCCTGGATGCCCGCCCCGGCGCCGGAGTCGGAGCCGGCCACCGTCAGAACGTGCGGCCACGGCATCGCGCGCGCCGCCACAGCGAGCCTCCGTGGCCGGGTGGTCGGAGAAGGCGAGACCCGCGGTGAGGAGATGGGGGAGGGGAATAGAACGGTGGCGGCGGTGGAGGGGCGGTGCGGGGCGAGGGCGGCTGCGGGGCGTTGTACGGACGCCATCGGCAAGTGGAGGGAAGGTTTATGACGTTGGGGACTTGGGTTGGGATTGGGATGGATGAGTCAAACATTTTTTTTTCAAAACTTGCAGTGAATACAAAGGAAAGGGAAAGGCGACTCCCTCCTCTCCACCGCTTCCCCTCGGTCCCCTCCCGCCTGGCTCCGGCGAGCTCGTCGCGGCGGGTTGGGAGGGGGCCATCCCGGCCTCCAGTAGTAGTAGTTTTTAGGTTGTAGTAGTGTCGTATGGCTTTGTCCCTCCGTGGAAGTCGCCGCCTGGAAGCAGTCGTCGCCGTCGTCGTCGCCGAGGTCTTCTCCGGTCTCCTCGTCGCCGCCGTGCTTTCTTCTCAGGTGTGTCGAAATAAAATAAAGTCGCCCCCTCCGGCAGCTTCTCCTCCGCCTCCATCTCCCACCTGTTGTTGGAGTCTTCCACCCGCCGCCGCTGCCTCAGATCTGGCTGGGGTTGAGGTCGATCTGTGCAAGCCGCCTTCAGATCGGGTCTGCTCTTGGGCAGATCTGGACTCCGGGTTGCTTCACAGCCTCATTTCCCCCTTGGCTCAGATCTCCACCGCCACTCGCCCCCAAGCAGCACTCTATGGGTATGTTTCAAGTCCTCTTCAGCTCCTTCGTCATTGGTATGGTAGCGAGCCACCCACCGGTCCTAGGGATGGCGGTCCTCTACCCGTCGGCGTCTACTCCAACTTATCTTCGGTCCGCCGTCGATGCTCCTCCACGACGCCGCCCCAGACCATTTCAAGCCTACGCCTCGCGAGGCCCTTCCGCACCAACGGCACCATGCATCCGCGACGCCGCTGCTGTCGTCTGCCGGCGATCTCCATTCCGGTGATGGATTTGGATCTGAGTCCTCTAGGGACTTTTATGTAATAGGTTCCTTTGTTAGGGACCTTGTTGTAAGAATGCTGCTTTAATATAATATATGTGTTATTTGTCAAAAAATATTTTATTTTTGGAAAAAAATTGGCATATAGGAGAGTATCACAAATAGGCTTTACTCCTTTTTTTGTCACTCATGTAAAAGTTTTTCTTATTTTTCTTTCCAATTTTATGTATTGATTATGTCAGCCATGAGAATTTAGTGTCCTGAAAAACAATTAATTTGTTGGCATCTTGAAGCGTCCCCTCATCAGAGGTGACTAAATGTGATACAAATACCAGTCTCAGGAGGCTGGTACCACATTTATTACATCAGATGGTTCATTACCGTACAACACGTCGAGACTGTGGGCATGGAAGCGCCACTGCCACGAGAAGCAACATAAGAACTACAGACCAAACTACGATAGCAACAGCATCTAAGATATCTTCAGGGTCTTGCGCCATGGAAGCTTCCTGTGGAGACCCTGAATCCACAGGCACGAGTTGGGTGCAGGACAGCAACCTACTCAACGTCCTCGGGTACGAAGTCGGGATCCTCCTCTGAAAAAAAACAGTTAATCAAGCAAGGGTGAGTACATACGTACTCAACAAGTCCGACCCCACCCACGGAGGGGCCAAGAGACAAATCATGCACAGGATATAACAAGGATCAGGATAAGGTTTATTTTGCAAACGCATTTACTCATGCAAGGGTTTGTTTTTGAAAAGGTTTTCGCAAACAGCTTTTATAACTCCAGTAACTCAGTTGTTTTGTGAAAACCAAATGAGGACTACCGGACTCCCCGTCCGCAGTAGCTTAGGCACACAGCCACACACTTTTCCAGAAATCAACTCATACCATGAAAATCATCCCAAACCCAAACACTAGTTTTGTGACCCTACCGTGACTCGTCCAATACCGTGGACACGGCTATTCGAATAGGTTTTACACTCTGCAGAGGTTGTACATCTTTACCCACAAGTAGGGTACAGCCACACGAACACCGTAGTGCCGGCGCGGATCCTATCAAAGCCATTACCCACCTTAGCTAACCCTACGAGCCACCACGGGAGCAACCAAGGGGTTATCTCACATAACCAGGGCGTACCTCACACAGATCGTACCCCTACTCCTTGATCTCCCGCTGCTCACCCGCACTCCTGATGCAAGTAGATTAACTAGTGGGATTTATGCTAAGCCGTTGCCACATACAACGGTCGAGTGGTAGTACGATAATTAGGTCAGGTGAGATGTCACGCAACCCGGTCCTTAACGACAAGATGGACATCTCCAATACGCTCAACCACAAAGGTACGAGCTCACCCATACTCCTGACACACGCGTCCATCCCATCTACCCAGTTCTTTACTCACTTTCCAAAATATCCCATTCCCATTTATAAAGCACTCACGTATTTTTAAAGCAATCATTTAGGCCAAACAAAGTTAAATCATAGCAATCGAGGTGGCTATCCTACCGGGTTTTAACAGTAAAACATTATGCAATTTATAAAACGGGTCATAGGGTTGTATTTATAAAACTGGGATCAAAGCATGCATCAAAGGATGAGATTGAACTTGTCGTCTTCGAAGTCCTCGGGGAGTTCCTGCTCGTGGTTCGGGACTCCGGTCTCCTGCTCGCAGTACTCGGCTCCGAACTCCGGCTCGCGGTACTCCTCCTTGTTTACTCCGTCGGCTATAGCGCACACATAAACAAGCATGCAATCAATACAAGCACACAGGTCTTTACCGGCTGAGCTCGAGGAATAAATAAATAGAAAAGGAGGAATAAATATTATTTAGGGGGAAAGGATGGGTGGCTCGGCGGAAATGTAGGGGGAAAGGCCGGGGTAAGAACTGGAATTGATCGGCGGAAGTATAGACATGAAATGCCATGTTAAAGACGTCATTAGGATTAATTAAGAAAGGTTAAGAATTTAAATGTAATTAAGTTTAAAAGAAAAGGGACTCGATTGTAAAATATAGTAAGGCAGGGTGTAAATAAAATGGCCTGTGGACCTGTTTGTAAATATCTTTGGAAAAGTAGGGGTTGGCTCGTAATTTGATTCATTGGATAGGATTTCTTTGAAAGAAGAATAGAGAAGGGAGGGGCTGCAGGTGAAATGGAAAAAGGATAAGGGGCTCTGGACAAAAGACCATAGAGAGAGGGGGAGGGACCTCGGGCGGAGAAAGAAAAGAAGGGAAGGGGCTCTGGGCAAAACACTCCAGAGAGAGGGAGAGAGTGGGAGGGTCTTTTTGCGAAAGAAAAAGAGCCGGGCGGGTTTTTGGCAAGAGCTCCGTCTCCTCCTTTCGAATAGAACAGAGGAGGGGAAAGGGATCGACCGGGCGGCCGGCCGACAGGGGTGCTCGCCGGCGGCCCCGGCTACGGCGACGGCTGGGAGATAGGGGAAAACAGAGAGGGGGCCGAGGGGATCTCAACCCCATGCTCACCTTATGCTATGGTGGCTTGTGGAGGCGGCTCCGCGTGCGATAGCTTGCCGTGGCGAAGGTGAGCGGCGGCGGTGTGATGTGGGGCGCGGGAGAGGGAGAGGAAGGCCGGTGGCGACTTGGGGCGAGGCAGGGGTGGTGCTGGGCTTTTATAGCCGCGGGAAGGCGGTTCGTGGGCGCGAGCACACGGTCCTTGTGCGGTGGCTATGGCGGTTCGGCCGGCAGCGGCGGGTCCGGCGGCCGGAGTCGCAGGGAGTAAATGCGGTGGCGCTGTTGGACAAGACCCGTCGGTCAGCGACGCAGTGGCGAGGTGGTGGCAGGCGGTGTTGGCGCGGAGTGGCCGGCGGCTTGCGACGGCGGTGGCGCTCGGACTTGACCGGGCGAGCAGGCGCATTTATGGCGGTCGCGGCGTCGAGCGGCAGCGACGCGTCGCATCGTGGAGCCGGCACTGTGGAGCGCGGCAGTGTTGCAGGGCCGGTGTCGCAGCGCGTCTGGCAGCGGGGCTGGCGTCGCGGTGCGCGCGTGCGGTGCGGTGCGCGCGGCGCGGCGCGCGCTCTGCTTGGTGCGGCGCAACCGCGCGGCTGGAGCGCGCGCGTGCGGGTGCGCGGGCAGGGGGAAAGCGGCGAGGCGCGGCGCAGTGGTGGAGGACGGCTCGGGCAGCGGTGCGGGGCCGGCGACGTGACGCTTCGGGCAGCGCGGCAGCAGTGCGCCGGCGTCGCGGCGCGCGCGTGCGATGGTAGCGTGCCTTGCTGCGGCGTGGCTAGGCCGGCCGGTGGCTTGGCGCGGCATGCTTGGAAGCGAGCAGAGGAGGCTAGGGGGGCGCGGGCCCGAGGTTGAAGAAGGAGGGGGAAGTCAGGCGTTCGGGTGAGGGGGCGGCGTACCGAGCAGCGGCGTGGGTCAGGTGCAGGGGCGCCGGGCCGAAGGAAGAAGGAGGGAAAAAAAAGAGGAAAGGAAAAAAAAGAAAAGGAAAAAGGAAAATAAGGAAAAGGAAAAAAAGGAGAAAAGAATAAGAAGAGAAAAGAAAAAAGGAGAAGGGAAAAGAATTAAGAGAAAAATCCTAGGAAAATTAGGAGAGAGGGGAAAAAGGATTTTCTCGGGTTCGAGCACTTGCGGGGCTGACGCGGTGTCGGCAGCGGAGCAGGCCGGCTGGCGGGACCATGGCGGGCTCGGGATTCCCGGCGAGGTGGCCGACAGTGGCGCTGCAGCGGTGCTGTGCGACACGACGCGGAGGGCAACGGTGGCTTGAGTGATGGCGGGCGGGATGGGCGGTGCCGGCAGGATTCGCGGCACGCGCGCCGAGGGAAGGAGAGAGGGAAAGGATGATCGGGGTTTTGAGGAGACGATCGAGCTCAGCTGGAAAGTTTTGAAAACACGTGTGATTTAGCAGGTGATTTATTAGGGGTTAAAAACGCGAGCGTTACAAACCTACCCCACTTAAAATGAATCTCGTCCTCGAGATTCGGCTAGTTCTTAAACAAGTGGGGAAACTCTTTCTTCAGCGTGTCTTCTCACTCCCACGTGGCTTCTTCTACTCTGCCAACTCAGGGGCTGCCATCCTATAGGGTCTCTTGGCTATAGGAGAGGTTCCGGGGATGAGGTCGATGACAAACTCTATATCCCTATCTGGTGGCATTCCGGGGAGTTCTTCAGGGAATACATCTGGATATTCCCGTACTACTGGGATTTCTTCTAGGGACTTGGCCTCCATGCTAAAAACCATTACGTCTGGTCTGCTTCCTCGGGTACAGCAGGTTACTTGCACTCCGTCTGGGTTGGTTAGGTGTACTAACTTATCGGCACCACTTATGAGGCCGTGGTGAAGGCTTAACCAGTCCATCCAAGAATCACGTCTATCCCTTTGGACTTCAGTACTACCAGGTCCGCTAGGAACTCTACCCCACTTAAAATGATTCTCACCCGGGAGCAACCCAGTTGACACTTGATGTCACCTCCGGGTGTTCGGGTTAACAGGGGTGCTTTTAGTAGTACTATAGGTATATTATGCTTTTCCACAAAACTTGAAGATATGAACGAATGTGATGCTCCTGAATCAAATAATATAGTTGCCAAGACTGAGCTGACCAGGAACTCACCGAGCACTACGCCTTGTGCTTCTTGAGCCTCTTGTGCGTTGATGTGGTTGACGCGGGCTCGTCCATAGGACTGCTGGGGTTGCCTCATCTGCTGGTTGTTATTGCCGAAGTTGTTGTTGCTGCGAACTGGCACGCGGTTGGCTCCAGATACAACCGGTCTCGGCCCATGCACTGAGTTGGAGAAGGCTGAGGTTGCTGGCTTTTTGGCGTATGGGCAGTTGGCAATGAAGTGTCCGGTCTCACGGCAGTTGAAACATACTCGGGTGTTGTTGTTGTTGTTGGCAGTGACCTGGCTGGTATTGTTTTGTGGAGGCTTCATGGTGTTCTGGTTGTTGTACTGTTTAAACTGGGTTCTGGGGCCCTGGGAGCTTGTGGCTTGTGCCTGGGTTCTGTACTGCATGGGGGCTTGGAACCTGGACATGGGGTGACCGAAGCTTTTCTGCCTCTGGGAACGTTCCTGCTGTTGAGCCTTGTGCTCCATGAACTTGCGCTTGTTTTCTTTCTTCTCTTCTGCTTTGGCTCTTTCTGTGAGGATGGCCATGTTCATAAGTGTGTTGAAATCAGGGTAGATCTGAGGGGTAAGCAGAGTCCTCAGTTCCGGAGTCAAGCCCTTCTTGAACATGTACTGCTTCTTCGAGTCCTTGTCCACTTCTTCGGGGGCATAGCGGGCTAACTCTATGAACTGGTAGGTGTAGTCCTCCACGGACTTGTTGCCTTGGCGAAGTTCACGGAACTCGTCTGCCTTGCGCTTCAGTGTGGCTTCTGGGATGTGGTAGCGACGAAACTCTTCCACAAACTCATCCCAAGTGATGGTGGAGGGATCTTTGGTCGCTGCACAGTAGTTTTCCCACCAGGCTAAGGCTGTTCCAGTGAGCTGGTGAGTGGCCAACAGAACCTTGTCTCGATCCTCACAGTTGAATGGCTCTAGTTCCCTTAGGATGGCCCTCAGCCAGTCATCTGCATCCAAGGGGTTCACAGATCCGCCAAACGTGGGTGGCTTTGTCCGGAGAAATTCTATCAGTTTCTCATTCATGCCCAGAACACGGGGCTTTGGGCGGGTGATGGCATTGGCTATGGCTTCCAGCAACAGGGTCTGGTTAGCCAATACTTGCGCCAGGTCTACGGCAGGTGGTGGCGGTGGAACCATGTTTTCTCCTCCATTTTCGTCCTGATACACTTCTTGGTCGTTAGGGCGCTCCCTTCGTTCTGCATGCGATCCTTCCGCATTTGGGTCCATACGACCGGAGCCTTGGAAGCTCCCGGCGGGACGCCTTGAAACCATCTGTAGGGGAGCGGGTTTCTATGGGATTTTAGGTGATGTTTAAGTTGATTAAGACGGGCTTTTGAAAAGACAGGATCTGACTCCTGCCGTCAAGCACACAACAAGCACACATGACACACAAGCACAAACAACTTCATTTCAACCATGAGAGGAGGATACATCCCGAACTACTCGACCGGTACAACGCTGGTACACTACACGACAAGGCACTACGACAAAAGCTAAGGGTGCGGCTCTAAGCTCGGACCAGCACAGCTTCATTTCTTGGCAAGGGCCTCTGGGGCATGCTACTCGCGGGGCGAGCCATCTTCTGGGGCGGAGTGTGCTTCCAGGGGAATGAGCAGCTCATCACCGTCATCATCCTGGGGGTTCTCGTTCTCTTGGGGCTGGGCGGAAGTTCCCTCTTCGACGGTTGAGGTTGGTTGCTCAGCGGCTACAGACGGTGTTGGGGTCTCAGGAACTCCTCCCCATCCTATGAGGGGTGTCCCAATTAGGACTTGTGCTTCTCCGACGGCCGGAACGGGTGTTCCACTGTTTGTCCATTCCTGTATGCGCTGATCCTGGATCCGCCTGAGGCTCTCATGAGCAACAGCTTCACTACTTATGGCGGCCGCGGTTCTTGCTTCAGCTTGGGCTACTCGAACTTGGTGCATCCTTACTGTGACTTCCGCTTGCTCAGCCCGACCAATTTGCTCTCTCAGGAACTTGGCCTGATCATCAAAGAGTTTATCCAAGGAAACGAGGTAGGCAACTACATGGTACAAGAGATCTTCTTGGTGACGGCGCCGTTCCAGGTTTCTCATGCGGGCCTGCCAGACTGGAGTCCGGATGGCGGGAGGATAAAGCTTTATTGGTGTGGAGACGAGGTGCTCCTCGTAGATCCTGCACAGGTAACGGAGAGTTTTCCGGAGGGCCAAGGGATAGGTATCCCGATGTCGAAAACCTGTGGCGGTCACGCGCCACGGCTCGATGTTGGGGTAGCGGGTGCTTCTGGCGATGGAGAGGACCACCCTACAGCGAAGAGTGCTGAGTTGCTCGTACTCTCTACTGTAGTACCTTGGGCGCTCAGTGATACCGAGGCGCTCCAGGGAGTTGATGAGAAGGCGAGCAAAACCAGGCTCCTCCTGGCACACGCCTTGGGTCCATCCTTCTTCGGCCATCTGAAAACAAGGGTAGAGTTGAACAAGCTGTGCAAAGGGTAGGATACAAAAGATAGATAGTTTTATTTATCAACAAGGTTGGGTACACTCCTCAAGGGTACACTTTATTCTTATTATACCATAGCTCTCACCTAGGTACTCTACCCCCTCATGGGGACTCTTCCTCACACTGGATGTGACGCTTCTTCGGTGGAAGGCATTGCTCCAGTATCTCCTCTTCGGTCTGAGTGCCTTTATCCCAATGGGTTTCCATGGGTTCTTCTTCTTCTTCTTCTTCCGATATCCACCCATTTTTGGTTTCACTTGAGTTAATTAGGCTCCGTAGATCTGCTCGAGCTCGTGCAGCTCGCTCCTCGGCTTGACGTGCTTCCTCACGAGCTTTAGCAAAGGCCTGCCATAAACCTTCGTAGGCTCTTTGGTCAATCTCTGCTTTTTCTTCGGCTTTTACCACCTTCTCTGTTTGCGCTATTAATGCCTTTTCTGCTCCTTCTGCTCTGCGAGTTTGCTCCTTCAATTGTGCTGTTGTTTCACGGTAAAGCTTATCTAGGTCGGTGAGGTAGATGGATAGGTGAGAAACTGTGTCCTCTAGCTCTTCTTCTTCGCGTCCAAGTCTCCTCATCCGGGCGATCCATGAGCGACCTCTTCCTCCAGCAGGTGGAAAGAATCCCATTGGAGTCTGACGGAGGTGGTGCTTGTAGATCACTCGCAGACGACGAAGGGCTTTTCGGGCGGCCTTGTGGTAGGTGTCGGCGAAGCGATACCCGGTGGTTTTGATGTACCAGGGGCTCACATCGGGGTACAACGTGCTCCTAGACACGAAAATCATCACCTCACACCGAAAGGTGCTTCTGAGTTCATACTCCTGATAGAGGTACTCCGGTGGGCTCGCAACTCCGATGCGCCCCAAGCTGAGCAATAGCAACTTAGGGAGACCAGGATCTGGGGGGCAGATTCCTCCGTTCCACTCATTGTCAGCCATCTGGGACCAACAAAGCCACGGTGAGTGCCTTGCGTGGAAGGTGTGCTAAGCAAGGAAGATCTAGTAGAGAAAGGCTTAGAAAAGGGGTCTAGGGTCCTAGGGGTCGCGTCCTACGGCCAACCTACGGCTCTGATACCACCTGAAGCGTCCCCTCATCAGAGGTGACTAAATGTTATACAAATACCAGTCCCAGGAGGCTGGTACCACATTTATTACATCAGATGGTTCATTACCGTACAACACGTCGAGGCTGTGGGCATGGAAGCGCCACTGCCACGAGAAGCAACATAAGAACTACAGACCAAACTACGATAGCAACAGCATCTAAGATATCTTCAGGGTCTTGCGCCATGGAAGCTTCCTGTGGAGACCCTGAATCCACAGGCACGGGTTGGGTGCAGGACAGCAACCTACTCAACGTCCTCGGGTACGAAGTCGGGATCCTCCTCTGAAAAAAAAACAGTTAATCAAGCAAGGGTGAGTACATACGTACTCAACAAGTCCGACCCCACCCACGGAGGGGCCAAGAGACAGATCATGCACAGGATATAACAAGGATCATGATAAGGTTTATTTTGCAAACGCATTTACTCATGCAAGGGTTTGTTTTTGAAAAGGTTTTCGCAAACAGTTTTTATAACTCCAGTAACTCAGTTGTTTTGTGAAAACCAAATGAGGACTACCGGACTCCCCGTCCGCAGTAGCCTAGGCACACAGCCACACACTTTTCCAGAAATCAACTCATACCATGAAAATCATCCCAAACCCAAACACTAGTTTTGTGACCCCACCGTGACTCGTCCAATACCGTGGACACGGCTATTCGAATAGGTTTTACACTCTGCAGAGGTTGTACATCTTTACCCACAAGTAGGGTACCGTCACACGAACACCGTAGTGCCGGCGCGGATCCTATCAAAGCCATTACCCACCTTAGCTAACCCTACGAGCCACCACGGGAGCAACCAAGGGGTTATCTCACATAACCAGTGCGTACCTCACACAGATCGTACCCCTACTCCTTGATCTCCCGCTGCTCACCCGCACTCCTGATGGCAAGTAGATTAACTAGTGGGATTTATGCTAAGCCATTGCCACATACAACGGTCGAGTGGTAGTACGATAATTGGGTCAGGTGAGATGTCACGCAACCCGGTCCTTAACGACAAGATGGACATCTCCAATACGCTCAACCACAAAGGTACGAGCTCACCCATACTCCTGACACACGCGTCCATCCCGTCTACCCAGTTCTTTACTCACTTTCCAAAATATCCCATTCCCATTTGTAAAGCACTCACGTATTTTTAAAGCAATCATTTAGGCCAAACAAAGTTAAATCATAGCAATCGAGGGTGGCTATCCTACCGGGTTTTAACAGTAAAACATTATGCAATTTATAAAACGGGTCATAGGGTTGTATTTATAAAACTGGGATCAAAGCATGCATCAAAGGATGAGATTGAACTTGCCGTCTTCGAAGTCCTCGGGGAGTTCCTGCTCGTGGTTCGGGACTCCGGTCTCCTGCTCGCAGTACTCGGCTCCGAACTCCGGCTCGCGGTACTCCTCCTTGTTTACTCCGTCGGCTATAGCGCACACATAAACAAGCATGCAATCAATACAAGCACACAGGTCTTTACCGGCTGAGCTCGAGGAATAAATAAATAGAAAAGGAGGAATAAATATTATTTAGGGGGAAAGGATGGGTGGCTCGGCGGAAATGTAGGGGGAAAGGCCGGGGTAAGAACTGGAATTGATCGGCGGAAGTATAGACATGAAATGCCATGTTAAAGACGTCATTAGGATTAATTAAGAAAGGTTAAGAATTTAAATGTAATTAAGTTTAAAAGAAAAGGGACTCGGTTGTAAAATATAGTAAGGCAGGGTGTAAATAAAATGGCCTGTGGACCTGTTTGTAAATATCTTTGGAAAAGTAGGGGTTGGCTCGTAATTTGATTCATTGGATAGGATTTCTTTGAAAGAAGAATAGAGAAGGGAGGGGCTGCAGGTGAAATGGAAAAAGGATAAGGGGGCTCTGGACAAAAGACCATAGAGAGAGGGGGAGGGACCTCGGGCGGAGAAAGAAAAGAAGGGAAGGGGCTCTGGGCAAAACACTCCAGAGAGAGGGAGAGAGTGGGAGGGTCTTTTTGTGAAAGAAAAAGAGCCGGGGGGGTTTTTTGGCAAGAGCTCCGTCTCCTCCTTTCGAATAGAACAGAGGAGGGGAAAGGGATCGACCGGGCGGCCGGCCGGCAGGGGTGCTCGCCGGCGGCCCCGGCTACGGCGACGGCTGGGAGATAGGGGAAAACGGAGAGGGGGCCGAGGGGATCTCAACCCCATGCTCACCTTATGCTATGGTGGCTTGTGGAGGCGGCTCCGCGTGCGACAGCTTGCCGTGGCGAAGGTGAGCGGCGGCGGTGTGATGTGGGGCGCGGGAGAGGGAGGGGAAGGCCGGTGGCGACTTGGGGCGAGGCAGGGGTGGTGCTGGGCTTTTATAGCCGCGGGAAGGCGGTTCGTGGGCGCGAGCACACGGTCCTTGTGCGGTGGCTATGGCGGTTCGGCCGGCAGCGGCGGGTCCGGCGGCCGGAGTCGCAGGGAGTAAATGCGGTGGCGCTGTTGGACAAGACCCGTCGGTCAGCGACGCAGTGGCGAGGTGGTGGCAGGCGGCGTTGGCGCGGAGCGGCCGGCGGCTTGCGACGGCGGTGGCGCTCGGACTTGACCGGGCGAGCAGGCGCATTTATGGCGGTCGCGGCGTCGAGCGGCAGCGACGCGTCGCATCGTGGAGCCGGCACTGTGGAGCGTGGCAGTGTTGCAGGGCCGGTGTCGCAGCGCGTCTGGCAGCGCGGCAGCAGAGCGGGGCTGGCGTCGCGGTGCGCACGTGCGGTGCGGTGCGCGCGGCGCGGCGCGCGCTCTGCTTGGTGCGGCGCAACCGCGCGGCTGGAGCGCGCGCGTGCGAGTGCGCGGGCAGGGGGAAAGCGGCGAGGCGCGGCGCAGTGGTGGAGGACGGCTCGGGTAGCGGTGCGGGGCCGGCAACGCGACGCTTCGTGCAGCGCGGCAGCAGTGCGCCGGCGTCGCGGCGCGCGCGTGCGATGGTAGCGTGCCTTGCTGCGGCGTGGCTAGGCCGGCCGGTGGCTTGGCGCGGCATGCTTGGAAGCGAGCAGAGGAGGCTAGGGGGGGCGCGGGCCCGAGGTTGAAGAAGGAGGGGGAAGTCAGGCGTTCGGGTGAGGGGGCGGCGTACCGAGCAGCGGCGCGGGCCAGGTGCAGGGGCGCCGGGCCGAAGGAAGAAGGAGGGGAAAAAAAGAGGAAAGGAAAAAAAAGAAAAGGAAAAAGGAAAATAAGGAAAAGGAAAAAAAGGAGAAAAGAATAAGAAGAGAAAAGAAAAAAGGAGAAGGGAAAAGAATTAAGAGAAAAATCCTAGGAAAATTAGGAGAGAGGGGAAAAAGGATTTTCTCGGGTTCGAGCACTTGCGGGGCTGACACGGTGTCGGCAGCGGAGCAGGCCGGCTGGCGGGACCATGGCGGGCTCGGGATTCCCGGCGAGGTGGCCGACAGTGGCGCTGCAGCGGTGCTGTGCGACACGACGCGGAGGGCAGCGGTGGCTTGAGTGATGGCGGGCGGGATGGGCGGTGCCGGCAGGATTCGCGGCACGCGCGCCGAGGGAAGGAGAGAGGGAAAGGATGATCGGGGTTTTGAGGAGACGATCGAGCTCAGCGGGAAAGTTTTGAAAACACGTGTGATTTAGCAGGTGATTTATTAGGGGTTAAAAACGCGGGCGTTACACATCTGTCGGGGTTCTCTACCGCCGGCAGTAAATTTGTATCGGATTACGTGCCGGGCCTCGGTGGCACCGGTTTTCACTGAAGTTTGTAACGGCTAGTTTTTTGGGAGTTGGGTATTTATACCCCACAGTCCCAACCGTTGCAAGCTGCTGTTCCTGAGGTTGCTGGTGTGCTTCCTTGCTATTCCTTGCTAAGCCAAAGCCATTCTAGCTCTCTCCAACCCCTCTTGGTGAGGTTGTTCGATCTTTGATAGATCTAGTGAGTTGGGTGGTAGAGAGAAGCCTTCGTGAGCAATTCAAGAGCACTTGAATCCCTTGAGCACTGTTGGACGTCGTCAAGCTCGTGTGAAGCGTTTGTTACTCTTGGAGGCTTGCCTCCTAGACGGCTAGGCGTCGCCCACAAGCTCCCAAGGTGTGGTGAGCTGTGGGACAGTTTGTGAAGGTCTTGCTTCGCCTCCGAAAGGGAAGAAGCTATCTAGTGGATCGGGGAAAGGGTTGAATGCAACCCGGCTTCGGTAGGAGAAGCACCCAACGGAGACTAGGATTCACACGGTGGTGAATTTGAACTTCGGTAAAACAAATCTCTGTGTCTATTGTTGGTTTACCTTGCATTTGCCTCTCTTTACTAGCTTGGCTAGTACTTGCTATATTTGTGGATCTACTCGGGTTTTAGTGTTTGTGGAGTGCAGGCACTCAATATCCATCAAGGAACTGATCCTTAAGCCACATACCAAGTTTGAGTTGAAGCCAAGCAAGCAAACAAACAAGAAGAAGGAGAAGAGGGGAGTCACTGCCAGGCAAACCCGGTGGCACCGGATTTGCAAAACCGGTGGCACAGTGTGCATATTCCGCTGCGCAGGCGCCAATCCAAAGATTCCGGAGATTTCTCCAGAGATTCCGGACTTTCCAGAAACTCCGGAGAAAAGTCCGGAGTATCCGGACCTTGTTGATAAAATTGTTTTAAGTGGTGATTTTTCAGGACTCGCCTATTTACCCCCCTCTAGGCGACATCAATATCTTTTCACACCTGGCACATGCATGGGCAATGAGGAATCCAAAACTACTCGAGAGGACACCCAACTAGTCGGAAGCTGCATGACTGGAAGTCACGTGGTGACATAGCTTGCCTTTATGGTCGTTTTCTCTCACAGAAATAAATCCCGGGAATATCACTTGGTTTGTGACCGTTTTCCTTCACGAAAATAATTCCTGGAAGCCATAAAAAATACGCACGGGAGCTATCGTGACTGAGGTAGTCGCCTGTAATCTCTGTCTTTAGGTACTCATAATATTGGGTCCCGTTAGCGTCATACTATTTGCATCACAAATGAAAATTTCGATAACGTATTTGAAAAATAATTTTCCAATTTTTTATTGAATTTGATCCTACTCTTTATTTTTTAAAAAAACTCTTGCAAAATAAATGTATTCTAAGTTTATTATAAAATATGAATTTATTGTTTCGGTCGAAAAATATAATTTATTGTGAGGCAACAAGAAAAAATTGCTTGTCCTACTTTCCTAATTGTTCGTGGTTGCTCTTTTTGAAGAAAAAGATGTTGGGCCCTAGTGGTTCTTGGGCCCAGAATTCAATACTCTCCTTTGCTTGGTATTCCGGTGCACACCACAATTTTTGTGAATCCTACGGTTAGAAACTTATTAAGTTCATCATAAGTCAGTTCTGTTTGGTTGCAGTGACTTATAAGTCAGTGAGTAAATACCGTTTTGCTCATGTCCCATGCTCCTGTCCCATGTCACCGTATTTCCACCCCGCCGACATTGTTTTTTTCGGAAACTCGACGAGGTGGAGCATGAGAGGGACGCGTTGACGTCGACGCCGGAGTGGAGGGGCATAGAGAGAGGATGCCTCGGACTCAGCCTCCACTAGCGGCGCGGGCGAGCTCCGTCGAGGCCGCTACCACAGTAGAGGCTCTCCACGGCAGAGTCCTACCTCTGCGCTAGAGCTCCTCTGCCGCCGCCGAACCGAGCCCCGACTCCGCGCCGCCCCTCTCCTCCCCTGCTTCTCCGCACCGATCCTCTTCTCCCCCACGCCGTCCTGCTCGATTCCGGCAAAGAGGCCGATGGATTCAACCCTACTTGCCTCGCAATGGATGCTCAGAGGCCTGCCGCACTTGAGGAAGAGGCCGCTGGAGGTGGAGCAGCGCCGCCTACCACCCACGAGCATATACCTGATCATGGGCCAGGTCGTATCGAGTTGTCGGGTCAAAATGCTTGACCCACGCCTGACCCGCCACATGGTCGGGTCGGGCGGGTTCGGTCGGGGTTCGGGTTTTTTATGTGTAATTTCCGAGTTGGGTCGGGTTTTTTTTCTTGATTTGGGTGAAAATTTTGACCTGCGTCCGACCTGTCATACGGCCAGGTTAGGTTTTTTCGGGCGGGTTGGGTCGAGTTTATCGAATCGGGTGGGCCATGATCAGGTCTACACGGGCACTTGAGGAGGAGGCCGCTGGAGGGCCTCAATCCACGCACGTGGGAAGGGGAGGAGAGGGCTCCTGCCGGCCAGATCTTGTCGAGGATCGAGCACCGCCGCCGGATTTTGGTGGGGAGCACCGGTACGCCACCCCCACGGGGCGCCCGTGCGTGAAGGAGGAAGAGAAGGCCGCGACGGTGTTTGCCTAGAAGCCGCACCGGGGAGGTGGGGGGAGGAAAAGAGTGTGCACTGAGAAAAGAGCAGCGGTGGTGGGGGAAAGGTAGGAACAGGCACGAGGGTGGGTGGGAGGGGGCGCGGGGTAGGTAGGATGGGTAAGGTTGAGGTGGGACCCACCCGAGGTAGGAAGGAGAAAAAGGTAACTTATACAACTTTAAGTAGAGGTGGACATAAGTCCTTATAAATCAGAGGACTTATGGACCAAATAGGTTAGGGCTGTGTTCCACAGATATTTGGCAGATTTGTACGGCGGATTGGTTCTGAGAAAAAAATACTACGTGTTGATTTGTACGGCAGATTTGTTCTGAAAAAAAATACCGCGCAAGAAACTAAATAATGCTCAGAGTTGTTTGGCTCCCTTGTGGGACTTATTTGCACTGTAAATCACATAACTTACGGAAACCAATCTGGACCTTATTAGTGTTTGAAGGGGACAAGGGAGTAATTAAACACTCCACTGATTGTATTGCATAAAGCTGATTCAGTAAGTTCAGTACAGGTCAAAGATCCCCTTACTTAATCAGTTAATCCAATAAAATAAGTTGTGCCTTTGGATTACTGGATTGAGAGTTTCCTGAGAGGCTGAGACCAGGAGCAAGTGGACCTTTAATCCTTGATAGAGAGAGTTTATTTGAGACTACTAGCTATAATAAGCTACCATGACTGTGGGAGAGAAGCGATGAGTTGAGGGAGAGTTGGACCGATCCAGATCGATCGTGACAAACACACCTCGAGATCTGAAGATAGATTGATCCATCCATGGCTGCCGGCAGCAGCGTGTGCCCGCCGTCGGAGCTGAGCTTCGGCGGTGACTACTACGCGGTGGTCAACGGCGTCTGCATCCGCGCCGGCAGCTTCTTCGGTAGGGAGCCGGCGCTAGGACAGGCCGTCGGATACGCCGTCGTCCTCGGCAACGATAACGAGTGTACTCCTAACTGTGTAGCGTGTGCGCGGTGCAGGTGTGGGTAGAGAAGCGGTATGTGGGGTCGCTGCACACCTCGGAGTGGTTCAACACGGCGGGGCGCAGCGTCAAGACGGGCCTCATCGCCTGCGTCATCGTCTCCCAGTGGACGTGGGCGGCGACGATCCTGCAGAGCTCCAACGCGGCGTGGCAGTACGGCGTGGCCGGCCCGTTCTGGCACGCCAGCGGCGCCACCGTCCAGGTCCTCCTGTTCGGCGTCATCGCCATCGAGGTCAAGCGCAAGGCGCCCAACGCGCACACCGTCTGCGAGATCGTCCGCGCCCGGTGGGGCGCCGCCGCGCACGCCGTCTTCCTCGCCACCAACGTCATCGTCACCGCGATGCTGCTCCTCGGCGGCTCCGCCGTCGTGAACGCGCTCACCGGCGTCAACGTCTACGCCGCCAGCTTCCTCATCCCGCTCGGCGTCGTCGTCTACACGCTCGCCGGAGGGCTCAAGGCCACTTTCCTCGCCAGCTACATCCACTCCCTCGTCCTGCACGCCGTCCTCGTCGTCTTCGTCTTCCTCGTCTACGCTGCCAGCCCGCGCCTCGGGAGTCCGCGGGTGGTGTACGACCGCCTCATGGCCGCGGCCAGCGCCGCCCGTGACTGCTCCGCCCCGCTCTCGCACCCCGACCAGGCCTGTGGCCCCGTCCATGGCAACTTCAAGGGATCCTACCTCACCATGCTCAGCTCCGGTGGCCTCGTCTATGGCGTCGTCACCATCACATCAGGTTTCGGCGCCATCTTCGCCGACAACGTACGTATACATCGATCGGTCGATGATGATCTGCATAATTATTCATTATCTGAACGAACGAAAGTTAATAACATCGATCGATCTCCATGGCAATCGCAGGGCTACTGGATGAGCGCGATCGCTGCGCGTCCGTCGGCGACGCACAAGGGGTATCTGCTGGGCGGGTTGCTGTGGTTCGCGCTGCCCTTCTCGCTGGCCACCTCGCTCGGCCTCGGCGCGCTCGCCCTCGACCTCCCACTCACCACGGCCGAGGCGGGCAAGGGCCTCGTACCGGCGGCCACCGCCACCGTGCTCATGGGCGAGCCCGGCGCTGTCCTCCTCCTGACCATGCTCTTCATGACCGTTACCTCCGCGGGGTCGGCCGAGCTGGTCGCCGTCGCCTCCCTCTGCACCTACGACATCTACCGGACCTACATCAACCCGGACGCCAGCGGCGAGCAGATCCTCCGCGTGTCCAGGGCCGTCGTCCTCGTCTTCGGCTGCTTCATGGGCGTCCTCGCCGTCGTCCTCAACCTCGCAGGCGTCTCGCTCGGGTGGGTGTACATGGTCATGGGAGTCATCATCGGCTCCACCGTCGTCCCCCTCGCTCTGCTCCTGCTCTGGAACAAGGCCAACGCCGTGGGGGCCATGCTCGGCGCCGTCGTCGGCTGCGTCGCCGGCGTCGCCAGCCTCGCCGTCTGGCTCACCGTCGCCAAGGTCGAGTACGGCCGCGTGGACCTGGACACGACGGGGAGGAACGCGCCGACGCTGGCCGGCATCCTGGCGTCCGTACTGGTGGGCGGGGCACTGCACGTGGCGTGCAGCCTCGCGTCGCCGCAGAACTTCGACTGGGAGGCCACCCGGCGGCAGATCACGACGGTGGAGAGCGTGGCCGTGGACGGCGGCGGCGGCGACGAGCTGGACGATGAGAGGCTGCTTCTGGCGAAGCGGTGGATCATCAGGTGGGGCGTGGCGTTGACGGTCGTGATCGCGGTGCTGTGGCCCGCGCTGTCGCTGCCGGCGGGGAGGTTCAGCGCCAGCTACTTCACGCTGTGGGCGGCGGTGGCGATCGCGTGGGGCACGGTAGGATCGGCGGTCATCATCATCCTGCCGCTGGTGGAGAGCTGGGGGACCATCCGCAAGGTATGCGCGGGGATGTTCACCACCAAACACGCCGGGACGAAGTGAACCTACTAGCTGCGCCTCAAATAATCCCTCAATTTTGTCTCAGGCTTCAGATTCATCCCTCGTGAACAATCATATTGGCCAATCTATCCTTTTTTTAAAGAACGGCAAAAGATTTACCGTAATTTTTATTAGAGAGAGAAAAAAAATGTACAACTGTGATGGGGGTTTCAACTACTGGCACCCCCCACCCCACTCAAAAAAAGCACGGAGAAAAAACTAACAACTGAAAAAGAGGACTGTAAACAACAAAAAAGGAACAATATCAAAGGTTGCCACTATTTGAAGAGGTAGACTGTTGTCTTGGTATAGCAGGTGTTGTGGCCTTCTGATAAGTGTCCGTATCGATTGCAATTAGGGATGCCACTTGTGCTACTTCCATGGAGGTGTGTTGGAAAATTCTCCTGTTTCGCTCCTTCCAAATGTTCCACCAGAAGTACAGGATTAAACCATCGAAAGCGGGTTTTTGTTTCTTATCAAAAGTACGACGCATCTGCTTCCACCACCCGTTCATGGTTTGTGGTGATGTAGCTAGGAGGTCTTGTCTTCCCAGTTGAGTTGTCAATTGTGTCCACACATCACGGGTGAACGGACAGTCAAAGCAGATATGTGTGGGCGTTTCCGGAGCAGACTTGCATAAGGGGCAAATTGGATCATGCGGCCAGTAACGCTTGGCTAGGTTGTTGGCCGTTAGGATTTTGTGTTGTAGAAGAGTCCAGACAAAGATCCTGCATTTGGGCTCAATTTCACCACTGCTCCTATATATGTGGTGTGCCAAGTTGGCAATTCTACTAGTCAAGAGGGATGGTGCCATGAAGCAAGTCAGTAGACATACAACTGACTCCTTTTCACCTCTGATTTTTTTTATTGCATTAGATATATGGTAAAAAAAAGTATGGTTCAATATTGATGTGCACCCAAGAGAACATATATAGTATACGGTAAAAATTCACGCATGGACTCAGTTAACTGTGCTAATAGCTAGCAACGGTGCATCAGGGGGGTCAGCTCTGCTAGCCGATCCTCGGAGTTTTGGCGACCTTGTCGTCGGAGTCGACGAACACCCTGACTCGGCTGGTGTTGTAGTCCATGGTGACGAAGGCGTCGGCTGGGACGACCTGCACGTCGGCGTCCGGCTTGTCCTCCTTGACCTTCTTCTTCGCCTCCTCCGACGACTTGCCCACCAACTCCGGCCATGAATCCTTCGCGGCAGCGGCACCGCCGGCGGCACCTGGTCCACTGGTTGCCATCGCCTAGAAATTTGGAAGAGAAAGAGATACAAATTGCAGGATCGAAGCAGCTGGTATCAGTTTGTAGAAGTGAGATAAGGCGTGTAGTGACGACGAGACAGATTACTCACCGTAATTATTTTCCTTTCTGAAGCGTATGCTCGCAGTAATTTTGTGCTGAGGAGTGGATAGACTGCAGATGCATTCGGTCTTGGCAAAGGTTTGGCATCGTGGCATAGGGATTTTATAGGGGAGTGGGGCCTATTGGAAAAGCTCGAGAGTAGCAGAGACGACTCTAGGTAACTCAGATGGTGTTTTGGAAGCATCATTCACAATCACAACAATGCAGCGTCAACATTTGGCACCCCAATGCTGGTCTCCTCGACTCCTTTTTTTTTAACTGTCAACAACCTTGGCCGGCTGGCCGGCCAATTTTATAAATTATAATTACGTTTTTTTTGTCTCATTTGTACAACTTCTTATCCTATCACTCCACTGAATGATGGACGGTCGAATAATCGAATGGGCCAAAAACACCTGTTCAAATGGGCCGTCGAGTACGTGAAGTGTTGATCAATTTGTCAACAGATGCCTCGTAATCTCGAAGAGTTCCGCTGTAATACAGCTCTTTTGTGCAACTTCTTCACAATCACAAGGTCGAAGAGCTTACATAATTCGGTGATCGCTATAATAAGCACAACTTAAGAACGTATGGGGGGAGCATAAAACCACTGTACTGAAACAAAATCTATAGTGGGTCCTCCCATAGGAATTTTAGCAGCAAAGATAAGCACAAAGGTCCGGTCTATATGTTTTTTCTTGTGTTCATGTGGACCATCCATACCCTTCTTGATTTCTGTAGGATTTTAGTCGGATGGGCCCTCAAATATTTTGTGTTGTTATTCATATGTTCAGTCATGCGTTCAAAGTTTTTTCCCCAATTCGCAGCAGAATGCTCGTCATGTATCGCTGTGTTCATGATTTGCGACGGGCAACGAAACTACATGCTTCTAAACATGCAGAGGAAACAGATTCTGCCAAAGCATCGAATTGTCATCAGAAGGGAAGGAGGGGAATGAGGAGGTGCCCTTACGCAGCAAGAGGAGGCTGTGCCGGCAGCACCAAGTCAAGAGAAACCATGTCCTAATCACCATTTTCGCTGATTGCGAACATATCCAAAAAGGGCAACTCCTGCACTTTTCTTGCAAACAAACCAGGCCTCAGCACGGATGGCAGTTGGAAGCTTTTCCTTTATCAGACTGGGCAGTCCAAACTCCAAAAGGGCCCTCAGCAGGCAGCAGTTCATGTATGCAACACAAGGCAGTAACTATTCCCAACTTATCTTAGCTAATCCAGGGTGCATTTTGCTTTCTGTTGGTCCATAACGAACCATTGCTCATGGCCAAAGCCAGCAGAGGATGCCCCAAAAGGTCATTACCATTTTGACATTCCCAGTCTCCGAGACTCTAACATCGGTCATAACACCACATGACTTGGCAGTTGGCTGTGCAGGAAATTATCAATTCAGGGCAGTGAATCTGGAGACACATGAAAGCAAACTGTGACACATCTGGGAACACTGCATGGAGCAAATCAGCATAAGACGATATATGATTATGTGGAGTATGAAAGCTGAGAAATCCTCGGTTTCCTTTTGCCAGACAGCTTTGTGTGCCCTATCCATTGTGCTATACAAACCCTTCCTGAACTTCCAATAAACACACGGACACAGGTATTAAACAAATCTTCAATTCTAGGCAAAGCTTTAGTGATAAACAGTACACAGCTTGCTGGCAACATGTTCCATGGGCAGGCCCTTTTGCATGCAACTTTGTTTTGCCATGACACCCATGAGTGCACTTATAAGTCATAACCACAGTTAGTGAAAAACATGACTATGGCCAACAGCATCAGCACCCTAATGCCATATTATGGCTTCAATCACACAAGGTTGTTATGGACTCTGTTCACCCCATAAGGGCTTTTGTGTCAAGTATTTAGCTTTGCTTATATTCCTGATTACAGAAGCTGACATGGCTTTACTGATCTCAAGCTCCATTGCTCCAGGTAAGTTCATCCAGATATTGAATATAAATAACTAATCAAGATACTGAACTGATTTGTTGCAGGAGCAAAAGCGACAGGCAGCTGAACTTTTGAGCTTGGAAACATGAAGGCCTGACACAAGCTAACCCACCAATGAACAAAACTGCACACTCTCATTGCAGCAGCCTGTTTTATTTTTCCGAACAGAGGAGATCATGACATGACATGGGCCAAAGGCTTCCAAGTAGAGCAAAGTTTCCCACCAGCTTTGATGCACTTAAAAGCATTTCCACATGCTCCAGAGGGAACTGCAATAATATATAATGCCTGCTTATGAACCAAGTCAACATTCATGTTCCGTCAAGTATTGCAACATTCGATGATGGCTGCTGTGCTTTGAGGATTTTTCTCATATCTCCCAACATTTTCCTGTGTATATATCTTAATGTAGGTGTTACACTTACAGTACACATAACCAGATCAACTAAGAATTTCACCCTGCAAGGAAGAAAACAACATAATTAGTCATTTGTGCCCAAAGAAAGTACAGTTGCAGAGTAGTAAAAGTACCAAACTATAGTATGATAAAAATGCATGCACCAAACAAAGTATGATGTGATTAGCATTATGCAGATAATTTGTTTCACCACATCAAGAAACATAAAGCAAAAGGGAATGAACATAACCTACTTAGACATAGCTAGCTACTTAAAGGATGCATTCACCAGTGGAATACAGCAATATGCAAATTTGTTAATAGGAAAGGAATTGGCATATTGGTATTTCCTTCTCAAAACCAAATCATATGCCAGATGGGTAATTTTTGCTTCTGTGCCCCAAGTTACAAGGTTGCTACTTTCTATCAGCATGTGCTCAAAACTTTTTTTCCTTGAACAACGCAGGTAAACTACATGCCCTTTCACTAAGAAAGGAAGTCACACAAAATGTACAAGGAAGAGGGAGGAGCTAGAAAACCCCTCCCAACACACTCCACTCACCCTAAGGGTATCCCCAATGTATAGAACCGGCCCCAGTTCCATAGATACAGCCCACAATGATTTTATGTCACATGTTGTATTAGCTCAAATTATAGAACTGGGGTTGAATCTACAAATGGGACCCAAGCACTTCCCTCCCTCTATTATCTCTCCCATTCTTCCTATATTATATCACATAGGACCTGATTCTATGTGTGGCCGGAAGGGAGCTGGTTCCATATGGAATCAACCTCATAGTATAGGAGCTAGTCCTATAAGAGAGAAACATATGGATCCAGCTTAAGACCTCCCATTGGACAGGCCATAAGAAACAAAAAAGAAAGGTCACACCACTGCAAAATAAAACACGACTAAGACCTGCTTATCAAGCTAGACCACTAACAGCCTGGGGGTAAGCAACTTCAGGAGGAACTCCTGAAGAACAGAAACTCCAGCCAAATACCAAAACCTCAACGGAGTGAAACTATGATACTTGCATATTCCTCCATGGTCAATAAAGCTCATGAAAGCAAAATGTATCGGAATAATATTTCCAAAGAAGGCGAATTTTTGTTATGTGATTCTGTTCTGTAATAGCATCTCCAAGAGAGCCAAAAGTTGAGTTCCAAAACGTCTATATTGGGAGCCATTATAAATATCTTGGACTGAAATTTCCTCTCATTCTCCAAGAGTTTCCCTAAAAGTTAAACCCCAATACATTTGAATCAGGCCATGTCATTCAGATGGGCCAGATTGGACTTCATTGTCACGTGACCTTTTCAAAACAAGCTGGTGTACTGCCGATCTTTTTTTTTTCCCACGCCACACCAACCTCTTGTGGAGTTGACGAATCAAATCGGAGACGGTGACTGGAGCAGCTGTTGGGGAAAATGATTCACGTGATAGCCCTCTTTTTTAGGTCAAGGGGCTCGGTTGTAACTTTTGTACCAACCAGGGGCTTGGGGGCTAAAATCTCGCCCCACCTCTCATCTATTTAAGCAGCCCAAGGGAGCTAGAGGAGGGGACTTCCCCCTCACTTGCTCAGTTTTTCTATGAGTGTTGGCCCCACTTCGGGCATCTGATGATGATTGCACAGCCAGAAATGATGCCCACAACGATCATGCGGCACCCTAAATCATTGTAGAGCGGCAGCAGGGACAAATTTGACAGGTTAGCGGAGGTGCCATAAGGCGGATGCCAGAATGCAGGGAAAGTGACGGCATCTAGGGATCATGCGCCAAAAATGAGGTATTGGGAGTGCGGGGAAACACTGTATTTCTGGATGCATTTGCCTCCGGTTTCGGAACTGAGAATAATTGGGATTAGCTTTAGGGCGTTGTTGGAGGGTAGTTTTTCTCTTTTATTTCCAATATTTAGTTTTAGAATTGTTTTAGGATCTTTCTTGGAGATGCTCTAACAACTTCTCTTTCCAGGTATTACTCCAACTTGACTTAGATCTCTCTATGATAGCTACCAGAGAAGTAGCTAATATCACTATGCTTCTCAAAAGCTAATGCAATGATATGAGAAACAACTGCTAACCATGACGCTAACTGTTTCCTACTCCATTACTGGACCAACAATACTCATCTGATTACGCAAACTGTTTCCTACTCCATTACTGGACCAACAATACTCATCTGATTTGCATGAGAAGATCCATAGAGCTAACCATGACGCTAACTGTTTCCTACTCCATTACTGGACCAACAATACTCATCTGATTTGCATGAGAAGATCCATAGAGATATATTGTTGTCAGCTTATGGCATTGTAGTACAATCCATCCTATGATTTATGACTTACAAACATTGAACTGCACCTACAGAGTCTTGGTAATAGTATATGGGTCGTAGAACAGAAAAGACACCTTATAATTTAGATAATATGACCATTGAAGAGTAGACAGAAATGACCATTGAAGAGTAGACAGAAATGACCATTTCAAAATATCCTAAACTAAGTTGAAAATTAACATACCAAGGAAAACTACAAATGACCATTTAAATGTAGATAGAAATGCAGTACAACTTCTGCTCGAATAGAAAAATTACTTGCCTCATCAACAGCTTGACTCTGTCACTGAAAAAGGCTTTCTAATGATCTTCACTGCTTAATTAAAAGCACTTGCATTCCACCAGAACACCAACATGACCTTCATTAGAGCTTTGTACATGGGATAGCCCAAACTCCAAACTGATAGAACTTATAGGAACAGACTTAACTAATTTGTATTCAACTATGCAATGTGCTTGCATAATGTAGAAGAAAGCATCAAATTTCAACTTCCATATATCGTTGTCATAGATAGTAAACTTCTCCCTTCTCAGAGCCTTACCAAAAGATTTAAGCACTGTAAAACTTTTATGCGCCACTTATCACATAAAAGCAACAGTAGCAGATCTACCAGCTTCATTCCAAGTAATCCAGATCTACCAGCTTCATTCCAAGTAATCCAAATGCAGTGAATGTACTCTTTAATTAAGATAAATCTTTGCTCGTGACACCTTTCCCCCTTATGGTTGAAACATTTTCTACATGAAGTCCTAAATTGGGGAAAGGGTGAATATAAGTGCTTCAGACTGAACACACTGAACAACCTTGTTACCTCTCCAGCTGCAAAATATCTAAATTCTACTATTCAGCACTGTTTCACGTGAAAACATCATAATTCTTCCATCCATGCTGTATCAAAGACTGTTCATGCCTCCAGGGGTACGGCAACAACAAAACAAAGATCCAGTGCTAAAGGAATGGATATCCATATGTATGGCATGATAGCTATATGCATTCTTGGGTGATCAAAGATGGCCCGACAAATTTTGGATTATAGACATGACTAGGTGGAGCAAGGAGTAGATATGGCCTCTTTGGGATCTGACAAATGACAGCTCTTGCAAACTTCAACTTTAGTTGCATAGATCCACAGAAGCAAGCACCTCACCGTAGATGATCCTTATAACGATGTGAAGAATGTCTCTGTTGATTTTAATTTACACAAAGTGTATCATCAACTCCAATGAGGCTCTGATCGGCTATGTTTCTCAACTTCGTCATGATCCTTATATGGTCTAAAGAACCACCCCAAGGGCAGTTTAAGCTCTACAGTTCAGTTTAAAAGTTATTATTGTCCTAATGATCTTAATCCTCCTTTGTCTGTGCATAACTACTCTAAACTTCACTTCTACCAGGGCCTCTAGAGGTCTTCGTTGGATTATGTCCAAACCATCTCAATGGTGTCTGACAAGTTTCCTTCTCCATTGCAACTTGTGCATTTCTGCAACACTTTAACTTGAAATGCACCTTTCAGTAGACCAACAATCTGCACCATACAACATTGCAAGCCTAATCGCCATAGAACATACGATTGAGAATGCAAGATGATTGGCTCCAATCCATTAACTCTTCTTTAATTCTATGCCAGATCCTTTTGCTGCTCCCTATACTGCTACACAAGTTTTTTTTATCAAGGAAATCGCTTTCTTCTTTTCTAAGAGTGCTTGACGCTCCCTCCCTCTCTCTCTCTTAGCTGGTCCTTCTCAGCAGCTTACTACCTTGGTAATTAATACAACTATGAATGTCTCTCTTGTTCTTCAAGACTGGTGCTAATATACTTCTCCACTCTTCTGGCAGCTTTTTTGACCAAAAAATATGGTCAAACAAGTTTTTTTATCAAGGAAAACACTTTCTTCTTTTCTAAGAGTGCTTGACGCTCCCCCCCCCCCCTCCCTCTTAGCTGGTCCTTCTCAGCAGCTTACTACCTTGGTAATTAATACAACTTTGAATGTCTCTCTTATTCTTCAAGATTGGTGCATTATACTTCTCCACTCTTCTGGCAGTTTTTTTGACCAAAAAATATGGTCAAACAGCTTACTTAGATATAATATAACTGCTCCCTTTCATCCTTTTTTAGCAACTAATTGACCTAGGATACCAGTGCAACTTTCAGAATTATTAATGATTGCGTGAAACATGAGCTCAACATGAGCTCAATAAGCTCATTGTTGTCAATGTATCTTTCATTGTGGCCTTGTGGGTGAGCAATATGTGGCTATGTGCCTTCTGATCTTCAAGCAACCTACTCTCCACAGAAAGCTTACTCAAGTTCAACCAATGTCCACCTTCTCGAAATCAATAGAATCTCCTTATTCAAATGAATTCAAGGGTGTGGTACCTTATTATCTATATGGCTATCTTGGACCACATGCCACATTCTGGTCAATGTGGTCCAAATCTCTTGTATGTCCAAAACTATATTGAAATGTACAGAATTGTAGATAGCTTCTCGCTCCTGTATTTTTGCATACAATGATAACTATTGCGCGATGTAAGTACTTTGTTCAACAATCAGGTTTAATGTTTCAACAGTTTCAGCAGTTAACTAGTTCAGGCTTGCTAAGCAATTTGGGACATGTATGACCCACTCTACCAAATATGGATCAGATATGTCCAAGCCCTATATTGAAATAGTTTTTACTGGTAGATCCATATAGCAATATAAATATGGACATCTCTTAAGATATCAATATTGAACTCGATTTATAGTAACAATTCTGTAATTTACAGTAGTGAAAAAAATTTAATAGACTACTATAGAAATTAAAATTCTTAGAAACATTCAATCAAGACAAGCCTTAATTTTAAAGCAAGCAAGTATAAAGCTCAGGTACTGTAAACCATGTGACATGACAGGTTAACACCTAGAAGATAACTCTTTCTCCCATGACTCTTGTGATCTTAACGGTACTGAAGGCGGTTCTTGTCATAAGTCCCCCATGAACTAGGTTCAGGAGGGTGCAAAGGACCTTTCTCAGAAACCCCCTGGTAAAATAATATAAAAATTACAGATAAATGAGTAACTATCTTAAGTTAATGAGGGAAGAATTTAATGGTAGCATAAAGCTATCTGATGGGGATCATACCACATGGATATTATAGCTATCCTCATATGGCTTAGTGAAGGCCACCTCAGGGCTGCCCATCTGCATCCCATATGTTCCACCTTAAAGCACACATAAAATTGATAACATTATAATTCTACCTTATATCAAAGAAATAAATAAATGATAAATAAAATATATCAACGACACTGACAAGATAAATTCTATTTCAGGAAGCATACTTTGAACAAAATCAACATCTGTGAAAAGAAAATAATGCACTCTTAGTATTGGTGAGTGTTGCCCAAGGCCACCACCTGCCTACCTAGGCAGCATCATCTTACCTAGGTTTCTAGCCTCCCCAACCAGCCACCAAAGCTTGCTTAGTCATGCCTAATTGCTGATTAGCTAATTCCTTCTCTGCCTCTATACTAGCACCTTGGGGACAATGATTATAGCATGCTGATACATCAATTTCAACCATCCTTATCGGCCCATCAAACAACAATAATTGTTGAGTATAAGCCATATAGAGGCCAATGATGTAAAGCGTCAGACTATTAGATTATCAATCATCGATTCTGAATGTTCCAAGGTCATTTCTAATTCAATATCAGCGTGAAAGAATAGCCACAAAGATAAAAATATGTTTTTAGAGTGGACAATTCACATAAAAAAGAAAAGACTATTCTTGCTTATATACATCTGGGAGAAATTTGCAAACATGGGACTGCAAACATGTGGGCTTCGCAATTTTGCCATTCGGCGCACAATTCAGAGACACAGATGGTCCCACTTTGTCATTCACTGGGAGTGGCAAAATTGCGAAGCCCACATGTTTGCAGTCCCAATATTCCAATTTTCTCATACATCTGGACATGTCCAAAGTAACACAGTGCCAGTATTGTGTCTCATTTTTTAATTATCATATCCAGTGCGACTAGCAGACTCAACAGAACTCAACGAGCACGATAGCTGAGCAATTATTTTTCCCAAATATATGAACTTAAAATCCTAACCCCTCAATGCATAATATTTAAAACATATACAACATGTACCCTTCATTGGTTAACAAATATGTTTCCAAACTTTACAAAGGTATAACTCCAATAAGATTAGTAAACACCAACCATATATGTAGGTCCAGTTTGCTATCCTATAATTAGATTTCACATCTCACATCATATTTTAAGAAAACAGCTAAGGAGTGATCAAAAGGAAAGGCCCCTCGATAGAATTCTAATGCCTAGTGACTGCATTACCAAAAAGAAGCCATCACCTTATGAGCTACTTTTGCAAACCTCAGCATAGTAATGGCAATGGTAACAAAATGCAGAAATATGCACACAAAAAGAAGTCAGCCAAATAAACAGATTACTACAATAGTACAACATCCTGACAATGAGAGGGAATGTGTGCAAGAAAATTTGCAATACTGTGAATCAGTGAGCTAAACTAGTCCCAATGCCGTACCTGTGCCCCATGGTCTCACTTCAAATTTAGCTAATTCAGCTCGCATCTGTTCAATCTCGTGTGCCATAGAAATCATATTCTTCTCCATTGCCTTCCTTTGTTCCACCAACTCAAAATTCCCTTTTCGCTCTAGCTCACAAGCAGTCCTGAAGACAAACCAATGATCTTAAAACATACACACACACACACACACACACACACACACACACACACACACACACACACACACACACTTGAATTGACTAACTGGTGGGTACCTGATAATCAGATGGAATGCAAAAGAGATTGCAGATGTACCTCACATGAATAAGTTCCTGTTGCAGACCATCAAGCTCTTCTTTCAGCATAGGTAGCTGGTGCTTAACAGATTTTTCCCTGGTCAGATCTTCCATGAGAGATGCAGCCTCTGCAGAGAGTTCTTTCCTAGTAGCAATGAGTTTCTCAATTTCACCACGAAGCTGCATAATCTCATCACGTAAGTGTTCATTTGCTCTAAGTTCAGCTTCAAGCTTCCTCTTCTTGTCCACAAGCTTACTGATATAAGCTTCCTTCTCAGCGTTAATGTCTGAAATGATGACATTCAAGTGGCGCACCTCATCTTTTCCAGCCTGTAATTCCTTGCTTAACTCTGTACGCTCTTCAGCCAGAGCACGGTTATCTGCCAAAAGCCTCCGAATTTCAACTTCCTGCCACTCAAGCTCTTCCTCTAGAACAGCTGGGTGAGGGTGAGCGTGAGGGTGAGGGTGAGGGTGAGGAGCTACTCTCATGCGTGGGCCTTCATGGATGTCAGGATAGGCCCTACGGTCATCAACACGAGTGGCAGGATAGCCCCTGTGGTCATCAATCAAACGAACACAGCCCCTACGTTCATCAACCAGACGGTTGTCAGGATACACCCTACGTTCATCAACCGCACGGATGCCATGGACTTCAGGATACCCTCTAGGATCAACTAGACGGACTTCATGTTCATGGTAACCCCTGCGGTCATCAATGGGACGCCGTGGCAGTCGACCCCTCTCCGACATGATGCTTGGTGCCTTGGTCTGAAAAACATCAAAAGAAAAGTAGAGTTTTATGGATCCATTGTTAGTTCAAGACAGGTGCATGAAAGCCAGTACATTCAACAAGTGAAATAACAGTGGTGGATCTGGCATTGCATAACACTGGTAAGATAAAGCCCATATATAGGAACGAAAATAACACCCAGGTTAGCACAAGGCTAACTCTGAGATGAATAGAAAGTCCTACAACAGTACTGGTGATGATTTATTAGTGACTGACTTTGCAGATTATAACAACAACAGAACCAGCTTGCAGCCAGTGCTTTCATTTTAACAAACAGCACTACTGCAAACAGGGGGTGGCACGGCGGAAATTTTACAAAAGCTAAAATTTTTCCAATGAATTTCTACCCCGCAGGTCATGATGCCCCCACAATATTCGCCTGAGGCGATTTCAATACATCCGCAGATTGGGTGTCAACCCTAGGCGCCCAGGGGCGGTCCCAGTGTCAGATCCGAAAACAAATTGAATATGATAGGGGTTTGGGTGTTCGATTTCGCACAGCAGGAAGGCAAGGGAAGGGAAACGAATGGGAGGGTATACCCCTGTGGTATGCTCGTCGCCGGCGAAGAACCGTGGCCAAACGGCGGCGGCAGTCGCTCTGTCGTCCGTCCGGAGAAGAAAAGGCGAAGGGAGGGGAAAGAGAGCCGGGGCTCCTATATGGCTATATTAGGAGAGCTTTTGGCAGAACTTCCAACCCACTTTCGGCCCACGAAGCTTTTTCTCTTTCTTCTTCGGAGAGATTAGCTCTGAACCCCCGCTGAGTGTGACTTTGGTCACAGGACATTAAAAATTGGCGACTTTGCCACAATACACTCTCCCGCGCCGCCTGGCCCTCGCCGCCGGCCGAACCGCCACCACCGCCGAGCTTCCCTCCGTCGCGACCTCCTCCTCCTCTAAGGTCGGCGGCCATTAGAAGCCCCCCACCCCAGAAGCCCAAACCCCTAACCCTAAGACCACCAGCCTCGCCCGCCACCTTGGTCGGCGGCGACCTTGCCGCCGGCCACTCCCCCCACCTCCCACTCGTCCAGCAGCTCCCAGCGGTGGCTAGCGTGCGAGCCCAGAGAGGAACCTGGGAGGAAGAAAGGGAGTTTTTGACTGTATTGGGCCAGCTATTGGGCTCCTGGTGGATTATAAATGTTTAGATTTGGAAAAAGGTCTTTTTGACGTCCCTCATCTATCACTGAAGTTTAGTTCTCGTCCTCCATACGTAAAAATGGTTATTCAGCATCTTTCATCTATCAAATCCGTCTATTTTTCGTCCCTCGACGATTTTGATTTAGACGGTGGCTTTGGATGATGTGGAAGTAGGCCCACATGTCAGGGTGGATCCCACATGTCGGTTAGTTTTCTCCTCCCGGCACGGCGACCCTCTCCTTCTCTATGGTAGGCGGCGGTAGGGGCGCACTGGCGGTATACCTGAGCATTTTTAGCCCGGCCCGGCCCGCGCTAGGCCCGCCCACGAACCTTACTGGACGGGCGTGGGTAGAGATCTTGAAGGACGCAAAAAAAATTTTTGGCCCGAGCCCGGCCCGAAATGTTGTTTTTAGTTATTTTACACTATAAAATGCGCGGGCGGCCCGCCCAAGCCCGAGCCCGGCCCGAAAACTGAGGCCCGACACGTCCCATGGGACGGTCATGGGCAGGATTTTCTCGACCCGAAAAACTCGGGTTTTTTTTCAGCCCGGCCCGAACCCGACCCGACCCGTGGAATGCTCAGGTCTAACTGGCGGTGACGAGCGTAGACACCACCTCCTGAAGCTCGTTCTGCCCCTGCCATTCGGCGTCCTTGAACAACAAGTAGGTGCCCTGCGCTGTAGGCCTCTGCTGCCAAGGCCGTCGGCCCCTCCGACTTCACAGCTCCGTGACGTTGGCACGGGAGAAGAGGAACAACACGACCGCCAACCGGCACGGGCCCCCGCCCTGCTTCCTCTCGAGGCTCGCGGCCACGAACACCAGCGCGTCTACCGTCGTGTTCTGCGTCCGCCCGTCCTCCCCTGAGGAACGACATCTCTGCCAACATGCCACTGTTGCCACCCCCCTCAGTCGCATCGAAGAAGTCCGTGACGTGGGGGTCAAGGTCCCCGACGTGCTCCCGCAACACTACTCCGCACCGCCGCATCCTAACCACGCGTTGCTGCTCTAGAGCCTGTGCCACAGTTGGAGCTTTGTGTCATTGTCCTAGATCCAACGCGGGGAGCAGCGGTTTGTGGCGGCCAATGCCACTCTCGGTGACCAAAGGGCTATCGCGTCGCGAACATCCTTGCTGCCTCCTCGTCGTGCCACCCGTCGGTTGAGGAAGGGACCGACAGAAGAAGTAGCACTGCAGCAAGACGCCCTTCTTTTCCCTCCGTCGGAGAGGAGCGGTCGCCGGAGGGAGGGAGGCCCACTATCTCCCTCGCCCTCAGCATCGGGGGGAGGGGGAGTAGCTCCGCCGGTGGCGCCTGCGGCCTCAGGACGACAGCAGAGGAGATCCACTAGGGGAGAGAGAAGAAAGGGCCCACGGGCGGAGGACTCCCCGTCGATGTGATGGTCAGAGGAAAACGAAGGCTTGACGGATCCGCGGGCGGTAGCTGATGCGGAGCTGGCCCGTCGCGTCGCGGCGGCCGACTTCGCCTCGCCGGACGTGGACGTGGTGGCGGTGCAGCGTGCGGCCATGGAGGCTTTTTCTGTAGACTTAGAGGGTCGATCCCGCTCCGGGGAGTCGTCCAACCGGGGCGCCCGTCGCACCCGCCGAGGGGGGGCGGTCCGGCACTCGCCGGGTGTCCGGGCTAGGGGGGTGCGGAGGTGGCCGTCCGCGGCGCACATTCCTTGATTATTTGGATCGCGATGATTTGTATCAATAATAAAGAAACAAGGAAAACAGGAAATAAAAAACATGCGCGAAGTGCATGTTTCATTTTTGGCATGTTGTGTGTTCAAAGGATTCGCCAGATCGGCCCGACGGGCCCATCCACGGTTCGCCGCCACGTGCTCGAGCGCCGCTTGTCTTGTCGTGTAGCCCGCCATGTGGCCTATAAAAGGACCCCTCGACCCACCCCTAGGGCACGTGGTTAGGCATAGGTTGCTTGTACTTGTGCACATCTGAGTCGCATAGATAGGTGACGATATGCCGCGCCGCCGATTAAGGTGGCACCCCGGAGCTTTTCCGGGTTGTGGTCCTTTCCCCAGTGCTAGAAGGAGGCTTGCGAAGATAAGCGTGTTGTCGAGGAGAATCTATGGAGGGAAGACGCGAGGGCGAGAGCCTTTCTGCTTCCCTCCATGACCAGGGCTGATGAGCGTCTCCGGGTGCTGCAGGTAGTCTTGTAGGTGCTGGAAGGCCTGTTGCTGATCGTCGTTCCATCGGAAGGGGGCGGATCCCCACAGCGCCTTGAAGAAAGTGAGGCTTATTTCTGCGGAGCGTGAGATGAACCGCCCGACAGCGGTGAGGCATCCCGTCAGCCTTTGCGCCTCCCGCGTCGTGGTCGGATGCTTCATTTCACGTATGGATCGGATCTTCTCCGGGTTGACCTTAATGCCCCGTTGGGAGACCAAGTACCCCAACAGCTTTCCGGAGCGTACCCCGAAGGTACACTTCTCCGGGTTTAGACGCACCCCGGTGCGCCGCAGGTTCTCGAAGGTCTCCCTTAGGTCCGCCAGTAGGTTCTCCTCCTTCTGGCTGCAGACGATGACGTTGTCCACATGCGCCTCAACATTCCTCACGAATTGGTTCTCAAAAACTTTCTGGACAAGCCTGGCGAAGGTGGCCCCCGCGTTCCGCAACCCGAAAGGCATCTGGGTGAAGCAGTACATGCCGGAGGGGGTGATGAAACTGGTGTGCGGTTCGTCCTCCTTGGCCATCCAGACTTGGCAGTACCCCGAATATGCGTCGAGCTAGGAAGCAGAGATGCTCGCACCCCGACGTGAAGTCGACGATCTGATCGATCCGCACAAGGGGAAAATCATCCTTGGGGCACACCTTGTTGAGGTTGGTGAAGTCCACGCACATCATCCATTTCCCGTTGCTCTTCTTCACCAGCATCGGGTTGGCGAGCCATTCTGTGTGCACGGCCTCCCGGACCACCTTCGCTTCAAGTAGCTTCCGAACCTCTTCCTGGGCGGCTGCTTTCCTCTCCATCAACATCTTTCTGAACCTTCTGCTTGTGCGGTTTTTTCTTGGGGTCGATTCGGAGGTGATGATCGATGAGGTCCCGGCTTACCCCTTGTAAGTCGGAGGGGCTCCATGCCAATACATCCTCGTATTCCCGGAGGAGAGTGAGGAGGTCTCCTTCTAGGCCTGGGGGGAGGTCCTTGGCGACACGGATGGTTCGGTCGAGAATAGCCTCCCGCAGAGGGACCTCCTTGATGCCTTCTCCAGGGCGTGCCTTCGGGACGTAACGAGTGGTAGATGGGATGTTTTCCCGGGGGTCTTCCGGAATCAACTCGTTGACTTCCCGCTGCCCCGGGGCTCTCCCGAGATCGATGAGACGAGACACCCTCTGATCTCCTAGCACCTTGATGATCTCGCGAAGGCCCGACATTTTCATGCATAGGAAGTTGTGATGCGGCACCGAGTAGAAAGCGTTCAGTAGCCGTCGGCTGAAGATGGCGTTGTATTGGTAATGGGTGTCGACGACGTCAAAGATGATATCTTCCGTACAGGCGTAGTTCCCATGCCCGAAGGAGACCGACAACGTGATCTGCCCTAGGATCTATACCGTACCCCCGCCAAACCCCCATAGCGAAGTTCTGGCGTTGAGTAGCAGCGATCGGGATAGCCCCATCTCGTCGAACACCTGGCTGAAGAGGATGTTCGCCAAGCTGCCCCCATCGATGAGGATCCGGTGCAGCTCTACTCCATTGACATTGGCGGAGATCACGAACGCGTCTTCGTGAGGGTAGAAGGGGGCGTTGTAGTCCTTCGCGTGGAAGGTGATCAGCACCGTAGCATAGGCAGGGAGCTGCGGTGGTGTCGCTAGATGAACGTGGTGCACCTCCCGTATGTAGGCCCGCCTTTGCCGTTTGGAGTCCAGAGCCCGGGAGGACCCCCCGAAGATTGGGAGTACGACATGGTGGGTCCCCGCTACGTGCTGTACATCCCACACCTCGGCCTCCGCCTTGGTGGGTCTCGGGGCTGTATGACCTCCGGGGATTCCTGCCAGAGGTATGAGGTACGCCGGTGGATGGGTCCACACCGAAGGCGGCGGCCCAGGGGGAGGTGCCCACACAGGGGCGGTATGCATGACTGGGCGCTCCCTCCCGGCCCCCTTTTGAGATGCCGCGGCCGCCTGGGCGACGATGATGGCCGGGTGAAAGGACCTTGATGCCGCCTAGAGGGGGGTGAATAGGCGAGACGACCAAATAAAACTTTTCCCCCGAAACTTGAGCTTCACTGACACGGGCGGTTAGACCGCCCCTGGTGCACACAGCACAAAGGGGGAGGTTCAATTGGGTCTGGGGGCGGTTAGACCGCCTCCACGCAGTGAACCTGCAAAACACAACTCAAAGCTTCTCTTGACTTCCAGCAAGAACCAAAGTTCTTGAGTGGCTCCTGTAGATGATCACATGCAGGGTAATGATCCCTGCACTCAAAGACAAGCACACCCAAGTAGATCGAGCGGAAGTAAAGTAGATATGATAGAATTCAAACAAGTGAGGCAAACCACAAAGGAGAGACGAGGATTTAGTTCCCGAAGTTCACCGCCCACTAAGGAACGGCTATGTCTCCGTTGAGGAGCTTGTAAGGGAGTTCTCCCACAACAAGCCGGGTCTCTTTCAACCACTTTCCTCCTTTTTCACTAAGACGATCTTTTCCACGAAGAGGCAAGATCACAGCCCTCACAAACTTGCCGTTGCTCACCACAACATTGGGAGCTAGCCGGCGACGCCTAGTCGTCTAGGAGGCGTCTCCAAGAGTAACAAATTCTCCAAAGGCTTTCCGACGCGAACCACAAGTGCTCAAGCTATGGGATGCTCTTGTTCAGCTCACACAAGCTCACAAAGGCTTAAACTCTCAACCCAACACTAGGATATGGCTTGAAAGGCAAATCTCACAAAGAGAGGGTTGGGGTGTGTTTCTATGGCTTTGGCTTATGAAAAACAGCGGGGGGAGCACCTCAGCAACCCTAGAACCAGCAGCCCCAACAAGTGGAGCTCGTGGGGTACTTATACCCCTCACAAGGAAAACTAGCCATTAGAACTCTAGCCAGGGCGGTTAGACCGCCTAGTCAGGGCGGTTAGACCGCCTGCCTCCGGCCAGTTTGAAAAACTAGCCGTTGGCCTGCCAGGGGTAGTTAGACCGCCCCCGGGGCGGTTAGACCGCCCTGGGCAGAGAGAGCCCGAAAACCCTTCTCTCTTCTCACAAGTACTCCAAGATGTGTTGAAGTGGCTAAAGTTGGGTTAGAGGTTTGTTAGACTACTCAGGAACTCTCTTAAGACTAATTCTCACTTAGGTCAACTAATGAGCACTTTTGATCTTTTATCTTAGAGCTAATGTTACATCCCTCTTGATAGTATGGCATTCCTAAAACTCAAGAATAAATAAGAAACCGAGTTAACCACTTGAGCTTGTAGATCTTCAAACTTGCCATACTTTTGCAATTCAAACTTGAGGGCTTCCAACATTGCTGATGTCTTGAGCAAATCCATACTTGAGCTAGTGACTTGGGATTTTCCCTTTTCGCATAAGAGTGCTCACTTTAATCCTTAAGTCACTCCATATTGCCAATCATAACTTATTGATGTGTTGCAATGCTTCCCTCGGTTAAGGCTTGGATATGATACTTGGAGACCCCACGGATGCTAGAACTTCACCTTAGCAAAACACTAATGGCGGCCGGGCCAAGACCCCAAAGATTGCTTAGTCCCTCACCCTAGTCACCTCAGTTGATCTCTTCATCACTTACCCAATCCACTTTGAGTTCCACTTTGCTTCATCCATGATTAAGTTCTATTTGAAAATCCCGCTTCAAATACTTGTTCTTGATTGACAACGAATATGCAAGCTTCCATTTAAGGACCATTAAGTCTATACTCATCCTTGTGTCTTCTTTCAATTACCACATGAAGCCTTACACTTTAACTTGAGAGAATTACCCATTTCTCTTTGTATGATCCTTTCTATTTTTAGTCAAGCTACCACATTCCTTGGAGACATGTAATTTATCTTCGCAAAATATCCCCAATGTATAAATCCACTTATTGCTTGACATTAACCACTTTGCACAAAGATCACACACTTGCTTGCCTTTAATTATTGTGAGCCAAATAATATCCATTTAAATAAACAACAATTGTAGCTCATGAATAAATAATAAAAACCTGCTCACAATCTCTAGACAAAACAAGTTAGACCTTTAATCGTTTTGTCATTCAATTCACCAAAATCCACTTAGGGGCCTAGATGCACTTTCAATCTCCCCCTTTTTGGTGATTGATGACAACTCGATTAAAGCTTACAAATAAACCATTTAAGCGTATTTTTAATTCTTAGATATAGCTAGAGCTCCCCCTCAATGTGTGGTTTGAATGGAATTTCAAAAATTGGCCTCAAATGCCAAAAGCACATATTGAAGAGAAAAACATGAGAGCTCCCCCTATATCTTAGAATTAGTGGAGTGCTAGAGATGTGTGTGACAAAATAAAAATAAAACCGTGATGCATATGGCATGATAATCATTCAACAAAGGGAAGTGTGTGTGTTGTTTGGGTAGGGGCGGTCAGACCGGGGTTGCAGGCCGGTCTAACCGCCTCCCCCATTCAGCCTGCACACAAACATTCATCAATCAGTTCATGCATCACAAACTATCACAAATGTCACTTAGGATACATAAATAAGTTCTACACAACCAGTAGCACACAAACAAATACTCAAGTCCACAAGATAAAGTAGAGATCCAATTATTACAGACCAACTCAACTCTCAGCTCACAGGGGCAAGGCGGTTGGACCGCCTACCCAGGGCGGTTAGACCGCCCCCTGCAGAACAGTTACACTAGGAGATAAACACATTGCTTTAATCTAATTCTTCTCCCCTTTTGTCATCAAGCATCCATAAAGGGCCTGGAGAAGTTGTTGCTGCTGCCAAGTCACTGCTGCTGCCACCTATCCCAATTGTCCTCTCCGGCGTTCGGATCATGGGATGGTGCAGGTTGATCAAAGAATTCATGGGAGACACGAGCCGCCCATTCCTCGGTCGATGGAGGAGCAACCCAAGGCTCCGGTGCCACCGCATCACCCTCAAACATAGTATCAAAACTAGTGGGTGGTGGAGGAGGAGGGGTTGAGGAGGAAGAAGCACCAATATCCGATCCAAAGTTGCTTCCATACTGATAATAGAGATCGGAGTTGAGGTAGCTTTGCACCCTATCATCCACTGAGGATATCTCAACCTCTGGAGGGGATGGTGAGATAGGAGACCTAGGAGGTTGAATACCGACATGAGTGTGAAGAGCCTTCATGGTACCCCTCATCTTCTTATCCCTTTTCCTCTCCTCTTGCTTGGCAACTTCTATATCTCTCTATGTTTTGCACATGCCAAGGAAGATGCTGATCAATTTGCGAAGCGGGGAGCTGTGTTTCTTTTCTCCTTGCCAGGGGGACCGCCCCTGGGGGGTGGTTGAACCGCCCCCAGGCTGATACGCCTCCTAGCTGCGCGGCGCATCCCTTTCTTCAAATATTTCTTGCTCCTCTTGCTGATCATCCTGTGGAGATGGGACCCTCACTGTCTTGCTGGGCTTTGGTTGCAAAGGGCGATGCTTTGTGTCATTAGGGTAAGCCCTTTGTGTGACTTTCTTGATAATGTAGCTAATGTAGGGGCCATAGCTACACAACCTTTGTGGATTTTCTAAAGAATTCTTTATTTCCTGCCACAAAAAGTCACCAACATTAAATGTCGGCTCACCAGGCTTCATGGCAACCATCAAGTTCCTCTGAAAGGCAGTAATATCCGAAGTGTTGCCATCCCTAGGCGTGAGAGTCTTTCTGAACAAACGGTTGAGGATGGAATAATATGTGTATAATCCCTTCACATGTCCCCAACTGTCCCTTGCATTCCTGGGATACATAAAAGCCATCCTCTTAGCCTCAAGTGGTCCCTCATCATGGAGCTTCCGGAGGAACCCATCATTGGGTAATCTGAACAAAGTGAGAAAACTAGGGAAAGAGAGCTGGAAGTTTTCACCCTCAGTCATCCAATACATAGCCCTCTCACTTTGCCCATTCTCATTTAGCACATAGCCAAAATAAATTGTCGCATAGAACTGGGCGATGAGTTCCTTGTTCCAATGTTGCTTAAAGCCCATGAGGACCTTAAGCCCTTTCTCCTCACAAGCCTGAATCACCTCAATAAAGATAGGATTATTTTTCCTCTCCATAAACTCCCAATCAACATACTGAGGATCGTTGGTGATTTTAGCCTTTCTACCAGTAATGATGGCTGTGGTGTAGTAATCCTGCTGAAAGGTGGTCCAAAATCTGTAATCTGTAGCAGTCCTAGCCTCACCAGCCGGATTGACTCTTCTCAACTTTACCACAGTGTCCGCCATCCCTGCTTGATAATAATCAATAGGTCCTCTGTAAGAAAGATAGTTGGGCTCTCTGATATAAGGCCTACCAAGCTGATTACCACCCCTCTGTTCCTCTTTCTCATCCTCTTCCTCATCACTATCATCATCACTGTCATTACCTCCACCTGCATCTCCCTGCTGACGCTAGCTGACCTCAAAATTAAGAGTAAGATCCTCCACATCGTCATCACTACTCTCTACTCTGTCACTCATCTCAATGTCATCACCATAGTAAACATGTGGTGGCTGCTGTCCTCTTGGCCTCAAGTTGTGTGTTCTTGGACCGGTGGACGTCCCGGCGTCACCACTGCCTCTTTTCTTCCTTTTCTGAGTTTTGACACCCCTTGGCATAGCTGCTGTCCCTGGATCACAAGATGTGAAACAAAAGTGTATGAGACACCAGAAACAAGATTGGCTAGAATGAGCATCGAGGCTCGGCATTCTAGAGCAATTGGCACAAAACTGACCAGGGCGGTTAGACTGCCCCTGGGGTGCGGTTAGACCGCCCCTGTCAGGTTTGAGCCAATGGCTCTTTTCGGCCAAACACAGCAACACTGATGAAAGGATATGGAATTACTGTTCATGAGATATCCCTAGATAAATGGAGATTAAATACATGCAGAAAACAAAGTTTTGGGCCGGATATGCGTAGGGTGATTAGACCGCCCCTGATAGTCAACCCTAATCTTGTGTTCATGACAATGTACTTAACGAAATTGAACCAAACTCTAGGAATGTCTTCTAGGGGTTGCCAGGTGATGTTCTACCAAAGGATATTCAAAACTACTCATGGAGTTGATAGATCGAGCAAAAACAACACTTGAATACCTTTGGAGGGAAGAAACCTAGATGGAATCCAATAAACCGGGTGGGGAACCGGTCTAACCGCCTTAGGAGAGTACTTTCCACGGATGGGATTTGATTTTTAGTGGTGGAAACTTCAAATCTCCATGGAAGAAGGTGTTGGAGCTTGAGAGGGAGAGGAGGTCGGGTTGGAGACGAATGGCTCCTGTTCTTGGTCGCTGGAGAGAGAAAGGAGGAAGGAGATAAGGATGTGGGGCTGTGGAGTCACAGGCAAAGGTAGAAACAATTTGGCCCGTGGGACCCGGTCTGACCGGGTGTGGGACCCAGTTAGACCGCACCCCCCCGGACTGAGGGAAGCTGAGATATGGATAAGATTTCGTCCCTCTTTTCCACTTAGACCCCTGGATGTCCTGATTTTGCGCTGAGGGATGAATTTGAGGGCAGGGGTAAAAACTGGGTAGGGCGGTTAGACCGCCCCCTACCCCGGTTAAACCGCCCCTGCCAAAAAATTCAACCAGAGACCCTTTAGTGGTAGTTCCAAGGTGGGGTCGGAAGTACCGATGATTTCCATAATTTTGACAGTGAGCTCTTATCGGTAGTTCCACCCTAGGGTCTGTAGTTCCGAGGAACACTTTTCCAGCCTTAGAGAATTTGATCCTTGGAATCCACAGAATATTTGGATAAAAGATATAGAGATGAATTTGATCCATATTTCACAAATCTTAGAAGAACATGAGATAATCCAAGATAATTCACATTCTTGATTCTTCCAAGAGTGAGAGAGAGAAAGAGATAAAGATATGGACGTAGAGATGGATTATGGACTTGAGTAAAATATCACCACTTGTGACTAGCCATCAAACAATCAAGGGGAACTATAGTCACAAATGGATCAATAGGGTCACAAAGACCAAGAATCAAATATTTTTCAAATTAAGCACACTTCCTACACATGCTAGTTAGATTTTCGAAAAATCTATCCTACACCACAAAGTGCATGTATCCTCATCAAGTAAATCACCTCTTTAGCATATTTAGCTCATACCCTACTCAAGAGACATTCACACGACACCAAGTCGAGTTTATGTGAAGGTATCAACCAAATATCTAGAAAGGCACACACTGATTCACTTGAAGCAATTACATGCTAAGAGAGACACACTAGCATGGTATAATGGCCTAGATGCATTTCGGCATTTAAAGAGGTTCATTGATACATACCTTTGCCTTTAGACCATTTGAATTTGTGCATAAGTAAATTTAAGGAAAGGCTAGCTCTTACTTGATTCTTCAAAAGTTAATAGTGAATTCAAGAGCTTGCTTATGATGCACAAATACATGAGACTACAAGTTCACTAGAAGAAATTGTTAGTCCCACAAATGACACAACCTTTGAAGTAAGCTCCCCCTCAATTAGTGCTTAGAGAATTTTGAATTTCTCAAACTTAGCACACAATTCAATTACGAACAAGGGAGATTGCTTCAAAGGTAGGTCTAAGCATAAAAATGATTTATCAAATTGAACTATGCCAAGAATCTCACTACCATTGACTTGGAATCACCAAATGTTGAAATTCAGCTCCATGTCGGGTCACCCGGGCCAAAGTGGTCGGGTCACCCGCCATCCTCCAGAGACGCCTCGGGTCACCCGGTCATAGGGGCCGGGTCACTTGCCCAAGGTACTTCTAGGGGGAGGCGGTTAGACCACCCCTAGGGGGCGGTTAGACCGCCCTACCCCCTTTTGGTCCTTTTGGTGATCTTTCAGTTCTTGTCCTTTGATAAGCCTCTACAGAGCCTAAATACCTCCCTACAAAGCTTATCACAACAAATGCTCTTCTAGAGAGCCATTAGGAGCACCGAATGGTATGAGAGAATAAAATTATGAAAGTGTCTAGGTCATTTCCTCATGCTTCACAAACCTAGGTCTAGTGATCCATGAGTGTTCACAAAGAACCAAGAGTGACCAAGGCACAACCTTAAGTACTTGTTACCGAGATTGCATTGGTTGAGTGATTTTCACTTTCTCGTCCTTCTCATGGCAAGGTATCAAATAATGAATTCTTTTTTCATTGCCATGACTTCAATGCAACTCGATCAACCTACAAGCTCAGCAAGCACTTCTTGGTACCCAACACTTGTTGGGTCCTACAAGGTTAGTCACAAGATGCTTAGGAACCCAGATAACCCTTGTACTAGTTTGAGGTGAACTAATCATCCTCATAGTACAAGTGCCAATCTTGTCATTCTTAAGCTTATGAAAATCATAATGGACAAGGTTGGATTGCGGAGTGTTACCATTTGGACAATTCTTGCCCAAGTGACCCTTCTCACGACAAGTATAGCAAATGCGGCTTTTGGCACTTCTTGGCTTGGGAACCATTTGCTTGTCTTGTCTTGGCTTGCATGGAGGCATCTTGCTTGAAGGGTGGACGCTCTTCTCCTCGCTGCGGTTCATCTTCAATGTGTTGGCCAGACCCAGTCTAACCGCCCTGGGGGCGGTTAGACCGCCCCTGGTCAGCACTGGTGTTTTGTGGGCAGTCCGTAGCCGAGTGACCCTTCTCTTTGCATTGATAGCACAATCTCCTTCCGGTGGATCTTCTTCTCTTCTTGGAGATTGTTTCTTGAGCCTTGAGCTTGGTGGGGCAATGTGAAGTGGAATGCCCCCTCTCTTTTTCTTAAATCTTGCTCTTGTTGGTCTTGATGTGTTGTTGAGGAGTTGAGCTCGTGACGGTTGAACTCTTCTCAAGCTTCTTCACCATGTCACCACGGTTATCTTGAGAAGGTTGCACTTTGCTCTCTTCCTTCAACACATACAAGTCTCTTTTAAGCTTTTCGACCTCTTGCTTAAGTTCATTATTTTCTTGGGCAATGAGGTCATCACAAGATTCTACAAATACATGCTCAATGCTAGATTGGCTTGCTTGAGAACAACAAGGTTTAGTACAAGCAAACTCATTATTGACAAGTGAGCATGTGTGTTGACGGTCGACTTTGACGCTCCTATGTTGACATTGCTAACGTCATCGACTAGAAACGGATATAAGATCCATCTCTATCGACGGCACCAGAAATGCAAAGGTATATCTTAACATGATGCTAAGTGTATATCAGATGTTGCTTTCAGATTAAACTAAAAGGTGAACTCTGACACGATTCATAGCACAACTCGATATAGGTTGTCAGCCCTGACTGGTGTGCCAGAAAACGCATGGATATGGTACTCTTACATATGCCTTGGATCTCTAGAAAAGAAGATATATATAAACTGGGAGTCCACAAGCGCACAGATATGAATATACCATTGTAGCATTTTAACCAGGAGTAAAACCAGGAGTAAAACGGGGGGTGGACTGCGAAGGACTCAATAGTGCTGTCACCACCACGATCTACCACACGACCCGGCATATAGGGTGCAATCGCAGATAAATACAATATAAGCACCACGCTTACACTGTCTTTACCGTTCACCCATGTTAACAAATGATCTAGGTGAGGGCTATACGACTCCATACATGAATATAAAGGCAAATCAACTATGCTAAACATGTAATCATAATAAACACCAAAGCATATAATGTCGAATATAATCATTGATAAGAACATATGTCTGTATAACAAATGTAAGGAACTAGATAAAAACTTACAAAAGCGAAGCTAGATCAGTATCTCGATCAGCCTCTAGACGATCAGGAGCCAAGTAGACGCCTTGCCTCCTCCTAGATCTAGACTAGCTAGCTACTCTGCTATATGGTGTTTCTAGGGCGTAGTATCTCTGACTTGATGACTTGATCTGGTGTATGCAAACTCAGGTTTCCAGATGCCTCTGCCAGGGGGCAGGGGGCTGCTTATATAACCCTGAGGGGTAGACGTGCGCCGTTTGATCAAACCGACCTAACGAGTGGTTTAGATTGATCCTTATAGGCGGTGGAAGAACCTTCTAGAAGTAGGGTTGAGGTGGCGCCTGGGGGAGGCCGACCGGCCCCACCACCAGGCCGATCGGGCTGGGGTGGGCCCCCTCGGGGCCCACTTCGGCCAGGTGGTCCGTCGCTTCTTCAAGATGCTTTTTTCTTGGGTGCCAAGTCACGTTGAGTTCCGGAGCCTTCTGGAGTCTTCTAGATTTGATTCTTTTAGCACTTTTCCCGAATGGTTCCTGGATTTATATGATTTACCAAATCTCCAGAAAAACTGTTAGTGGCACCCTATTCTAAGTTGATATTAACATTTATGCCCTTTTCTCATGTTTAGTTGACTTATAAATATATAGGATAAGATGTGTCAACAAACTCCCCCAAACTTACCCTTTGCTAGCCCCTAGCAAAGATATGCTTTAGCAGGATCAGGAGTTGCTACAATGCTTTCACACCTCAAAAGTACTATGGTTTTCAAAAACCAATTCTCCTCAACAAGATTGCTCTCTCTTACCTTCAACCTTTAAGCATAGCCTTTTCATAAATCTTGAGCAAATAAAAGACAAAACAATCAAGTCAAGCAGTATATCTCAAATTCTTTGATCAGCTATCATCCTGGGGTTTTGCACATTTTTCAGATAAAACTCAGAGATCCTGTGTATGACCTTCTCAAGCATGGAGTCACACTTGGCAACATATGTATGGATGATAGTGTTGGATGGATGAGGGTGAAAGGTGGTAAGCCTTTTAGCCTAGCTCTTGGACTATATCTCTCTTTCTAAGATTTTTAAGATCCGGGCTTTCCATTCTTGGAGAGGTGGGCTCTACTCGCCCCGGACTTTTGTCCATTTTTCTCTCTCCTTAGAGATGTGGGCTCTGCTCGCCCTCGGACACGTGTCCATTATTCATCTCTAAATTTATTTTAGGGAGGTAGGCCCTTCTCGCCTAGTATGACACTTGTCCTTTTCTCTCCCTCTCTCTTCTCACTTTTTCCTCTTTTTTTTCGAATGTAGCCCCAGAATCCTTTTTAACATTGAGAGACATATATCCTAGAGTTGCATGAGCTATATGGCTTGATGGAAAATGCATACTTCCATGTCAGAAGCAGCATAAATGGTGGAATGGAATGATCTTGATGTGTACGACAAGCTCTTAAGGATCATAGACATAGGAACTCATCATATAAAATTTCATGATTTTTAAGATAAATCCAGGAATCAAGCTTCTCTAGGAAAATGATCAATAGCAACTCAACTTTTCATGAATCATCTTTCAAAGCCTAGACTCAGATTAAGCATGTACTTGCACAGGTTTTGGGTTTAGAGCAAATTAAGCATTTAAGCTTCAGGAGAATCTAGGTCTGAAAACTAAGCACTTTTAAAAGGAATTACGGCGGAGCAACTATTCATCATCTCCAAGCATATATCATCAAGATCATTATTAAAGAGAAAAGCCAACTAGCAGACTCTAGCATTTTATTCAAACTATGACTTTTAACTAATACTCAAATAACTAGCTAATATTAAACACCTAGGATAGTGATACTTATCATGATAACTGGGGGTGCTCTCCCCCAAGCTGGATCTTGAAGTGATTCTTGATTCATCCTTGGAACTTGTTTGCCTTCAGGCCCTTATTAAATTCTCCCTATAAATATTAGTCTCGCACATACCCGAAGGAACAAATTCTAGGATTATGTTATGAGCCTTCATGTGCCTACTTCTTTTTGGGTTTTTCTGAAATGTGTGGACCTTCATGTGCCCACGTATTTTTGTGAATTTTTATATGCAAAAGGGATGCTAAAACAAAAACATGTGAATGCAAATTTTTTTTATTTATTTTTTATGCCGCCACGGTACGGAGTACATGTGGCCTTAAAGAATGCAAAAGCAGAAAATATTTTTATGATTTTTTTCAATGTAGGTATAGGGAAATAAACATGCTAATCTAAATATGCAGTGCAGAATATAAAGATAAATACCGAGTTACCTCTCAGCGAGAGTTTAAAGTACTTACTCCCATGGCGTAGATGTAGTGGCCATTGATTGATCAGTTGATGACGCGGGTAGTGATTGGTCTTCCGAAGGTGTACTTTGATCTTTCTTCCTCCAAACTTGTTTCTTCGGTGGAGACCTTTCTGGAGTAACAGGTTCAGAATACTGGGCTGGTAGAAGCTGAGCGGACTTCTCCTTGATCTCTTCTTCAATGTTCTTGACATCCGTCAACTTTGTGTTCAGCTTGCGTTGTAATTTCTAAAGGCGTCTCCGCGTCTTGTTCTTCTTGGGCTACTCAGGATCAGTATAAGGATTGAAGTAGCAGCATACCTTTTCAGTTCTGAACTGGAAGTGGATCTCGCCAGTCCTGATGTAGATGATTGCTCTAGTCGTGTTCAGGAATGGTCTTCCAAGCACGATGGGAGGATCTTGCTCATCTCCCATGTCTATGACTAAAAAGTCAATCAAGACATAGTGGTCCTTTATCTTGACAGGTACATCTCGTGCAATTCCTTTCGGGAACCGTTGTGATTGATCCGCCATCTACAACATTATATATGTGGAATACAAAGGCAGGTCACCATATATTAATTCGTAGGTTACCTTAGACATTAGGTTGGTGCCCGATCCCGTGTCGCAGACAACTCACTGGAAGTTCCATTGATTGATGGAGCAGTGGATTGATGGAACTCCAGGGTCTTCAAGCTTTGGCAGTAATGGTGAAGGGAACATGTTCTCATTCTCTGATTGAATCGTGTTGATCATCCAAACTTCCTTCACATGCGGTTGAGGTCGATTATTCTTCTTATTCCTCCTTCTATCTCTTCTCTTCTTCTCGACAACTGGCTCGTGTTCTTGGGGGTAAGGATATCAGGAGTGTGTAGGAGCTTTTAGGATCTTGTTCTTGAAATTGAATCTCTCCTTTCTCCCATTGATGGTGAAGACGATCTTAGCGGCGTCGGCGTAGATGATGGCTTTGGCTGTGGCAAGGAAAGGACGTCCCAAAATGATTAGAGCGTTCTCACTTCCTCCAGTCTCGACAACAACGAAGTCGGCAGCCACGTAGGAGCGTCCTACCCCCAGACATACGTCGTCTAGGATGCCCTCGGGGTAGCATAGTGACAGGTCTGCAAGCTGCAAGCACATGGTTGTATACAATAAAGGTGAACCATTGATTTTCTTATATATTACCTTAGGCATTATGTTGACGCTAGACCCAAAGTCACAAAGTGCATTCTTGAAGGTGTAGGCTCCAATAGTGATGGTGATGACGGGCCTTCCTGGATCTCCTCTTTTGGCGGGCATGCCCCAGTCAGTCCATCTTGGGCCTTCTTCTGTCTTACTCGAACACAGATCTGCAGAATAGATATCGACAAGATTTGCAGATTCTAATTCTTCTGGCTGGCCCGGAATCTTACCTGGGTTAGCCATGGGAACAGATGATGCCAGCTGAGAAATCTGAGATTCTAGCATTTTATTAAAGCTATGTTGGTTCTTGATGGTAGAAGAAAAGCTTTCCATTTTATTACTAATAGTTTCGAGTATTTTATCATTGGAAGCTAACTTCTTAGACAGATTATCCATAACTCTACCCTGGTTTTGGACTAAGTCTCGTAAAAGTGAGAAATTATTGGAAGAATTATTACCTTGATAGTTACCTGAATAGTTACCTGGGTAGTTGGTCCTCTGCTGAGTCCATCCTTGATTCTGCTGGGGACGATATTGGTTGTTATTGTTGATGTAGTTCACGTCCTCCTCCAGCTGAGGGCATTGACTCCCTGAGTGTCCAGTGTTTCCACACTCTTCACAGGTCATGCGGGATTCGAAGAGTTGCATGACTTCCTTCTTCTCATGGGCTTTGTCTTCAAGCCTCTTCATCAGTAAATCCATTTTGGCAGACAACATGTCTACCTCCTTGAGCTGGTGCATTCCTCTTTCTTTCTTGCGGGGTTGACGTTCCTCGTTCCAAGCTTGATTGGATGCCATCTTTTCCACAAGGTTAGTAGCTTGAGTAAGTGTAAGGGACAGGAAAGCACCTCCAGCTGCAGCATCCATCGTTTAACGGGTGTTGGTAGAGAGCCCGTGGTAGAAGGTCTGCAAGAGCAACCAGTTTTCCATTCCATGATGTGGGCATTCTGAAATGTAGTCTTGAAAGCGCTCCCATGCTTCAGGAACAGATTCCTCGTGTTGCTGCTGGAAACTCAATTTTCCCCCGTAAGGCATTGGTTTTGCCTATAGGAAAGAACTTTGCCAGAAAGGCAGTAGAACACAATGTCCAAGTTGTAAATTTGTCTTTGTTGGAGTAAAACCATTGCTTCGCTCGCCCCAATAATGAGAATGGGAATAAACGAAGTAGGACTGCATCACTTGGCACATCTTTGATCGTGAAGGTGCTACATATCTCCAAGAAATGTTGAAGGTGTTTGTTGGTATCTTCATGAGCTTTTCCACAAAATTGGCTAGCTTGTACCATGTTGATCAGTGCAGGCTTGAGCTCAAAAGCAGCATTTCCTACAGCGACTGTCGGACCAGTACGAATGTTGTCCGGGGTCGGTGCGGAATATTCGCGTAGGGACTTGTTTGCCATTACTTCAAACGTGGGTGTTAAGCTTCGCACTGTTGAATCTCCCAAGGCAGAAGTCGTGGGCCGAGAATCACGAGACCTAAGCTTTGACCTTGCCTTCCTTAAGATTTTCTCTGGATCTGAAATGAAGTCTTCTGGAAGATTCTTATTCATACACTACACTGAAATAAGATAGACAAAAGTGGAAAGAACAAGGGTAAACCTGTTTAAGCAATGATAATTTGGATTCTCGATACATTATGTGTGAGAGATGCATGCATGCTATTACTGAAACTTTTTCATCTAGGCTATAGACTTTCTTTCCCCGGCAACGGCGCCAAAAATGCTTGTTGACATTGCTAACGTCATCGACTAGAAACGGATATAAGATCCATCTCTATCAACGGCACCAGAAATGAAAAGGTATATCTTAACATGATACTAAGTGTATATCAGATGTTGCTTTCAGATTAAACTAAAAGGTGAACTCCGACACGATTCATAGCACAACTCGATATAGGTTGTCAGCCCTGACTGGTGTGCCAGAAAACGCATGGATATGGTACTCTTACATATGCCTTGGATCTCTAGAAAAGAAGATATATATAAACTGGGAATCCGCAAGCGCACAGATATGAATATACCATTGTAGCATTTTAATCAGGAGTAAAACCAGGTATCATATTTATATTCTACCACAGGGAAAGAAGTCTTTCTAATCCATAATAGCTAATACATGCTCATCTCTCAGTTTTATAATGTAGAGTGGCCAAAATATATCAATTGCTATAAACAGGGGTAAGTCACATAAAGATAAAGATATTGATAGCATTGTTCAAGTCATAACATCATGAGCAGCTAGAAAGTGTCATTATAGCAAGAGAAACATAGCAAAGTCTAGTTAGAGAGGATACTCCTCGGTAACTCTAAACTATATGTCAGTGCAAACTATGATTAGTGCAAACATTTAACAATCATGGAAGAAGAACTATTATATTAATGCATGGGGAGACTATCCAGGAGGATCAAGGCTGAAACTTGAAACAACCCAAACAGTATAAGGCTCCACTAGTCCTATACACGGGGGGTGGACTGCGAAGGACTCAATAGTACTGTCACCACCACGATCTACCACACGACCCGGCATATAGGGTGCAATCGCAGATAAATACAATATAAGCACCACGCTTACACTGTCTTTACCGTTCACCCATGTTAACAAATGATCTAGGTGAGGGCTATACGACTCCATACATGAATATAAAGGCAAATCAACTATGCTAAACATGTAATCATAATAAACACCAAAGCATATAATGTCGAATATAATCATTGATAAGAACATATGTCTGTATAACAAATGTAAGGAACTAGATAAAAACTTACAAAAGCGAAGCTAGATCAGTATCTCGATCAGCCTCTAGACGATCAGGAGCCAAGTAGACACCTTGCCTCCTCTTAGATCTAGACTAGCTAGCTACTCTGCTATATGGTGTTTCTAGGGCGTAGTATCTCTGACTTGATGACTTGATCTGGTGTATGCAAACTCAGGTTTCCAGATGCCTCTGCCAGGGGGCAGGGGGGCTGCTTATATAGCCCTGAGGGGTAGACGTGCGCCATTTGATCAAACCGACCTAACGAGTGGTTTAGATTGATCCTCATAGGCGGTGGAAGAACCTTCTGGAAGTAGGGCTGAGGTGGCGCCCGGGGGAGGCCGACCGGCCCCACCACCAGGCCGATCGGGTTGGGGTGGGCCCCCTCGGGCCCACTTCGGCCAGGTGGTCCATCGCTTCTTCTAGATGCTTCTTTCTTGGGTGCCAAGTCACGTTGAGTTCCGGAACCTTCTGGAGTCTTCTAGATTTGATTCTTTTAGCACTTTTCCCGAATGGTTCTTGGATTTATATGATTTACCAAATCTCCAGAAAAACTGTTAGTGGCACCCTATTCTAAGTTGATATTAACATTTATGCCCTTTTCTCATGTTTAGTTGACTTATAAATATATAGGATAAGATGTGTCAACATCCTAGCCATGAGTTTACTTTCAATGTTGGCATTGATTTGATATCCGATCTAATGGTACTAACCCCCTTGATATAACAAGTTCGCTCTTGCATGTGGTTTTTGGAGTATGTTGTTTATGCATGATTTAAGCACCTAAATAAGTACTTTCGGGTAAAGTTCATCAAGCACTTTATGAGAAGATAATGAAGCCCGGTACAAGTCAAGACTCGAAGTGAACATGACTCCAATTGACCCAAGGACCAAAGCATGAAGCCGTAAAACTCCAGGGACCTAAACAGAAGATGCAGGAGCTTGTGCAACAAGTACCCTTATCTAAACCGCGGAGAAAACGACGTCAAGGGCCCACATGTTGAAGGGAGTTAATCAGCAATTACACGAGGAGCTCGCACGCGAAAAATGGGGCCGAACCGGGCCAAAAAGGCCCTGGGCCGACCGGCCCATGCCGACCGGCCTGGCCCATTTTCGGCCCGGCTCGACCTCCCCTTTGACCTAGTACCCCCTCAGGCTATTAAGAGTTGGGACGCAAAGAGCCACAGGGAGATTGATTCGTCATCCGCCGCCACAAGACCGAGAACAAGAAGCAGATTGGATCGCGAAGGGAGCACTCATGGCCTTCATCTACTTCGGAGGATTCTACACCATGACCAGCGCTACGATGTGTAATATTATGGGGTAAAGTCCTTGTTTGTCCTAGGGGTTGAAGGGGGATCTTGAGATGTAATCACCAAACCTTTGTTTTGGATCTATTTGCTATCATATTCTTGTTGATGGTGCCTCAATCTTATTTGCTGGTTGGCTTGCTTTGGGGATGCATCGCTCGTAGCTTCATGTATCGTGTTCCTCTTGTTTTTTATGCGATTACCGTCATGTAGTGACAGTGCACGGGAGGGAAAACATATCGAGCTTGGTTCACACACTTAGTCTTGCATACCTAGAACACATCAACGTCTTGTGCACTTGGTGTTCGATCACGGATTACCCTCGTGTAGTGACTAGTACCCGAGAGGGAAAGGGTTGAACTCGGTGCACCTTTACCCTTGATAGATTAGATCGGGTAGTTCTTGCTAGGTGGTTACATCTCCAAGTGATCCTAGATCCCTTGGACAAGCTTTCTACACTCTTGTGATCTCTATACCTTTGCTCTCTACATTGTTTTCTTTAATCTAGATTAGATTAGTTTAAGTTCTTTACTTATACATACCTTCATTCGATAAAGAGTTTTAAATCAACGACATTAGTGCTTAGTTGAGCGTAGCAATCCACTTGTTCCAGGGATTGATTAACCTTGGGGATACTCTAAGGGAAAAGCTACAACCGACCCGTGCGCTTGCGGATCGTAATTTGACGCGTTATTTAATCGTCAACAAGCTTTTCTGACGCCGTTGCCAGGGAACAAGCTAGTTTGCTACGTTTAACTTTGTATCAATTTTGTTGATTACTGACACCTAATCTTTTGTCTAGAAATCCTTATTTTTGTTTTTTTTTGTTTTTTATTGTCTAGGTGGCTTTTGTCAATCACCCCATGGAGGAAGAAGAAAAACTACTATGGTACTATGCTAGCCCACAATCGGAGGATATTAAAGTCCAAAAATCAGATTTGATACTCGAGCTACCGAGTACAAGATCAAGTCTCGAATGATTGAGATGGCGGCAGCAAACCCATTTAGAGGGGTGAAGACGGACAATCCATATAGGCACATCGAGCGTTTCACGATGCTATGCAACACGGTGCAACAAGAAGGAGTTTCGGTCGATTGGTACAAATGGAATCTTTTTCCATACGAGGCACTCACTTGCGGATAAAGCAAAACAATGGCACTCACTTGCATCCTTCGAGGTGGAAGGAAATTGGAATCGATTGGTGAAGAAATTTTGTGAAAAATTCTTTCCGATAAGTAGGGTTCAAAATGTGAGGAGGCAAGTGATAAATTTTGCGCAAGGAGAAGAGGAAGGAATAGATCAAGCTTGGGAAAGATTCGATGGATTGATCAAACAAGGACCAAGGCTCGGATTCTCCGGTGATGTACTCTTGCATACTTTTTATTTTTCCCTAACCCCCGAATGCATGCGGTATGTTCAAATGTGTGCAGGCAGAAATATCATGGAGAAAACACTCACGGAGGCCACCCAATTACTACAAAGATTATGCGAGGGGGTGGCCATGCAAAGAGATTGGGAAGAACATATTTCGGGAAGCGTTGAGCAAAAACTTGTGTGGAGGTACTTGCTGAATTTCAAGAAAAGAAGCCCCGAAAGTGAAGGAAGAAGAAGCAAGGCAAGAAAAGGTTGAAGGAGCAACCCATAATGAAGGAGGACCAATCCAAGGCATCAAAATTTGCAAGCTCGAAGAGGTACAAGGAAGAAGTTTGGCAAATGCAAAGCCGCTAAATGAGTTCGAACAAATGAATTGGATCCCAATTAACTTCGAAGAAATATTCAACAAGAGGAGACCATACCCGAACCAAAAAGAGTCGGCGAGAGCTATAGAATTCAACTTTCTGAAGGAGAGACACTCGGGGTACGAGTTGGACAAAGAATCGGCCGGAGAAATTATTCAAAGACTTTTCAATGAGGATGAAGAGGTAGATCCGGACCACATTGCCGAAGTAAAGAGGATTATGGGAGTGAAGCCGGAGGACTCACCATATGCACACCTAGCCGAAGTTTACGCGATAGGAGCCGATCATGTCGAAGGTACCTCTCTACCGACACCTCACATAAGTTGCAACATTAATGGTAGGCCTATTCTTAAGTTGGTCAATGTCGTTCTTGATGCTGGAAAGGGTAGAGTTACTATTGATCTAGATGGAAATAAATTGACATATGATTTCCTACCTGCTTCTCGTATTGCTTTACCTCTACCTCTTGATAACGAAGAGGTAGAGGATCTTTGTTTTGTTGATACTTTCAGGGATCCTCTCCAACGAGCAATGGAGAATGATGTTATGTATGATGATCAAGACAAAGAACTAGCGGAAGCAACCGAGGGGTTGAAGGCACAAGATGGAAGCTTGGATGAAGAAAATTATGAAGATATTGGAGACTTGCAACAACAAGGACCCGAAGCACCCGACATTGAGTTGAAGCCACTTCTCAAGGGACTAAAGTATGAATTTTTGGGAGCCGATAAGACATACCCGGTTGTCGGGGACGGCCTTAAGGGGTCCCCTAACCATAGGGGAAATTACCCATTCCAAAAAATAAAAATCAAAATCGTCAAGAACAGACCTCCCAAATCAACCCCGGCCGAGGCACGAACAAAACCCACGGCCTGCTGCGGCCCAACGGCCTTTGCGGCCCACCACGCGAACGTTCTAGCCGCCCTCGAGCGAACTCCCGCTTCGCTCAAGGGTCGGGCATCCCGCGAGCAAATCTCCGCCTCAGTCGAGGGTCAGATACCCCTCGAGCAGATCTCCGCCTCACTCGAGGATCAGCGCCCCTCGACACCGGGCATTCCAACTACTCCTCCCGACCAAGGCATTCAATGCCCCGTCCCGTCAAGGGCGCCGCAGTCAAAGGCCGAATCCCCGCCACGCCAACTCTCTGACACCGCCCGGGAATCCGCCCCCGGCACTGTGCGGTCATGCCACCCCTGTGCCACCTTCCCGGGCACTGTACGGGCACTATGCGGACATTGTTTGCTCGCTGTGCGGAGAGGACGGGTCATTCCAAGATACTGTGCTGCCTGCTCCCGTCCTTCCCCCACGATGCGCCCCTCGAAAGGGCATGGGGACACCCTCGAGAGGCATACAGACGACGACCAAGCGCACGACTAGGACGGCGCGGTGACGCGGGATGAGCGGAGCACGTCTTTTCGGTCACCTCCTCCCCGGTGCAGCCATCCCTGGCACTGTGGAGCCACGCCCGGCGGTGTGGAGCCCTGTTCCGACGGGACACCGCCACACCAGCCCCTGTACAGCCCAACCACCCCCGCCAACAAGACCCTCGAATCAATATGCGGACAGCGACCAGGAGCGAATGCCGGCCAGATCACCCTCGAAGCTGCCCCCAAGCGAGTACAGAAGCCACCACGGCGCTCGCAGGGGCCGGGATTCACCAGGACGGCCTTCAAATCGCAGACACTATACACCAGTACCATGGCACTGCTCAAAAACCCACGCGGCACACCTGTAGGCTGCCTCCCCTTGGTCTATAAAAGGAGGAGGTGACCGCCCAGCCGTGGGGATCGCTTCTCCAACCACGCCCGACTCACACACACACACTCCCACTCGATATTGGCACTTTGCCTCAATCATCTAGCAGGGACTTGGAGGACCCTCCTCCTCTCCCGCCTCACTTGTAGCCCCCCTCTACAGGCACCCCCGGTGCATCGCAATACAGCGCACACGCGCAACCTGTTGGACGTACGGCCCCTACGGCCGGAACCAGGATAAAACCGTGTCTTTGCATTGCTTAGCACCCGCCATTGAGAGACTGATCACAGCGTAACTCACTAGTTAGTGTCGGGGCTAATCTCAACACCGATAGTTGGCGCGCCAGGTAGGGGGCTTTCGCGCTGTGATTGACTCCTCACCAGCAGTCTCGATGGTGATTCGCACCAAGATGACGTCCCAAAGGTACGCCATTGGCAGCTCCGACCCCTTCCCAGCCAGATTCGAAATCCGGTTCGGGAGCCTGAACTTTCAGGCCACGGGGAACAGCTACCACATGCGCCTCACCAACCGGGATGAGCTCCACCCATGGCGGTCGACCGGGCCGGGCCTGATGCCCGCCACACCGGCACCAGACGCCACGACACCAGCACCGGCAGCAACAGCGGCCGCCTCGACGTCTCAACACCGTAGGCGCTCAGGTCAGCGCTCGCGCCAAGCGCGCATGGAGCGGCGCCGGGCAGCGCGTGCCGCAGCACGGAGGGACGCACCACCGCCGACCGATACAGTGGCACTTCCTGTAGGGGAACGCGCGGCCGCGGGACCGCAGTTCCCCCATGGGATGCGCAACTCCACCGCGACATACGCCTCGTCCGTCAGCACCGACGTGGCCGCGTATGAAGACCTCCCAGGCCACCACCTGCTGTCCATCCGGAACCTCATCACCACTACCAATGACGAGTCGTATCACAGCTCGGTCAGCGAGTTGCCACCCGCAACCTTACACGGATATGCGGAGTGGGACTTCTCCGGCGTACCGGACCCGGTGATGTTTCGGCGGTTTCTCAACGCCGCAGACTACTGGTTCGGCTGCTCCGACGACTCCAGTGAAGGAAGCTACGATCCCGCACGCGAGTGCTTCGTAGTCGCCATCAACGAACACGCTGACGGAGCAAACGGAGCAGGCAACGGGGATACGCCCCAAGACCCGGAGCCAAACCCACCGCCGGCCCCGCCGGCGGGCCACGCAGATATCGCTGCACAGCTGGCCCAGGCACGCGAGCTCGAGGCTAAGCTTGCGGAGGAGTACCGGCAGGTGCGACTCTTACGCTCCACCATCACGGGGGAAACCTCGGCTTGCGGCGAGCGCACCCGAGAAGCGGGGAGGCAAGCCCGCGAATGCATCAACACCGACTTCAACGTCGATGATCCGCACACGCCACCCCGAGCCAGCCAAAAGCTCGTTGCAGCAGCAACTTTGCTCCGAGCCATGCCCGAGCCATCAACACCGGAGGCACGCAACCTGCGCCGCGAGGCGCAGGCCCTCATCGAGTAGGCTGCCGTGCAGCAGGCCGAGAGTTCCGCGTCCGCCTGCGCAACCAGTCCAGTACGCGGGGCGGCAGCGGCGCACAAGACCTAGAGGTGTCTGTCCACGCAGGGGGCGCGGCGGGACAGACAGCGAACCAAGGCAGGACGCCTGTCAGGGAGCGGATCCTCGACGCGCGCCGCCAGGCCCAGGACGGGGACGCTCGTAACATCCTAAACGCCAAAAGGAGGGGCGACGTGGAGGCACGAACGGCAGCAGGCTACCACCCTCGACGTGGTGGTCGCTACGACAGCCGGGAAGATCGCTCTCTGACACCGGAACCCCCGGGGTGTTTAGCCGGGAGATCCGCACGGCGAACATCCCACAGCGCTTCCGCCAGCCCACGACCATCACCAAGTACACGGGGGAGACAGACCCTCGAGTGTGGCTCAATGACTACCGCCTGGCTTGTCAGTTGGGCGGCACCACCAACGACGCCGTGATCATCCGCAACCTGCCGCTACACCTCGCGGACTCAGCCCGGACGTGGCTCGAGCATCTGTCGTCCAATCAGATTCACGGCTGGGACGACCTGGTCCGCACCTTCGTGGGAAACTTCCAGGGCACGTATGTGCGCCCCGGGAACTCCTGGGACCTGCGGGGGTGCACCCAGAAACCCGGTGAGTCCCTCCGGGACTTCATACGTCGTTTTTCCAAGCGCTGCACCGAGCTCCCGAGTGTCGCCCAGTCCGAGATCGTGCACACCTTCCTCGAGGGCACGACCTGCCGGGACCTTGTGCGTGAGCTTGGGAGGAGCCCGCCGGTCGACTCCAACGAGCTATTCGACATTGCTACCAGCTTCGCCTCTGGAGAGGAGGCAGTAGGGGCGATCTTCGATGGCAAGAAAGGCAAACGTGTGGACGACGCGCCCGCGGAGGGCAGCAAGTCCAAGGAACCCGCGAAGAAGCAAAAGTGGGGCAAGAAAGGAAAGAAGCCCCAGCGCGACGCGTGCACACAAGGGCGCGGCGAGGACGACGACGAGGCCCTCGCGGTCGACCCTGCACGTAAGGGCCCTCGAGGCCCCCCTCGAGGCCCTGGCGTGTTCGACGACATGCTGAAGATGCCCTGCCCGTACCACAAGACCCCAGTCAACCACACCCTTGAGCAATGCGACATGCTCAAGAAGTACTACAGCCACGTCGCCACAAAGGAAGACGAGGCCAAGAAGGATGGGGGTGACGGGGGCGCTGACGGTTTCCCCGCCGTAGAGAACGTCTTCCTCATCTTCGGAGGACCGACGGTGGACATGTCCACCAGCCAGCGCAAGCACGAGCGGCATGAAGTCCTCGTCGCCGAGAAGGCCCCTCCTTCCTTCCTCGACTGGTCGGAGGAAGCCATCACCTTCAGCCGCAAAGACCACCCAAACCGCATCCCCAATCCGGGCCAATACCCATTGGTCGTCGACCCCATCATCGGCAACTCGCGATTCTCCAAAGTACTAATGGACGGTGGCAGCAGCCTCAATATCCTGTACGCCCACACTCTGCGACTGATGGGGATCGGTCTGGATCAGCTACGGCCAAGCACGACGCCGTTTCATGGCGTCGCGCCGGGCAAGCGCGTCCAGCCTCTCGGGTAGATTGACCTGCCAGTCTGGTTTGGAAAACCGGACAACTTCCGCAAGGAGACCCTCACTTTCGAGGTGGTGGGGTTTCGGGGTGCGTACCACGCCATTCTCGGGCGTCCATGCTACGCCAAATTCATGGCAGTCCTGAACTACACGTACCTCAAGATGAAGATGCCGAGGCCAAAGGGCGTCATCACGGTGGGCTCGTCGATCGAGCACGCATTCGACTGCGATGTCGAGTGCGTCGAGCACGCTGAGGTGCTCGCGCTGGATGAGTCGCTCGTTGTGGACATGGAGAAGCTGGCCAAAGAGGGCCTCGACTCCCCCACCAAGCACGCAGGCAGTTTCGAGGCTGCCGAGTAGACCAAGGAGGTGCCCCTCGACGCTGCTGCCCTCGAGGGCAAGGCGTTGAGGGTCAGCTCTACCCTCGACCCGAAATAGGAAGTGGTGCTCATCGACTTTCTCCGCGCCAACGCAGACATCTTCGCGTGGAGCCCCTCGGATATGCCGGGCATTCCGAGGGAAGTCGCCGAGCACTCCCTTGACATCCTACCTCACTCCAGAGCTGTGCAACAGCGCCTGTGACGCTTTGACGAAGAGAGGCACCGGGCGATTGGAGTGGAGCTGCGGAGGCTCCTAGAGTCCGGATTCATCAAGGAAGTGTTCCATCCCACGTGGCTGGCTAATCCCGTGCTAGTTAAGAAAAAGAATGGGAAGTGGAGGATGTGTGTAGATTACACCGGGCTAAATAAAGCACGTCCCAAGGTTCCCTTTACTTTGCCACGGATCGATCAAATTGTAGATTCTTCCGCGGGGTGCGAGCTCCTATGTTTCCTTGATGCCTATTCGGGTTACCACCAAATAAAGATGAAAGAGTCCGACCAGCTCGCGACTTCTTTCATCACACCATTCGGCATGTTTTGCTATGTAACAATGCCGTTCGGTCTTCGGAACGCCAGGGCTACATACCAGCGATGCATGCAACACGTTTTCAGGGATCACATCAGGCAGACCGTGGAGGCATACGTAGATGACATTGTCGTCAAGACCAGGAAGGCGGACGACCTGGTTAACGATTTGCGCGTGACATTCGACTGCCTGCGGGCGAACGGGGTCAAATTGAACCCCGAAAAGTGCGTCTTCGGGGTGCCGCGCGGCATGTTGTTGGGTTTCATTATCTCCCAGCGGGGCATCGAGCCCAACCCCGAAAAAGTTTCGGCCCTCGATCGGATGGGGCCAATAAGGGACTTGAAGGGGGTGCAGAAGGTTTTGGGTTGCATGGCGGCTCTGAGCCGCTTCATCTCGCGCCTCGGTGAGAAGGGCTTACCCCTTTAGCGACTCCTGAAGAAGCATGAACGCTTTTCTTGGACCGACGAGGCCCAGGAAGCCCTCGACAAACTGAAGGCGACACTGGCGCACGCACCGATCCTCACGCCGCCCCAAGGCGGCGAACCTCTGTATCTCTACGTCGCGGCAACCACCCAGGTGGTCAGCGCGGTCATCGTGGTGGAGAGAATCGAGGAAGGCCACGCCCTACCAGTACAAAGACCGGTATACTACATCAGCGAGGTGTTGTCCGAGACCAAAGCACGGTACCCACAAATCCAGAAGCTGCTCTACACGGTGGTGCTCGCGCGGCGCAAGCTGCGGCACTACTTCGAGGCCCATCCGGTCACTGTGGTCTCGTCATTCCCACTGGGATGGATAGTCCGCAACCCGGACGCCTTAGGTAGAATCGCGAAGTGGTCTATGGAGCTCATGGGTGAAACTCTCACTTACGCGCCGCGTAAGGCGATCAAATCCCAGATTTTGGCGGACTTCGTCGCTGAATGGACCGATACTCAGCTGCCCCCATTGCAGATCCAAGCTGAATGTTGGACCCTCTACTTCGACGGGTCGGTGATGAAAACAGGCGCGGGCGCGGGCCTGCTCTTCATTTCGCCCCTCAGAGAACACATGAGGTATGTGGTACACTTGTACTTCCCCGCGTCAAACAACATGGCAGAGTACGAGGCCCTCCTCTGCGGCCTCCGAATCGCCATCGAAACCGGCGTCAAGCGCCTCGACGTCAGGGGGGATTCGCAGCTAGTAATCGATCAAGTCATGAAGAACGCAAGCTGCCACGACGAGAAGATGGAGGCGTACTGCAACGCCGTGCATGCACTCGAAGATAAGTTCTACGGCATCGAGCTCAACCACGTCCCGCGCAAGTACAACGAGGAGGCGGACGAGCTGGCGAAGATCGCATCAGGGCGAATCACCGTCCCTCCAAACATCTTTGCCCGCGACCTCGCCAAGCCTTCCGTCGACCTTAGCAAAACCCCCCCGAACCCAGAAGAACCCTCGGGGGCTCCCTCAAGTCCACCAGGTGCGGAACCCATGGACAAGGACCCCTCGAACGAGGAATTTGTGCTCTCCCTACTTGAGGGGTACGGGGCTGACGATGCCGAGACTATGGAAATCGACATGGCCCTTCCCGCGGAGGACGGGCGGGGCAAATATCTCGCCTGGATCAATCGAGGGGAGCTACCCTTGGACCGAACCGAAGCAAGGCGCATCGCCCGAAAAGCCAAGTCGTTCACCGTGGTTAGCGGCGAACTGTACAAGCGCGGCACATCAGGAATTCTACAACGGTGCATCCCCATCCCTGAAGGCCATGAGTTGATCCGGGACATCCACGCGGGCGTATGCAGCCATCACGCGGCGCCGCGCACCCTCGTGGGCAACGCGTTCCGCCAAGGCTTCTACTGGCCCACGGCGGTCGCCGACGCCAACGGGGTCGTGCGCACCTGTGAGGGATGCCAATTCTATGCCCGTAAGACACATCTTCCGGCTCACGCCATCCAAACCATACCCATTGCGTGGCCATTCGCCGTGTGGGGATTAGACATCGTCGGGCCCCTGCGGAAGGCGCCCGGAGGCTACACGCATCTATTGGTCGCAATCGACAAATTTTCAAAGTGGATCGAGGCACGCCCCATTACCAACCTCAGATCCGAACAGGCCGTATCGTTCTTTACCGATATTGTCCACAGGTTCGGGGTGGCAAACTCCATCATCACCGACAACAGTACCCAATTTACCGGCAAGAAGTTCCTGGAGTTCTGCGACGATTACCACATCCGCGTGGATTGGGCAGCCATTGCACACCCACAGACCAACGACCAGGTGGAGCGCGCCAACAGCATGATTCTACAAGGCCTCAAGCCCAGGATCTTCGACAGACTGAGCAAGTTTGGCCGAAAATGGATTCAAGAGCTACCGTCGGTCATTTGGAGCCTTAGAAGCACTCCAGGCAGAGCTACGGGATTCACACCGTTCTTCCTTGTCTATGGCGCGGAGGCCGTCCTCCCCACGGATTTGGAGTACGGATCCCCCAGGCTCAGGGCCTATCAAGAAAGCTTGAACCAGCGGGCTCGCAAAGACTCGTTGGACCAAGTGGATGAGGCTCGCGACGTGGCAATGCTGCACTCCGGCGATACCAAGCCCAAAAGATTCGACGCCGGAACTTCAGTGAGGGTGACCTGGTGCTAAGGCTACGACAAGACAACCGGGGCCGACACAAGGTGTCGCCACCATGGGAAGGGCCCTACGTCGACGTCGAGGCGCTTAAGCCCGGCACGTACAAGCTGGCAAACGAAAAGGGCAAAGTCCTCACCAACGCTTGGAACATACAACAGCTACGTCGCTTCTACCCTTAGACTTCCGAGTTTCTTTTGCATATCTCGCATTCGAAATCTTAAATAAAAAGGGCGACTCGGTTTTACCCTCGACCAGGGCCTCGATAGAAACCAAGTCCCCCTCGGGGGCTACGACGGGGGGTTCCCTCCGGAGTGTCCCGACTCTTTTTCGCAAAAAACACCTTCGTTCAAAAGAATGTTAAAATGTTATGCCTCGAACATTCGGGAGAATAGAGGCCAAGCACGAACTAACTAAGTCCAGGGTCGGCCGGGCCGCGGGACCACTGACGCCTCTGAGAGGATAAGTATCCCCCTCGCTACCCTACGGCTAAGTTGGCTCGTGAGCGCTAACTCCTTGGTCGAAATTCCCCCGAAAGGCCCAAGGAAAACATGATAACATAACAAGATAAAACTCACAAACAGATGCACAACATAAAGCATTGTTTATACAAACGACCGACACTTGTCCAAATATCTAATATCGACGGGCCTCGAGACCCGAGTCCTCAGGGAGCACGGGGGCTTGGAGCAGCGGCGGCTTCACCCTCAGCGGTGTCGGGGAACAGGTCCACCTCAAACATATCAGCAAGGGCTGCAGCGGGCTCCGCCATGGACGCATCAACCCTCCTCACCGCCTCAAGCTCGGCATCCTCACCCACGACGTCTTCAGGGAGGATGTAGCCATCCCGCAGCAGACTGAAGTCGAGGACGTAGTGAGTCGAGGTCAGCGCCAAGGTCTTCTGGACACCGAGTCGAAGAGCACCGCGCAGGCGCTCAGTGACCCGGCCGCCCAGGGACCGCAGGCGGCTCGCCATCGAGCTACCCGAGGCTTCGCCCTCAGCCCCCTCGAGCTCGCGGCACACTTCGAGGGCAGCAACCTCCAGGGCCTTAAGCTCGCCCTGAGATTCGTTGTAGGTGACCTGGAGGGATTGCATCTCCCCTGAAGGGTCCGCCGTGCTCTTCTGCAGCTCTGCGACACCAAAACGAACATCAAACCTCGAAAGGGCGCAGCGAAGAATCAAGGCGGTTAAAGAACGAGACTTACCCTCAGCTCGCTTCTTCTCGGTCTCGAGCGCGGCCCGCGCGGCGTCGACGTCCCGCTGGAATTGGGAGATTGAGGCCTCGCGGTGCTGAAGCGTGTCCCTCACTCCCCTGAGCTCCTTGCGTGCGAGCTGAAGCTGGGACTGGGCCTCCTGGAGGGTGGTGCCCGTCTGCTCGATCTCCCTGGCTTTTTTTGCAGCCTGAGAGAGCTGGGCCTGCGCCTCCTCAAGCGCCTTCCGCTCCCACTCAAGTTGGGCCTGAACCTCGACGAGAGCCGCGTCCTTCAGCGCAAGCTGAGACTGCGCCCCCTCACGGGTAGTGCGCTCCTTGGCGAGCTGGCCCTCCACTGTCGCCAGCACGTCACCCTTCTCCCTCAGCGCGGCGGCGAGCCCTTCAGCCTCCAGGGCTTTCTACTCCGCCTGAGCAAGGCGCGCCTGCACGTCCTCTAGTGACATGCGCTCGCGCTCGGCGCGGGCCTGCGCCTCGACCATGGCAGCGTCCTTCAGCGCGACCTGGGACTACGTCTCGCTCAGCGCCGCGCGCCCCTGCTGGAGTTCCCCCTCCTTGCTCTGCAGTGCAGCGCCGAGCTGTTCGGCCTCCTTGGCCTTCTGTTCCGCCGCGGTGCGATGGGCGTCGCGTTCCTCCACCGCGCAGCGTAGCTCGCCCCCCTTCGACTTGAGGCTCGCCTTCGTCTCGAACATCTCGTCGCGGAGGCACTCCATTGCCAGGCCCAGATGCTCGTTCTCCCGGCACGCCGTCTCGTGAAGAGTGTGGAGCCTGGCGAGGAAGGAGATTTTGTCCCCCGCGTCACCCCACAACCGCTGCCAATAAACAAACAAAACGGGGAAAGATTCAGACGAGACATAGCCAAGAAAGGGAAAAGGAGAACAAAGGGGGAGTGGGGCCACGGGATTAGTGCACGAACCCGGAATAGTGGCGCCGCCACCTCTTTGTGAAACTTCGCGGCCTCGATAAGCAGGTCCTGCACGTGAGATCCTGCCTCGAGGAATTCCCTCCAGTTGAGAAACTCTGCGTGCAAACGCTCCACTGTGTCCCAGGGGACGTAGGGGTGGTCCAGTCCGGTGCACCAGTCACCGGGGAACTCATCGTAGTCGCGCGCACGTGACGACGACGCGTCGGCTCCCTGCGGGCCAACCCCCTGCGATGGCGCTCCGGACGTGCGCTCGAGCGAGGCCTCCCCCCGCAGTCCGTCATCTTCCACCAGGGTCCCGTCCCGCGGGACGGTCACATCCGCCGCGGGCGGAATCTCTCCCGCACCACACATTCGAGGGGTTCCACCCCTCGAACCACCTCCTGTCCTCGTCGCGACCGCACGGGCCCGCTCCTCCCCTCGCGGGACGTCCCACGACGCCACCAACTGAGAGGACAGCGCTGCCACCGCCGCCGGCCGCGACGTCCTCACCGAGCGAGGGCGCGTCATGTGGACCGTGTCGCGCGCCTCCAACCTCAGCGCCTTGGTCGGCGCTAGCTCCGGTGCGACGGGGCCGCCGGCGCGGCTGGGAGAAAGGAGAGGGGGGAAATCAGGGCCTCGGCCAAATAAGATTAGGCGAGATGAACACGATACGACACTTACCGTCGGGACGACACCTGACGCTTGCGTTTCTTCGAGGCCTGCGTGGGCGGCGAGCCCCCCGTCGCGGTGCCCTCACCAGCTGACGCCGCGCCCGCCTCTGAGGCCGGTACGGCGCGGGCCCACGCCGGCGACGGCGCGGGCTGAACATCTGCTTCCTTGCCCTTGGCCCCCGAGGCCAAGGGCGCTTCCTCCTCCTCGTCCTCCTCCAACTCGGCCCAAGCGACGCTGCCATCGCTGCCGCTGCTTGTGTCCTCCGGGGTCGCGGGGGAAAGACCCTCCTTCTCCCGCTGCACCCATTCCAGGTTGTGCGCCTGGCGGTGCTCCTCGCCCCTCTTCTTCTTCGTCTTGTCCGCGTCCGCCCTCGCCTTCGCCTCCCGCTGTTTCTCACGGTTGGCGGCATGTGAGTTGGGCGTGGGGGGATCCGTGCCATAGGTGCTCGTCCCCCTCTCCGGCTGCCACCACCGCAAACACCGAAAAATTAGCCGTCGAAGCCAAAATCGATCTCGAAGTTGGTAAAATTGACGGAAATTTCTTACCAAATCAACGGCCTCGTCATCAGGCCGCATCCGGAGCGACCACAGTACCTCGTTGGGGTCGCACACCATCTTCCTCGTGTCCACCGCGCACCTCGCCCTCTGGGCCGCGTATACCAGGGCAAGGGGCTCGGCCAGCAGCCGTGACCGCACCAGCGCATCAGGGTCCGCACCCTCCGCCATCTCGTAGATGGGAAGAGCCCTCTCCATGAGGGGCACCACCAGCCGCTGGTGACACTGCGCGAGGACGACCACCGCGGTCAGCCCCGCATCGGTCAAGGTCTTCAGCGCCTTCAAGTACGGCACCAGCTTCGCCCTCCGCGTAGGGTCTGACACCCCCGGTCCCTAGTGGAACGGGCGGTGATCCAGAACCTTGCCGGTGTAGGGCGGGAGGCTGTTGCCGTCGTTGCATAGATAAAACCACCCCTGTCCCACTCCGCGTAGTTGCTCGTCATGGTGCAGGGCGGGTATACACCGACCCCCTTTCCCCGCAGCGCGAGCGTAAGCCCGCCGGCGCGAACAGGACGGTGCCTACCCTTGCCGCCGGCCGCCAACGTGAAGAGCTGTCCTCGAAAGAGATGGAGCCACAAATACCACGAGATGGGGACGCCCAGAAAGCCCTCGCAGACGCCCACAAAGGTCGCCGCCTACAAGATGGTGTTGGGGGAGAAGTTGTGCAGCTCCACGCCGCAGTGGTAGCACAGCCCCCGCATGAACCGGCCAGCGGGAGCGTTGAATCCCCGCTAGTGTAAACGAACGAGGCTCACCACGTACCCCTCCGGGGGTTGCGGCTCTTGATGCCGCGCCGGCAGAACGATCCACGCCGGCCGGCTCGGGTCGGTGTTGGCCGCCAGCTGCCCGCCGGCGATGAGTCCTTCAAGGAGGTGCGCATCCATGTTGGAGCGACCCCACGACCTGACCTCCAGATACTCAACCATGGCGAACGTGCGATGGAAGATGAACACGGAGGCGGAGGCTGCGAGAGAGCGCGAGCTCGGGAGGCGAGAGGAAGGAGAAGGCGAGCGCAATGCGAGTAAAATGGCTAAGGTAAAAATCCCTCCTCCCCACCTGTTGTCTTTTTTATAATAAAAGGGGGCGGGGGGATCGAACAGACGGGGGACGGGGCGCGCGGCCGCAGTTAATGCGATAGACGTCGCCTGGGCCCCACTGTCCCGAAACCACCGTGCGCACGCGTGGGCGCCATCATTACGGCACGGTGAAAACACGAACCGCCGCACAGTTCCCCCACGCCACCTAAAAAGGTGTGCGCAATGCTCTCCTAGAACACCACGTGGACCACGGCCCCACATGCGCGGCTGACCCGAGTTCACGGCCGAAAACGAAGGGGCGGGGGGGGGGCTCCTTCCGTGAGAAGTAGCCCTCGTGGGTCCCAGCAAACAGGGGGGAGAGGCAGCTTCGAACGTGCTTGCTCGAGATGGCCCTCGAAAGTGCGGAGCGCCTGGCGCCTCGCCCCGAAATTTTTACTGATCAGTGGTTCGAAGCTCAGCCCACAAAGGGTCCCATGGGCACCACAGATGCGCCTCCTAACGAGGCATAACTGGCCGGTGGTTCGAGGCTTGGCACAGTGGGGGTGTGACGAGCACCACAGGTCGACCAAAGACGGGGTCGCGTAAACGCGCCCCGCGAGGCCCTTACTGATCAGGAATCCGAGTCCTGGCCTGCGGAAGGTTCGAACAGGCATTTCAGATCAACAGAGTCAGGGACGACCAGGGCGTGCGCGATCGAGCCTATCCTCGAACTCAAGAGTTTGGGGGCGCCCCATAGTTCGTATTCAAGGCCAAACGAGGGCAGCTAGTCGAGGGATCCCATCGAGGGAGAGCTTCCGCGCCCTCGGTCCCCATCGAACGGGACCGAGCCCTGCCTAGCACACCCACGTAAAGTGCTCCCATGGACGTGTCTCCGGACCACGAGCCGACCCTCATCGAACGGGGCACGGACGTCCACTTGAATTACCCGTTAGCAACTCAACGAAGCGTCCGTGACTCGCGGCCCGTTCGATGGGAAGCATGAACTGCCTCACCCCACCTCCCTGCGAAGGGGAGGCGAGGGGCGCACGAATAAGTCGAAGAGTTCGCCCCGATCGCCCCCACACGGGCCCGGGCTCGGGGGCTCGTCGCACGGCTACACCTTCTGGATGTGTCTGAAAGAAGCCGCATCCCCCCTCGGAGGCAGTGAGCGAACCCTCTAGGATTCATCCCAGATGTGGACAACGCTGCTCCGCACGTGTGAAATCGCCGAGGCCGGCTGAAACATCGCTGAGGCCGGCTGAAACAAACGCTCTACGGACTAGTAGCTCAGTGTAAAAACCTTGCACGAGTGCGCACGCTCCTCCAAGGCTTCGGGGGCTACACCCGCGGGTGCGCTAGCGCGCCCCCACGGAGCGTTACGCACATCCAGAAGGGAAGAACATCCTAACAAAAGCCTCAGCCTTTGCGGAATCATCTAACTATTCCCACAAAGGCTCGGGGGCTACTGTCGGGGACGGCCATAAGGGGTCCCCTAACCATGGGGGGAATTACCCTTTCCAAAAAATAAAAATAAAAATCGTCAAGAACAAACCTCCCAAATCAACCCCGGCCGAGGCACGAACAAAACCCACGGCCTGCTGCGGCCCAACGGCCTTCGCGGCCCACCACGCGAATGTTCCAGCCGCCCTCGAGCGAACTCCCGCTTCGCTCGAGGGTCGGGCATCCCGCGAGCAAATCTCCGCCTCGGTCGAGGGTCGGATACCCCTCGAGCAGATCTCCGCCTCGCTCGAGGATCAGCGCCCCTCGACACCGGGCATTCCAACTACTCCTCCCGACCAAGGCATTCAATGCCCCGTCCCGTCAAGGGCGCCGCAGTCAAAGGCTGAATCCCCGCCACGCCAACTCTCTGACACCGCCCGGGAATCCGCCCCCGGCACTGTGCAGTCATGCCGCCCCTGTGCCACCTTCCCGGGCACTGTACGGGCACTATGCGGACATTGTTTGCTCGCTATGCAGAGAGGCCGGGTCATTCCAAGATACTGTGCCGCCTGCTCCCGTCCTTCCCCCACGATGCGCCCCTCGAAAGGGCATGGGGACACCCTCGAGAGGCGTACGGACGACAACCAAGCGCACGACCAGGACGGCGCGATGACGCGGGATGAGCGGAGCACGTCTTTTTGGTCACCTCCTCCCCAGTGCGGCCATCCCCGGCACTGTGGAGCCACGCCCGGCGGTGTGGAGCCCTGTTCCGACGGGACACCGCCACACCAGCCCCTGTACAGCCCAACCACCCCCGCCAACAAGACCCTTGAATCAATATGCGGACAGCGACCAGGAGCGAATGCCGGCCAGATCACCCTCGAAGCTGCCCCCAAGCGAGTACGGAAGCCACCACAGCGCCCGCAGGGGCTGGGATTCGCCAGGACGACCTTCAAATCGCAGACACTATACGCTAGTACCATGGCACTGCTCAAAAACCCACGCGGCACACCTGTAGGCTGCCTCCCCTTATTCTATAAAAGGAGGAGGTGACCGCCCAGCCGCGGGGATCGCTTCTCCAACCACGCCCGACTCACACACACACACTCCCACTCGATATTGGCACTTTGCCTCAATCATCTAGTAGGGACTTGGAGGACCCTCCTCCTCTCCCGCCTCGCTTGTAGCCCCCCTCTACAGGCACCCCCGGTGCATCGCAATACAGCGCACACGCGCAACCTGCTGGACGTACGGCCCCCACGGCCGGAACCAGGATAAAACCGTGTCTTTGCATTGCTTAGCACCCGCCATCGAGAGACTGATCATAACGTAACTCACTAGTTAGTATCGGGGCTAATCTCAACACCGACACCGGTCATCGTGAGCGATGAATTGAGTCCGGAAGAGATGGATAAGCTGCTGAATTTATTGAGAAAACACAAGAAGGTGATCGGGTACTCGGTAAGCGACTTGAAGGGTATTAGTCCGGCCTTTTGCACCCACCGCATACCACTTGAAGAACAATGCAAGCCCATTATCGAGCATCAAAGAAGATTGAGTCATGCCATGCGTGAGGTGGTGAAGAAGGAGGTGATCAAATTGTTGGATGCTGGAATAATATACCCCGTGCCACATAGTGAATGGGTAGCCCGGTGCATTGTGTACCAAAGAAAGGAGGAATAACCGTTGTGAAGAATGAGAAGGATGAGTTGATACCACAAAGGGTCGTAACCGGATGGAGAATGTGCATCGACTATAGAAAGTTGAACAAGGCAACAAGGAAGGATCACTTTCCGTTACCATTTATCGACGAGATGCTTGAAAGGTTAGCTAAACATTCTTACTTTTGTTTCCTTGATGGGTACTCGGGGTTCATGCAAATTCCCATTCACCCGGATGATCAACAAAAGACAACCTTCACATGTCCATATGGAACTTTCGCATATAGAAGAATGCCATTTGGTTTATGTAATGCACTGGCTACCTTTCAAAGATGCATGACGGCTATATTCTCGGATTTTATTGAAGAAATTATGGAGGTATTCATGGACAACTTCTCGGTGCATGGTACGTGTATTGAAAGTTGCTTGAAAATTTTGGAAAAAGTCCTTGAAAGGTGTGGAGAAATTGACTTAGTACTTAATTGGGAGAAGTGTCACTTTATGGTGAAACAAGGGATAGTCTTGGGACATGTAATCTCCGAGAGAGGAATAGAGGTGGACAAAGCTAAGATTGAAACGGTTGAAAAGTTGCCACCTCCAACAAATATCAAATCGTTAAGAAGCTTTCTCGGGCATGCCGGATTTTATAGAAGATTTATAAAGGATTTCTCAAAGATCACCAAGCCAATAACACGACTTCTCCAAAAAGATGTGGAATATGAATTTGATGAAGAATGCTTGCATGCTTTCCGGACGTTGAAGCAATCTCTCATAAGTGCACCAATTATGCAACCTCCCGATTGGAATTTACCATTTGAGATAATGTGCGACGCAAGTGATTATGATGTTGGAGCCGTTCTTGGACAAAGGAAGGAAGGGAAGGTAAACACAATTTATTATGCAAGTAAAACTTTAAATGAAGCTCAAGTGAATTATGCAACTACAGAGAAGGAATTGCTTACCGTGGTGTTCGCATTTGAAAAATTCAGATCTTATATTGTGAACTCGAAGGTGATCGTGTACACCGACCATGCTGCAATCAAGTACCTTTTGTCCAAGAAAGATGTCGAGCCACGTTTGATTAGATGGATTCTATTATTACAAGAGTTTGATATGGAAATTAGAGACAATAAAGGGTCGGACAATGTCGTAGCTAATTGAAGATAGAATGAGAGATGACCATCTATATCGAATACTTGATAAGGGAGGATGGATGCATGATATCATAAGATGCCATTAGATCACTTGGACAGAAATGCTAAAAGAAGGGTAATTGTCGAAAGCAGAAAATTTTATTGGGATGCACCATACCTATATAGATGTGGAGATGATGGAGTGCTAAGAAGATGTGTGCCGCGGGAAGAAAGAGAAGAGATTCTAAGAAAATGCCACTCGTCGGAATATGGAGGACACTATGGACATTTTAGAACACAAGCAAAGGTATGAGCAAGTGGATTCTATTGGCCTGAGATGCACAAGGATGCTAAAAGGTTTGTTGCAACTTGCCCGGAATGCCAAAGGAGTGGAAATATATCACAAAGGAATGCAATGCCACTGAATTATAATTTGCAAATTGATCTATTTGATGTTTGAGGCATCGACTTTATGGGACCATTCGTGAACTCGAATGGATATGAACACATCTTGGTCATAGTTGATTATGTATCAAAATGGGTTGAAGCAATTCCATGTCGGAAAGCATCTACGGAAGATGCCATTCAAATGATCAAGACGGTGATATTCCCTCGATACGGCGTTCCTAGAATTTTAATAAGTGATGGTGGATCACACTTTATTGGCAAGGATTTTAAAAGATGCATGGCAAAGTTGGGAATCGAGCATAGGGTGTCTACGTCCTATCATCCACAAACAAATGGCCAAGCGAAAACATCGAACAAGCAACTCAAAGGCATCCTCATGAAGACGGTGACTAAAGGAGGAAAAGATTGGTCAAAGAAGCTAGACGGAGCGTTGTGGGCATACCGGACTGCACATAAAACACCGATAGGTATGACCCCTTATCAATTTGTCTATGGAAAACATGTCATTTACCGGTAGAACTAGAGCACAAGGCTTATTGGGCAATAAAGGAGATGAATCTTGATATTGATGCGGCACGAATAAAGCGGAGGATTCAAATAAGTGAACTTGAAGAGCTAAGATTGAAAGCATATCACAACGCTAGCATCTATAAAGAAAGGATGAAGAGATGGTACGACAAAAGATTGCATAAGAAGGAATTCAAGGAAGGAGACAAGGTCCTACTATACAATTCTCGATACATGGTCTTCGGCAAAGGAAAATTGCAAAGCAAATGGGATGGACCATATATCGTACATTCAGTATCACCATCGGGAGCGGTAACAATCATGGACGCCAAAGGAGATCAATATGTTGTGAATGGACAACGACTCAAGGTATTCCTGGAGCCTGACGTTGTGCCCATTAAATACATTGACGTCTACACCTTGGATGGTGACCCAGATCGTCAAGGCTAAGCGACGAAAACAAGGTAAGTTTGTAAATAACCTTCTACTTTATTTATTTTCAGCATGCTTGTTAGTAGTAATGTTTGCTTCAAATCATCATGAATAAATATTGCCCCCTATTTATGACCTTTGGTGAGGATGGAAAATTATGCCAAGTTGACATATGATGATCGTTGCCGCTTCGCTCATCTTTGTGCTTGCTTCATGCATGATTAAGCTAATGCCCTCATTAATGCAAATCTGAAATTAAATTTAAATGCTAGCTTAATCCTTTGTGGAGGTTATGATAAAGATGAAGACCCATAGTTTTTCTCATGCTCTCAATTTTGGATGGGTTAAAGATGATTTATTTTCATTTTTAAAAGTTATGCTAACCTTGTCATTAATACCTCTTGCATGTTGCTCAACCTATCCAAAGCCTTATATTTAATTGAGTGCAAAAACTTAGTGTACAAGATTTGTTTTTGGGTGCTTTGATTCAAGGCTTGATTTCTCTGGTTCGAGACTAAGAAGCTGGTCATTCCGTTTTTGTGTATCTATCTTATTGCTAGCCTTTTCTATCCGTGCATTGTAAGTTTCCACATCGGAAACTTTGCAAACCTCGCCGGATATCCACCCACAAACCCAAAATATCTTTTTGTGTTTTACCTCCTTGACCACAACCCAATTCTTGAGTATGGATGAATATTTTGAGGAAGATCACAAGAATGAAGGTGCCAAAATTAAAGTTTCATTTTGGGAGACCTCCAAGATGACATAAAGGGTGCGTGAAGGATCCCTAGAAGATTTCAAGTGTTTCTCTCTAGGAAAATTTAGGATTTTCAGTACCTACCTTGGCACAAAAACTTCGTCACCTCTTTGCCCGAGGACGTGCAATCGTCTAAGCATGGGGGGTGCTGCCAAGAAGGTAGGTACTAATGTAGTCTAGAGTTTAGGGGAGTAAAAAAAAGAAGAAAGAAAAAAAAAAGAGAAAAAAAGAAGAAAAAAGAAAAAAATGATGAAAACAAAGAAGAAAGAAAGAGAGAGAGAGAAGAAAAAAAATATGTGTATATATAAAAAACTCCTCGAATCTCTAGACGCATTAGGAATTTCAAGAAGATTCAAGATCAAGACCCATACTCATCTTTCCAACCATGTGCAATCCGATAACGAGGACTTTGTTTGTGCCTCGGGATCACTCTTTGCCATTTGCACATGTCCACTTATATCAAAAAGTGTGTGTTCATCTCTCCCCCCTCCTTGAAAACATTATTTTCCAATGACCTTTTTGACGAGGCTTGGTAAATCCATGAGAAGCTTGTCTTGTTTTGATAATATCCTGATTATAATATCTTGGTAGGACTAAACTTTTCCCAAAGCTCCAGATAAAGCCTTCCACTTATATAAAGTTTTGAGAGGGGAAAGGAGTAGAACAAATAGGCTTCAGAGACAAGATGAGATGAGAGTTCATGAGCAAGATGCAAGGAGGTTTAAATTTTTGAACTTGGTTTGGCTCTTTCTTCATCTTACACTTCATTTCAAAATTTCTGAGATTCATTCAAAATTTGGGAGCATGATTATTTACTTGTGGATGAACCTATTCGATATCCACCCTCCGTAGGGATGAAGGCTAGTACACTAAAACTCTAACAAATAAATTTAGAGAGCATTATGTTTTCTTCACGTATGATCAAGTGCAGGGTGTGAACAATGAAAGGCAACACTGATATCCATTGAAGGCTTACTCGAGGACGAGCAAGGTTTAAGCATGGGGGAGTTGTTGACGGTTGACTTTGACGCTCCTAGCCATGAGTTTAATTTCAATGTTGGCATTGATTTGATATCCGATCTAATGGTACTAACCCCCTTGATATAACAAGTTCACTCTTGCATGTGGTTTTTGGAGTATGTTGTTTATGCAGGATTTAAGCACCTAAATAAGTACTTTCGGGTAAAGTTCATCAAGCACTTTATGAGAAGATAATGAAGCCCGGCACAAGTCAAGACTCGAAGTGAACATGACTCCAATTGACCCAAGGACCAAAGCATGAAGCCGTAAAACTCCAGGGACCTAAACAGAAGATGCAGGAGCTTGTGCAACAAGTACCCTTATCTAAACCGCGGAGAAAATGACGTCAAGGGCCCACATGCAGAAGGGAGTTAATCAGCAATTACACGAGGAGCTCGCACGCGAAAAATGGGGCCGAACCGGGCCCAAAAGGCCCTGGGCCGACCTGCCCATGCCGACCGGCCTGGCCCATTTTCGGCCCGGTTCGACCTCCCCTTTGACCTAGTACCCCCTCGGGCTATTAAGAGTTGGGACGCAAAGAGCCACATGGAGATTGATTCGTCATCCGCCGCCACAAGACCGAGAACAAGAAGCAGATTGGATAGCGAAGGGAGCACTCGTGGCCTTCATCTACTTCGGAGGATTCTACACCATGACCAGCGCTACGATGTGTAATATTATGGGGTAAAGTCCTTGTTTGTCCTAGGGGTTGAAGGGGGATCTTGAGATGTAATCACCAAACCTTTGTTTTGGATCTATTTGCTATCATATTCTTGTTGATGGCGCCTCAATCGTATTTGCCGGCTGGCTTGCTTTGGGGATGCATCGCTCGTAGCTTCATGTATCGTGTTCCTCTTGTTCTTTATGCGATTACCGTCATGTAGTGACAGTGCGCGGGAGGGAAAACATATCGAGCTTGGTTCACACACTTAGTCTTGCATACCTAGAACACATCAACGTCTTGTGCACTTGGTGTTCGATCACGGATTACCCTCGTGTAGTGACTAGTACCCGAGAGGGAAAGGGTTGAACTCGGTGCACCTTTACCCTTGATAGATTAGATCGGGTAGTTCTTGCTAGGTGGTTACATCTCCAAGTGATCCTAGATCCCTTGGACAAGCTTTCTACACTCTTGTGATCTCTATACCTTTGCTCTCTACATTGTTTTCTTTAATCTAGATTAGATTAGTTTAAGTTCTTTACTTATACATACCTTCATTCGATAAAGAGTTTTAAATCAACGACATTAGTGCTTAGTTGAGCGTAGCAATCCACTTGTTCCACGGATTGATTAACCTTGGGGGATACTCTAAGGGAAAAGCTACAACCGACCCGTGCGCTTGCGGATCGTAATTTGACGCGTTATTTAATCGTCAACAATGTGCATGTGGGTGTGACAGGTTGCAAGAATTTTACCGATGACACAACAACCTCATGAGCAATTTCTAGTGAAGCATATGAGTCCACAAGCTTCTCATGAGAACACTCGAGTTCCTTGTGAGTTGCTTGCAAAGCCATATGCTCACTAGTGAGCTTTGCTAGTTGAGCTTCTAGCACATCATTAGGTTCTTCTTCTGCTTTTGCTCTACATGAAAAGGATTTGATATCATGATCATATTTGTTAGCCAATGATTCATACTTACAAACCAAGGAGGCGAGATCGGATTTGAGAAGTCCAAGATCTCTTGTCGGAGAGCTTGAGGCTTCGATCTTCTGGCTCTTTGCTCCCTTGGCCTGCCTCTTATTCTTGCTCTTCTTCTTGGCCACGAGGCAAGCACCTTCACCGTAGTAGGTTGAAGCGTCTCTGTTGGGGGCGGTTAGACCGCCCCTAGGGGGCAGTTTGACCGCCTCCCCTAGAGAGGCTCTACCCTTGCTTCTCTTGCCTCATTCTTCCTTGAGAGTTGATGCTTGATGATCAGTGGATGTTGTAGAGGTTGTGGGGCACATCTCCACTGGTTCATCTTCATCATCACTCTCAACTTCATCCCATTTGGTGTGAACTATCTCAAATAGCAATTCCCAAATAAGATGAGCATCTTCACTAATTTCCTTGCTCTTTAGGATGAGATGCTTTAGTTCTCTACATACACAACTACACAAAAGGTTAGTAATAACGGCATTGAGTTGCTTATTCTCCAATTCCTTTGGGGAGACACATGTCTCATCCTCCGGAAGGATACTCGCAACCATAATGCCCTCAACAGTAGGACCCAAAACCTTAAGTGCAATAAGAACATTGGAACGCCAAGAAGAGTAGTTTGAGCCATCTAGAGCTAGAGGCTCAAACGGTACCTCACAAGTAGTCGACATCGAAAAACTCCGAGCGGTTAAGCTCGAACCGGAGCACCAAGCTCTGATACCAATTGAAAGGACCTTGATGCCGCCTAGAGGGGGGTGAATAGGCGAGACGACCAAATAAAACTTTTCCCCCGAAACTTGAGCTTCACTGACACGGGCGGTTAGACCGCCCCTGCCTGGCGGTTAGACCACCCCTGGTGCACACAGCACAAAGGGAGAGGTTCAACCAGGTCTGGGGGCGGTTAGACCGCCTCCACGTAGTGAACCTGCAAAACACAACTCAAAGCATCTCTTAACTTCTAGCAAGAACCAAAGTTCTTGAGTGGCTCCTGTAGATGATCACATGCAGGGTAATTATCCTTGCACTCAAAGACAAGCACACCCAAGTAGATCGAGCGGAAGCAAAGTAAATATGCTAGAATTCAAACAAGTGAGGCAAACCACAAAGGAGAGATGAGGATTTGTTTCTCGAAGTTCACCGCCCACTAAGGAACGCTACGTCTCCGTTGAGGAGCTTGTAAGGGAGTTCTCCCACAACAAGCCGGGTCTCTTTCAACCACTTTCCTCCTTTTCCACTAAGGCGATCTTTTCCACAAAGAGGCAAGATCACAGCCCTCACAAACTTGCCGCTGCTCACCACAACCTTGGGAGCTAGCCGGCGACGCCTAGCCGTCTAGGAGGCGAACCTCCAAGAGTAACAAATGCTTCAAAGGCTTTCCGACACGAACCACAAGTGCTCAAGCTACGGGATGCTCTTGCTCAGCTCACATAAGCTCACAAAGGCTTAAACTCTCAACCCAACACTAGGATATGGCTTGAAAGGCAAATCTCACAAAGAGAGGGTTGGGGAGTGTTTCTATGGCTTTGGCTTATGAAAAACAGCAGGGGGAGCACCTCAGCAACCCTAGAACCAGCAGCCCCAACAAGTGGAGCTCGTGGGGTACTTATACCCCTCACAAGGAAAACTAGCCGTTAGAACTCTGGCCAGGGCGGTTAGACCGCCTGGTCAGGGCGGTTAGACTGCCTGCCTCCGGCCAGTTTGAAAAACTAGCCGTTGGCCTGCCAGGGGCGGTTAGACCTCCCCCCCGGGCCGGTTAGACCGCCCTGGGCAGAGAGAGCCCAAAAACCCTTCTTTCTTCTCACAAGCACTCCAAGACGTGTTGAAGTGGCTAAGGTTGGGTTAGAGGTTTGTTAGACTACTCAGGAACTCTCTCAAGGCTAATTCTCACTTAGGTCAACTAATGAGCATTTTTGATCTTTTGTCTTAGAGCTAATGTTACATCCCTCTTGATAGTACAGCATTCCTAAAACTCAAGAATAAATAAGAAACTGAGTTAACCACTTGAGCTTGTAGATCTTCAAACTTGCCATACTTTTGCAATTCCAACTTGAGGACTTCCAACATTGTCGATGTCTTGAGCAAATCCATACTTGAGCTAGTGACTTAGGATTTTCCCTTTTCGCATAAGAGTGCTCACTTTAATCCTTAAGTCACTCCATATTGCCAATCATAACTTATTGATGTGTTGCAATGCTTCCCTCGGTTAAGGCTTGGAATGATACTTGGAGACCCCACGGATGCTAGAACTTCACCTTAGCAAAACACTAATGGCGGCCGGGCCAAGACCCCAAAGATTGCTTAGTCCCTCACCCTAGTCACCTCAGTTGATCTCTTCATCACTTACCCTATCCACTTTGAGTTCCACTTTGCTTCATCCATAATTAAGTTCTATTTGAAAATCCCACTTCAAATACTTGTTCTTGATTTGTTCTTGATTGACAACGAATATGCAAGCTTCCATTTAAGGACCATTAAGTCTATACTCATCCTTGTGTCCTCTTTCAATTACCACATGAAGCCTTGCACTTTAACTTGAGAGAATTACCAATTTCTCTTTGTATGATCCTTTTTATTTTTAGTCAAGCTACCACATTCCTTGGAGACATGTAATTTATCTTCGCAAAATATCCCCAATGTATAAATCCACTTATTGCTTGACATTAACCACTTTGCACAAAGATCATACACTTGCTTGCCTTTAATTATTGTGAGCCAAATAATATCCATTTAAATAAACAACAATTGTAGCTCATGAATAAATAATAAAAACCTGCTCACAATCTCTAGACAAAACAAGTTAGACCTTTAATCGTTTTGTCATTCAATTCACCAAAATCCACTTAGGAGCATAGATGCACTTTCACCGGGCACTCCCGGGTGTTGTGCCCCCCATTCTCGATGGACGATGTGGAACGTCTTGGAGCCGTTCTTTCCGCGCTGGGGAGCCGCTTCCGCTTTGGATTGGCCCTCTGGGGGCCCTCGGGACCCACCCGCCGTCTTCTCCCTCTTCCGGTCGTCCCGACGCTCCTCCCGGCTGTCCTCCCGTCTCTCACCCTGTCCCCTGGGAACGTCAATAGTGTGGACTTCCCGGACAGGCCGGGAGGAGGAGTCCCGCTTCCGACGAGGTTCGTCCTGCTCGGAGCGCCGTTCGTGCTCCCGATCCTTTGTCTTTCGATCGTCTTAGTGGGGACGGTGCTCCCCGGCTTTCTTTCGCTGCTTCTCTCGCAGCTCGTCGTCCTCTGCCCACGCGTATTCTTCCATCTTCCTCATCAGTGCTGACACCGTCTGAAGGGGTCGGCGGGATAGGCGGGATCGAAGTGAACCGTGGAGAAGTCCCTCCTAGGCGGCGTCAATGATGGTACGCTCGCTCAGTCTGCTTGCCTGGCACTTGACGTTCACGAAGCGGCGGACGAAACTCTGAAGGGTCTCGTTCCTCCCCTGCTTTACAGCGAAGAGGTGCCCCGAGGTGACGGGGTCATCGTAGTTGCCCTGGAAGTTCTCCAGCATCAGCTCCCAAAGCTGCTCCCAGGAGTGGATCTTCCCGGCGTCCAAGGTGGTGTACCAGGTACGAGCGATCCCAGTTAGGGATGGCAATGGGGCGGGGCGGGGCCGGGGGAATGCTCACCGTCACCGCCCTGATCCCCGATCTCTGTCCCCCGCCCCGTCCCCAAAACCTCTATCGGGGGGAAAGTTGCCCCGTCCCTGACCCCGTCGGATCCCCGAACCCCGTCGGAGTCCCCAGGGGGATGAGCAGCCAGTACATTCGAATGAAACAAAGATCGAGCAAAAAATTGCAAAATGTGGCAGATAAGCACAATGAGCAAATCCACGAGACAACTTCCAAACATTGAATTAAGATTATAGAAGCTTTCATGCTGCAGCTGTACTCCACGAGGTAACAAAATGCCCACACGTACACAAAAGACAACACTAAATCACAAGAGTTGGCAGCTAGCTTGCTGCTTGCCAGTCGCCAGCAGCACGGCGAGTCGGCGACACCTCCACACAGAAGAGATGACGTGTCTAGGGTCTGGCCCTCACGACCAGGCGGTAGCTCACGGCCAGGCGGCCTCGCCTTGCGTCACGCTTGTCAACCTGTCGCTCGTGGCCTCGCGCATGACGGCGAAAGTGAGATGAGAACGCAGGACTGCAAGAGCGAGGCGAATGAATGGAGCGCTGGGTGTGGCGACGGCGTCCGCCTGACGGGATTGGGGATAAGATTAGGGTTTGCTGGTGGCCGAAAGGTTGGGATTTATATACATACGTCGGTGTATTGGGCTGTTGGGCTGCCATTTTACATGGGGCACAAGCAGTCACGGGTCTCCACGGTGTCCCCGTGGGGAGCAGATCGCCCCCGTCCCCACCCCGGTAATGTTTCGGGGCCCCGCCCCGCTTCCCTTGTGGGGGAAAATTTGCCTCCATCCCTGCCCCATTCAGGTCGGGTCTCAACAGGGATCCATCCCCGCGGGGAAAATTGCCATCCCTAATCCCGGTGACAGCCATCACGAAGCTTTTGGCCATGGTGAACTCACCTTCGCCCACGGACTAGATGGCCACCTCAAAGCTCATGAGGAACCCTACTGGGTTGGTCTTCCCGTCGTAGGGCGTGATCTGAGGCATCTTGAAACCCTTAGGCCAGCTGAGCGACTGGAGGGGCGGAGCCAGAGGTGACTTCGGGTCGTGGACCCCTCCACGTTTCGAGGGCGTCCCGGTGCGATCTTGGTCCAGGGACCGAGGGGTTCCCGACTGCCCTTCTCGGAGCTTTCTCGTGGTGTATTTCCGGTGTTGAGGTTCTCCAGGAGCTTCTTCAGCTCACGCGCCTTTCGATTCGCCTCCGCCCTCCTTCGGAGGTACTCCTCCTCCCTTCGTCCAGCCTCCCGGTCGATCTCCTCCCGAGTGGTGGAATCTTGCTGCCCCGCCCTCCTGCGCGCCTCCCGGACCTGGGCTTGAAGGTCCTCCACTTCCTGCTCCGTGTTGAGGGCCTCCCGCTCTTCCGTGAGGCGTCTTCGTCTTCCCCCTGCATCAAAGAGGGGTCTTCGGCTTCTTCCGGGTCCTCCTCCGCCCCCTACCGATGGCTTTCCGGGTTCGCTGCATCCGGAAGACGAGGCGGCTCCCCTGAGGAACCCGAGGTGAGGGCTCCGGCCGCATCACCTTCCGTCGGAGGTGGCTCGCTCTGAGACTCCTCCATGGCTCCCTTCCCCTTCTTCTTGGCCGGAGCCATTTTGGCTTTTCTCAGTCACACACGTCCCCATGGACGGCGCCAACTGTTGGTGGTTACAATAGCCCAAACAGTAAAGGAGTGGGCTCTTAGTCCGCGTGATGCTGCCCAGAAGAGCTACTAGGGGACTGAGTGGCTAGTAGGGTGAGTATATTGCAACTTAGGAAAAATTACATGGGGTTGGCCCCCTCTTTTATAAGCACGAGGTGCCCCGGTACAATGTCTGTTTTACCCCCGGTACGGCCCCGGTATAATGTCCGAATTACCCCGGTATGGCCCCGGTGCGGACTCCTGAACCTAAACCCTAGAGCGGGGGAAAAATGGTCTTTCCCCTTTCTCGGGTCCTCTGCCCACGTGATGCTACGGTGCCGGGTGGTCCCCTCTGACGCCTTCCTCTGGAACCTCTTCTAGCTTTGTCTTCCGCCCGGGTGATCTTCCGGCTCTCCCCGTGCAGAGGCCCTCCGTCTCGTCTGCTCCTCCGGTGCCTCTCTCTGCACGGCACCCGGAGGGGGCGTCGTACTTTCCGGGCAACAATGCCAGTGGGCCCACCGTTGCAGGGGGGCCTTCTCAATGGGCCCGAGAGTGGCCCACCAGGACGCTTGGGCCCCTCCTCTCGATCCCCAACACAGGGCAGAGGCCGCTGCCGTCCTAGGGGAGGTCGGTGCCACCGCAGATCGAGGCCTGGTCTTCCGACCGCCGCAGATCGAGGCCGGCGGCCCGGTGCATCATTGAGGTCGCCGTGGAGAGACGGGAAGGAGGCGTTGGGGGTAGGTGGGGTGAAAGAGAGGGAATAAAGAAGGAAAGGAGGCACGGTGCGAGTTAATTAAGAGGCAGAGCATGGCATGTGGGTCCCACATATTGGTAGTTGGTATGGAGTATGTGATATAAGGGATGATGAGTGCGGAAAAATTGGTACTGAACTGTAAAATCTTGATGACCAGGCCTTTTAAGGATGAAAATAGAGTATATGCGGATAGCCTGAGAGCCGGAAATTTCACACCATGGCCCGCGATGATGATATGTTGTTTTGAATGTTGTTGTACGTGCAAGCTGAGGTGGAGTAGCGAAGGCAACCCTGCAAGAATACCGATGTGATCTTCCTTGGGTACTACTACACTGCTACCACCTCCCTAACCCAAAGTTTTAGGTCATGGAGGCCACGAAGCTTACCTATCCACTTGGGAATACCAGAAAACAACATCCTTGCTTTAAGATCAAGACATTAAAGATGAGCAGAGAATCGGGACAATATGTTGAAATATTAGGCAATTTCCAGATTAAAACCAGAATATAAATCATGACGAACTGATCAACTAGATTAATCATGTGTAGAAAACTCATATCACAGATCATAGCAACTAGTGTAATCACGATTCATACACTAGACAGACAAAGCAGATTGATCATGATGAACAAATAAAACCACAGCAAGATGAGAATGTACCCAAAGGCAGGGCGGTTGCCGGGGGCAACCGATGCGCCGTTATCCTCTGGATTAGTCATACTAATCATGGGAGGACCTCAATTGATGTAGTCGTACAATGTCGATGCAGGAAGATGTACGCAGTGTAGTCCCTCGAACGATCGCTAGGAAGTAGTCGTACAGTAGGCCACCGAGAAGTAGATGAAGTAGTCATTTGGGAGCAGTCGCGCAAAGAGCGCTTCCCAAAAACCTTATTCGCCTTCTCCCGGTGCAGGATCGCAAAGATGACGGTTCTGGAGACCTGCTCGCCCGATCGCAGGTGCACGCGAACGATCAGGCTGGAGTCTTGGTGACAGCGGCGCAGCAGTAAGCAGAGGCAAAACTCTAGTTGTTGATTTGATACGTTTTAGCGTGGCCGGTGGTCTACTTATATAGTCCGGGAAACCGACCTCGTGAAACACAATCACGAGTAGAACTCTGAGTTGAGTCCGTTTAGGACTCAGCAAACCAAAAGACCAAAAACTGCAAAAGGAGACCACACTCCCGCAAGGCGAGAAGTCGGATTTCGGCGGACCATTCACAAAGGTGCCGTGCGCCCGCGCCCTTCGCCCCGCCTGGCCCGGCGAGGCGAGGCAAGCGAGCGCGCGCGTGTGGACTTCCTTTCTCCTCCCCATACTAGTCTTTAGAAGATAAGAATAACTTCCATATATAAGTTGGTTCCCTCCACCTTCCACTAGCAAGGTGGCACTAAAGGATTCCACTACTCCCCTATGCACTCATATGTATGGGCCTTTGAGATTTTAGGAATTTCTGAATTAATTGTTGGGCCAAGCCCATATAAATTCCAACAATCCCCCACCAGATCTCAAATGCCCATTTAGAGATTTACCTGTTCTCACTACTGTTCGATATACCAGTGTTTCGGTAGAGACTGTTAAGTTGAACTTCCGCCTAGAACTTCAAGCTACACTTATCCACAACTTGAACAATGGACTACACCTTGAATTACAAGTTTTGTGCGAACAAGCTTTACTCAAAGCCAAACTAGTACTTGGCTGCCAGTAGCCTTACCCCGTGGGTGGAGCATATACGTCATACTCCTTAGTCTCTTCATGAGTTTACTAGAGATCACCTAAGTCTCATAGACTGCGACGTTTAACAGTCAAGCTCATATAGGTATGTTCTTTCAAGAATGCTCTTTAGGACAGCATCTTCACTTGTTAAAGTCAATAGAACATATTAAGGCATGCTTGCCAACCTACCTCACAGTGCCTCATTGCTCTGAGAGTATTACATCTTCACATAGAGAGGGTTATCATTATACTCTCCTCAGATTACCAATAGCTTGTTTTTCCCAGGTCCTTAGTCACGGGATCTCCGATCAAAAAGGTTGGGTTACTACTACTGTAAACTCACATGGGTCTCATACCCATCTCCCTAGATGCAATTTCTATCACATTCCGTGATAGCCCTTTTGTAAAGGGATCTGCCAGGTTTTTGTCTGTTTGTATATAAGATACAGTAATGACTCTGGAGTTTCTCAACTTCCTAACAGTCTTCAAACGTCTTTTAACGTGTCCTGTTGACTTCGCATTATCCTTAGCACTATTCACTTTAGTGATTACTATTTGATTATCACAGTTCATAAGGATAGCCGGTATTGGTTTTTCAACCACCGGCAAGTCAGACAAGAGCTCACGCAGCCACTCTGCCTCTGCAGATGCTGTATCCAAAGCTGTAAGTTCAGCTTCCATGGTTGATTTAGTCAAAATAATCTGTTTGCAAGACCTCCATGACACTGCGCCACCTCCAAGGGTAAAGACATACCCACTAGTGGCGTAGATTTGATCAATATCAGAAATCCAGTTCGCATCACTATATCCCTCTAGCACAGCTGGGTGCCTGAAATAGTGAATCCCATAGCTCATCGTACCTTTAAGATAACGCAAAACCCTTTCTAGTGCATGCCAATGATCATCACCCGGGTTGGACATGTACCTACTCAACTTGCTCACAGCAAAAGAGATATCTGGTCTAGTTGCGCTAGCAAGATACATGAGTGAACCAACAATTTGAGAGTACTTCAATTGATCTCTGGTATCATTCTTGTTCTTTCGCAATGTCACACTAGGATCATAAGGTGTTGGAGAAGGCTTGCTGTCCATATAGCCAAAACGGCTCAAGACCTTCTCAACATAGTGAGATTGTGATAGAGTAATCCCACTCTCTTCCTTAATCAACTTGATGTTTAGAATTACATCAGCTTCCACTAGATCTTTCATGTCAAAACTCTTTGACAAGAATGACTTAACTTCATTTATAATATCCATGTTTGTTCCAAAGATTAGAATATCATCTACATATAAGCATAGTATAACGAAATGACCCCCACCATATCGATAATACACACACCTATCAGCTTCATTAATGACATAGCCCGCACTAGTTAAAGTAGTGTCAAACTTCTCATGCCATTGTTTGGGAGCTTGTTTCAAGTCATACAAAGATTTCAGTAATTTACACACCTTCTGCTCTTCACCTTTTACTACAAACCCATCAGGCTGATCCATATAAATCTCCTCATCCAACTCTCCATTAAGAAAAGTTGTCTTCACATCCATCTGATGGACGATCAGACCATATGAGGCAGCCAAGGATAGTAGTACTCGAATAGTGGCCATTCTAGCAACAGGTGAATAAGTATCAAAGAAATCTTCGCCTTCCTTTTGAGTATAACCTTTAGCCACAAGTCGGGCCTTGTACTTGTCAATAGTACCATCAGGCCTAAGCTTCTTTTTGAACACCCACTTACAACCAATTGGTTTACAACCGAATGGTAGTTCAGATAACTCCCAAGTTCCATTAGAAAGAATCGAGTCCATCTCACTACGAACTGCTTCTTTCCAATCATCTGCATCTGGAGATGCATATGCCTCTATAATAGAGGTAGGAATATCATCCACAAGGTACACAATGAAATCATCACCAAAAAATTTTGCAATCCTTTGTCTCTTGTTCCTCACAGGAACTTCATTGTCATCCATCTCAAGTGTTTGCTCAAATGACTCAACAGGAGACTCAATAGGTATAGTATTATCAGGAGCTATTTCAGTGGAAAATTTAGCATTACTACGCATATCTTTCATAGGAAAAATATTCTCAAAAAATGTAGCATCACGAGATTCAAAAATTGTATCAACATGCATATCAGAAACTTCAGATTTTACTACTAAAAATCTATAAGCAATGCTATTATGAGCATATCCTAGAAAGACACAATCTACCGTCTTTGGTCCAAGCTTACGCTTCTTTGTAATTGGAACATTGACTTTCGCCAAACATCCCCACGTGCGTAAATATGAAAGTCATGGTTTCCTTCCAACCCAAATCTCATATGGTGTTGTCTCTTTACTTTTGTTCGGAATTCTATTCAGGACATGACTTGCAGTCAAAATAACTTCCCCCCACCATGCCTTAGATGAACCAGCAGTATCTAACATGGCGTTCACCAAGTCAGTCAATGTGCGGTTTTTCCTCTCGGCAATCCCGTTGGATTCAGGAGAATAGGGAGGTGTCCTCTCGTGAATAATACCATGTTCCGCACAAAACTCATCAAATAATATAGGAAAATATTCACCACCACGATCTGACCTTAGACGTTTAATCTTTCTTTCTAGTTGATTTTCAGCCTCAGCCTTAAAGATTTTAAAGTAGTCTAAAGCCTCATCTTTAGTTTTCAGCAAGTAAACATAGTAATACATAGAAGCATCATCAATTAACGTCATGAAATATCTCTTTCCACCTTTAGTCAACACACCATTCATCTCGCATAGATCAGAATGAATGAGTTCTAGAGGTGCCAAGTGTCTCTCCTCCGCTGCCTTCTGAGGCTTTCGAGGTTGCTTAGATTGCACACAACTATGGCACTTAGAACCTTTGGCAATGGTGAAATCTGGTATTAACCGCAAGCTAGATAAATGTGACATCAAACCAAAATTCACAAGACATAGACAAGCATGCCAAACACTTGAATTATCACTAATTGTGCCACAAATATGATTGACTGACTTATTACAAAAATCTGCTAAACTTAGGCGAAACAAGCCTCCGCAATCATAGCCTTTACTAAATTGTCCATGCTTAGACATAACTACTTTATTGGACTCTAACACTACCTTAAAACCATCTCTTAATAAAAGAGAAACGCTAACAAGATTCTTGCGAATAGTAGGGACATGCTGCACGTTCTTCAGCTGCACGATCTTGCCCGAAGTAAACTTCAGATCTACCGTACCAACACCACGAACAGAAGCATGTGACCCGTTCTCCATCAGAACGGAAGAACCTTGGAGCAATTGGTAAGAAGAAAATAAAGAGACATCAGCACACACGTGAATATTAGCACCCATATCAAGCCACCAACTAGGTGATTGAAACACCGAAAGTACGGTAGGAAGACTACCATACCCGTCATCGGCATTGGTTGCAGTCACGAGGTTGACCTTTTTCTCTTTACGGTCTGCATGCTTTGGATAATCCTTAGCAAAATGTCCTAGTTCACCACAAGTGAAACAAGACATCTCAGACATATCTTTTTTCTTCTTCTTAAAGGTAGTAGTTGCTTTGGCATTGAAAGACTGTTGTTTCCCCTTTCCTTTGTTCTTGCCTTTGAAATTTCTCTAGACAAAGTGGACGTTATGATCCCATAAAGGATTTGTGTCTCGTATATGCATCATTGAATCAAATAGATGATTTAAAAGCACATTACGCACAACTCCCATAAAGATATCATTGGCTTTCTGGAATTTACTCCAATCTTTATCAGAGATGTCTCCCTCGAGTAAGCCATCTTTGACCCAGAAAACTTCCATGGCAGTAAGCCAATCCGTGATCTTAACAGACCACCTCTTAAAGTGCGCACCAGAGAACTTCTCCGTCCTCAGCGCATCAACAAAACTAGCCATAGGTACTGAAAAGACCTGTAATAAGGTTTTTGGATTATTGAAATATTAGGCAATTTTCAGATTAAAACCAGAATATAAATCATGATGAACTGATCAACTAGATTAATCATGTGTAGAAAACTCATATCACAGATCATAGCAACTAGTGTAAGCACGATTCGTACACTAGACAGACAAAACAGATTGATCATGATGAACAAATAAAACCACAACAAGATGAGAATGTACCCAAAGGCGGGGCGGTTGCCGAGGGCAACCGATGCGCCGTTATCCTCTGGATTAGTCATACTAATCGTGGGAGGACCTCAGTTGATGTAGTCGTACAATGTCGATTAGGGATGGCAATGGGGACACGCAACCCGTTAACCCGCGGGTAAAAACCCTATTAGGGTGCGGGTATGGGCAAAATTCCCCCCACGGGTCTATTAATGGGTAATTTTCTCACCCGTCGGGTGAAGCGGGTGCGGGTGTGTTCTCACGTGCCCCATACCCGATACCCGGTGGGTCCCCCATCTAAGGTATATAAGCACAACAAACCCTAATTATTCCTCAACTCCTTTCTCCTTATCCGCCGCCGCCCCCCTCTTCTCTCGTTCTCTCCACTCTCCAGAGAGCCCCGGACCCAATCGATCCCAACCCTGGTCCCCAGCCGCCTACCCCCGTACCCCGTCACCCTAGCACCAGTGCACCACCCTTCCTATCGTCCTGCACCCTGTCGAGGAGCACTGCTAAGGAAGAAGGTGCACGACACATCGTGCTCCAACTCCATGACCGGGGGCAACGCGATGTGCGTTCGGGCGACTCCGGGATTTGGGAGCAGCGGCGGCGGGATTTGGGAGCAGCGACGGCGTTGGGGAACAGCCGCGGCGGCAGGATTGGGGAACAGCACCGGTGGCGGGATTAGGGAGCGGCGGCGGAGCTGCTTGAGTTGGAAGCGGCGGCGGGATTGGGGAATAGCCGCGGCGGTGAGATTGGGGAACAGCTGCGGGATTGGGAAACGACGGCGGGGCTGCGGGAGTTGGAAGCGGGGGCGGGCGCAAGATGGGGATGCGGCGCGGCGCGGCGCGAGGTGGCAGTCTAGTGGGTGCGGGTCACCCGATGGGTACCCGTTACCCGTGTGGGTGGCGGGTCTGGGGGATTGTGAGACCCGCGACGGGTGGTGGGGCGGGTGGCGGGTGTTGAAATCCTGGCGGGTGGCGGGTGTGGTTTTCTGCCCCCCACCGGGTTTCCCACCCGCTGCCATCCCTAATGTCGATGCAGGAAGATGTACGCAGTGTAGCCTCTCGAACGACCGCCAGGAAGTAGTCGTACAGTAGGCCACCGAGAAGTAGATGAAGTAGTCGTTTGGGAGCAGTCGCGCGAAGAGCGCTTCCCAAAAACCTTATTCGCCTTCTCCCGGTGCAGGATCGCAAAGACGACAGTTCCGGAGACCTGCTCGCCCGGTCGCAGGTGCACGCGAACGATCGGGCTGGAGTCTTGGCGACGGCGGCGCAACAGTAAGCAGAGGCAAAACTCAACTTATATAGTCCGGGAAACCGACCTCGTGAGGCAGAACTCTGAGTTGAGTCCGTTTAGGACTCAGCAAACCAAAAGACCAAAAACTGCAAAAGAAGACCGCGCTCCCGCAATGCGAGAAGTCGGATTTCGGCGGACCATTCACGCAGGTGCCGTGCGCCCGCGCCCTTCGCCCGGCGAGGCGAGGCAAGCGAAAGCGCGTGTGTGGACTTCCTTTCTCCTCCTCATACTAGTCTTTAGAAGATAAGAACAACTTCCATATATAAGTTGGTTCCCTCTACCTTCCACTAGCAAGGTGGCACTAAAGGATTCCACTACTCCCCTATGGACTCATATGTATGGACCTTTGAGATTTTAGGAATTTCTGAATTAATTGTTGGGCCAAGCCCATATAAATTCCAACACAATATGCTCCATTCATGACCAAACAACGTATTTGGAAACCTAGGTACGGATAGGATGATTTTTTTGAGGTCGAGGCTGCTGGAACAAGAAAGTCTTTCAAGGGAAGATCGCAGTGCAGTTACATAAGACCTGAAGCTCTCTCAAGTTGGTTAGCTCGCCAAGGGACAGCATACTGAAAAACTAGCTTCCAGAGGCATCAAAAGGCACCATCCTATCGGAAGGACCTCGTTTTTCATTTTACTTTACCGACATGTAGAACTCTTGTTGGTTTATGTCGTTTTTGCAAGCTTATGTCATCACAAAAATGTCATGTATCAAGGAATGCCAATTTCTTTTTTTGTCAAAGTGACAACTTTTATGACATTCCGTTATTTTGTCACTAAATGTGCTCGGGTGTGAAATTTTACGACGATTTAAAGTCAGGAACGTCATAGATTAATGATGGTAAAATTGTGCCACCAAAGTTTTGTCACTAGTCGGCATTTTTTTAGTGAAAGCTTAACAATAGTTTTAAAAAATTAGTTATGTGTATTGAAAATAATTAGTTATATTTTTATTGTTCCTACCAAATAATAAAAGAATAAATATCTATAATTTTATTAAAAAAACTGCGGTAGCACTCAAATGCAGCGTGTGTCCCACCAAATATGTACGGGTCCCTCAATGTGAGTTCCACCTAACAATATGTGGGTCCCACTTTACAGTGGGTCCCATCCGAACATGCATGGATCTCATGTTAGGTCATCGTCGGGCCTCCTCTCAACCTAGGCCGTACGTACGTAGCGCGATTTGATGATCGAGGAATTGCGAGTGACGTGGCGCAATATGGTGATGGAGCTTGGCTTAGCTTTCAAATAAGAGATTTCATTGTTGAAATGGAAGCAGGAGTATGTTTTTTTTTAAAAAAAAACAAGGCAGAACACCTCCATCAGTGTAGACGTGTAGTCAATTTCACAGGTTGGATCATGTCCAAGTTGATAATTAATTACTCCCTCTGTTTTTGTGTATAAGGCGCAAGCACACATGACACGATCTCTTAAATTATACTTTGACCACTAATTTCTCTTATATTATTTTATTTATGGTTATGGATTTGTAATCATTGGAAATCACATTTGATTATAAATTCAACTGTGTCAAATTTACATTACAAAACTTTAAAATGATAGGTAAATTATTGGTCAAAGATTATAAAATTTGAATCTTGTTATGCTTGTGGGCCTTATAAATAATAATGGAGGGTGTAGCTCATTGAACTAGCTCCTAGGAACATCCTCTGCATCAGTTTTACGGATTTTACTCGCAAAACCTTCAGCTATCCAAAAATTCGTAAACTTGAACTATGGTGTGAGTAACACAACGCAACCAGACAAGCATAGGGTTCCATTGCAGAGGAGAATTCTTCTCTTTATCTTTTTCCTCGCCAAGGAGAGCTTTACCGATTCCTAAATAACGCACCTGTAATAAATTAAAGTTGAAAATAAAGTCCGGAGAACTGCTTTTTAGGACACGACACAGCAATCATTACAAAACGCATGGCATGTGATTTCTGCAATTCTGCTCTTTTTAGGTTCTCTCTATGACTTTATGTATGGAGATGAACGTTTGAAAATGGTACGTGTAGATTCAACAAGTTAGTATTATAATATATAATAAATTTTATTATATACCAAAGTGATATTATTGGATTTGTTTATTCTTGTTGTTTAAGAAGGTCTGAGGGGGTGTTTGGATGGAGGTGACTAAAATTAGTTTGACTAAATTTAGTCACTTTGAGGGACTAAATTCCCCAAAAGGTGAGACTAAATGGTGACTAAAACTAGTGTAGCTAAAAATTGTTTTAGTCATCTCTCCTCATTTACTCATCATGCATGGGAGAGAGAGAAGGGAGGGGGAGAGAGAAAAATCTTGACTTTAAGCGCACTCTCAGTACGACTCTACATAGAGTCTAAGAGCATCTCGAAGAGTCTTTCTAAATTTTACTCTCTAAATCATCATTTAGAAAGTCATTTGCATGAAAATCGTTTTGTATATCTTTTCACGTTTCAACAACTTTTTTTTTCTTATGCGCACTCTAGAGAGTCATTCTCGTCTTCTATATTTGACTAGCGAAAAATCCAGAATAGAAGATGGCTATATTTGGACCACCATTTAGATAAGCTGTTGGAAGACATTTTTTCACCAAAATCTCTATTTCTATTACTTAGAAAGAAAATAAGGCGGCACGTGGAGGCTGGAGAAGGCGGGACGGCGACGGCCTTCCTCGGCCTTCTCCCTCTCCTATCTGTTCCCCGGCGATGGAGAGGGGCCTGCGGCGGAGGAGCAGGGGCCTCGCAGCGGCGGCCCTTCCTCCCCTCTTCATCGAGATGGGGGCCACACACTCGCCTCCGACGACGCCGTCGCCGTGATGGAGCAGTTCAGGCCTAACAGCATCGCGTAGAGCTCGGTGGCCCGCCCTTCAGTGACGGTGGTAGTGGCGAGAGCTCAGACCCGGAGGACCCGACGACGGAGCGGTTGGTGACGAATGCGGGATTGCGGGAAGGAGGCCGGGGCCCGCGCGCGAGAGGATGAAGGAGCCCGGCAACTGTGCTGGGAATGAAGGATATGGGAGGCTCCGCCGTTTTCCCAGTGCTTCTGCAAGCCGCCGCTGCATGGGGGAACTTTATCTGTCTCCTCCAGGAGACGGATAAAGGCCCCAGTGCGGATGGTCTAATACTCTTTAAATCTCACTTTAGTCTCATCTTTCAAACAAAGAGGTGACTAGAGACCACTAATCAGACTAGTTTTAGTCATGAGACTAAAACGTATCAAACGCCCTCTAAATATATGGTTAGTGCATCAGACGCTTCCACGTACTTACTCCTCTTTTTCAGGGAAAAAAGAAAAGAACCAAGCATTCAAGTCCATAAGTAGGAGCACGATATCGGCCGCATGCAGTAGTTGCCCATACATGCCCAGCAGCTGAAAACCTTCCAACACCCCCACCAGGCCAGGCAGCCAGCCAGATAGGGAGAATGCGGTTCCTTTTCGGCCTCTGGTTGTTACTTGCAGCCATGGTTACAACTCTGATGGCGATCCTCGTAACCATGATTGCAAACTCAGTTCTCTCCATTATATGGATGCTCCTCAAGAATGCTACCAAGCACCTTGGCACGGCTGGCTTAGAGCTGTGGGTGATGCTGACAACAGAGATGTTCGTGATCAGGTTCCTCCTGGACTTCTTCGGGCCATGGTACACCGACAGCTGCATGACGTGCGTCGTCCTCACCATGGAGACGCTCAACTACACCATGGTGCACTACACGATGGGATTGATGCAGCTGTCGGCGGGGAGGGTGAACGACTACTTCCAGGTGTGGGCGGTGCTGCTGGTCACCCTGCAGTACAGCGTGAAGATCGGGCGCCCCTACACCCGGTCCAAGCAGGTCCCGCTGCAGGACCTGGTGTCCTCCTTCTGGGCGGCAAATCTCATCCGTGTGCAGACCTTCTTCTACCTCCGGATCTCCCTCTGGACGCTCTGGGCTCTGAATGCCGCGCGCATCATCGCCTACTTCTCCGCCTCCGACAAGGCTGAGGCGATCAACCAGGAGAGCACGAGGATTGTCGCCGACTACATGAGCTACGAACACGAGCTCGCCGCCGCTGATGATGATGCTACCGGCGGCGGCGGCGACGACGAGGGAACATTCAACATGAAGCGGTACAAGTATGTGGTTCTCGGAGAAGACAAGGCACTCAAGGGTCTCGATGATGATCCCGCTGCAGCTGCGCCAGCACGACGACAGGAACAAGTAGTGCAGAGAAGAAGGCGTGTTCTTTGGCTGGAGCCCAAGAAGCATGCAAAACTTATCACCGTCGACAAGATATGGGAGCATGTCGTTGACGGTGAGGCGAACCGGCTGAGGGACTTGTGCCTCTCATTCTCCCTGTACAAGCTCCTGCGCCGCCGGTTCTACAATCTCCCCATACACGAGGCCGTTCTGCGGGGGCCGGCCAAGAAGATAAAAAAACTTGTCTTCGGCTACATCCTGCACGGCGATGCGGAGAGGGCACTCCGCATCGTGGCGGCGGAGCTGTCCTTCCTCCAGGACACGTTCTACAGCAAGCGCGCCGCCCTGTTCGCCGCCGGGTTCCCGGCCGCGAGCCTGGCGCTCTCTCTGCTCCTGGTTGCGGCGGCGGGGTACGTCGCGTACGCCGTCCACTACGTACCCGGCAGGATGGCCGAAGCGGACCGCGGCAAGATCACCCACGGTCTGTTCATCACCCGCATCATCATCGGCCTCATCATCGTCAAGGAGGTGATGGAGATCTACATGTATGCCTTCTCGCAGTGGGCCAAGGTCCTGATGCTATGCAACTACGCCGAGCATCGGGGCTACCGGCACCGCCGGCTTGTGGCGGCGGCGATGCGGGTGGTGCTCCGCCTCATGAGATGGCGCAGCTGGGACGAGAGGATCCGTCAGCTGAATCTTCTGGCTTCGTCTCGTGTGGTGAAGCTGGGCGGGTTGAGGGTGCTGCACTATGGAGGGCCCCAAGCCATCAAGCTGGAGGCATCCACAAAGGAAGCCATCTTCGAGTCCTTGAAGAGGCTGGAGCGGAACCCGGAGGGGTTAGGCTCCTACTTGTCGAATGCATGGGGAGAAGTGCAGGGTGAGTTGCGGCGGGCGGACAGGCTCGAGGCAGACACGCACAAGATACTTGTTTGGCACATCGCCACCTGCCTCTGCGAGATCCAACTCTACGAGAACTTCCCGGCACTGTCCATCAAGACTCGCGGGCCGTGGCCGTTTGCCAAGAAACCGAGAGGTGCCGACGGCGATTCCCAGCACCAGCAATTGGTGGAGCACTACGCGACCGCGTGCAGCTTGTCCAACTACTGCGCGTACCTGGTGACGCAGCGCCTGGTGCCGGACAATCGCCTCGTTGCCGACAAGGTCCTCGGGGAGGTGCGCCTGGAGATCATCGGCGTCATCTTCTCCGGTCGGGTCATATCCCTGCCCTGGCCCAGGAGATCCGTGCCAAGGACATACATGCGAGGCGTGTTTACCCGGTTCATGGAGGAAGCCGAGCGTAACAGGGATGATACCCTGACAAGGAAGGGCGCCAGGCTCGCCAAGCAGCTCATGCTTATGCCCATCCGGCCATCAGGGGAGGACTTGGTCGTCCTGTGGGAGAAGCTGGCGACGTTCTGGACGGGTTTCCTCCTGCACCTGGCAGCTTCGACCGGGGCAGCCAAGCACAAGACACGCCTCGCCGGCGGCCAGGAGCTCGTGACCCACCTGTGGGCGCTGCTGTCCCACGCCGGCTTCCTCGGGAAAACCAGGCACGGCCACCAGGACCCGGACGACGCCGTTGTGGTGCAGCAGGACGACGTCGACCCGACCAGCGGATGATGATGATGATCCAATCCGAATCCATCCCATCACCCGCCAAGCTGCTCGAATGCAGCACCGCGTCTTTTTATTAATTTGTTGCTTGTATGTTCGTTCGTTGGTTGGTTAAGATATAAGTATGTTTTGTTTCTTAATTCACTTTATTTTAAACAAAACTAAGTTTTAGGGGGCTAAACGTTGCTTGGGTGTTTTAGGGGGCTGCATCACCCGATTTTTTGGATCGTCTGATCCTGTGTTATACTCTTCTTTGTGCGTTGGGTATCTTCCCTGTCTTGTGTCTGTCTAGTTTTTTTTACGGGTCCGCTCCGTCTCTGCTTTTTTTTGTTCTGTCCGGCTCCATCCCTGGTCCACTGGGAGCGGCGCAGAGCTGCATCATGACGATGATTAATTAACCTCCATGTACATCCATGTTCTTTGATCTCGTTCTGATCATTCTTATGCTTCTCTAGAGTGGCATCGACGCTCCACTAGATAATCTTGGAGCGTCAATCCCGTGATCATCAACCTCAAACTGTTTTTGTCAACTTCTAAGAAATTCTTTATGATTTACACTACATCATTCACTAAATTACAGTGACAATGTAATTGTAAATTCAATTTATTTATTCTGTAATTTTGACTTTGAACTAGAGGGAGAGGGCTCTACTGATAAGCATTCAGCAAGAGCCCTCCCTCAGTCGGTCCCCAGGCCAGGCCCGCGGCCTTATCCGTGCCCACACACGACAAAAAAAGAAAAAGGAAAAAATTAAGAATTCTAATTCTGCAATGAAATTTTCTCCGTACCTCTTTAGAATAAAGGAATGCACCAAAAGAAAATTCTTAGGATTCTTGTGTGATGCATAAGTCCACATGAATCTTGAAGGAAAACTAACACGAGGTTAGACCTCATGGAAGCTTTTCCTGGTGTTTCTCCCTATGGTGCATCCAAATGTTAGGTTTCAAACTTTCTTGCATTCTGAATAACATAGGATCGCAAGTTCCATGGAACCCTAATGTTTTTTTTTCACTTTTTTTTTTTTGCAATTTTTGGTTTTGAGAATCATATATTCCAAAGAGGCCCTTATTATAGTGTTCGAAAACTTCTTTTCACCAGCAAATTGAGTGAAGCTCAGCAAGGTCATTGTCGATTGTGCTTTTGGGACGTACAACAAATTGGTAGTACGTAGTTGCTCCTTAATTTCATCGATCAACAGGAACCTAATAAGATCATGTATAATAATGATCATATATTACTATATCTTAGAGACGCTTTGATACGATGATTTATCTCCTAACAAAGATGGATAACCCTAGGTCTCGTCTTTTGGAAAAGAGGGGCAAGGGCTCCACCATATATTCTTTTACTTAGACGAGCAAAGAGCACAAGGGTAACACAAAAGCACAAGGCACGCCCCCAACCACAGCTGCCGACAACAACAAAAGCAGTAATAAAACATATATAGGATTAAAGAAATATGGAGGGCCCTTTTCCTTTATTCTATGTCTCAGTATTTTCCTAAGAAAAAAGCCATGTCTGTTGACCATATCGATGTTTTGGTAATCTCGCGAGTTATCTTTAGGAGACCAACCTCTCTCATAGATAGTCTCTCAATATGATCAAACGTAGGGTACCTAGCTAGAAATTTTCCCTGCCCAGGCGCTATTGCTATGAGATGGCTGATGAACTAGCATTAATGTACATGCTTAAACTGTCATAGATCTTGGCATCTTACTATCCCTTGCCATCTGGTGTATGTCCAAAATATGCAGTTCGTCAAGGACGGATCGCAAGAGAACCTCTAGAAGAATCAATCTAGTGCAGTTCGGATCTGCGGCTCTGGTCATCGTTCCTAAGCAGCTAGTGTATCACCCAGGTATGAACGCTCACGTTGTACTATTATTATGCAGTAACAAGGTTCAATTCTTGAGAATTTGAGGGACTGCGTATATAACCGCACCATTCGATCTATAGGGATAGAGATAGATGCCGCAGCTTCCAAAATGTAAGTCCAGAAAAAAGAAACGAGTTTTCAGTTCTCTCAGGTGTCGATATCACAATAATCATGTATATGCACTAACATAGATACATATATATGACCCTTGCAATTGCTAACCACCATTTCTACCATACTTATATTCTGACTGTGTTGAGCATTAATATAAGAAGCTGATGAGGAGCCAAAGCTTCCTTCTGTTTTATTTTAGCTGTAAGTTGCAAGTGATATCCATTGTGGTTTAAGTTAGTTTCTGAAACGGCTTGACCATGTAGGTATCTTGTGCGAGGGAAATGATGGGCCTCGGTGATATACGTGATATATTGTCATCCATGTTCATCATGCTGAACCAAAAGACATATATCCTGTTTCGCATCGAGTTTCTTGTGGTACTTGTAACAGTGTTATTTCTTGTAATGTTCGTCATGGATATCTTTCGTCGTCACATCCACAACACCACCATGAATGCCATATTTAGCCTCTTCAATGCAGTATCTGACCCAATTGTCATATACCTCCTGGGGGCTATGCAAACAGCACCTTTCAAGAATCAGCTATTCCCAGTCTGGGCACTTGTGCTGGTCATGTTCCGTCACAGCATTGACTTCATCTCTGGTTATGGTGTTTCTGACCGTGGTGGGCGACGATTCCTGGAGTGGAGGAATGCGCTGAAGCTTTTGGGATCAGCCTTCTTGAATTGGACGCGTGGATCCAGGTTTGCGGGTCCATTGTGGTCACTTTGGGCTCTGCAGATACTGAGGAGCTGGTATAGACTCCATTCTCACACTCTGGCATCCAACTCTCTGTGGCATGGCTGCAGTTCAGAGCTCGTCTCAGAGTACATGCATGCAGAACTTGACAGTAGCAACTGGAGATCCCAGGAATGGAACCCACGGACAATGAAAGGATACAGATACTTGGTCTATGGAGAAGATGCCATCTTAGAGAAACCTCGGTATGTCTTACGTCTCAAAAATACCTCACGCCCCTCGAAATCAAATGTCCAGCAAGACAGACACTACCAACCTAGTCAAGGAGTAGAAACTACCAGCACCAAAACAATTATAAGGTCATCACTGATAACTCTAGACAGGATCTGGGGATGTCGCAGGCACCTACTATTCTCTCACTCTAATTCTGATTCCGACAGTTCAGAGAATAGCAGTCAGGGGAAGGACCTAAAGGATCTCTCGCTGGCCTTTGCCCTGTCCAGGCTACTAAGGTGCGACCTTGAAGATGTAACATTGCTAGGAGGCATCTATCACATAAACCGAAAGCTAGTCAAGAGGAGAATCATAAAGCAGGATGTCAAGCGCGCCTTCCGGATCATGGAATTGCAACTGAACTTTGTCAATGACTATTTTAACACTCGCTACCCTATGGTCTTCTGGTCAGGGCTCTCTTCGCTCTTCATCAGTCTTGTTCAGAATATGGTGGTCTTTGGTGTTGTCCTTTGGCTTTCTGTGGACATCCGTAGGGTCTATAAGCCCCCAGAAGATAATCTTGCCCATATTGTGCAAGGGGTCAATGTTGACATGATCATCACATGGATTTTCATGTTCTTCATTATGTTCAGAGAGATCTGGGAGATGGTGACTTACTTACTGTCAGACTGGACAAGGTTACTCCTCGTGTGTATGTATGCAAAGTGGGATGATGAGAACCAGAGAAATAGATGTATGGAGAATATAATACTGTCCTTTTTAACATCTGAGATTATTGAGAAGCGATGGCATGGACTCCTTGACCAGTATGTCTTTATGCAGTCATATGATGACAGACCAAAATTTTGGAACCTGCTTCACAAGTTGACTACAGGAGTGGTTACAAAGAAGGAGAATGGGGCAAAGCTTGGCAGAGCCATTAAGGTTCCAGATTATGTCAGGTCTGCTATCCTGAAAAAGCTTTCTCTGATCCTGGAGAAGCTTCCCAACTCTGAAGACCTCACAGCTGATGCTAACAAAAATTCTGATGACCGTCGTCTGCCCCAGGTCATCATGGCACTATCTGATGATAGAAAGGAACGATACAGTTGGGCATGCTTCCAACTGCAGACAGCATCTCAAGTCATTCTGGTTTGGCACATCGCGACTAGTTTCTGTGAGATGGCACTTGCTAAGAAATGCAGCATTGATTTAAGCAACCGTGGGTTTCTACAGTACATCTTGGCATGCTTCCCAGATTGCTGCTCCAAACCATATCTCATTGATGTGGATGAAGAGGAGAAAGAAAAGAAGATAAATATTATGGAAGGCCCTGGGTTTCTGTGCTCTCCCTTTTCACACTTCCTAGATTGCTGCTGGTCCAAATCCAACAAGAACAACAAATACAAGAAAAGGTTAACAAAAGAGCTTAAGGAAAGATATATCATTGCGAATAGCTTGTCACGGTACTGCGGCTACCTGCTTGTTTCAAAGCCTGACCTGATTCCTGACAGCTTTCATGTGCCCACAATGGTCTTCCAAAAAACCGTGAAAAGTGCCTGTGGTGGCATTCTAAAATACTGTGACTCATTAGAGAGCAGGTACAACAAATTGAACTTAGAAGCATATAAAATTGGACCAGACTCTGACAGTGTGAAGAAGGGAGATGATGTTCTGAAACAAGGTGCAGTGCTGGGCAAGGAACTGCTCGATAATGAGGGTGAAGAAGGCTGCTGGGAGATCCTGGCAGGGGTGTGGGTTGAGTTACTTATACACATTGCCCCCACTTGGAATTCAAAGGCTCATAAGAAGTGTCTCGAGTCTGGAGGGGAGTTCGTAACCCACATCTGGGCCTTGCTTTGGCACTGTGGCATTGAGCAGAGTAACTTGTGGCCAGAGGATGATGCCTCTGAAAACAGTGGCAGTGTGGATCTTCACGATACTGACGTTGGGAATAACAACACCAATACAGTTGAGGAAACACAGCAAAGTGGTGCAGATTTGAGGAACAACGAGATAACTGAAGCTCATGTAGAGGTTGAGATTGTGGAAACCAAAGAGCCGAAGCCAAGCAACCTGGACCAAGAGGATTGGAGAATATAGGGAGCTATGAAATCGAGGTTTCTCAGGATTGACAATGAAGCACCTAAATGTTCAGACAGGTTATGCCAGGCAAGCCCAAAAAAGTGCAATGAAGGTTGAGGCCATCTATCCGAAATCCTGCAACAAGTCTGCAAGCAAGTACTACTGAGTATCACATGGGAACCTGATTCATGCTTCACATGCGATGGTAAAAATTTTCTATATTACTTATTGATGATTTCTTGTCGTGAAATTTTCTATTCAACTCCCACGTGACCATGTTCCAGAATGAGGTGCGGAGAGCTTCGTACTGTGTTCTGCCATGTCCTAGATCGTGCAATTATTGTGATGTGTTTGTGACTAGTTGCAATTTGCATGCTGGAGTGGATTATCCTCTACTGCTATTTGCTATTGTTGAAACTAAAATCTGTGATCTTCCTATATAGGAGTAATTCAATTTAAAGTAAAATGCACCGAATGTCCATCAACTTGTAAGAAGGTGTCACTTAGGTCCATCAACTTTGAAAATGCATTTTTAAGTCCATAAACTTGTTGAGTCGTTCACCGCGGGTCCATAACTGTCCACACATGCTTCTACTGGTAACATGACATGATGACTTGGATAGAAGAAGCATATCCTAATTGAAGCATTTCATCGAGCAGCTTATGAGTGACATGCTTGACATTTTCGGAGCTGAATGATAGCAGCCTACTCCTGTCATACATCGAGGAGGTTACCTTTATTCAACCCAAAGAATGTCTAAGTATATGTGTCTCTCATTTGTAACCTACTCATTGAAATACCTCAGCTAGAAGATGCTTCGTGAGCCAAGTCATCATATCATGTCACCACTACAAGTATATCTGGACAGTTATGGACCTGCGGTGAATGACTCAACAAGTTCATGGACCCAGAAATGCATTTTGAGAGTTGATGGACCTAAGTGACACCTCCTTACAAGTTGATGGACCTCCGGTGTATTTTACTCTTCAATTTATCTACCAGTACATCTGCTAGTGAGTTATGATTAGTTTCACTACTGGAGATACCATGCTTAGTGCCAAATTACAGCTGTTGTGATACCATGCAAATTGTTTCATTCAACGCTTTTCTCCCTGCGTTCAAAGCAACTTCCGCGAAAACCTAGTTAGATCATGCGTAGTTGGTTCAGCTTACAGGCAACTACCAATGTGACTGTTACACGATGCAAGGCAAATGACGAAATGAGTCCTGTCCTGCAGTTGCCACAGAGCATATTGTTGCATATAAGCACCACACCCTAGTTCCTGCTACTCGACCCCAAGCACAAAATTTCCGTGCAATGTCCTTGTGTTTTGAGAAAGGTAAAGAAATTCAGCACCTCGTACCTCCGAACAAGTTGATGATTTTGGTGCAGCCGCTAATCTGCTCGGAAACGAGAGCGCAGCGCAGCGAGCCCTGGGACCAAACCGTCGGCAAAGAGACCAACCACGCGCTCCCCGCAGACAGGAAGGCCTCCTCCGGGCGGTCGAGCATCCTTCGTCGCCGCCGCCGCCAGCACCTGCAGTACCGCATCCTCCGACTCCGATAGACCAATGCGACGAACCGGAGGCGGCCGCGGGCCCACCGCTTTTTCCACTGGCCTGGGCCTAGGACCAGTAAAGCCAGGTTAGAATTAGCCCACGACAACGAAATGTTGATTTGATTTTTAGTTTTTTTTTTGCTAGTAAAGTGGGAATTTTAGACATTTGGACTTTGAACCATAAGTTTGTTTGTCCCGTGGTGAGAAATTCTTCTTATTGTGCCTAAGATCGAGCCGTAGTTAGTAAATCTAATAAGATACGTTTGGTGTGATTCTATACCTGAGCATTTTTGGCCCGGCCCGGCCCGCGTCAGGTCCGCTCACGGACCTTACTGGACGGGCGTGGGCAGAGATCTTGAAACCCGCGAAAAAAAATCTTGGCCCGAGCCCGGCCCGACATGCTGTTTTTAGCTATTTTACAGTGTAAAATACGCGGGCGGCCCGCCCAAGCCCGGGCCCGGCCCGAGCCCGGCCCGAAAACTGAGGCTCGACACGTCCCATGGGACGGTCATGAGCAGGATTTTCTCGACCCGAAAAAACCGAATTTTTTTTCGACCCGGCCCGAACCCGGCCCGTCAAATGCTCCGGTCTATGTGATTTGAAGCTTGGACAACTCCAATTCTTCATTTCATTTTTTTTTGAGATTACACAGTACAACGCAGACGCTCACAACACGTACGCAAACTCACCCCTATGAATACACGTACGCAAACCCTACCCCTATGAGCACCTCCGAAGGACTGAACACCGGCAGATCTGGAGATTCTCGAAGTCACCACTGGCGCCTCGTCGTCGACGGGAACGTCGCTTACCACTTAAAGCATAACGCCGGAAAATCCAGAATAAATCCAGGAAAAGGTGCGAGCACCAGGATTTGAACCCTGGTGGGTAGCGTCCCACTGGACCGTCCTACCATTAGACTACAAACTCATTCGCCAATTCTTCATTTCATTGATATATATGCTACTCCCTTTGTTGCATAGTACTTGTCGTTTTGGTTTTTTCTAGATACATTCCTTTTGCTATGTAACTAAATATATACTTATGTCTAGAAAAGTCAAAACGATAAGTATTATGAAACGGAGAGAGTATATATATTTTTTGAACTCATTCACAGAAGACGTGAACATAACTCGGACTGTTTTTTGATTTTAGCCAAACAGGTCTGTGTACTGTGTTGGACCTGAAATATGCTTCTCCCACTCAGCCATATGAGACGGACATCCCAAGTTCCCAACCATCGTATACCTTGCAACTCGATCGACAGCTAGTTCATAGCTGCTGACAGCACGAAACCGAAAGAACAAACAACACAACAGAAGAAAACAATACAGCAAGAAATCAGCAAAAGAAAACTCAATCGGAAAGAAAAGGGAAAGAAAAGGACGATCATCAAGACATCAACCACGCACGGTACAAATTTGTGCTTGGCAACCACAAATCAACATCAGGATGGTGCATGTGGAAGACGCTCTTCAGTGTAGACAATGTGGCTTTGCCGGCAAGGTTGCGATGACAGTATAGAAACATCCTTTTGAGGCCAGCGGGCAAGTGCTTCATGCCAGCAGGTTCCAACCACTTGATGACCTCCTGCCATCCGGCCACGGTCAACCGCAGCTCAAGGTTGTGGAGCCTAGGAAGAGCCCCTGCTTCCAAGGCTAGGTGCGGTTTAGGACAGCAAAACTTGAGGTGCTTGAGAGCTGGAAATGCCACAAAAGTGTTGCAAGTGCTGGGGATGACAACCGCTTCTTCTGGATCTTGTTTGATCACCAACCATAGGTGTACAAGGGAGGGCAGCCTTGCAAGGATACCAATTCCATCATCCTTGGGCATCACCTCTCGTACCACAAGCTCCAAGTTGTAGAGGTCGTGGAGCTGAGCTATCCAATTCGGGATCCTGGGAAACCAGAGACCCCAAAGATGGAGCCTTTGAATATGGCGCGGGAAACCAGACAATGTGCTGAGCCAATCGAAGTAACGCATATGGCTGTTGATAAAAAAGCTCTTGAGGCTGCTGCAATGGGAAAGTCCTTCAAGCAAAGTGTGCAAGGCATCCATGGTCATATCATCCATGTCCATACGATCATAATCAAGTCGAAGATGTCTCAAGTTGGTCAGCTTGCCAAGAGACTTAAAACTTTCCAACGAACTTCTTGAGAAATCAAACTCCTGCAGGGTTCGCAGGAATTTCAGGCTGCCAATCCCATCCTGAAAAACCATACCACCTGGAACAACCAAATGCAATAACCGGCCCAGGCGAACAATGTCTGATGGAATATATAACTTCATTGGTTTCTCCAGAACCAAAGTATCTAAGTACTGCAGACCCCAAAACTGAATAGGAAGCTCCAAATCGCCATCAGTTACAATCTTCAAATATCTCAGTAGAAATAATGCACAAATACTGGTAAGGTCCATTTTGTGTAACCGAGCTTCCTTAAAATCAAGTAACAGAACTCGGACATACTTGAACTCATGAAATGATGGTAGCAAAGCCCTTGTGAAAGCCACAACAGATCGAGCCTGACATGCTGACCCATTTGTTGTTGTTAGGATCACATCATGCCCTGCACCACTGTAGTGGATGGAGGCTCGACGGATCTTCTTGTGTGAAATCATTGTGGCCTGAGGATCATCTATTACATCAAAGAAGTTCTCTTCTGCAGACTTGACTCTGATTAGATCAAGCATTATATCATGTACTTTGCAGGACAACACCTCATCATTGTAGTCGGTGTTCACAGGTTGAATCATGCTCATGTTGATTAGCTCATTGAAGTAGCTTTCAGCAACATCTTCTGCATCTAGCCCCTGGATTCTACTCACAAAACCTTCAGCTATCCATTGCCTCACCAAATCATCCTTCTTAATGATAGAGTCCTCTGGATACATACCGAGATATAACAAGCATGTCTTAAGATGGTGAGGAAGATTTCTGTAGCTAAGGTCCAATATCTGCTTCATGTCATCTAGACAAAGATTTCCTTCGAACATGGACCCCAAAGAACTACATACATACTCCCATACCATCTTCGATTGACCAGCCAGAAGGCTAGCTATACTGATAATGGCGAGTGGCAAACCACCGCATCTCTTTAGAATATCAACTGAAAACTCTTCAAATACATCCGAGCAAGCATCTCCAGAGCCAAATATTCTACTAAAAAATAGTCTTTTTGAATCATCCTCTCCAAGTGGCCTCATGTTATAAACATAATGTTGGCTATAACAGCAACAGGCAAAAGCAATAGAATAAATCCTTGTAGTTATTAGTACTCTACTACGACAATTATTTGCTGGGAAAGCACATTTAATAACGTTCCAGGCTGAGGAATCCCATAAATCATCAACCACAATGAAATACCTGTCAAAAAATGTATGGATTTATGATGAGTTCAAGCGGATAGTAAAGCTCACTTTGAAAAGGTATTTGTAGATCTATTGAAGAAACAAGAGTATATATTATTTGGACACATATATTACACAAGCGCAAAATGCCCAACGGTACTACAGCGCTAACATTTTCATGCCACCAAGTCAACTCAAAATCATGGACATAATATGATCCAATATCAAGTAAATTTTCAATTCAAAGGTTCTGTTATGAGTACAGAAACAAGAAAAGATATAATATGATGTTTAGGATTTTTTAAAAAAGATTTAACAACTCCTTCCATTTCACAGTATTTTTTTCATTCCAGTTGAAGCCACGGTCTCAAAACGATTTCTGAAAGAGATAGGTGATTGTAGCATGCCATCCACTGGAGTATGCGTGTGTGATGTTATTTAAATTCCAACATACTTTTTCAAACATAGTGTTTCCTTGTGCATGCAAGTGGTGAGTAGTTTGTCTATACCAGCATATGTTCAAAAAAATAGTCAAAATTTAATTCGATGCCATAAAATATCTATTCTATCTTTTTGAAAACTAACAATTCCATTAGAGAAAATGGAAACAACTTTCCTCCCATTCCCTATCCTCCACCCCACGGTGCCCCCACACCATTGCCACTGCCCCTACCTCCTACTGGGATCTGATTGAGAGAGCCTCTTTGTTTCCCATTTCAGATCCCTCATCAAGACATCAACCACACCGTCACTGGGTGCCACACCCCTATTAGGTTCACACAGTCACCTAAGGTCCATAGAAGTTGTATAAAACTATAAAAGCATGATGGCAAATTAGCGAACTTTAAGAAAAAGCTCCATAGTCCAAACATATTGCTCCCTCTAGTGCGCAGAGACCTCAAACCATATTTTCCAAATAAAGACCTAGAGCACCCAGGGTATAGTTTCAAAGGGAGAAACATTAAACTAATTTATAAGACCTACATTTCAAAGTACAATTCAATTACAAAATGACAATGGATCATTTAGACAACATGATTATTAAGCATAAAAATAAATTCAATTTCACTTTATACTTTTATCCTATAAACACAAATGACAAATTTGGCATCGATGCACTCAAGCTTTGCACCAAAGTTGAACACTGTAAGTGCATGTCTTTGTTGATGGACACTTGCATTGCATTGGAGTTTTGCTGCTGCAAACTACAGTAAAAAGTATTGTTTTTCATTATAGCAAGGAGAGATAATAGATGTGAAATGACCAAAATGCCTAGATCAGTAAGGCATTCAAATCATTTCTCAATCGTCTCTCTCCAACCTGACCCGGAAATTACATTAAATTGCCCACAGTATTCAACAGCAAAGAGCCACATAGGAGCAGCAGCAGCGTATAATGATTCGCTAGTGCTACGAACTGCCAGATCACGAAGGTGCCAGAATTCCAAATGCTCTCCACCGCGTAGCGCCAAGTTTTGGTTTAAAGCGGACCCCACAACTTAGTTAAAATATTACCTCATCACCTCTCCTCAATAGCATCTCACTCCCTACATGCAACTAGCTCTGACACAACCATATTTTTTAATTCCTTAGCGGTGCTGCCCAAGTTAGCTCCAGGCGCTGGCAGAGCACCACTCCTTTTTTTTTTTTTGAAAATTAGCCACTCAAAGATTTTAATCCAGCGTATTGCAGGCTCTGCAACTCACTCTATCTCATCAACACCCTAGAGATAGAATGCTGAAGCTGCTCTAAGCAGAGTCATACTTCTGCGATGTCGAACAATTAATACAATGGCACAAAAATAAAACTTGAGTTACTATAATGACTGTCATTACAAGGAGAACTACAATGGAGAAAAAGGCCACACTGATAGAGGAATAATTTCCAATGTATTCCTCCAACCCTAGAAGGGTGGATATATAGAGTTAGCTATACATGGGCCTCTATGGGCTGTACACATACACAGGACATATGGGCTACTCACACATATATACACTAACACCCCCCGCAGTCTGGACTACCGGCGCAGCGGTGTACAAGACTGGCCAACAAAGAAAGAAACTCACACTCAAGGCCCCCCGCAGCCACAACTAGCCACTGGCTACGTTGAGACTGGACCGGAACTCCGAGAAGGTCGAGGAAGGAAGACCCTTGGTGAAGATGTCAGCGAACTGGGAGGTGGTCGGTACATGGAGAACCCGAACATCTCCGATAGCCACCCGGTCACGAACGAAGTGCAAGTCAATCTCTACATGCTTCGTCCGCTGATGCTGAACCGGGTTGGTGGAGAGGTACACGGCGCTGACGTTGTCGCAGTAGACGAGCGTGCTCTTGGCGAGCGGGCTGTGAAGCTCAGCCAAGAGCTGTCGGAGCCAGGACGCCTCAGCCACGCCGTTAGCAACAACCCGGTACTCCGCCTCAGCACTCGAGCGAGAGACAACCGGCTGTCGCTTGGACGACCAGGAGATCAGGTTGCCGCCGAGGAAGACGGCATAACCTGAGGTAGAGCGGCGCGTGTCCGGGCACCCCGCCCAGTCAGCATCAGTGTAGACGACCAGCTCAGCAGACGGAGACCGGTGGAGGACCAAGCCAAAGTCAACAGTGCCTCGGACGTAGCGAAGAAGGCGCTTCAGCGCAGCAAGGTGTGACTCCCGGGGATCATGTATATGGAGGCAGATCTGCTGGACAGCGTATGTGAGATCCGGCCTGGTGAAAGTGAGGTACTGTAAGGCCCCAGCAAGACTCCTATAAGCAGTAGGATCAGCCACAAGATCACCCAGAGTAGCAGACAGCTTCGCCTGAGTGTCAACAGGAGTGGAGCAAGGCTTGCAATCAGTCATCCCGGCACGCTCCAGGATATCCAGGGCATACTGGCGCTGGTGAAGGAGGAGACCAGTCTGACGGGGCTCAACTGTCACTCCCAAGAAGTGGTGAAGCTGACCCAGATCCTTCATGGTAAACTCCTGCTGAAGTGAGGTGATAATCCGCTGAAGCAGCTGTGGACTGGAGGTAGTCAGAACAATGTCATCAACGTAGAGGAGGAGGTAGGCAACCCCATCAGCATGGTGATATATGAACAGCGAAGTATCTGACTTGGCCTCAACAAACCCCAGTGTCAGTAAGAAGGTGGCAAACTGAGAGTACCATGCCCGAGGAACCTGCTTCAAACCATAGAGAGACTTGTTCAACCGGTAGACCAAATCCGGACACCTGGAGTCCACAAACCCTGCTGGCTGGCTGCAGTAGACTGTCTCGGTCAGAGTGCCATGAAGAAATGCATTCTTGACATCGAGCTGGTGCACGGGCCAAGACCGAGAGAGAGAGCCAAAGAGAGAACAGTGTGCACTGTAGCAGGCTTCACCACTGGACTGAAAGTCTCATCATAGTCCACACCGGGACGCTGAGTGAACCCCCGAAGGACCCAACGCGCCTTGTAGCGCTCCAGAGTACCATCAGCACGGCGCTTGATTGTCCAAATCCACTTGCCGGTCACCACATTGCAACCCGACGGATGTGGCACAAGGTCCCAAGTCTGGTTGGCAAGAAGAGCTCTGTACTCCTCTTCCATCGCACGACGCCAGTTCGGATCTGCCAGAGCCTCACGAACCGACGTCGGGATCGGAGAAAGCCGCGGCTCCCCCTCGGTGGCGGAGAGAGCCCGCGGCTGAAGAACCCCGGCCGCCTGCCGGGTCACCATGGGATGGGTGTGGCGAGGATCCCGATGGATGATCGGCGGGTGGTACATGGCCAACTCCACCCAAGAGCGACATGGTGGAGGCGGCGGCAGAGGCGGTGCCGGTGACGGTGGTGGAGGAGGTGGAGCCGTGGAGCGGCGCCCATAGACATGGCGCCCAGGAGGCACATAGTCTACGGGCACAGCTGGTGGAGGAGCCGGAGAAGGTAGCGGCGGTGGAGGCACCGGACAGCGCTGGCACACCTGTACGGGCTCGGTGTAGCGTGCAGGTGGTGGCGGGGCCGCGCGTGGCGCAGTAGGCGCCGGAGCCGCGTGTGGCGCGGCGAGGGGCGCCGGGGGGCACCGGGGCCGCGTGTGGCGCGGCGAGGGGCGCCGGGGGCACCGGGGCCACGCGTGGCGCGACCGAAGGCACCAAGTCCACGTCAGGTGCGACGAATGACACCGGAACCGCGGGTGGTGCAAGAGGAGGCTCAGGCGCCGCCGTAGGAGTCAGAGCCGGTGGTGTCCCAGAAGAACCTGCTGGAAAAGGAAAAACAGAAACAGGCGGCTGCACCACCGGGTCAGAAAACATGGACTCAATGTCAGGATCCGGAGTGGGTGTGGAGGAGGAAAAGGGGAAGTCCGACTCGTCAAACACAACATGTCGGGAGATAAGAACCCGACGAGAGGTGAGATCGTAGCAGCGATACCCCATATGGTCAGGGGAGTAACCAAGGAACACACAACGTGTCGAGCGAGGTGCGAGCTTATGAGGAGCAGTGGCAGCAAGATTCGGGTAGCAAGCGCACCCGAAGACACGAAAGTGAGTGTAAGTGGGAGGAGTACCGAAGAGAGCGTGGTGAGGAGTCGGAGCGGGAGAAGCGGTGGAAGGAAGACGGTTGAGAAGGTAGGTGGCGGTGTGAAGGCTCTCTGCCTAGAAGCGCGGGGGCAGGGAGGCCTGGATCAGAAGAGTGCGCATGACATCGTTCGTGGTCCGAATCATGCGCTCGGCCTTGCCGTTCTGTGGTGAAGTATACGGACAAGACATACGTAACTGAACACCTCGGGTGAGAAAGAAGGAGCGAGAGGTGGAGTTATCGAACTCACGACTGTTGTCGCACTGGACGGCCTTAACGGTGAGGCCGAACTGAGTGGACACCCAGGCAAAGAACTGAAGAAGGGTGGGGAAGGTGTCAGACTTGGCACGCAGAGGGAAGGTCCAGGAGTAGTGAGAGAGATCATCAATGATCACCAGATAATACTTATAACCAGAAATACTGAGTACAGGAGAAGTCCACAAATCACTGTGGATAAGATCAAAAGCATGTGAAGCATGCGAAGAAGAAGAAGAAAAAGGAAGCCGAACATGACGGCCAAGCTGACATGCCTGACAGAGGTGCTCAGCAGTAGTCCTAGTACAAGAGATATCTCCACTACGACTAATCTGAGCCAAAACATCTCGGCCGGGATGACCGAGGCGGCGGTGCCGGCTGGTGGAAGACGGTGTCACGGCGAGAGCAGCTGACGAGGAAGACGAAGGTGAAGTAGAGGCAGCGGAGACAGGAAGCCGAAGGGTGTAAAGGGGTCCGGTGCTGTCACATCGGAGGAGTGGACGCCCGGTAGCCAAATCCTTCACAGAAAGACCAGAAGTGTCAAACTCCACAGAACAATAATTGTCAGTTGTAAATTGACGAATAGAAAGAAGATTGTGAACCATCTGAGGAGCAACAAGGACATCAGAGAGACGAAAAGGACCGTGAGCAGTCCCCACAGAAGTGACCGGAAGACAAGAGCCATCACCGACCATGATGGAAGAAGGACAAGAGGGGTGAGGAGGTCGGACAGAAGAAAGGATACCCGCATCTGGAGTGGTGTGGTAAAAGGTACCCGAGTCGGCGATCCACTCGGTGCCAACGGGCGGTGTCAACCCCTCAGTGCTGAAGGACTGCGCCAAGGCAGCCTGATCCCACCCCCCCCGGCCACGACGAGCTGGGCGGAGGGGGTGGAGTCCAGGTCGGCGCGTAGGAGGTAGCACTCGTGACCATGACCGCCGGCAGGTGCGGGGAACGAGGCCCCCTCCCTGACCCTGGTGGGGCCACATGGAGATACGCCCTGACCACGGGTTGGAGAAGGTCGGCCAGGGCGCACCGCCGGGAAGAGGAGCAAGAGGAGGGGTCGGAGCCTGGGTGGGCGTCCCACGACCCCCACGACCCCCACCACCGTGTCCTCGGCGACCCCCACGACCCCCCCCCCTCCCACCCCCGTTCGGCCCGGGGGGAGGAGCACCAAGGAGAGAGGCAGGCGGCGAGGTGGAGGACGGTGGTGGGGCAGCGACGAGTGCGCGAGAGGTGGAAGACGAAGCCGAAGACGTAGTCGAGGTAGGTGTGTGGAGGCCCCGGGTGAGCTCCTCCAGGGTGAGGGCATCACGGACCTCCAGGAAGGTGGGTGGCGGCCGCTGGTGCGTAAGCAGTGTCCGCACGGCCTCGTAGCTGCTGGGAAGGCCCCGCAGGACGTTGAGGACCAAGACGTGCTCCGGGAGTGTGTACCCGAGGTCGCGAAGCCCATCAGCCGTGCTCTTAATCTTCCTGCAGTAGTCTGCCACGGACAGGTCACCTTGCTCGAGCGTGCGAAGCTCGGCGTCGAGCTGGAGGGCGCGTGTCTAAGCATTCCTGAGAAACTGAGTCTCGAGGGAAAGCCACATCACGCGCGCGGTGGGATCCGGAGTCCGCACGATGTCCTGGAGATCCAGGGAGATGGTCCCAGAGATCCAGGACATGGCGATGCTGTCGCGGCGTCGCCACGCCGGGTCGCGAGCACGGGCAGGAGTGTCGGAGAGGACGTGGCTGTCGAGAGCGTAGCGGCGGAGAACGAGGAGAATCTGGTCCCTCCATCGAGCGTAGGAGGTGGAGTTGGAGTCGAGAAGGACGGTGACCAGGTTCTTGATGTGCGGGACCCCGGCGGCCTGAAGGTGGAGGTAGGCGACCATGGGGTCATCCGTGCCACCCGGGGGTCCAGCACCCGGCTGGAGCAGAGCCATAGGCGGAGGCTGCAGGGAGGAGGCGATGCGCTCCCCCGTAGAGGCGTGGAGGAAGCGCTCCGCCTCGGCGACCTGGCGAGCAAGAGCGTCAGCCGTGGTACGCTCGTGCTCCCAAGCGAGGGCAGCCACACGCACGCGCTCCTCGGCGGCGGCGGCCGCGGTCTTGGCGCTCTCCAGGGCCGCAGCGAGGGCGCTGTCGGCGGCGGCGACGGAGATGGGACGCGGCACCTGACCCCGGAGGAAGGCGGTGGCAGAGAAGGGCCTGGTCGGAGGAGGCACGAAGAGTGGACCGTGACCCACACCGCTGCCCGAAGAGACACCACCTCCGAGAGAAGTCGCAGCAGAGAGTGTGGTGTCCGTGCGGCCAGTAGAGAGACCGTTGAAGAGGGCAGGCAGCAGAGGAGTAGCCTCGGAGGTCCCCTAACCTGCGGTTGCCCCGAAGATACGGAGGGCGGCGGCCAGGGCGTCAGGGCCGACCGCAGCAATCGCAGCGGCGGTGGCCGGGGAGATGCCGAAGGCGGCAGTTAGGGCGTCGGCGGCCGCCTGGGCAGCCAAGCCGCCGTCCTCGTGCGTGGCCAGGGCCCAGCGCCCGCCTCTGCATCCGGGAGGGCGGGGCTGGAGGCAGAGGCATCGGCGCCTCCCAGGGCTGCATCCGCGCCCCCCAGGGCCGCGTGCGCGCCACCCAGGGCCGCATCCGTGCCTCCCGCGGCGTCGCCCGCGCCTCCCGCGGCCGCGCCCAGCCGCGCCGCGGGGAGGACGGCGTCGGCGGCGGCGGGATCGACGAGCGCAGCCAGGGCCGCGGCGGGATCGCGCGGCGGGATCGGGCGGCGGAGGCGGGATGGGGCCGCGCGCGAGCGGGCTCGGGGCAGGCCGGCGAGCAGCTGCCGTGGCGTAGGAGAAGGGGAGGTAGGAGGAGAGAGGAGGGGGCGGCGGCCAAGCAGCCATGGGGGAGGAGCAGGCTCGGCCGGCGGCAGGGAGCTCAGGGAAGGGGAAGGGAGGAGAGAGAGAGGAACCTAGCTGATACCATGATAGAGGAATAATTTCCAGTGTATTCCTCCAACCCTACAAGGGTGTGTATATAGAGTTAGCTATACATGGGCCTCTATGGGATGTACACAGGACATATGGGCCACTCACACATATATACACTAACACACACAATATGACTTGAAAAGAAGGCTTCAGAAGGACTTACAAAAGGATAGTGGCATGGTGCTACAGGGGTAAGGAGAAAGAGGATATCATACAGTCCCATTTTTATTCTTTTTTGTAATAATGATTTGATTATAATAATTGGGGAAACACCACACACCCTAATGAGGGGGGTGACCTTCATTATATAGCTAAATATATTGATCAGCTATACCAATCTAGAATATCTCTAATAATGATAAGCTTCTACACATAAAAGGCTCAACTTAGAACACAAATACATCAAAGTAATGTCGTTTCCTACTAATATATGCTAACTAAGCATCAAATATTATACTATCTGTTAGTGTATATATGTATGAGTGGCCCATATGGCCTGTGTAGCCCATAGAGGCCCATGTATAGCTAACTCTATATACCCACCCTTCTAGGGTTGGAAGAATACAGGAAATTATTCCCCCAAACATGGTATCAGACAGCGGCAGCGCCCTCGCTGCGGCCCTGGAGAACGCCAAGACAGCGGCAGCCGCCGCCGAGGAGCGTGTGCGTGTGGCCGCCCTCGCCTGGGAGCACAAGCGCACCACCGCTGACGCTCTTGCTCGCCAGGTCGCCGAGGCGGAGCGCTTCCTCCACGCCTCTACGGGGGAGCGCGTCGCCTCTTCTCAGCTGCCTCCGCCTACGGCTCTGCTCCAGCCAGGTGCTGGACCCCCGGGTGGCACGGACGACCCCATGGTCGCCTACCTCCACCTTCAGGCCGCCAGGGTCCCGCACATCAAGAACCTGGTCACCGTCCTCCTCGACTCCACCTCCTATGCTCGATGGAGGGACCAGATTCTCCTCGTTCTCCGCCGCTACGCTCTCGACAGCCACGTCCTCTCCGACACTCCTGCCCGTGCTCGCGACCCGGCGTGGCGACGCCGCGACAGCATCGCCATGTCCTGTATCTCTGGGACCATCTCCCTGGATCTCCAGGACATCGTGCGGACTCCGGATCCCACCGCACGCGTGATGTGGCTTTCCCTCGAGACTCAGTTTCTCGGGAATGCTCAGACACGCGCCCTCCAGCTCGACGCCGAGCTTCGCACGCTCGAGCAGGGTGACCTGTCCGTGGCAGACTACTGCAGGAAGATGAAGAGCACGGCAGATGGGCTTCGCGACCTCGGGTACACAGTCCCGGAGCACGTCTTGGTCCTCAACGTCCTGCGGGGCCTTCCCAGCAACTACGAGGCCGTGCGGACCCTGCTTACGCACCAGCGGCCGCCACCCACCTTCCTGGAGGTCCGTGATGCCCTCACCCTGGAGGAGCTCACCCGGGGCCTCTACACACCTACCTCGACTACGTCTTCGGCTTCGTCTTCCACCTCTCGCGCACTCGTCGCTGCCCCACCACCGTCCTCCACCTCGTCGCCTGCCTCTCTCCTTGGTGCTCCTCCCCCCGGGCCGAGCGGGGGTGGGGGGGCCGTGGGGGTCGCCGAGGTCACCGAGGACACGGTGGTGAGGGTCGTGGGGGTCGTGGGACGCCCACCCAGGCTCCGACCCCTCCTCTCGCTCCTCTTCCCGGCGGTGCGCCCTGGCCGACCTTCTCCAACCCGTGGTCAGGGCGTATCTCCATGTGGCCCCACCAGGGTCAGGGAGGGGGGCCTCGTTCCCCGCACCAGCCGGCAGCCATGGTCACGAGTGCTACCTCCTACGCGCCGACCTGGACTCCACCCCCTCCGCCCAGCTCGTCGTGGCCGGGGGGTGGGATCAGGCTGCCTTCGCGCAGTCCTTCAGCACTGTGGGGTTGACGTCGCCCGTTGGCACCGAGTGGATCGCCGACTCGGGTGCCTCTTACCACACCACTCCAGATGCGGGTATACTTTCTTCTGTCCGACCTCCTCACCCCTCTTGTCTTTCTTCCATCATGGTCGGTGATGGCTCTTGTCTTCCGGTCACTTCTGTGGGGACTGCTCACGGTCCTTTTCGTCTCTCTGATGTCCTTGTTGCTCCTCAGATGGTTCACAATCTTCTTTCTATTCGTCAATTTACAGCTGACAATTCTTGTTCTGTGGAGTTTGACACTTCTGGTCTTTCTGTGAAGGATTTGGCTACCGGGCGTCCACTCCTCCGATGTGACAGCACCGGGCCCCTTTACACCCTTCAGCTTCCTGTCTCCGCTGCCTCTACTTCACCTTCGTCTTCCTCGTCAGCTGCTCTCGCCGTGACACCGTCTTCCACCACCTGGCACCGTCACCTCGGTCATCCCGGCCGAGATGTTTTGGCTCAGATTAGTCGTAGTGGAGATATCTCTTGTACTAGGATTACTGCTGAGCACCTCTGTCAGGCATGCCAGCTTGGCCGTCATGTTCGGCTTCCTTTTTCTTCTTCTTCTTCGCATGCTTCGCATGCTTTTGATCTTATCCACTGTGATTTGTGGACTTCTCCTGTACTCAGTATTTCTGGTAATAAGTATTATCTGGTGATCATTGATGATTTCTCTCACTACTCCTGGACCTTCCCTCTGCGTGCCAAGTCTGACACCTTCCCCACCCTTCTTCACTTCTTTGCCTGGGTGTCCACTCAGTTCGGCCTCACCGTTAAGGCCGTCCAGTGCGACAACGGTCGTGAGTTCGATAACTCCACCTCTCGCTCCTTCTTTCTCACCCGAGGTGTTCAGTTACGTATGTCTTGTCCGTATACTTCACCACAGAACGGCAAGGCCGAGCGCATGATTCGGACCACGAACGATGTCATGCGCACTCTTCTGATCCAGGCCTCCCTGCCCCCGCGCTTCTGGGCAGAAAGCCTTCACACCGCCACCTACCTTCTCAACCGTCTTCCTTCCACCGCTTCTCCCGCAACGACTCCTCACCACGCTCTCTTCGGTACTCCTCCCACTTACACTCACCTTCGTGTCTTCGGGTGCGCTTGCTACCCGAATCTTGCTGCCACTGCTCCTCATAAGCTCGCACCTCGCTCGACACGTTGTGTGTTCCTTGGTTACTCCCCTGACCATAAGGGGTACCGCTGCTACGATCTCACCTCTCGTCGGGTTCTTATCTCCCGACATGTTGTGTTTGACGAGTCGGACTTCCCCTTTTCCTACTCCTCCTCCACACCCACTCCGGATCCTGACATTGAGTCCATGTTTTCTGACCCGGTGGTGCAGCCGCCTGTTTCTGTTTTTCCTTTTCCAGCAGGTTCTTCAGGTACACCACCGGCCCTGGCTCCTACGGCGGCGCCTGAGCCTCCTCTTGCACCACCCGCGGTTCCGGTGCCATTCGACGCGCCTGACGTGGGCTTGGTGCCTTCGACCGCGCCACGCGTGGCCCCGGTGCCCCCGGCACCCCTCGCCGCGCGTCCCGGTGCCCCCGGCGCCCCTCACCGCGCCACACGCGGCTCCGGCGCCTCCTCCCGCGCCTCGCGCGGCCCCGCCACAAGTGTACCAGCGTCGTCCGGTGCCTCCACCGCCGCTGCCTTCTCCGGCTCCTCCACCAGCGGTGCCTGTAGACTATGTGCCTCCTCTGTGCCATGTCTACGGGCGCCGCTCCACGGCTCCGCCTCCTCCACCACCGTCACCGGAGCCGTCTCCGCCTCCTCCACCGGCGCCCACACCGCCTCCGCCGCCGCCACTGCCACCTCCACCACGTCGTTCTCGGGTGGAGTCGGCCGTGTACCACCCGCCGGTCATCCATCGGGATCCTCGCCACACCCATCCCATGGTGACCCGGCAGGCGGCCGGGGTTCTTCGGCGCGGGCTCTCTCCGCCACCGAGGGGGAGCCGCGGCTTTCTCCGATCCCGACATCGGTTCGTGAGGCTCTGGCAGATCCGAACTGGCGTCGTGCGATGGAAGAGGAGTACGGAGCTCTTCTTGCCAACCAGACTTGGGACCTTGTGCCACGTCCGTCGGGTTGCAATGTGGTGACCGGCAAGTGGATTTGGACGATCAAGCGTCGTGCTGATGGTACTCTGGAGCGCTACAAGGCACGTTGGGTCCTTCGGGGGTTCACTCAGCGTCCCGGTGTGGACTATGACGAGACTTTCAGTCCAGTGGTGAAGCCTGCTACAGTGCGCACGGTTCTCTCTTTGGCTCTCTCTCGGTCTTGGCCCGTGCACCAGCTTGATGTCAAGAATGCATTTCTTCATGGCACTCTGACCGTGACAGTCTACTGCAGCCAGCCAGCAGGGTTTGTGGACACCAGTTGTCCGGATTTGGTCTGCCGGTTGAACAAGTCTCTCTATGGTTTGAAGCAGGCTCCTCGGGCATGGTACTCTCGGTTTGCCACCTTCTTGCTGACACTGGGGTTTGTTGAGGCCAAGTCAGATACTTCGTTGTTCATATATCACCATGCAGATGGGGTTGCCTACCTCCTCCTTTACGTTGATGACATTGTTCTGACTGCCTCCAGTCCACAGCTACTTCAGCGGATTATCACCTCACTTCAGCAGGAGTTTGCCATGAAGGATCTGGGTCAGCTTCACCACTTCTTGGGCGTCACAGTTGAGCCCCGTCAGACTGGTCTTCTCCTTCACCAGCGTCAGTATGCCCTGGATATCCTGGAGCGTGCCGGGATGACTGATTGCAAGCCTTGCTCCACTTCTGTTGACACTCAGGCGAAGCTGTCTGCTACTCTGGGTGATCCTGTGGCTGATCCTACTGCTTATCGGAGTCTTGCTGGAGCTTTACAGTACCTCACTTTCACCCGACCGGACCACACCTATGCTGTCCAGCAGATCTGCCTCCATATGCATGATCCACGGGAGTCACACCTTGCTGCGCTGAAGCGCCTTCTTCGCTACGTCCGAGGCACTGTTGACTTTGGCTTGGTCCTCCACCGGTCTCCATCTACTGAGCTGGTAGTCTACACTGACGCTGACTGGGCGGGGTGCCCGGACACGCGCCGCTCTACCTCAGGTTATGCCGTCTTCCTCGGCGGCAACCTGATCTCCTCGTCGTCCAAGCGACAGCCGGTTGTCTCCCGCTCGAGTGCTGAGGCGGAGTACCGAGCTGTTGCTAACGGCGTGGCTGAGGCGTCCTGGCTCCGACAGCTTTTGGCTGAGCTCTACAGCCCGCTCACCAAGAGCACGCTCGTCTACTGCGACAACGTCAGCGCCATGTACCTCTCCACCAACCCGGTTCAGCATCAGCGGACGAAGCATGTGGAGATTGACTTGCATTTCGTTCGTGACCGGGTGGCCATTGGCGATGTTCGGGTTCTCCATGTACCGACCACCTCCCAGTTCGCTGACATCTTCACCAAGGGTCTTCCCTCCTCGACCTTCTCGGAGTTCCGGTCCAGCCTCAACGTAACCAGTGGCTAGTTGTGGCTGCGGGGGGCCTTGTGTGTGAGTTTCTTTCTTTGTTGGCCAGTCTTGTACACCGCTGCGCCGGTAGTCCAGACTGCGGGGGGTGTTAGTGTATATATGTATGAGTGGCCCATATGGCCTGTGTAGCCCATAGAGGCCCATGTATAGCTAACTCTATATACCCACCCTTCTAGGGTTGGAAGAATACAGAAAATTATTCCCCCAAACACTAGCAAACTTGTTAGTTATTCTAAACATTCTTCTTTAATATAACAATATGCAGCTCTCATGCATGTTGGCAGGAAAACAGCTTGCATGCTGCATATAACAAAACAGATGTGATAGTGCTAGAACAAACATGTCAATCATGCATAAAACAAATTAGTACCTCTTATCCTGCAGTTGTTCTGTAATATTCTTGAGAAGGTCATCCAACTCGCTGGTGTGGGAAACACACCCACCAATTTTTAGTAATACTTTATTGAGAAGCTTCGGTATGTCAGGTTTTTGAGACACTGAAACGAATGCTCGACACTCAAATTGCCCTTCAAGCTTGCGGTACACTTGATTTGCAAGTGTGGTTTTGCCCAGGCCTCCAAATCCAACAATAGAAGCCACCTTCAGCTCTTCCTCTTCGCCCATGAGCATTGCAGTAAGCTCATCAATTGGGATATCAATACCCACAAGACCAGCAGCCTCCGCATAGATTGCCACTACACGAGGGTCAACAGGCACAAAAGTAGGTTTGGAGGTGTAGTAATCAAGCCTGTACCTCATTCGTCGCTCATTTACCTCCTTCACGCGAACCTTGATCTCCTGGATCTTGCTAGCAATTTGATGGCGTGCTCTCAACTTCTTTAGTAGTTTAGCAGTCTTCTTCACAAATCCGTCAGTTACATCATGCTTTCCAAAGTGATGCATGAAATCATCAATGCAGTCTTCAATGTCATATGACATATCTTTCACTTGGTTCCTCCACTCCTTGGCTGGAGCATCCAGCTCATCCATATCCGCCAACTTCTCAAGAAGGGCCTTCATGCTTCTGAACTCCTCCTCCAGAGACACCACTTCCTTCCGGATGCCTTTGAGCTTGCCATACTCCTCTCCCATCAGTGTGGTGAGCTTGCCAAGGAGAGAGTTCACTGCTCCAGTAGAAGCACTCACCATGGTTCCAGTCATCACTCTCTCTTCGGTCTTTGTCTCTTAGCTCGATTTTTCTTCCTTGGTTAGCTGACCAATAATAGTTGCAGAACTTCTCCTTTCTATTAAGAAGACAAGTTAATTAACTTGAGTTCTTTCCTTGGATCCACGTACTCCCATTAGCAGCAGCGAGGTCGTATAATCCATTCTCCTTTATTAGAATCATGGGGCCCCATCTGCTGGGTTGAAGATTCGAGTCATTAAAAATAAAGAAGCAAGGTTGCAAAAAGGTGCACAGAGCAGCAAAAAAAAAAAGGCTCCATTATCAGAAATTAAGGGAATATATCTCTGAAGATGGCACTGGAACAATCTGTGCGGCAAAAAAAAAAGCAATTAAAAAAATCGTATGAAAGCAAAATAAACGAAGCCACTACTACTCAGGTAACCTCAAACAGACAGAGATTGTAACGGGGCTGCTACACTTTTGGCTTTTGGTCCTCGAGCATTTGGTCGAACAATTGCTAGGCAGCAAAAAAATCTTTAGCCACGGCGGCAGGCATGAAAAGGATACGGCGGCGACGGCAGGCAACACAGAACTGGTGTAGAGTGTATACTCCAGTGGTATACCATACCTCGGCCGAAGCGGAAGTCCAGCAGAGAGAGAATACAACGGTCGGCGACGGCGAGCAGCGCACCCGGACCTCCTTGCCTCGGCCCGCCTCCACGACACGGCCACCGCACGTGTCACGGGGATCCGCGACGGAGCATTTGCAGCGGAACCTAGAGAGGAAATTGGAGGAATAGCATGTGGATTTAGGAAAACTTGGTTGGGGAAGAAGAATGGAGGAGAGTGGGCCTTGTACTGCGCTCGAGGAGGTGAGTTGGGCACATGCAATTAACGGCGGTCAACGTATTTCAACAAAAGCGGCGGTCAACTAACTGGTCAAGCTTAGCCACCGGCAGTGGGACCCGATACTCTATGACAAGGATTATGGATTCGGATGTATGAAAATCCGAATTATTTTTTGTTGTATTCGTTAAAATGTTAATACGGAATTCGTATTTGTGTCTGTTTTTGTATGGATGTTGTATGGATGTATTCGAATCTTAGGGTCTGTTTGGAGTGGTTTCTCTGATGGAGTTTGAGCCGTTTTGAAAAACGTTTGGCAAAACAGCTTCACCAGTTGGATTGAGATGGTAAAAAGTTGAAATTGCCCTTGCCTGCATTTTTTTCCTTTTTCTCTTCTCCCTTTTCTCCTCCCCTTTTCTTTTTCTCCCCTCCTTTCTTTTTTCCTTTCCTCTTTTCCTTTTTCTCCTCCCCTTTTCTTTTTTCCTCCTCTCCTCTTATCCGTTCACCCCGCGCGCCTCCTCGCGCGGTCGCGCCTCCTTGCGTCGGTCGCCGCCGCCGGCCGGTCCCTGCACCTGCGGCCCCGCCCCGCCGGAACCTCGGGCCGCCCGCGCCACCGCCCCACCAGCTCCTCGGGCCGCCCGCGCCCGCGCCCCCGTCCCGCCGGCTCCTCCGCCCGCCACGCCGGCGCATCGGGCCGCCTCCGATTCGGTGGCTCCGGCAGCGGGCAGGAGCTGTGCGGCTCCGGCGGCTACGGTTGTGCAGGTCAGGCCACACTCTCTCTCTCCTTCTCCCTCCTTCCCTCTATTGCCCCAATCCCGGCTGCAGCATCTCGCCGCCTGCGCCTGCCCGCCCGCCGATGCGCCTCCCTCCGCTGCTCCGTCCCACACCGCTGGCTGCCGTGGGCTCCACCCGAGGGCAAACCCTAGAAAAAAGTGGGCGGAGCCGGATGGAGCCACGAAAACGTGGCTCCGCCTCCCCTTCGGAAGCCACCTGGGGCTCCGACACAGCTCCACACCCGGAGCCGGTGCCATTTTCACCGTTTGGGAGGGCTCCGCCTGGAGCCGCTCGTGGAGCCGGAGCCCTCCCAAACAGATCCTTATTTTCAACATTATTCGTGTTCGATATTTTCCGATATTATCAGACAAAAATCCGACATATCCGACATTATTCGTATCTGTAATGAATAAAGTGCCCATAGAAGCCATCTAAAATTTATTTATATTACTAAATACTAATTACAAATGATGTTAATTTTAATATTGCTAGTAAAATAATTATTTACATCATTTTAACTATTTAAAATTATATATATGACAACTAACTAATTATGTTAACCTAATATTACTTATATTGTATAATGATCTTTTTAATTAATTTTAATGTGTCTAATAATAGTAATTTCAAATACATTATATTATTTAGCAAATAAATAAATTACATTTAAATATATTTATGTACTTATTTTTACTATTAAAAGATGTTTAGATATTTACAAAAAATACTTTTTTATGTTTATTGTCATAAATTCATTTATTTATTAATAGATATGTTATTTGCAATAAGATATATATTATATATAACGATCATAATTCACTATCTACTTATAACGTGATTTGATTAATTATAAAACCATCGACAAGTGAAATTGATACTCGTTATGTCTCTATACTGAATCGAGTAAGTATTCGAATGTGAATTCGAATTCGAAATATCCATTTTGTATCTGTATTCGATAATATTCGTATTTATATCCGAATTCGAATTGAAATATGGTAAATAGTAACGTCTGAATTCGTATCTGTGCGTATCCGATCTGAATCCACCCACGATTATGATCAACTAGTCAAGCTTACCCCCCCCCCCCACACACACTTCTTTCATCGTTATGTTTTTTAGCACATGTTATCGTTATGTTGGATGATCTTGTTATGTTGGGCTCAGAGGCCTACGGAATTCAATTGGGCCTCAACCAAGCCTGGGCCTACACTGTTTTTAGGTTGAATATGTTGAGGAAAAAGTCATTTTTGACGTGAATGAGCTTGTAGTCCAATGGTAGGACGGTCCAGTGGGACGCTACCCACCAGGGTTCAAATCCCAGTGTTCGCACTTTTTTCTGGATTTATTCCGGGATTTTCCTGAGGTGCTCATAGGGGTACGATTTGCGTACCGCTTGTAGTCCAATGGTAGGACGGTCCAGTGGGACCCTACCCACCAGAGTTCAAATCCCGGTGTTCGCACCTTTCTCATAGGGGTAGGATTTGCGTATTGTAGTCCAATGGTAGGACGGTCCAGTGGGACGCTACCCACCAGGGTTCAAATTTCTCATAGGGGTAGGATTTGCGTACAACTTGTAGACGCTACCCACCAGGGTTCAAATTTCTCATAGGGGTAGGTGTCAGATGGTGAGATCTAGACAGCCCACGGGGGTGTTAATCCCTGTGGTTTAGTTGTCCGGCAGGGTGGAATCTAAGGCTAAGAACTCGAAGGTTGTGCAAGAGCACACGGAACACAGAGAACACGGCGAGTTTATACTGGTTCGGGCCTCCGGAGAGTAAAACCCTACGTCCAGTTGTTGGTGTAGATTGCTTGAGGATTGCGTATTGATACAAGGAGTCGCCCTGCCCGCCTTATATTGGCCAGCGGACAAGGTCGGTTCCCAGACTCCAGGTCGGACACGACCAGGAGACCTAAATCTAGCTGACTACGACACTTGCCATATCCGTCGATCTGCTTTGGTCGAAATCCACCGGTGTCTTGTCTTGTACGCCAAGTCTTGAGGTCGTGTTGAATTAGGTCGTCAGGGGAATCTTCTGGAAGGTTTTCAGGAGGTCGTGTGGGCTGCCAACTAGATCGGTTGGGCCTACTGACAGGTCGGCGGGTCTTCTGGTAGGCCGGACCCACTTGTCGGGGACGACCGTGAGCCTGGTCGGTGGGGACCCAGGGGTACCCATGTCTCACAAGCCCCCGAGCGAGGTGTAGGCGCAGCGACCTTAGAAAGGTCATGACGAAGTCGTAGAGCTATCGACAGGTCGAATAGCATGCACGTAGGTCCAAAAGATAAAAGAACAAGTCAGCTTAGCAGCCGACCTGTTTGTAGTCTTGCTGAACGAAGAGAGGTCGAGTGACGACCTATAGGAAGCAGGCTTCCAATAGATCAAAACGACGATGAAAAAATTCAGAGGGCATCAAGGATGCACTCATAGAGTAGTATCCGAGCATCGTGGCGGGCAAGATGGCCGGTATGATGATCCAAAAAAGAGAAAGTAGGTCGAGTGGCGACGTGATGAGAAACAGGTTTCCCAACAGGTCGGTACGACGAAGAAATTAAGAGGGCGTCGAAGACGCACTCGTAGAGTAGTCCCCGAGCATTGAAGCAGACAGCATGACTGGTTTGATACTCATGAGAGAGAAGAAAACTGAGTCATGGTTTTGATTGAACGAAGTGTAGAGACACCCAGATCTCCTAGCATAGCTGCCAGGAGTCTGGCAGGGCCGACCTCAGGGAGGCCTTGCAGGCGTGCCGACCTCAAAGAGGCCTCAAGTAAATTTTGTCCAGTATCCGAGGATATCCAGCAGGATCTTGAAAGGCGAATTGCGTGAAGAAGTCTTCTATAGTGGTCGAAACGAACAATGATGAAGTCTGGCGAAATAATGTTGATCTTGAACGTATGGAGTGTAGAGACACCCAGATATCCTGCATAGCTGCAAAGAGTCTGGCAGAGCCACTCGAGGCATGCCGACCTCAGGAAAGTCTCAAATCAGAAGCGCCCAAGCACCCGGAAGTACTTGCCAGGGCCATTAGGCGCGCACCCCACAGGGAGGCCTTCGTTCTCGACGTAAAACTCCTGGGTGTCCAGAGCAGGCTGGCAGGGCTACAAAAGCACACCGACCTCGAAAGGTCACGCATCCAGGGCGCCCAACTAGGTTGGCAGAGCTGTAGACATACCGAGGTATTGCAAGACCTAAGTATTAAGGCACGCCGACCTCAGGAAGGTCGTTTTGGTGTCCAGACGACGAACATAGCTGCCAGTCGTCCAGTGGAGCCATGGTACTGAGGTGTTGACGACCTCAGCAATAGGCACACCGACCACGGGGGCCCGACGAAAATCGTAGATCTCTATGATGCTTCTGATCTCCAGGCGCCCAGAAGGATCTGGCAGAGCAGCGAGGCACACCTACCCCAGAAGGTCTTCAATCGAACCTATGACCATTCTGCTCAGGAAACAGAAATATAGGCTGATTGGAATAGGTCCGTTTACGTGCAGAGCCATAGCGGGTGCACCAGGACGCAGAGCCTAGCGGGTGCAAATAAAAGATATCAGGTTGTAGAGGAGGGTCGTGGAGTCGTCGTCGTATGGGGCTTAGTTAGGCGCTGGGCCCTCTGATACATGGTCAGGTTTTGTCGTGTACCGTAGACTGCAGGGTCACGGGTCAAAAGTGGTCGGAGATTCACTTGCCACCCAGAAACCGACAAACTGTCCACGAATCAAGGGGGTACTGTGGCCACGTGACTCTGCGGCGGGCTCAGGCATCATTGATGCACTAGCGACAAAAGACGTCGCGAGACAGGGGTAAAGTCATCGCCTTTAATCGTGCACATGTCTGCAGGCCCTCTGGACCACGTGGCGACAGTGTCATCACTCAGCCACCTACCCGAGGTCTGGCTTCGGCTATAAATAGCGCCGTGAGACTGAAGGAGGGCAAGCACCGAGCATTGTTGAGCTATGAAGCTGCAGAGTAGTTTTGAGGCCATGCCATGGGCATGTGTCCGTCCACCAGATTATAGGATGTCATGTTTGTAGAAGCTTGGAGCTAGAAGAACTCTTGCGAAATGTAGGCAGCACCCCCACTCTTTGTACCGTGCCTCTGCGTGGTACCAGGTAGAGTTTGGAGGTGATGCTGTAGAGGCCCGAGGTGAAGCTGTAGAACCTCGGCGACCGTGTGGTGCTCGTTGAGGTCTTGCAGTCCGCGCCGAAGAGCAAGCTCGTATCTGCATTCCATAGTCAGGCATAAAGTGTGCCCAACTACGTGCAGCGTCATGCAGTTGTTCACCGCAAGGCCACCATCGAGGTCCTGAGGCTAGAAGAATTCTTGCGACGTGCTCTGCTGTATCAGAGTACGCCTCAAGGATTGCTCTAGGTAGATCAGGGCTTCGAGTACGTTTATATTTTTGTGCCGGGTTCTAGATCTAATGAGGTCGCAGGCGACCTGTGTACCTTCAGAGGACCCGTGTAATGTTCGCTCTCTTCTGTCATGTATTTGGTCGTTTTGACAAAATGATTTGTCAAAAGACCTAAATTGATATGATTTGGGGTCTTATCAACCTTGTGAGGATCGAAATATTGTCATCAGGATGACCTGGTGACGTTACTGTGACTGACGACCTAAACTCGGAGCTTAGGTCGTTGCTCGTTCTCTTGGCGAAAAATCCGGCGTGATCTTCTCGCGAAACTATCGGGACAGAGCCGTTGCGGTGAGCACCGTACGGCGGAAGGAGCCGCAACAGGCGGACCCGGTGGACCCCCCTATAAAGAGAATATCAAGGGTCGCGGTTGACCTCACTCGTCTTCTCCCTCCTCCCATCGCTATCGCCGCCACCGCACCGTAGCCGCCGCAGCCTTGCGCCCATTTTTCTCGCACGCTTCTCCAATCCGTCATCGGCTCCGGCCATCTGCATGCTAGCACTGCCACCCGCGCCGTGCGCCGCTGCGCATGCGCATCAAGACCTTGTGCACCTTCAGATCCAGATCCAAATCGAGCGCGGAAATGGCGGCGGAAGCTCTCCCGATCCCGGACCCACGCACTGTGTGGGTGCGGTCGACGATGACGGAGGCCAAGATCCAATCCTTGGTGGACCGTGGGCTACTGAGGCTGAAGGAGGAGGTGGAGTGAAAGGCGGCGGTGGGAGAGGAGTTCCCGACCGAGGACGTGAAGGAGCAGGTCGTCTTCGCGTCGTACTTTGAGCGTGGCTTCAACCTCCCCGTGGGTGACTTCTTCCGGGGTCTTCTCTACTACTACAAGCTGGAGCTGGTACATCTCGTTCCCAACTCCATCACCGTAGTATCGACCTTCATCCACTTCTGTGAGGCATATCTGGGGATATCGCCTCACTTTCTTCTTTGGAGACACTTGTTCTGTGTGAAGAGCACTGGCAAGAGGTCTGGGCCAGTAGGGGCTGTGATGTTCTGCTTGAGGTCGGGCCTCAAGTCAGAGTGGATTGA